>OX465597.1:11363515-12768015 GCA_950022295.1 Bromus sterilis | reverse complement strand
CGTGATACCTAATGCAGCCTCCGATTCGATGCGTTGTTGGATGTGGGGAAGCTGCCGGGGCTATACGTAACCATCGCTTCCAAGGACGAACAAGCTGCCGCCGCGTTCTGCCACACGCCGAGGCCATCGCTTTGAAGGATACGCCGAAGACGCAAATATCAATGCCATACCTTCACACACTTCACGTACCAGGTACACAATCCTCACCACCGTTCATTGGTCTAGCCAAAAACCCAAAATGCCATCGTCGTTCCTCCGTCTATGATCCTGGTCTATCTCTATAAGTTGAAAATTAGAGCAGAAAACACTCAAATTCAGAGTTTATAGCCTAATGAGCAAATGCTATGATAGCTTGTTTATGATCTCCGTATTTTTTCACAAAATTGAAAGATGCGAGAAGGTTCATGCGAAGTTCTGTAAGTAAAAATTCCTCATTTGTTCTGTTTTGGGATGATGGAATTTTATTAAATATGAACCTACAGTTTCTTTCGTAAGTTGAGGTTAAGAGTTCCGTATATATATATATATATATGTGTGTGTGTGCCAAGAAAGTATGTAAGGAAATCATGATATGCTTCTTTGCGTTGTCAACACTAAAAAATGTAAACTTTGTCATGCAGGATGTTATGTACGTGTTTTAGGAATTGAATGGTAATTCTCTATTTAAAAATTCTTATTCTGTACTTCCTTATTGGAATTTTTGTTGCAGACAGAAGTTGCATGGATTGTGTGACATTATATGCTTAACTGACTGGAGATAATGTGGAACAGTGATCGAAAGATATTGTGTTCACGTACCAAGCTAGGTAGCTTTGAACACAAATCCTATCTCGAAATTTCTTACATAACATGTGTATTCTGTTCTCATCATTTGGTTTTGCATCTTCAAACACATCTACGTTGTTTAAAGGAATTTTGTACTGCAATAAAATACCTATTGCTCGTGGTGATAATAGTAGTATCGAATATGTGAAATGAAGTTGATTATTTTCCCCAAATATGTGAAATAATGTGGATTATATGATATCCCCTAAGATGTGAAATATCAGTATTGATGTGCATGTTGATTGAGCTTCACCTTTGAGTCCCTGTACCGATACGCGTTCGGACCGGATTTTTCTCCCCACCCACCCCCCCCCTCCCGCGACGCTCCGCAGCCTCCGGGGGAAAAGCCTAGCGCCAGCCAACAAGCCCCCTCCTCGTGCTCCTACCCCCTCGCCGGCGCCCCGTCGTGCTGGCGAGCAAAGTCCGGCAAGCGCGGGGGGCGGTGGGGCCCTTCTTCCGCGCGAGGTGTCGACGAGTGCGGGCCCTCGGGTTGGGTGATGTGGCGCTGTCTGGGGGAGCGGCGGCGAGGCGGTGGAGGCGCAGCGAGTGGCGGCGGTCGGGCGTTCGTGACTTGCATTGACGATGGGTTTTCTAGATCCGGCGCATCGGGGTTCCAGGCGGCCATGGACACGACGGCGGCCGGGCTCTGGCTCGCCGCTGGTGGGGGCTGTGTTGGGAAACGTAGTAGAAAACAAAAAATTTCGGCCTACGAATCAAGAACCCAAGATCATCCAAGAAGATTGCATACAAGGTTTTAGGTCATGGCTCACCAACCGATGTAGCGGAAGTAGAGTTGGTGAAGACCGTCGGTGCAGATCCCCGCAGCTAGGAATTTAAATGACCTCCCAACCGCGAGGATATCGATCCCTCGAACCGTCCCGCGATCTAGTCCCACGGACAAGTCCCACGAACAAGCTCCTCGAAGAAGGGTCGAAGGTACGACCCCTCCATTAGTATACACATATCCCGTAGGAGCAATCCAGCAGCGCTCCGCCGTCCAGAGATGAACGCCACCGAGAAAACTAGAGGGAGAAAACCCTAACGGATTCCGATCTAGAACATCGTCTAAACCGGGGTCTAATTGTGGTGCAACGGGGTTTAGAGGAGGGAGGGTGGTGCATAGGCCTTGGGGATAAGTTGTGTGCTGCGCCCCCACCCCCTCCCCTCATTATATTGGTGGCCAGGAGGCCCTTGGGGCGCAATAAGGGGGGTGGGGAGTCCAACTTGGACTCCCAAACCTCCCAAACCTTCCCACCGAAAACCTGTCACATTGGAGAGTTGGACTTCCCACCTGGAGGGGGATTCCTTCCCTTTGGTGCACCCCCCACCCCTTGGCCGGCCAGGGCAGCCTAGGTGGCTTGCCCCCCAAGGCTAGGGGCGTGGGGTAGTGGGTGGTACTGCCCGGAAACTTCCGAAACCTTCTAGAAGCTTCCAAGGCCTTCCGGGACCTTCCGAGATCGTTTCGGGACATTCCGGAACCTTCTGGAGCACTTCCAGGACCTTTCGGAGCCATCCGGATAGTTTCCAAGACCATCCGAGTTACAGTTTAAGCCACCCGATGACCGCGAAGGTTGTCTGGACGACCAACGATTATCCGGAAACTCTTCCGGTTGATCCAGGACTTCCCCAGTACCATTCTCATATGTTCCGGAACCACCTGGGACTACTCCAGAGTGATCCGGACATATCCTTAAATACCCAGAACTACTTCTGGTGCCCTTATGAACTATTCCATAAATCCCCGGAACTACTTCCGGTACCCGTATGAACTATTCTGCTTTGCTTCCACTAAACCTTCTACCATTCCAACATTCTAACAGACTACTGCTCGTTAAGTGTGTGACCCAATAGGTTCGGTATAATGCGGACATGACTCAGAACATCTTCCGGACATAGGTCAACAGCCTTTTGTCAATAGCCAATAATCAACAGCGGAGCCATGGACACCCATGTTGACTCCCGCACATACACGAAGAAACTTCGAGTGAACCATTATGTTTAGTCATGTACCATTCCCTTTGCTTCGTGATATATGACAAAGTTAGAGGAGAGATGTTTGGCACCCATGTGTAATAACTTCTTGAACACAAGCCACTCGTTATCCTCTTTGCTCGTTTGTCTCTATTTCTCGTTATTGTATTCCGGTATCCCCGTGATTAAATCACAATGCGTCTGTCCAGACTAGAATGGATACCGTCATACCGAGTGGGCCTAAAGTCAATATCTCTTCATCGTGAAGGAGCAAATCCCATTCTTGAACTATCACAGTCACTAGCCATACCATCTGACATACCCAGAACTTATTTTACTACTTCCCATTTACGGGAGGATTCATCTAAGAACCAAAGCATGTCTTCCTGTGTGAAGCAACTCGATACTCTCATGGTCTAAGGAATTACGTATATGATAACATTTCATGATATGACTTATAACGTAGTTACGATGTGATCTCTAAGTATATCATTCAATACTGGGGTCGGTTCAACATCATTGTTCTGCTAACAATATGTTCTCATTGCTACTGACATCCTTGTTACCAGAACAATGTCCATGATTAGAAAAACGTAATCATCAGTTAGCACATGAGCTGGTCTTAGAGGCTAAACCAGGAACTCTTGGTGTTTACATTTCCACACATGCAAATGAGTTTTTTTTCTGAATCTCACAGTCAGGGTCATTGCAATTATAGCAAAGAAATATAAACATTAATTACGAACGTTGAAATATATATAATAACATTCTATTATTGCCACTAGGGCATATTTCCAACAGGCTGGCCTCCGCGGCCCTCCTCGGCGACGACCACTTTGGGTTGTGGCGGTCCTGCCGGCTTATGGCCAGATATGGCTTGGGTTGGCGTCTGGCTTAGGCAGGAGCCGGGGACTGCGATCGACATTGTGGCGGTTTCGTGGCGTTCTTCTGGGTGTCGGTGGTGCGTGTCTTACAGGCAACGAAGGATCTTGGCGTGGCCGTCAGTTTGCCTACGGCGGCCCTGCTGGTTTGTCCTATGTGGCAGCGCGGGCTGAGGGTGGCTCCGACGAGAGTTGCGACAACTTTGGTTGGTGGAGGCGCAGACGGCGCAGAGCGGTGGTGGCAGCCAACCGTCTCTTGGATCAGGTCCGACGATACGCGGGGCTGTGCGAACGCCGCACATTCGATTCGGCCCACATAACCGATACTTTGCAACTAAATAGACTCTTAACTAATACTGATATTATATTCGTATATTAGTAGTTTTTTGAATAATTAGGCAGCGGTACTGCAATTGCATTTCAAAAGAAAGAATACGAGGGTTTTCTGGTAGACATAAACAAAGAAAACTAATGTGCATATAGTCCAAAAAATTTATTCTTATTTTATTTAAAATTATCCTACAAATAATAATGGATACAAAATTCTTTAATATTACACGTGAGCTTACTAGTCTATATATAACGTAGTTACGATGCGATCTCTAAGTATATCATTCAATACTGGGGTCGGTTCAACATCATTGTTCTGCTAACAATATGTTCTCATTGCTACTGACATCCTTGTTACCAGAACAATGTCCATGATTAGAAAAACGTAATCATCAGTTAGCACATGAGCTGGTCTTAGAGGCTAAACCAGGAACTCTTGGTGTTTACATTTCCACACATGCAAATGAGTTTTTTTTTCTGAATCTCACAGTCAGGGTCATTGCAATTATAGCAAAGAAATATAAACATTAATTACGAACGTTGAAATATATATAATGACATTCTATTATTGCCACTAGGGCATATTTCCAACAGGCTGGCCTCCGCGGCCCTCCTCGGCGACGACCACTTTGGGTTGTGGCGGTCCTGCCGGCCTATGGCCAGATATGGCTTGGGTTGGCGTCTGGCTTAGGCAGGAGCCGAGGACTGCGATCGACATTGTGGCGGTTTCGTGGCGTTCTTCTGGGTGTCGGTGGTGCGTGTCTTACAGGCAACGAAGGATCTTGGCGTGGCCGTCAGTTTGCCTGCGGCGGCCCTGCTGATTTGTCCTATGTGGCAGCGCGGGCTGAGGGTGGCTTCGACGAGAGTTGCGACAACTTTGGTTGGTGGAGGCGCAGACGGCGCAGAGCGGTGGTGGCAGCCAACCGTCTCTTGGATCAGGTCCGACGATACGCGAGGCTGTGCGAACGCCGCACATTCGATTCGGCCCACATAACCGATACTTTGCAACTAAATAGACTCTTAACTAATACTGATATTATATTCGTATATTAATAGTTTTTTGAATAATTAGGCAGCGGTACTGCAATTGCATTTCAAAAGAAAGAATACGAGGGTTTTCTGGTAGACATAAACAAAGAAAACTAATGTGCATAAAGTCCAAAAAATTTATTCTTATTTTATTTAAAATTATCCTACAAATAATAATGAATACAAAATTCTTTAATATTACACGTGAGCTTACTAGTCTATATATAAGGAAAAACTCGGGTGCAATGCCTGTCAACTAGCCATGTGGTACTAAACTTAGTACCCCATGTGCTAGCCGCACCATGCGCCCAAGCATTGGCATGCATGTGGTCGTCGGCCACTAGGGCCTTGGCCGGCCACTAGTTGGGCCAAGTGGCCCAAGGCGCCACTTGCCCTTCCCTTTTTTTTCTTTTTCTTTTTTTTCTTTTTCTTTTCCTTTCTTTTAAAGAAAAAAATAAATAAAAGAACCTTTATTCTTTTTAATTATTTAAATTATATTTTAATATTTAATTCATTTAATTAAATAATAAAACATATTCAAATAACTTTCCAAACAATTCGGAACTACGGAACTTTTCTGACTCCCCTCCGAACCGATTTCAGAGTTCTCTCTCATTCTTCGGTAACTCCGATAGGTCCGAAAAGGTCTCCGATGTCATCGAGCCCTTAAGTGTGTTACCCTACGGTCCGAGAACACTCCAGTCATGACCGAGATGAGGCTACGGTCAATGATCATCAGCGGGACCTGGATGCCCATAATGACCCCTGTGCATTCCGGATATAAACACCGATTGGACCTTACGTCGTATAGCATTCCCTTTGTCGGCGATACTGGATCGTTCCGAGATTCGATCAATGACATCCTATGTCTGGTTCAACCTCGTTACCGAACAAATCCTTATTCACTCGTTCCCGTAATATTCATCCCCGTGACCTAGTCACACGCTGCGCAGCTTTATGGATGGAATCTCACCGAGTGGGCCCCGAATATCTATCCATTACATGGATTGACAAATCCCGCTCTTGTAACAATACTCCTCAACATATCTCCATCGGATAGCCCAAGATACACCTTTATGGTCACCATGTTTCAGTGTGACGGTTAATGCACTCAAAGCATCCTCAGAAGATAGCAATTATGCACGTACTCACGGCCAAAGAAACGGTCTACCACGTTCTGTAATTACAAAACTGAACTTTTACGATTTGATCATGTTGCAATGCTTGCATTGGGTAATGTTCATCACGTCATTCATTCAATGAGGTGACCTTACCGTCAATTGACTTGATTGTCCATGATCGTGAAACCACAATCATCAGTTGACGATAAACCAGTCATCATGAGAGGCTGACTAGGAACTCTGATTGTTTCTATACCAAACCTGTATCGTTGTTTCATTGATACAGTCCAGCACAATATGAAACTTGTCATGAACTTATTTAGATATATTGGAATAATCATATATTATTTGCCTCTAGAGCATATATCCAACATAGGCGACAATCGATCTTTCACTGTTGTGGTTTCCTATCCTCCTCCACCGGCACCGGCGATGGATGATCGAGGAAACAGGGGAGAGGGCTTCGGATTCGCACGTGACGGGCGTGGTGCGGTCCGGTGCGGGCGGGGGTGTCGACCGGGGCGAGAGGGAGAGATGGAAATTGCCTGGGTAAAAGTTGAAAGCATTAGTACTGACAAGAGTGAGCGCAATGTGGCTTTTGTATCATCGCTGGTTGTGGTTCCTCTTGAAATTCACTATGCTACCACTATGTACCGCCTAGATTCTATGTGCGAGCGATTGGGATGTAGTAATGTGGATGAATTGCCTCCTGTTGCTGGAGCTGTGTTGGGAACACGCATCTATGACTTTTTCTATGAAATTAATAAAGTGCTATCGCGTGATCCTGAAAGAGTAAAAGCTAGTGCGAGGGTTGATGATGGCAATAGTCATTCATCGGTTAAAAAACAAAAAATCATGACCTCTATGGAGCAGGTGGGGAAAACGAGGAAAAAGAAAGAGAAAACTGAAAGACCACCAACAAAAATTATGTGGGGGTCTCTGCTGCTGAGATTTCGGCTTCCATGGAGTTATTTTTGTCATTATTTATCAATTATTATACTTTTGCTAGTTTTATTTTGTTGTATTCATTTCCATTGGGTTTAATTTCTATCTTTTTAATATTTTTCAAAATAATTCAATAAATTACCTACATTAAAAAAATACATTTCCTAATATTTTCTTGATTAATTGTTAAACATTTTGCAAATACATGTTAATTTTACTGAATGATACAAAACATGTTTAAAAAATATGTGAATATTTGTTTGGATATGTGATAAGCATCTTGCAAATACACATAGAACTATTTTTGCATGACACACAACATTTTTTGTAAACTACGTGTACCTTTTATTTACATTTACAATATTTTTTTGAAATTCTTGAACGAAAATAAATAAATAAACATGAATTTTTTTGAAATTCTTGAAAAACTTGAATTGTTTACAATATTTTTGAAAGTTACATTAAAATTTTATTTAAAGCACATTAATAGTTTTTAAAGGTTAAATTATTATTTCTTAAAGTTAAATATAATTTTTTCTCATTTATTTTCTAAGGGTTATTTCTGCTTCTAACAAATGTGAATAAAAAAAAGAGATCACTTCTCTATGTTGTACCGGCCTGTCAAGGAAGCACTTGAGTGGCCGGCGCTGTTTACTACGAGGCGACGCCCCCCACTCTGGGTGCAATTTGGTGGGCCGGCTAACTGTGCTTCTTTCGCTGCAGTTTTGTTTGTTTTCTTTTGTTTCGATTCTTCTTCCCTTTTTCATTTCTTAGTTCTTTTCACGTTTGGTTTTCTTGTATTTATATTTTTATCATTTTATAAACTTTTTTTATACCTTTTCAAAAAATATGATGTATATTTCTAATATACAACGAGGATTATATAAATATATTTAAATATTTATTAATATAGAATGAACAATAGATATATATTAAGCATTTCTAATATACAATGAATATATGGTGACCTAATTTTCAAATACACACTGAATTATTGTTTTGTATATATTGAACATTTCATAAGTATACGATGAACTTTTGAAGTATAAGAAGAAAAATTGTGCTGCATATGTTGAACATTTGTAACATACAATGAAAGTTTCTTTACGTCGACCATTTTTTAATGCATATCAAATTAAACATTTATATATACTTTTTAGTATACAGTGAATTATTTTTCGAAAATACATAATGCATAATTTTCCAAAATATATATATATCCTAATTTTTTTATAGTTTTAAAACAAAATGACTAAAACCCAAAGAAAAGTATGTAATAGACAACCCGGAGGACACCTAGCTAGTTCGCGGCCCGCGCAGCGAATGCTTTTCTGGACTCGCAGCACGTCCTCAGTGTTTCCTCGTGATTTTATTTTTTTGTGGACGTATTTTTTGTGTTTAAAATAGGTTTTTTTTGGTATTTTCCGGGTTTTCGCACGTTTTGGCTAAAAAAATTTACGATCGTGAATCTCGTGGAGGCAGAGCCTCTATAACGGGGGGATGATCGTTTTTGTAAAAAAGAGGCATGAGTCGTGCCGCTAAAAAGAGGCACGATCGTGACTCTGCGAGAGACACATTGTGTGCCTATAAAAAAAGCACAACCGTGCTTCTAAAAAAACTAAAAAAAGGCACGAATCGTGCCTCTAAAAAGGCACACTTTGTGCTCCACAAAAAGAGAAAAAGGGAACCGCCAGATCTACCACTTGGCACGTGTGCGGAGCGCCACTTGTCGAGCACGGAGAAAGTGAGCGTGTTCGTTGTAACGAGTACTCGCTAATTAGTGATTTTGGATAACCCGTCACACATGGAGTTTTCGACCAACGTTCGCTAGCCACCATTGAAGGTTGTCGCTTATTTAGCGTGACACAATGAACCCTCGCGTAAGGGCCACTCCGAGATGGACCAGACTACTAGGCACACGTGAGGCAACAATCTTGCTTCTGAAGGCCCGAAACACCACACGCTTAAGAGGGGCTCGTCTGAACGCACGACGGCTATGGGCTGCCCTAGGTTGATTCGCTCGCCCCTAGAACCTCGAGGATCGTTGTCCTTCACGAAGATCATGAAAGAGAAAACAAGAAAGAGAGATAAAAATAGGGTAAAAATACATAGATGTGTTTGTTTCATGTGTTCTTCAATCGCTTGCCACCTCTGATCTATTTATGAGGCGGTTGGGCTTCCCGTACAAGAAAAGGACTTAGATTTTCGTCTGTATCATCAAATTCTAACAAAAAACGAACTCTTCACGATCTCCGGGTCGGACGTCCGGCGAGGAACCCAGACAATCCGGCCATGTCCAGTTTTCTGGACAGCGGCATGCTTTTTGGTCTTTAGATTTCGTATAAGACCTCAGATGAAAATGACCCAAAAAGCATATCTATTCGAAACGACGAGGGGAACCACTTTTATGTTGAACCTTTTCAATTTGAGGTCATCTTGAGGATGTTTTCTTCCGATTTCTAACCTCTGTAGAAGAAACACGCGTATTGGGTATCGGACATCCGGATATCAATCCGGTTGTTTTCTTGGACGGTTCGAGTTGCGTTCTGAATGGTCTGGATTTACGTCAGACAGTCTGGGTTGCCTCCCGGATGGTCCGAGGTCATGTGGAGGATGTTTTCTTTCGATTTCTAACCTCTGTAGCAGAAACACGCGTATTGGGTATCGGGCATCTGGATATCAATCCAGTTGTTTTCTTGGACGGTTCGAATTGCGTTCTGAATGGTCTGGATTTAGATCAGACGGTCCGGGTTGCCTCCCGGATGGTCCGAGTTTAATGGCCCATCTTTTTGTGACCTTCTCAGTGCTGGACCGAACAATCAAGGAAGCACAGGCGATGCCCGTTGGTGCAGTTCTGTGGGCCGGCTAACTTATTTTCATAGTAAGTCAGCATCTTTCGCTGTTGTTTTGTTTATGTTATCTTATGTTTCGGTTCTCCCCTAAAAAACACGTTTCGGTTCTTCTTTCCTTTTACATTACTTAGTTTTTTCTTGTATCTATTGTTTTGTTATTTTTCAATTTTGGTATAAATTTTCATAAAATATGGTGTACATTTTTTATATAGGATCAACAATTTATAAATATATATTGATAACTTTTAAAATATATGGTGACCTTATTTTGAAATACAAATTGACTTATTTTTGTAGTATATATTGAACATTTTATTAATATATGATAAACTTTTAAATTGAATATAAATTGTGTTGTATATGTTGAATACTTTCAATATACAATGAACTTCTCTTCATGCTTATCAAATACTCCCTCCGATCCATATTAATGGACTTAAGTTTGTCTAAATACACATGTATCTAGCCTAAATACTTAACTAGATACATACGAATCTAGACAAAGTTGAGTCCATTAATATGGATCGGAGGTAATACAGAAAATATGATGTAATTTTTTTAATAAACATAGAATTATTTTTCTATAACGAATACGACATAATTTTCAAAAACATACATTCTCATTTTAATAGGTTTCCCGCAAAACAAAGTAATAGAGAGTGTCCAACTAATATTCGGTAGCCTCTATTGAAGGTGGTTGTCCTGGTTGAAGCCCACAAATGTCATGCACGAGCTCTCTGCAGCTCACAATAATACAGTCGCGTGCCAGTGTGCTCCTAAGGCGTTGATATGTCTCGCTTACAGGGAGACGCAACGAACCCTCCGTAAAGGCAACTACTACATAAGCCGTACTAAGCGCACGCGAGGCAACAATCTTGTTTTCTCATATATTTTTATGTTTATGTTTTGATTTATTTGTTTTAATTATTCTTACTTCCAAAAAATATAAATAAGTATTTTAAAAACAATTTTCATAAAACATCTAAAATGCTAATCATTAAAAAGGTGAAACGTGTATGAGGAATTTTTTGATCATCTAATAAAAATGAATACAAATGTTACAAGAAAAAATATATAAAAATAAACAATGTTTATTAGAAAATATTAATTATGTATTAAAAAAAAGTAAACACATATATAAAAATTATTTATCATATTTTGTTTCTGAAACGCGTTGATCATATATTTAAAACTGGTTGATCGTGTATTTAAATTTGTTTATCATGGGTTAAAAAGGTTAATTGTGTAAGAAAAAATGGTAAATATGTATATGAATAATATACAAGAAAACATGTAAATGTAATTTTAAAAAGTTCAAACCAAGAAATAAAAAAACATTTTTTTTTGTGAAAAACAGAAAAATAAACCATAAAAGAAAAAATAAGACAATTCAAAACCGAAGAAAATCATGAAGAAACAAAGAAAATGAAAACAAAAATAAAAAAAGAAAAAAATATAATAACAATGAATAAATTAATAAAAAAATAAAATCCAAGAAAACTGTACAGAAAAACCACACAAAAACTTGGTTACGACTAACAACTGCACACAGAAAAAGGTTAGTACATATCATCTGCAATTTAATATCAAGACCATTTGGTTACGACAAATATTTGGAAAGTCAAGATGGAAATGTATATTTTACACACATTAATTTGAAGCTGCATACACTTGACATACTCCACTGCTTCCTCTAGAATTATTATCGATGTCGTCAACTTGTCAGATCATATTGATCCAAGTTAGGCCTCAGTTAGCCACATAAAAAAATGAGTTTTTTTAATTTGTTTTCTTTTTTTAATTTATTGTCCATCGGGAGATAATGAGATATAATAATAGGGGTGGAGGTGGGAATAGATTAGATTGGCTGATACCTTCTATTTCTTACTCTGTATATACGGTACTTCAAGTTAGTTTTGTTGATCTAGGTGAATTATAGCTTATTATTCAAAATAAAATATATAGCTTTCTAAAATGTGATGGCTTTGCAATCCTGGCAAAAAATAAATTATAGTAAGTTTGCTTCTTATCATTTGCAAGACAACAAAGATGCCACATGTTCAAGTCTTACTAGATGCGTGCTGGTGCAAGTTCAACCTCCTGGATGAAAATAATTATTTTATGGTCCTAATTCATTTGTGATGGAAAGTTGTAGACTTTTCTTTTCTTACTTAATACAAGCTTTGAACCCCTGGAGATCTTTGTTTTTGACAAGCACAAATTTCAGGCTTTTATGGTGCTACGAAGATTTTGTCACTATTCTTGTCTGCATTTTATATGAATATATTTGAAATATTTGAGTGTTTAAAACCGGAGTTGTTTACATTCTTTTGATCTTGGTCATTAGAAAATGCACAGTGCAAATCTATTGAATGTACACATTGAAATGTGCATGTTGATTGTTTATGATTACAATTTAAAATGGCAGTCAAACAACACATGGCATTCACTTCATTTCGAAAATTCATATAGCAACCAAACAAGAAAATTGGATCTTCAATTCAAATCCCACCAAACGAAATGCTTGCAGGAATATGTTTTCATTTCATTTTCACCAAATCTATAATACCTAAATAGTTTATCCCCACTAACCTATTTATCTTAACATGCAAGCTATCCAGATCATCAAGTAGGTCCATCATGTAAAAAACTCTTCCACTAACTGTTCATGCACATGCTCCCATTAACTTTGCATGTGCATGCAACATATCACAAATAAATAATAATTTTTTACGCACTCAACTTCATAATTTATAAGCTATTTTTTAGAGAGAATCAAATTATGAGTTAAATCACATTTTATTTCTCTATATATTGTCAAGTAACTAAATTAACAAAACAAAAATCAAACTAATTTTTTGAATTTTTATCCATTTTCTTAGATTTTTTTACTTTAAACAATATTTCTTTCGAAAAAAAATTTATAATCAAATTATATTATGTTTCATAATTTTTCACAAGTTTTAAAATATCAAATTCTTTCTTAACAGTTCCCGCAACAACGCGCGGGGTATCATTTAGTAAAATGAAAGCCTGGGTGCCAAATGAGTTGTAATAAAGGTTGTCGTGGAACTAGCCTTTATAGTTTACACACTATGTACCAACTTTTTGATACGAGGTAAATGGCAAACATATTGAAAGTATGCTTTCCCACCTGTAAAAAGTATATTACTGTCGTTAAATATCCAATACGCATGCAATGTGTGGCTATAAATGATCCACACCACACACACATAACGAACACAAGCAAGCTATGTAGAACCGAATACTACCAAAAGATAAACATATTAGTATACAATTTTTCATACTGGACATAGCAACCAGCAATCCACTTTGTGCCATATAAATCATATCATAGGAAAAGGAGGCATTGGAAAATTGGAAGAAATGGTACGTTCGTATCGGGGAACAACAAAGTCAGTACATATATCTAAACAATAGCTTTGAGAATCTTCTTCGGACGGAGCGTCACCATCCGCCAATCCCCCTTTAGGTATTCTTTCCATTATACCATGAGACTGTGTTAGGGCATGGCAAACACATAGTATGAATCCGCAATCTCCTTCAGATCGGGAAGATTGGTAAATGAACTTTGTCGATATGTGAAGAATTTTAGCACTATAGCCGCACCCCTGCATGCTCTTAGCAAGAAGAGTGTGATATTGGCATGGGTTCTTCTCAAGAAAATGCTTTCGGTGGATTTAATCACCGTTTGGCACATACACCTTTACTTGTTACCCAACTTTGAGAAAACTTTTTGGATTGTATGCGATGCTAGTGGTATGAGTATAGGTGGTGTGCTTATGCAAAAGAAGCGACATGTAGCTTACTTTAGTCAAAATATTTTTGATGTTCAGTTAAACTATCCCATCTATGAGAAATTATATGCTTTGATTGGAGTTTTAAAAGCATGGGATCACTACTTTAGCAAATGAAGAAGATGTTGCCCCTTCTGGATTAGGTGGTTTGTCGGACTTATAAAAGGGATGCAAACAGACGTGTTCGTGAGGTCTACGACCTTCCACATTGATGGTTATTGTATTATCTAGGTTCTTATAGACGCATCAACCTATGGTTGAGTTGGTTAGGAGGATAGTGATAGGCCCAACCTATTAGAGTTTAAATCCTAGATTTAACATGGTGCTTGCATTTTTCTGAATTTATTTGAGATCTTCCGGTGATATGTTTTTAGTGGGAGGAGACGTTCCCGTCGACTACGAGGTGTCTGTGGTGACTTTGTCAATGTCAAGATGATGTGATTGCTCAGTATAGCGAAGATGCACATGGGGGTAGGGTGTGTGTGTGTAACAGCCCAGTTTTTGCAAAAATTAAAATTTTTGTTTTCGGTGTGAATTGATTGGTTGCCTGATTTGTTTGCGGTGTTTGCATCCCCGATTTATCGATCGGCGATTATTTTACCCCTCTTATCTCGTACCGGACGGAGACCGACCCTTGCCACCCAGACACTCGACCTTTGCGACACCGGGTTTCACCCGATCACCGTCGCGAAAACCGCACGAGACCAGCCGCAGTCAACGGAACGAAAACCCCGTTTAATAATTAAACGGGATATTTTTATAGCGCGCCGGAAAGTGTTTTCGGAACGGTTCCAGCGCGAGGTGAACGCCTCCGGCCCGACGTGCTGGTCGCGCAGTTTGAAGTTTTACCCGAATCGGAGGTACTGCGGACCCCCGGCAGTCAGAAACGTGAGCACCGTGCGCCCGAGAGCAAAACCGGGGATGTTTTTGCAAACTGCCAGCCACCCATGCTATATAAACACCACCACACTCCCACCCATTTTTAGGGTTTCCCCTAGCCAATTTTGCAGCCTCCACCAGGGAAACGGGCCCCGCAGGGCCCCCTCCGCCGCCGTTGCGGGCCGACCCGGGCCCGATCTGGGCTAGCCGCGCCGCCTCCTCCTCCCGTGGCCAGCGAGCCACCGCGCCCGTGCTCCGGCGAGCAGTGAGCCGCCGGCGGCCTTTCCTTCCCGCGCCGCGCCTCCTTCCTCCCTCCTTTCTCCGCGCCTCTCACCTCCCTCTCACCTCGTGCCGCAGGTGGCCGCGCCGTCGCCATGGATGGAGCCGCCGCCCCGAGCTCGGGCTCGCGCCGCCGCGCCCCTAGGACGACGCCGACGACCCCAGCGGCCGGATCCGAGCCGCCCTTCGACCCCGCGCCGTCCTGCCTCCATCCCCGCCTCCCGTGCACGGCCCCTCGTCGGAGACCGGCGCTGCGCCGCCGCCTGGTCGCCGGGATCGAGCCCGAGCGGCTCCAGCGGCCTCCCGATCCAGCCGTTGCTGGAGACCCAGGGTGGGCCGGCCCACTCCAGCGCGGCCACGGCCTGCCCCCTGGCCCAGGTGCCCCAGCCAACCACCGGGCCTCTCCAGCCACTTGGGCCGAGCCCAATGGAGGGGTGAGGCCATTTTTTTTATTTTTGTTGTTTATTTTTTTTTCTTTTCTGGCTAACCCCTGTTATTTTTTTTCTAAGTGTTGGAATATTGTGCTGCTGATGCTATTTTGCACTGCGATTTCCCGTTAAACCGTAGCTCGGATCGCGTTGCGCCCAAAAGACGAATTGCTTAGAATTGCGTGTACTTTAATTCATCTTTTGTGAGCATTTGCATTTGAGCTCATCTTGATTGTGTTATTGTGTGCTGAACAGGGCATCAGGCCGTTAATTGCATCTATTTCCTGTTATGTGCTGCTGTTATTATTTTGTTGCAACTTTGCATGATGATTCTAAGAAATCCATGAGGCCTATTGCATTGATTCCTTTTGCGTTGCGTTAAGCAATGTTTCTACTTCAGTTTCATGCATTCACATGCCATAATTGCCTGCTGCATCATAATTATATCTTGCTCCAAAGTAGCTATCCTGATGTTATTGTGCTGCTATTGCTGAAACTGTTATTTTGTTGCAACTTCGGTCGACGAGTGTGTCGCGACCGTTTATCGGAATTCAGTGATTCCAATTGCATATTGTTAAGCATCATGTCTACTTTCATCCCATGTATTGCTATGTCGTGTTTCTGCACTTTTGCATATAGATTTACCCCTGTTTTTACAGCATGTGTGCATAAATTGTTTTGCTTGTATCTTTTTAACCGTAACTCCGTTTGGGGTGTTCTTTATATGTAACTTGATTAGTTTTTCGTGTTCTTTGTGTTTATGCTATTGTTTGCTGTTGTTAACCAACCTAAAATATGGTTTAGGGCAGAACAGTACCAAATCCTTTAATTGTCGTGCGGCACTTAGTGTTATGCCATATTTAGGTTGTGCTCCACTTAAATTGACTAGCATAGATAGTTTACTTTGTGCTTCACCTCTTGACCTGTTTTTGTGCTATGCCATGCTTGCTTGAGTTGCCATGTTAATAACCGTTGTTTGGTCACCTGTAGCTAAGCAACTTGAACCACCGTAAACGTGCGGTATTCGTCGTGTGTGACGAGTACTCCACTTAAATCGTTAGTAACTGCTCTCGACGGTAGATGCGATGTCTCGTGTTACTTCTTGTTGATGCTTGCTCGTGTTTGCCTCGTAGTAATAGAGTGCTTGCTCGTTGATTGCTTTCCAGTGTTTACTTCTTGTGTGCTTCCGCGGGTACCTCTCGGAGACGATGCGAGCGTGCGATCGACTACACCTTCGGAACCCGACTTATCAACAGGCAAGGACTTGCATTACTTATGATCCATTCTATTTCAACCAGCGGTTTGCATGCTAGTCTAGGTTAGGTTCGATGTCTGATCCTACCACATGTTTACAGCGTCTTTTAAACCGATACAGCCATGTCCCTTCCCAGCAAACCTTGTACTGCTATGTTACTATTGCTCGTTGCTCAGCCCCTGCTTAGTATGCATGCTTAGGATGCTACGATGTTACTCTGTTACTCCTGGGTTTGGGATATCACATTATTATTATATTATTATTGATGATATGATTATTATTATAATGTTGACTATATTCGACGAAGGATGGGAGGTCTAGGCTATCCCGCCTCGACGCTTTGTTCCATTCGAGTCACCTAGGATCCGAGTTCCGGGTATTGGTTTTAAGACTGAGCGTGCCTAACCGCGTGTGGGATTTTATGGGGTCCCCTTCTCTTACCTACCTAGCTTCAAACATTTCTAGTGGTGGCCCAAGCTGATTTACCATTTGAAAACGGTGTGTGTGTCTGTCGGGTAGCTCCTGGCAGATATTATTTAAAACAACCAGGGCCAGGAGGACATAGTTTCTTGGCTGGCCCACCTTGTCCGGCTGAGGACCCGGTTATCCCAATGTGTGATGAACCGGGTATCCAAACCTGCGACAGACGGTAGAGACCAGATCGAGAGAGCGGCCGGCTCCTGAGATGGATGTCGACTCACCGGGGGCCACCCGGATTTGTTCGTTGTTAGTTAGAGGGACCTGTAGTTTCGGATCTCTTGGAACTAAATCATAAAATGGTTTCCTGTGATGGGTAGCAACTGAGAGTGATGGTGAAAGTGCAATCTTGCCCTTAATCATATTTTGATGTTGATGACAATGTACATATAGGGAACTAATAATATTTGTCAAGTATATCTCAGGTATTAGCCCCCGGATCATTGTTGCGGTGGATCATGGACCATTGATATTATCAATATCTCGGGATATAGAACCAACGAAGTTGAAGCGCAAGCATTTCCGGTTTATCTTGAGTATAGGGATCCCCGCACTATTAAGAGGGGATCAGTGGGGCTGTGGTTAAGATTTGCTCAAATCACTTTAAAACATCACACCACATACTAAATATGCAAAGTTAACTATGTCCTAACTTTCGGACGTCCGACGGATTTCGGACGTCCGACAGTTCACGATTTCGGACGTCCGTCCTGTTTCGGACGTCCGACATCCCACTCGCGAGTACTTGTGCCGAGGTCAGTAGACCTGCAAAAACATGTCCGGACTTCCGACGTGTTTCGGACGTCCGACATATCGGACGTCCGAAACCTGTCGGACGTCCGAAACTTCGCATTACACACTATGCCCCCACATGGTCAGTAGGCCTCCCAAAGTTGGACGGATTTCCGACGGCCTTCGGACGTCCGACATGTCGGACGTCCGAACCCCGCCGGACGTCCGGTACCTGTGTCACTGGCTACTACCTGGCGTTCATCAAGAACTTTTCGGACGTCCGATATATTTCGGACGTCCGACATTTGAAGTTTCGGACGTCCGAAGTCTAACGGACGTCCGACATTTTCACTGCCAAATGCTCCAACGGCCATTTCAGCCTTTGGACTATAAGTACTCCCTCTCCCCCTTTGGAGAGGGTTGACCACTTCACTTTACACTCACCCAAGAACACAAGTGCTCCCTCTCACTCTCTCCTTCACCAAATCTCAGATCCCGGAGAGATTCTTGAGAGTTCTTGTCGGATCCTCCAACCCGTGATAGATCCGGCTCTTCCCCATCTTTCAACCAAAGCAAATCTCGTTTTGAGCAAGTCTTGAGCTTTCCCCATTGATCTTGTTACTCTTGGAGGTTGGAGACTCCTAGGCGGGTAGGAGTTCTTCGGAGAGGAATCGAACATTGTGATTACCCCCGTTGAGTTTGTGAGGGTTTGGTGACCACCTTTAAGGTCAACCGGTAGTGGTTGGGAATCACCTTCGTGGTGATATCTCAAGGGGAATAGAGTGAGCCTTCGTGGCGTTGGTGTGCCTTCGTGGTTTCACCCACTCTCTCCAAACGGTGAGTAGCTTCCCTCCAAGGAAGTGAACATCGGGATACATCGTTGTCTTCGCGTCATTCGGTTATCCCTACTCTTTTCCCTTTTACTTGCACTACCTTGTTGGTACCTTGTAGTTTGTCCCTCACTTGCTTTATTATATTGTGTTTGTTGTTTACCTTATCTTATATAGGTCACCCTTGCAATTGTTAGGCACATCTTTATCTTCCGCATTATTGCCTAAAATTGACAAGTAGTGTTAAAATATATAATAAGACCTATTCACCCCCCCCCCCCTCTAGGTCTATCTCGATCCTTTCAGATGGGCGTGCGTGCGGAGCCTCGTAATGGGCAGTTGGTACACCCCTGTAGGGTTAAATCTTTTCGAGAAGCCGTGTCCACGGTTATGGACGACTTGAGACCTACTCCTTGTTCATAGACAACAACAACTGAGATATCTTATTATAACTTGATCAACGTGTGTGTGCCTTGACTGCTTCTTCTTCGTCGGGATGCGAAGAGGAGGACAAGGATAGGATATGTGTTATGTTTGCGTATGTAGGTGGATAGCAAGACTTGTTGGAGGCGATTCCTCATCGAATGCTTGGCTTCTTATCTTACTCTCTAGATCGTTAGCCACTTCATAAATGCTAGTGCGGCAGCAACCTCACCACTTACCCCTTCCTTACCGTAAGCTACTAGTTGTCCTAGAATGACGAGTGATGAGGTCCTTGCTGGGTCAGATGACCACTACAGTTGGATGCTGAGTACCTCTGTACTCATGATACTACCCCCAAACTCTTTTCAGGGTTCTGATCGACAACAGGTATGGTGATCGACGTTTCACGTGGAGGCTCGACGACGACTAGTTAGGCGGATCCCGGCGGAGGGCCTAGACCCGTGTGGTTATGGGATCGATGTTTTTCTCTTTGCCACTAGGCATTTGCTTGTAGTCTGTACTCAGACATGTATCTTCCGCTGTTGTATTATATTTGAGGCAGTTGTATGCCGATTGTATGAGATGTTGTATCCTTGTATCTGTAATGTTGTGATATCATGTTGGAAATCCGGGGCATATGGCTTTGTCATATGTCGCGGTGGGTCCGATATGTGCTTCGTCCTCGGGTTCGGGCGGAAACGTCCGAATCTGAAACAGTACCGCATATCGGGCCTTACAACTTGGTATCAGAGCCTTACCGACCGTAGGATCCCTTCTCTGGCCGAAGTCGAGTCTAGACAAAAACTATTTTGTAGTTACTAAGTTAGTTATCGGAGAGTAGGAATCTTTTTACTCCTTACCCTTGCTCTGGTCAGGACAAGTGTCGTAAGTGTTTTAAATCTTATCTTATCCCCTTCAAAACTCTACGGTCTCGAGTTTGTGGAGTATCGGAACCGTTACAATGCCTTGCTTGCAGCGTATTGTCTCGATTCCGAGCTCAGGTGGGAATTCCTGTAGCACCTTTAGCTTCTCCGACTTCGGGAATCATCTGGGTCATTCATTGCCATCCATTCTTTTGCCCGGTGTTTTTACGACTTGCGTCGAAAACCACTATCCCTTTGACCAGGTTTGACTGTCGTTCCTCCTCTTGACACCGACGGTTTCGTTTTTCCGACGATGTTACCCCCTTCCTTGGCCGGCCCTAAGGGGATGGAAACCCTAGGGCGCCACCCCTAGGGCTGCCCCCTCCTCCAAGGTGGCCTCTCCTCCCCTCCCACTATAAATAGAGGAGATGGGGGCACCCCTTCAATACACAAGTTGTTCTATTTTGCCGAAGGGCAGCCCCCTCTCTCTTTCTCTTGTAGATCCAATCTCATCCATAGCCCCGAAGGGCTGCTCCTCCCTCCTCTCTACTCCGGAGGCGCCGAGCTCTGGACGGCGGAGCCCTGCCGGATCTTCCACACCGTACGTGTGGATCAACAGTAGAGAGATCGTACGTTCGATCTTTGTTCGAGGGACTCCACGGTGATTAGATCTGTTCGTGGGAGTGTTCATCTTCACGCTTCTCCGACACTCCATCAACATATTCCGCTGCGAGAGAAGTGCATCCGTTGAACGGTTGCAAGAAGGTAACAAGATCGATCTTCTCATCTGCATCTTCCTAGATCCGTTCTTGGGTTTTGGTTTTCGTAGTGCCGGAAATTTTTTGTTTTCTACTCTGAATCCCTATAGCGGTATCATGAGCTAGTCTAGTGCTAGATGCAGGTTCGATCTAGAGTTCATAAGTGATGAACGGGCATTGCACAAAATTTTCATTGTGCGCAGTTTTTTGATAATAGATCTAAACTGAATCTTCTAGTTGCTTCCCCTCTAATTGCACAAGTTGATCCCTCCTGCATTGCTTGATTTTGTTACAAACAGCTTGCCCCTCGGGTCCTTCTATGCTGCTCCTGGGTATGTTGGTCGCGCGAAGATGATTTGGGTCTTGCTTTTGGTGTGGAGAAATTGTGTAACAAAAGGGGCGTGTTAGATTGTTGATCTAGCACGGGGATCACGCGTATTGACGATTGTTCAGTATTGGTCATGAGATTAAATTGTAGTCTCATGGTTGATACGCCCCGAGTGTTAATCTAGCAACTTAAAGATTGTGCTTTACATGGTTACGTAGCTAGCAAAACGTTTTGCCTTGCAAACCCTAGCAGCCACGTAAAAGATGCAAAGAACGAGTAGAAGAACGTCTAAATTGTTTTTGCAGCAACATGTGATGTGGTATAGTCTTCGTCATGATAAAAGTTGTATGAGATGATTATACTTTGTACATGTTAAATTTGCATGACTTGCACGTCATGGTACGGCATGATGGCTGGAGCCATATGATTGTCATTTATTCGGCTTGCGTGCCAAACTTCATGTAATTTTCTTTTAGTAGAATAGATGCTAGCAATAGTTGTAGTATCTACATGAAGATGATGATCATACGTCATTGTGCTTGACGACATGTCGTGCGTGGAGGTGATGCTCTCCGCCAAAAGAAGATGAAGAAAGAAAAGCATGGTGCTTGGAGCTTCTTGAAGAAAAGGGCTATACCATATCACATACATTAAACTGCCTATGATGTTAATCCTTTTCATTGTCTGTTTTGATTGCGCACTAGTCATAATTTTAATAGGATGATCTCTCTTAAAATATCAAGAAGTTCGTGCTCTCCCAACCGTGCAACCGCCTGTAATAAATGCCACCCGAGGTGCGTCGTGTAACACGAGTACCAACGGAATGGTAACAAAGAGGCGGGTGGATTGAGTTGTCTCCACAGCAATAGCGCTTGGTTGTCTTGACGTTCTAGCTTATCCGATCTGAGCTCGGAGCACAAGTGTCGAAAGACTAATACAAGAGTCATAAGTCGGTTATGATTGGTTTAGTTAGACCTATCGGGTTGATCACCTCCATGGCTGAGTGTTACACCGGTGGCAGGTGTATTGATCCGGATCTTGATTACCCTAAGATCAATTTTGAGAGATATTGGTTTTAGTGGGAGCATTAGATTAAACCTGTTAAGATTAATGCAATTAATTTTGAACCATGTCTAAATCAATCTTTTATATCATTGTAGAGAGATGGCCCGCAACAACAATGCTTTTAGCCTAGGACCGATGCTTGAAAAAGAGAAGCTTGCTGCAAATGGGGGCAACTGTGCGGACTGGTTCCGTAATCTTGGGTTTGTCCTCAAAGTTGCTAAGAAGGACTATGTTCTCAAAGAAGCTCTCCCAGCCTCTCCCACTGAGGATGCATCGCAGGACGATAAGAACGTCTATGCGACTAAAGTGGATGACAACACCGCAGTACAATGCTTGATGCTTACATGCATGGATACAGAGCTCCAGAAACGTTTTGAGAACTTCTCCGTTGTGGACATGGTGACACAACTGAATGCTCTGTATCGGAAGTAGGCCAGAACTGAACGTTACGAGATAACAAAGCAGTTGTGGGAATGCAAGATGGCAGAAGGTAGCTCCCTAAGCGAGCACGTGATCAAACTTGTTGGTTACGCACAGAGGCTGAATGCTCTGGGATTTGCGATCCCTACGACACTCGGCACTGACATTCTCCTTGCGTCACTCCCTCCGTCTTACAATGGCTTTATCATGAATTACAACATGAATGGGCTTGACAAGACCACAGACGAATTGTTCGCTATGCTTAAGACTGCGGAAGTATCTATGCAGAAGGATCCAAGCCACGTGTTGGCTGTGGTGAACACTACCAGTTTCAAGAAGAAGGGCAAAGGCAGAAATGCCAAGAGCGGTGGTAAGACCAAAGCTCTGGTGAAAACCAAGACTGGCCCAACTAAAGATTCTGAGTGTCACTACTGCAAGAACAAGGGGCACTGGAAGAGGAATTGCAAGAAGTATCTGGGAGATCTGAAAAATGGTCTGATCACCAAAGGTATAAATAAGTTATACTAAGTTAATAGACAAACTTCATTATTTCACCTTCATAGGTATAATTGATACCATATTGATTGCTAATGGTTCGCAAATTGGCACAGGGAATTCTCAGAATCCAAAGGAGAAGAATTAATGAAGTGCAAGTCCGCGTCAGAAGTGGTGCCCAAGTCACCCAAGGCCGTCGGCGTCCGTCTATCAAGATTTATCTTAGAGTTTGAATAAAAGTTATTTAATTCAGAGGTCGTGTAAAACAATAATATCGTATTATGTCGTCTGCACGGTGGATGTGTTATCCATGTTTTGAATAATGGTTGTTCGAAAATTATTACTCTCTGAATGTCACCCTTCGTGGTGAATTATTTAAGTTGAAATCTTGATGTTATGTCTATTTTCTTGATTGCTAAATAAATTAAGTTATGTGATGATAAATGCCATTATTGTAATAGCATAAATGACTTAGTCGCATTAGAAGAAAGGGCATGCAAAAGTTTCATATCGATGAAATCATTCAATCTCTTGACTTTGAGTCATTTGACACATGCAATGTTTTTCTAATAGACAAGATCATTGATTAAATGAATTGTTCAAGTGTTGAGTAAACTATTGGTAATAGCACATATCGATGTGTGAAGATCCAATAAATAGTACTTTACATAAAACTTTGTGAAGATGACTTGTATAGATATACCGATATTTAGACAAGATATAAAGTCTGAAATTTTGAATATGTTCAAAACCGTTTCAACACAAAGAGGATCATCATCACACATAGATCAAATATTTGATGATCTGATCGTAAAATAAATGAGTTAAAGTATTTAGCAAACACTATCAAGTGTATGAAGTCAGTTCATAAACTAGCGTCACCTGAAACCCCGTATAGCTACGGAGTATCTTGACGCATAACCAAGCCCTATATGACATATTGGAATGAAAATCGTTTTCTACCCTGAATTCCAGCATGACATAGTGAGGTCGGTGATGAACTTAAACCACACTCTTATTTACTATACTGCTTAACGCTTTTGAGAAACCACTTACGAACTAAATAGAGCATCGACATATGATTGTTGAAACAATGCCCCATAAAGAATATGGCATGGATAAGAACTCCAATTGTTGTTTCATAATTTCGGAGATGTATTTAGAATATACTCGATCCCGAATATAAGTATTGTAGAAACATCATGTTACGAACAACACTTCCACTATCATACCCGGGAAAAATATTTATCACGGGACATGTGATTTTTCTTGAGAAAATTGCTCTCTTGAAACAATTAAGTGGGAGTACTAATAGCTTGATAATGATTATATTGAATCATTTGGTTCTACGGAATGAAACTCAGAAACTCGTTCTAGAGATAAACTCTGTGACCAAACCAGAAATTCCTACATTTGATGAAAAGGAAGAATAAAACTCTGAAATGTGTTCAAGAGATGAAATGATCAAGTCCTATGATGTATCACACAGCTTTCTAAATTCACGTTGGACCAAGGTGGTTCTATAGTGTGATAACCTTGTGAACTACAAGAAACCATGACGAGCATTAACTCTACTATATGGCTTAAAAACCATAAAAACTATATGGAAGCCATCCAAATCAAGTTGAGAACTTGGTAAAACCCTCCTAAGGATACCTGATCATTAGAATGGATTTGACTTTCATAGATATGAACATAGACGATAGCTTAATCGTTGATATTGCTCAACTTATCGTAAAAACAAGTTTTTCGATAGAGTTCAAAAGGTTGACTACAATATGTGTAGTGATGCAAATGTTCATATGGAAAATTACTAATAATCGCAACATACTTCCGATGTATGACATATGGATTTTTCTTTTGAGAAAATTAAACAAAGGGTGTATGCATGATACAACCTGAAAGGATTTAATGATCTATACGATATTAGTAAAAGTGAGAATGCTTCAAAGATCAGTCTATAATTGAAGCAAATATCACAGAGCTGGAGTAATAGTTTTTGATGAAGTTATAAAATTTATTATTTCATCAATAATCATATAAGATATGGAATTAAGTGGGAGCACGATTCTAATCATATATGTGAATGGCATATGACTGATTGAGAATAAATATTTTACCAAAATAAAACACTAAGGTATTGGATGTCCTGAAAGTGCAACAAGCACCAAAGTAATCTAAATAGTAGATTAGTTCTCCTGAAGTACCTCAGATGAAGAAAAGTTCTATGAGGAAGACTAAAGAGTTCATTACAAATAGATGAAAGAAAGTTTCATAATGATTTGTAATATTTTAATCGGTCTGTAGCTAAGTAGAAAAATAGGATGTTAAAAATTGTTTTTCACGCTAAGGCACATAGCGGGATTTCTACAACGTAGACGTGAAACATGGCAACTCTGAAAGTTGCATAGGAGGGTATTTGGATTAGGAACACCATCATAGTGATTGGCATAGTTCCGAACGTTTGATCTGCATAAACCATATTTTGATATGAGCATCATGATCAAAACAAAGTAAGCTAAGAGCTCACTGTAGTCCAAACATGTTTAACGATAGTGCCCGATCTTTAAATACTTCATAAAGGATGAAGGGGTACATTAAGATAAGCAGGATTGATATGAGCCTAAAAGCGTTAAGCTCAGTGACGAAGTCTATACCACAAGCGAGCATGAAGACCAAAGTGCCATTGGTCTGAGTAAACCATGCAACTAGATTATTGTCTCTAGTGCAAGTGGGATACTGTTGGAATTATGCCCTAGAGGCAATAATAAATTGTATTATTATAATTCCAGGTTCATTATTAATGTTTATATGTCTGTGCTATAACTGCAATGGCTTATGCGTAGGTTTGCCAAGTAGCATGTTAACTGCCTCCGGAGGAAAACTCATATGCAGGTGTGGAGTATAAACACCAAGTGTTCTTAGTCTGCCTCTAGGACTAACTCGTGTGTTATGGATGACATGTTTTCCTGTTCATAGGGCATTGGAAATGCCGGTAACACATGGGAGCACATTGTTGCCAGAACAAGGGTGCTGAACCGACCCAATTGTATGGTTTACTTTGAGATCACATCGTTTCCATGTTATAAGTAAAATCATCTAAAGTTAATATGCATGTGTCCTTCATGACCATAAGAATGTTTCGTAACTTCACACCGGAGGGTGGGTTTTGACACTGTCCCAACACCACCCGTAACAGGCGTGGCAATAACGGCTTTGATCACTCACACCCGAAAGTGTGTCAAGGGACTTAACGATTCGAGTTGGGAATTTGCTCCTCTAACGATGGAGAGATACTTCTGTGGGCCCTCTCGGTATTACGGCATCCAACATTGTTTGGCCAGACACTGTGAATTGATCACAAGGGATACCGGAATACTAAACGAGAAAACTGGAACAAAACAGGAAGGAGGATGTCTTGGTATAATGGTTAATGGTTAATCATGTGGATACCTAATAGATCTCACCGCAGGTTTTGTATAGTATCGTGAAGCAAATAGGACTGGCATGTTAAGCTTATGGTTCACTCGAATTCATATTCGTGTAGGTGCGGGAACCATTATGGGTGTCCATGGCTCCGCTATTGGTTATTGATCCGAGGAAAGTCAGTTTCCGGTTCATGTCCGTATTCTACCGAACCTATGGGGTCACACACTTAAGGGTGGAAGATTCGTTGAGTAGTAGAGTGATAGGAGCACGAGTATAACACACCAGAAAAGTTTCGGAGTGATTGAGATTTAATCGGGGAGAAAACCAGAATCGTTTCGGGGCACCGGTAAAGTATCGGGAAGAGTTTTGAGAAAACCGGGTAAAACCGGAGGGCCGGAAAAGTTCCGGAATGGTCTAAATATGTTTAATATTTATTTATTGTGAATTCCCAAATTATTTTGGAATTAATAAAATAAATTTAATACCAATGGCCCCTCTCTCACTTGGAAGGCCCAAGTGGGGGAGGGAGCACTTGGACCAAAGAGGCCCAAGGGGGGCGCCCTAGGAGGAAGCTTCCTCCTAGGTGAGGAAGCTTCCTTCCCCCTTCCTTGGCCGGCCCTAAGGGGAGGGAAACCCTAGGGCGCCACCCCTAGGGCTGCCCCCTCCTCCAAGGTGGCCTCTCCTCCCCTCCCACTATAAATAGAGGAGATGGGGGCACCCCTTCAATACACAAGTTGTTCTATTTTGCCGAAGGGCTGCCCCCTCTCTCTTTCTCTTGTAGATCCAATCTCATCCATAGCCCCGAAGGGCTGCTCCTCCCTCCTCTCTACTCCGGAGGCGCCGAGCTCTGGACGGCGGAGCCCTGCCGGATCTTCCACTGTGGATCAACCGTAGAGAGATCGGACGTTCGATCTTTGTTCGAGGGAGTCCACGGTGATTAGATCTGTTCGTGGGAGTGTTCATCTTCACGCTTCTTCGACTCTCCATCAACATATTCCGTTGCGAGAGAAGTGCATCCGTTGAACGGTTGCAAGAAGGTAACAAGGTCGATCTTCTCATCTGCATCTTCCTAGATCCGTTCTTGGGTTTTGCTTTTCGTAGTGCCGGAAATTTTTTGTTTTCTACTCCGAATCCCTACAATAATAGCCACTCGCAAATTAAAATGAGATCGATAAATCGTTGAAGCAGCATCGGCGGGAGCATCACCCGCCGCAGAACAGGATTGCAATCCATCATCACCAAATCAGAGGGTTGAAGAAATTATAATTAGGCTCTCTCAAACGTGGCTTAGTCCATTATTGGTTGAAAGAAAAGAACCATTTCCAGTTTTTCCTTTTGGTTTCTATTTTCAGTTAATTCCTTTTTATTTTAATTTACCTTTTTGTGTTTCTTTTTTTATTTTTATTTTTCTTGTTTATTTTTATTTTTATCAGATATATGAATATTATTACAAATTCTTGATGAACTATGTTCATATCCATTAATGTCAAACATCCATGAATTGTTTTTACATAGATGACCATTTTTACCAAATTTATTTATGTGATGTATATTCATTAATGGTTTTTTAATTCACGTTTTGTTTCCTAATTAAAAAAAATTAGGCAATTTTGCATTTAATTATTAAATTTGAGAATTTTATATCAAGAACTATTTTAAATTCGTGAACATTTTCAAGTTTACAATCAGTTTAAATTTGCCAAAACAATTCATATTCATGAAAATTTCTTTGTTTTGACAACAAATTTTCATATTCATAAACTTTATTGTTTTCTGATAAAACAACTAAGTGTGTGAACATTTTTTATTTAAACTTTCCCGGGTTTTCTGAAGAATAGCATACCAGCCCTAGAAAAATGCAAGAAAAAATTAGCTGGTGCCTAGCGAAAGCACGAGAGTCGGGCGATCATTACTCAGTCGAACCCCTGAAGGCGACGCCCTTGGCGCTGGTGCACAACCTAGCACATTAAGAGAAAGTCTAGATGTTCTGTCATCTTGTCGCTGTCTCGTATATATATACTAGTTTTTGATGGATGGACATTTTTTCGAACCAGACTAGATACGGCATAAATTCCATGGCCCGTAAAAAAATAGGTTTTGATTATATATGTCACTAGTTGTGTCTCACTACTCAGTTTTGCCACTAGAAGTTTTTGCTGCTCAAAAATGTCATCGCTTTGTTAGTTGCAAGCTCAGAAATGCCACTAGACACCATTACTGCTAGCTAGAAGCTCGTTTACCATGTTATATAACCAAAATAAACATGGATCCACATGTCAGCTCTACTCTATCTCAATGTGGGCCCCACTTGATCCCAAAAACGTTCATATTTTCTCTGAAAGTCTTCACTTGCTTACTCCTGACAAGTGTGGCCCACACTTATCATAATCATATAGAAATATTTGACATGTGGTTCTAGGTTTATTTTTATCCTATAAAATGGTCAACGAGTTTGTCCTAAAAATAACTGTTGTCTAATGGTATTTTTTTAACAGATATCTAATACAACAATGGTATTTAATAGGTGTCTAATGGCATTTTTTAGCAAGGATCTCATAAAACGATGGCATTTTTGTGGAGTTGTAATTTTTAGTGGAAAAACTGAGTAGTGCGAGACAATTAGTGGCATGAATAATAAAAACCTAAAATATTATGGGTGGACCACAAACGATCAATTTGGCCGCCATTATCTATGGTGCGCGGGGTGATTTAGGGTTCCCATCTCTCATCCTTTCTTCCCCTCTCCGCTGCAATATCTTCTCTCCGCCGCAATCTCTTCTCTCCGCCGCTTTCTTCCGCCAACTCTGGCGAGCAATTCCATGACGAGTGGTGGTCACGGTCGTGGAGGAAATGGTAGTTGCCACAAAGGAAGGGTCGGTACCTCCACCCGACCCAATTTCCTTTTCTTTCGAGCGCCGGCGACGAGGCCTCCAATCCCGCTTGGGTGCGCTTCCTCCAGCTCAACAGTATACTACCAGGTTGTGCAGCACCGACGTGGTTCTGCGCTGGCACCAACGTGCTCGTCCGCGGTGAAGATGGCGCAATCGTATGCCGCGACGTGGCCCAGGAGGAGTATGACCTGACCATCAAGGAATACAGAGCGGCATGTGCCCTCTACGACCCCGACCCTTGAACCGTCGCCTCCGCCACGGCTTTATCTAGTATTTGGTTTATGTAGTAGATGATGAACCTATGTGTGTACTCCGGTGGTTTGTATCGTGAACTATCTATGTTTTTCATTTTGTGAAATATGCCATTTGGGATAATAGATTTGTTCTACCATGATTGATTTTGTACTGCATTTTTCTTTTAGGGCGAACCGCATAACAATTTTGCGGATTGAACTTATGGCAAATACGCTAGAAGCATCAAAAAGGAAGAGAGCTTCCATGCGCTGTTCATGGCACCAAAATCGGCCTCCCACAAAGATGTGCTCTCGACTGGGCCTACTCATGGCACACTCCGAACTGCAAGCCGGTTGATGTAGCCACAACTTTTTTGTTATCTGTTTTATTACTTTTTTGGGGTAAAAAAAGGGTGATATTTTTACAAAATTTGGGAACATTCTTTAAACAAATTATGATCTTTTGAAACCTGGAAGCTTTCATATAAAATTTAATACTCTTTGAAAATGAAAATATTTTCAAATTTATGAATTGTTTTTGGAAATATGATATATAATAAACATGATAAATTTAAAATCATGTTTTTAAATTAAAGCATTTTTTGGGAAAAGATAAAAAATTACAAACTTGTTTGCTCAAATTTTCTATATATTTATACTTTTGTATTCTAATTAGTAGTTGTTATAAAATTTAAAAAATATTTTTTAAAATGTAAAATATAAAAAAAATTAAAAGGAAATGAAACTAAAGGTTAAAGAAAAAAATAAAAACGAAAAATTAGAAGAAAGAAAGAAAATAAAAATCGTATAGAAAATGAATAAAAAAAGAAATTGTATTAGAATCATCTAGAAGTTTTCCTAAAATTAGAAAACGTTGAATTAAAACCTCCAGAATCCAGAATAGCTATACACCATAACTGGCTAGATTTTATGGACCAAAGTAGTTTGCTCCCGTCGGTTTATATGTTCAAATAGTTGACATTTTGACTCCTAATGCGAATCAGCAAAGAGGGGTAGGTTTCGTTCCTCTGCAAGTCCTATTTGACGCATTGTGCATGAAATACTGTGCTAAGGAGAGACCAAATTGGGCCATCCCATTTAACGCTACGACAATTGAACGGTGGATGGTTCCTGTCGAAATCATTAGTTGTAGAGTACTGGTAGCAACGAACAGCGTGCTTCTTTTGTGCGCGCCAAGTGACGCGTTCTGTATGTTTTTCGTTTTTCCTGTTTTTAGAGGCACCGTGCCTCTTGCGGAAGCACGACAGTGCCTTTCTCGGAGGGACGACAGTGCCTCTCGCGGAGGCACGATAGTGCCTTTCTCAGAGGGACGATAGTGCCTCTCGCGGAGGCACGATAGAGCCTTTTTCGGAGACATGATAGTGCTTTTCGCGGAGGCACGAGGCACGACTCGTGCCTCCCGCGAAGGCACGGTCGTGCCTGCCACGGAGCCGCGGAGGTAAGGTCATGCCTCTGTTTTTTCAAAAAAAAATGATTTTGTTACCAAAACGTATAAAAAAACGTGCGAAAATCGGAAAAGTAAAAAAAACAATTTTAAACATCAAAAACACGTACATAAAAAATTAAAAAAGAAAATCCCGAAGGATCGCTGTGAGCGCGACACGTGGAGCTGTTCGCTGGACCGGACTGCGAACGAGTACTCTACAATTAGTTACCCTCGGTTCCTGTTTTTGAGAACTTTACAGAAGTTTCCTCATGGTTTCGTTCTGGATTTTTTGTCTGTTGTTTTTAACCAGATTTCTTTAGAAAAAATAAGCATACCTTTCTAAGATGCTCAGAAATTTTCAAAAAACATTATGAGTTAAAAAAATCATTTTTTAATATTGGTAGGAATCCCAAAAAATGTTCCCTTTGTCAAAATTTGTTCACAAATTCAAAAATGTTCAAGAATTTCAAAAAGGTTTTGTTTTGAAATTTTCAAATAATATTCACAGTCTCAAATTTTATTTTCATGTTTTAAAGAATGTTTAAAATAAATTCCAACTTAGAACCAGTTGCTACGGTGACAAGGGTCGCTATTGCGCACCAGTCTATAGTTGTCGGTAGAGGAGTCATGGGGGTCTACGTGGCCCTTGACCTGGTCTCATTGTGTTCCTCGGGTCCCTAGGTAGTTATCTGTTTAGGCCTTGTATAATGCAAGGTGTTTAGGGGAGTGCTTAGCAAAATAAATCGATTTTTTTTGTAGCATTAGTGCTTATGTCTATAGAAGAAGTGCCTAATTAAGCGTCTATCCTTTACATCTAAGCACCAGTGCTTAAAAAATAATCTGATTTTTTTCTCTAAACACCTCTTCTAAGCACCTTGCATTGTATATGGTCTTATGTAGCTTGGGAGGTCTTTCATACATGGTCCTCTCCACCACGATGGTCTCGGTCTTCGTACTCATATGGTGACACGTCCCTACATCGTCCTCTCCTTATATAACCTTGTTCCTCTCCTTGTATAGGCAAGGACGTGTACCACAGTGGATTTTTTTAATATGGGTACAAAGAATCAAGGTAGCATGACCAATATGATCCACGTAGGCCTGCTAGAGGATAATACTTAGGTGGTACAAGGCGGTAGAAAACTTAATTGGAGAAGCCTTAATCGAAGTCAAGAATTGATAATGCCTCTCATAATTGTTTGACAAGAGCCAACCCCTATCGCCTCAAGCTTGTGTGATGTTAATTGTTTTTTTCCATCATTCCCTACGACTCCTTAGGGTGTTGTATGTATGCAGGTGAAGCATTAAATGCATCGGTCGATCTCCCGAGCTCTTATGGGGAGCATCCTAGTGCTCCATAAGACTACTCATGTCCTTTGGGCACTCACGCATGCTCGGGGAGTCAATGAATATTTTGAACCCCGGGTGCTCGGAATAGCCTTTTTTGGGGCTCAACCTAGCCCACCCTTTGTTGAGCTCTAGGATCACCTTTTCTATTTCGTCGATACTCTCCTTCAAGAACATGATTATCTTCAAAGATTTCCGAAAGGCTCAAAATTCGTCCATTCAAAAAGATGGGTACCAGGAGGCGCGGGGGGTGCTTGGGATGTGAATGGTTGCCTAGAAATGCATGCCACCAAATCATTACATTTTCACCAAGATGTCAAAGAAGCATATCGAAGCCACATGAGACCAGATCAATAAAATCACCAAACACCTACACAAACTCATAAAATCCGCATGAGTGCATCTCCAAAGACAAATTCTCAAAACCATAAAATCAAACCTATGAAGATAACATATCTCTATCTTCGCGGCGCAAGCAAAAAGGCAGGAAGGAACTATATTTTTTCTTGTCTATGAGGGATGGTTTCCTAGAAATGCATGCCATCAAAACATAAAATTTTCACCGAAATGTCATAGAATTATATCGAAGCCATAAGAGATAACATTAATAAAATAATCGAACACTTACACAAACTCATCTGATCCACATGGACGCATATGCGACGACAAATTCCTAATCCACAAAATCGAACCTATGGAGACAAGGTATCTCTAACTTTGCGGCCCAAGCAAAAAGACAAGAAATAACTATAACTAGTGTGATTGATTTGGATGGATACCCGTAAATAAGAAAAAGTGATTTCGATGGGTACCCGCAAATAAATAAAAAGTGATTTGGATGGAGAAATTAGAACCAATCATATTTCTTCGCATTTGTGTTGTGCCAGGGTTATTTATCACCCATACAATTCCCAGGAATTATCACTTAACATGAGCTTTTTTTCTTTTTGTTGTTTTGCACTACTGTCGCACGGTTTTTCATGGACTTTCTTCAGCTTTTCTCTGATTTTCTTTGACTATCACTTTTCTTTTTTTCAATTTGGGTTTTTTGTTTCGCTTTTTTACATATAACTATTTTTTTGTGCACATTGTAATTTTTTTGAATACGTCAGGAGTTTTTCTATAGGATTCTAACATTCAATAAATACATACTTAACCATTTTAAAATATGTAATTTAATTTTTATTTTTCTACTATTAAAATTTGCAATTTTTACTTCAATAACATGTTTATACATATTTACTAAAATTAAAATATATGATTAACATTATTTAATATATATTGGAATGTTTTTTTATACACCTTGTACATTTTTTTATACAGTAGGAACATATTGTTTAAAATGTTTCAAATACATAATTAATATTTTTTCAAATATGTTTTTGATATCTTTTCTTCCATGTATGTTTTACGTTTTTTTGTATACATCAATAACATCATTTTATACATGTTTAACATTTTATAAATACATGGTTATTGTTTTAATTCAATATATCTTTTATGCATACATTTTTCGTTTACATTGTACATCTGTCGTTTATATCAGGAATCCTTTCTTATACATATTTAACATTTTTTTATAATGTTATAGGTACATTTGTTTTAAAACACACGGACATTTACTTATTACAATATTATGTTAATTCTATCAACATATTTTGAAAACTATGGTAGCAAATCTCATACACTACATTTAACAATTTAAAGTTTATGATTTTATTATTTTTATGTTGAATTATTATTTTTGAATATATGCATTCAAAATATTTTCGAAAATATGAGGAAAAACGAATGGAATACAGAAGAGAAGAGTACCAACAAGATAATTTGGCTGCCCCAACTGGAAACTCGCTTGAGGCGACGCTGTTTTAGGCCCTGTTTGGTTGCGCTGTGGATTTCTAAAATCTGCTGTGGAAAAGCTGCTGTGGAAAATCTGCTGTGAGAAAGCTGTAGACCGTTTGGCAAACTAGCTGTATGAACTGTGACTGTGGAAATAAATGTCTGAAATACCCCTAAACCCTGAAAGATTGGTTGCATGTTGTTTAATAATAATAACATCACTATAGGTTAATTTAGAGCACTAATAAAAATTAATTAAATAATCAAATAAGCCTTATGACCAACATGATATTTTAATGTGACGAGAGAGTGACATAATTTTATAAGGATAAATATGTATTACACAAATAGAAATAGCGATGATAAAAGAGTAGCATCAAAGTATTTCATCGTTTGATCAATACGGTAGTACATTTGCACGCTTACATTTTTGTAAAAGCGAAAGCCCAACAACTAGATTACTAGGAGTGGCGCAAAATATTATATACACGTCTACACATATCACAAAATAAGATCGTAGTTCCTCCATGAGCACATAAAAGAACTCTATGATGCACTAGAGCTCATCAAGGAGTCATCATTTGTGCTGTCTGATATCTCCCCAGGAATAGATGATGTAGCCCCGGTGACATGTGCGTTGGCGAATATGACATGCATTTCTTCCAAGTTGGGCAGCCCCTTCTTATACTTTCCATGCTTAGGGTGATTCTGAAATATAGCATAAGAGTTAGCAATAACACAAACAAGACGATGCTACAAAATAAATGATATTACACACCTTAAGATGTATTTTCCACCAATCATCATCGGCTGCAATAGTTTTCTTCACATCATCCCAACCTAGTCCAGTTGGCGCATTTTTCAACACCATGAATTGTACATATTGTCTCTTCAACATGTCCCATTTGTTTTTAAATGTAATCTGCGTACATCTTTTTCCGGTCCTATCAAAGAACTTCTCTTCAAGATGTTTGTACCCTCTACGGTTCAAACATCCCTTGGGCCTATTACCTTTATCCACCTCATCTTTGCATAACTCACAAAAAACAGTTATGTGATGTGCATCCCAATTTGCTTTCTCCTTCTCCATCTAATTCACAACAAAATTTTCGAGCATATAAGGTAATTTCCAAACACGCAATGCATATACTGCTGCCATACACACATGAACTACACACATGGTATGCACAAATCTGATATGAAATAGAAATATGTTCACAATACGCACATGTTCAGCACATACATGAAAATTGCATACACACGTATCATCAGCACACACATGAGGTGAGAAGAAAAGTAAATACCTTCAGGTTAGCAGCGTGATGCAGCTCAAATCGGCTGCGTGGTGCAGATCCTAGACGGCCGTGTGCTGCAGAATCTAGACGGCGGCGTGATGCAGCTCCTCTCCGGTGGCGTGGTGCAGCTTCTATACGACGGCGTGGATGCGTGGTGCAGCTCCTCGCCGGCGGCGTGGTGAAGCTCAGGGGAACGAATGCATCTGGTGTTCAGCGCGGATGGGGTAACGGCGGCGGCGGGCGGGGAGGGATGTGCAGCAGAGGCAAACGGCGGGGACACGGCCGGGTTGAGCGGCCACGCCTGTGGTCAGACCTGGCGGCGGCGTGGGGAATCCCTAATCGCTGGAGCGAGATGACGAGAAAGAGGTGAGTATCTGGTGCGTTCGGTGGACCGGGCCAGAACGTGGATGACCCATCCAGTGGCAAAGGTGGGTAATTTGAGTTAAACTTTGCGGGTGTATTCCAAGCGGTACGCAGCGGAAGCGGCGGAAGCACGTCGCGGACTGCTTCCTCTCGTGCGTGTAATTTAGCTGCGCTTCGAAGGAATCCAGTGTACGTGAAGTGAATAGCTGTTTGGTTAGGATTCAGAAACCAAACAGGGCCTCAGATTGCTACAAACTTTCTTGTGCTTCAGTTCCCGTTTTTTTTTTCTTGCGGAACCTCCTTCGCATGGAACAGATGGAACACGCACGCAGGATGCATGACTGCACGAATCGTGACCCAGCTTTACGAGCGTGTGGGGCCCACCTAGGATCAGCATCGGGGCCACTCACATGCTACTACTATCCCAATCTCCCGTACGGTGCAGGCTATGCCTACTCTCCTGACTTGGTGCATATTTTTTAACCCAATGTAAAATTATTAATTTAAACATGGAATTGCGTGTTTTTTCCATTTTGTTTTTGAAACTAAGATGACGTTATTTTCATTTAAAAAATTATGTTATTTTCTTGCTAAAATTTCTAATCGAGTTTATATGGATCCATAATAAATATCATCTACTTTGTACTAAACTAGTACTCCCTCTGATTAGTAATAAATTTCGCTTATTTTGTATTAAACTAGTACAAACTTTATATTAGATGAGCGGTACTTATTTTAGATCGAAGGGAGTATAATTTTGGTACTATGTGAGTGTATTATGATGGATCGAAGGGAGTAGCTAGTTTATATCAACGCCAAACCCAAATTTATTGAGTCTTCCATGCATCCTTTTTACGGCTTTTCCATGCATCTTTGTGAAAAAAAGAAGGGAACGTGCCATCTACTCAATTCAACAAAAAATAGAGTCACCTCTAGCAATTTATGCCCTTTACAGAGCAAAAAATGGTATAATCTTGTCTAAAAATATATTATAATCCCTCTTAATTATGTGGAATGATCATAAAAACATAATAAAAGAAGCAAAATTGTTAAAAAAATAACCCTTGATTGGAAATGAATTCCTACCAATCTTAAGACATTCTTGTAGAAAATTCTGCTAAAAGGGGTTATTCATGCAACATTATGCATTTCATGTGAACGATGATTAGACATCGTTTTTATGAGGGTGGATGAGATCTGTATTAAAGTATGAAAACTATCAATTGAACATCAAGTGAACATGACACACATAACCGTGTTAACTAACTAACTAACTAGCTTCATCGCACCGCGCGAAATAAACAAAGATGGAGACCAAATTCACTCAAGTTGGGAATACATAAAGCATAACTAAATCAAGATCACCATCTAATTGACAACGCTAATCAAGTTAAACATGTGCTTCTTTCTCTGAGTTCAAGGGAGACCAAAAGCAAACACATGCATTAACAAACGAGATCGAAATGCCCAATCAAGCAAGGAGCGATGTCCTATTTGTGGACACTAAGCTAGGGGGTACATAACAATGGCTCATGACGCACAGAAGAGACACTGCTTGTTACACCCCTCCACTACTCAACCTTTACTGTCAGAACGCTTATCAAAGTGTCATTAGTGTACAATCAATGGTATATGTGATGCCATGTCTTGAAAGTGGTGTCTTTTTACTAAGAAAACCAATGATTTTCCAAAACCCTAAACCCAATCTTTGGTAGTATTATGTAATTTACCCCATGATGAGACGTTATGAGATATATTTTCTCTCGCCCATGGTGCATGGAAGAAGCATTGCTAGTTACCCCCTCTACAACTCAACCCTAACTGTTAGGACGGCTAGCAAAGTGTCATCAGTGTGCAATCAGTGATATATGAGTCGTCATGTCTCGGAAATAATGGTTTTTATGGATTAAAACAATGGTTTCTCAAAACACTAGCCCAAATCATGGTGGTTTTGTGTAATTTACCGCACGATGAAATGTGAATAGATGTATTTTTTTCCTTCTAAGATAAAAGATGGCTTACATCAAAGACATAACCATAGTTAATTACAATCTTACTACATTCACCAAAACAAAATAAGAAGGAAAAGTGGTAGATTTTCAATCAATCCACACTAAAGCTACATGTCGTCACTTGTACCTATTTACGCCGAACCCTGAGCAACAAATGTTGTACTCCTTGTTTAATTTCTTGCATTTTCCCTGACAACAAATGTGCCAAGAAGACTTTATTCCCTATAAACAAGCAAATATAATAATAAATTTGTCCCCATAATGTTGATTAATGCTTTTTACACTCATTATTTACATGATTATCACTTCAACTTTCTCGCTAATCACTAATTATTGTAAAGATGTGCAAATATATTTATTTATTTTATTCATTGCAGACATTGGAATTTTTGGGTGGAAATCAAGTCATAAAATGGATGTACATAGGAGAGGATAATTTCCATATATTATGCCATGCTAGGAAGTCACCAGAGGAGAAGACGATGTTTGCTAATAGCAGCACCGCACCAGTCATACCATATGCCACTGCCTCCGTTAAGTCATCCTGAAGACCTTTCATCAAGAAGGCGCAACCTTTTTCGCAATGGATCCCCCAGAAACCCTATTTCGCCTGTCTATACTATAAAAAGGAGAATGTGAAAACCCTACAAGAGAGCTGCAATAACTCCTCATCACCAGCCATCATCATCCTCCATCTCATAGGCATTTCCATATCGATAGACACAATCTTCATTAGATCAAGTACTTGTAATCAAGGTTCCACCGCGATTGGCGGCATTGTAAGACTAGCAATCATTCATATTCAAGTAAATTTTTATACAATGTCTTTTGGTTGTTATTCGGTCGTGATGTGCGAGTAATACCCTCCGGCTAACGATCGAGGTGTAGCCATCTTGAAGCCTCGTGAATACACAAGACGGGGTTGATGGTATGATATTACTTTACATTCTTGTACAACTATTTCTTGCTTCTCTCTACTTTGATTCCAGGACTTGCCGGTACCTGGCAAATCAAAGATCGGTACAAGGAGAGATAATGAGAAGGGAAGAAAGGAAATCTGTGCCTGAAGCCAGTGGCAATAAGGTTAGTTTGGTAGTCGGAATCAATCCCTAGTGGAAGAAATGATGTCATCATAAAAACTAATAGGTTAATCATAATTATCCTTTATAATTGAGGCAACTTCTCCAGATGTGTTAGGGCTAAGGTTGGGTAATGCGATCCACGATGAGGTGATAGTCGCTTGTGATGTTATAAGAATACATCACCCAATTATATGTTGTTAAATATTATATTGTATCACTTACCAATGTTTAATACCCCCTCAGTTCACAAATACATGACATCGTTCTAGTTCAGATTTAAATTAAAACCATGTCATCTATTTGTGAACGGAGGAAGTATTATTTATAATCCAAGTGTGTGCATACGGCTACAAGTGAAACCTTTGCTTTATCATATTTTTATTGCTTACAACCACTTTGACATTCATTGGTCCAGGAACATAAAAAATACACATTAACAAAGACTTTCATATATTTCCTTGCGAATCATAATCACTTCCTGGATTCGATAATTCATAGGTTTGCGGGGAAAAAGACTATATTACATTTGAAAACGGATAAGCACCACTTCGTAATTGGGTAGTTATAAGTTTTACTTTTATATTTTCCGTGAAGCATGCTTAGAGGCATGGTATGCTAAGATGATATTTGTCCCTATCTTCAATGTGAGAGATATCTAGGCCCTCGAGTGAAAATCCATATTTGTATGGTCATACTACTTAAGGCTAAAGATTAAACCTAATAAGAATTTTGATTCATGTGTCTGAGAAAGAGTGGTTGATCTTGAGCTTGATCAATATCATAAGACAATGGGAATAATATGGTATGCAACACTGTGTAGCTTCCTCAATATTTATGTAAATTTGGGAGTTGTTACGTCCTTTTAGGGGTTGCTACCTACTAATGGCTAAGTATGAGTACTCACAGTCATGTCCAAATGTGCAGAAACCTACTAGTTCGCACCCTTAAAGGTCTAAAGCCTAAGAGAAGGGGGCATAACTTTGTGGTGGGTTCGCCAATTCGGAATCCTGAAACCTAGTTGCCACTTCTCCCGTGCTCATAATGTTCGGTTTGGATCTAGCAATCTAGGCAAGCTACATTAATTCCTCCCCGAACGTATGTATATATACCTTGAAGACGATACTGATGTGATACTTGGATGGGTGGAACGTTCGATTGATCCGTGTGAAGACAGAAAGCACATTTCGCCAATTCTCATTTTGATGTTGTGACTACGCATCTAGTGGTAGACCCATACCTCCATGCTCTATTACCATGGCGATGTTCTATTTTCGATGTGTTTTTCCAAGACTAGCTTGACCTACCACGCAATCTCTTAAGACATTGTGCAAAGTATGCATTTGATGCTAGTGACGATCAGACAACATATCTTCATCACGATAACAGGTAAGATCTACGTGTAACCAAGGAGGTTAATAGCACCGAGCATCCAACAATACACGCATCACATGACGGTGTACGGACTAGTAACTAACATCACCATACCACCACCACAGCATAAAGAACAAAGATGAGAACCAAACAAACTCAAGTTGGAATCCATAAGGCGCACCGAAATCAAGACGGAAACCCAATTAACAACACCAATCGAGCTATTCCCCTGCCACTTTCTTGGAGTTCATGGGAGACCAAAAGCCCAAGCGTTCATAAACAAATGCGTTCCATCTAAATGCCCTAATTAAGCAAGGGGCAGTGGCCTATTTGGGGAAGCTAAGCCAAGCCAAAGGGTAGGTATAAAACAGTGGCTCATGGTGCACGGAAGAGACAGTGCCTCCTGTTTCATCTTTCCCCATAAAACGCCTCTTGTTCTTAATCTGACCCCTAACTCTGCATCAAGCTTGCGTTCAAACCTCAAGCCAATTTTTTATGGATGTAAAGGAACCTCAAGCCAGTAGTTTATTGAGGAATTTTATAGTATGTGTTTGGAGCTGAATAGAGATGATTTGCATTGTTGACTCATGGTTAACTTAATTTAATTATCGGCGCAAAACCCCTTCATTTAATTAGGTTATGTGTATTAGAGAATAAAAGAGAAGGTCAAATGCCAACGTGCCAGAAAATTCGGTTGGTTAATTAGTTGCGTATCCCTTTTTCTTATACCCTGATACTACTGCATCATTGGTGTGACGTGTGACCTGAATGCTACTACTACTAGTTTCGTATGCGCAATATATTGGGGAAAAAGAAGCATACTATGAAAGCAATCATTTGAGGTACTAGGGATACCATTTTCTGCACTTTGTTTTCCTGCTGAAGAGAGAAAACAACTCTCCCAAAAGTGCATGATTAATCACAAACAACATAAAACCTTATTATATGACACGCCGAAAGATCGAATTCGTGGAACAGTTCTTCCACAATTTATGTCCCTTTCTTTGCTAACATCATTTTATGTTGCGTAATCCGATAAAACTGGAACGACATAGAAGAACCCGCGGGGCGTTCTTCGACATTTCATCGGACCTAATAAAATCGGAACGACATAGAGAAAAACCCGCGGAACGATTCTTCGACGTTCCGCGTCCCTTTCCTTGCCATTTCCACAGCATTTCCCCCCTGGCCACGCTGCACCCATTTGTGCGTGTATGATTGGTCAAGGCACCAAAGGGAGGCATAAAAGGATTGCCGTTGCGTCGCTTGAAATCAAAGCTAGGCCGTTGTGGAATTGTAAACTTTTCCATAAAAAATATGCTTCCTTGGGTTGCAGATCTTGACATGTCTACGGTGATGAGCTAGCTAGCTTAGCTTAGCTTAGCCTGCTCATGGTCAGATTCAGAGGGCTCCCCTCCGCTGTATCGGCCGTACTTCCGCGGGTGTTTTTAATGGCTCCTGCTCCTGCTTTCGTGGCGATCTCATCTGGTCATCTGGACTGGACGGACGGACATCTGCTCATGTTGTGCAGTCAAGCAAGCATCTGCCATGAATGAATGAATCAGATTATAAAAACTGTGAAGTCTAGGAGAAGAATATGCCAGCTCTCCTCTGATGCCAATTGAGCTGTACTTGTTGTGACTAAATTAATCCGCAATAGCCCTCACATAAACGGAAAAAACTATGATGAGTCAGGAGACTGCTTCAAGTCAAGAATGGCAAGAAATATTAATGTTAGTACTCCATGTTATGTTATGGGGAGAAGTTTACTCTTGGCTTCTGCACCAACAACGAGGGATCGATGAACGCAGCCACACTTTCTACACACCTCGCTTTCATGGAAGAGGGGGAGATGCCGCTCGTGGAGATCCTGTGAATTAAAGGATGCACAGTGAAGGCGGAAAGCTGTAATTTTCAGAATCTAGTCACTTGCAACTGCAAAGCACTTTGTGTGGTGGCAGCGACGCACACAAATTTAACTTCGGCGGCGAACTGCACGCCTTTCAACGCTTTAATTCCATCACATGCTCCAAAGACAATTACTAGTAGAGTAGAACCGGCTGTTAGCTCACGTTATGGGGCGGGCAGATGTGAACCCTAACGAGAGGGCGTAAGTTTCATCTCTCATGTGATGAACATGCATGAAAACAACATGACTTGATATGAAAAAGAATGAAAACAACACTTCTAAGATAGTGAAAAGCACAGAACCACCACAATACATGCGTCCTTAACAAAAAAACCCACCATAATACAGGCAGTTGGCAAATTGCACCGAACGTAAAATTAATTTTTGACTAAATGCACTAAACATCATTTAACCTCGTATTTGACATGGCAAATAGTTGACGTGGCAAAATTTAACACATAGTCTATAAAAATAACACCTCCAGCAAAAATATGAAAAGCAATCCAATCCCCGTCATTGCCTTGGCACTCGATCTAGACCTTCCCCGTCGCCGCCGCTCAAACCGGACAAGGGCGGCAGCCGCCGGTCCACGATCCGGCAAGTACCCGCCCCCTCCCCTCCCCCGCGAGCTGCTAGAGCGCCGCGCCGGCGGCCCCCGGTCCGCATATCCGGCAAGTACCTGCCCCCTACCCCTCCCCTGCGAGCTGCTAGAGCGACGTGGCCCCTGCTCCTGTCGTTGCCGCACGCGGAGGTGCAGGCGCAGGCGTCCCTCGTCCGCTCCGTGGTGAGCACGAGCAAGGCGTCCGGCACCTGCCCGTGCTGCGACGACCCGTCCTCTGCCCCTGCCGGCCCCATCTCATCTTCCCCTGCTCCTTTTTCCCTGCCGGCTGTGTGCCTCTCGCTGCTCAGGTCAGCTGCCGCGTGCACCCCCCCCCCCCCCCCCGCGTCGCGCCGCCCGATGAATGGATTCGGGCTCCAAGGCCTCGCCCCTACCTCCAGCTAGTGGCCCGGGCGTTCAAGCCAAGGAAGAAGAAAACACATTTTACAAAAAAAAACCTTACAGAAAAATAAAAAAAAATATAGCATGTACCATCATCCTTTTACCAAATCGATATTTTGCCAGGTCAAATCTGTGGTCAAGAGGCATTTAGTGTTTTTTTGTCACGGATTAGCAATGCGTTCGGTGCAAAATGCTCGAAAAACATAAAGTGGTGGCATTTTGTTAATGATGCCTGTATTGTGGTGGTTCTGTGCTTTTCACTCCTTCTAAGAGCAAGCAAAATCGTCACCTTTGCAATCGTCATTCATATGAGAGCAACTATAGCATATGCCCCATCCCATCGCCAGTTCATATATATGCGGGTTTTTTGACAAACGGGTGGAGTTTCAAACCATAATAGAACATTCATAATTTCCCAGTCCAAGAAAATTTGCGGGCGGCTTACAAACGAGCGCTTCAACCGCTATATCTAGGGCTCGCCGATGCTTTAGGGTTTCCATCTCTCATCCATTACCCCTGCCTCCGTCGCAATTTATTTTTTCCGCCGCTTAGACTAGTCATCTCTGACGAGCAATTAGATGGCGTCTGGTGGGTGGAGGCCCCGACCGTGGAAGAAACGGTGTCGACCACGGTGGCCATCCACTCGCTCCACCCCGTCGGGGATGTTGTTCTTCCCCAACAAAAATGAGGCCATGGATGAATCGTGGAAGCGGTTCCTCCAGTTTGCCTGTTACCTCACACCATACACCATCGCGCTTCGCATCACAGATGATGTTCGCCGCACCGCCATCGACGTCGTCATCTACTGAGAAGATGCCGCAGTACGACTACGCTACACAGCAGTGTGCGCCCGCTTCCAACCAATCTTATAGCCCGGCGTGAAGAGCGACCTATCTATTTCCTCAACGAGTCTAGGCAATCTTCAGTGTTTTTTGGGTCTTCTAAGTAGCTCCAGCGATGTTTTAGCCATGTTTGTAGCGTGAAAAGCTTTATACCGTATCATTTTAGCTCATCTGTTCTACCACACACTATTGCGTGCGCTATTTTCCATTTGCGGCGACCCATAAATAAAAAATAGTGATCCAATATTTGTCGTATCTGCTAGAGTTGCTCTGAATTTAGTGGCTAGGCAGCCAACAGGCAAACTCGAAATCATCATATCTTACACTTCACTTTTCATCATTTAAACATGATTCTCTTCAATTTTAAACGTTCAGCATATGAAGCAAACATGCACATGGTTTTTAACAAGTTGCATGAATAAAAGCATTTGCATCGTCCACATCTTCTTTGGTGTGCGCAAATCACATGTTGTTGATGTTTGCACCGTTCCCTTCTTCCACGTGTGAATATTCGCCGTGACGAAGGCTTACCCCTATGTTGGCGCGCCGAGTCGGAGGCCCGCACCTATGATCGGGCCGATGGGGATGTCATGGCGCGGTGTGCTCGTCGCACGAGGCAAATGGCGCGGGAAGTCGTGGCTAACTCTATCGAGGCAGAGTCGCACGCCGCGGTGCCAGTACAGGTGACTAGCAACCCTTATCGGCGCGGCCGCGTTGTGGTGGAAGTGTCAGACTCTGACCACGATGGATCCATCGTGGACCTCATATCGATCGGCGATGTGCGGTCCATGGGGTTTGACGAGGAAGAGAGGGGCATAAGAGATGACGACGCCTTGAGTCCGGTGATTCGGTGTGTGTCCCATGTTTTACTCTACCTCGTCATCGATCGGATCGGCAATCCCGGAGGCTTTGCCGTCCGCCGGACAAGCACATCGCGGTGGAACCGGAGCACCGTCGCCGAAAATTTAAATTGGTCTCTACGTTTGCATGTAATTGTATGAATTTGCGGGTTCATAACTGATGTATCCGATTGTGAAAACGATAATTTAATTAAATAAGGGATCAATTCATCAGAAGGTGTGAACCGTGAACCAGCAACCGTGTATATTTTGCCGACGATAATTAATTAATTAATTAAACTAAAGCAATCCAGGTCGACGATCGAGTAAACCAGGCAGAAGCAAACAACAAGAGTGACACCACCAGCAGCTGCTAGCTACGGGTGGAAGAGGAGAAAGGAAGAAAGCAACGTGCCAATCTGCACTTGCAAACTCCCCATAAAACAATGACCGCCCAACGCCTCGTCGGCCAGCACACGCTTTACCAAACGCCTGATAGCAACATCAAAACGTGCATTCGCCATTGCCAAGCCAAGCTAGGTAGCAGCAGCTACTTGTCAACGGCGACCAATTAATCATGGCCACCACTTGCACCTCTGAAGCCCCAACTAATCATCAAACAATTACTTCCACAACTTAAGCACCCAAAATTGAGCAGTAGTTAGGAGTCAATCAGGAGTGATTGTTAATTGGTTACCACCATTTGTTTATGGCTAATTAACTAGTGAGCTTATCAACAAGCGTGTTTAAGTACTCCACTGACAAGGAGTAGATCGCTTCGACGAGTCACTGACAAGCCTGCCCCACGGACGCGGATCAGGTCTATTGACTTGTTGAACTTCAATTGGCATATTCGATGTCCGTTGTCGACGTCGTTTCGTACACGAAAGACGTTTATTTAGTTCAAGCACACACAAAAATACATTTACTCTTGGTTTCTATTGAATATACCTATTTTTATTTACATATTTGCCGCTAGGATAGGATTTTCATGTCTCACTAACATGTGGTTTCATCCCAAGGAGAGGGAGGAGGGCAAGCAACTCAACCTTGGCATGGTGGCAAATATGTAAAATAAAACTTGTATCCATGAGGTGTTAAATAAGATCCAATGAGATGGAACATGTTTTGGTTGGGCTAAATCTCTATTTTTTATCCTTTTTGATAAGTTTAACGCTAAATTATCTTGATTGAAACTTTTACCTTTTAAAAAATATTCAACATTTTGATGTTGCAATTGCCTCATGAAACTTCAAGGACTATGATGTTATTGGCCTGAGCTGACTCGTACTATCACGAATCACCACTACAGTTAGAGGCAACGCCAGAGACCATGGATGTTGCTCAAGAGAGCAACGTCAATGGCATCTCCAACGTGAATCCTCAAACATCTCGTAAACACCCAGACCTGGTTGTTCGGACGCGTTTTGCCATTTAACACTGACACGTATCTGTCCATGGACCGGTTTGCATGTCTTTTTTCCCACAAATCAGGTGGGCGTATGAATCACTGCCACGTTTACGTTCAAAACCCTCAGCGGGAAAACACCCTCCATAGTGAACTCCTAGTCGCACATTCATGTCGACTGCTGATGTTGGATGCCAGCCCAGTGTAGATGTGACCGCTCACTAAAGCCGACAATGATGTCGTCATAGAGCAAACGTGACCGATCACCGAGCCAAAGCGGTGGAGCCTCGTTCTTCGCATCGGTTCAATGCCAAAGAGACTTCATAGGATGACTATCTATCGCATTTAAGTCGACTACCCCTCCGTCTTCTAATCAGCATTAAACAGGTGCGGCGCCCGAGAAACCCATTCTGATGCCGCGCATTCAAACCATCTGATTCGCTCCTCTAGACGACATCCGCTATTTATACATGCCCACACATGATACTCTCTTCACCACGCTTGCTCCCATTTCTTCTCAGCCCTCCATCTTCACCGTGATTGTGACCTCTAGAACCTCGTGCGAAAGCCTCTCCAAGGAGAAGAAGCATGAGTTGGTCGACATAGGGGGCAACTGGTAGGCCCGCCGTGCGCGAAGGATAGAGGTCGACTTACCGCTTTTCTCGCCAGAGGTGAGCGATGGTGACCCGATAATCGTTCGTCACCTAGTCGACGCCCAACTTCTCTTGTATGTTCCGGCATCACCACGGGGCAGGTGGAGGCACACTTCAACGCCTTCATGGCGGAGGAGCAGCCGACGCTGGGCTCAGATTTTTGCCAGGCGCAAGGGACCCGCGGTACAACCTCGATCTTCTTGCGTAACATTGGTTGTCTGAGGAACAAAGCAACGATGATTTTACGAGCGAGCTGGTCAAACAACAACGGGTTGTCTACGAGGCTGCACGCCACACTTGCTTCACTACCCCCTATGGGTTGGCCTCCCGAAGCTTCATTGCCAGGAACCTTGGAGATGAAGCACCTTGGTGTCGGTGATCGATCTCCCCCAGTTTCTTTGCGGAGAATCCTAGAGTGGAGCTGCACTGAAGCAGGCTTCCATTCCTGCAAAGCGTCAGCGTAGTTTTAAACTAGGTTTAAATTGTTCGGTTTACATAAATTGTATTTGTTTATATTTGAATTTGGATGAATTTTATTTAAATTTATACGAATTTGACCGGTTTCTATTGGACTACATGCAGACGTTTATGGAATGCGATTGGATGGCCGGCTCGTGTATCAATATGCGTAAATTGGTCCAGACCAACCCGTAAGAGGATACGGTGTTCATTTTAGAGATCGGCGTTGGAGATGCTTTCCAACTAAGGGCGCTTGTTTGATTCATAGGGTAGGAAAATTATAGGAACAGGAAAAGCATAGAATTGCAATGAGATGACCACTCAAATACTATATGATTTTGCTTGCATCAAAGTTTGTTTAAATTCATCAAAGGAATTGTAGGAAGAGGATGGAATGAATGTTAGGAAAAAAATTCCTATGAAAGAAAATTATATCGAAATAATTTCTATGAATCAAATGAATAACGTAAAAAAAATCTATGAGATAAAATCTTACAAGAATCCTATAAATCAAACGAGTCCTAAGTTGTTTTTTAGTTGTTGCTAAACTGACCCCAAAGCAGTAATTTCTTGGCCTCACCCGCAAGCAGCAGCGAGCAGAAGAGCGGTAGTGGAGGTGAAAAGGGGTGCGGAAGCCAAGAGCGATTCCAAGTGCGGGTGTGTGTGAGCACGCACGCACAAATATGCTGCTGCTATTTACATTTCCTTTTCATATACGGGTATATAAACACACACCGGGAAAAGTCGGCCACGAGCTCCACCCAATCACCAGCTGACACTCTCCCCCCTCCCACCATTCCCCTCTCAACCTCCCCCAAGAACTCCCCCCTTGCCTGCTGCCGAAGAGGAGATCCGCCTCTTTTCCAGCGCCAAGAAACAATCCCAGCAGCACCAACCCAGGGAAGGGATCGCCTCTTCCCCCCTCCGTGCAGCCAGGACCAGCCTCCCGCCCGCCGGAGATCCACACCAGGTCAGCCCAGCTGCTCTGCTCTGCTCCTCGATTTCATCCGTACACGCTCCTCGAGCCGGGAAATTCGGAGGGGAGGCGTGAATTTCGGGTTTTCTCCGGGTGGAGTGAGTGATTCGAGGGTTCCTTTCTGGTTTGGTGTTTGGGGACGCACGCACATACTGGTTGGTTGGTGTGCGCCACTGTTCTTGAATCCGGCCCGGCTTGCTACTCAATCATATCATACTACAGTAGCAAAGATTCCTCCAAATCTCGGCGCCAATTCCGCGCCCGCCTCATCCGATTCGCACCAAGAAAGGGCCTGGCTAAGCTAGTGGTGTTCCGTTTATCTGAATCCGATCCCTTTGTGAGATAATCTCTACTCTGAAGCTCAAGCTGTAGGGATTTTTTTTTTCTGCTGCAGGTGAGCGATGATGACGAGGGAGCCGTGGATGGAGGTGCTGCCGCCGGCGATGGGCCACTACGGCGGCGGGCCCCCTGGCGCCGGAGGCTGGTTCATGCAGGCGCGCGCCTGGACGCCGGACGAGAACAAGCGGTTCGAGCGGGCGCTGGCCGGCCTCGACCTGCGCTGCCCGGACTGGGACAAGGTGGCGCGCTACACCGGCAAGACCGTCCTCGAGGTCGTCGACCACTTCAAGAGCCTCGAGCTCGACGTCCACCAAATCGAGTCCGGCCTCGTGCCCTTCCCCGTCTATGGCCCCGGCGCCGCCGCCGCCTCCGCCTTCACCCTGCAGTGGGACGGCAGCGGCGGCGGCGGCCACGCCGGAGCCGGGGACTTCCGGCACGGCTACCGCTTCGGAGGCTGCGGCGGAGGGAAGCGGCACGGCGGCCGCACGGCGGAGCAGGAGAGGAAGAAGGGGGTGCCGTGGACCGAGGACGAGCACAAGTGAGTACTCCCAACTCCACATCATATCATACTAGTGTTCTTCTGATGATCTATCTTGTGAGAGTGATTGCTCTGCTCCATCTATGTCACGCACAAGACTAGTGGTATAAATTTTTCTGTCTTGAATTCACCATCAATCAACAGGCTTTACATCATCAGATGGCTATGCTAGCATTTAAAACTTGGATTTTGGAAGAATGATTCAACCATGGATGGAAGAATTGCAACTTGAAAGTGAATTGTCTTTGTTCACTAGCTAGGAATTGACACAGTCATGTAGCATGATGTCTGTTGATCATGTAGCCTGATGTAGAGCAAGAATTCATGATGATCCATACTACTAGTTGCTGAATCTGATCATCTGCTCTGTTCTTGTGGCAGGTTGTTCCTCTTAGGCCTGAAGAAGTACGGCAAAGGGGACTGGAGGAACATTTCGCGCAACTTCGTGCAGACCAGGACGCCGACGCAGGTGGCCAGCCACGCGCAGAAGTACTTCATCAGGCTCAGCTCCGGGGGCGGCAAGGACAAGAGGAGGTCGAGCATCCACGACATCACCACGGTGCACCTCACCGACGACCAGCCTCCCTCGCCGTCCCAGTCATCCATGATCAACCAGCCCAGCGCACCGGCTCCAAGCGCGGCAACGGGGCAGTTCTCTCTGCCAGCTGAAACCAAGCCACACGTCGGAGCGAATGCGCCATACAATTCGCCGGGCCGGACGCTGGGGATGCCGAGCTACGGCATGGGTTTGCAAGATCAAGGCCTGCAGTGTGGACCTCTACATGATCAGCTGGCCGCCAACCGGAGCATGTTGTATTAGAAGAAGACGCAGTCGGTCGGTCGGTCGATCCATTTCGGCGCCACGGAGGAGCAGATCTCTAGTGTAATATGGCCTTTGCTGTAGCTTCACTGCCTGTATTATTATTGAAGTAAGTAATTAATTATGGGGATTTTCAGAACATAGCAGAGAGAGGTATGTTGGTGATGCTTTGGTAGTAGTGCATAATTGTTGGTGTTGATACTGAAAATGTAAGGAAAAAAAAGAATGCCAAGAAGAACTTGATGCTGTAGTATCTTCAGAAAGGGAGTACCAGTGCTCAGTACTGATCCACTATGCTACATTGTCAAGTGGACTTATTTTCAATCTTGATGGATCCTGCTTTCTGGTCAGCTCAAGTTATTGGAAACCTTACTCATGCAGCATCTCACACATACTTATCCACATCTATCATTCATCCAAGCATATATATAACCTGTTTGCGCTGTGTGATGATTTTTGTGAGTGTGTTTTCCGGATAAACCAAAATGAGTTTGCAATGAGTCATCCAGCACATTTGCTTGCCTTGCTCGCCTGGTCAACTTTTTCATTGATTTTTTCCAACCTTGTGGATTGACCTTTGCATTTGTTTGTGTGCAATTAAGTCCCTACACAAATAGCAAATTATTCACTTGTATAGATCTCTATGCCACTGCTGATGATGCTCGCTCCACCAAACAATGGAATTGGAAATGAGTCAGACTTGCACTAGCTTTGGCATCTCATGCTTTCCATCAACTTTTGCAAAATCTTGCCCTCACTCCTTTTTGGCCCTGTTCTTCTTTCCCTCAATTGAGAAAAGGCAGGGCATCCAGAGATATGAGGCAGATCCCTGTGACAAGAGTAGAGAATGGAACAGGGGGCAGCACTTGGGCACAAAAAATGTTTTGTTTTTTGGCCAACTTGTGTGTGTGGGTGCTTGTGCTTTTTGTGCCTCACTTTTCTGCAAGTTGCAGTGCAGAAACACAAAACCACTCACTCAGCTCTCTGATGATGATGGTGATGATCATGATGGAGGGGGGGCACTGTTGTGTCATTAGAAGCTTCTGGTTGTGAATGTGATGGATGGATGTGGTTGCTGCTGCTTCAAGCAGCATTTCTTCTGGGTGTGTCATGGATTGATGTGGTTGCTGATGGCTCTCTTCCTTGTAATAATATCACATTATATGTTTATCTTCATAAGGAGAAATTCGTCTATATTATAGACATGAACAATCAAGGTGGGGGGATAAATATAGATGGCTGTTGTGAGTTTCTGTTAACTTTTTTCTTGCCATTCACAATGGCTTCAGCATCACGGAAACTCGCAGACATATCGGTAAACTCCGTGCCGCAGCCGAGGCCGAGCATATCTATCTTCATCTTGACAATCTGAGGTGACTTTTAACCGTTTAACTTGCGTCCGCACTTCTCCAGACCCATACATAACCGGTAAGTTGCTCACACCGATTTCCGCCGGCGGTTTTTGTTGACAAACAAAAGCAGAGTTTCAACACCCCGGAACAAAACAGACCACCTTTTGTTTCTTTCTTGTTTCTGAACCTGGAGATAGGAGCCTTGGAAAGGAACCGATCCTCTGAAAATAACAGAAACAGTTAGTTACGGTTTGTCAGAACATGATGAACCTTCTCAATGAATCCGGGAGGGGAGGATTCAGATGAGAGTAGAGGAGGTTGGTGAGCCTTGTGACGCGGAAAAGTTGTTGTTGTGGTGCAGTGCGCAAGTGGCAGGATCTGATGTTAGAAATCAGAAGGTAGAGCATGCACTGATGAGGAAGGAGGGACAGATGGGTAGGCAGGCGGGATTCAGTAATGGTGGCGCTCCCGGAATGGAAAGGCATCAATCACTGTGATGAACAATGGTGATTATGATCTCTAACTAACTGAGTGAATTGCCAAGGAGATCTTGTTTCTGTAGCATTGAAAGAAGCGATCGAAAGAAGTTGGATATAGACATATAGTAGTTAGCTGGTGGTTGAAAGTGTTGGGAAATACTAGTGGCATCGGCATCCAGGTTGAGTTTTTTTACCGAAAAGATTCAGGTTTGAGTTCAGCAGGAAGGATTGATTAGGGGCGAAAGAAGTTACTACTCCCTCAGTTCGGAAATAGTTGACATGATCATAATTTATAAATTTTGAACTAAGATCATGTCAACTAGTATTTTTGAACGGAGGAATAATAGTTCTTTATAATAATATCACATTATATGTTCATTTTTATAAGGAGTATATTATAGACAATGAATAATCAAGGTGGGGAAATACAGATGGCTGCTGTGAGTTTCTGTTAACTTTTTCTTGTCATTCACAATGGCTTCGGTCTCACGGAAACTATCGGTAAACTCCGTGCCGCCGAGCATATCCGTCTTCATCTTGACAATCTGAGGCCACTTTTAACCGTTTAACTTGCCTCCGCACTTCTCGGACCCATAACCGGTAAGTTTCTGGCACAATTCCGCCGCCGGCTATTTTCGACGCGGTTTTGTGGATGAAAGCAGAATTTCCACACGACAGGCAGAAAAGGTAGACCATCCTGTTTTCTTCTTCTTTCTGAACCTGAAGATGAGAGCCTTGAAAAGGATCCATATTAATTGACACACACTTAGTATAAAAGTGGCAGTGGGATCCAGGTTTCAGGGGTTTTTGCCGAGAAGATTCAGGTTTGAGCTCAGCAGCAACAGAAGAAGTAGCCAAAAGAGATTTTAGGCTGCAGTAAGTGAGCCCTGGTTCCACGACGGAATGAATGAATGCCGGGGTTCAGCATCGTCGGCGACGAACCAGTGAGGAACAGGTGGCGTGGTTGATGCTTGATGGAGCGGAGTTGGAGTTGGATCTTGGTTTTAGCAAAACAAACCCAGATTATTATCGGTGTCAGGAATCCAGGGGTGGGAATTAGCAAAACAAACAAAAATCGCCGTTGCCGGGGATCGAACCCGGGTCACCCGCGTGACAGGCGGGAATACTTACCACTATACTACAACGACTTGCTTTGTTGCTGTTTTCTGCTTAAAGTAACTTAACAATACTTTTTAAGAGGTTCAGTAACATTTTCTCTCTTTAGCATCCAGTTGCTCAAATCTCATGTCAGGAGAAGAGCCCAATGAAGATTGTAGGAATTCATAAAAACTAGATGGCATGCGCGCTCCGCTGCGCCCGGTAATATGTGTGCCGTGTGCGATTTTTTTAGTTCAGTCTAAGGTACACAACGATGCTGATTGATTGAGTTGCACATATCTTCTTTTCGAGCAAGTATTTGCAATTGTGATGTATTGTTTTCTTTCAACAACTAATTTTATGTTGCGTGAAAGATAAATCCACGGTAATGGATTTTTTGAAACGCCTCGACGAAGAGATGGAGTGCCGCATCAAGCGGGAACAACATACACGACGATGGCAAGACCAAGCTGGGAGCGAGCTAGAGTCGGAGACATGTTGTAGGCTGCAACATCGCGGGCGAAGGCGTGCCCAAGGGTTAATAGGTGCGGGTGGGGGCCTTTTAATTTTTGACTCAAGGTCGGATTATACAGTGCTCGAGCCGAAGTTTTGGACGCTGCAGATTGCGCCTGGTAAAATGTGTGCGTACTCTATAGAAAGTTTAGCAGAGTCTAAGATTCACAACCCCATTGATTGGTTGTCAAGTTGCACATATGTTTTTTTCGAGCAAGTAGTTGCACTTGTGATGTATTCATTCTTCCAACAACTACTTTTTAGTTGTGTGAAAAATAAATCCACGCCAAGTGGATTTTTTGAAAAGCAGTGGATTTTTGAAAAGCCTCTAGGAAGAGATGGAGCGCCGCATCAAGCGGAAGCAACACACGAGGACGACGGCAAGACCAAGCTTCGAGCGAGCTAGAGTCAGAGACATATTGTATAGGATGCAACATCGCAGGCGAAGGCGTGCCCAAGGGTTGGCAGGTGCGGGTGAGGGGTCTTTTAATTTCTGATTCAAGGTCGGATTATAAAGTGAGCGGAAGTTGTGGATGATGCACAGTATCGGTGGCGTCGCCAGCAAGGGCTTCAATAGGACGCTATCGAAGGCAGCTATCAAAGGAGAAGCGATGAAATGTGTCAATCTAATGTAGTGAAGAATATAATATTTTAATCACACGTGTTCAATCCAACATCTTGATGCCATTTTTTTCCTCCTCGCAAGAACAATCAAGATGAAACGAACACGAACGTATGACAATCTATAAGGAGAGCGATTTATTGGTTCCTGAGAAAAAATTTGACATTTTAAAGTTGAAAAAACAAAAAAAAACATTCTTTCATGTTCACTACTAATTTTTTGCCAAATAATATGGTGATTTGTAAACTACTCCTATAAAAGAATCCTAGCTCATGAATAAAAAAATGGTAATATATGTATTGTTGTATGCACTTTTTTAATGTTAGCCATGTAAAACCACAATGGTCTATTGATAGTTAAACGCATTCGCTAATAGTTAAACCACAATGGTCTAGCACCCACTCGATCACCAGATGTATGAACCCACACGCCAGACTCAGACACTCAGATGGGTTGAGCGCTCTGCATTCTAGCCCGGCATAAAATTAAGAAGGGACACGTACATCACCAAATAAAGTTAATACAATAACTATCAATTTTTAACATGAAATCGAGTACCAATATTATACATCAGTAAATAAAATTAATACTATAATGGTCTTTAATTTTTAACATGAAATCAACTTTTAAAAATATATGAATTAGTCTAAAGTTTTGGGATCGTTAAATGTGTTGGGCTGGTGCGCCATCACCGCTTCTTTTTTTGGTACTAAAAAAGGGCCAAGGCTTACTAAATAAAATAACATTTCCTATACGGGTCCACATGTCACAGATGCATTATCACAAATGCCCTCAATGATCTTCCTTTCATTCACGCATAAACTAGTATAAAAATTACGAGACACGATTGATTCATCATGAGCCATCAGAGCCAATGAAGATGAATGTGTTATTGGGATGGAGAGATGGACTGATAGAGGTTCAGGTACATTTGTATGACCGGACACGAATAACAGACACACTCATATATGCCCCCCCCTCTTTCGTTTTAAATTACTTAACATCATTTTAACTCAAGCTTGATTTAAACTTAAACTAAAATCACGTTAAGTAATTTGAAACGGAAGAAGTATATCTCTAAACTAAAGCAAACACCTTAAGTTTGCGTTATGTATTGACGTTAAAATTGCAAGTAATTTTGTATGCGACGCGCACATGTATTTTATATTTTGTGGGGAGACTATGCACACGAACTGATTATTTATATTTCTTAAAAATTCCAACTTGCACGCGTGCCCTAATTTGCTTCTCTGTGCGGTAGGCTCCAGGAGAAAATTCATGAAAAATAAATAAAATGTTTACCCTACGCCATGTCTAAACATAATTGCAAGACAAGTTGTTTGCAATGTTCCGTTTGTCTCACTTTTCTTCATCACCGACAGCTACTACGTCATTGCGGTTACATCATATCTAAATAGGAACACAACACTAAACAATTTTTCTGTCCTCACAATCATCCATGTCACCTTAAATTCGTTAACATGTCCGATCTGTAACGAGCGGTCAGATATGTAGCTCATGGTTCAACCCCTTGCGAATTTCCTTCACCTACCTCGACTCCTAACCTTCCAAAAATGCTAGCATCAATTCCGCCACCAGTTCGTATGGCTACCCATCCTCCTTCCACTTCCTCTCCTTTAATTCCCAATCCATACATCCTCCCCACTTCATCTTCTTGGTCCATCCTCTCTGCGCAGTCTCCTTGGTTTACCTGCCACCGGTTTGAAACGGCCTCCTCCCGTTCTCGTCAGCCCACTCCAATTAGTCATCCCTACCTCATGTTGTTGCGCCCAACCACCAGCTGTCTGCTTATCCCTTCCATCTACCGCTGCTCGCCTCCTTCCACCTTAGTGTAAACTCAAACCCACCACTACACCCATATGCGCCACGCCTATGGCAGCCCAGTAGTTGACGACGGTCAATGATCATGGGTGTCATCTCCTCCTCCCACGCTGCCAGCCAACACCAACAATCCGTGTTGCACGCAGTCAAGATTGTTGCGCAATACCACTAGAAAAGAATAGCGAGGAGGGAACCACCAATTGATTTAGCATGGTTTCTCTGTTTCTCGTTCCTGCTCATGTCGCAGCCTCGCATGAACAAAAGTGGCAACTGCAAAAAATATGTTGACAATCGCCATGTTATCCTTCTCGTTGTCCCCCTCCACAAAATTTGATCCAAGATTTTGTTGTTGCACTTAGTTTCGGGAGTACTACCGCTGCTGGTTGACATTGTTGGTGGCACGTGTGAATTATTATATTCCTTTGTGATTGTCGGATGTATCACAGTGGAAAGATGAGTCATTATCGCAAACTTAAAAATCAGAGGTTGTTGGATCTTTTTGAACGTGACAATGCAAAAACAAAGCATCATATGTATTTACAATTTGTATTTGCAAACTAGTTCGTGTCTACCAAAATTGGTGGCAGTTGTCTATGTGTGAAAGTGTAGACTTTTCAACCATGCCTACACTTTCTATCATGGGCGAAGTATGTGCCCGTTCATTTTGGTTCTCCCTCTAAAAGCATGTAGATGCAAGCTTAACATGAGTATTAAATAATTTCTCAAAAAAGAGTAGTTAATACGCATTAGTTTATTTAGTCCCTTAATAATATTATTCTTGAATAAATATACACCCATTATTGTAAATCTAGCTTCGTCATTGCTTTATAGGAATCTCGCACAACAACTACCTCTACTAAAAACATAGAAAACAAAAACATGGAAGGGTTCACAAATAAATACATCCCACAACAACAACAACAACAAAGGCGTTGAAAATGCATGTATGTTTCTGTCTTAATTCTTAAGAGAAAAAGTGAAGTACCAATTAACGAACAAGGCTTCAATAGGACTAGATTATAAGCAATCGGATTACGTTAAATTTTGTACTCCCTCCGATACAATTCTAGTACAAAGTTGTACTAAGTGTGTGCCAATTAATATGGATCGGACGGAGTAACAATATTAAGATATGCTATTAGTCTGATACAATTTACATAAAGGTAAGAAATAACCTAAGTGAGGCTTGAAAAAAGATAAAGACACAAGGGTAAAGCTCCAGGGATAGATATGTGAGGAGGAAAAAAAATCGCATAAGAACTAAAAAAATAGTGTACACGCACAAAGGGCAAAAAGTAGATCATGAGGGACCTAGTTGTGAGCCTCAGAAAAAGTGAGGGCATGAAATGTAACGCTGCAGGGACATATCTGTGAGAAGAGAAAAAACCTATGTGGGAAACTCAAAAGGTAATGCTCGAGGGGCATATCTGCGCGGAGAGAAAGGAGCGGCGCGCAAAATCTCAAAAAAATTTGGACCATTTCTCGATTTGTGCGTGTCATCCTTGCGCAGGGGCCATGCTAATCTTCTCTGTATCGTTCCAATTTTATCGGATGTCCCCGAAGGGACAAGTCTGTATACAGCGTCCGGGCTTATAAACCGGTCGAAACGCAAGTCGATAGGCGAGGTGGGACTAAAAATCAGCACGCACGTCGCTCCCAACGCGGTGCCCCGGTGCCAGCCTCGCGTCCTCGCGCACGTGGGCTGCATGCATCCCCTCACGCGGCCCAACTCGGCAGACAGCCCACCAGCCGGTTCGTTCACTCCATGCAAGCCCAGGGCCTAGCTAAGCTCGGTGCTGTGCTGTTGGCGAATAGCCGAAGTTACAAGCCAAAATAAAAATAAAAAATTGCAACGAAAAGTTTCGTGCAAAAAAAGTGAGGCGCTATCAAACAATGGACAGTACCAGCCATTTGAGCACGATAGTATGTAAGCCTAGAGGTGCATGTAGGCATCGATGCTAGTAGTATGCTACGTCGTCAGTATACCGTAGATAACATGTAACACAATAACATAGTGGGTTCTTTCCTGTTCGCTATATCACCTAACAATTCCCCGTAAAAAAATGCTATCACATGACAATCTATGCAAGAAATTACTGAAGGATGCCTACATATGATTTAACAATGCAACTATTTGATTAGTAAAGGCAACGATGAAACATATAGTCAATTAGGTAAATAATAGTAATATAAAAGTTTTGCGAAAGTGAGGTCTAATTTATCGAGAATGATGTGTGTGTGTGGGGGGGGGGGGGGAGGGGGGGATAGCGTACTAGAAACCTCATCAATGAAGATCGACCGGTGTTGAGTCATGAGTGGTAAGAACGCTCAATACAAACGGGCCAACCATGATCTGACGATGGAGATGCTACAGTGCATTGATCTAAAAATATTTCTCAACCGCTTCCCGGTCCACGCTCATAATTGTTTAGTTTCTATTGTGAATATGGTTTACCATACTAGAAATTGCATCAACGCGGATCGAACGGTGTTGAGCCGTAAGTGGTAAAGCTCAATACTAACGGGCCAACCATGACTCAACGTTGGAGACACCACATTGCATTGATCTGAAGAGATTTCTCAATCACTTCTCGGTCCATGCTCCCTATTGGTTTGTCAGATCCAAACCCTCACAAACTTCTAAGATGCTTTTGGATGGACTCCAACCGTTTAGGAGTGTTCACAAAAACTAAAGTAACAAATCAATGAAGAACTCAAAAGGAAATATGTAGATTCAGGTCTCCTCCAAATTTTCCTTCAGAGGCTTGTATAGATTCGACAAGGGTGTGTATAGAATTGAGCTTTGGAGAATGGAGTAGGTAAGAGAAAGTAGGCTCAGCTCAACACGGGAAGAAGATACCCCTTAAGTAAGAACGGCGGAACTTTTATGCAGTTGTGGACAGGTCATCGTCAAGATCACAGCTACACGAGGCCACTCCAATATTGTTCAGCTAGATAAACACTACAATCATATAGCGAGACACAAGAAAATTTTACCCAGATTCAAGCCACCAACGATGGTGTAATACCATACTGCTGCTTTACAGCGTTTTCTCATGTATTTATACCCGAATGACCTCAAGCACGTAGACTACACAATACCGTACCATCGATCATGTTGTGATGCGGGCCATCATGTGTTTTACATGACCTTGTCACTTCCCACCTATTGTTGACTTGTACGAGTCGAGAGTGACCGCACGTCGCCCATCCTTCTTTATGATGCCATCCTTGTCCTTGGACTTCACATGTCATGTCCTTCTAGTGCCTTTAGGACTGAGATGGGACATGATGATCGTCTTCTACTTTTATGAAGAAAGGATTCGACTGAGGACGGTGAGCTCCCCCAAGCACTCCCAGCAAGGTCTGGTGGTCGAAGCGTTGCGTACATGCCTCGACGAGCTTGTCATCGGTTGTATCATGTGATTTGGTACATATGAAAAGGAGCACTCGTAGTCATGCCCGGGGGAATATCCACGTTGGCGAACCTCGTAAAAATCATCATGTTGTTGCTTGTGCTTGTGTGATTGGTTGTCCTTGGAAGATCAACGTGTGCCCTATATTATTTTAACAAAATGGCATCATGCGGAACATAGGAGCGCTGATGGAGTGGGCCATAATGTAAAATTTCTGAGAGCCAAAGCTTATTTTAGCAAAAATGCAATGGGCATGTTGTTTGGGTTGTGGCCAAGTGGTTCAGAAGATACATGAAATTGGCATCGTTCGATGGTGAGCGGTGGTTCTCTACAAAGGGGTTGAGGTGTTGTGGGTTTGCAACTCTGTATACCTGTCCGGGATAGCAGAGGCTTGACGCGATGATAGCGATGAAGTGTGTGGTAAGCATGGGCCACAATGAAGGACCAAGTCACTGGTGGTCAAATAAAGCGTGCGGAAGGTGTTGAAGCAATGTTGGCGAGTATCAGGTTCAAGATGATGACTAGATCGATCAGGTTTTACATGTTAGATGGAGAACAGTTGACCATGGAAAACCTACGAAAGTGATGGAAAATCCAAATTTCGAAAGCTTGAAGAATACATGATCGTATATTCTATGATGATCAATGCACATTATAAAGTGTGAATACCAAATGCAAAAGTGATGGAGTGCTATAGTTGGGGACATGTAAAAAGACCATGTGAAAAAGGGTAAGACAATTGAGAAGATTAGAGATGACTTGGGGCGATAAAAAAATTCCTTCAAATTCAGACATGCAGTCAACAATAATGAAGATTCTGATTTCAAATTTTTATGGAAAATCCAATATGTGAGTTGTTTAGTTTCAGGCATATGCCGCATATCAAGAAAAAAGCTACTAGAGTGACAATACTATGATAGTGTTGGATATAATGACTTTATGATCACTGTGTGATGAAATTGGATGGGTACTCCAAAAATTTGAGAACACAAATCACGAGTGGAGACATTTGGACCGCCTCCACTTCCGCGTCCGACGCCCCTTTCCCATCCAAAATATTTCGCGCCAAAATCCCTCTCCATGCAAAGTGGTTGCCGCACATTCATGCCGGCAATCCCACTCTAGAATCAACATTGATGTCGGTCCGGAGACATCCATGCGGTGACTACACCGTCTTAATGGAAAGCGCACCTAGTACAGCGAGGTGTGTGGTATCAAGCCGAGGCCGAGATCGACACCGTCGGCAAGGGCAAGGACCAGGTTGCTAATCATCCCCGGCTAGGGTTGGTGTTCGTCAAGGTTGTACAACACGCGATGGAGGAAACTGAGCGGCTCCTCCGCGAGCAGCAGACGGCGCAGGGCAGGCTTGTCGCGCCTTGGAAGGACCACTTCGACTCAACGACACAATCGATGATGGACGTGACGTCAGGCAGCCCGACTAGGAATACGAGGTCATCATCCACTTTTTTAGTTTTATTATTTGAATGAACGAAATATCGTTTTGTTTATGTAAATTTTTATGTTTGATTTCAATGTATTCCGTTCAAGCTTATTCGAATTTGATCGATTCTGGTCATATTGCGGGCATACGTTTATAATAAGCGTTGAATGATTGGCTTCAATATCAGCGTGGTAGATTTATTCCAACCAATCTATGGATGAATATTGTATTTATTTTAAGGCTCGGTGTGGAAGCTGTCTAAAGATAGCCGAGCAGTGTGAGAAACCACAAGGGATAGGAAGCACAAATGAGACAAGCAAGAGTGAATAGCGGTAGCACTCACTAAATACGAAGACCTCTCTTTACGGCTTCAATCACTCTGATGAGCAACGATGATTATGATCTGTAACTTAACTTGCCCCTAGAAGTCTGGTTTAGTTTCTGACAAGGTTAAATAGCAGTGCCGTGATCATGCATTGACACCCAGGTTGGGTGTAGAAGGAACAAAATAAGTCATGAGAAAACATTAGGATGCAAATCCTGCAATGATCCCTGATTCGACAGAGCATGGCCGGGCGAACAACTGCTCTCGCTGTTCCCTGAGCTGGTTTCATTCAGCAGCATCGTCATCAACAAATCAGAGATGAACACCTCTCCCAAAATATTTAAACATCAGAGATGATGATTGATTAAGCAAAGTATGAGTTTTTTTTGTTGTTGACATGAAGTTGGATCTGCTTAGGTGAAGTGAAATGGGGCAAGCAATTTGGCAAAGGGCGGAGTAGTTTAAACTTTAAAACATGGCAAATGCCTCTTTCTTCACTGAAGCAAAGACAAGCAAAATATTCAAATGTCAAGCACAATCTTCAAAAAGTAAAAAATCGCCGTTGCCGGGGATCGAACCCGGGTCACCCGCGTGACAGGCGGGAATACTTACCACTATACTACAACGACTTGATTGGTTTTAAATGAAGACGCACATATCTATAGGAGCGTAAACTCGCAGTGGTCATTTTTAATGAATTCTGAAGGAGGGAAACCTCTTCTTCTGCTCAAAATAATTCTGAATGAGTGTTTTACGACATCCAACTGGAGACAAATCTCATAGTGGCCAAGAGTTAAGCAGTGACGTATGCTTATAAGAACATTGTACGCATGAAAACAAAGTGACATGATTCATCTTCCTCATGAGCCATCAGAGACGAATGTGTTCCGGGCTCTGACGATGTGTGTTTACGGGAACAGCAAGTTCCTGATTCCTTGGCCTCCACAAAAAAAGGTTCCTCTTTATTTGTTTCAGAAAAGCAAAGAAAAACAAATCTTAGGCGAGCATATTCATGGAAGGGAAAAGGACACCAAAAATATCTTTGCCATGCATTGGAAAACTTACGATCAAGAAGTGAGAAAAAATGGAAACACTACACGATGTTGTTACTACAGTATGTAATTTAAAACTATAACAAACTGTTTTATTTATGTTAAAACTAAAAAAAAAAATCTGCTTCATATATAAAGCAACACAACCAAATGATACTTTCTCCAATACATAATAAGTGTCGCTCATCTAGTACAAAGTTTGTACTAGCTTAATACAAAATGATCGACACTTATTATGGATCGGGGGGAGTACATGATGGTGAAAAAAAACTCTTATAAAGAAGGTCAAATAGAAAGAATAAAAATGACAACACCGCATCATTCAAAAATACACACAAATGCGCTAAAAAAGACACGAAAGCGACATTGAGCATGGTTGTAGGATAGACTGAAGATGTCGTCGTGCTACGACCTAAGGCACCTGAGCTCCAAGACGACAACCTAAGAAGGGAACGACACAACATGTTGCCGCCGCGAGTCCAAAAGTACAAACATTTTTCACCCAAAGCCCAACATAAGGAAGAGAACCTCAACAACATCCTCAAGAGGAGTAAGAAACCCGTGCACGTCGTTGTCGTTGACTCCAAAGCACATATCTTTCGTTCGGTAACTCTCCCGTACCACAAGGAGGAACTATGGCCACTCAATATAGCCACGAACACTTCAAGAACTCAATGCCCAGATTTGGGCTACTCCAAAGCCGACAACCAGGACCACCCACAAACACGTCCCTCGCCGCCTAGACGATCAAGGGGTGCAACCACCATTGCCATCATGAGACTCGCTAGAGAACCAAACGGGAAGCTCGTTGCCTTCGGGATTCCGAACCGAGCCCCTCACAAATGCCAAAATACGAGGACGCCGCCAATGGGAGGAGAAGCATTGACCTCACCACCAACCGGAAGTCTCAACCGCAACTTGCCCCCGAGGTGAACAAACCATGCGAAAGAGGGCAACCTCGCTCAGGGGCGTCAGTCCATGCACTGATGGTTGTCCACACCGTCAACCTCCTGTCAGCATCTATCATCAAAGGGAAGACCACCACTGCCCATCGGATCTGGCTAGTCCAGCCATCTAAGAGTCGCATCAACCTTGACCACAAACACCTTCAGTGCAAAATTTTAAAAAACACAGATAATAAAATATTATATGTATACTTACATATACTTCAAACCAATATCTATAATACCTAAATAGTTCATTCTCATTATCTTATTTATCTTGACGTGCAAGCATGCCACATCATCACATAATTATAGGTAGGATAAGGTCCACCTCAACATGCAACAATGCGTGAGACCACGCCGACCACCACATGCAACCATATATGAAAAAATAGTTTTCATTTATTAATATTATTATATTTAATAAATATTTTACAACTATACATAATCAAATATAATAATTTGCATGTATTTTAGAATTTTGGTTCATATGTAATTAATTTAAATATTTATAAGTCACATAACAAATTTCATTAAAATATACGGCGACCAATTCCGGTAGCAACATGCATGGTATCATCTAGTTCTTTAAGTAATCATGTACTTTGTAAATTAAGATATCTAAAATGGAGAGCATATACCGTGTGTGTTTTTGGTGAAGAACATTTACAATAACTTGCATATAAAGTAGATAATAACTTCAATCTAAGTACCCATCACGAAACCTGACCCTTTTTTTGAGACAAACACGAAAACCAACGACATGTATGCGGATGAGAAGACTTGGGCCTTTGACGGCCCAATCACGGACAACGGATGCAAGTTCCGCGCAGTAGCAACCCACAAAACGGTGTTGGGGCCACACGTTAACGACACGGGATGGGCGAGAGGTAATCTATATTGTATTTTAGAGCGATCCAATGGCGAATACGCTCAAAACACAGTGAAATGCTGATAGCTAGCTCAATTTTATTGTATAGTAATGTTGTGAACACAACCGACACACAGATTCGAGGTTTCCCCATCCCCTCGTCGCCAAAGCGGCTGACGGAGGGAGAGGGAACCAATGCCGCTGAAGAAACACAATGCATCCTTTTTGCCTCGCTCGCTTGATCCATTTTTTTTCAAAGTTACCCCTTGATGTCAATGATATCTTAGTTTCGAGTCGTACATCCCATGCGTCATTGAGCAAACACCATTTTCTGCCATCATGGTCTATAAGACATGTTTATTGTAGTACTTGTGTTTTCAACTTTTTTTTGCCGGTGATATATTTTTCCTATATGTATACATATCTATAATACTATAATAGATCATCCCCGCTATCTTTTCTATCTCAACGTGCAATCATGCCACATCACCACACAATTATGATTGGGATAAGGTCCACCTCAACATGCAACCATGCATGAGACAAGACCCACCACCACATGCATGTATGGAAAAACATTTTTCATTCTTTTATTATACTTATATTAAAAAAATCAATAAATATACACAATCAAATATAGTAAGTTGTATGCATTTATAAATTTTGGTTCATTTGTTATTAATCTAAAAATTTAAAATTTACGTAATTAAATTTTGTTAAAATAAAGAGCGACCAATTCCCGCAGAAAGGCGCGGGGTATCATCTAGTTTCATGAATCTCATGCCACTATAACTTTTACTGAAATCACAAAACCAGCATCATCCAAGGACTCATAAAATAAATAAACAACAAACATGTTAATTTTCTATCCCTATAAAGATGCCTTTAGTTTAAATTCAGTCATTTCTTTATTGCAATTGTTTGTTGATACCTAATCAAATTTACCACTTGATCAGTTATTTGTTTGTACAAAGGAAACGGCTAGGCAAAGCGCACATACTTTTTTTAAAGGTGGAGGTCCATTTTTAACTCTATATATTAACAAACAATGAGAAATTACAATAATGCAAGATCTGTTTGTAACAAATGGAGATCTGGTGCTAATAGCAGTCAAGGACAGTGTTAGCAGAACGCCACAAAGAGGCAAGAAATCACCAAAAAAGGACCCCGTTGTAATCCAAAGTTAGGTTTCAAGGGCATATATCTAGAAGACCACGTGACCACACAAGGCAAAAAATAGATGAGGAAGGACCAAGTTGTAAGCCCTGATAGAGACGAGGGGTCGAAAGTAATGCTTGAGGGGCATATCCGCGATAAGAGAAAGGAGGTGAGCGCAAAATCTTAAAAAGATTTGGACCATTTCTAGATTTGTGCGTGTCATCCTTGCGCAGGGGCCATGCTAATCTTCTCTGTATCGTTCCAATTTTATCGGATGTCCCCGAAGGGACGAGTATAGCTGCAGCGCCCGCGCTTATAAACCGGTCGGAACGTCCGTCGATAGCCGAGGTGGGACTAAACATCAGCGCGCCCCGGTACCACCAGCACCAGCCTCGCGTCTTCGCGCTCGTGGGCTGCATTGCATGCATCCCCTCGCGCGGCCCAACTCGGTAGACAGCCCATCTGACAGACCAGCTGGCCTCACCCGTCCCCACCAGCTGGCTGGGCGAGGACGAAGACAATTATATCACCCATCGATCAGCAGCCACTTTCTTCCATCCAATCCAATCCTGACCTACCCACCACCCACCCCACCCCAGTAGCGCCCTACACCTCCTCCGCCGCGCCGCGCCGCCGCCGAAGCTCCTCCGTCCGCCGGCCGGCCGTTCGCTTCGAGGTACGGACGAGCTTCCCTTCCCCCCAGCGACTCCCCTAGCAAAATCCCTCGCAGTAGAGGCCCGTCACGCCAGCAAATTCTAGATCTAGATCCGCCGCCGTCGTGTCTGTCTGTCCGCAGGTGCTCGACCGATCCCTCCGCTCGCTCGCTCGCGCGGGGAGGCAGGCAGCAGATCCGGCGCGGCGCCAAGTAGATCGATCCCACCGCTCCGCCATGAACCACCGCCCTTCAGATTCCTCCGGGGGAGGTCGTGATCCTTGGGCTCCTCCCCCCGCCGCCTCTGGCGGGGACGGCGAGGGTGGCTCCAGCGAGCCGGCCAAGAAGCAGCAGCGGACCTCGGGCTCGAGCCGGGCCGACGAGGCGTCTACCTCCTCTTCTGCACCACAGCCGCAGCCGCAGCTCGAGCCGCCTGCGCCGCCGGGGAACGCGAGAGACGTGCCGGATCTGGGGGAGGACGTGGTGTTTGAGGTGCTGCAGCGGGCGGACGCGCGGACGCTGGCCGCGGCGGCGTGCGTGAGCCGGGGCTGGCGGGACCTCGCGCGGGACGAGCGGCTGTGGGAGGCGGCATGCGTGCGCGAGTGGGCCGACCTCGGCTTCTCCGAGCAGCAGCTCCGAGGCGTTGTGCTCTCGCTTGGTGGCTTCCGCCGCCTGCACGCCGTCTCTATCCGGCCCATCCAGCAGCGCCGTGCTGCTGCTGCTCCTGGGGCTGGTGGTGTGGTTGGACAGGGGAGGGGAAGGCGGCAGCAGCCTCCTGCGAGGTTGGGCCGGGACCAGGTCCAGCTCTCGCTGTCGCTGTTCTCAATCGGGTTCTTTCAGAACATGCCTAACAAGCCCCCTCCTAAGAAGAAAGATGAGGGTGACGGCAGCGATAAAAGCGGAGGTGGGCAGTGCGGGTGATCCATCCGGTTGGCCTAACGAGCTGTCTCTCCACCATGCTGCTTCTTGGCTGGCTGGAGATGCTACATGCTGGACAGTGGAGAGAGAGCACTCGAAGTAGAGCTAGTTGATAAGAGACATGGTTCAGTAGGCGTGGAAGTGCAAGGTTTTAAGTGTATGGGTACTGGTGGGTAGTAGTTTAGTTGAGATGGAATCGTTTAGGGGAGAAATGGCCCCAAATATTTGAGATTATGTGTTTAAAGTGTCATGATAATTTAGCTTGTATGCTGTGGTTGTAATGAGATGGTATCTAATATTTAGCTAACTGAAATTTCTCGCAAATACTCCAGATTGACCTTTGGTGACTGTTAGAAATCACAGACAGTGACGATGGCGCAGCCCGCTGAGCTTTCTCGCGAGGAGAATGTGTACATGGCTAAGCTTGCAGAGCAGGCTGAGAGGTACGAAGAGATGGTTGAGTTCATGGAGAAGGTGGCCAAGACAGTTGACTCTGAGGAGCTCACCGTGGAGGAGCGCAACCTTCTATCAGTTGCCTACAAGAATGTCATTGGTGCCCGCCGTGCCTCGTGGCGTATCATTTCCTCCATCGAGCAGAAGGAAGAGAGCCGTGGCAATGATGACCGTGTCACACTCATCAAGGACTATCGTGGAAAGATCGAGGTTGAGCTCACCAAGATCTGTGATGGTATCCTCAAGCTCCTTGATTCCCACCTTGTCCCCTCATCTACCGCTCCAGAGTCCAAGGTCTTCTACCTGAAGATGAAGGGTGATTACTACAGGTATTACACTAATGACCAGCATATAATTCCTGCATGTTCCCTTCATTGCTTATTGAATTGATTTGATTGAATATTCGTTTTCTGATAGGTACCTTGCGGAGTTCAAGAGTGGATCTGAGAGGAAGGATGCTGCTGAGAACACCATGGTTGCTTACAAAGCTGCTCAGGTGGTTTGCTTGTCTTGGATTTCATAGTCCTAACATTGAACTTTGTTGCAAGGAATCTGATTAATGCGCGATATATCTTGATGAATTTCTTGCTGAGCCGAGTTTATGTTAAATCTTTCAGGAGATTTCACAGGCAGAGTTGCCCCCGACTCATCCTATTAGGCTTGGGCTGGCACTTAACTTCTCGGTGTTCTATTATGAGATTCTCAACTCTCCTGACCGTGCTTGCGACCTTGCCAAGCAGGTTTGTTTTCTACAATGGCCAGTTTGTTCTAGTCTATTATGATTTATCAGAATTTCTGAACTGAATATGGCCGTGTGGAATTGAGATGGTTTGAGGCCAATACAGCAGTATGTTATATTTGGGCTTGATAATTGTGATTAATAATTGAGTAACAGGTGTGAGCTAACAAGATGTCAGTGCTATGCACTATTCAGTTGGATAGGCAAATAAGTAATGTTGTTGCACCTGAAAGACTGATAAAGCAATACTTATTGTCCGCATAGTGTAACTCAGTAACTGGTCTTAGGATGGTCAGCACAATTACATATGTATGCTTGCCCTTGCCATTGAGTAGAATTGCTTGTGTATTTCGTGCCGATGGGTTGGCTTGCAATATCTTCAGATAAAAATATGAATTGAATCAAACAACAAATATAGATTTCTTAAATGCCTCTTTTTGTAGGTTAAGTGTTTCAGTTAGAGGCTACTTAGAGCAACATCTTAGACCACGTTTGTGATGTGAAAGAAACACTTAGCATGGCTTGACATGGTGGTGTATTCGGTATAAGTGCATCTTCTGTCATTTGCGACAGTCTCTTGCCATTATTCCAGGCCCATCCATTGGGATCAAAGAAATATCGTAGGGTTTGAATCATCTGGTGCCTGTTCCTTTTCGATAGTATTTTCCACAAATTAAGGTCCAATGCCATGCGTTTGTTGTTGCCCGATTACCCAGTATGTAGAGGCGCATCATGCCATTCATCACCTGGGAGAGGATAGTTTTATCTGTCATTTAGTTGCTCTTAATTTTTGTTAAACCTTATTACTCCTGTTAATTTTTTCAAATCATGACCTGGGAGAGCATAGTTTTATCTGCCATTTAGTTGCTCTTAACTTTTGTTAAACCTCATTACTCGTAGAAGAACTCCATTGTATCCTTACACTGTTGCTTATGCTCATGACAGGCTTTTGATGAGGCCATCTCGGAACTGGACTCTCTGAGCGAGGAGTCGTACAAGGACAGCACTTTGATCATGCAGCTTCTGCGTGATAACCTGACGCTGTGGACTTCTGACATCTCGGTATGTTTCTCCTCCTGAGCATACCTTCACCTGCTTCCTGATTTCTCAGTCATTCTGAATGCCTAAATTTCATGTGCATGGCTGCAGGAGGATGCTGCTGAAGATTCCAAGGGTGAATCTGGAAATGGGCAATAAACGTCGTCTGTGCGCCCGGAAGCTTCTCTTTCTTGCTTGTTCAGTGTAGATTGTAATGTTCTTGTGGCTGCTGGAAATTGGAGGCTCCAATTTGTGTTGTGATAGGGAATGCCTGTAGCTGCCTTGCTGCTCGACCGGCTGGTTATCGTGTTACTGCACTGGTTATTGCCTCTTATTGAACCGTTGTGTTACTTTGGTGGTTTTAGAAAATTTCTGCTGCTCTTGCTTGTGACCCCTTTGCCATCGCATTCATCTGCTTTCCTTTTTAACGGATTTTGGTTCCTTCACCCTATTCACTTTGCCAGGTTCATACACTAACCCCGAAACAAACCAAACTTTGTATGTGCTTAGTCACATATGTTTCTGTTTCACTGCTAGAAAGTTCACCACATTTCAACTATTACAATCAACCAATCATAGTATACCACCCAATTCATATGAGGAGAAAACAACATGAACTATCCCTCACGTATTGACACTACACTATAGATGAGGAATATACAAGACATCTATGGAGTTCATCCATCTTCAGTTGCGCAACCGTCCAGATCATGACAGAAGGTGAGGCATCGCTACTGCTTGATGCTCTTGTGGTTCGGTGCCTTTAAATAAACATCTGTGTCAGCCATTGCAACGGCATGATGACCTCGGCCTGCTTCTTCCTCCAGTAGAAGGTTGCCGTGTTGTAGAACTCATTGCGGATCGTCTTGGAGGCGGCCCTCCAGTCGCACTTCTCCATCTCCGCCCTGGCGGTCCTCCCCATGTTATCCCTGAACTTGTCATCCGTCAACAGCAGCCTGATCTTGCCGATGCAGTCATTGAGGTCGCCTGGGGCGAAGAGGAAGCTGGTCCTCCCCTCTGCGTCCTCCGGGATTATGTCGAGGATCCCGCCAGCGCGGACCGCCACCGCGGGCACCCCGGACGACATCGACTCCAGGACTACTTGGCCAAGTGTTTCTGACTCTGATGGCATCACGAAGACATCGCCGCTCGCGTATGCCTGCGACAGTTCCTCGCCATGCATCATTCCGGTGAACACCGCTGGCATCCCCTGGAACATCTTCTCTAGCTCTGCCCTGTAAGGTCCATCTCCGATGAATGCAATTCTCACTCCAGCCAACCGATCCATTACCCTGTCAACCATAGTTCATAGAGCAGAATCAGTGGGAAATGATGCTTATCTCATTTTGGGTAGAAGCTTTACGCTTGTTAAAAACAAGCAAAACATAATAATGAACCACAAAGTGCATAGTTAGGAATATTGCTCACATTTTCAGGAAATCCAGGTTCTTCTCCCGGCCAAGGCGTCCGACGTGAATTATCAATGGCTTTTCAGGCTCACCATCACTGAAAACAACATATCACACACCGTAAGTGTCAAAACAGTTAAGCTGGACCTATCTTGCACATAACCACCATTTGAGAAGAAACGAAGCAGAGTTTCACCTCAGCCGAACGCGCATCTCATGGCTGCGGAACCTGGGATGGAAGCTGGCAGAATCGACGCCTTTGTTCCAAACCCGTATCCTGTCAGCTGAACCATGGATGTAAAGCCTATCATTAACATGATAAAGATAAACCACAAGAACAACAGACATGTAATCTTGTACAGTACCAATGTAGCAGACAGAATCATCAACCAACCTGAAATGACATTGGCGGTTTCGAAATCCTTGCTGATTGCGGCGGAAGGCACCAGAGTTAGATCAGCAGCTCTATGGAGGAACCCTGTGGAGAACAACAGGAACAGATCAGTGTTTGGGACACATAAAAAGTTTAGTGTTTTAAGTAGTTGCAGATTCAGCGGGAGTGGGATGGCTTACTGATGACTTGCCACATCGGTTCGACGAGCCAGCTAAACGTATATCTTGGAATGTATCTGCAGGGAAAATATAAATGTTGCTCAGTGGCTATGGCAAACAGATCAAACATCTCTGCTAAGGTTTATTACTAGTAGTAATTTAAAACAGAGGGCTTTCTATGTATTTTTGTTTCCCAGACAGCTCAATGTTACTTGCCTATGTCATTTCTTAAAGACTGCATTTGATAAATAAATCTTATCCGTGCATTGTTGATATTGCAGTCCATACAAGCATTATTAAGAGAAGGAAATTTAAAATAGAAAATGGCAAGCAAAGTATTGAACTACCCGCAAACTTCAAAACACGCTAAAGTTAATTGCTAATTCGATGTCAAATAACTTACACTGGGACATGGGTGTGGTAGGACATCACTAGGGGAACACTGAGTAGTTTAGCAATGGCAAGAGCCCCAAAAACCTGAAAAATGGAAGCAGAGTGCCATCATACTTAGCGGCGGCTAACCACGGGAGAACATATGCTTTCATGGAAATGATTGTAGAAATAAAGCTACCATGATTCCAGGTGAGGACGCATGAATGAGGTCTGGCTTGAACTTGGCAACCTCTGAGATGATCCTAGGGCTGAGTGCCAGTGACAGAGGAACCTTTCCATACAGTGGACATGGGAAGCTGGAAAGGACGAGAAAACGGTTGCAAGTATAAATAAGGAGGACACCAAAAGGCACAACAGACCATGTGGTTCGATCAAAATGATCATAAACGGTTGCAAGTATGATCACAGTTTTTTTCTTCCTCAAGTGGTACTTGATTCGATTATAAGCTTGAATAATGAATACTAGAAGAGTCTCCTATGGCCTTAATAAACTTTGAAACATTTACTCCCTCCAATCCAAATTAATGGATGCACACTTGTACAATTTTATATTAGAATTATACTAATTGTGCGTCAGTTAATATGGATCGGAGGGAGTAGTCTACCTTAAGAGCAATTCATGGTTCATACAAGCATTTTAAATTCATTTTTAATGTAGCATTGAGCCGTTGACACTTTTGTGCATATCCTAAGACAAATCTTCAGAATTTACCTCCATGAACCAATAACCTTGGCGCCGTGGAACTCTTGTGGAACTCCCTCATGGTTGGTCACAACAATGACCTGCAAAACACATCCCAAATTAAGTCACACGTACTGCTAATTATTGTCCTGTGGTTGTGCTAAAAGATTAAAACCACACTATCAGTAAAACTCCAGGGGTGCTAAAAAAATGACAGAAGAAAATGTTGTACCTCGTCGCCCATTTCGCGCAAGTGCTTGATGAAGTTCTGGAACCGATTCTTGTACCCAGAGATGTAGCTGCAAACATAAACAGCAGCTGTAAGCATCAATTTCTGCATTGGAAGGTAACAAAAAAGAAGAAGAAGAAAATGTAGTCCAAAGCCCAAAGGCATCGCTGCAGTTCAAAATCTTATGTTTCTCAAGAAAACTTATGTGCACTCAATCAGTTATTCAGTTGAGCTAATTAATTGGAAATTTCATGAATTTACATCACGTATTCACATATCTCAGGAGTCAAGACACAGCAAAGGTCGCAGCTCTTGGGCTAACCAAGAAACCAAGACTAGAGCGAGCTTGGTACCACCCAACCAAGAATTTACACCGAGACCAAGAACCCTGGGGCAATTAAGAACCGAGCAAGGCTGATCGGTGGGTGAACACTTACGCGAAGGGCGACGGCTCGACGAAGAGCGCGACGCGGCGCGGGCGGGAGGCGGCCTCGCCGTCGTTGTCGAGGGGCACCTCTAAGTCATCCACACCGATCGCCATTTCCACGAACGAAGCAGCAATTCTTGCGTGTGTGAGGGCGTTGGTGGTGCGTGCGGGAGCAAGAAAGACGGCGTGTTCGGAGCTGCGTATATAAGAGAGAAGAGGAGTGGGAGAATTTGGTGGGATATTCCGTTGGGGAAGAAGAGGATATTGGAGGGAACTTTGGGGAGCATATGCTTTGCCTCCAAGATCTCCCCTCTCTCTATCTCTTTCTCCAAAGATATATGATTGATTGGGTGGGGGATTCTTGGAAGCTAAAACACAAACCTTTCACGCATAAATACATAATCCTCAATCTCTATCTGGTGATGTGCAAGTCAAGTGTGCAGCTAGCTGGATTTTATTTATTTATTTATTTGACACTTGCCTGCCAAGCTGAATGCATAATGCTTGGAGTCCAGTTATTTGTTGTTGCTTAAGAAAAGGTCAAAAAAATGCTATAGTGTGCTTTCAATGCAGTGATGAGTGGACATAACCACATTTTGCGATGAGTGACTCAAGAAAATAATGGTGCTTGCAAAAGAAATAAGAAAAGGGTTAAAAACGATGGATTATACTCTAGCTCTTTTTTTTTTCTTCGAATCCGCATCTTAATTAGTAATAGAATGAGCCAAAACTTTTGCCTCTGTTTAAAATAAAGTAATAGAAGAGCTCAGATCTGAGCCATTTTTATCCATTCATGCGCTCTATGATTGTTGTGGTATATTCCAAGTAAGTTTTTGGTGGCCATGGGATGATTGACCAAAATAAGGGGAAAAAACTAACTGCCAATAACTACTACTATGGCCTACAAAGATGCTTGAAACGGTAGTGAGCTGCTAGTGGGAACAATTCAGCTGCAGAGATCAGATCTTGTTGCCTGGATGAATTAGCAAGAAACCAACTGATACAGACACCAACCAACCCAAACAGAACACAGTGAAGCTTTTTTTTAAGGAGATCAGATCTTGTTGCCTAGCTGAATTAGCAAAAGCCAAGTGATGCTGACATAACCAAGCCAGTGACCAGATCTTTGGGGTGCAGGAAATTTATTCACGTAAATTTTGCAGGAAACAGTTCAGGATATGCTGGCCAACTGCAGGAACATTATCCTGTCCATAATTCATTTGGGCAGAACATACACGTGACCACATGGAAACTAGCCAAGAGAACAAAGCACCCATTACATGGAGACAACATTCCACTAGTAGCACATCATCATGCGCATGATAACGCCATGAAAACAATGAACATAGGCCACAGATCTTTCACTGTTTTTACTGGCATTTTGCTATATCACCGAAACAACAGATCTGTGTCAACATCGCAATATGTCTGCAGGTTGCTCGCATCTTAATGGAGTGATCTTAGAAACGCACATAAAAAATATATTCAGTTGTTGCTACAAAATCCAGAACTACATGCTGGCGTAATGTGATTCCTAAGTTCAGGCTTGAAAGGCCATGCCGCCGCGAGCTTGAACATGAACAGGAGGTGCAACAGATGCAGTGTTTGCCCAAAGAATTTGTAACGCACAGCAGGGAAACATCCTGACCATCGTTTTTTAAGACCTCAGAGGGCGTCTCGAGCAGCAATCCTGCATACGATTGCCTCTGGCAGTGTAGATATTGATAGTTCCTGTGGAGTTATTTTATATTGCTGCGAGAAGGAAAAGGAATTTCGGTAAAAAAAAGGAGAAATAAAATAATTATGATACTCAGAATCATATAGCTACTTTGAAGTTCAATTAAGAACCTTCAGAATCTTTGGTTGATTTGCTCTTGTCTCCAATTCCGATAGATCAATCTCCGTTCCACTGATGAGCTTTTCCAGTGCTTTCATCTGCGATGCCACAATTTTAAATTTAATGACCGTTTGAATTCCTCCGTTCGGAAGGATAAGGACTCACATGAATGCATAAAGGGAATACACTGCATAAAACTGAGGGTGCATGCAAAAAGTAACACTACTTGTTCGATTCATCTCATAGTACTTGAGACATTAGAGTTGTCTTCATCAAGGAGAGGGAGCGTGCTCCATCAGTTATTCAGATAAAAGTTTGCAGGTATGTTCGGCAGTTCTTCCACCCCGCAATGAAGATTACTAGGTTAGGTAACTTTTGTATATTATGATCAAACATCCGAGATAAAACACTTAGATATTTCAAACCGCTCTTTTTCAACATTACATTTTCTCTGATATAACTACAACAACCCAAAGATAGAATCGCAGATAGCAGCCTACCATGAGAATTTTGGTTTGGTAAAATGTCAAGATTTTGCAGATATACCAATAGTTGGTCATGGAAACCAGATTGTGCCACACAGAGCATGATTGAATTTACATGCTAAAATCTCGAGCCATTACAAAAAGCTCTTGCTTCAAGCCCGATAAAGAGAGTACTAACATAAGTGTCCAAAGCTAGAAAGTTTCAGCAAGGTTTTGAAACAGTTTACAATTTTTGTTCATGCTATTTGGCAGGAAACATTTCCTCTTAGGATCCTGGTAGAGGCTAGGGTTCTACCGGCTCGGGGACGTAGGTTGTAGGGGTGGAAGTGAGGATGGAGAGGCGGAAGGGCTGGGCGCCGCCGGCGTGGCGCCGTCGCGGAGGAAGGAGGCGGCGGCTAGGGCGCAGGAGGGCGCCTAGGTTTGGGTCTCCCGTCTCCCTGAAGGAGACGACAGTTTAATACTGTTTATTGTCTGTTTAATATCGAAGGGGTACATGTGTTTATATAGGAGGACGGCCTCCTCTAAACCCTAATTTACTTGGGCTAAGCCCCTAATTTACTTGGGCTAAGCCCATAACTAGCCACTAGTGAGCTTCTTGCGCGTATACTGGATGCCGACCATAACAGATCCACATATTTTTGTGGCTTCTAGCTGATAACAAATTACTGACTAGAGGTAATCTAGATTTTATTGCTTCTATGTCTCTAACTGATAACCTTCCTTTTCTATGAAGAAACAGAATCTTGCATGCTTCTATTCTTTTATTGCGAGGTTGCTACCGAAATCTGGAGAAATATGAGTCAATTGTCTTGTATTAGCCAGCCAGTTAACTATGAACATGTTGCCTGTTGGTGGCTGTGCAATAAGAAGCATCAAGCTGATACTATTTTACATGCAGGAATGATATCTGTTTTAATAAGGTGGCTTGGTCTGGTACACAGGTGATTCTGAGAAGCAATTGCATTAGCGTGATCTCAGTGGTCAATTCCATGTTCAGGCCTAGCAAAAGATAGCATGGAGGGATTCTGTGCAGCCCTGTGGATCCTGGCCAGGAACACATACCTGCTGTTGTGGCCAGATCCAGGCTGAGGAGCAAGCGGCGCTGGATGAGCTACCCTCCAGTCACCGCGCTACATGCAAGGGAGGAAGCTGCCGATGCTTGGGGTGTCACTTCAGTCAATGTGGTTCAGCCTTGCTAGGAGATCTGTACCAGTTTTCCCTTTAGTTTCTCTTTGTGTTGAACCTGTATTGGCTGTCGTTTGGGATTACTCTGTTTCATTTTGCTTTGGACTGTGTTATTTCGCTCAGGCATTTTAGATGTAGGATTTACTGGGACAAGTAATTCAGCCTATCTCCGCGTGCTTCTAATAATCTGAATCTTGTTCTGTTTTCAATAAATGGAAATGGAGCAGGGCTTGTGTGCCCTTCTCATCCAAAAAACAATTTTACAGTTTTTACGCTAACCATCAGGGCAATAAAGTTTAAGACGTTGGGCTACTCACGCCAAGGCAATTGGCACGTTGCAAATCTGACACATATCTAGACCCATCAGTATTTGACATATACTAACCAGATCAAGAACACAATTTGTCAAGCAAGAGACATAGTCAAGTTATGCAGGGTTACTAGCAAGAAACTGATGAGTTTAAAACCATGACTGAACAAGGGGTGCATCCTGAACATTACATACCTCCTCATCCGAAGCATCAAACCGAGCAGCGAGGATATACTGCGTGTCGTCAGCGATACCGCATCGCTTCAGGGACTCCGATATCTGAAACCCAAAAGCGACCAAACTGTCACCCCTACCGTGCTCGAAAAAAAAATGCCATTGTATGATGTAATGTACAGTAAGATCAAGTGCATCTTGAGTAATAATTCTCTGAAGAGAAAAGCAAAAGAAGAGCTAAGCAACACACATGCTTGGACCCGGAGTAGTTGTAGACGAGCTCCGAGTGCAGGGTCCTGGTGGTGAGCGCCTCCCTCGACTTGGAGAGCAGCGCCTTGTGCGCCGCAGCGAGAACCGGGAACACGTCCGGCACCTGAAACGTTACATTAGAAACAACTCGTTGGCATCCCCTCAATCGCAGCAATTGGTGATTTGGCATACAAAGCAGAGTGCGGTGACTGAGAGTACCAGTGCTGCGTTGAGGAAAGCAGCCTCCGGATCCAGCTTCCCGGACTGCATCAGATCGAGGAGCTCCCTGCGTGTTCATCCAGAGCAAATCGTGAGCCAGGCAAGAACTCTGTCCAGCCGTACAACCCACAAGGTTACGGTTACGGTTACAGAAGCAGTGGCGAAGGAATATGTACCGGCTGTTGGAGACGTCGGAGAAGAGGGCGAGGGAGACGCTGCGGCCGCCGGACACCGGGAATATCGCCATGCCGCTCGCCGGGCGACGAGGTTCGGCTTCTTCTTCTTCGGTGGGGAGGCGTTCGCGGAGGCGGCGACCTGCGGGGCGGAGGTACGGGCCGAGACGCCGGTCTTCCAGCTCCGTTCTGGTGGACCAGGCAGCCCGGCGGCGGCGTGGGCGGCGCACGGGAGCAAGGGTTCTTGGTGCGCAAAGGGGATGGGGAACGAGAGTGCGTTTAGTTGCTTTTCAAAAAAAAAAGTGCGTTTGGTTGGATGGACCAACATGGACGGGATGAGCCCTTTTTTATTCCTGTTTGGTTTGAAGTTTGAACGATGCGAGGTGGATGGGATGAGCCAGTTGGAGTGTTTGGACATTTTTCTTGTTTATTGCACATTTATTATTGTATGGGGTTATTAGGCTTCCTCCAATGCAAAGGTTCTAAAAGCAAGTACAATAGCGCTTAGTCAGCTGGCTATAAGGAATTAAATAGTATATTTGTGCTTAGTTGGAAGAGAGAAAAGAGAAGCCGGCTACTAAGAGCATGGTTAATAGTATAGCTAGCTGCGAGTGCGAATTTCTGAAGGCCGAGCTACACGTAGCCCTTTATTTTGAAAAAATCGTAAAACATATTTAAAAGTTATAAAAAATCCAAAAAAAAATCTATGGAAACTTATATGTATTCCGTATGAACATGTCAAATTTAGCTTGAAAATATTATAATATGAAGTCTGCAGAAAAAAACAAAATTTCAGCCCAAAACCAACAACAAAAAGGCCCATTTAAAATCACATATTTGTCTTTTTTTCATACGCCACATGTGAAAGTATAATGGTATGAAAATTTGCACATATGCCATATACATGTGTATAAATATTCATAAAAAAATTCAATGCTTTTTGAATAATATAAAATTTATTTTATGACTTGTTCAAACTAAAGGGCTACGTGTAGCTCGGTCTAAGTTAGCATTATCCGAGCTAGCTGCTCGCTATAAGGCGTTGCCATGTCATCTATAGCCAACCTTATAGCTAGCAAGTACAATAGTTATATAGAAAATATACTACTTTGTTGATATAGCGCCCACTTGACACTCTCACAATATGCCTAGGAGCACGTGTTGCAGCCGGTTGTTAACTAGTAGCCCGCTTCTCTTCTCTCTCCTCTTCTTTGTTTTCCAACTCATCCAAAAAATTATATTATATGTCTTATAGCCCGCCTACATCACTATCGTACTTGCTCTAATTAGTAGCCAGCTGCAACACGTGCTCCTAGACACTTTGTGAGATAGACATGTGAGCCATATATTGCTAAAGTAGTATTCCTTATAGCTTTACTATTGTACTTGTTGACTATAAGGTTATCTATAGATGACATGACATCTTCTTATAGCCAGCAGCTGGCTATACTATTAACCATGCTCTAAGTGAGGTGCTAGAAGTATTAAATATGCTAAGCAACCATAGTTTTCAATGCATTGGTGCTTAGTTTGTTGTTGCTAAACTTTCTTCATTTAATGGTCTTGCATGCATAGGCTAGTTTCCTCAATTTTTAATGTTTTGCCTAGATTCCCGTGACTAGCACCGTGTCCTCTTGGGTCACCAAACTCCTCTTTCACCTCTTAAGAGCAAGTATAATAGAGCTGACTGGGCGGGCTATAAGGAATAAAATAGTATATTATTGCTTAGTTGAAAGAGAGAGAAGAGGAGAGAGAAGAGAAGCGGGCTACTAATTAGTAGCCAGCTGCAACACGTGCTCCTAGGCACTTTGTGAGATAGACATGTGGGCCATGTATTGCTAAAGTAGTATTTCTTATAGCCTTCTTATTGTACTTGTTGACTATAATGTTAGCTATAGATGACATGGCATCTCCTTATAGCCAGCAGCTGGCTATACTATTAACCGTGCTCTAATTAGGATGCCACGTAGGATTTTTTGGCTTGTTGGCATGCTTAGCACCCATCCAAGGTGAAGCATTGGGAACAGCCTTATGCATGTGGTCAATGGAACTGTGATAAACCTACTCCTATGTGTCGTTTTAGACTATCCATGCTTTGTGTCAAGATAATCAGTATTATCAAGTCAAAATGACCAAACTTAAAAAGAATCTAAAAAAGAGAGGTCAAATTAACCAAGAAGGATGCTTTGCCATCGGATGAAGCCTGAATATATGGGTAAACAATCAAAAAATAGCTAACGGATAATCAATGGTGAAACTCTCCACGATTTTGATGGAAAATTACATGGTAAAATATCCAATGCATCTTTACATAGTACATTTCGCTTAAATTCCAGAGAATCCTAACCTTTTTTAATAATTCTATTTATTGCAGGTGTCCTTTGGATGTTATTCTCAGATTCATATAAAATGCATTTATGTGCCCCCAGCTTTATCTAATATACTAGTGTGAGCCCATGTTTCATTTTGTTTCCTCCTTCAAAATTTCAACTTTACCTTGCATCCCCTCCCCTCCCCCCCCCCCCTTCCTCACATCCACACACACAAATTCATGTTTATCATTTTAACCTTTTTTTATGTTCTTGAATCAAAATATAAATTAATGGTAAGATTTCAAAATTGGATGTCTAAAGATCATAGCATACAATTTTCATAAAAGTACTACACCCTCCGTTCCTTGATATAAGGTGTATAGTTTAAAAAAAAGTCAAACTTTATTAACTTTGACCAAATTTATAGCAAAAACTATCAACATCTATGATATTTATTAAATACAATATGAAAATATATTTCAAGATAAATCTGATAATATTGTTTTGGTATAATTTATATCAATATATTTATCTACAAATCCGGTCAAAGTTACCTAAGTTTGACTTTTTTATGAAAAATATACACCTTATATTTAGGAACGGAGGGAGTAGTAATATTTGGTTTGAAAAGTACAATTTGTAGATACAACCTGAAAATGTCGCAGTTATAAGATCGGGCTATACATGCTTGTTGGAGCAAATGAAATTTAAAAGTAACGATCTAAGAAATGTAAAGGATAGCATATCTGCAACCGTGATAAAAAACCAAATGGTCAGGCTTCACCAAACGGCAAATCCGATTAAACCATCTCAAAACCAATATTCAACAAATGAGCAGGCTTTAAGATTCGTGCTGGCGCCATATCCTTGCCGCAGAAAATATCTTTCCAATTTTTTTATTTCACCCCTCCGTTTTCCAAGAGGAGAGAAAGAGATAAGGCGCGCGCGTCCTCCTCCTCCTTCCCCCTCACGACTCCACGGCCATGAGCTCTTCTTCTTCTTGCCCGCCGCCGTCGCCGGCCACGTCATCGTACGGGTGCTGCCGCCACCGCCCCCTCATCGCTTCGACCTCCGCTCCGGCGAGAATCAGAGGCGCTCGCCTCGCGCTCACGCTCCGCTCCTCGTCCCTCCCGCTTCTCGCCGGCCCTCACAGCAGGTGCGCCTCGTTTCTTGTTTCTTAACCGAGATAGCACACTCCATGCCCTTCCTTCGATTTCTCATCATCCTCCATTGCACGATTCCATGGCGCCAATCGAAGGTCGAAGAGCCGGGGGGTCGCGTGCCGAGCGGCCGACGAGCCTGAGCCAGCTGCCAGCAATGGCGACGAGGTAAGGAAGAAACAAAGCTCTCCCCTTCTTCAGAGTGTCAGTAGCACACTGGCCATCCATATATCAAGAGTGTACATGCTACCGTTGGAAGTATCTAATCTAATTAATTTGTCGCAAAATTCTAAAACGAGTTTAAATTAGGCTTTGGGAAAAACAAAATGCAGTCAGTAAGTGGGCATTCATTTCACTGTGCCTTTCAGGAGAAAAAAGAGGCTGGAGATGAGGCTTCATCGCCTTCAGTAGTTGATACTGTTGTCCAAGCAGATACAAATGCAGAGACCGACTCCAGTGCAGATAATGTAAGTTAACCATCCTTTACCCTTACGGTTTCTCAAATTCAGTCTGAAATGCAGATGAACATAGCTAGATAGATGAGCATGTGAGTAACTGAATTAAGCTCTCGCAAAATTTTGGAACAAATTTAAACTAGCTTTTGGAGGAAAACGAAATGCTAAATGCAGTCAGTAAGTGGGCATTCATTTCTCTTCCTTCCAGGAGAAGAAAGAGGCTGGAGATGAGGCTCTGTCGGCTCCAGTTGACAGTACTGTCCAAACAGATGCAACTGCAGATACCGACTCCAGTGCAGATAATGTAACAACCATCCTTGCTTTTACGGTTTCTGAAATTCAGTCTGAAATGCATTATACCTTATCAGGCTGTGATTTCTGATGTATGTCACACCTAGGATTCTTAGCTCGATAAATGAACATGTAAGTAACTGAACTATAATTATCTAGCTTTCCCATGCCTCACCAGACGAAAGATGAATCCCCGAATGCAGAGCTGCTAAACTCCACTGACACATCAGTTCAGAACATCAACGGAGACGCTAATACAGCCACCAACGGTGATGCGAAGGTACGATCGTAGTAAATTTTAAAGTAGCTGACGCCAGGAAGACAATGCGATTTGAGAATGCAATCATGACATGTCTGATATTCTGCTAAAATACAGGAGCAGGTGGAGGTTGTCGATGTTGCTAGTGGCTCGCCTTTGCCCGGAATGAAGGTAACGGCTATTTCCATATCAGTTTTCTAGGTGTGTATATTATGTTCATAATTAAGAGATACACTGCTTGTTTGTCATAATCTCTATGGTAGAGTAGCTATTAAATAGATAATCATTTTCTAATCTTTTGAGTCTTCTTGTTACCTCTTAAAACTCGATGATCTGCAGCAACAGCTTGAAGAAGCTGTTAGTATCCCCAAGGCTACAGTAGACATTCTGAAGGATCAAGTTTTTGGTTTTGACACGTTCTTCGTGACCAGCCATGAGCCTTATGAGGTGAGCATCTGAGGTGCCATGGTTTACCTTCATGTGCATACATCATATTTTATTACTTATTCCATTGAAATATAAATCTCACTTGCAATTTTCAGCTTTTGTTCTTATTACTATTTGCGTTTATAAAGTTGCATCCATGCTCGAACCAATGCCGGGCAATGTGAACAAGGATACCGTTTGGCCAATAAACCAAGTAATCTTACATAATATGACTATTCTGTTAAACTGATCATGTATATGGTTTATATTCTCATTTGAATTTACAGCATGTAATAGGCATCAAATGCTCCGAGTAACAGATTCTTATTTGCTACCTTCACTTGTGTACATTAGGGTGGAATACTATTTAAGGGGAACTTGCGTGGTATTCCAGCCAAAAGTTTTGAGAAGATCACAACTCGACTAGAGGTAGTGTGATACTTGAAAAATCTGATCCTCCAGAAATCAATGCTTGTACAAGTGTGTGAATGTTCTGATCTGGGTGTTGCTTCCGGTTATCCACAGAACAAATTTGGTGATGAATTTAAGGTTTTTCTACTCATCAATCCAGAAGATGAGAAGCCAATTGCAGTGGTTGTACCTAAGCAGACATTGCAGCCTGCGACTGGAGGTAATTTTTTTTTTCCCTCATATCTTAACAAGGCACCCAAAAATTTGCATTACTATATCTGCATTTAGTTTAAATAATTTCTGATCCGACTGCCGGTAAATTAAATTTTCAGCCATCCCAGAGTGGGCTGCTGCTGCTGCATTCGGAGTAGTTACCGTCTTCACTCTGTTGCTTCGAAATGTACCTGTCCTTCAGGACAACTTGCTGTATGAGGTTTCTCTTCCATTTATTCACCATTTTGCTTCATCTTTTGTTCTGATAATTGTTAATTTCTTTGTGCTATAAGAACTAAGGTAATTATTTTCCATTCTCTTTCTTTATATCATCTTCGAATGGCAATGTGTGCTTATTCTTTGTGTTAAAACAACTTTGAAGTCTCATCTGGGGTCAAGTGATGTTAATATTATACTCTAGACTAGATACTTGGATATATGATGCTAAAGCTTCTGTCTTCCTGTCATGATCAAGTATTCTTAATACAAGTGAGATTTATATTGCCAATTACAGTACATTAGTTCTACATTCCAGTTCATCTGAATAATTTCTATTGATTTCCTTTACTTTCAAATAAAACCTGTATTTCCTCATACCATAAGCCAGAAAATAGTCTTCTCACGAGATATTCTTCTCCAGGTCAACATTTGATAACCTTGAGCTATTGAAAGATGGACTTTATGGTGCCCTGGTAACTGGACTCATAGTAGGGGTTCATGAAATTGGACACATCCTTGCTGCTAAAGATGCTGGGGTCAAGCTTTCAGTACCATATTTTGTTCCTAGCTGGCAGGTAAGCTGCAAGACTAAAATTTCAACTAAGGAGCATATGTTTTAATTATCAGCAATTATTTCTAGCTTTGAGAATTGTCATTTTCTATAGAAGGAATAGTCTTTGATGATTTCCTTGCTTAACTATATATAAAATGATATTCCGGATTATGAGATAAAATTAGAAGAACTGTGTCAAACTTCCTTTTGGTTGTGGGTTGCGTATTTGTAATATGAAGGCAATGTTTGATCTGAAATACGTTTTTAGCATATGAAGGCAACTATTACTGAAGGCCTTCTATAAATATGAGAATATTGGGAGATGGATCATCGCTTGGCAGTAACAATTTTGCACCGTTCTTAACTTATCTACTTCACCATAATGTATGAGTATTTCATTTTTGTATTTTCTGTAGATTGGATCTTTTGGTGCCATCACCAGAATAGTCAATATTGTCCGCAATCGTGGGGACCTACTCAAGGTAGCAGCTGCTGGACCGGTGGCGGGGTACTCCCTTGGATTTGTTCTTCTTCTGCTGGGCTTCGTATTACCTCCAAGCGACGGTCTTGGCATCATCGTAGATCCGGCCGTATTTCATCAATCATTTCTTCTTGGTGGTCTTGGTAAGGATACTAAATCTATGTGTCCTTCTCGCTCTGAATTTACTGAATTATGAACTGCACAGGAACAGCATGCTTTTGAACTATGCAAACGGTGTTTAGTTTGATATATCTTTCCTTGGTACAGCAAAGCTTATTCTTGGAGATGCTCTAAAAGAAGGAACACAGCTATCCATCAACCCACTGGTTTTGTGGGCTTGGGCTGGTCTCCTGATCAACGCCATCAACAGCATCCCCGCAGGAGAGCTCGACGGTGGCCGCATAGCGCTCGCCATGTGGGGAAGAAAGGTAAAGATGTCCCTGTTCAAATGATAAACAGGATTGAAGGGTACCTGAAGCTGTTGAAGAACTTGTGTGCTTGCTTTGCACACCCTTGACCTGCAATGCACCCTCTGATGAACCTTGCATTTGTGACAGGTATCATCCCGGCTCAGCAGCGTCGCCATCGCATTGCTCGGGCTCTCCTCGCTCTTCAGCGACGTTGCATTCTACTGGGCAGTGCTAATCTTCTTCCTGCAGAGGGGCCCGGTCGCTCCCCTATCCGAGGAGATAACAGAGCCTGAGAACAGCTACATCGGCATTGGCGTCGCCATTTTGTTCCTGGGGCTGCTAGTCTGCCTGCCTTATCCATTCCTCTTTGACCCTTCACAAGTTACTGATTTTGACTTTTGACAGAAGAGTTTCAAAACTTGCCGGCTTCTCTTCCTCTTCCCCCAACTGTATATGTGAGATGTTTTCGTCATCTTTGCAATTCCTTGTGGTCATGAGAATAGTTTGGAGCCTTTGATGCTCCACTGCTCCTTGCAGTAGCAAAATAAAAAGCAGGAGTTTTTCTTGTTGTGGTAGCTAGTGAACTTCACCTTGTACCAGAGTAGAACAATGTAGTCCAGTACATTGCTCCGGCTGTAACTGTTATTTGTTCAATTCTGCGATGAGTTCATGACAGATTCTTACAACATCTCTGCAACATTAACCTAGCAGCCCTGGCATTATGGGACTCCAAAATCATATGCTTCATAGAAACAGCTAACAGATTTACATTGCCAACGCAACAAAGGTCAACGCAGTTCAGCTAGAGGGGCATGCTTTCACTGCCAGCATAATGAACTGGTCGAAGAAAGAACAGATAAAAAGACAGATACTTATCGATAACATAAAATGGATTAATGGATAAACATTGGGCATGGAGCAGCTCCCACATAACATAAATGGATAAACATTGGACACTCGAGGAACCTACTACATATGAGAATATAGCTCATCAGGTCATCTTGGAGATGATCTTCTGCAGCCACTCTGGACAATCTGAGGTCGTAAAAATTCATCAGTCAGAAATTTGTACTAGTAAAGTAGCAAATCATCGTGCATAATGCCCTGCTCTATCGCTGCACAGCTCATCGTCAATGTCGATGCTGTCAAAGCACATCAGGTTGTTGTTGACGCTCGGCTCGGAGCTGGCGTTGCTGCTAGTCGCGAGAGGGGAGTCCGAGACACTTATCGGTCTGCCCCTTGTAGATCCAGACCGGCCGCTATGCCCAGATGATGCTGGAATGCTCGTCATAAGAGGCCGCAAATTGTTTGGAATGCTGCGCCGTATGTCCTGCGTGCAAAGATTAAACTTCAGGTTTAATTTAACTAAATGGACAAGTTCTTGGTGTTCACTAAACTGAGAGAAATAAATATATTACCATGTGCCGAAGTGCCATGTCCAATGACTTTTTTGACAATGACCGACCGAAGCCAGAGCTGTCTGGAGAATTTAATGATTTTCCAGACAGACTATTGAGGCTGGATCTTTGATCATCATGTTTCGGAGGAACTAGTCTTCTCATGTTAACTACCCTCTCAACCATCTTGTTGCCCATTTGAACTGGGTTCACACTGTCACCTCCGTTAAGATGAGATCTTCTCACTGCCGGCATGGAACTCCCTGAAGGCACACTGCCATTTGAAGTCCTCCCTCTTGAAGGAGAGCAAGACTGGCGTTTCGGTCGAGCAGCTGGGCCAGGCTCCACAGAGGAAGATCTGGAACTAGGTGCTCCAGGCCTACCACGAGTGGCAGAGGTTGGTCTTTCTGGTAGTGACGTCCTCAGATTTGGAGGCGCATCAAGTGAGAAGCCAGGCATTTCAGATGGTTTCCATGGTCTTGATCTGACAGTAGGTGAGCTGCCCCTTGAAGGTGCTGGCGCTGTCGTTGTCGCCGCCGATGCAGAACTTTTGGGCATTGCAGGTCCTGGTCTGTTGATTGAGGAGGATCGAACTGGCCCGGGCAAGTTAATGTGCTGGGTGTGGGTGGGAGGGGCAGAAGACCGCCTTGTTGGGGTTGATGACCTTGATGCAGGCTTGCTTTGTGCTGGTAAGGAGGGCCTTGACAAAGGTGTAGTTGACCTAGTAGCAGGCATTGATGATCTTGAAGTAGGCGTGGATGATCTGCTAGCAGGTGCTGATGCTCTGCCTGAAGGAGCTGATGTCCTGGTAGCAGTAGCAGTAGCAGTAGCAGAGCCAGATGTCCTGGTAGCAGTAGCAGAGCCAGATGTCCTTGATGGGGTTGTTGACCTCACTGAAGGCTGTGCTGACCTTGCTGAAGGAAGTGTTGCCCTGGAAGTGGGCGTTGAAGATCTTGGCGCAGTAGGTCCAGTCTTGGCAGGCAGAGTTGCCCGAGAGTTCGGGGTAGAAGGTCTTGAACCTTTGGACGTAGTGGTCGATGCAGCACGTCCAGTTGGTGTCGAAGGTCTCGAAGAGTTAGACGTAGGCCCTCCAGATGATGTCGGCCGACGAGTTGTCACAGCTGAGTTCAGGCTGTTCGATGATGTTGTTCTCAATGGATGTGTTGTTCTTGATGGAGGGTCTGGATGATTGGCCAACTAAAATGCCATGCAAGAGCAGACAGAAAGAAACTTATGAGTACATATCATATTTACAGAACACAATGTAACTGCAAAACTAAGATTCTAAAGAACTTCTTAACAACGGAAACCACTGCACAGAGATATGCAAGTAAAAATCCTCAGTCAAATACTCCCTCCATTCCAAATTAGATGACTTCCATTTGTTCATATGTCTAGATACACATGTGAACAAATAGAAGTCATCTAATTTGGAACGGAGGGAGTACATTACAATGAATCAAAGGTAAATCCATTATGAAGTTATGAGACAATAGATAATATATGCCTATACGGAGAGCTTGTCTGCATCAAAATGCAAAATAATTCAAACAAAAGAATGTAGTATATATACTGTAAAGTGTACAGAATGAGTTAGACCATACTTTATATCCACCATGAGTGAAAGTTTGTGGAATTATGTGGATTACTGAGAAATATTCACCACAATAGGTGATCATGAAACCATGTAATGGTCATGTTCCAATGGCGAGCTCTTAATTCAAAATGAAACTATTGAAGAGTACTCATACTTACAGAAAGCAGTTTATCCCAAAAACTAGATTCTAGAGGAGTTCTTGAAAATGGAAACAATTAATTGCTAATGAAGTACAGATATAGACAGGTAAAAATGTACAGTCGCTTACATTACAAACTAATGAAAACTCAAAAGATCTATTTCTGAGATACAAAAAAAAAATTACAAAGTTATGAGACTATGAAGTATTATCTTGTATATAAATTTATGGAGGGCATGTCTGGTTGCAAATGCAAAATAATTCAAAAGAAACGGTGAAGTAGTAATACCCGTATACTGTAAAGTGATGTATAGCTTTAGTTAGATCGCATTACTTTAAATCTACCATGATAGAAAATTTGTGAATCATGTGGGTTGCTGAGAAGTATTCACCACAATATGTAATCTTGTACAAACAAAGTAAGGTTCATGTTCCCATAGCTCACCCTTGATTTTAAGGCAGCCTGGCGAGTCTTTGGTGATCCTGTTTGGCTCACTGGAGACCTTCTTGGTGCAGGTTCATGAGATGGGAATAGTGGAGTTCCAGGTGGAGTGAGAAGCCTGAAAATAACAGGTTCACCGGTCAGGAAGGTCAGATAAATAATCTGAACTGTAGTTCAGCTATGCCGTCTAAATAAAATGTATGGTGTAGAAGAATGAACTTATAGAACTACAAAACCGTGAGCAACAAAAGGATCAAAGCTGTAATATGCTAACTAGCTGGGCCCATGAAGACATAATAACTTCATAAGCCATCATACGGCATTTGATTAGCTTAGCAAATAAATAAATATCAAAATGGAGTGATAAGGACATTTTTACTGAACAATAAAATGTTCCATAAATGCATTCATGCGCCAAAGGAGCTATTTATCTCATACATAGTGTCTGATATTGAGCATTTTGAATGAAAGAGATGGGCAATGAGTAGCTGAATTAAAAAATGCCCACTCAACCCATTTCACGACTCATGCTAAAACATGTCACTATCATTAAGTAATTGCATTCCTAAAAGGTCAAGCAAAGCAGCCAACCAAGACAAATATCATGTGAACTTGTTCCATAGTTCACCTACCACCTACCAACCAATCACCAGCAAGCAATCCAATAGCCTTTTAACAAAAAGAATATGCTTAAAATGTTAAATGGCTGCCTAAGGATCTAGCACACACATACCTATTGGCAAGCTAATGATTGAACTGGCATTAAGGACAAAATTTTAGCAGACAAGTCAAAACACGGCGATGAAATACGCTTCAAAACTACTAGGGATAACATAAGTAGCTTGTAGGAGCTAAGGTGCCAAATGTTGAAATTAAGTGTTCGGCACCAAACTATCTCATCCTGAGAAAAAGCTAACCAACCAAAAACGCAAAGAGAAGAAGCTGGGACCAACTAAAACCCAACAAACTGTTAACTCCACAAACATAGCTTTCCGGAAGATCTCACAATCACCTAAGACCCAACCCATCCAGATTGCACATCCTAAAGCGCGATAACCATAAAGAAAAGAGCGCAAATTGATCGCAGCGCATTAACTAGGCAAGCGATCAAAGAAAGAAGCAGCAGCAGCTGGGGGAAACAAGGGAGCCAACTGTTCCTCCAACAACTAGCTAAGTACCAACCTTTCCAGCAATAACAGCTAAACTCTAACTAACAGCACCGAATCGGGGTGAAAGCCAAACTTTATGGTTCGGCATTCAGGTTGGTACAGCATAGACAGTAGCAGAAGCTGAGACCACATTTTGCCCTGCAGCCAAAATCTTACAGATCACTGCACATGAAACTATGTACACATTAATTTGCAATACACAGCGGTGCATTAATGTAGCTCCCAATTGAAGAATGGGGGCCTCAGCTAAGACCATCTGGAACAGAACCCCTCAATTAGCAAACCCCTGCACCTACATTGCCGAAAGAGTGGAAGCTCAAACTTCAGGGTAGTGACACCAAGCAATCCGCAGCTCAATCCGGCTACCCGTAAATTGGATTCACAATGGTGAAGTCCAGATTAGCAACGACCATGTCCCACCTTCACCAATGATTTATGTTGCCCGTAACGGAAAAATCACAAATTTGTGAGTGAAAGGCGGTGGGGGCACCTACCAGTCGTAGTCGCTCTTGTCCCCGGCATCGGAGTGGAGGAAGTCGTCGGCCCCGCCGGGCGCCCTCCTGAACCCGCCGGCCATCCTGTACGCCGCCGGCGCCGGCGCCGGCTTGGGTTCTGCCGCACATAAACCCGTAGCACGGTTAAAGCTAGGGTTTTCGCCAAGCGGAAAGGGGGAGAAGAAAGAAACGGCAGGGAAAGGGGAAATGAACGGTGGGACGGACGGACGGACAGGAGTGCGTGCGCGCGCCGGAGCTCGTTCCTTACCGGGCGGTGGCGGCGGGGGAGACGGGTCGAGCAGCAGCAGCCCGTCCCCGGCCGCGTCGTTGCTGTCGCCGTCGCCGGCGAGCAGCATGTCCGCGTTGCCGGCCCGCTCCTTGTCGCGGCGGCGCATCTCGAGGAAGAGTGCGAGCTCCTCGTCCTTCTCCCGGATGACGGCCCCCAGCGTCCTTCCCCCGCCGCCGCCGCCGGGCCCCTCTGCCATGGCCACCCGGTGCATCGCCCGATCCGGCCCCGCGCGTCACTCCGCCGCCTGCCGCATTGCCTGGCGGGCGGGCCGGCCAGATCTAGCGTGGGCTCGGTGGCTGGATGGCTGGGCTGCGTGGGCGCGCCCGTGAGCGAGAGCGAGAGCGAGAGTGAGAGTGAAGCAAACGGCAGAGCGGGTGGGGGGAGAAGGGAGGAAAGGGCTCTGCTTTCGGGTGAGAGAGAGAGAGAGAGAGAGAGAGTTAAGGTGGCTCTGCTGTTGCGAGTTTGAATTTGGTTAATTAATTACTCGGGCTGGACCGTTTGAAATCGGTGGATTTTGTGCTTGTTTTCCGAAATATAAAATTGATGAGGGGGCATGGACTGTTGTGTTCAAACTTCAAAACTGGTCCGTGGGAGAGGTAATTAAATGCTATGTGCACACATCCTCCTCCTTCACTGTTCAGTGATTGATAGTGAGGTGAAGGCATCTCCCATCCACTTGTCCGGCCCCTTTTGGTTTTATTACAATTTTACAGAAATTTTGTAGGAGAGAATTGTTATTAAAAAAAGTTTTTATTTATTTAGAGCCTCTGGTTTATTGCAATTACTGTGTTATAGAATCACCATCATAACTAAGGTACCGAATCAATCTTTAACTAATCAGTCTCAAATAAAGAGCAATATTTAATAAATCAATGACTAAGTGAACATGGCTTATTAGAATGGATGGTTTTATACGATGGCAACCATTTTCACAATGCAAGGACAAATTTGCGGACTTTGTTTTAGAAATATAGTGTGTGTGTGTAACATGTGGTCCATTGGCCATCGCGTAGTGGCCAATGATAGTGAAACGAAGGCATCTCGGGTACACTTATCGTTGCCAAATTGAGAGTTGGGGTGGGGGAGTGTCGCGGTCGATGATGTACCTTAAACATCAGGTTGCGTCGAAGGTACAATCACAGTTCGAACGCGGTCACAATTGATGCTTCGTGCGGGACACGATCAAAATGTGACACGTGACAGTTTCGAAGTACACTGAAGTGACATCTATAGGAGCGTGCGGGAGGGCGCATGCCCTCGAAATAACGATTCTCCCGATTGGCTTTCATGAAGTAGGAGTAAGTGGAAGATATTTGGGCCGGGCCTCATTGTATATGTTGCTGGAAGGTAAGAACACAAAATGTATTTTGGATGAACTATAATATGCCGTGGTCAGTAAATTTTCACTTGTAGGAATAATCAATGACTTAAAGCAAAAAGATAATATGTTCCATTTTAAAAGGTACTAGTTATCTTTGTAAAGTAATACTCCCTTCGTTCCTAGATATAAGGCGTATTTGTTTTTGAATATTTTTTTTCCAAAATATAAGGTGTATTGTGTTGTAGCACTCGTCTGGATAATTTTAAAAAAAGATTTGATCATGCTTACTTATCTCTTGCAAACCCTTCTACTTTCTCACATAAATTAGTTAGCGGCAATCCCATAACGAACTTGATGTAATATTTTTTCTACGTGTGTTCTTTAATTTCCGTGCCAAAAATTATACAACTTATATCTAGGAACGGAGGGAGTATAAGAAGTTTTGGGTACTCCCTCCATACAGGTGCATTAGTCATCTTAGAGCATGGTTAGAGCATGGTTAATAGTATAGCCAGCTGCTGGCTATAAAGAGATGCCATGTCATCTATAGGTAGTCTTATAGTCAACAAGTACAATAGTAAGACTATAAGGAGTACTACTTTAGCAATATATGGCCCACATGTCTATCTCACAAAGTGCCTAGGAGCACGTGTTGCAGCTCGCTACTAATTACTAGTTTGCTTCTCTTCTCTCTCCTATTCTCTCTCTTCCAACTAAGCACAAATATATTTTTTAATTCCTTATAGCCAGCTGACTAGGCACTATTGTACTTGCTCTTAATAGTATAACCAGTTGCGAGTGCGAATTTCTGGAGGCCGAGCTACACGTAGCCCTTTATTTTGAAAAAATCGTAAAACATATTTAAAAGTTCTGAAAAAATCTGAAAAAAATCTACGAAAACTTATATGTATTCCGTATGAACATGTCAAATTTGGCTTGAAAATATTGTAATATGAAGTCTGCACAAAAAGAACAAAATTTCAGCCCAAAACCAACAACAAAAAGGCCCATTTAAAATCAAATATTTGTCTTTTTTTCATACGCCATATGCGAATGTATAATGGTATGAAAATTTGCACATATATCATATACATGTGTATATATATTCATAAAAAACAATGCTTTTTGAATAATATAAAATACATTTTATGACTTGTTCAAATTAAAGGGCTACATGTAGCTTGGTCTACGTTAACATTATCCGAGCGAGCTGCTGGCTACAAGGAGATGCCATGTCATCTATAGCTAACTTTATAATCAACAAGTACAATAGGAAGACTATGGCCCTGTTTGGATACTCTAACTCGGTTAGAGGTTAGAGTTAGATTCTAACTCTAGTCTAACCCAAAACTAACTCTAACCAAAGAGGTGTTTGGATGGTGGGGTTAGATTGACAATAAATGTACTATTCCAATCATTTGACTACTTTATTCAGAATTTTATATGGTGGAGATGGTGGGAAAAGTAACTTTTTCTGGGCCCCACCCAACTCTAACCCAAATAAGCACCTCTTGGGTGGGTTAGGTTTTTTTGATGGGTTAGATGCATCTAACCAACTCTAACCCTCCTGTTTGGATGTTTTGGGGTTAGTTTTGTACAATCTAACCAACTCTAACTCTAACCCATGTAATTGGTCTAGTCATATTTTTTACATATAGCCACGTGCAAGGGTTGTATCTTAGCTAAGATACAACTTCCTTCTCTTTCTTTATTAAGTATCATGCCACATAAGCAAAATGCCTATGATTACGTGCTAAGATAGTAGGATTGGGAGTGCCCTTAGGTTGTGCACTGCGACCGAGGTGAAACAGAAAACAAGAAAACTTAATGCTTATTTGCTAATTAATATCATCGCATGCAATGAATTGACCACTGCATGCCGTGCTAGGTTGTTTAAAGTCATTGGAAATATACGCGCCCCACGTTTCTTATTGGTTGATTCCTTTATTTATGTCAAAAAAACAAAGAACGATGTAAAAATTAATGCTCCGCGCCTAGGTATTTTGAGAATATTTGGGTTTCATAATGTGCCTAATTCACCGGTACGGAGGGAGTACTAATAATAACAACAACAATGAAGTGAGTACAATAAACACAAATCTTATAAATATATACATACATCCATTCTTATGAACTATGATTACAAGCTTGCAACATGTAATTTAGGCCAGCATTGCTATTGTTATTATTATTATTTTGATTGAGAAAGCCAAAATCAACGAGCATAATCATTTTGCTCCGGACTCCAGCCCCACCTCAAACAGTTCAACACGAGGCCTGTAGATATCCACTGACGGTGGGCACTGACGGTGGGCCCGCCACCCACTGTAGCTACCAATCACCGGAAGCCACGTGCCGCGCAGCCGACCAGAGGCAAACCGGACAACGCGAGGCGTGACGCACTGCTTTGTCCCGTGCCAGGGACGTTTCGCACCGGGCGCCCTCCTTACCCGCTCGGCGCCGCGCGGTAGATCGCACGGCACGGCCCACTTGTCATTCATGGGGTGTCTCCACTGACGTTCAACGCGCGCTGTGGCAGCTGCTCTTTTTCGGGTCGTCAGCACCGTGCCTGCTCTGCACCTGGTGCTGTATTGCGGATGGATTTGCCGGATTTACCCCTGGTTTCAAATTGTCCGCCGCTTGCTCCGATGGGCAGAGAAATGAGATAGTAGGATAATTCCAATGCACCGACGCATTTAATTCGTACGTATTTTGTTTTTGTGTTTACCGTCTAAAAACTTGCTCTATGCGCAAACACAAATGAATTAATGGGCGTCTGCACGTTCGTTCGGTATTCGTGTGTACGCACGCGCTGAGTTTACACTGATGCGAACACGCTGAACGTTCGCTGACACCTCCTCGTGTCCGTGTCGGTCCCGGAAGTTAGCCTATAGGGCGCTTATTTAAAATGTCGGTGCCCCCACTCCTGTCGCTATCCATTCCCGCACGCCCACTCCCGCCTCCAACTGCCTCCTCCGTGCGGCTAGCCCCTCGCCGTGCCAGCGCGCCGTCACCATAAAGAAGTGTTTCAGTGGCAGTGGGAAGCACGACGACGAGGCGTCGGGATCTGGACCCGAACTCGCTGGAGAAGCCGGTTGTGGTCGACGCACCACCACCAGACGCGGCCGCAAGGAGGGCGGCGAAGGAGGCCGAGAAGGCGGGCGCGCCGGCGGCCTACAAGACCGCCTTTTCATGGGAGCAGCCATCGTCGCCCATCGCCGACCTCACGAGCGACGATGAGATGAACGAGGACGGCGACGCTAACGGCACAAACATTTTATCTTGTTTTAGTTTAATTAGTGTAATATGGTCTTTTAAGGTCGTGTTGACTTTGTTTAATTAAGTGAAGTCCAAGCGACATCTTTTTGAATGTGTGGACCGCGTTGGACGCGACAGGTTTGTTGCAGAAAAAACTATATTTGATATACATTGCACAAAGACAAGATTATAAGACGTTTTAGATAACTAAAATAGTGATCTAAAACATCTTATATTTATGAACGGAGGAGTACAATCCATCATTTGGGTACATTGACAAGATTTTTAACAAGTGGGTCCATATTGTAAGTGTATACGTGGCAAAAGAAAAACGACTATCTTAGTAGCCAACTAGAACTATCAAAATCTCTCAATCTATTGTTCCAGACGAGCTAAGAAGTTCTCCGATTGCTACTGCATCGATTTAATGAAATTTGTATGCATTTTTTGAAAATGTTGTTTTTTCAATCAAAAAATTGAATGAGCTAACTAACATGTCAATATCTCACAAACTATTAGTCCAAGTAGATTGATATTTTCCGAGAATGGTACTGGATACATGTGTGATGTACTGGAAATTATGCGCTTTTGAATTTTTTTTGAAGGCCCATGACATGGCTGATCTTCTCTGCCACACATGTATTTACAAACTGGATTCACTTATTAGAATTCATATCAATGAATCAAATGTTGAGTTAGACTTTTCTGAAACAAATTACACCAAAGTGTGAACTTTTCTGCAACAAACCTGTATAGTGTGTTTTGTGCAAAACTAACACCAATAGTTGGTGGTTTGTGAAATTGCATAAACCACTATCTATTGGTGTTGTTTTTGAGTAGAACACCTATTTTTAAAGTTTGTTGTGTAGAACACTAACTATTGGGGTAAGCAATTGCAACTAAGTCTAATATAGTGTTATCTTTGTTAACATGATTGCTGACATGTGAGTTCCGCTTGTAAGTGCTCATGTGGAAAATAAAGCCGTTCACGTCAGCCACCTGGTTAAGACCAAAGAAAAACCTAAATGATAAGTGCCACAAGCGTGGTACGAAGGAGTTTGGCCCGCACGTTTCCCCTTCTCCTCGACACATGCTTGCATATAAGGACGAAACAAATGATGTTAGCATAAATATTTATGTTTCCATCTTTAAAATATCTTATCAGTTAAATGAAAATTTTGATTAAACTTTTGTTTTTACCATAAAATCCATCGCACTGAGATAAAATATGAAAGCAGTGTTTTCTCAACGAGCTTTGCTAGACTCACGGGGGAGTTACATGGTTTTACGGACTGATTAGATTTGAGCGTGATTTGATTGGACTAATGGACATGATTGGGCCCCACCGGAGTTAAAATCAGGGGGGAGGGTTAATAATAATTAAAGCCCAGCCCCGTATTGCTCCGTAAAGGTCCGTGTCTCTAGCATTTTTTTTCTCAACACCCTTCATCCCTGGCGTGCAGACGTTATCAGGGCATGGGCCCCGTTTGGATCCATGGGTTAGAGTTAGAGTTGGTTAGATTGTACCAAACTAACCCAAAAACATCCAAACAGGAGGGTTAGAGTTGGTTAGATGCATCTAACCCATCAAAAAAATCTAACCCACCCAAGAGGTGCTTATTTGGGTTAGAGTTGGGTGGGACCCAGAAAAAGTTACTTTTCCCACCATCTCCACCATACAAAATTCTGAATAAAGTAGTCAAATGATTAGAATAATACATTTATTGTCAATCTAACCCCACCATCCAAACACCTCTTTGGTTAGAGTTAGACTCCGAGTTAGAGTATCCAAACAGGGCCATGGCCAATGCTCAGCGTGGACAGCTGCTCCAACGTGACACGTAGGTTCAGATAGCTTAGCTTGGTAAAAGGTGTAGCTTGCATAGGTAAACGAAGGACCAGGGATTCTAATTTAGATCAAAAGTCATCACTATACCACTGCCCCCAACTTTTAGGAGAAGGACCAGGGATGCTACCGGTTGATTTCTCCCAGCCGTAAACCGCTTCTCTCTCGCGCCACATGCCCCGTCAGGCCCACACACCACTTTTCCTCTTCCTTCCTTTATCCCTTTCCCCCCAACGAATCTCACGCATCTCCATTTTCCCTGCTTCTCCTTCCTCTGCATCCCTGGTCCTTCTCCTCCTATCGCTCCGCCGCCGATGTTGCAAGCTCCGGCGTCCAGCCTAGACGCAACACTGATGCTCCACTGCGTTGCCTACATCATGGACGCCGCCGATTGTTACCCAGCATCGATGTCATCATCGGGTCGTTTGCCTCCGGTGCCGCGCTCCGCTGGTGCTGCAATGAAGCACGAAGGAGGATGCCGGAGGGGGCGCCACTCGCCGCGTTCTTCCTCGATGAGCATCGCTCCCGCGTTGAAGCCCGAGCATGGCATCCACGAGCATTCATCCCCAAGCTCCCTCTGTTGCGTTCATCACTAATCAGGGGGCACTCAAAGCGCGCGATGCTTCAGACGGGGGCTCACTGACGTTGCCATGAAGCTGTCGGCGCTGCAATGAAGCGCAACGGGGCCGACGAGAGGACGACCATCCAAATCACATCGCATGCTCGTGCCACCGACTGTTTATAAGATGCGGCGCTCACCGCTGGCTCACCGGAGCTTATGCAGCCCTCGCCGTGCTGCATCGAAGCTTTTTCGCTGCCGGCGCAGGGATGCAACGCACGCCGTCGACTCACTGAAGTTGCGTTGCAACCCTCACCGTGATGCAATACATTAGAGGTTTTTCGTTGCCCCAGTGCACGCCGACGACTCACCGGAGCTGCGTTGTAGTCCTTGCCGTGCTGCAATGGAGTCCTCGTCGGCGGCTGCCAGCGTCGTGTTTTGCGACGCATCACTGTTCGAGCAACGTCGTCGGTGCTGTGGGCGAGGGAGCACTACAACCCGTGACGAGGGGCGCCGCTCGCCGCCGGTGCTGCAACGCAGCACAACGATGCGGTCCTTTAGACGAGGATGGGTGCTACAGACGGGGGCTCGCCGGCGTTGCCATGAAGCCGTTGGGGCTGTAATGAAGCGCATCAGTGGATCATCGAAGCTTCGCCGGAGTTTGCAATGAAGCACCATTGAAGTTGTAGCGAAGAGCCGCCGATGCTACAATGAAGCGTCGCCGGTGTCAATGAACTTCCGCTGGAGTTGCAACGGTGCGTCGCCGGGTGCTGTTGATACTTCAACGAAAGCTGCGAGCGATGCTGTTGGTTTGTGCATGTGACCCAGCTGGCACAATGAACGACAACCTCATCTAACGGCTTAGGAGTCGGCTTAGGAGTCGATAAGCCGGATGACGGCTAGCCAGGCCGTGCCATACATTTGTTGACACCACACCAAAATCGCTAGTTGCTTACGGTCAAAGCTATGCCTATGGTCATCGTCGGCATAGATGGAAGTATGCCTACGGTTTTTATTTTATCGTCGACAAAGAAAAGCCATAGGCATATATACTTCCATCTATGTCGACGGTGGTCGTAGGCATAGTTTTGGCGTAGGCAACCAAGGCCCCAACCGTCGGCATAGCTCTAGCCGTCTGCATATATGCCACGTGGCGCATGAACTACCGGTCGGTTAACGGGCGTTAGAGCTATGTCGACGGCTTTACCGTCGGCAACATTTATTATTATTATTTTAACTAAATATTTTTCAATATTTAATTTTAGTTATCTAAATTTAATATATGTAAATTATATATCAATTTGGGGTATAATTTTCCATAGATTATGAATATTCACTTTGTTTCTGTTTTTGGATATGTTAAAAATGCGACATAATGTACTTTTGCAAATAGGTCCTTATAGTTTATGAAAATCATAAGTAATTCATACTTGCATTATTCCAAGTTTGTTTTTTTGTATGGTTACTAGGACATAAATTAGGATGCAACGCAAATGTTTAACTTTTTTTTAATTGTTTAAGCCGGTTTCAAAAATACGGTCAAAAACGGGGCAAGCGGCGGCGACGGCGATGGCAAGCGACGACGGCTGCGAGCTGCGGCCGAGCTACGCGCGCACGGCAAGCTGCGCATGCGGGAGCTGTGCTGTGCATGGCGTTCGGAAGGCAAATGGATTTGCACCGAACGAAATTGTTCGATGACTGAATGGACGTTTGGTACTTAACCTGTGGTTGAGTTGGTTAGGTGGATGGTTGTATCCCAGCCCACCAGAGTTCAAATCCCAGATTTGACAATGGTGCTCGTATTTTCCTGAATTTATTTCAGAGCTTTCGGTGATGCGCTTTCAGTGGGAGGAGACGTTCCCGTCGAAGACGAGGTGAAGGCTTCGTTAATCTCAAGATGATGTACCGGCTCAGTATTGCGAAGATGCTCATAGGGGTAAGGTGTGAAGGCTTCGTTAATCTCAAGATGATGTACCGGCTCAGTATTGCGAAGATGCTCATAGGGGTAAGGTGTGCGTGTGTGCGTTATAGGAGTGATTGTATACTCGTGTATGTGAGGGTCAGAGTTGTACTCTCTTCCTAAAAAAAAGCGTTTTGCGCAAAAACAACACGAGTAGTTGCCTAGGTGGTGGTTTGTAGTACAATTTCCTCCCCGTGTACGCACTACCGGCTTCCTGGCTGCTTCCTTCTCCGGCTTCTTGCTCCTCCATCCTCTCCACGACGCCCCCCTGTTCCCGGCGACGAGACGTGCCGCGCCCGGCCGCCGATGAGCGCCTGGCTCCTCCTGCTCACCATCCTCGGCTATGCGGCTAGTGACCTCTAAGTTTGGCACCAGGTGATTTCAGGCAATATCCGGATTTCTTGAGCTCCCGCTTCCTAAGTCAACGCGGTCTGAAGGAAGAGATATTCGTTTCCTGGATTAGCTGTCGCAGCAGCCTTGGATTAAAGGTACTAGTATTTCACTTCTTGATCTTGTAGCGGCATATTCTATCTAGCGTTTGACAGCAATTTCTCTGAATTTCTGGGGTACCTTGATGAACCAAAGGGGATGCCTTTTTGGGATAATCTGTACCCCCCACTGTTCTTGTCCCGTGTACTGCCTTACATACTAATGTGATTGGTCACAGGATGTAGCCACTCTGATTTGGTTGCTGTGCTAGTTACCTTGCTGTGCTTGTTACATGTCAAAGTACAGTTTCTTGTTTCTACTCCAATGGCGGTGTTAATTATTTTGTTCTAAAAGCATCGATCGGGCCGCTGTGACTGCATTGCTAACTTGTTACTTTAGAGTAGCTTAAATGGTACTACTTCTCGTATGGATGTGAATGTGATCTTGTTACAGTAACACTCTGTTGTGGTGTGATGAGTAACATCTGTTTTGCACTGATTTTTGGTTCAAGTAATAATTTCAGCAAGGGCCCTCCAATCCTCAACTCTTGTAAACGATTTTCTTAGTGCAGTCAAGTGATTGGGTGTTGCAGGACACAAAAGTGTAGATTAGTTTTCTTGTCTGGGATGTGGTTGTATCTCGTCTTCTTTATCTATAAAGCGGGACAAGAGCCTTTTTCGGCATAAATTGAATATCATCATTAGGTTTGTGAGCATTTGTTAATAGGTTTTGTCCTCTATAAAAGGATTTGTGTAGTAAAGATGAACTTGAAAATCTTAGGGTGGTTTCCATTTTTAAGGCCTTAATGTTTTGTTTGATTTGGTCTACTCAAATCTGTGCAGCATGTACAAGTTCAGTCTTCAGGTACAGAATACTTGACAGGTGACATTATTTTGTTTCAGATATTCAAACAGTCTGCCACATTCCATAAAGAAGTTGGCAATGGACCACAGCAAGAATATTATCCAAGATGAATCTCCAAATCTCAGCTCCAATCCTGTCTACTACCAGCCCAGCTCAGAGAATTTGCTCCTTGACATGGGAATCCAACAGCCATTTCCAGCATTCGCCTCATCTGCACCATCCACCAGCATCCCACACATGGACTGGAACCCGTGTACGATGCTCGACAACCTCACCTTTATCGAGGAGAAGATCCGGCAAGCAAAGGATGCCATCCGTTCGATGGTTGGCGATGGCGGTCAGTTATCGGTTCAGCAGCAGCAACAAGTCAATGCAGATCTGACATGCCTCATAGTTCAGCTCATCTCTACTGCCGGGAGCCTTCTGCCATCACTGAAGAATTCATCCTTTCTTAGCTACCCCCCTGCAGCAGGACATATGTCTAATCTTGCTGGCAGTGGCACTAGCTCAAGCTCTGTTCGTAACGCAGCCGCCTCTGAACAGCACAAGGAGGAAATGCGTAGCCCTGACTACGAAGAGCTTTTCAAGGGCCTCACTGATTGTGAAGGGGAAGGCATTGAAATCGACAACAGTTTGCTTGTGGAGGAGTACCACGACACGAAGGATGGCAATGAGGCTGTCATTGCCATAGATGCAGCAGACAGCCTACCACCAGGCTCTTATGAACTGTTGCAGCTGGAGGAGGACGAGATCCTGGCTCCGCACACACACTTCTGCGCCATCTGCAGCAAGGGCTTCAAGAGGGACGCGAACCTGCGTATGCACATGCGCGGGCACGGCGACGAGTACAAGAGCGCCGCCGCGCTATCCAAGCCGCCTAGGGACACGAGCTTGGACAATGCCGCCACCCTGAAGAGGTACTCGTGCCCGTTCGCCGGGTGCAAGCGGAACAAGCTGCACCAGAGCTTTCTGCCCCTCAAGACCATCCATTGTGTCAAGAACCACTACAAGCGGAGTCACTGTGAGAAGAGCCACACCTGCAGCCGATGCCATGCCAAGAAGTTCTCCATCATGGCCGACCTCAAGACGCACGAGAAGCACTGCGGCCAGGTCAAGTGGCTGTGCTCCTGCGGCACGACGTTTACGAGGAAGGACAAGCTCTTCGCTCACGTGGGGCTGTTCAAAGGCCACACGCCGTTGTTGCCTGCAGAAGAACCTGAGGGCACAGACAAGGTGGCTCTCGCAGGAAGCGATCAAGAACCGCCCAAGCTTGCAAGTAGCTTCATGTGGGGTAACTCCTCCAACCATGGTGGTGCTGGCGTGCCCATAGGTGTCGATGGGCTCGACAGCTGCACCGACGATTTCCTTTCTACTGCGAATTTTGGCTCCTTCGGCTTCGGTTTAGGGCAATTCGATGGGTTTCCTGAAGAGAATTCTGAGTGTTCATTCATGCTGCTGCCTCAGGACCACTACCAAGGTGCCGAAAAGAATGGGGAGAGCTAACATTCAGATCATCCTTTGCTCTGGATGTATAGCTTCAGATGTACTACCATCGTTTATCTGAAGAATAGCACATCCCTTTTTGTTCTTCATTGGCTCATTATGCTTGGGTTGGTTGGGAAGTTCTGACCTGAACATTTCCCTGTGCTTCATCATGTACTGTACACTATATACTTCTGTACTTTTATCTGTAGTTCCATTTGCATTGAGCTGTTGTGGTTTTCATCTTTGCAAACTATCATGCCACCTCTTGGGAATCTGATGCAGACTCATTTAAGGATTGGCTACTTTTTGTGTGTTGGAAAGTCCTACTAAGCACTAGCTCGGCACTTGCTGTGGCTACATTAAGCACAAAATCATTCGATGCTTCCATAACATCCAGGCCCCCAAAGTCCCCCATTTGTTTCAGAAGGTTCTTCCGTCGATATCATAATTTTCATGGGTGCTACATATACAGTATATTTGTAACTAAATATGTATTTTCGATGTCTAGAAGACTCTTATGTGAATCAAATGAAGGGGATACTGAACTCTACCTTCATAGAAAATAATGAAAAATAAAACTTGATTAAGTATATGAGATTATAAACCAGTATAAAAAATTTATCTACAAAAAATTACAAGATGACAAATTGGGTGGTAGTTGATGCTACATAGATGAAGCCACAGATTAACTAGTTTGTTTGGATCTACATAGATCAAGCCACAGATTAAATTGGACGGAGTATCATTTTTGGATAAGAACATACTCCTTCCGTTCCCAAATATATGATGTTAAATTAGCTTGCTAAAACGTTACTCCCTCCGTTCCAAAATAACTGTCGTAGCCTTAGTATCATTTTGGAACGGAGGGAGTACATATTAGGGAACGGAGGGAGTTTTTAATGAGCCATCAGGTATCATTTTATTTTTCCGAGGGAAGCATTTTATCATTTTCGGAGAGGATCAAATACATGTCAGTACAGCGTTGTAAAAACTGGTGTATGGAAAAATGCTGCTACCATAGCGTCCTTTCTGGAAAACCTCATCAAACTGCATAGATTTGAGATTGAGCATGTAGATGGAAAGTTCCGCCCAAATGAAAATCACACCGGCGTCTTGGGCGAAGCCGATTGCCTCCACTATGAACTTGTGCAACCTCAACCTCGCCACCACATCCGGAGCAAGAAACTTTGTGAGATCAATGGTCCTGCGAAGCATCCAGACAAGGGTGCCGTCTGCAGAGGCCACCCTTGTGAACAAAAGAAGGTTGAAATGACGATCAAGTGTTGCAAAGCCCAGGCCTCCATCCTCTGCCGGCATGAGGAGAATCCTGCCATCGTAGTAGCAAAACATATCGTTCGGCACCTCGGTTGTACGCAAGCCATGCGTATCCAGATCAAGTTCAATGATGCCACCGGCGTTCATCAGCCAGTAGAGCGTGTTTCCGACCAAGGCCGTCGAGTGCATCTCTACCTCTTCTAGCGTGACGGCGGAGACGACGTCGCCCCAAGCGTCGGTGTCAGACGAGTAGACGCAGGTGGAGGTCAGCTCGGCGTTGTCGCCGTGGGTGAACGCCATGGCCACGAGGAACGGGTGGCAGGAACGGCGGTCCTCGTCGTTGCCGGCCGCGCGGAGGACCGCGGCGTTGAAGCCGCGTCCCGTATCGTATTCGTCGAGCGCCGGCGGCGGCCGCGGCAAGCAGTGCTTCTCGCCGGACATGAGGTCCCAGACCAACAGGTTCCCCGAGTTTCTGCTTTGCAGGAGGGCGCGGCCGTGGCGGCAGTCTATGGCCCACCACGAGTCGTGGGACATGGTAGAGGAGGGGACGGCGAAGAAGGCGTCGGAGGTGGGGACGAAGAGGGGCGGCCCCGGCTGCTTGTTGAGGAAGCCGAGCAAGGGAGGTGCCCCGTGGAACGCGCGGAAGCGGCGGAGGAACCCGGAGTCGTGGACCAGGCGGCGCCGGTGCTTGGAGACGAGGGAAGCCCGGAGGAGGTAGATTGGCTCGGGAGGCAGGCGCAGGAGGATCTCCAGGAGGAGGTCGTCGTGCGGAAGCGGAAGCGGAAGCGGCGGAGGCGAAGCGGCGCTACCGCCGCCGGCCGAAGAGGTCATAAGACTCATAACTGGGAGGAGTCGTTGGCCGCCGTCGCGCGTGGCCGGAGATGGCATGCATGCATGACGACTAGTAGAATGCCCGTGCGTTGCAACGGGATTTTAAAAATATTTCGTCTTGGCCTCCCTTCCGAATTCATTAGCCAACACTTACAGTGTGTTTGGCTCAGAGATTTCGAGACTGAGAATGGAAATTTAGGATAGGTGTGACTTAATATCCTTTGATTGGCCAAGGTATAAGGGAATTAAAGAGGAAGGGGGGAGTGGAATTAAGAGGTTCAACTCCCTCAGATCTCTTCCCTAGGGGACCCTGGTAATTCAAATGGGGATTGGGAATTGATGCAAAAAAACATAATGTTTCGTTTAGTTAGGCACGTACGTGAGGGAAGATACAATTGGATGGTGTTTATTCTCATGCATGAATCAAATAGGGGCAGTTTACTCCCTCTTAAATTCCCTCATTTAACTTCCTTTACATGCCAAACAAAGGAATAGGACTTCAAATCAATTTACCACGTCTAATCCCTAGATAAACTCTCATCCATCAACTCCCATTCCATTTCCCTCTCGTTACCAAACACGTTGTTAGGTGAAAACCCTTGTTTAACTCGAGCGAACACAGCGGCAACGAAGCAGTGTGTTGCGTCTCTCTTGGGGGAGGCGTCTCTCTTGTTGGGACGTGTTCATGCAACTTTGTCAACCAGCTATTGTTTTATCCTGGAGTACATCATAAAAAACCACACTTTCATCAAACATGGTATTTTTAACCGATCAAAACTCATACAAAGGAAAACTGATCATTGGAAAATCTTGCATATTCTCTTTGACCCTAGACACATGGCCAAGAAGAATATTTTTTAAAACAACCCAAGAATTAATGTGCAATTCGTACATGTAGTATTCTTAGCTACTATTAAGGATTTGACCCATCACGACTCAGGTTCAGGATTGAACGCTTGTATGATTGACATAAACTTCAAATACGCGCAAAACAAATAAACTCCTTGACCCCACTTCTTTGGTGCAAAGATTTGTAGCTAACAAAAGTAGTAGTACACACCAAGAAGACCAGAGCTATAGGCAACATCGAAGTCGTTTGAAATTATTTTATCAGGCTTTTTGCACCTATGTATTGCTATAGAGTACTGCAGTGTAAAATTGTCAAAAAAGGAAGTACAAACCCACAATAAGAAAATTAGACATCAGCTATGGCCTCAATATTCACCTTTCAACCTTGTTATAAATATATAACTGGACCATCCAGGTATGGACTACAACAATGACATAAACACTTCAAGCACTTTCCACGCACCATGTATTCAGCAGCTATCAAAAAAATTCATTTGATCCACGCACCATATTTACTGACCCATCATTGAGGAGGACGAACATGTGCTGGAAAACCAGGAGTATGAAATTACCCGTTGATGACGAGCCGATGGAGGTGCAAACAGAAACGGTGATGGTGGCGAGCCGTCTGAGTCATGGGCGGAGGTGCGGGCCAGGAGGGCAAATTGCCGGTCGCCTAAGCTCGATCGCTTTACCAGCCCGCACTCAGTGCACGAGCTCGCTTCTCCTCGCCTGCAAGGCTTCCCCTATGTGGCCTCACCTTCCCACGCTTCAGTTCCTCACCAAACATTGAGAGCTCGAATCTGCAAGGGAGAGCATCAGTGTCAGCATTGAGTTAATTAAACAAATCTACAAAGTCACTCATCATTTTACAAATAAAAGGGGAAATGGGAAGTACCAGTTTTTCGGTGAAGAGGCGTCTATTGCTCGGTGCCCCTCATATCCCCCTCGTGGAACATCTATTTCATGATTTCACATCTTTAACTTCACTACACTAAATTAAAGGGTATGCATGTATGCTGTGTCATTTGCAAATTGAAGCTACATGGTCAACTCCTTCATGTACAAACCTAAACGTGATGGTAATTAAATCTATGTTCTTTACTCACATTTTGTACAAAAAAACTATTGAAGTGTCAAACACATGTCACCACAAACTATGGAATACACAATCTATTGCATGCTACCAGCAGCAAATCATATCCATCCAGTGGCTTCATCTTTGTCCTAGTCAATCTGAAATATTCGGTTGAAGGCGGAACTCATATCTTGCAAATCTCAAGAAACACATACTGGTCCTTGAGCTTCTACTCCTTTTACTTAATTGTGCAAGCACTCATCATACCAGATCCATTATTCATATCGATTGAACCCAAAGATTAGCATGCCCAGTACTCAAATAATGTACATAAAAGCACTTTATCAGATTACAGTTTAGCCAAAAAGATTCATCATTGCCTTTATTTCAGAATTAGCCAACTGATGTAATAAAAAGATAATTCAATTGATTTAGTACTATCATCTGTTCAACGGTCTCCTGCACTCCACCCACACCGGTCTTGGCGCGGTAGCACGGTCATCGGTGGGAGATGGAAGGAGACGGTTCTACTGGCGATGAGTCTACCGCCGAGTAGAAATAAAACAAAGATAATTGTAGTTTGTCGGAACTGCCGAATGAGGAATTAATTTGGTTTTACAGTGGTAGCAAATGAATAAAGGCTACACAAGGTTAAAACTCACAAAGTATATAAGTTGTTGCATCAAAGCACATGAGAGGGTTATCTTTATGGATAGGATGAGCCTAAATAATAAAGCCGAATATTAGCTTTCACGATAACCTTTTTTGAACATAAGAATCAATCAAGAACTATCATGACATCATGCACTACGTAAAAAAATGATTAATGGATATTTTTGTTGGTTCTCTCAAACATAAATGCGTGGTCAGCAAGCTCCTAGCACATTAGCTTGATGTCTCGCTGCTAAAGTGTCATGCCGTCAAGACAGAAATCCCCTTTAAACACCACCATGATCCATTCGCCATCGGTGTCCACTCTGCCCACGAACAGAACTACATAGCGTCTCAACCACTACGCACAATTGATTTCTGTTTTACTATATTGAAAGCTAAACTACTAAATATTTTTCAAGATTAATAAAAACAAGTGCTCTGAAAAAATTATACGTTTACTATCTCTTTCCTTCATTGTTACTATCCTTAGCGAGAAAAATGACGGACTTAAATATTTTTCAAGATGACGGAATTTGTTCAACGGAAGACGTACCAACTCCCCCTTTAGGAGTAGAGATTTTTCTTTCGATCGATGGAGGAATTGTAGTTTGTCGGAACTGCCGAATGAGGAATTAATTTGGTTTTACAGTGGTAGCAAATGAATAAAGGCTACACAAGGTTAAAACTCACAAAGTATATAAGTTGATCAATCAAAGCACATGAGAGGGTTATCTTTATGGATAGGATGAGCATAAATAATAAAGCCGAATATTAGCTTTCACGATAACCTTTTTTGCATATAAGAATCTATCAAGAACTATCATGACATCATGCACTACGTAAAAAAATGATTAATGGATATTTTTGTTGGTTCTCTCAAACATAAATGCGTGGTCAGCAAGCTCCTGGCACATTAGCTTGATGTCTTGCTGCTAAAGTGTCGTGCCGTCAAGACAGAAATCCCCTTTAAACACCACCATGATCTATACGCCATCGGTGTGTCCACTCTGCCCACGAACAGAACTACATAGCGCCTCAACCACTACGCACAATTGATTTCTTTTTTACTATATTAAAAGATAAACTACTAAATATTTTTCAAGATTAATAAAAACAAGTGCTCTGACAAAACTATACTGTTACTATCCCTTTCCTTCATTGTTACTATCCTTAGCGAGAAAGATGACGGACTTAACACTGGCTTGATCGGCTACAGCGGAGAACCAAGGATCCTCCCATTCAGAATTTACAATAAAATAAAACTATGTGGTCAAATATGTTTACATACGCAAGATAGTATTTAGGGTTCAAAAGCTTCTTCGACGTAGATTGATCTTGAGGATTCAACTCGGTCAACAAATACAAACAATATGCTTTTATTGCACATCTGATTTGAGGAGACTATGTGAGATGATGGTCATGAATTTGGAAGTGCGTCCAGGTCACATTATCGAACAAAACTGCAAAGCTACATATACCTAGTAATAATAATTGTTCTAGAATATGAAGGAAAAAAATGCAAAGTACATCGACCAGACTGTGTCTAAAATATGATGTTCCTGCTACACTACATACATGGGAGAGGGAGAGGCACATGCATACCTGGCCCGTGCTCAAGCAATTGTAAGTGTAGTTTTCATCCATCTAACACTTTGATTCCCGATCTAAAGAGCTCTGGCCTGCGACCAACTTGTAAGTGTAGTTTTCATCCATCCAATGCAAAGTACACCTGCAACGAGCAAGCCAACCGTCGTAGTATGGGGCCTGGAATCTGCGACACCCTCCCAGGGCAGGTTGTCTCCCGGTAGTGACAGGGCTAGTCATGGTACATTACATCCGCTGCACCGACAGGAACGTCGGCTCGTCCACAGCAACCACAGTGTCGGGCGACCTTCTACTCATCATCTTCATCTCCACCAGGACCATGTCCTCCTAGCACACATGTGCTGCTCCTCACCTGTCTGGTTGAGAATTTAATCTGGAATCAAAAGAGAAAATGCCACATATGAACCCCCAAGGAATAAAACTGCAGTATGTTTTTTTTGCGGGGAACTGCAGTATGTTGTTACTTTCAACTAAAAAAATCCAATATGTTGTCCACACAGTATAAGAGGATCAGGTGGTGGCACTAAATTTATAGTTTTCTCTGGCGGCTGCGATGTTGCTCATCATCGATGGTTAATTGTGTAGTGATGCCGCCGCACCATTGTGTCCTGGGTCACTGCGATTAGACTGTCAACAATTAAAAGTGAGTCAACGATAGGCAATTAAGGGAGACAACGTTTTTGCAACTCAGAACAATCTTGCATCCTCTCGTGGCTGTTCATCGCAAGGACAAATCAATCCACTACTACTGCTGTGATGAGAATGCAATCCAACAGATATATGTGTACCTGAGAGATTATGGACACGGGACTGTCGATCAGTGATGGCTCGGATGCCCGATGAGGTGTCGGACGAGCACGACCAGGCGCACACATCCTGGACGAGATTCTCGAGCAGGTGGCTCCTCCAGGACACCCTAGGGGCCCGGCTCGAACTCGAACCACATATCGATGTATGTAGGGATGCAACGTAGATCGGTGCAACAATGACGGGGCTCGATACGTTGCGGCGTCGGGGCAGTCGTCGTCTGTACGACGTGGGCGAGAAGGTCGGATAACGGTGTATTGGCGGATGCATCGAGGACGGCGGCTACGGCACCAGCATACGAGACCGACGCCCCCATCCCCGACCTCAACGCCTACACCCAGAATATTGAAGATGAAGGGTCGACCGCTGCTCCCGCGACTCCACCGCCTCCGCCTTCGGCAAGTACGCCGGATCCTTCACCGCTCCGCGGTGGCGCTGGAGCAGCACCGCGTCGGGCTCCACTCGAGATAGTAGGCTCCGGTGGGTCTTATCCTCCCCGACTACCCCGTTGAAGGATCCTCTCTTCCCTGATCCAGGCCGCCGCCACCCTCTCGATCGATTGGGGGTGGGGAGCAAGAGAGTTTAGGGAAGGGATTGCGGAGGGGGTGAGACACGAGCTGCCAGATTTTTCTTTTCATCGGGTTTTTCCTAGTGCGTACGGGGTGGGTGGGAGGGGGTTCGTTCGACGAGGGAGTTTGGTATGTGCAATGTACGGAAAGTTATTTATTTACGTGTGGAAAGTTATCTATTGGTTGGCTGGTATGTGTGGAAAGTTATCGTCGACTGATTGTGTGTGCGAATCGGGAGTTCGTACTATAGAAAGTTTTGATTGAGCGTGGGAGTATTATCAGTTATTTATTAAAGTTTTTCTTTTGATCGATGGAGGAATTTGTTCAACGGACGACGTACCAACTCCCCCTTTAGGAGTAGAGATTCTTGGGTTACAAGTCAGGCTCCTTGCATTTTTGGTATTCCACCGTAATATACTCTTCATTGCATGGAAACAAATCAAGGATCGATGGATAGACCAGGTTCGCAGGTAAGCCTAGAGTGGTATATTGTCTTTTTTTTGTTGAGAGAATTCCTTATTTGACATTAATTTTTTTGTCTCTACCTTATCTAACATCAAGTCTAAATTTTGTTCCCTTTGTAACATTTTCGTCCATTTTGATCACTAACGGTGTTAAATGCCATCTGAAAAGACCATTTTACCCCTAGTGCAAGTTGTGACAATATTCACATGGTACCCTGGTTCCAATGTAATCACGTGAATATTTCTACACAAGGATGAATCAATTTTAATTTTGAAACATGAAAAAATTTCATATATTAAATTTAAATTATAAAATTAATTTTAAATTGTTTCCGATACATATTTTTTTGCGGGGAATTTAAAGCTTTATTAAACCACAAAAGTGCTTAGAGGATGGCCAGCCAGAAAGGTACTAACTAAGAAACTTGGAGTCTCTGTGTAAGCCAGCTATCAGTCCCAGACACAGTGCAAGCACGCTTCGCACACAAATGTGCTGGTACATTAGCTAATCTAGTAACATGTTGAATTACAAAAAAAGGTAAAGAAAGTAGAAAGCTCTACAATTTCTGACAATATAGGAGCCACAATAGAACGGTCATTGCAGCGAGATTTCCAGAGGTTCACCACCTCCAGTACATATATATGAGCCAAGTACACACCCAGTACACATGTGTAGGAGCTCAAGTACACATCCAATACACATATAGAAGCTCAAGTCCACATATAAACAACACAAAATGACTACCATCACTTCCAGAATCACATCCAAAGTTATCTAGGTCCACTTATACATCACATTAGTAGCACAAAAGTGGTTCAGGTCGACATATACATCACATTAGTAGCACAAAAGTTGTCATAGTCCACATATGCATCACAAGGTGAGCCTTCTTTTTCTCCTTGTGCTTGTTGTTGGGCTGACTGGGTTAGTTTTCTTGCTTCTAGTGCCCATGGCAGGGCTGTCAAATGACACCATATTGGCCGAGTTAGTTTTCTTGCTTCCAATGCCCATGGTAGGGCTGTCAAATGACACCATACTCGGCGACGATAGGCTCATATTGGTCCAGATGGATCACAATATGCAATTACCATATGCAACACCTTGGTCTCTGAGTGTTTTTCAAACATAAGCATCAGTTCTTGGTCAGATTTAACTTCTGGGCAGGTTTTTAAAGCTTCATCATAGTACTGCACATGAGCAACCTCTAAATAACCTGGTGGGTACTACTCTACGATCGATTCAACCAAATCCTTATAATTTATCAAGTCACAATCAATGATCTTCTTAAAACAAAAACATTGAATATCCTTTCTAGCTTTTTTGGATTGCCAAACAAATTGATTTTGAGCAAATTACTTGAATTGGGGTCCATCCTGTGGAACAACATCGAACTTTGCATCAGATCTAGGAATGAGTATTGCTAAACAACACTGCAATTTGTAGAAAGGAAATCAGATAACATTACCCATCTGGACACGCCCATGTAGCCGACGTTGATCCAGCCGTGCCCTGAACAGACGTCGCCGCAGCCCCCTGACCCGACGTCGCCGCAGCCCCCTGGACCGAGCTCGCCGTAGCCCCCTGGCCAGAGGTCGCTGCAACCCCTAGCCCGAGCTCGTCGCTCCATATCCATCCATGGATGTTGATCCAGCCGTGCCCTGACCAGACGTCGCCGCAACCCCCTGGCCATCGCCATATCCATCCATGGACGCATCTCTGCGTCGTTGATGGCTTCTCGCCCCTCGTTGGTTACCCAAAGTGAAAGGTTGAGATGTAGACAGCAGCAAATTTCCCTCGGTGAAGATACCAATGTTTGTCTCCGGTAGGACTCCGGCAACGACAGGAAGGTGACAACGACGCCAGCAATTAGGCGGTTGACGTGGACCTGCACACACACAACAGATAACTTTGCTCCCAACGAGTTCAGAGAGGTTGTCAATTCCTCCGGCCTTATTGTTTACAAATGATCAAACGCACGGGATAATAATGATAATGATAGCAACAGAAAGGTAAATAAAGCAGAAAATAAATAGTGGGTGTAAACAGTATTGGAAATATGGACCGGGGTCCCATGATGTTCACTAGTGATGTCTCTCTCCCAAAAGACGATAAATTAGCCATGTGAAGTAAACAAATTACAGCTGGGCAATTGACAGGATTATGTGCGCAAATGAATGCTAACTATGCTATAAAGAAAGGAAGAGGCTCAAAAGCTTGGGCGGTACGCCAAGACAAGTAGACCGAAATCCATCTGCATCTACCTACTAATCACCCACCTTGAGATATCTATCCAGAACATCTCGCTGGTATTAAGTTGTGAATCCCACCCAAAGTGTAAACTAAAAGCAACAAACAACTGCATTAAAGAACTTTGCGTAAAGTAAACAATCCTTGCACCCGCAAGTACAAGTACCGTTGTTTTCTCCCTTGTGGCAACAACACATCCCCTAGACTCATGTTTCTGTCACTCAAGCTAGTCATCAGGGGGCATGAACCCACAATCATGCATAACGCTCCCTCTTGGAGTCACTACCTACTACTTGATCAAAGCAATAAACAGCAACGGAGAACATGCAAGATTACTCAAGAACATAAATATAAAAGAGGAGAATCAAATATATTACTCAAACACAATCTGAACATAGTCTCATAATCCATCAGATCCCAGCAAACTCAGCATAGCAACAGCAGAAAGATTACATATGTGCCTCGATCATGTAGGGCAGCTCATGAGGTCTAAACCATGAAGAACAAAGAGGGGAGGAGAACATCACATAGCTACTGATCATGGACCCATGGTCCAAGGTGGACTACTCACGGTTCATCCGGGAAGCATCCATGGTGGTTGAGAAGCTCCCAGAGGTGGTTCCTCCCTCCGGCAGGGTGCCGGGAAGAGGGCTCCTGGTGCTTCCGATCTTGGAAGCGCGGCGGCGGCGGAACAGAGGAGAGATTGCGAAAAAGGGTTCTGTCCCCGAGGGTTTCTTTTCATGGGGAATAAATAGGCGAAGGGGGGGGCAGCCAGAGGTGGACCAGGGGCCCCAGGTGCCCCCCTGGCGCGGCCTAGGGGGTGGCCGCGCCAGGTGGCCGCCTGGGCCACCCCTGGCCCCCCTCGGGCCCCACTTTGGATCTTCCCGAAGCTTCATGTACGTTGATTTTTCCTATATTTTCCCGGATTTTTTCTGGCACTTTAAATAATGGGAAAACCTGAAATACAAAAATAGCAGAAAACATAAACTGGCACTGGGATGCACTGAGTTAATGGGTTAGTCCAAATATGATCAAAAGTGTATGGAAGTGCATCAATATCATAGCAATATCACACGAAAGATGCATGGAGCAAGCAGAAATTATAGATACGTTTTGGACGTATCAGCCGTCACCGTCACCATCTACATGGTCGCCTCCATCCATCGACTCCGCTGCCGCCGCTCCCTCGGTAGTGTTGGGGAGAAAGGGGAGGGACGCGTCGGGTGGAGTGGCCCGTTACTTTTCCCCTTTTTTTCTTTTGTGCAATTTCCGTTATGCACATGGGTAATTTTGTCCAACTCAGAAAAACTGACATGTTTTTAATAGTGAAAACTAACATAACTGACGGAAGTGTTACAAAGGGAACACAATTTTAAACTTGGTGTTATATAATGAAGAAAACAAAATTTTAAACTTGGTGTTATATGAGGAAGAAAAACAAAATCAGTGTTAAATAGGGAAGCAAAATTTAAAACGGTGCTATATAAGGAATTTTCTCTTTTTTGTTTGTTGTCTGAGAATTTGTATCCCCTTATTCAGAACTTACTAACAACAATTGGGATATAAACATCTTCAGATGGACGTGTCAACCAAAAATGGAACGACGTCCACAATCCTCGCCAACTTGCATGTTTGATGCCTATTTTTTCGTGAACCAAAGGCGCCAACTCAAATGATGCACTAGTGGCATCAATCCCCTAAATAATTTAGAGAAATGACAAGTGTCGAACGTCAGGGCGGAAGCCCCTCCGCTATGACATTTTTTAAACTGAAATTGCCACCTACAAGAAAAGAAAAAAAAGTTGAAATTGTCTTTTTTATAGAAAATTGTCACATGCTTACAACTAAAATTGCTAACCGCGGTTAACTAAAATAGTCAACCCAAACGTTCAGAATTTCCATCACTTCCATTCTGACGTTTGGCATTTATCGGGGTGCATAATTTATCGCCCGCCAGCAATCTACAAAATGATAAATTTGTGTAGCAAAATGTCATTGGCTATAGCTAGAGCCTCCCAACAGCGAGTGGCTCGAGTATCTCAGGATCCGTCCAAAGTGATCGACGAGGCACCAATGAACTCTCCTTCTTTGTTTCTGATCACAAGTTCACAACCACAACACAACACATTTCGCATCATTTTTCCCGGTTAAAAAAATATGTTTCTTTGTTTCTTTGTTATGACATGCGAAACCCACATGTCACCCTTAAAAAAAATCATATATTTTTTTCAAAAAAAATATGTTCAATTTTTTCATATTTTCTTCGAAAACATATCTCAAAATTTTCAAAAAATACAACATACACCTATCTCTCTCCTCACTGTGTTCGCTTTTCTAGCTACAGGAGGCAGGGCTGGGGAGGGGCGAGGCCGGGAGGAGGCAGGTTGCAGGCGATTGTCGGAGGCGGGCTGGGGAGGGGCGGAGGTGGGGCTGGGCGGGGAGGAGACAGGTTGTCGGCGGCGTTTGGAGGCGGTGGCGGGGCGGGGCGAAGGCGGGAATGGAAGGAGGCAGGTCGCCGGCGACGGCCGAAGGCGGGCCCGGGAGGGGAGGGGAGGGGAGGAGGCACTGCTGAGCCAGTAAATAGATTTGTCTTATTGCCAAAATTGTAGAATATTTTTATATTTTTTTATGTATTTTTTTTTATAATTTTGTGGTTGAGACTGACATGTGGATCCTATATATCATAACGGTCAAACGTAACGGTGTTAATGACCGTCCCGCCGTCGTCGTTAGGAATTAGCCACGTGGCCTGACGAGTGGGGTCGACTTGTCAGTTTCATTGTCAAAAATCGCTCAATCGAGCAGTTAGTGTTTTTTGCAAAACTGTTACTGAATCTTTGATGATTTTCAAAAACTGTTAGCGTTTCGATGATGTTCTGAGAATGATGACTGAAATGTGGTGGTTTTTGACAATTCATCACTTGATAAGAGACTCTAGACATGTCATTATTATTCGGAATCATTCTAGGTTTACTTGCGAACCTGGTCTATCCATCAAACATCGATTTGTTTCCATTGAATGAAGAGTCCAAGGGACACCGGAGATTATGGTGGAATACCAAAAATTTAACGAGCCTGACTTTTTAGCCCCCTGCTTCTCCCAAGAATCGTCCATCTCCGGCTGCGTGCGGCGGCGGCGAACGACTCCTCGATCCCAGTTATCATATTCCTAGTCCGTAGATGACCTCTCCTGCCGGCGGCCGCAGCGCCGCTTTGCTTCCGCTTCCGCATGACGACCTCCTCCTGGAGATCCTCCTGCGCCTACCGCCCGAGCCAATCTACCTGCTCCGCGCCTCCCTCGTCTCCAAGCACTGGCGCCGCCTGATCCACGACGCCGGCTTCCTCCGCCGCTTCCGCGCGTTCCACGGGTCTCCTCCCGTGCTCGGCTTCCTCAACAACCAGCCGGGTCCGCCCCTCTTCGTCCCCACCTCCGACGCCTTCGCCGTGCCGTCCTCTACGACGATGCCCCAGGACTCGTGGTTGGCCATAGACTGCCGCCACGGCCGCGCCCTCCTGCAAAACAGAAGATACCCGCGGAACCTCTTGTCATGTCCGGCGAGAAGCATTGCTTGCCGCGGCCGCCGCCGGCGCTCGATGAGTACGATAAGGGAGGCGGATTCAACGCCGCGGTTCTCCGCGCGGCCGGCAGCGAGGACGGCCGCTCCTGCTACCCGTTCCTCGTGGCCATGGCGTTCACCCACGGCCACAACGCTGAGCTGACCTCGGCTTGCGTCTACTCGTCCGGCATCGGCGCCTGGGGCGACGTCGTCTCCGTCGCCACGCTAGAAGAGGTAGAGATGCACTCGACGTCCTTGGTCGGAAACACGCTCTACTGGCTGATGACCGCCGGCGAAATCCTTGAGCTTGATCTGAGCACGCACAGCTTGCGTACAACCGAGATACCAAACGATATGTTTCGCTACTACTACGATGGCATGATTCTGCTGATGCCGGCAGAGGATGGAGGCCTGGGCTTTGCAACAGTTGATCATCGTTTCAGACTCCTTTTGTTCACAAGGGTGGCTGCCGCCGACGGCACCCTTGTCTGGACGCTTCGCAGGACCATTGATCTGACAAAGTTTCTTGCTCCGGATGTGGTGGTGAGTCTGAGGTTGCACAGGTTTTCATTGGAGGCAATCGGCTTAGCCGAGGACGCCGGTGTGATTTTCATTTGCGCGGACCTTTCCATCTACATGCTCCATCTCAAATCTATGCAGTTTGATGAGGTTTCTCATAAAAGACGATATGTTGGCAGCATTTTTCCATACACCAGTTTCTACACCGCCGTATTCCCATGTCGTCTTTGATCCTCTTTGGAAATGATAAAATGATTTCCTCAAAGGAAAATAATACAATGCAGTTGTATAAGTTGATGTCTCATTAACAACTGGGGAAAGTTCTTATCCAAACATGAACATTCATGCAGTGCACTGCACACTCTTTACATTCTTGTTTGGCACATCCATTTGATTCTTCTAATTTCCCTATAGTCTGCTCGATCTCGTCTGTTTTTACAAGTGACTAGGTGAATGCACGTGCCTTGCAACGGAACAATTATCTATGCATGTGTTGTATATTTGTGTGATGCTTTCACGCGTAAACTTGACCAAAAACATTGATTTTGACCCTACTTTTGTTAGACATCATACTTGACACCCCCCATGCCACCATGAGGTCTTCAAGAGAGATGAGCCAGATCCCTAACTCCAGATCGGAGCGCCACCACTTCCAAAGACTAAGGGCTCACCTGAGCCACCCGCTGCTACACCTCTTGCCGCACACACGACCAAGAGGTATATACACCATTGTCGCCATGGTGCCCACCGAAGAGCCAACCAAGCGAACAACCTTTCAGGATCGCCGCCCCGACATCCAATCCGCGAGACATTGCCCCCTGCTTCAAAGTGCATAAACCATGGTAGGTGAAGCGCAACATCAGCCATCGAACCAGGGTTAGCTCCACCATCGTTGGGGAACCCACGTCTGCAATCCCCACCAATCCTAGTGGACCGGCGGGGAGGGGGGGTGTGACATGTTTCTATGCCTGCTGACGGGGATCAACCCCGGCAAATCCCATGGTCAGGGATCCTAGGTTTCGTGTAGGAGGAAAGACAGCGACGTGGCCTGCGCGTTGGTAGGATTCGGAGGTGACAAGCGACACATGGGGCACGATTTACCCAGCTTCAGGCCCCCGGAGGGAAAACCCAAAATGCTGCTTGTCTGATCTTGTATTGATGATAATGTACAGAGATGCCGTGAGGGCTTTGGTGGAGAGAGATCTGTCTAGTCCTATGCGTGGGGATTGAGAGCTTGTGTCTTGAGTTGTCTAAAGAGGTGCCCTTACCTCACTTTATATAGATAGCCAGGTAGGGGTTTACAAGAGTCCTAGTCGACTACAAGTAGGAGTCCTTGTCTTGCGCCTCAAGTCTTCGGCTTCACGTCTTATTCCATTATGTCGGTGTCCACGAGTGGGCCCCTGGTGGGCCGCCAGCCATGAAACGCACCAGGTACCCTCTCGTAGAGGAGTCGTGGGGGTATCCCCTCGTCAGTAGCCCCCGAGTGCCTGTGGGACTCGAAGAGTCGCGCAGGGACTCGAATCTGCAGTAGCCGCCGTAGTGCGTGTCGGTCATTTGCTGATGAACGGTCGAAGATGTCGTGAGTATGCTCCCGATGGGAGTATTTGGATGAAGCATCGAAATTGCAGTCCGGTTCGTCTTCTTGTTTCATCGTCCGGTGGACAGAAGTTGCCCAGTCGAGTGGTCGTCGGGTGCGCGTCAGCGCTCCCGATGGGAGTAGCCCTCGAGGCTATGTGCGACTCATAGAGTCGCGCATAGGCTCAAGTTGTTTTTAAGCTAACCCCGTCGTCTTGTCAGATGCGCGAGTAGTGCTCGTCGGGTGCGCGTCAGCGCTCCCGATGGAGTAGCCCCCGAGGCTATGTTCGACTGCTTGCAGTCGAGCATAGACTCAAGACTTCTTCGTCGTCGAGTAATTGTCATCCGAGGAAGTGCTCGACTCAGGTCTTGCGTCGTAAGCGTGAGTTTTTGTAGGGATCAGTCGTGGACGAGGAGGTTGGTGTCGCCGCGTCATGAGGGCGCCTAGCCCCCGAATATCTGCTGAGAAGGAGAAAAAGGTGCAATTGTATTAAGGTGTTCTTGTGCGATGTACAAAAGAATTGTAAGGTGCATGATTTGCAGATGTTGCACTTTTGTCGAGTGGAAAATGTAGCATCATATAAAGTTCATGCGTGTCTTTTCATGAGTAGGCCCTCCAGCAGCATACTCTTGCCGGGTAACAGGGACGCTATGCCAAACTTGTTGAACCCGGAGACAAGAGTGGCCTTTTGGTACCCAGCCTCACTATAAACGCGAATAAACACATATAAAACTGAGGATGATCTAAAGAATGATTTTGTAGGCTTCAGATGTTTGTGCGCGACTGCGTAATCGTTTTTGGCGACTGATCGAGAATGTATAAAGCTTTTGGAGTCATAGCATAAGAATGTAAAGAAAACTTAGCTGTAGGATCGACGCGGCGGAGGATGTCGAAGATGACCAGTCGAGTAGTCGACGATGAGCAGTCGACGAGGCGAGAACAGAGTCGATGTGACGGCGACCGCGACGTTCAGCCCCCGAGTCCGCGAGCCCCCAAGTGTTGAGGTGGCGGAGTTGCGCGGCGAAGTCGTCGTGATGAATTTATCCGGTTAGTGACGAGAGGACTCGATGCGACGAATCCTGCGCGATGGAGCTCGGTATCAGAGAGCCCATACAAAGGAGCTCGACGCAGGATGATTTGTGTACTTGGAGTCCACGGTGCGGCGAGTGACCGAGAAGGACTCGACGCGTCTGGCGGAGTCGACGTGACGAAGTTTCGCGACGTGTATCCGCACTGGAGCCGATGAAGTTGATGTCGTTGTTGATGTTGAAAAAGTGCCAGTCCCCGAGCATCGAGTGCGCGTCGTGAATCGTCCGTGGTTGATGTAGAGGTCGGAGTCGATGCCGCGGCCGTGGTCAATGTCGCGCCCGAAGTCGATGTAGAGGACGGAGTCGATGTGGCGGACGGAGTCGATGCCTTGCCCGTAGACGTGCGCAGCTTGATTCCGCAATCTGTTGCGGCGACGGTTTCGACAACGTTTTTTTTCTTCTTCGATCTGGATCTTCGTAGTGAATCATTGTTTGATGTAGTCGCCGAGTCGTTGAGTTGTCGATTGCTCGTCGTGTGCTGTTGTTGTAGCGGCTTGAGTCGATGTAGAAATCTTTGGCGAGTCGTCCATGGCATGTCGAGTTGGAGTAGAGGCCTTGTGGGTGAAGATTGCATCCGAATTCGCGATTGGAAATTCGCGATCTCGCGCAGATCCAAAAACGCGTTGCAGTGCGATAACCGCTGACGGAGATCTAACCGTTGGAATTTTCTGAAAGTTTTTGTGCTGATGGGGGATTGAATTCCGCAACTTTTCACCGGAGGGATCTTCAAGTTGATGTCTGAGTCAATGTCAGGAATTTATTTGCTGGAGTCGCGCGGAGTTCCGTCAGATTCCGAGAGTGCTTCGGTGCGCGGGACGCCGACGGAGATCCAGCCGTTAGAATTTGCTAAAATTTTCACAGATTTTCTAAAATTGGATTTCGTATCTTTCCACCGAAGGGATCGTTGAGATGAGCTCCGAGTCGCCGTCGCGAGTGCCCGCAACACAGACGTTTTTTTGTCCTATAGGCTGCGCGTGAGCGCTTTTGTTGATGTCGATCTTCGAGTGACACGCTCGAAAATTTTCTTGATTTCTCCGTGAACTTGATGTAGATCTTGATGTAGTTGTTGAAGAAGCCGAGATTGCGATGAACCCAACTTGAATAGATCCTTGTGAAGTTGACGGATTGTCGATTGTCGATGTAGGTATGAGCCGCCGATCCGTGATTCCAACGCGCATGTGTTTCCCACAGACGGCGCCAATTGACGGATATCAACCCCGACAAATCCCATGGTCAGGGACCCTAGGTTTCGTGTAGGAGGAAAGATAGCGACGTGGCCTGCGCGTTGGTAGGATTCGGAGGTGACAAGCGACACATGGGGTACGATTTACCCAGCTTCAGGCCCCCGGAGGGAAAACCCTACATGCTGCTTGTCTGATCTTGTATTGATGATAATGTACAGAGGTGCCGTGTGGAGAGAGATATGTCTACTCCTATGCGTGGGGATTGAGAGCTTGTGTCTTGAGTTGTCTAGAAAGGTGCCCCTGCCTCGCTTTAGATAGATAGCCAGGTAGGGGTTTACAAGAGTCCTAATCGACTACAAGTAGGAGTCCTTGTCTTGCGCCTCAAGTTTTCGGTTTCACGTCTTATTCCATTATGTCGGTGTCCACGAGTGGCCCCCTGATGAGTCGCCAGCCATGACACGCACCAGGTACCCTCTCGTAGAGGAGTCGTGGGGGTATCTCCTCGTCACCTGCCGACAACCATCGTTGAGCAACCATCTCAGATGACGTCAAGTCCGCGGTTTGCCGCACTGATCCACAACCACCGACACATCGTTTCAATTCAAACCTCCTTTTGTTCACAAGGGTGGCCGCCGCCGCCGACACCCTTGTCTGGATGCTTCGTGGGACCATTGATCTGACAAAGTTTCTTGTTCCGGATGTGGTGGTGAGTCTGAGGTTGCACGCGTTTTCATTGGATGCAACCGGCTTCATCCAAGACGCGGGTGTGATTTTCATTTGCGCGGACCTTTCCATATGCACGTTCCATCTGAAATCTATGCAGTTTGATGACGTTTCCAAGAAAGGGGGCTATGCTAGCAGCATTTTACCATACACCAGTTTCTACACCGCGGTATTTCCATGTCGTCTTTGATCCTCTCTGGAAATGATAAAATGATTTCCTCAAAAGAAAATAATAAAATGCAGTTGTATAAGTTGATGTCTCATTAACAAATGGGGAAAATTTTGTTTAGCAAATCCCGTTGATTCTTCTAATTACCCAACAGTTTGCTCGATCACGTATGTTTTTACAAGTGACTAGGTGAATGCATGTGCCTTGCAACGAAACAATTATCTATGCACGTGTTATGTATTTGTGTGATGCTATCACGCACAAGCTCGACCAAAAACCTCAATTTTGACCCTACTTTTGTTAGACATCATCCTTGACATCCCCCATGCCACCACGAGGTCTTCAAGAGAGGCGCGACGAGCCAGACCCCAAACTCCAGATCGGAGCGCCACCACTTCGAAAGACTAAGGGATCGTCCGAGCGACCCGCTGCTACTCCTCTTGCCGCACACATGACCAAGAGGTATAGCCAACACTGCCGCCATGGTGCCCGCCGGAGAACCAACCAGCTGAACAACCTTTCAGGACCGCCACCCTGACATCCAGGCCGCGAGACATTGCCCCCCTGTTCAAAGTGCATAAACCACTATAGGTGAAGCGCGACATCAGACACCAAGCCAGGGTCAGCTCCACTATTGTCGGGCCACCCGCGTGTGCAATCCCCACCAATCCCAGTGGACCGGAGGGACATGTTTTTGTGCGTGCCACCGACCATTGTTGAGCAACCAGCTCAGATGACAAGTCCGCGGTTTGAGGGGTGACCCAACCGCCGACACACTGATGCCCTAACTACCACAACCACATACCTACACCCCACGCTATAATGAGAGGATGCCTCCTGAAGTCCCCAACCAAACCACAAGAACCCACCTTGGCCTAGCCGGAGGTGACCCGGACACATACAAGGAGCAACGAACTCCGGGCAAGAGGACCTCGTCAAACTCCTGTCTGCCAGCCCGTCCACGACGTTGGCCTACTACTGCCAACACACGTACCCAGTGAATAAGTCAGACGTCGGCCTAACCCACGTGGGCTGCACACGGCGGTCTGCATCTCCAGCCACCTAGCAGCCACTCCGGCAACCCCGCCCCACCTCAGCTCCGCACACGAGTCCCCATTACCGCTGGCCACACCCAGGCCCCCATCGATCGAACGCAGCCCCGCCTCCACGCCTGTAGGGAGAACCCGATGCACAACCACCAGTTGCGAGCCCTAGCCCACCGGCGCAGGCACAAGCCGCACCCGCACCAACTCCAGAGGAGCGACGCTCACAGAGCGCTCCAGCCCCCCGCACCATGCAACAGTCGACGCCGCCACAATCCATGCCGCCCGCGTGTAGCTGGACGCAGGGCCCCATGATCCGCTGCTTCCGTCCGGCTACCCCGAACACATAGCTCCACCGCCCCGCCCTGCATAGCCTTGCGCCTCACACTCGCAGTCGTTGTCCCACGCCAACCAACATCACGAGGAGGGGATACCATCGTCACCGATGTCAAAGAAGGGGGCGGGGAAGGTTGGAGGCGGCGGCGTGAGATTCACCCGCCCCCGCCCTCCCTCGTGGGAGCTGGCTGGGTGAGACCGAGCGTGGCTTTATTTTCCCCGTTCCACATTAATCCATGGGACAAGAAGAACCCGAGGAAGAATTGAACTCCAAAGAATATGGCCCACTTGTGTAAGCACTGAAGCGGCCTTCCGTGTGAAGGGCCGCTAGAGTCAATGAATATCATACGTTGAAACTGTTGAAGTTCAAGAATGTACTCCATTCGTCTCGAAATATTTGTCATTTTTTTCAATAGAAATGAATGTATCTAGAACTAAAATAAATCTAGATACACCCATTCCTTCGATAAGTATTTTTGAATGGAACAAGTACTTGATAGCTAAAAAGAGTTGCAGACTTTAGCGCAAAATTATGCACCTACCATTCTTTGTGCGGTGAAAATAGAGTTGCACACTTTAGTTGAAAATTATGCACCTACCATTCTTTGTGGACGGATTGAACATTTAGCTTCTATCAAAATAACATTATGCACACTTTAGTAGAATAGATTTTGATAGAAGCTGGCCTGGGATTATTTTCGAATAATGAAGCAAAGGTTGAAATTTTACCTTATTCGTGGAGACTAACCTATTGTAACAGATATGGATGTGTCAAGTGGAATTAGCACATCTGAAAATCACATAAAAAAGATTTGAACTGAAATCTGCATTTAAAGAAAATAGAGACTCTGTTAGGACAACTTTTCTCAAAATTCCTCCGGAAACTCGTTTTCTGAATTTCGCATCTTATTCTGGTTACCTAAACAACCACAAAAAGATGCTGCAGAAAAACCAGTGGACTGTAATCTGCCTATCCTTCCACTGTTTCCACCGGTCAGCTCAGCTCAGTCCGCAGCAACGGAGCATGCTCTCCGTCGGCGGCCGCCTCCAGGCCGGAGCTCCCCCATGGCGAAGGCCCCGTCCACGCTCTCGTCTGCCGTCGCCTCCGGCCTCCAGCAGCGGCGGCGGCGGCGACTCCAGCGACTCAGTGTTCGTCCCTAGACTCCACCGCTCCCTCCCTTTCTTGAATCCACGCCGCAATTTCTCATCTGGACGGAAACCTGTCTGTCTGGCTCCTGCAGAAAGGCGACACCTTTGCTCGTGGAGAGGTACCGGGACGGCGCCGCCAAGAGGTGCCTTCTCTTCTGAAACTCAAAAGATTTATCTGCTCGCCCCCTATTTGTTTGCTGATACACCTGACTGAATTTGCCCAAGCATTTGCTATGAGTTTCTCATCATCTGATTGTCGTGACGAACAGGTACCTGTTGGACGGCGAATCTAAGCTGCAAGTTTACTGGGAGAAGCATGAATCTTCGACGAACACCGTCCAAGATCAGAAGGCTAATTCTTCGGTTCCCCGTGCTATTACTGATTTTGTGCTTCCAGCAGGGTTTCCAGGTGAATAAATGCTGGCATCACTGTGTGGTTTTGGTTATGCATCTTCGCATTATTACTTTTGCTCTTTGTCATGGAGTATGAATTGTGTAGGGTTCAGCTTTACAACATAGGAAATGCAAATCATTTTGCCTATAAGTTTTTTCATGGAGTAGTTTATTTTTCCTTCTTTTCTCTCGGTATCCTGCATAAGAAGTAATTATTGCAGAGATGTAGGCTGATACCAGAGTCTGAAACTATATTTTGCTTCTCAAACCTAACTATATGTTGTCCTTTGTTTGTATTTCAGACTCCGTTTCAGATGATTATCTGCAGTACATGCTATTGCAATTCCCGACAAACGTGACAGGATGGATCTGTCACACGCTGGTTACATCAAGCCTTCTGAAGGTATCTCATCTCATAAAATTTGTTGGTCAAGATGCTAGAAAATGTGAACCACATTGTCGTAACTGAAAAACGAGTTCACAAATTCCAGAACAATACAATTTACAGGTAGCCATCTTATGTGATGTGATATATGACCATATTGGATCACATTATTTGATAGCCCCAGAATAACTTTTAGGAGCTTGTTGCGTCCTCTCAAACAATTATAATCTGAATATTATGATCCTCACTACTCGATTATAATCTTATGTCGCAGTTGACGGTTAGCTGATTATAGATTGGCACAGGCTGTAGGTGTTGGGTCCTTTACAGGAACTTCAGCAGCTGCTTCTGCTGCTGCTATCAGGTCATTACCATCTCTGCTACCTTGAATGGGTTATAGAAACTCAAACTTTTGTGTTATTTCTTCTCTTCCATCCTGGTTGTTCACTATTATGATATCTATAACCACAATTTGAAGGAGCTTTTCTTTCTTACAAATCTTGGCCCTTGAGTTGTTACCAGATTACATGAACATAGTAAAGGGCAATATCAACTAGCAAACATGCAACATGAAACATGAATGCCAGTGGATCAGCTGATTTTATTTTCGTGGTTAAACCACCCCCTTTAATTTATGCTAATGTGAATACTCTTCTGTAGATGGGTATCAAAAGATGGCATAGGAGCTTTTGGGCGTCTTCTCATTGGTACGATTATGCCTGGCAATTTATTCAGAATATTTTGTACTGGAATATCTACAAATGACCTGTTTTAGGTGGACGTTTCGGAACACTTTTTGATGATGACCCAAAGAAGTGGCGGATGTATGCTGATTTCATTGGGAGTGCTGGCAGGTTAATGCACTAACTCTGTTAGATAATGACAGCAAATATATAAAATCAACTGAAGAAGCAAAACCCGCTTTTAAGTTATAATATTATCTATTTATCTGTGATATGGCAGCATCTTTGATCTCACCACTCCTCTCTATCCTGGTTACTTCCTCCCACTTGCATCATTGGGGAATCTTGCAAAGGTATACTGAAAGCAACACATATTAATTCCTTACATTTAGTTTCACAGGTGACTAAAGCCTAATTCAAGATTTGTAGAGAGCTCCATTTATAGAAAATGACTGATTTCAGAATTCTTAAGCAGGCTGTAGGAAGAGGATTTAGAGATCCTTCCAATCGTGTTATTCAAAATCACTTCTCAAAATCGGGAAATCTAGGGGAGATTGCTGCCAAGGTACCTAGTTATTTCAGTACTATCTCTGATAGTCAGTTCAGTGTCCTATTGTTCAGTCAATTTTGTAAAACCGCAGGAAAGTGGTACTTCTTGTGTATGGGAAAGCAGAAATGATCATCCAAAAATTCCTTTGGAGTTCTCGTGATCAAGTTGACTTAAAACTAGATTCGTTGCGCACTATTCATGGTTCTTTTGGGTTCAGTACAAAAAAGATCTCGCCGAATAATTTTTCTTAATTTTCACCATGCAAGTCTTGTGTTTTTTCCAGGAGGAAGTATGGGAAGTAGGAGCTCAGCTGGTAGGCCTTTCTATCGGTGTACTTATTCTGGTAATATGATTCATAAAGTTCTCTTTGTTGGTAATAATGAACCTCCTTCCAGTATGAAACCGTAACTTTCGTCACTGTTTTATGATTCTTTGGTATTTCATTGCAGGACACACCAGGTATACAGTCATCATATTTAACTCTCACTTTGACATGGCTGGGTGTTCGCCTTCTACATCTTTGGTTTCGCTACCAGTCCCTTGTAGTTCTCAAGTTCCGCACAGTAAGGTGCTTGACTTAAAAATTACGTTTGATTAATTAAATAAAGCTCAATGTTTGCATGTTAGGCCATGTATTTTCACTCATATACATAACTGTATAATATTAATGATCGGAGCTATTAGTTTTTGATTCATTGCATTTATTTCATCTTCATGTTTATATCGGTAGGTTAACCTGAAACGCGCCCGGATTCTTGTGAGGTCACATGTCGCACATCATACAGTTCCTGGTGACATATTCTTCACTTCTTGATTTAAAAATTTCTTGATTACTTTATGAATTTTTTTGGTGATACTTGCTTGTGTCCTTCTGTTGTAGGCTATGTTTCTTGCAATGAGGAAGAGAATATTTTATCATGGGAGAGGTTCTTGCAACCCCGAATTTCTTTCGGTGTGCCCATGGAGAGGATGCTCGGTGGAGAGGAAGAATCCACTTACATGGTATGAGCCATTAGCATATGGACAAGTGCAAAGTTGGGCCTTTTATCTTGGTAACTTCCAGTTTTGATGACTTCATCATTACAATGTTTGTTTGTAGTTATAAGGCTCCTTGGTAGCTAGAATTAAAGGGACGTGATGTAATTTACTAAAATATCTGTGTAGTGATATGTGCAATCCTCTCTACTGTTTAAGAAATCATTGCATACCCAATTTCAAATGAGCCACTGGCATCAATTTTCAGCTAGTTTTGAACTTAAAAGTGTAACCTTGAGTGGAACTCATAAGCAGTATCTTGTAAATTTGTCAACTGCGCCAAGTTGCAAACTTCTCCCCATTACTTCGGTCATTTGTGTGGTGAAGTAAAATATCTTCCATCGACAATGCAAACGCAGTCAGTGTTAGCCAAAATCAGCTCTATCTTAGTCTGGCAGAGTTGAGATCAGCATAGCCATAGGATAGTTGCATATTCCTCGCCAGACTGGTGGTTATCGAACAGTTCTGAGTAGTATTTGCAACCAATTTCACAATTCAATCTATGGCTTTCTGTATCATTTGCTCATGCGTGTTCCTAACTCTTGAAACAGGTGAATACGCTACTGAAGCTATACAAGAATGAGGACTACATCCTCTGTGTTGAGCAGCTCGGGGCAAAAGAGGCAACATACCTTGTTACATTCAAGGTGATCTACTGCTAAACATTGATCAGTGCATGAAAATGATTATGCATCATGTATCAACAAATGCATATGACGTGTCGGCTTTGCTTATTTTCAGGAGGCAGCAACAAGCATGTCAGTCCTAAGGAGCCTATGGCAAGCGCATTGGCTCCACCAAAATCGGCTGAAGCAGGATCATGATTTCGCTTGGCTAGAAGCGAGCCTTGCTGCATTGGAGGATGGATTTGCAGACTTCATCAAGCAGATGGCGGGAGCTGGCTGGGATCAAAGCCAAATCTTTTTGAAGGTACCGAAAGAACCTGTCTTGGTGTTGGAGCACCTTGACCAGGATGTGTAAGAAAACGAACATATGGATCAGTTTTGGTGTTTGGCCAGCACTAACCTAAATCAGTTCCAACCGAACAACAAACTGAAGCTCAAAGCCTCTCATGGTAGATGTTTACTGAGCTAGTAACAATCTACACTGGAAGAAATGTTGGTTGGGATGTGACCCAATGTTTTGTAGTTTGTACTGTCAAAAACAGAAATTCACTATCAATCTAACATTATTCAGCAGTCAATATTGGTGAGTGCTGATTTCTGTCCCAGTGATACAATCTCAGCCATTCACATGATGGTACATTGGTATCCATGTTGCTATAGTTGGTAACTTTGCTTAAACATTCCGATTGTGCATATTATAGTTGCTTCACCCTTCATCATGGACAAAGGGCAGATAACAAACACTGAAACACATAGAATAGATGATCATCAACTTGCATTTGAAACTGCATTCAAGCAACTGAGCAGGAGGAGCATATATTTACACAGATTTAACCCCTAAGTCACATCAGGAATCAAAAGCAAAACATATCTAATTCTGAATGTTTCTTGCTTAAGATGGATGTGGCATACTGCCACAGTACCACAATGCTTCAGCATGTTAGCTATGACTAGGGCGCGAGATGGTACCCCAAAAAAAAGACCTCCAGCAGCGGCTGTTAATAGGTTCTTTCTGCCAAAATAGCGGCTGCAGTAACTACACTAATCATCAAGCTTTGGGTTTGCCCTTTCCCTTTGCGGTATGAGTGAAGCGCGTCTTCTTCGCCTTCTTGCTCTTTCCACCAGAACCGCCATCCGAGTCATCGTCACTGCTATTGTCGTGCTTGCCATTTGGTTTCTTCCGCGAACCTGACCCGTATACGTATTCCTTGGTCTTCTGGGTGATCCTCTCCTCCGTAGGATCATCCTCATTCTTTGGTTTCCATATGAAAATCGACCTGCATGGACAGAACCTCGTAAGAGTGGAGAAGATCTGAGTATTTGGAGATGAGGCTATACACTCAATAAGGTTTACATATGCTAGGTAAATACAGATCGATTGGTCTACCTTGAGCTTCCTGTAGCTAGGATATCATCTTGAGGGTGTAGCTTGTTCACTGGGCTGATAGTGGTTATGTCGGGGTCCATCACCTCAGCGAGAAGCTTCCCAGTGCTGGTGTCTATGAAATCAATGGGATGTAGAGCAACCCCGTTGTGGTTTTCACTTATGTAACGACCAATAACTGCAACTGTTTCTGAGTAATCCTGCAGAACATTAACATTTGGTATAAAAGTTGACATGTTAGTTGTTGCAACTTGGTAACTAAAAATCTGAAGAAAAAAAACAATCCATAGCTAGAACTGTACCTTTGGATCCCACTCCGCTTTGAAGGGAGTCAAGTGACGATTGAAATCATGGCTGTGCACGATTTCTCTACTTGGGGATTCCAGATCACCAAAAATATAATCCCAAACACGAATTCGATTGTCCTGACATGTTGTCATGATCTTATTCCCACTTCGTGGAGAAAAATATCCTGAATTAACAACCCGTCCATGAGCAAGGCTGGCAAGAGCAGACTTGGGCTCAAGTTTTCTTGTATCCCAAATACGGGCCTATAATAACAGAGTGGTGTGAAATATTAGATATCAGGTAAAGAAAGGGATTTGTACGTATGCAGAACAGAGCACACTCACATAGTGATCATTCCCGCTGCTCAGAAGAACTTCAGGTTGTGCAGGGTTGCAATGAAGGCCAGTTACCTTGCTACCCTTTTTGTGTATAAGAATTGGTTGCCCGATTCTTTCCTTCGACCGTCTATCCAATCTGCAATAATTAAGGAGTAACTAGTAAGATAGATATATGTAGCTCACAACAAAATACCAGTTACTCTTATACAGGAAAGGAATATATGGTATATGACGACATCTCTGAATCATGGTCGATAGTATACACCAATATCTTGTACTCACATATAAACTCAAAATTGATAAAAAAAACTATTTAAAACTGAGAATGCATGGATAAATGATATTAACATCCAACTCCACGATTTCAAAGGAAGCTGCATATATATACTGCATCTAAGCCACTACTATCAGACCGAACCCGCTCTTTGAGATACTCACAAGTAAAGAAACCCAAAACTATCCGCCACCAAAAGAAGACCTTTTTCAGTATTTAAGTCCATCCCATATATCATGCGCCAAGTGCTTGGACCCTGTTAAGAGCAACAAATAGGGTTGATTAAACCATTCCCAAAGAGGATGCATTTTTTTCCGGAACAGTACAAATAAATGATTGTCTAGCTATGGCACATGGTCTATAAATACAAGGTTCAAATAGAACACACACATAATCCTTTCGAGAACAACAATCTACATAAGCTTGATGGGAAAGCAATGGTGAAAACTCACATTCCAACCATCTGGGTTGAGATTTAACAAGGGTGAGCCAATTCCAGTGTCTAAGTCTGTGCTGCTGATAGTCCCATCAGATGAAGCTGTGTATAGCACTCCATCATTGGCGGTGTCGAACCTGAATAATATCACATCAAATTTCCATATTTCATCCTTAAAGAAAGAACTGATATAGCCATCAAGCTAAAGCGCTTACTTCATACTGTTCAGAATGCAGGAGTGCACAGAATCATAAGTAATCTTCTCATGCAACTTAACATAATCCCAAATGCCTAGTAGCCCTTTCTGTGTGGAAAGAAAAAGAAAGGGACAATTAGTCAGTGTACTTGTAGTGTAATCATTTCAAGCTTCTGTGTTGGAAAGAATTAAGTGGACAACAAAGCCCATTGGTAGGACTGCAATACCTTGTCTCCCGATAAAAGCACGTTGTTCTTAGTTGGATGAAATTCCAAGCAGGTCACCCGTCTTTCGTGAAATTTTATGTTACCACACTCTAATTGGTTTGGTACCAGAAACCGAGGCTTAACCTAAAATTAGGGAGAGGAATTTATTGTTGACATAATTGGTACTAGCGAAAACAGTGATGTGAAGTGTAGCGACTGACAACGATGTGGAAAAAGAACAGCGGTCATCAACTCACATACCATGGAGATCTTGCCTTTCACTTGGCTCTGAAAGACATAATCCAGTGAAGTGTTTGTGTTCCTTCTAGGGGCTGGGATAACACCATGCTCCATCGCTACCCTATGTGGGCAAGTCAAGGTTGTATGACCTGCAAAGTGCAAATTATGTAGGGTTTCAGTGACTTGGAAAGTCTCCATCCATGTCAAGCTTTCGAGTAGTAAATGGCAATACATAGAAAGGAAACAGTTATCTGAGATTTCTGTCTGCAGATACATGAGAAAATGGTATGTGGCGGTTCATCAATATTGAACTAATTTTATCCCTCTTATCTCAATAGAGGTGCAGAAAGCTGTCCGCAGATGCATGAGAAAACAATATGTGTCGGTTCATCATAACACCCAATTTTTACCCCTTTTGTCTCAATAGAAGTGGAGACTTTTCTTTATAAGTATCTGGAACAAGAAGTTAGACTAAACTCCTGTGATACACAAGGAAGTACCAATTCATAAAACAGAGTTCCTGAACCACCCTCTTCTCACTGGGATATACAGTATATACTGCCGGTTCCTAACCCGTCGACTCAAATTACTACACCATTGAGCTCTTCCACTCCCCAAAATCCCAAAAGCACAAACAAACAGATATCAGGACCTGGCATCTTGCACAGGAAGCAAGGCTTCATGGGGCAATCGATGTACACCGCGCCCTTGAACCCTGCCTGATGCCCTGTCTTCTTGCACACCTGCAACCAGACATAGCAGCAAAGCACACATCAACATTGCAGTACAAGAACACTGACTTGCAAATTCAGACGCCATCGAGGAATTAAATCTTTCCAACAGAGAAGCTTGAAATGGTGCTGGGGGTGGGCAGGCAGACCCCAAATCAGTTCAAACAAATAATGCAGGAGGAAGCGGCCATTTTCACAGCAAAAGCAAGGGGAAGCGACCGCCCCTGCTCCAACCAAACCCCCAAAACAGTCGCGCGCGCTTGCCAGGAAGCGACGGCGGCGCTTTGACGCCGAGGGGTCAACCCAGAATCGAAGCGCGCAGCAAAATCTGGAGGAGAAAGGTTCGAATGACACAGGGGAAACCCCGGCGGCGGCGGCCGGCGACTACCTTACCTTGCACACTTTCTTGAGACTGATGGTAATCGGCCCCTTCCTGCCGCCCCTCACCGGAGCGGCCGCTGCTGCGGGGGGCTTCCTGGCCGCTGGCTCGTCGGCGACCGCCTCCTCCTGGGCATCCCCCTCCTCGTCGGAACCCTCGACCTCCATCTCCTCCTCTTCCTCGTCGCCGCAGTCGTCGTCAGAGGAAGAGGAGGAGGCGTCCTGCCGCTGCTGCTCTTCTTCGTCGGAGGACTCGTCGGCGGCGCGGCGGCGGCGGCGGTTGTGGACGAAGCGGGCGCGGGCGGCCATTGTGGGACCGGTGTGTCGGCGGGGGCGGCTGGGTGGGGGAGGGGAGGCCTCGGGAGGCGGGAAGAGTGAGGAGGGGAAGGAAGGTGTGGTGTGGGCAGAGACGCGACGGCGCGGAGACAAAGCGGTTCGGGTCTTCGGAAGTCGGTTAGGTTGCGCCGCTTGGGCTTGGGCTTGTTGGACTCGTGCCTGTTCTTCTTTTGGGTTTGGGTTTGGGCTTGTCTATCAAAAACAGTCTTGTTTAGGGCACACTTTACCTAAACTTGAGCAATCTGGCGGTTACCCCCCCCCCCCCTCCCCTCTCCATAGGGTTGTAGTCCTCACGGTGGCAATTTCTCCGATGCCGAGATCCTTTTCCTCTCCTCCTCGTGATTCTGACAGGGCCTCGCTGGGTGTATGTGGGTGGTCTTTGATCATCTTGCTACTAGTAGTGTGTCTCAATTTCGAGTTCGAAGAGAATTAGGTTTACGATCGGCCTGGAAGATTGAATTTTCAGGCTAGGGTGACGATGGATTCGGGTTCTTCAAGCTTGGGGTGGTAGATGATGAAAGGTCTGGGGTTGATTGAGGATGACCTAGATGATGTTGTGGTGAAACAAGAGGAGATGACGACCATGGCCACTAGGTGGACGGCGATCCTTCGGGTGCACACAAGAAAACCTTACATCCATCCATGGTTCTTTAAGAACATGCTCGTCCCATGGGACTTGCCGCAAGAGATGAAATTCAAACCAACTATCAAATAATTTGTATACCGCGTAATTCTCCTATTTGGCTGAGGAGGAGCCTGCCCGCACAGGCCATGAGGGGCGGAGAGGGGAGAGAACCTTACCAGAGAGGTGAGATGGGCCGGGGCCGCCGAGCCCCGGCAGAGATCGTCGTGGATACGACCAACTCACGTCATCGCCTATCCGAAAATCACGCTTCGCTGTTAGCTACTGCCGGAAGCAAAGATTCGGTGCCCGGGTGCATTCGCACTAGGGAAGACTAAAATAAATAAATAAATATAAAAAACTCAAAAATTTCCAATTTTTTTTTGGTGAAAGATGCTTACGTGCGAGATGTAATGCAAATCTTGAAGAAGTTCAGACATTTGAAGAGAGCGCGCTGTAAAAGAGAAAAAATTTTAGTTTTAAAAAAAGACACTGTTCATGCACTATTTTAGGTTGAATTTGTCTTTTTTGCTGCAAGCTCCCTAAATGTCTAAAAAAGCTCAAAATTTACATGAACTAGCTGATACCGCGCGCGTTGCTGCGGGATTTTTTCAGAAAGAAATATAAGATTTGTTTTTTGAAACGTGAGAAAAATTATTAAGTGTAATATAATTTGATTTTAAATTCTTTTTTGAAATCAATACTGTTTAGAGAAAAAATGTAAGAAAATCTGATGAAAATCCAAAAAAAAATGTGTATGATTTTTGTTTTGTTAATTTATTAGCTTAATATATGGTGAGACAAGATGAGATGAAAATAATGTTGAGTAGAGATAGTGAAGACATCTCAACTATTGGCCAAGCCTAAAGCAATAATATCAATTATAGATGTGCATAGAAAAATAAAATATGAGATAACCCTTTTTTTTAATAAAAAAAGTCTCTTATAAATTGTGAGGCTAAGTGCACAAAAAGTTATTATTTATTTAGATTGAATTTGCATGTAATTAATGGAAGCATGTGCATGCATAGTTAGTGGATTTTTTTCCATGATGAATCTACTTGATGATGTGGATAACTTTCATGTCAAGATAGATAGGTTAGTGAGGATGAACTATTTAGGTATTATAGATATCTACGCGCTAAGCATCTTTCACCATATTAATTTTTTGAAATTTTTAAACTTTTTTTCGTATGACTTTTTGAAGATCATTTGTGCAGAATTAGATGAGCCTGGGCTGCATCTTTGAATATCACGCTACTGCCCCGACTTGTTTGTTTCATTTCACATTTGATGATTTCGTATTGTGGAGCTGCCATCCCTTTCTCAAAATTACGCCGGCAGTGTTGTGGTTGACGCATGCACAAGACTAATTCACAGTGAAAAACACACACAAACGTCCAGAATCAATGCAGAAAAATGAAAAAAAAACCACGATGCTGAAGATGCCGAGTTCACGCATCAGATTATTCATATCATATATAGTACTACTACATGAACTCGTGAAGACAAACAGCTGACAACCGTGGCCAATTCATTATCACTCTCTTTTCCACGTACCATCCAGTTTTCGAGCTCGATCCATTTCCATGGCCATGGCCGCACCGCACGTGCTGGCCTTGCCGTTGCCGGCGCAGGGCCATGTCATCCCTCTCATGGAGCTGTGCCACCGCCTCGTGGAGCACGGCATCAAGGTCACCTTCGTCAACACCCAGCACAACCACGGCCTCATCCTCGGCGGCTCCCTCCTCTCCGACTCATCCCAAGACGGCGGCTGCAGCAGCCTCGGAGGCGTCGACATGGTCTTCTTACCGGACGGGCTGGCCGACGGCGAGGACCGCAAGGACCTGGCGCGGCTCACCCAGTCCTTCTCCGAGGTCATGCCCGGCGAGCTGGAGAAGCTCATCGTGAGGGTCTCCGAGTCCGGCGCGTCGTCCAAGCTGACGTGGATCATCGCCGACGCGAGCATGGCGTGGGCTTTTCCCGTGGCCAAGCGGCTCGGCCTCCGGGCCGCCGCCTTCAACCCGCTGGCCGTGGCCATGTTCGCGACGAGGATCCGCATCCCCGAGCTGGTAAGGGACGGCGTCATCGACGACAAAGGCCTGCCGAAGCTGCGCGGCACGTTCCGGCTGGCTCCCGGGATGCCGCCCATGGACACGACGGAGCTCTCTTGGAACCGCGCCGGCGACCCCAGCGACCAGCCGGCCATACTGAACTTCATCCTCCGGAACAACGCTGCCACCCCGCTGGCCGAGGTGGTCGTCACCAACTCCGTCCAAGAGCTCGAGCCGGGAGCCCTGGCGCTCTTCCCGGAGGTCCTCACCGTGGGCCCGCTCCTCTCCGACAAGCCGGTCGCCAGCTTCTGGGCCGAGGACGCCACCTGCGCGGCGTGGCTGGACGCGCAGCCCGCCGGCTCCGTCGTGTACGTGGCGTTCGGCAGCTTCGCCATCTTCGGCAGGGCGCAGCTGGTGGAGCTGGCCGAGGCGCTCGCGCTGACCGCCCGGCCATTCCTGTGGGTGGTCAGGCCGGACTCGGCCAGCGAGGAGTGGGTGGAGGACCTCCGGCGCCGCGCCGGGCCGCGCGGCCGCGTCGTGGGCTGGTGCCCGCAGCAGCGGGTGCTGGCGCACGCGTCCACGGCGTGCTTCCTGACGCACTGCGGATGGAACTCGACGGTGGAAGCGCTGGTCAACGGCGTGCCGCTCATGTGCTGGCCCTACTTCACCGACCAGTTCCTCAACCGGGGCTACATCTGCGACGTGTGGCGGACGGGGCTGCCGGTGGCCGGCGAGATGGGGACGCACGTGGTGGGGAGAGAGGTGATACGGGGCAAGGTGGAGGAGCTGCTCGGCGACGCCGAGAGCAAGGCCAGGGCGCTCGCGCTCAGGGACGTTGCTCGCCGGGCCGTCGCCGACGGCGGGTCGTCGCGCCGGAATCTCACACGGTTCGTGGATTTCGTTCGAGGATCAGCGACTCCCTAGCTAGAACATCAATAATGTGGCATCGTGCAAACTCCAACTTCTTCTTTTTTAAACCAGTACAGTGGCCCTCACATACGTACGGACTACAATTATATTGTATTATGTAACGAAGTTTGGTAAAAAAAAAGTAATTTTATGTATTGTTTTTGCTGGTTGGTAATGGGGTGTTGATCTTAAGCATAAGAGGAATCCCGCAATCATGTTTAATATTTGCATGCATCTCCTTGAGGAGATCTTTAATGGAAAAGTCTCCGGTTCAACCGGCTGATGTTAGTGCGCGCGTCCCCCGGGCGCTGGACCGTCGGATCGTTCCAAGCGTGATTTCTATCTTCGGTGCACAGGAATAGTACAAGTGTTAGTCTGTTCTCTCTCACGTGTGTTGTCAGTCTTGGTTCTTCTTTTTTACTGTCACTATTCATTACTGCTATAAATGTTACAAACATTTTGGAATAGTTCAAAAGAAATTGCACCGAGGTGTATGTTGCAAATTCATTAAACGCAACAAGAATGCTATTGTAAAGAGCTTTGCAATATCATTTGCGTTGCAAAAAGGTTTCACAACATTATTCGTCGTACAAGCACTGGGGTTGCAAAAAAATCTAGCGTACAAATAAAGTTTCGTAACAACCATCATGTTGCAAAAGAGCTTCACAACGTCATTTGTGTTGCAAAGAGGCTTCACAACAATTGTTTGCCATACAAGCACCGGGTTACAAAAAACATCTGTGCGTACAAATAAATTTTTGCAATAAGCATTATGTTGCAAAAGAGCTTCGCAAGAAACATTGTGTTGCAAAAAATGTTCTACGTGACACGTTAAATCTAACGGCGCCTATAAAAAATCTTTAGGTACAAAAAGCTTCGCAACAAATATTTTGTTGCAAAGGAGCTTCGCAACAAATATCTTGTTGCAAAGAATATTCGAAAGAGAGAACATGCCGCAATGATTATTAAAAAAAAGAAAAAGCAAGGTGTAGGCAGTCAGCACAACTGCAAACGAAACTGCCCACGTCATGCGTACGCGTACACACCTAGACCGCCGTACTCAAATCAGACGGTGAAACGGCCTTAGATCGTACGGCTCGCTAGGCGGACGATAATTTGCAATAATCATCCGGCGGACGCCTAGTACTGCCCATCTTTAATACTACTGTATTTGTGAGGGCATCTCCTTTGGTACCTCTTTAATTAGTTTACCATATTCTAAAACATGGTCAAATCAAACTAGAACCATATGAAGAAGGATTCCCTAAAAAAACCATGAGAAGAAGGTATAGTTAATTTAGATATTATAGTGCAGATGAAGATCACAATCTTATTTTTTATAAATCTTTAAAAATAGGATAAATCATGATACTACGGAAGCGTTGGAGCCACGTCATCTTCTCGTGATAGAGTAACTTGTCGAGTCGTTGCGTGGGCATGAAGGACCGGTGATACTAGTGTCGTTAACCAGTAATTTGATCAGCACCAGACAGTGATCAGAGCGATCAGAAACACATGTGATGTACCCGACTAGCCCTCCCGTGTCTTTTTGAATTTGAGTCGAGAAAACTGGTGGAATTTTTTTGAAGTAAATCTATCTATCTATCTATCTATCTATTATATAATAAAAGCAAAATAAGGATGAAAAATAGAGAAATTAGCTAGAAAATCCCCCATTAATCAGACACATCTGATCGTTGATTTGGTGGACACTTCATTAATAACCCTTAGATCTTCATAACTTAAAGTGGACCCACGTCAAATAATAAAAGTAGGTAGAAATTGCTATAATAAAAAAATCTCACCAGAGTTTCAAAAAAAGGACTAATCTCCCCAGCATGTTAGAAAAAAGAACAGACTAATTTCCACGTACAAACACGCACAGTCTATCCTAATTCTTACGAAACGGCTGCTCCTGCCCTCCTCCTATTCAATTTGAAGCGCCTCTACTATCTTCTCGGCTGCCTTTTTCACATCTTAAAATCTTGATCTTCATCTACAACAATCCATCACGTCATGTGCTCACGACTCACGAGCAGCCATAGAGAATGTACGGATGGTATTGGGAATCATACGATGGTCTTTCAAATTTGAATTTCATACCGGCCGGCAACCAGGCGCACGACCGGGTTCATGTCTTTAGGTATGCATGCTCATAATCATCCATTAATAAGTTCGATCTTCATGGTTCATCGATAATAGAAGATCTTTGACTTAATATGTTGATCCACCTGATTGTTTATACGCCAGTTTTCAGTTTGGGTTGTGCTGTCGCCGCCACAACCTGACCAAAACTCCGGTGGTAATTAGATCCCGTGAGATTGTGCGTGGCTAGCCTCTAGATGAAACTCTTGCATACTTTGCCCCCCCCATGCTGGCTGGAATTTGTTAGGAAGTAGCCGGCTGCCCGGCTGGAAATAGAAGTACACACCAGTAATTTTGAATGATCAATACCAGATCATTTGTCTATTTCCAATCAGAATAATAATTGTGTTGCACTCCCTCACTTTGAAATATGTGTTATAGGTGTGTTCGATTTATTCCTACGAAACCACAGCGATCTCCCAGTTGTATGAGATCACCAAGCCGAATAATAATGTGGACATGACTACATGTACAAACAAGAGGTTCAACAGCTTACTCATGCTGCAGTATATTTGTAAAAATCAGTAGAATTATATATTATTTTTAAAATATGATTTTAGCCAGAATTCTGAAAGTATGTCGCTAACTCTGCCAAAAATATCAACTTCCTACCATCAGCACATAAGAAGATACATACAATCCTAGGCACACAATACTACAACAGTTTGATATAAGAAATAACTTATGGAAGTAATATATGGCAAATGATAAAACTGAATATAAAATGTGTCCAGCACGAGAAACTATATATACACCAATGATGGTATCTCAGAACAACAAAAATTGACTTTGTTCCATATAATATTTTATTTAAATATATATTTATGACTATAATAATACCATTCTCATAAGATAAATCTTGGAAATCGTTATTTAACACTTTATATTGATGAAAAATGATTCTCACAAAAAAAATGATGGAAGATGATGCCCTCGCATTTGCGAGGGCCACTCTCCTAGTTATGGACAAAGAGAAAACAATTTGAAGCATTTTGATTTCTGACTGAAATAATAAAAAGTCAGTTTTAATACGGATACATATATAGGAACGATATGTGAACATAAATATTGTTTCTATTATCTCGACTACCATATTGGCCGGGTGCATACATTTAATTAGCCATATGTTATTACTTGCACTGACCGAATGATGCACAATACTATTCGCCTTCTTCAGTAATGCAATCCTGTATTACCTCCGATCCATATTAATAGACTCGATTTTATCTATATTCGTATGTATCTAGTTAAATATTTAGACTAGATGCATTTGTATTTAGACAAACTTAAGTCCATTAATATGGATCGGAGGGAGTAAGATATTCTCATCTAGATAAAGTTATGGTCTTGAACGTTGCCCTCCCCATCATTCAGCCATCTCAACATAGCTCCATCACCATTCACCGGTGCCTCAAAATCCATAGGCACGTGCAGCTCCAGAAGTTCTTCTAGAGAAAACATGGGCAGCTCATCTGCATTCAAATTCAAAGGCGTTGCTTCATATGATGCCATGACAAGATCAGTGTCTGATGGCGCAGCCATCATCTCGGCAACCATGGCAGCAGCTGCGCTCTCTTCTTCCTCTGAAGCCACAACAACAGCCTGATCAGGCGGCCCGAATGTCCCAGCCGCGGCATCATTGCCGGGTGCTTCCATTGCCGGTCCAATGCTGCCAAAGAAGGCCTCCATTTCTGCATCAGTTGGTGGTGCATCAAGAAGATCAAGAGACCCTGGGACAAGAGAGCCAGCACGACAGTGTGAAGCCACGGCGAGTTCATCACCGTCATATTGCGCAGCTAACGTGTTTGGTATTGTTGCTGGTGACGGGCCTTGGTAGGAAAATGGTCCGAAGGACAATTGAGGGGAAGGCTGCCCCTCCGCCGGCACATCCATCGGCGCAATGTTGCTCAAGACATCCACTGCGGGTTGTTGGGAAGACGAAGGCCATGACGACGGAGCAGGGACATCTCTCCCGCCGGCCATGTAAGAAATGTTCAGGGTGGAGAACTGTGGCTCATTGGGGGTCTGGATGATTTGGATCGCCTGTGGAGAGCGGTCGCCTGAGCGCCGGGACCTATTCGAGGTGTTGCGCGGGTCATTCTTCACTTGGAGCTTTGCACGGTACTTCTACATTGAATGGTGGAGATAAAAAAAGTCAAGAATACATATTGTCTTTAACTTTTCGCGTTCATGTACTCCCTCTGTTCCGAATTAGACGACTTCCATTTGTATAGACATGTATACAAATGAAAGTCATCTAATTTGAAACGGAAGGAGTAGTTATGAAGCAATAATGTTACAAAAATGCAGTTATCATAAAACTTAAACCTACTCTAATGAGGAAGCATTAATGTTATGAGAGATGCAGCTAGGATATATTAGATTTACACATATATGGATGGAGACCAAACTAGAGAGCACTACAAAACAATAGAGTAGGACTTTTTCTACAATGCTACATGTAAATGACTTTGGAAGGACCCGCCGATACCTGTAAGCGGCTAGCCACGTGGTGCCTTCGTAGGCCTTTCACGTTCATGTACTCCAGTATCTTGCTTGGGTATCCTAGTTGATGTATCAAAGCAAACAACTCTTTAGTCCTCAATTTTCAGTCTTAGGAAAAATAAATTAATGTTGTTTTCCAAAATAAATGTACTATTGCAGACCAAGATGGACCATTTTCAATTTCTTACCTTTTTCTGTAAAATAAACAAAATATTGTGTTATAAAATAAACATTACCATATATATCTCGGTTAATATGAACTTAGTCGTAGTGCTTAATATTTTTATGTCAAAGTTACCACACCATTCAATAAATATCCAACATCTGGGTGCATACTGAGAAACAACAGGAAGTTAATTAATGGAGATTAGAGAAGGTGCATTGGATTAGGCATGTACCGATGCCAAGGTCGTTCACTGCATGCTCGAACTTTTCCTTGAGAAGCCGTGTCCACACAATATGGCGTTTCTTTGTTTCAGAGGAACCTGCTCCATGGGGTTCTTTCGGTTTCTTAGTTTGAACCACCCTGAAGTGAACACGTGACTCTTATCTCATCGTCGTTGTCTTCATCATCATCGTCAGATGAACCTGTTGGAAGTGGCAAGGAGGGGCATGCGTGTTTGCCTTTGCTATGACCGTTGTCGCCATTAGCTTTCCTCGCGTCCCAAGCCAATCTGCGGTAGGCGATGACCCTCCATAGGCTACCCAGCTCGAATGCGTCGAACGGCTTCTTGACGATGAACGTTGATGCTTGCACCATCCTGGAAAGAGTCTCATCCTCGCCGGTGGGAACTGGATCTTCCTGCGACATAACTGTATGAACTCGAAGTTATTCCACTTGCAGGGCTAGAGGACGATGTAAGTGGTACTACTAGCTAGATCTATGGTTGCTTGTCTTACAGTAGATGACTGGTATGCAGAGGTCCCGCTCGATGATGGCGCGCAGGTCGAAACCGCATGTTGATACCGTGTGAGCATCGACGAGGATGACATCGATGCTATCTTTTTTATTTTTTGAGACAAACTTTAGTGCTGCACTTGGTGTCTTGAATGTAGTCACTGTAAAACAAAGGATGTCACAATTTGGTATAATATGATTAATATCAAAAACTGGTTGAACTAGTTACATTTCCAGTTAGAATATGAGGTAGATGAGGGTCAATGTTTTTTTCTTCCAAAATTGACCACGCATCAAGTTTTGTATAACCATAATTTGGCGCGAAAGAGAGCTATGGCACCAAATTTGAAAGGTATAATTTGGCGCGAAAGAGAAATATTGGATAGATTTGTGTTGAACATCGGTAAGTCAAAGGAAGAACATATCTCCTGGAAAAAAAAGATCTAACTTTTATGAAGAAAACTCAAACAATTAATGATCATACATAGAAAACACATAAAACGGTTCTTTCAACCAAGACCATATGTGGAGGTTCCGTTAAATAAAGTTCATGGGCCGCACGCTATTTCTCAAGGACTAGCTAGATCTAAATCAAAACAATAGAAAGTAATTCATACCTTTGAATTGCAACAGATTAAGCATCTTGCGAGCCGAGTTTATAAATTTCGGATTATCATCAACAAGCAAGGCCCGGATACCATTAGGGAAGAAGGTCAGCAATTCGTCCTCCATTGTGGCACAGGAGCCGTACCCACTAGATGGTGAGTGTGTCTAAATCTCAAAGAAAGAAAACTAACTTGTAAATAATTTCGCCTTTTTTTTTGCGGGAAGTAAATAATTTCACTTAGTCGCTAAGTGTTTGAGTGACTAGAACAAGGCATGCTGTACCCGAGTATTTGTAGGGCAAGAGGTTGGTATTGACCGATCGGCCGACTGATAACTGACAAACCGAAGATGGATGACTGACATAAGTACACAATATATCTTGTCTTGGCAAATATAGGTTTAGAAAAGGAAACCGAGTCAATTTTCTTCTAATTGGTAACTGAATATCTTTTCATATATTTTTCTCATGAATGAGTATGACTACTTTATATCTGCAGCGACTGTTGGTTTCTTTGCGTGCCGGGGGTTACCTCCTTCTCAAATAAATAAAATATCTCGGTTGAAAGCGTAGTGACATTTTCCATTTCTGCACGCATAAAACCTTCCGTTTCTAGTGTTGCAAGCGAAACGCTTCCGTTCTTTCATGATATCACTCCATCGGATGGATGTGAATCATTCATGTACTGAAGATTCCAACATTTTTTACATATATAGCAACCGTATTCGTCAAGTCATATTATGTGTGTAAAAAGATAGAAAACATGTGAGAGTGGGGCCCACATATGGAGAAAGGGAGAGGAAATGTTTTTGTTTTCTCTTTGACATTTTCTGTCATTCATGCCTTTTAAATCATGTTTTTAGTTACGCATGTGACCTGCTGTATTCAGATTACAATTCCATAGCAAACGCTGTTAAGGTAAGTGATAACATTATTGGCATGAACCAAACAAAACAACAAATGGCATTTACCCCTTATACCACTGTGATCTGTTACTATTGCCGTTTGCGTTACCGACTAATGAACCAAACACCTCCTATGTGTGTAAAAAGATAGAAAGCATGTGAGAGTGGGGCCCAGATCTGGAGAAAGGGAGAGGGACTCGTTTTATTTTTTCTTTGACATTTTCAGTCATTCAAGCCTTTTAAATTCTTGTATATATTCAAGCATATTTGAATTTTAACATTTCAATCCAGTTATTCCACTCAATCTATGGTAGTTTGAGAAACTTCTCAAAAAAAGACTAATGCGTGAAATATATTTTTTGATTTTAGTGAAATTATTCTTTTAAAATGAGTGAAACCTGTTATTTTTAATGACTGGATGTTTCTTTAGTGAAATTATGAGTGAAATATGTTTTTTAAATGAGAGAATTCATTCTTTTGAAGTGAGTGATTTTTTTATGATTCAAATTAGTGTTTTGAAATAACTGAAATATGTTTTTAAAATTAGTGAATAATTTGTTTCAAATGAGTGAAATCCTATCTGAATTGAGTGAATCAGTTTTGTGAAATGCATGAATTTGTGTCAGATGTTTGAAATTGTTTATTTTATAATATAAAAAACGTGCTACCGGTTATCCTAAGTATGTTAAACTTATTATTTGAAAAAGATGAAACTGATTGTCTAAAATATATAACAGATATTTTGAATCAGCCTTTTGAAAATCTGAAATTATATTTTTTAATTGAGTGAAACAAGACTTTTGAAACTAGAGGATACCCCGCGCGTTGCGGCGGGAATCGATTGAAATATATTTTGGATGATTTGATTGTATGAAACATCAATAATTGAATTAATAATATATAAACTAAAAGTAAAAAAATACATGTTATATATGTGTTGTATTTTATTATTGTGAAGTTGAAAATATTTATTAAATATAAGTGACGTAATATGATGATTTTTTTTTCCATACATATTGATTGAGGTGGCATGTGTCATGAAATGGATGTGTGAATGAGAAATACTAATAATAAGTAGCTTATTCTCATGCATATTGTGGTGGGCCTTTGATGAGGTGGCATGTGTGCAGGTTAAGATAATAAAGGTAGTGGGGAACAACTTCTTAAGAAATAGTAGATATGCTATTTGTGAATCCACACATATTATGTCTGAAACTGATAATCGTGAAATATATTTCACCAATATAATATTGAAAATTCAAGAGTAATTAATAAATTTAATTTTACACACTGAAATATGCAACATCGCAAATATCGAATCCCAGTTTCAATATCATCTAGACCGTTGATGCTCTTGATTTTCTGACCTCCTAGATTCAGGTTATAATTTTTTCCGATAAATGATGCTTTATTACTCAAAAGATTTAAGTATTACAATCCATCTTTGCATCACTAAGATGCACACAACTAAACCTAATTTAAGCTAAAAATATATAAAAAAGGTGAAATACAAGTGAGAAGAGTCTGATGGGGTTTGGCATCGCTGAAATATTTAAATGGAAAGTAATTTTCTCTATTGCGTGTAGGCAGTAGTAGTAGTAGTACATGTTATAGAACGGGAGAAACAAAAATCACACCTTAATAGTTAATATAACTAGATGATACCCCGCGCGTTGCTGCGGGGATTTTTCAGAGAAAAATTATAAGAAAAATGGGTTTTAAAAAATATAAGAAAAATGGTTTTTTCAAACATGAGAAAAACTATTAAGAGTAATATAATTTGATTATAAATTCTCTTTGGAAATCAATACTGTTTAAAGAAAAAATGTAAGAAATTTGATGAAAATCCAAAAAAATGGGTATGATTTTTTTATTAGCTTGATAATATATGGTGAGAGGCAATATGAGATGAAAATAATGTTGAGTAGAGATAGTGGAGACATCTTCACCATTGGCTAAGGCTAAAGCGATAATATCAATTATAGATGTGCATAGAAAAATAAAATATGAGATAACTCATAATTTGTTTTTTTTATAAAAAAGTCTCTTATAAATTGTGAGACTAAGTGCATAAAAAATTATTATTTATTTAGGTTGCATGTGCATGCAATTAATGGAAGCATGTGCATGCATAGTTGTGGATTTGTTTTGCATGATGGACCTACTTGATAATGTGGATAGCTTGCATGTCAAGATAGAAAGGTTAGTGGGGATGAACTATTTAGGTATTATAGATAAACACTTCACTGCTTATTTTTCACGATAAATTATAAATGATGTTGAACACGCTCAACCATGAATCCACTCATCCACAAGCCCCGCCAACGTGGCCTCCGATTCTCCGCCCTTAAGCAAAGCCTCTTTCGCCCGTCGCATCGCGGATAGAGTGCGCTCTCGAAGCACCCTCCCACCGTCTGAATCCATCATCCACTTGACTTTATTGGCGACCTCCTTAGCCTCGACCACCTCCTTGTCGTACCCTTTCATCGCGACAGCCAACTCCATCTCTTTTTCGAGGAAAACCGCATTCATCCACTGCTCCGCGTATAATGGCCACGCCACCATAGGCACACCGACCATGATAGACTCGAGCACCGAGTTCCAGCCGCAGTGTGTCACGAAACAACCCACGGCATGATGTGCTAGCACGTCACCTTGTGGCGCCCATGACTTCACGACGAGGCCCCTTCCCTTGGTCCGGTCCAGGAAACCCTTGGGAAGAAGGACATCCAAGTCCGGCTCGATCGCCGCGTCGTCGTCGTCGTCGCTTGGTGGGCTGCGCACGACCCAGAGGAACCTCTGTCCACTGGCCTCCAGCCCGGTGGCCACTTCCATGGTCTGCCTGGCGCTGAACCGGCCAAGGCTGCCGAAGCACAGGAACACCACACTGGCCTTGGGCTGCGCGTCCAGCCACGCGAGGCACTCGTGTCGCTTCACGCCCACCTCCTCTGACTTGATCAGCGGCCCGATGCAGTAGACCGGAGGCGTGGAGAGGCCGGCTGGGGCAGATAGCCCGGCGGCGATGGTGTCCATGGCACGAGGCTCCAGCGAGCGGAAGGTGTTCACGATGATACCCTGTGACCGGAACAGGTTGCGGCTCACGTTCAGTAACGCCTTGTAGGAAGCACTGTCACGATCCATGAGTGGCTGGACGGAGTGCGTCGCCGGAAATGAGGTGATCCCCGGGACGTGCACGAGTTCTTCGCCCATTTCCCGGAAGCTCCTCGTGCTTTTCCCATGCAGAACCGCGAGGTGCATAAAGAAAGCCAGGATCTGAGCCCCAGAGGTGGAGAAAAAATAGGCAGGGATACCGAGCTCCACAGCGACGTCTATAGCGGCACTACAGAAGAAGTCCACAACAAGGACATCCGAAGAAGCCTCCGTGAGAAAGTCACGGAGGTGTGGGTTGGAGAGGCGGGCCACGGCTAAGGCTGGCATGAAGGAGTGGTCGGACTCCAGGAGCTTGACCGGTGGTAGCCGATGGAAAGAGATGGAGGGGTTCGCCATTGAGGCGCCGGCGAGGAAGGTGACCGTAGCACCCGTGTCGTACGACGGGTCCATGAGGAGGACGGTGACGGCTAGCCCACGAGCGTCGAAGAGCTTGGCGAGCTCGATCATGGAGACCAGGTGCCCGATGAGTGGGGTTGAGTAGAGCACCACCCGCGGCTTCCGGGGAATGATCGTGGTGGTGGTGTTTGCTGTGGTGTCGTCCATGTCGACAACAAGAACTTCGTTCCTGATCGATGGTGTGGCTTGTGAAGTGTAGGTTTGTATTTGGAATGTCACGAGGGAGTAGGAGGACAAGTGATTGATGAATACGACGAAGACTAACCGGACATTTATAGAGGCTCTAACATGCATGGATTGCAAATCGTGTTTGCTCAGGTCAGGTGGATGTTGTGTTTGAACTTCTGCATGCATCCTTCATTCTAATGGACACCGAACCTTCTCAGCTTCTACTCTACAGCTTCAAGGTGGAAGACGGAAAGAACATGGATGCTCACTTTATCTGTATATAGAATGCTAACTTATGGTGATCATCCGATGAAGGAACATTATGGTACAAACGGCGACGTCACCAATGACGAACTGGACCAGACTTTATGTCTCGGTCGTACGTCCGTGCTAACGTCCCATGAAGGGATCAATTCAACGTAGAAGCCGATTACTAATTATTAGTAAGATCTAGTACTCTCTCATACTATCTTTGCACGTCAACTAATGATCGGACTAGTACGTACTGTACTGTCCAAGAAACGATTATGGAGTAGCAGCGGGTAAACGTACGTCATCGCTTGCGTGTTTGCAGCAGTACTTTGTTTTTTATTACGAAAGACCCATTTTGATCGACTACCTAAACTTTACCGTCAACCGATACTTGATCAAAATAATATCTGTGTTATGTTACACAAAATTGGTCTTCTATTTGTATTCTTTCTTGAGTCGTTCTTCCGTACGCCCCCCCCCTCTAAAACATGTAAAGGGTAATTTGGTCTTTCCCCCAAGCCGTACACTGCCCATCCCTGTATGCTGCTCCGCTCCGGTACGTCCGCCCCTGTACGCAGATCACGAACGCATCGGCCCGTGGCCAGATGGAGCGTCACCGCCCCTCAGTGCGCATCTGCACCTCACCGACGTCGTCCTGGTGGAGGATGGTGTATTGGTGTGTGACGTCTCCATCGCTGGCAAGGAGGGTAGTTCTTGAGCCGCAGAGCGAGCCGGCAACGACGTCTCCATAGACTGTTGGCAACAACGTCTCCATGGAGGAAGCGCCGGTAGTAGCGCAGGCTCTCTGCCAACACACATCCATGATCCCCAGCGACAGCCGTCTCATTTTCGAGCAGTACATGGCGTGTACCTCATTGTAATAACAAGATTTCATCATCTTCGTTAGCTCCTCTACTTCGTTTCGTGTTCATGGATGCGCAGAAAATGTTCTCTCTGGTTGGATGGATGGATCATGAATGGATGGTAAAGCAAGCTTACTGGAGTTGTGCGCGTTCGCAGCGGCTCTCAATCTATGCCGGTTTTGACCACCAGGAAGATGCCGTCCTGCTCGCAGGCTTCGCCGACCAGGCAGTCACCTCGGCGGCCGCAGTGGCGTCGCCGGAACATACCGTCGCTGTCGAGCGGGACGCGTCGTGCTCATACAGCCAGCCATATGGAAACGCATGGCTCCCGCAGGGTTAATATTTTAAAATTCCTATCATGCCGTTCGTTATGAAGGGGTACTGTTTAATCTCAACCGTTCATGCTTTCTAGGGGGGTGTACCAAAGAAAATCTGTTCTTTATTTGTTATGATTGTAATAAATTTTTGTTACATTTCAGAAGGTATTCATAATTAGAGGTCAATGTTATACTTTCTATTTTGAATGAAATGGGTTTGCATTGTACTCACTAGTCACTACAGGAAAACTATACGTTGTCGAGTGTTGGGAAGTAAGCCGAGATTTTTTTTTTCTTGGATACTCATTTGTTAGCAATGAAAAAAACCAGTCAAATCAAAAATATGAACATACTTTCGCCTTTCAGGAGTGTAACGACATTTGGAAGATCCAACTCGGTGTTCAAGTTTCTGACACCACTTTCATCTATTTTGTTACCTTTTTGGATCTTTCTGACTTTTCATCTTTCTTCCCCTTCCTCTTTTTACTACTCACACTTTTCTAACACCATGCCTTGAATATACTCTTTTTAGGCCAGTCAACCTTTCTTTTCATTAGGCGGGACACATGGAAAATTTAATTTCCACTCCAGGCAACTAAGATTGATCTGTAAGTGCTGGAATTTGAGTTGTATAAGAAACCCTAAATCTAGCTACCGAGTAATATTCATGCACATATCGGCGCGTGTTTATTTTTGGTTGGAGGCCAAAAAAGTATGGCATGTTCACATGGTTTTCCATTGTGTAGCCACTCTAGGCAAGTGCAATAGTACATTTTAGTTTTAGCAACATACCTTCTTTCAGTTTCGGTATCTCTAACTTCATCACCCCACACTAAAGATTTTTCAATAGACAAATGTGTAAGATTTGTACTTCTGTTTACCATGTGTCGGACCACTTCAAGAAGTTTATCCCTTTGCATACTATCACCAATCCGTCTTCTCCATTCCCACAAGCGCACGATCATGGTCTTGATTTGGTCAACCATGTCATGCACATGTAAGTTTTTTAACTGCCTCACCTTGTTAAAACTTTCTGCCATGTTATTATTGATATGTTCACACTTGATGATGGTGTTAAATTCTAACCTGTACCATAATAGATAATGTTAGGTCTTCAACCGTGGACCAAAATCAGTGCTTGTTGCCATATCTATCCAAGATGATAAGGATGCCTCCTTACCGAAATATAGTGTGACGCCCCCAAAATCAGACCGTGTACAGTAATCATACACGCAAGGTACACGATCGAGATCAGAGACTCACGGTGAGATATCACAACACAAATCTACAAATAAAATAATACAAGTTGTTTAATACAACCCAGGGGCCACGAGGGCTCGAATACAACAGCTCGAGAGCACAAAGTTAGCGGAAGCAATAGTATCTGAGTACAGACACAAGGATACAAGTTTGCCCTAAGAAGGCTAGCACAAAAACAACAACGATCGAAAAGGCGAGGCCTCCTGCATGGGAACCTCCAAACTACTCCTGGTCAAAGGGGAACTCCATGTCGTAGAAGGCATCGGGGATCTTCACGTTGCGGTGGTTGGCATCGGGGAACTCCTTCTCCTGGACTCCAACGTCGACTTCAGCGGCCGATCAGGCAAAACAAAAAGGGGGAAACAAAGCAAGGGTGAGTATCTAGCATACCCGCGAGTCTTACGTCCGCTACTAAGCAATTATGCATTTGTATCAAATGGAAAGGGGAGGCTGTATATAGTGGACTGCAAGGTAGAAATTCAGAATAAGGATAAGAAGCTAGGCCTATCGAAGACTAGCATCTTCTGACGAGTCTTGCAGCATGAGGTAAGAATCAGCCAACAGTTAATATAACAGTAATGAAAGTAACAATGCAGCAGAAGTTGCTGCAACATTGTATAATAATAAGTTGTAATCATAATTAACAATGCATCCGAGTTCCCTCCCTCGACATCCCCGCGAGGGAGAAAACCCGGAACCAACAGTTTAATAGTAGTAGTTTGTAGTGGTAGGATCTGGCTTCAGCATAAAGCGTCCTGTTACCGTGGACACGGCTATTCGAATAGATCAATCTTCCCTGCAGGGGCTGCACTAGTGTTACCCTACACGCTTGGATCTCCAGGGTGGCGTACACCTTGTTAGGGAATGCCCCACCGAGGCTATCCGACACAATGCAGTCCATTCTATGACTCATCAGAGAGGTCCCCGCCGGTCTACAGCCCTAAGGGCAAGGGGGTCATGGGCCTATCACCCCTCGCTCTCCGGGTCGTTGTGAGGAGGGTGAATTCCAGCGCCGCAGCGCGATCCGTCCCTGCCACAATGCTGAACTGGACGTCTTTCAGAGATTTCGAGCGAGGCTACGTCACGGAGGAGCCCATAACTCGTAATTCTCACGCATAGGTAGTGCGTACAAGCCAAAAGGCTACTCAAGTCATCCGCCGAGCCCGTTAAGCATTTTATTAATTTTCTGTAGAGACAACCGTTATCGTTGCCCCTTATTGAATGAGTCGTGGACAACGACAACAGTCAGGACCACCAGTAACATCGGTGCCTGCCCTGACGTCCCACCAACTCGTGCGGTTACCAACAAGGTGAACCGTCTCCTTACCTTGTCTCGCGTTTTTCCGAAGAGCTCGACTTTCGTACAACAGGATACCTTTAGGCCACGAACAGTACCAGACCCGCCGCACACCGGTGGAATACACCTGACCTGTCGTTCCGCTAAGATACCCTGAGCGGGCACCGTTGGGTCACCCGACTCCTTACCTTTAAGGACACCAGTTGATTCGAGTGCCTACCATCAAGTGAAACCAGGAGGACTCACCCTCGATGGTACACTTGAAGAGGCTTGATGTGCGAGGTGATGATAGTGATTTCTCGCCCTTCGTTGGTAAACCCCAAGTGGAAGGTGTGATGTAGCACAGAAGCAAATTTCCCCCAGTAAAGATACCAAGGTTTGTCTCTAGTAGGACTCCGGAGATGATAAGTATGTTGGGAAACGTAGTAGAAAAACAAAATTTTGGCCTACGAATCAAGAACCCAAGATCATCCAAGAAGATTGCATACAAGGTTTTAGGTCATGGCTCACCAACCGATGTAGCGGAAGTAGAGTTGGTGAAGACCGTCGGTGCAGATCACCGCAGCTAGGAATTTCAATGACCTCCCAACCGCGAGGATATCGATCCCTCGAACCGTCCCGCGATCTAGTCCTACGGACAAGTCCCACGAACAAGCTCCTCGAAGAAGGGTCGAAGGTACGACCCCTCCATTAGTATCCACAAATCCCGTAGCAGCAATCCAGCAGCGCTCCGCCGTCCATAGATGAACGCCACCGAGAAAACTATAGGGAGAAAACCCTAACGGTTTCCGATCTAGAACAGCGTCTAAACCGGGGTCTAATTGTGGAGCAACGGGGTTTAGAGGAGGGAGGGTGGCGCATAGGCCTTGGGGACAAGTTGTGCTGCGCCCCCCACCCCTCCCCCACATTATATAGGTGGCCAAGAGGCCCTTGGGCGCAATAAGGGGGGTGGGGAGTCCAACTTGGACTCCCAAACCTCCCAAATCTTCCCACACCTTCCCACCGGAAACCTGCCATATTTGGGGAGTTGGACTTTCCACCTGGAGGAGGATTCCTCCCCCTTGGCGCGCCCCCCACCCCTTGGCCGGCCAGGGCAGCCTAGGTGGCTTGCCCCCCAAGGCTAGGGGCGTGGGGTAGTGGGTGGTACTGCCCGAAAACTTCCGTAACCTTCCAGGACCTTCCGTGTCGGGACTCGGGGTTAGCGTATGTAATTCCAGTCACGATACAATCACATGGAGAGCCGAGAACCATACCCACTTGTCTAAGCAGACAAGGCCAAGCACAGAACGTTCTATGTAAGCATCGAACGTGAGGGGCATCCCATTCAGGCCGGATGATCAACTGAGATGGGTCCTCAACGTTCGCTCACAAGTCTAAATGCTTATGGGTGGTGAATCCCATATTCATAGACAAGTCGCCTCAACCATGTTATCGATTGAATCCTAACTCTTACATAGACTTACTCCAGCCCGATCACTTAGTCGGGGTCTAGGGCGGGCTCGATCATACAACAAAGTGTGCACGTGACAGAGTCACGAGCAATCGCATCACGATGCCCCAAGCTGCGCACATCTAAGGGCCACTTGGTGTATAAAAGACCGCCAGCCAGATCACAACTAAGGTCTCGAAAACCCATACTAAGACATGCATGTTATAAACATACACGCAACACACATGCCTAGTATGAACAGCAGGTATCATCACATAACTCTACAAAGTACTCTTTATTGATATACACATAGAGCATACAAAGATCACATGTCTGTGATCAACATTACATCATACAACGGAAGCAAATTAGGTCTGAGTACAGACAAGTTTAACAAATGGCTTAGAGAAGCCTTGTAAACATACATGCCCTTCCACGAGGGACCAGACTGCTGTCTGGGACTATGCTACCAAGGTCAACGTCGAGCTTCAGGTCGGTAACTCCATCGGGGTCCGGGTTCTCATCTAAAACATAGAATAAGCAAACGTGAGTACAAAGTCGTACTCAGCAAGACTTACATCAGATCTATACTACTCATGCTCAAGTATCAAGGTAAAGGAGGTGGGGTTTCATCATGCAGAAGTGCCAGCTTTGACTTGGCTAGTCCTGTACTACGAGTACCAGACTTGAGGTAAGAAGCGTACACGAGTCCACTATCCAAGTCTCCAACCAATATACCACTATGGTTACTTCCTCGACTTCCCCACGAGGAAGCACACCATAGCACTCACGCTTATCTTGCGAGTTTTATAAGTATCCATTCAAGTTGTCTAATAATCAGGTACAGGTTCCAAGTAGTCCTTAACCGCGGACGCGGCTATTCGAATAGTTTTATTAACCTTGCAAGGGTGTAAACTACACACACATGACCATCGGTTACCGCCAGGTGTCGCCACCGTTCAAGAGGTGACAGCGAGGATGTTCACCACGACACTTCGCTCACAACCGGTCTATTCCAGGAGTCGACTATCTGAGTTTGCCTCCGCTCGAGAGCCCGGCCGGATCAACGAAACGCACTCAAACAATGTAAGTGACCGAGACGCCCCCTCTGGCAGATGGTTTTCCTGCCTCACAGGTGCACCCACATATCTATATGATGCAACCATTTCCTTCGTTCTTTTTATATGCACATGTCGAATGGAAATCCCGAACTAATGTGACTCCTGGACGTCGACACGGATCAAGGTACTAGGCCGAGAGGGGTCAGTGAGCCCAATGTGTGGTTGTACTCTTTGTCTTGGATTACCATACAAGAACTCGATGCTTAAGGCGGTGTTCAACGAGACAACCCACTGTGTACTCCTACACAGCCTCTCATCGTTCACCTTGTATTAGGGTGGATTCACCAACACAGTTTCACTTTCATCAACACCATGTTCACTATCATCCCGACTCACATCAAAAGCAACCTCATTGTACCACTAAGCATGCAATAAGCAGTAACAGTTGCAAGGGCCACATGATATCAATCAACTCCTATGTCAGCTAGGATTGTGGTTTGCTTACTACTGTGACAAGATGATAGGTCATGCATCGGATATGGGTTCAACTATGCGGTAGAATCGATACAAGATGATCTCCTAAACATGCATAAGCGAGACTGAGAGGGAATTGGGATTTTATAGACATGATCAAATGGGGGTTTCTTGCCTTGCTGACGTTACATGGTTCTTATCGGTGGTCTTCTTCTTCGGGGGTGATCACCGTCTCGGAAAAGCTGGTACCGGAAACAATCATCAACAAGGGGGGGGACAACTTCGGAAGTAAAATGCACAAGCACATGATATTGTTGTGACATGAAGTAAATGGGTACTGATTTGTGGCAAATTCAATTTAGTTGAAGTATATTGCATTTGGAATGCAAATTCAAACTCCAAATTCAAATTCAAATTAAGCCATATGCACATTTGCTACTGTTGCCCCATTTTAAAATGGTCAAACATAAAAACAAATTGCATATTCTTAATCCTTGTATTTTTCTGATAATTTTTCATATATTATATGTCCAATTTGGAGTTAATATGAATTTTCTATGATTTTTCAAAGTTTAAAGCAATTTCTGGAATTTTTGTAATTCTTTTAATCTGTTTTTCTGTTTACTGCGTCAGCATGACGCATGGCTGACGTCATGGGGGCTCTGACGGGTGGGGCCGCTCTGTCAATGGGAGAGGGGGGGTTAATCCCTCTCTGTTTAGACTAACAGGGGGGTTAGGGGGGGGGGGTTTGGGGCCCACCTGTCATAGGGGATTAGGGGGGGGGGGGTTTAGCTCGGGGTTTAGCTTAGGGTTAGCTGCTAATGGCGGGGGTCACCGGAGTCCCGCCGGAGACTCGCCGGACTTAGGATTTAGGGCGCGGGGAGGGGGTATGGGGGCACTAGCGTGTAGCCCGTGAGCTCGCGCGCACGTTGGAGTAGTAGGGGGCCAAGGGGGGGCTCTGTAGCGATGGCAGCGCCAAGCACGGCGGCGGCCGAGGCACGGACCTCGCCGGAATTTAGCTGCGGGGCACGGGAAGAGGCGGGGTTAGGGGCGTTCGAACGAGACGCTCACCCTTGAGCCAACGGCGTAAACGGCGGAGCTAGAGGGGGCTTGGTTGCGGCGAATTGGAGCTCGAGCTCCTCGGCGGCCGCCGGCGAACTGGAGAAGGGGGCGGCGTCTCTGGGGCCTCCGGGCTCGATTCCGCGTGTGGGGCGACGAAGACGACGTCGAGGAAGATCCTGGACACGGCGGCAGAGCTCCTCGCTGCCGTTGGCCACGGCTACGCGCGTCGGTGAGCTCGGGCGGCGCTCGGTTTCGGCGAGATCGACGAGGAGAGGAGGGGAAGAATGGCGAGATCGACGAGGAGACGAGGATCACAAGGCGTCTCCAGGCGCGGGATAAGGACGGGGGGGGGGGGGGGGGAGGCAGGCAGCTCTCCACGGCGACGGCGACGGCATGCCGGGCACGCAGCTGCCTGGCTGCCTGAGGAAGAAGACAAGGGGCGCGAGGTGGGCTGATCTGGGCCGGCTGGGGGCTTCAGTTGGGCCAGAATGGCCAGGGGGGTCTTTTCCTTTTTTTTCTTCTCTTTTTCTTTCTGTAATTTTGTTATGCCTTGATAAATAAATACCTAGGCAATTTAATAAAATGCCCAAATAATTTTAAAAACCCTAGGTGGTCAGTAGCAAACCACTTATGACTTTTGGGCATTTTTGAAATTCAATAAATTTGAATCTCAATTCAAATAGGGGTTATTTTAATTTTCCAAGGCACTGTTTGAATTGTAGAAAATTCCTTGAGTGTGGGAATGAACCCAAACCACTTTTGAAATGATCACCATCATTTATAGGAAATTTTCAACTATTCAAATGATTTTTGGAAAAAGATTTTTATCTGGCCATTTGAATTAATTCTCAGGGCTTTTCTTTTCCCCACTTTTGAATTTTCTTTTGAATTTTTGCATGATGCAAAGGGCACAAGCAAACCCTAGCACTTACCCTAGTTGGGGTTCTGAAAACTCGCCCCCACTCAAAAGAATCTCGTCCCGAGATTCAGAAGTCGTCGGAAGGAAGGTGGGGTACTCGGCACGGAGGCGGTCTTCTCTTTCCCATGTTGCTTCTTTCTCGGAGTGGTGTGACCATTGCACTTTGAGAAACTTGTTCTTCCGACGGCGAGTGACACGCTCCGCTGAATCAAGAATACGAACAGGGTACTCTCGATAAGAAAGGTCATCTTGGAGATCAAGCGTTTCATGGTCCACTTCGCGGATGGGGTCCTTGAAGCAACGCCTGAGTTGGGACACATGGAATACATCATGTACTCGGGAAAGGTGCGGGGGTAGTTCAAGTTGGTAGGCAACTTCTCCACGTTTAGCAATAATGTGGAAAGGTCCGATGTAACGTGGGGCCAACTTGCCTTTGATACCGAATCTTTGGGTTCCCTTCAGAGGAGTAACCCGAAGGTAAGCCTTCTCGTCCAGATTGTAGCTTTCTTGCCTATGATGACGATCATAGTAGCTTTTCTGACGAGACTGGGCGGCTTTCAATCGATCACGAACAATGCGAACTTGCTTTTCTGCTTCCTTGATCATATCCGGTCCAAAGAATTGTCTTTCACCGGTTTCTGACCAGTTTAAGGTGTTCGACATCGTCGTCCATAGAGGAGTTCAAAAGGAGCCATGTTCAGACTAGATTGAAAACTATTGTTATAAGAAAATTCGGCAAATGGAAGAGATTTCTCCCAATTCTTCCCGAATGAGATAACACAAGCTCTGAGCATGTCTTCCAAGATTTGATTAACCCTTTCAACTTGACCGCTAGACTGAGGATGGAAAGCTGTACTAAAGGAGAGATGAGTTCCCATAGCATTCTGAAAGCTTCCCCAGAATCTAGAGGTGAAAAGGCTACCACGATCAGAATTGATTTCCAAAGGAACACCGTGAAGAGACACAATTCTAGAGACGTACAAGTCCGCCAACTGACTAGCAGTTATAGACTCGCGAACAGGGAGGAAGTGAGCAACTTTGGAAAGTCGGTCAATGACCACGAAGATGGCATCATTTCCTTTCGGGGTTTTTGGAAAGCCGGTGATGAAGTCCATACCGACTTTGTCCCATTTCCACTCGGGAATAGGCAAAGGTTGAAGTGTACCAGCAGGTCTTTTGTGTTCTGCCTTAATGCGACGACAAACATCACATTCAGCAACAAATCGAGCAATGTCTCTCTTCATCCTGGTCCACCAAAATCTCTGGCGTAGATCTCGGTACATTTTTGTGCTACCGGGTTGAATCGAGAGGGGTGTGTCATGGGCTTCTTTGAGGATGAGTTGCCTTAGATCCTTATTCTTAGGTACTACCAAACGATTTTCAAAGAATACCGTTCCTTTGCTATTGGTGGAGAAACATTTAGCAACTCCGCTAGCAATGTTCTCCTTGATCCGGCGTACACCTCGTGCACGTCTTTGGGCAACTATGATTTGATCCTCAAGGGTTGGTTTCGCCACCAAGTTGAAAAGAGATCCACGAGGAACAATCTCGAGATTGAGCTTTCGAAATTCCTCATGAAGAAGTGGTTGATACTGTTGTAACATGAGGTTGTTACAATACGACTTACGACTTAGTGCATCAGCCATGACATTGGCTTTGCCTGGGGTGTAAGAAATTCCTAAGTCATAATCTTTTATCAACTCTATCCAGCGTCTTTGCCTGAGATTAAGATCTGGCTGGGTGAATATGTATTTGAGGCTTTGGTGATCAGAATAGATCTCACAACGATTACCAAGGAGGTAATGTCGCCAAGTCTTCAGGGCATGAACTACGGCAGCGAGTTCAAGATCATGGGTAGGATAGTTCTCTTCATGTGGACGCAACTGGCGTGAAGCATAAGCTACCACATGTCTATCTTGCATAAGTATGCATCCTAACCCTTGCCGTGAAGCATCACAATAGATCTCGAAATCCCTTTTGGAGTCTGGAGGTGCAAGTACGGGTGCAGAAGTCAATCTTCCTTTTAGCTCTTGAAAGCTTTCCTCGCACTTGGGGGTCCATTGGAATTTCTTATCTTTCTTGAGGAGTTCAGTAAGAGGCTTTGCAACTTTGGAAAAGTTCTCAACGAAGTGGCGGCAATAGCTTGCTAAGCCGAGAAAACTCCTAACTTGCTTAACCGATTCAGGTGGAGTCCAGTCAAGGACGACCTGAACTCTCTCGGGATTGACTGCAACACCTTTCGCAGAAATCACGTGGCCTAAGTAGGTCACTTCTGGTAGCCAAAATTCACACTTGGAGAACTTGGCATAAAGGCGGTGCTCTCTAAGTTTCATCAATACTAACCTAAGATGTTATGCGTGCTCTTCTTCGTTCTTCGAGTAGATGAGAATGTCATCAAGATAAACCACAACAAATTTATCCAAGTACTCCATGAAGATCGAATTCATCAAGCGCGAGAATGTGGCAGGGGCATTGGTTAAACCGAAGGACATGACGGTATACTCGTAAAGACCATAACGAGTAGTGAAGGCCGTTTTGGGAATGTCCTCGTTTCGGATTTTGATTTGATGATAGCCTAATCTCAAATCCATCTTGGAGAAGATAGAGGATCCTGCAAGTTGATCATAAAGATCATTGATCCTGGGCAGTGGGTACTTGTTCTTTATCGTCGCTAGATTTAGCGGGCGATAGTCTACGCACATCCTTTCTGTTCCATCTTTCTTCGTTACGAACAGAACGGGGAAACCCCATGGCGATGAGCTAGGGCGAATGAAGCCTTTTGCCAACGAAGCATCAAGTTGGGTTTTTAGCTCAGCTAACTCATGTGGGGCCATTCTATATGGGCGTCTGGAAATTGGGGCTGTGCCTGGTATAAGATCCACTATGAATTCTACACATCTGTCAGGGGGCATCCCTGGCAGCTCTTCAGGAAAGACATCCGGGAAGTCACGAACCACCGGAATATCTTCAAGGTCTGGAAGGGGAAGAACATTCAAAGTATGCATCTGGATTCTAGAGCTGGGTGATGTGTAGTCAATGGTCTGGCCTGAAGGATGGGTGAGTTTAACTGATTTGGCTTTACAATCAAGGAAAGCATTCTGCCTTGATAACTAATCCATTCCTAGGATGACATCAATGTCTGAAGACTTGAGGGCTACAAGTGAAGCAAGGAATACTAAACCCTCAATTGCAATTTGATTGCCATGGCTTACTCTATTAGTTTGCCATTTTGAACCAGGAGTTTGAATGATCATTGGGGAAAACATTTCTTCAAAGGGGAACTCATGACGAAGTGCATAACTCTCCGACATGAATGAATGAGAAGCTCCTGGATCGAAAAGAATGGAGGCGGGGACATGATTGACTGGGAGTGTGCCAAGGATGACGTCAGAAGCAGCAGTGGTTTCCTCAACTGAGATTTGGTTCACACAACCACTACTAGTGGATGAAGGCTTTGCTGGAAAGGCTTTGGTGGTTGGTTTCTTTGGAGGCTTGGGTCGAGAATGACGTGGTGCCATCAAGACCTGAGGGCATTGACGATAGTAATGGCCTGGAAGACCACACTTAAAGCATACCCTGTCTGAAATGCTGGGGGTGGGATTACTTGGTTGCACACCATCATTCCCGGGTGGAATAATGTGTTGGGGTGGATGGCATATATTGGAGGTTGGTCTCTGCAGAAAGTTTTGAGGTATGGCTCTGGTTGGAATCCAAATTCGGCGTTTCTGAGGGGCTAAACTAGAAGAAGTAGCAAGCTCAAGAGCATGCTTGCGGGACTCTTCGAACACTTCATTGCCATGCTCAGCTCAAAAGTATCTGTTGACTAAATCCTCAAAGGTGGCAAATTCGAGGAGGTTGAGATCATGACGAAGGATGGGGCTAAGTCCCTTGCGGAACCTTGCCTGCTTTCTGGCATCGGTGGTGATCTCATCTTGGGCATAACGAGCAAGACGGTTGAACTCTCTCACATACTCATGTATGGACATCTCTCCTTGAGTCAGATTGCAGAACTCTTCCTTCTTGCGCTCCATCAATTTATCCAAAATGTGGTACCCTCGAAAGGCAACACAGAACTCCTGCCAAGTCACTACGTGACCATCTGGCTGCATAGCAACATAGTTCTCCCACCATTGAAGAGCAGCACCTTCCAAGAAGTATACCGCGAAAATAACTCGGTCATCGGGAGCAACATGTGCAGTGTCAAGCTTACGCTCGATGGAACGGAGCCAATCATCAGCTTCAAGGGGCTCAGAAGAACATCGGAATACCGGTGGCTTGAGGAGGATGAAGTCCTGAATGCTCACAACCACATTGCGATGATGGGCGGTATTCTGCTCGATGAGCTCCAGAAGGCGTGTTTGATCACGTCTATTCCGCTCGGCTTCCATCATGATTTCCGCCGCAGAAGGCGGTGGTATAGGTTCATCATCATTTCGATTCCGAACACGGTCTCGATTCCGACGAACAACACTACGAGTTCCACCTGACATCCTGTGTGATAGAAATCAACAATCAGAACAGGTTGTATGATGGAATCAAAGATAAGAGGACATGACTAGAAGGAAAAGATTGTAATGCCAAGGCAAGGATTCCAAGAAACACGGAATAAATCGGGCAGCATAACGGCTACACCGGGATGGAAAATGAAACAACCTTGAGGAGATTGGACAAAACTTCCTCAAGGAACTCAAACACGAAGACTCTGGACGACCACAAATGTCCTACGGCTACAAGGAGGCAAACAACGAGATGTTCTAGTCAGACATAGATGATCCTAGTCCTATCATCCCATAGAAAAGATAAGGGTGACTCAGAACTCAGATCGATGAGGGTAAGGAGAAAAATAAGCCTTACGTTGTTCCCTTATATACCCAAGTAACTATATAACTATAGAGTGCTAGACTCGACTTCGACCAAGGGTTGAATAATCCTACAGATAGTCATGCTCTGATACCAAGTCTGTCGGGACCCGGGATTAGCGTATGTAATTCCAGTCACGATACAATCACATGGAGAGCCGAGAACCGTACCCACTTGTCTAAGCAGACAAGGCCAAGCACAGAAAGTTCTCGGTAAGCATCGAACGTGAGGGGCATCCCATTCAGGCCGGATGATCAACTGAGATGGGTCCTCAACGTCCGCTCACAAGTCTAAATGCTTATGGGTGGTGAATCCCATATTCATAGACAAGTCGCCTCAACCATGTTATCGATTGAATCCTAACTCTTACATAGAGTTACTCCAGCCCGATCACTTAGTCGGGGTCTAGGGCGGGCTCGATCATACAACAAAGTGTGCACGTGACAGAGTCACGAGCAATCGCATCGCGATGCCCCAAGCTGCGCACATCTAAGGGCCACTTGGTGTATAAAAGACCGCCAGCCAGATCACAACTAAGGTCTTGAAAACCTATACTAAGACATGCATGTTATAAACATACACGCAGCACACATGCCTAGTATGAACAGCAGGTATCATCACATAACTCTACAAAGTACTCTTTATTGATATACACATAGAGCATACAAAGATCATATGTCTGTGATCAACATTACATCATACAACGGAAGCAAATTAGGTCTGAGTACAGACAAGTTTAACAAATGGCTTAGAGAAGCCTTGTAAACATACATGCCCTTCCACGAGGGACTAGACTGCTGTCTGGGACTATGCTACCAAGGTCAACGTCGAGCTTCAGGTCGGTAACTCCATCGGGGTCCGGGTTCTCATCTAAAACATAGAATAAGCAAACGTGAGTACAAAGTCGTACTCAGCAAGACTTACATCAGATCTATACTACTCATGCTCAAGTATCAAGGTAAAGGAGGTGGGGTTTCATCATGCAGAAGTGCCAGCTTTGACTTGGCTAGTCCTGTACTACGAGTACCAGACTTGAGGTAAGAAGCGTACACGAGTCCACTATCCAAGTCTCCAACCAATACACCACTATGGTTACTTCCTCGACTTCCCCACGAGGAAGCACACCATAGCACTCACGCTTATCTTGCGAGTTTTATAAGTATCCATTCAAGTTGTCTAATAATCAGGTACAGGTTCCAAGTAGTCCTTAACCGCGGACGCGGCTATTCGAATAGTTTTGTTAACCTTGCAAGGGTGTAAACTACACACACATGACCATCGGTTACCGCCAGGTCTCGCCACCGTTCAAGAGGTGACAGCGAGGATGTTCACCACGACACTTCGCTCACAACCGGTCTATTCCAGGAGTCGACTATCTGAGTTTGCCTCCGCTCGAGAGCCCGGCCGGATCAACGAAACGGACTCAAAAAATGTAAGTGACCGAGACGCCCCCTCTGGCAGATGGTTTTCCTGCCTCACAGGTGCACCCACATATCTATATGATGCAACCATTTCCTTCGTTCTTTTTCTATGCACATGTCGAATGGAAAGCCCGAACTAATGTGACTCCTGGACGTCGACACGGATCAAGGTACTAGGCCGAGAGGGCTCAGTGAGCCCAATGTGTGGTTGTACTCTTTGTCTTGGATTACCATACAAGAACTCGGTGCTTAAGGCGGTGTTCAACGAGACAACCCACTGTGTACTCCTACACAGCCTCTCATCGTTCACCTTGTATTAGGGTGGATTCACCAACACAGTTTCACTTTCATCAACACCATGTTCACTATCATCCCGACTCACATCAAAAGCAACCTCATTGTACCACTAAGCATGCAATAAGCAGTAATAGTTGCAAGGGCCACATGATATCAATCAACTCCTATGTCAGCTAGGATTGTGGTTTGCTTACTACTGTGACAAGATGATAGGTCATGCATCGGATATGGGTTCAACTATGCGGTAGAATTGATACAAGATGATCTCCTAAACATGCATAAGCGAGACTGAGAGGGAATTGGGATTTTATAGACATGATCAAATGGGGTTTGCTTGCCTTGCTGACGTTACACGGTTCTTATCGGTGGTCTTCTTCTTCGGGGGTGATCACCGTCTCGGAAAAGCTGGTACCAAAAACAATCATCAACAAGGGGGGGACAACTTCGGAAGTAAAATGCACAAGCACATGATATTGTTGTGACATGAAGTAAAGGGGTACTGATTTGTGGAAAATTCAATTTAATTGAAGTATATTGCATTTGGAATGCAAAGTCAAACTCCAAATTCAAATTCAAATTAAGCCATATGCACATTTGCTACTGTTGCCCCATTTTAAAATGGTCAAACATAAAAACAAATTGCATATTCTTAATCCTTGTATTTTTCTGATAATTTTTCATATATTATATGTCCAATTTGGAGTTAATATGAATTTTCTATGATTTTTCAAAGTTTAAAGCAATTTCTGGAATTTTTGTAATTCTTTTAATCTGTTTTTCTGTTTACTGCGTCAGCATGACGCATGGCTGACGTCATGGGGGCTCTGACGGGTGGGGCCGCTCTGTCAATGGGAGAGGGGGGGTTAATCCCTCTCTGTTTAGACTAACAGGGGGGTTAGGGGGGGGGTTTGGGGCCCACCTGTCATAGGGGATTAGGGGGGGGGGGTTTAGCTCGGGGTTTAGCTTAGGGTTAGCTGCTAATGGCGGGGGTCACTGGAGTCCCGCCGGAGACTCACCGGACTTAGGATTTAGGGAGCGGGGAGGGGGTATGGGGGCACTTGCGTGTAGCCCGTGAGCTCGCGCGCACGTTGGAGTAGTAGGGGGCCAAGGGGGGGCTCTGTAGCGACGGCAGCGCCAAGCACGGCGGCGGCCGAGGCACGGACCTCGCCGGAATTTAGTTGCGGGGCACGGGAAGAGGCGGGGTTAGGGGCGTTCGAACGAGACGCTCACCCTGGAGCCAACGGCGTAGACGGCGGAGCTGGAGGGGGCTTGGTTGCGGCGAATTGGAGCTCGAGCTCCTCGGTGGCCGGCGGCGAACTGGAGAAGGGGGCGGCGTCTCTGGGGCCTCCGGGCTTGATTCCGCGTGTGGGGCGACGAAGACGACGTCGAGGAAGATCCTGGACACGGTGGCGGAGCTCCTTGCTGCCGTTGGCCACGGCTATGCGCGTCGGTGAGCTCGGGCGGCGCTCGGTTTCGGCGAGATCGACGAGCACAGGAGGGGAAGAACGGCCAGAGGAGGGGGAAAGGATCAGGACGGCCTCAAGGCGTCTCCAGGCACGGGATAAGGACGGGGGGGGGGGGGAGGCAGGCAGCTCGCCACGGCGACGGCATGCCGGGCACGCAGCTGCCTGGCTGCCTGAGGAAGAAGACAAGGGGCGCGAGGTGGGCTGGGCTGGGCCGGCTGGGGGTTTCAGTTGGGCCAGAATGGCCAGGGGGGTCTTTTCCTTTTTTTTCTTCTCTTTTTCTTTCTGTAATTTTGTTATGCCTTGATAAATAAATACCTAGGCAATTTAATAAAATGCCCAAATAATTTTAAAAACCCTAGGTGGTCAGTAGCAAACCACTTATGACTTTTGGGCATTTTTGAAATTCAATAAATTTGAATCTCAATTCAAATAGGGGTTATTTTAATTTTCCAAGGCACTGTTTGAATTGTAGAAAATTCCTTGAGTGTGGGAATGAACCCAAACCACTTTTGAAATGATCACCATCATTTATAGGAAATTTTCAACTATTCAAATGATTTTTGGAAAAAGATTTTTATCTGGCCATTTGAATTAATTCTCAGGGCTTTTCTTTTCCCCACTTTTGAATTTTCTTTTGAATTTTTGCATGATGCAAAGGGCACAAGCAAACCCTAGCACTTACCCTAGTTGGGGTTCTGACATTCCGGGACCTTCCGGGATCGTTTCAGGACATTCCGGAACCTTCTGGAGCACTTCTAGGACCTTCCAGGACCGTTCTCCGACGTTCCGGAGCCATCCGGATAGTTTCCAAGACCATCCGAGTTACAGTTTAAGCCACCCGATGACCGCGAAGGTTGTCGGGACGCCCAGCGATTATCCGGAAACTATTCTGGTTGATCCAGGACTTCCCCAGTACCATTCTCATATGTTCCGGAACCACCTGGGACTACTCTAGAGTGATCCAGACATACCTTAAATACCCAAAACTACTTCTGGTTCCCTTATGAACTATTTCATAAATATCCGAAACTACTTCCGGTACCCGTATGAACTATTCTGCTTTGCTTCCACTAAACCTTCTACCATTCCAGCATTCTAACAGACTACTGCTCGTTAAGTGTGTGACCCAATAGGTTCGGTATAATGCGGACATGACTCAGAATATCTTCCGGACATAGGTCAACAGCCTTTTTTCAATAACCAATAATCAACAGCGGAGCCATGGACACCCATGTTGACTCCCGCACATACACGAACAAACTTCGAGTGAACCATTATGTTTAGTCATGCACCATTCCCTTTGCTTCGTGATATATGACAAAGTTAGAGGAGAGATGTTTGGAACCCATGTGTAACAACTTCTTGAACACAAGCCACTCGTTATCCTCTTTGCTCGTTTGTCTCTATTTCTCGTTATTGTATTCCGGTATCCCCGTGATTAAATCACAATGCGTCTGGCCAGACTAGAATGGATACCGTCATACCGAGTGGGCCCAAAGTCAATATCTCTTCATCATGAAGGAGCAAGTCCCATTCTTGAACTATCACAATCACTAGCCACACCATTTGACATACCCAGAACTTATTTTACTACTTCCCATTTACGGGAGGATTCATCTAAGAACCAAAGCATGTCTTCCTGTGTGAAGCAACTCGATACTCTCATGGTCTAAGGAATTACGGATATGATAACATTTCATGATATGACTTATAGCGTTGTTACGATGTGATCTCTAAGTATATCATTCAATACTGGGGTCGGTTCAACATCATTGTTCTGCTAACAATATGCTCCCATTGCTACTGACATCTTTGTTACAAGAACAATGTCCATGATTAAGAAAACGTAATCATCAGTTAGCACATGAGCTGGTCTTAGAGGCTAAACCAGGAATTCTTGGTGTTTACATTTCCACACATGCAAGTGAGTTTTCTTCTGAATCTCATAGTCAGGGTCATTGCAATTATAGCACAGAAATATAAACATTAATTATGAACGTGGAAATATATATAATAACATTTTATTATTGCCTCTAAAGCATATTTCCAACAGTCTCCCACTTGCTCTAGAGTCAATAATATTATCAGTGCTTGAGCTCTTTACACCTATGGCATACCGGTGTAATACATGCTTCATTTGTGGTATAGACTTCATCATCGGATCTGACTTTTCAGGCCCGTTTGTATCTTTCTTATCTTCGCGTTTTCACGCTATCATAAAATTCACTAATTTTATCAGTTTAGCTTTGTATATGTTTGAATCATTTGGCAGGACCTTGGTTCCTTAGAATAAGTCATGAAATCATTTCACCAATGTTCCATGAGCTTCAAGCATCTAGGAATACATACCATGTTCATAAATGAGCTGTTGATTCAAAATACCCTCCCTTGTTACTTCTTTAAGCAACAATATACTTAGCCTCTGTTATAGAATTCGCCACAGTATCTAACTTAACACAGTTCCTTCATACTGTGCCACCCTTACGTGTGAAACACATAATCCTAATTAAAATCGAAAATCGGTCGGAGTATGTATGAAGACTGAATTGGTGTAACTGATTTACATCAAAAATTCAGCTGGTGGAACTCATTACAACGAGCTCTTCATTATCTCCATTTTTCGAGAAACATATCTTATCTTTCATAAGCTTAATTTTTCACTGTTTGTCCAATGGTCAACAACTTGATCACTTTGGTATCTTGCTCACAACCTTTTGAAGCACTGGACATATCTGGTTGTTTTACATATTCTGGTGTACATGATTAATCCAAACACACGGGTGAGTGGAATTCAATTCACGTGTTTTTTCTTATCTGTGTTCATCAACACCGATTTCTGCAAACAACTTTTCACCACGACTTTGGCAAGAACATGTTTCTTGGCATTTCATACTAAACTTGTTTAGTATCATGTCAATATGTAGTGTTGGCTTTAGCATGATCAGGCACTTACTATCTTCATAGATCACTGTGCTCAATACTTACGCTATATCAGCCCAAGTTCTTCAACTGAAAACTATTTCCAATGAAGTCCTTATTTGTGTCAAGAAATTTACATCATTTCTAATCAACAATATGTCATCTACATAAGGTTTTTAGAAATATCATTCAGCTCCCACTTACTTTCTTGAACATTCAAGCATCTTCATTATTCCCGATGAAAACAAACTCTTTTGGAAATTTCATCACAACGAAAATTCCAACTCCATTATGCCAGCCTCAGTCCATTACTGGATATCCAAGGCTTGCATCTATTTTAGCATCCTTTGAATCGACAAAACATTTCGGTCGTATCACATATACGTCCTTTGTTGTATTTCCGTGTAGGAACTTTGTTTTGACGTTCATTCTACCATATCCTATAATTGAGATATGTAGTATTTGCTAATATAACCCGAACTGACTAAAGCGTCTCTACGGTTGAAACTATTTCTCCGTAGTCAACCTTTGAACTTTCTAGAAAACAATTTTCCAATGAGTTGAGCTTTATGGATAAAACAATTTTATCCGAATCAATTATAGATCCATATATATATTCTTCAGACTTTTAGTCTTTCGGAGGGTCTACCAAGTTCAAAAACTTGACTTACTTCCATGGATACTATCTCGAATTATTTGGCATTTAGCCAAATCCCGGAGTCAGGGCCCATCAACGCTTCTTTGTATATCACAGGTTTATCGTTGTCGAACAACAATATCTCGTTTACATAAAAATGTTTGTACGAGTTTTGTCTAACCTGTGTGGTTCAGCTGCGCACTTCTCTGAAGATTCAACAATCTTTGACAAGTTGCACTTTCCTCCCACTCACTCTTTTGTAAGAAACTATTTTTCTTCAAAACACAACGTTCTTAACAACAAACAGTTTTGCTTTTGTGTAGTGATAGAGGAATACCAAAACTTTTGGCATAACCTTAACAAAGTAGCACTTATCTGATTTGGGGTTTTGAGTATGTCAAACATATGCCTCATATACCCAAATTTTAAGAAAAGACAACATTGTTTTAACAGTTCATACCACATCTAATATGGTGTCATTTCAACAGATTTGATGGTGCTCTTTTCAGTGTAAAAGACGTAGTCACTAACGCATAACTTTAATAAGTATAATGGCAAATTGATAAACGTCATATTTGATCTTACCGTGTCATACATAGCTTGATTACATCTCTCGAACACTTTACTCATAGTGGTGTTCCGGGAGACGCAAGTTATGACACGTCTTCACAACTCATCAGACGTTCGCTAAACTTGTAACTCAAATATTACTTTCTACAATCTAATTCGCAGAAGCTTTATTTTCTCGTTACAATGAATTTCTATTTCACTCTAAAATTCCTTGAACATTTCAAAGATTTCAGACGTATGTCTCTATTGAACAGATATCCACATATCTACTTCAACTCATGAGTGAAGATAGGGAATCCACTGCACACAACTACACTTATTGGACTACACACATCAGCATGTATGATTACCAATGGTTTAGTTGCCCGTTCATGTATGGCCTATCAACGGTGTTTTAGTCACATTACTTCGAGACAAAGATCGCAAGCGTAAAGTGATTCATAATCATATGACTCGAAAAGTCCATCACTTATGGAAATTCTTCATGCATGTTATGTCACTTGTGATAAACGGCAGTGCCACATCTATGTGGTATTTCTGTCAGTCTTGCGACGTTTAGCGTCACTGTTAGGGATGTTTAGTATTATTTACAAGATTCATAACATACAACCTATTCATAATGGAAGTATGGCCTTTACATTATTCATAGCTTTGAACAACTCTCTTGCAACAAACATGATTCAAAATGATGTTTTGCAACAAGGCTAAATTGTAGTAACAATGTACTCAACTCTAAAATGAATTATGAAGATAATCATAGAGTCAACACACGGTATAGTAAGCCTTTTACCGTGTTCCCGAGCGTGTGAAAACTCATCATTAGCTAGTCATAAAGGCCATAGTATTTCTTGTATCGAGTTGCAACAATATGCAATCGATGTGATATTCCGGTGATCAACAGTTTAATCACAATATACAGAATCCACAATTAACTGCTTAATCATGATTCCCAAGAATTACATCTCTTGACCAACAATGAATTCATCTATAACTCCGTATGACTTTCATTTCTGAGATGGTTATTCCAGTCTTCTTTCGTTTTGCCTTTATACGTATCATAGTTCTATTTCCAATGTCACTCCTACTCACAAAAGCTCACACATGATTAAGGATGGCGCAGGCCATGGAATTTCCGGCGTGTAAGTCTTACTAACATCATTTAGACTTCCTTTCCCTTAATTCTCATCATCATATGATCGGTGTTCTTCTGGATCCCACACTTATCAGTTTTGATTAGAGCACAGTAGTGAACATTTTCACTTATGCTTACAATCATACATTGTACTAGATATCTTATATCCAACATTAATTGTCTTACTACTGAAAACAATTTTTCAGTTCCATAAATATAACATAACTATCCCAAACGTTTTGAAGTTCGGGTTTCATGGTGCTGAAGACAATGCACTTAGCTGTGGTGGAATTCTAGCATTTTGGATTATGGATGTAAGTCACATCATCTATAGCATCAGTGGGAGAGCATCAAAAATTTGCGATAGGACAAGCTCCTTCTCGTCACTATTGAGGATAGTCCTCAAGATACGGTACCAATCATAAAGTTTTTACCAGATAATACAGTTAATCAAAATCAATTGGGAAGGTGGTAACGCGAGCCATTATTCTACAACGATAATGCAAATACTAAGACTTTGTTCATAATTAAGTTGCACTTGTGATTAATCAATTTAATTAGTAAGTGCGCTCCCACTCAGATCAATATCTCTCGTAATTGATGCTGGAGTGATTCAAGATCCGACCCAATCGTCGGCCATTGATGTGACATCACGGATGACTTAGACTGGACCGGTAGGCCAACTTGCCAATCACGCCAAAAGTGATTCTTGTTCATCTTTCGATGGGCGTGTTCCGGTAGCAAACTTTTATCCAAACCGTCAAGACAACCAAGTGTAATTGCAGTGTGTTCTTAAAACACCCGCCTATTATGCGTCACACCGTGTGCACCCATGTGACATGACCTGCTCCAATGTGAAACATAGTATAGACGGTGCTACAGTTGGAAGAACACTATCAACTTGATATTGTTTTGTGAGAGATCACCCTAATAAAATACGACTACCGCGCATCAAACAAGGGTGCATCAAAGGGATAAACATCACAGGCAGTTCATAAAATTATGTGATATAGTATAGCCCTTTGCTTCGTGAAGTCTTCATTGTCTTCACGTCGTCGTGGTTGAAGTCACCGTGTCCACCAACTTTGTCCTTGGCGCCGGGAACATCACCACGGCTTCCGGCATGTGCATTGGGGTCGACCTCCGCATCATAGATCATCACCTTGCATCTATCTATTGCTTTGCCTCGAGCTAATAAACAGTTCTGGCACGCAGGCCATAATTAAGTGAAAATCATATGACTCCAGTCATCATGCCGTACCACGACACGCAGGTCGCGAATAAATATTACATAACATATAGCATCTCATACAAACACATTGCAAATCTTGAAGGCTATACCACATCACATGCACATCCTGCAAAAACAAGTTAGATCGCTATCTACAAGGGTTGTTGCAAATTTTATCGTGGTTGATTAGCAGGTTACGAGCAAACGTTGTTCCCTAAACAAACCAAACACGATACTTCATTGTTGCTAGTTTAACGTTCGGGGTGCGTGCAGCAACTAATGCCACAAGCCAAACTTCGTTCAACGCGTGACCCCCGTGTGGATTTGAGTTCATAAAATCCACAAGCCCCTCCATGTTAAATCTTCTATTGCGAGATTAAGATGAGATCCAAGGAGTTTGATGTAGACCATGATCAAGGCAACCAGCATACTAAAAGCAACATAGAGGGATCGATGGAAAACTCAATCCTTGTAGCAAAACCTCAACTTTCCATCAAGCATAGAAAAAATCACATGACAGGGAAGCAACAAGAAAATCAATGCCTCATATCATACATATGATCTAGACCTAAACATGCATCTAATCAAGGATCGCTCATGATACCACTGTTGGGAAACGTAGTAGAAAAACAAAATTTTGGCCTACGAATCAAGAACCCAAGATCATCCAAGAAGATTGCATACAAGGTTTTAGGTGATGGCTCACCAACCGATGTAGCGGAAGTAGAGTTGGTGAAGACCGTCGGTGCAGAGCCCCGTAGCTAGGAATTTCAATGACCTCCCAACCGCGAGGATATCGATCCCTCGAACCGTCCCGCGATCTAGTCCTACGGACAAGTCCCACGAACAAGCTCCTCGAAGAAGGGTCGAAGGTACGACCCCTCCATTAGTATCCACACATCCCGTAGCAGCAATCCAGCAGCGCTCCGCCGTCCATAGATGAACGCCACCGAGAAAACTAGAGGGAGAAAACCCTAACGGATTCCGATCTAGAACAGCGTCTAAACCGGGGTCTAATTGTGGAGCAACGGGGTTTAGAGGAGGGAGGGTGGCGCATAGGCCTTGGGGACAAGTTGTGCTGCGCCCCCCACCCCTCCCCCACATTATATAGGTGGCCAAGAGGCCCTTGGGGCGCAATAAGGGGGGTGGGGAGTCCAACTTGGACTCCCAAACCTCCCAAATCTTCCCACACCTTCCCACCGAAAACCTGCCATATTTGGGGAGTTGGACATTCCACCTGGAGGAGGATTCCTCCCCCTTGGTGCGCCCCCACACCTTGGCCGGACAGGGCAGCCTAGGTGGCTTGCCCCCCAAGGCTAGGGGCGTGGGGTAGTGGGTGGTACTGCCCGAAAACTTCCGAAACCTTCCAAAAGCTTCCAGGACCTTCCGGGACCTTCCGGGGTCGTTTCAGAACATTCCGGAACCTTCCAGAAGCTTCCAGGACCTTCCGGGACCTTCCGGGGTCGTTTCAGGACATTCCGGAACCTTCTCGAGCACTTCCAGGACCTTCCCGGACCGTTCTTGGACGTTCCGGAGCCATCCGGATAGTTTCCAAGACCATCCGAGTTACAGTTTAAGCCACCCGATGACCGCGAAGGTTGTCGGGACGCCCAGCGATTATCCGGAAACTATTACGGTTGATCTAGGACTTCCCCAGTACCATTCTCATATGTTCCGGAACCACCTGAGACTACTCTAGAGTGATCCGGACATATCCTTAAATACCCAAAACTACTTCTGGTTCCCTTATGAACTATTTCATAAATATCCGTAACTACTTCCGGTACCCGTATGAACTATTCTGCTTTGCTTCCACTAAACCTTCTACCATTCCAACATTCTAACAGACTACTGCTCGTTGAGTGTGTGACCCAATAGGTTTGGTATAATGCGGACATGACTCAGAACATCTTCCGGACATAGGTCAACAGCCTTTTGTCAATAACCAATAATCAACAGCGGAGCCATGGACACCCATGTTGACTCCCGCACATACACGAAGAAACTTCGAGTGAACCATTATGTTTAGTCATGCAACATTCCCTTTGCTTCGTGATATATGACAAAGTTAGAGGAGAGATGTTTGGTACCATGTGTAACAACTTCTTGAACACAAGCCACTCGTTATCCTCTTTGCTCGTTTGTCTCTATTTCTCGTTATTGTATTCCGGTATCCCCGTGATTAAATCACAATGCGTCTGGCCAGACTAGAATGGATACCGTCATACCGAGTGGGCCCAAAGTCAATATCTCTTCATCATGAAGGAGCAAATCCCATTCTTGAACTATTATAGTCACTAGCCACACCATTTGACATACCCAGAACTTATTTTACTACTTCCCATTTACGGGAGGATTCATCTAAGAACAAAATCATGTCTTCCTGTGTGAAGCAACTCGATACTCTCATGGTCTAAGGAATTACGTATATGATAACATTTCATGATATGAGTTATAACGTTGTTACGATGTGATCTCTAAGTATATCATTCAATACTGGGGTCGGTTCAACATCATTGTTCTGCTAACAATATGTTCCCATTGCTACTGACATCTTTGTTACAAGAACAATGTCCATGATTAAGAAAACGTAATCATCAGTTAGCACATGAGCTGGTCTTAGAGGCTAAACCAGGAATTCTTGGTGTTTACATTTCCACACATGCAAGTGAGTTTTCTTCTGAATCTCATAGTCAGGGTCATTGCAATTATAGCACAGAAATATAAACATTAATTACGAACGTGGAAATATATATAATAACATTTTATTATTGCCTCTAAGGCATATTTCCAACAGTCTCCCACTTGCTCTAGAGTCAATAATATTATCAGTGCTTGAGCTCTTTACACCTATGGCATACCGGTGTAATACATGCTTCATTTGTGGTATAGACTTCATCATCGGATCTGACTTTTCAGGCCCGTTTGTATCTTTCTTATCTTCGCGTTTTCACGCTATCATAAAATTCACTAATTTTATCAGTTTAGCTTTGTATATGTTTGAATCATTTGGCAGGACCTTGGTTCCTTAGAATAAGTCATGAAATCATTTCACCAATGTTCCATGAGCTTCAAGCATCTAGGAATACATACCATGTTCATAAATGAGTTGTTGATTCAAAATACCCTCCCTTGTTACTTCTTTAAGCAACAATATACTTAGCCTCTGTTATAGAATTCGCCACAGTATCTAACTTAACACAGTTCCTTCATACTGTGCCACCCTTACGTGTGAAACACATAATCCTAATTAAAATCGAAAATCGGTCGGAGTATGTATGAAGACTGAATTGGTGTAACTGATTTACATCAAAAATTCAGCTGGTGGAACTCATTACAACGAGCTCTTCATTATCTCCATTTTTCGAGAAACATATCTTATCTTTCATAAGCTTAATTTTTCGCTGTTTGTCCAATGGTCAACAACTTAATCACTTTGGTATCTTGCTCACAACCTTTTGAAGCACTGGACATATCTGGTTGTTTTACATATTCTGGTGTACATGATTAATCCAAACACACGGGTGAGTGGAATTCAATTCACGTGTTTTTTCTTATCTGTGTTCATCAACACTGATTTCTGCAAACAACTTTTCACCACGACTTCGGAAAGAACATGTTTCTTGGCATTTCATACTAAACTTGTTTAGTATCATGTCAATATGTAGTGTTGGCTTTAGCATGATCAGGCACTTACTATCTTCATAGATCACTGTGCTCAATACTTACGCTATATCAGCCCAAGTTCTTCAACTGAAAACTATTTCCAATGAAGTCCTTATTTGTGTCAAGAAATTTACATCATTTCTAATCAACAATATGTCATCTACATAAGGTTTTTAGAAATATCATTCAGCTCCCACTTACTTTCTTGAACATTCAAGCATCTTCATTATTCCCGATGAAAACAAACTCTTTTGGAAATTTCATCACAACGAAAATTCCAACTCCATTATGCCAGCCTCAGTCCATTACTGGATATCCAAGGCTTGCATCTATTTTAGCATCCTTTGAATCGACAAAACATTTCGGTCGTATCACATATACGTCCTTTGTTGTATTTCCGTGTAGGAACTTTGTTTTGACGTTCATTCTACCATATCCTATAATTGAGATATGTAGTATTTGCTAATATAACCCGAACTGACTAAAGCGTCTCTACGGTCGAAACTATTTCTCCGTAGTCAACCTTTGAACTTTCTAGAAAACAATTTTCCAATGAGTTGAGCTTTATGGATAAAACAATTTTATCCGAATCAATTATAGATCCATATATATATTCTTCAGACTTTTAGTCTTTCGGAGGGTCTACCAAGTTCAAAAACTTGACTTACTTCCATGGATACTATCTCGAATTATTTGGCATTTAGCCAAATCCCGGAGTCAGGGCCCATCAACGCTTCTTTGTATATCACAGGTTTATCGTTGTCGAACAACAATATCTCGTTTACATAAAAATGTTTGTACGAGTTTTGTCTAACCTGTGTGGTTCAGCTGCGCACTTCTCTGAAGATTCAACAATCTTTGACAAGTTGCACTTTCCTCCCACTCACTCTTTTGTAAGAAACTATTTTTCTTCAAAACACAACGTTCTTAACAACAAACAGTTTTGCTTTTGTGTAGTGATAGAGGAATACCAAAACTTTTGGCATAACCTTAACAAAGTAGCACTTATCTGATTTGGGGTTTTGAGTATGTCAAACATATGCCTCATATACCCAAATTTTAAGAAAAGACAACATTGTTTTAACAGTTCATACCACATCTAATATGGTGTCATTTCAACAGATTTGATGGTGCTCTGTTCAGTGTAAAAGCCGTAGTCACTAACGCATAACTTTAATAAGTATAATGGCAAATTGATAAACGTCATATTTGATCTTACCGTGTCATACATGGCTTGATTACATCTCTCGAACACTTTACTCATAGTGGTGTTCCGGGAGACGCAAGTTATGACACGTCTTCACAACTCATCAGACGTTCGCTAAACTTGTAACTCAAATATTACTTTCTACAATCTAATTCGCAGAAGCTTTATTTTCTCGTTACAATGAATTTCTATTTCACTCTAAAATTCCTTGAACATTTCAAAGATTTCAGACGTATGTCTCTATTGAACAGATATCCACATATCTACTTTAACTCATGAGTGAAGATAGGGAATCCACTGCACACAACTACACTTATTGGACTACACACATCAGCATGTATGATTACCAATGGTTTAGTTGCCCGTTCATGTATGGCCTATCAACGGTGTTTTAGTCACATTACTTCGAGACAAAGATCGCAAGCGTAAAGTGATTCATAATCATATGACTCGAAAAGTCCATCACTTATGGAAATTCTTCATGCATGTTATGTCACTTGTGATAAACGGCAGTGCCACATCTATGTGGTATTTCTGTCAGTCTTGCGACGTTTAGCGTCACTGTTAGGGATGTTTAGTATTATTTACAAGATTCATAACATACAACCTATTCATAATGGAAGTATGGCCTTTACATTATTCATAGCTTTGAACAACTCTCTTGCAACAAACATGATTCAAAATGATGTTTTGCAACAAGGCTAAATTGTAGTAACAATGTACTCAACTCTAAAATGAATTATGAAGATAATCATAGAGTCAACACACGGTATAGTAAGCCTTTTACCGTGTTCCCGAGCGTGTGAAAACTCATCATTAGCTAGTCATAAAGGCCATAGTATTTCTTGTATCGAGTTGCAAGAATATGCAATCGATGTGATATTCCGGTGATCAACAGTTTAATCACAATATACAGAATCCACAATTAACTGCTTAATCATGATTCCCAAGAATTACATCTCTTGACCAACAATGAATTCATCTATAACTCCGTATGACTTTCATTTCTGAGATGGTTATTCCAATCTTCTTTCGTTTTGCCTTTATACGTATCATAGTTCTATTTCCAATGTCACTCCTACTCACAAAAGCTCACACATGATTAAGGATGGCGCAGGCCATGGAATTTCCGGCGTGTAAGTCTTACTAACATCATTTAGACTTCCTTTCCCTTAATTCTCATCATCATATGATCGGTGTTCTTCTGGATCCCACACTTATCAGTTTTGATTAGAGCACAGTAGTGAACATTTTCACTTATGCTTACAATCATACATTGTACTAGATATCTTATATCCAACATTAATTGTCTTACTACTGAAAACAATTTTTCAGTTCCATAAATATAACATAACTATCCCAAACGTTTTGAAGTTCGGGTTTCATGGTGCTGAAGACAATGCACTTAGCTGTGGTGGAATTCTAGCATTTTGGATTATGGATGTAAGTCACATCATCTATAGCATCAGCGGGAGAGCATCAAAAATTTGCGATAGGACAAGCTCCTTCTCGTCACTATTGAGGATAGTCCTCAAGATACGGTACCAATCATAAAGTTTTTACCAGATAATACAGTTAATCAAAATCAATTGGGAAGGTGGTAACGCGAGCCATTATTCTACAACGATAATGCAAATACTAAGACTTTGTTCATAATTAAGTTGCACTTGTGATTAATCAATTTAATTAGTAAGTGCGCTCCCACTCAGATCAATATCTCTCGTAATTGATGCTGGAGTGATTCAAGATCCGACCCAATCGTCGGCCATTGATGTGACATCACGGATGACTTAGACTGGACCGGTAGGCCAACTTGCCAATCACGCCAAAAGTGATTCTTGTTCATCTTTCGATGGGCGTGTTCCGGTAGCAAACTTTTATCCAAACCGTCAAGACAACCAAGTGTAATTGCAGTGTGTTCTTAAAACACCCGCCTTTTATGAGTCACACCGTGTGCACCCATGTGACATGACCTGCTCCGATGTGAAACATAGTATAGACGGTGCTACAGTTGGAAGAACACTATCAACTTGATATTGTTTTGTGAGAGATCACCCTAATAAAATACGACTACCGCGCATCAAACAAGGGTGCATCAAAGGGATAAACATCACAGGCAGTTCATAAAATTATGTGATATAGTATAGCCCTTTGCTTCGTGAAGTCTTCATTGTCTTCACGTCGTCGTGGTTGAAGTCACCGTGTCCACCAACTTTGTCCTTGGCGCCGGGAACATCACCACGGCTTCCGGCATGTGCATTGGGGTCGACCTCCGCATCATAGATCATCACCTTGCATCTATCTATTGCTTTGCCTCGAGCTAATAAACAGTTCTGGCACGCAGACCATAATTAAGTGAAAATCATATGACTCCAGTCATCATGCCGTACCACGACACGCAGGTCGCGAATAAATATTACATAACATATAGCATCTCATACAAACACATTGCAAATCTTGAAGGCTATACCACATCACATGCACATCCTGCAAAAACAAGTTAGATCGCTATCTACAAGGGTTGTTGCAAATTTTATCGTGGTTGATTAGCAGGTTACGAGCAAACGTTGTTCCCTAAACAAACCAAACACGATACTTCATTGTTGCTAGTTTAACGTTCGGGGTGCGTGCAGCAACTAATGCCACAAGCCAAACTTCGTTCAACGCGTGACCCCCGTGTGGATTTGAGTTCATAAAATCCACAAGCCCCTCCATGTTAAATCTTCTATTGCGAGATAAGATGAGATCCAAGGAGTTTGATGTAGACCATGATCAAGGCAACCAGCATACTGAAAGAAGCATAGAGGGATCGATGGAAAACTCAATCCTTGTAGCAAAACCTCAACTTTCCATCAAGCATAGAAAAAATCACATGACAGGGAAGCAACAAGAAAATCAATGCCTCATATCATACATATGATCTAGACCTAAACATGCATCTAATCAAGGATCGCTCATGATACCACTGTTGGGAAACGTAGTAGAAAAACAAAATTTCGGCCTACGAATCAAGAACCCAAGATCATCCAAGAAGATTGCATACAAGGTTTTAGGTGATGGCTCACCAACCGATGTAGCGGAAGTAGAGTTGGTGAAGACCGTCGGTGCAGATCCCCGTAGCTAGGAATTTCAATGACCTCCCAACCGCGAGGATATCGATCCCTCGAACCGTCCCGCGAACTAGTCCTACGGACAAGTCCCACGAACAAGCTCCTCGAAGAAGGGTCGAAGGTACGACCCCTCCATTAGTATCCACACATCCCGTAGCAGCAATCCAGCAGCGCTCCGCCGTCCATAGATGAACGCCACCGAGAAAACTAGAGGGAGAAAACCCTAACGGATTCCGATCTAGAACAACGTCTAAACCGGGGTCTAATTGTGGAGCAACGGGGTTTAGAGGAGGGAGGGTGGCGCATAGGCCTTGGGGACAAGTTGTGCTGCGCCCCCCACCCCTCCCCCACATTATATAGGTGGCCAAGAGGCCCTTGGGGCGCAATAAGGGGGGTGGGGAGTCCAACTTGGACTCCCAAACCTCCCAAATCTTCCCACACCTTCCCACCGAAAACCTGCCATATTTGGGGAGTTGGACATTCCACCTGGAGGAGGATTCCTCCCCCTTGGTGCGCCCCCACACCTTGGCCGGACAGGGCAGCCTAGGTGGCTTGCCCCCCAAGGCTAGGGGCGTGGGGTAGTGGGTGGTACTGCCCGAAAACTTCCGAAACCTTCCAGAAGCTTCCAGGACCTTCCGGGACCTTCCGGGGTCGTTTCAGGACATTCCGGAACCTTCCAGAAGCTTCCAGGACCTTCCGGGACCTTCCGGGGTCGTTTTAGGACATTTCGGAACCTTCTCGAGCACTTCCAGGACCTTCCGGGACCGTTCTTGGACGTTCCGGAGCCATCCGGATAGTTTCCAAGACCATCCGAGTTACAGTTTAAGCCACCCGATGACCGCGAAGGTTGTCGGGACGCCCAGCAATTATCCGGAAACTATTACGGTTGATCTAGGACTTCCCCAGTACCATTCTCATATGTTCCGGAACCACCTGAGACTACTCTAGAGTGATCCGGACATATCCTTAAATACCCAAAACTACTTCTGGTTCCCTTATGAACTATTTCATAAATATCCGTAACTACTTCCGGTACCCGTATGAACTATTCTGCTTTGCTTCCACTAAACCTTCTACCATTCCAGCATTCTAACAGACTACTGCTCGTTGAGTGTGTGACCCAATAGGTTTGGTATAATGCGGACATGACTCAGAACATCTTCCGGACATAGGTCAACAGCCTTTTGTCAATAACCAATAATCAACAGCGGAGCCATGGACACCCATGTTGACTCCCGCACATACACGAAGAAACTTCGAGTGAACCATTATGTTTAGTCATGCAACATTCCCTTTGCTTCGTGATATATGAAAAAGTTAGAGGAGAGATGTTTGGTACCATGTGTAACAACTTCTTGAACACAAGCCACTCGTTATCCTCTTTGCTCGTTTGTCTCTATTTCTCGTTATTGTATTCCGGTATCCCCGTGATTAAATCACAATGCGTCTGGCCAGACTAGAATGGATACCGTCATACCGAGTGGGCCCAAAGTCAATATCTCTTCATCATGAAGGAGCAAATCCCATTCTTGAACTATTACAGTCACTAGCCACACCATTTGACATACCCAGAACTTATTTTACTACTTCCCATTTATGGGAGGATTCATCTAAGAACAAAATCATGTCTTCCTGTGTGAAGCAACTCGATACTCTCATGGTCTAAGGAATTACGTATATGATAACATTTCATGATATGAGTTATAACGTTGTTACGATGTGATCTCTAAGTATATCATTCAATACTGGGGTCGGTTCAACATCATTGTTCTGCTAACAATATGTTCCCATTGCTACTGACATCTTTGTTACAAGAACAATGTCCATGATTAAGAAAACGTAATCATCAGTTAGCACATGAGCTGGTCTTAGAGGCTAAACCAGGAACTCTTGGTGTTTACATTTCCACACATGCAAGTGAGTTTTGTTCTGAATCTCATAGTCAGGGTCATTGCAATTATAGCACAGAAATATAAACATTAATTACGAACGTGGAAATATATATAATAACATTTTATTATTGCCTCTAGGGCATATTTCCAACAAAGTAGGTGTCAGCGGCGCAACTGACGCGGATCTGCACACAGACACAAATAACTTTGTTCCCAACGAAGTTCAGAGAGGTTGTCAATCTCTCCGGTCTTGTTGTTCACAAAGGATCAAACACAAGGGATAATGATAGCAACTGAAAGTAAAAGAAGAAAAGTAAATGAGCGTGGAAACAGTAATGAGGATATGGACCGGGATACGTGATGTTCACTAGTGATGTCTCTCTCCCAAAAGACGATAAAACTGCTATGCGAGGTGAACGAATTACAGAAGGGCAATTGACAGGATTATGAACGCACCGCAATGCTAACTATGCTACAAAAGAAAGGAAGAGGCTCATAAGCATGGGCAGAACACCAAAATAAGTTGACCGAAATCCAACTGCATCTAGTACTAATCATCCACCTTGAGATATCTATCCAGAACATCTCGCTGGTATTAAGTTGCGAGCCCCACCCAAAGTGTAAACCCAAAGCAACAGACAACTGCATTAAAAAGCACTTTGCGTAAAGTAAATAATCCTTGCAACCGCGGTTACAAGCACCGTTGTTTTCCCCCTTGTGGCAACATCACATCCCCTAGACTCATGTTTCGGTCACTCAAGTGTGTCATCGGGGGGCATGAACCCACAATCGAGCATAACGTTCCCTCTTGGGGTTACTACCTACTACTTGGCCAAAGCAATAAACATCAACGGAGAACATGAAAGAATTACTTAAGAACAAAAATATAAGAGATAAGAACCAAATATATTACTCACTCACAATCTGAACATAATCTCATAATCCATCAGATCCCATCAAACTCAGCATAGCAACAGCAGAAAGATTACAAAAGTGCCTCGATCATGTAGGGCAGCTCAGGAGGTCTAAACCATGAAGAACAAAGAGGGGAGGAGAACATCACATAGCTACTGATCACGGACCCATGGTCCAAAGGAAACTACTCACAAGACATCCGGGAAGCATCCATGGTGGAGAGGAGACTCCCGGAGGTCGGCCCTCCCTCCGGCAAGGTGCCGGGAAGAGGTGTGCTGGTGCTCCCGATCTCGGAAGCGCGGCGGCGGCGGAACAGAGGCGAGATCACGAAAAAGGGTTCTGTCCTCGAGGGTTTCTCTTCACGGAGAATATATAGGCGAAGGGGGGCAGCCAGGGGGGCCACCAGGGGGCCCCCTGGGGCGCGCCACCAGGGCGCCTGGGCCCCTGGTGGTGGCCCTCTGGCCCCACTCAGGTTCTTCCGGAAGGTTCCTCTGCGCTGATTTTTTATCTGATTTTTCCCGAATTTTTGGAGCACTTTTTATATGGGGGAAAACTGAAATAGAAAAACAGCAGAAAACAGGAACTGACACTGTGGTGCACTGAGTTAATAGGTTAGTCCAAATATGATCAAAAGTGTATGAAAGTGTATCTAGATCATAGCAATATCACACAAAACATGCATGGAGCAAGCAGAAATTATAGATATGTTTTGGACGTATCAACATCCCCAAGCTTAATTCCTGCTCGTCCTCGAGTAGGTAAATGATAACGGCATAATTTCTGTGGTGACATGCTAGCAACCATATAAGAACTTTGAACAGTAAAGCAATCAACGTTAGAGATTCAATTCAAGTCATAACATGCAAGAGTCTATATTAGCATTGAAACAAGTAACAAAAGAACATTAGGTGCAAGAGCTCTCGCTGTCCGTGACTCGAATGTCTCCAAATGGTGTTTGCGTGCAAGAAGGAAGATAGGGAATACGAGAAAAATATTTATTTGTTGAGAACTCAATCTACTAAAGTTTCAAACTTGGTCTTTTTCTGGAATCTTATCTTGACTCGTCCCCAGACCACTAGCCAGGTACAAGTCAATTTGATCCACTCCTTTTTCAATATTTTGAGCACTCATGCAATGGATGAGCGTAAGGACGAGAGTTGACACTTATGATGGCAAAGAGAGGAGTACGGAGGAGGAAGACAAAAAAGGATGAGAAAGGCTCACATCAATGAGGACAATCATATGCAAGAGATGCCAAATGATAGATATGATGTGAGGAGTAGGGATTGCCATGCAACGGATGCACATACGAGCTAAGAAGCTCTCCAATGGAACTAGTGGGGGTGCATCTAACTTGCTCGCTCATGAAGACCTAGAGCTCGTTTGAGGAGGCTCATCCTTGGAATATGCAAGCCAAGTTCTATAGTGTGAAGGTCCCCACATAGCTATATGCATAATGATCATCTCTATGGAGTACAAGGATATAAAGGGAGTACTAGTGTGGATCTCTCAAAAGGATAGTAGTGTTGCCCCTTTCTCTCTTTTTATTTATTTTTCTCTTTTTTCTATTTTTTTTGTATTTTTTTGTGGCCTCAATGGCTCTTTCTATTTAACTCTCATTTGTCCTCTTTGGGATCTTTTATTGTGTCCACTTTGGGATCTTTTCCTCACTTAAGGGCAACACTCTATTTTACAAGAAGGTAAAGGAGATCTTTCACACTTTACAAGGTACTCAAAATCATAAAGAAGATGTAACTATCATGGTGTATGCAATGTATGTCGCTGCCAGTGTAGCAGGAACATGTATGACATGAAGATCAAGTCATGAAGAGGTGGATGTTGCATGTCAATATATCTCGGAAAGGCTATGGAAATGCCTTGAGAGGTAGGTATGGTGGCTGTTTTGAGGAAAGATATAAGGAGGTTTATGATGACAGAGCGTATCATGCCAAGGGTTTGGATGTACCGGCGAAGGTGGACACCAACTCTCAGAGTGAGAAGAAGGCAATGCACGACACGGGAGAGGCTAGAAAAATATGGGAAGGTGGAAGTGTCAACTTTCAATACTTACATTATTCCGAAGAACTCATGCACTTATTATCGGTAACTCTCAATCTAATAAGGAGGTTCACAAAGAGACAAATACCCCGAGGAGGAGTGTATGGGGGTTTGGTTATCCTTGCGCATCCTCGACTCATGGTACGTGAGTGTACTCTAATATTCGATCCCTCCAAAGATTAGTGATCCATCTAGTAGCTAGAGTTCTCAACTAGTTTTGTAGGTTTTGAAAATAAACACGGATTGCCTAAAATACGACACCTATCACTAATAGGCTAAAGCTCTTGACACCAAAAGTTCAGACATTACTCACATCAATACTTCAAAACCAATGCAAGTTACTACTAGAATTAAATAGCAACCTCAATTACCTACTTTCAAGACAAGACACTACTCAGTGCAACAACCAACTCTCTTTAACAAGATAAACATGAAAACTAAAAAGAGTTCCAGCAACAAACTAAACAAAAGCCAAGGCTCTTGCTAAAGACAAACTAAGACTAAAACTAAACATGACAGCAGCTACGAAAAGATAAAGAACACACAACAGCAAAAAGATAAGCAGGAAAAATCCTGTGATGTGTTTTAGATTGGAGTGGAGCGTGTTTCTCTCCCACACAAAGTAAGATGGAGTCTAACTTGTTATGACCAGCAAACAAAACTAAATAAAACTAAAAAATAAAACCTAAGAGCGAGACGCTCCAAGCATAGCACATAACGCATGAAGTGATAAAAATATAGTGAGACGAAGGACGAACTGATGATTGTTGATGGAGAAGGGGATGCACGGGGGCATCCCCAAGCTTAGACGCTTGAGTCTCCTTGAATATTTATTGTGGATGCATGGGGGCATCCCCAAGCTTGAGCGCTTGACACTCCTGGATCTTCTTTCATCATCTTCCATCGCACACTTGAAAACTCCCTTCATACATAACTCATCATAAGCTGATTAGAGAGGTTAGTACCCTTAATAAAATAATTTTCCCCCACTGGATATAAAGATATTCTTGAAGAGCTACTGTTTCTCAAGAGTGCCAAAAGGTTTTTTCAAAGAAAAAGCAAGCTTAAGGTTTGCAAAAGTGAGGAGAGGCAAAACGTGGCAGAATCTGTGAAAAACAGAACAGCAGGTAGTAGAGAATTTTTTTGGGGCACTTCTGCAACTCAAATCAAAAAACTCAGAACATACGAAAGTTTCACAATTGTATAGAGCATGCTTTCAAACAAATTCAGATCAAAAAGATGATCTGGTGATTTTATTCGAATTTTTCTGTCAAGGGACAGAATCTGTTTTCTGTACAGCATGTCACAACTTTTGCTTCCCTTATCATTAGAGGCTATAACTTGGCACAAAGCTGAAAAATAAAGATACAATGATGTTGCTACAGTAGTAACAAACATCAAGACACAAAAAAAGAAAAAAGAAACCTAAATTCGTTGCGGGCTGCCTCCCGAAAGCGCTTTCTTTTATGCCTTTAAGCTAGGCATGATGCAAAAGAAGAATCAAGTTTTATCAAGAGAAAGAGAATAACTAGCCCGAGTAACGGACTCAAAAGGTAACTTGATTTTCTTTCTAGGGAAGTGTTCCATCCCTTTCTTGAGAAGGAATTGGAATTTTATATTCCCCTCTTTCATGTCAATAACCGCACCAACGGTGCGAAGAAAAGGACGTCCCAAAATAATTGGACACAAAGGTTCACACTCTATATCCATAACAATAAAATCAACGGGAACATAGTTTTCATTGACAATGATAAGAACATCGTCGACCTTCCCAAAGGTTTCTTGACGGAAGAATCAACAAGACGAATACCAAAAGAACAAGGCTGAAAGGGCTTCAATTCAAACATATCATATATTCTTTTGGGCATAACGGAGGTACTAGCTCCAACATCACATAAAGCATAGCAAGAGAAGTTATTCAATTTAATTTTGATCGTAGGGTCCCAACCATCATCTAGCTTCCTAGGTATGGAGGCTTCTACTCCAAGCTTCTCCTCCCTAGCTTTGATGAGAGCATTTGTGATATGCTCCGTGAAGGCAAGATTAAGTGTGCTAGTGTGGGGGTCTCTAGACATTTTGTGTAGCAAGCTAATAACTTCTGAGAGGGTGCAACTATCAAAATCAATATCACTACTATCAAAGGTGGTAGTAGTGTTGTCTAGGCTCACTTGTTTGAAACCCTCTATGTTCATAGGAGTTTCTTCATCTTCGGTTGAGGTATTAGCATCACCATTAATAGGTCCAACGGGACTAGGAGTGCATTGGGTGCTAATAGTTTGGGTGTCCTCAACAATTTGGATAGTGGCAACTGTGTGGTGTGTAGGAAGGCTCTTAATTCTATCCTCTTCCTCTTTTTCTCTAGCCCACCTTTCTTTAAGTTTAGCCATCATCCTAATATTTTCATTAATTTGCAATTGGATAGCATTAATAGGAGTGGCCTTATTCTCCTCAAGGGGAGAGGTTCTAATTTTAAGCATCTCAATATCAAGGGCTAAGCTTTCTACCTTCAAAGAGAGATTATCTAATTTAGCTAATTTCTCCTCTACATTTTTATTGAAGGCTTTTTGGGTAGTGATAAAATCTCTAAGCATGTTTTCCAATTCAGAAGAGGGGTTCTTGTTGCTAGGGTAGGTGTTGTTGTTCCCATAGTTGGATGGAAACGGTCTAGGATTGCTAGCAAAATTACCCCTATAAGCATTGTTGTTGAAGTTGTTTCTAGCAATAAAGTTCACATCTACTTGTTCTTGGGCAACCAAAGAATTTAAAGGGACATCACGAGGATCAATAGAGGGTTGCTTGGTAAGTAGAGACATAATTAAGTCAACTTTTTCATTGAGGGAGGTAATTTCCTCGACAGAGTTTACCTTCCTACCTGTTGGAGCGCGTTCGGTGTGCCATTGGGAATAATTGGTCATCATCTCATCGAGAAGCTTCGTGGCAGCACCAAGTGTAGTTGACATAAAGGTTCCTCCCGCGGCCGAATCTAACAGGTTCCACGAGGTAAAGTTCAAGCCTGCATACAAAGTCTGGATAACCATCCAGGTAGTCAAACCATGCGTAGGGCATTTCTTAACAAGAGATTTCATTCGTTCCCAAGCTTGGGCAACGTGTTCATTATCCAATTGCTTAAAATTCATAATGTTACTCCTTAATTGGATAATTTTAGCAGGTGGGTAGTACTTCCCTATAAAAGCATCTTTGCACTTATCCCAACACTACTAGGGAATACCCTTATGGTGGCGCCCTTTTTTTGTGTTTAGTGGCGCATTAGGGATGCGCCACTAACTACAAGCCACTAATAAGGGCTTAGAGGTGGCGCATTCTGGATGCACCACCCCTAAGGCCCTTAGGCGTGGCGCATCTCAGAATGCGCCGCCTCTAAGCTCTTAGGGGTGGCGCATTTTGATACGCGCCACGCCTAAGGTTCCCTAGGGGTGGCGCATTCACAGTGCGCCACTAAATCCAGACAAAATGCGCCACTAAAGAATTACAGAAAACAAAAAAAAGAATTACAGAAAAGAATAAAAGCATTACAGATATTTTTATTATATTACAGAAATGAAAAATACAATATAACAATGAGGCCAACAATTATTGATACAAAAGAATTGCATTATAATTCTTAGTACAAAGATTTACAAAGGTTTAGAGGCCAACAAGATTCACAAGATTACATCCATCACAAAATTACAATGAGTCCAACAATTATTGAAAACCGAAAGCTACTTTCGTCATCATATCTTGTTTGCTCTTCAACCTGCACAAAACAAAGCTTTAGAGGTCACATCCATATGAATTCATACCAAAGGAGAACAAAAGCAATCTAGCATCTATTCTTATCAACAACTTAAAGCAAGTCGATCAATGGCGAGAAGCATGCACATATGCATAAAAATGCATATGCAGTGACCTTTATACACAAAGAGCACCAAGAGTATTTGACACTACCATCTACTACACAAAGATTACATCCAAATTACATGTAGGGCATATATAACATAAATTGTTCAATTGTTCTAACTCGGCTCGGGGAATGGGCGGCATCCTTCTTTCATCATGAAAGGCCTTGTGTCAAGCAGGGCCTTTAGGCGGACTTCTATCCCCCATTGGATGGTGCAATGTTCGAGTGGAAGATCGACCCCCTCATTTGTACTTCATGACGGATGATAGTCGCCATCTGCGCTTGGATGTGAAAGAACTCCTCCTTCAGATTTGCATCGGCGATTTCCGCCTTCCTTTCGGCCACGCTCTGAGATGACTTGGCAGCGTAAGGTTGCATTGTTCCTGTACAATCTCCCTCATGTGATGAAGGGCGTAGTACGCATCCCCCACACTGCCAGCCGGCTGCTTGACGCACGGGAACTTCGTTACGTGGTTGAACACGTTCACGCCAGGCTGATTTTTCCTGAACTTGTGCTTCATCATCTTGCCTCCGGCTTTATGTAGCTGACGAGAGCATCATCCAAAACTCTCATGATATACTTGTAATATTTCTTCTTCACACTCCCCGAGTCTAAATACACGGCATGTGAGTGTTGCGGTGAAAAGCAGATGAGCACGCAGTCTTGATCCTCACTGCATAATTAAAACAATCCAAAAGAAATGTTGGAAGAGGACAATGGCAGAAAGCTAAGAAAGCATACATGCTACGGCGGCGAGCGAATGACTTACTTGGGAGAGTAGGTCATGAGAAATGAATCCTTGTCGGCGTTCTGTAGCATGAATTCTCTGATGTACCCTGCCGCAAGATTCGCATCCCCGTCGTCCATCAAGATGCTTTCACGCATGTAGAAGGGGCCCAATATCGCGACGCTCGGGGTCTTATCTCTCGTGATACTCATAGAAAGGCTGAGCGAGAATAGACGGATAAGGCTATGGTCCAGCCGCTTGAGATGGTACGAATGGAAGATCTCCGAAAATCGCAGGATTATCATATCCGCGGGGATAGTGTTGATGAAGCCCATGTTGAGTGGCACCTTGGCCATGAAAACCGGGTACGAGGGATTCTCTTCTCGAAGAAGAATCTTCTCTAATGCCAAAATACTATGATGCGCACTCTGCATATCCGAAGTTGCAAGGTCCAGCATGTCCTTAGGTAGCATCGCCCTACCAGCCACATGGATTTCAAACGAGAGATCCTTGGGTCTTGGTGGCCCGTCCTGAGCCCGGATCGGCATCGAAGGTTGGCTACTCGAAGTGATGCTCTTCTTTCTTTTCCGTCCCTTCTTCTTTTCTGATTTTGAGAAGTCACCAGCCTTTATCTGCTCAGTGGCCGCCTTATGGAGTGTGGACGGGCTGAGAATAGATCTCCTTGTGGCATCTGCTTGAGGCTCGGTGAAGGCGCAAGATGCTGGAGACATGTCTTGAGAAGCAGCGAAGAGACGCGTGGAGCAAGCAGGCTTCGCCGCAGAATCAGCTGGACCGCGAGCTTCCTCGTCATGCTGATAGGCTCCTTCAGCAGGAGGCATGAATAAGTCATCAGCATCATACAAAGTATTGATGAACTGGTCGGCGCTGATATCATCATCAAGATCATCGTCTTCTTGTTGTGCGCCGATGGGATCATGTGGCGCCGACACGATGACTAGCGGTGTTTTCCTAGGTGTGGTGCCCCTTTCCCCCGTCATTAAACGCATTTGGCTCTTCGGCCATAGGCATATTTGGTTGAAACAGTCACTGAGGACTGCTGGCTCGTCCTCATCGTATCCGGGGGGTTGAATGGGAGGTTCAACTCTCTCGTAGCCCGAAATCACGAGAGAGATTTGAACCCTATGCATCTCCGGTGCCATCAGCATATTGTGCACGATTCGATTTTGTGGTTGAATGATTTTACCTTTGACAACATCCTTCAACTCGCCGTCCACGACTTGTAATAGAATGCATGGAGTGTCCTCCTGCGAAAGATATATATATATATATATATATATATATATGTATATATGCATGTACGGCATCAGAGAGATTCCACTAAAAAGGCAAGGAGATGAAGTCCTCGTTTGAGTTGCAGACGCTTATAGTTACCTTGAGGGCGTCGAGGTCGGCTAGTGAAGAGACCCAGCCGATGACGGCGGGCATGCAAGAGACGGAGGGCGCGCTTCCTCCCGTGGCGTCGTTCGCCCTATTTGCGCTGCCGCCGGGTGCATTATTGTTATGCCCCAGTTGCTCGATCGTGGCTGGAGGAGTTACCATCACGTCCGGCGCCGCCGCCGCGGTGTTGGCGGACGGAGTCACCAATACGCCGGGAGTCGGTGCGGGAGCCACCACTACGGCGGGAGTCGGGACTGCAGGCGTCGCGGTGCCCGAGTTGCTGCCGACCATGCTGGGGACTGGTATGGGCCCTTGTCCACCACGCACTTGCCAATTCGAGAGCGACTGCATGATATCTGGAAGGAGAGCGTTCATCGTCTTTGTCACTTCGTCCTGGACAAGCTGCGGAAGCGTGTTCACCTTCTCCTCCAGTCCACGAACATAAGCGGCATCTTCTTCGGTCCTTCTCGCCTTGCGCCCCCTCGAACCGGACTGCTCCGCCGGTTTTCCATAATATTTGGACCAATTTAGGTCCGCACCAAAGCCGACCACACGTCCGGCTGACAATGGCTTCGCCGTCACGTCGTCAACCTTCTTGACCTTGTTCAACGGCCTGTTAAAGGCGTTGTCCCACGGGCCGGCCGGCTTAACCGACGACTCCTGTGATGAGGCGATTTTCATTTCCGCTTGCTGCAAAAAGAATGTGAAACGTTAAGAAATTGTGAACTTCACTCGAGAATTCAATCGACAAGGTCGCGTGGTAAACTACTTACCACGGCAGTCGTAAACTCCTGAATCTTAGGATCGATAATTTATTTCGAGGTTGCTTTGTCCTTATAGCTCCGGGCCCTCACAAAGAATTCGGTCTGCAGATCATCTTTGTATTGCTGGAAGGGGTTAGGTATGCCCGCAGCGGCGTACTTGGCATCCTCCTTGTCCCATTTAGGCTTGGAACTTTTGTAACCATCGGCTCTGAGACGGTGGTTATCTATGACCTGCGACCGCATGGCCTTGCCCTTTGCACTCGCGGCCTTGGCTTGCTCGGACTCACACCTAGGTAGCTTCGTCGATCAACGGATCTTTCTCCTTGAGCTCCTCCCAGGTTTTGTTCTTTTCAAAAATTGCCCTCTTCACCCGGGTTTTCCAACTGGACAAGGCCTTGCTCATCTTCCTGAGGGCCCATGTGTTTACTTTGTTCCCTCTGAGTTTGGTGTTATTGTACGGCTCAGGAAACTTGTATCGTCCGTGCAGCTTGTTGATAAGAAGCTGACAATAATGAATATTCTCACGACTCCTGAGGTTAATCGTGGTGATCGGCACGGTGTTGCGGAGGATCGCCGTGACTTGACGGATATGGGTTCAACTATGCGGTAGAATCGATACAAGATGATCTCCTAAACATGCATAAGCGAGACTGAGAGGGAATTGGGATTTTATAGACATGATCAAATGGGGTTTGCTTGCCTTGCTGACGTTACACAGTTCTTATCGGTGGTCTTCTTCTTCGGGGGTGATCACCGTCTCGGAAAAGCTGGTACCAGAAACAATCATCAACAAGGAGGGGACAACTTCGGAAGTAAAATGCACAAGCACATGATATTGTTGTGACATGAAGTAAAGGGGTACTGATTTGTGGCAAATTCAATTTAATTGAAGTATATTGCATTTGGAATGCAAAGTCAAACTCCAAATTCAAATTCAAATTAAGCCATATGCACATTTGCTACTGTTGCCCCATTTTAAAATGGTCAAACATAAAAACAAATTGCATATTCTTAATCCTTGTATTTTTCTGATAATTTTTCATATATTATATGTCCAATTTGGAGTTAATATGAATTTTCTATGATTTTTCAAAGTTTAAAGCAATTTCTGGAATTTCTGTAATTCTTTTAATCTGTTTTTCTGTTTACTGTGTCAGCATGACGCATGGCTGACGTCATGGGGGCTCTGATGGGTGGGGCTGCTCTGTCAGTGGGAGAGGGGGGTTAATTCCTCTCTGTTTAGACTAACAGGGGGGGTTAGGGGGGGGGGTTTGGGGCCCACTTGTCATAGGGGATTAGGGGGGTTTAGCTCGGGGTTTAGCTTAGGGTTAGATGCTAATGGCGGGGGTCACTGGAGTCCCGCCGGAGACTCACCGGACTTAGGATTTAGGGCGCGGGGCACTGGCGTGTAGCTCGTGAGCTCGCGCGCACGTTGGAGTAGTAGGGGGCCAAGGGGGGGCTCTGTAGCGACGGCAGCGCCAAGCACGGCGGCGGGCGAGGCACAGACCTCGCCGGAATTTAGTTGCGGGGCACGGGAAGAGGCGAGGTTAGGGGCGTTCGAACGAGACGATCACCTTGGAGCCAACGGCGTAGACGGCGGAGCTGGAGGGGGCTTGGTTCCGGCGAATTGGAGCTCGAGCTCCTCGGCGGCCGGCGGCGAACTGGAGAAGGGGGCGGCGTCTCTGGGGCCTCCGGGCTCGATTCCGCGTGTGGGGCGACGAAGACGACGTCGAGGAAGATCCTGGACACGGCGGCGGAGCTCCTCGCTGCCGTTGGCCACGGCTACGCGCGTCGGTGAGCTCGGGCGGCGCTCGGTTTCGGCGAGATCGACGAGCACAGGAGGGGAAGAACGGCCAGAGGAGGGGGAAAGGATCAGGACGGCCTCAAGGCGTCTCCAGGCGCGGGATAAGGACGGGGGGGGGGGGGGAGGCAGGCAGCTCGCCACGGTGACGGCGACGGCATGCCGGGCACGCAGCTGCCTGGCTGCCTGAGGAAGAAGACAAGGGGCGCGAGGTGGGCTGGGCTGGACCGGCTGGGGGATTCAGTTCGGCCAGAATGGCCAGGGGGATCTTTTCCTTTTTTTTCTTCTCTTTTTCTTTCTGTAATTTTGTTATGCCTTGATAAATAAATACCTAGGCAATTTAATAAAATGCCCAAATAATTTTAAAAACCCTAGGTGGTCAGTAGCAAACCACTTATGACTTTTGGGCATTTTTGAAATTCAATAAATTTGAATCTCAATTAAAATAGGGGTTATTTTAATTTTCCAAGGCACTGTTTGAATTGTAGAAAATTCCTTGAGTGTGGGAATGAATCCAAACCACTTTTGAAATGATCACCATCATTTATAGGAAATTTTCAACTATTCAAATGATTTTTGGAAAAAGATTTTTATCTGGCCATTTGAATTAATTCTCAGGGCTTTTCTTTTCCCCACTTTTGAATTTTCTTTTGAATTTTTGCATGATGCAAAGGGCACAAGCAAACCCTAGCACTTACCCTAGTTGGGGTTCTGACATTCCGGGACCTTCCGGGATCGTTTCAGGACATTCCGGAACCTTCTGGAGCACTTCCAGGACCTTCCGGGACCGTTCTCGGACGTTTCGGAGCCATCCGGATAGTTTCCAAGACCATCCGAGTTACAGTTTAAGCCACCCGATGACCGCGAAGGTTGTCGGGACGCCCAGCGATTATCCGGAAACTATTCTGGTTGATCCAGGACTTCCCCAGTACCATTCTCATATGTTCCGGAACCACCTGGGACTACTCTAGAGTGATCCAGACATATCCTTAAATACCCAAAACTACTTCTGGTTCCCTTATGAACTATTTCATAAATATCCGGAACTACTTCCGGTACCCGTATGAACTATTCTGCTTTGCTTCCACTAAACCTTCTACCATTCCAGCATTCTAACAGACTACTGCTCTCGTTAAGTGTGTGACCCAATAGGTTCGGTATAGTGCGGACATGACTCAGAATATCTTCCGGACATAGGTCAACAGCCTTTTTTCAATAACCAATAATCAACAGCGGAGCCATGGACACCCATGTTGACTCCCGCACATACACGAACAAACTTCGAGTGAACCATTATGTTTAGTCATGCACCATTCCCTTTGCTTCGTGATATATGACAAAGTTAGAGGAGAGATGTTTGGCAGCCATGTGTAACAACTTCTTGAACACAAGCCACTCGTTATCCTCTTTGCTCGTTTGTCTCTATTTCTCGTTATTGTATTCCGGTATCCCCGTGATTAAATCACAATGCGTCTGGCCAGACTAGAATGGATACCGTCAGACCGAGTGGGCCCAAATTCAATATCTCTTCATCGTGAAGGAGCAAATCCCATTCTTGAACTATCACAATCACTAGCCACACCATTTGACATACCCAGAACTTATTTTACTACTTCCATTTACGGGAGGATTCATCTAAGAACCAAAGCATGTCTTCCTGTGTGAAGCAACTCGATACTCTCATGGTCTAAGGAATTACGTATATGATAACATTTCATGATATGACTTATAACGTTGTTACGATGTGATCTCTAAGTATATCATTCAATACTGGGGTCGGTTCAACATCATTGTTCTGCTAACAATATGTTCCCATTGCTACTGAAATCTTTGTTACAAGAACAATGTCCATGATTAAGAAAACGTAATCATCAGTTAGCACATGAGCTGGTCTTAGAGGCTAAATCAGGAATTCTTGGTGTTTACATTTCCACACATGCAAGTGAGTTTTCTTGTCAATCTCATAGTCAGGGTCATTGCAATTATAGCACAGAAATATAAACATTAATTACGAACGTGGAAATATATATAATAACATTTTATTATTGCCTCTAGGGCATATTTCCAACAGTCTCCCACTTGCTCTAGAGTCAATAATATTATCAGTGCTTGAGCTCTTTACACCTATGGCATACCGGTGTAATACATGCTTCATTTGTGGTATAGACTTCATCATCGGATCTGACGTTTCAGGCCCGTTTGTATCTTTCATATCTTCGCGTTTTCACGCTATCATAAAATTCACTAATTTTATCAGTTTAGCTTTGTATATGTTTGAATCATTTGGCAGGACCTTGGTTCCTTAGAATAAGCCATGAAATCATTTCACCAATGTTGCATGAGCTTCAAGCATCTAGGAATACATACCATGTTCATAAATGAACTGTTGATTCAAAATACCCTCCCTTGTTACTTCTTTAAGCAACAATATACTTAGCCTCTGTTATAGAATTCGCCACAGTATCTAACTTAACACAGTTCCTTCATACTGTGCCACCCTTACGTGTGAAACACATAATCCTAATTAAAATCGAAAATCGGTCGGAGTAGGTATGAAGACTGAATTGGTGTAACTGATTTACATCAAAAATTCAGCTGGTGGAACTCATTACAACGAGCTCTTCATTATCTCCATTTTTCGAGAAACATATCTTATCTTTCATAAGCTTAATTTTTACTGTTTGTCCAATGGTCAACAACTTGATCACTTTGGTATCTTGCTCACAACCTTTTGAAACACTGGACATATCTGGTTGTTTTACATATTCTGGTGTACATGATTAATCCAAACACACGGGTGAGTGAAATTCAATTCACGTGTTTTTTCTTATCTGTGTTCATCAACACCGATTTCTGCAAACAACTTTTCACCACAACTTCGGCAAGAACATGTTTCTTGGCATTTCATACTAAACTTGTTTAGTATCATGTCAATATGTAGTGTTGGCTTTAGCATGATCAGGCACTTACTATCTTCATAGATCACTGTGCTCAATACTTACGCTATATCAGCCCAAGTTCTTCAACTGAAAACTATTTCCAATGAAGTCCTTATTTGTGTCAAGAAATTTACATCATTTCTAATCAACAATATGTCATCTACATAAGGTTTTTAGAAATATCATTCAGCTCCCACTTACTTTCTTGAACATTCAAGCATCTTCATTATTCCCGATGAAAACAAACTCTTTTGGCAATTTCATCACAACGAAAATTCCAACTCCATTATGCCAGCCTCAGTCCATTACTGGATATCCAAGGCTTGCATCTATTTTAGCATCCTTTGAATCGACAAAACATTCCGGTCGTATCACATATACGTCCTTTGTTATATTTCCGTGTAGGAACTTTGTTTTGACGTTCATTCTACCATATCCTATAATTGAGATATGTAGTAATTGCTAATATAACCCGAACTGACTAAAGCTTCTCTACGGTCGAAACTATTTCGCCGTAGTCAACCTTTGAACTTGCTAGAAAACAATTTTCCAATGAGTTGGGCTTTATGGATAAAACAATTTTATCCGAATCAATTATAGATCCATATATATATTCTTCAGACTTTTAGTCTTTCGGAGGGTCTACCAAGTTCAAAAACTTGACTTACTTCCATGGATACTATCTCGAATTATTTGGCATTTAGCCAAATCCCGGAGTCAGGGCCCATCAACGCTTCTTTGTATATCACAGGTTTATCGTTGTCGAACAACAATATCTCGTTTACATAAAAATGTTTGTACGAGTTTTGTCTAACCTGTGTGGTTCAGCTGCGCACTTCTCTGAAGATTCAACAATCTTTGACAAGTTGCACTTTCCTCCCACTCACTCTTTTGTAAGAAACTATTTTTCTTCAAAACACAACGTTCTTAACAACAAACAGTTTTGCTTTTATGTAGTGATAGAGGAATACCAAAACTTTTGGCATAACCTTAACAAAGTAGCACTTATCTGATTTGGGTTTTTGAGTATGTCAAACATATGCCTCATATACCCAAATTTTAAGAAAAGACAACATTGTTTTAACAGTTCATACCACATCTAATATGGTGTCATTTCAACAGATTTGATGGTGCTCTTTTCAGTGTAAAAGTTGTAGTCACTAACGCATAACTTTAATAAGTATAATGGCAAATTGATAAACGTCATATTTGATCTTACCGTGTCATACATGGCTTGATTACATCTCTCGAACACTTTACTCATAGTGGTGTTCCGGGAGACGCAAGTTATGACACGTCTTCACAACTCATCAGACGTTCGCTAAACTTGTAACTCAAATATTATTTTCTACAATCTAATTCGCAGAAGCTTTATTTTCTCGTTAAAATGAATTTCTATTTCACTCTAAAATTCCTTGAACATTTCAAAGATTTCAGACGTATGTCTCTATTGAACAGATATCCACATATCTACTTCAACTCATGAGTGAAGATAGGGAATCCACTGCACACAACTACACTTATTGGACTACACACATCAGCATGTATGATTACCAATGGTTTAGTTGCCCGTTCATGTATGGCCTATCAACGGTGTTTTAGTCACATTACTTCGAGACAAAGATCGCAAGTGTAAAGTGATTCATAATCATATGACTCGAAAAGTCCATCACTTATGGAAATTCTTCATGCATGTTATGTCACTTGTGATAAACGGCAGTGCCACATCTATGTGGTATTTCTGTCAGTCTTGCGACGTTTAGCGTCACTGTTATGGATGTTTAGTATTATTTACAAGATTCATAACATACAACCTATTCATAATGGAAGTATGGCCTTTACATTATTCATAGCTTTGAACAACTCTCTTGCAACAAACATGATTCAAAATGATGTTTTGCAACAAGGCTAAATTGTAGTAACAATGTACTCAACTCTAAAATGAATTATGAAGATAATCATAGAGTCAACACACGGTATAGTAAGCCTTTTACCGTGTTCCCGAGCGTGTGAAAACTCATCATTAGCTAGTCATAAAGGCCATAGTATTTCTTGTATCGAGTTGCAACAATATGCAATCGATGTGATATTCCGGTGATCAACAGTTTAATCACAATATACAGAATCCACAATTAACTTCTTAATCATGATTCCCAAGAATTACATCTCTTGACCAACAATGAATTCATCTACAACTCCGTATGACTTTCATTTCTGAGCTGGTTATTCCAGTCTTCTTTCGTTTTGCCTTTATACGTATCATAGTTCTATTTACAATGTCACTCCTACTCACAAAAGCTCACACATGATTAAGGATGGCGCAGGCCATGGAATTTCCGGCGTGTAAGTCTTACTAACATCATTTAGACTTCCTTTCCCTTAATTCTCATCATCATATGATCGGTGTTCTTCTGGATCCCACACTTATCAGTTTTGATTAGAGCACAGTAGTGAACATTTTCACTTATGCTTACAATCATACATTGTACTAGATATCTTATATCCAACATTAATTGTCTTACTACTGAAAACAATTTTTCAGTTCCATAAATATAACATAACTATCCCAAACGTTTTGAAGTTCGGGTTTCATGGTGCTGAAGACAATGCACTTAGCTGTGGTGGAATTCTAGCATTTTGGATTATGGACGTAAGTCACATCATCCATAGCATCAGCGGGAGAGCATCAAAAATTTGCGATAGGACAAGCTCCTTCTCGTCACTATTGAGGATAGTCCTCAAGATACGGTACCAATCATAAAGTTTTTACCAGATAATACAGTTAATCAAAATCAATTGGGAAGGTGGTAACGCGAGCCATTATTCTACAACGATAATGCAAATACTAAGACTTTGTTCATAATTAAGTTGCACTTGTGATTAATCAATTTAATTAGTAAGTGCGCTCCCACTCAGATCAATATCTCTCGTAATTGATGCTGGAGTGATTCAAGATCCGACCCAATCGTCGGCCATTGATGTGACATCACTGATGACTTAGAATGGATCGGTAGGCCAACTTGCCAATCACGCCAAAAGTGATTCTTGTTCATCTTTCGATGGGCGTGTTCCGGTAGCAAACTTTTATCCAAACCGTCAAGACAACCAAGTGTAATTGCAGTGTGTTCTTAACACACCCGCCTTTTATGCGTCACACCGTGTGCACCCATGTGACATGACCTGCTCCGATGTGAAACATAGTATAGACGGTGCTACAGTTGGAAGAACACTATCAACTTGATATTGTTTTGTGAGAGATCACCCTAATAAAATACGACTACCGCGCATCAAACAAGGGTGCATCAAAGGGATAAACATCACAGACAGTTCATAAAATTATGTGATATAGTATAGCCCTTTGCTTCGTGAAGTCTTCATTGTCTTCACGTCGTCGTGGTTGAAGTCACCGTGTCCACCAACTTTGTCCTTGGCGCCGGGAACATCACCACGGCTTCCGGCATGTGCATTGGGGTCGACCTCCGCATCGTAGATCATCACCTTGCATCTATCTATTGCTTTGCCTCGAGCTAATAAACAGTTCTGGCACGCAGGCCATAATTAAGTGAAAATCATATGACTCCAGTCATCATGCCGTACCACGACACGCAGGTCGCGAATAAATATTACATAACATATAGCATCTCATACAAACACATTGCAAATGTTGAAGGCTATACCACATCACATGCACATCCTGCAAAAACAAGTTAGATCGCTATCTACACGGGTTGTTGCAAATTTTATCGTGGTTGATTAGCAGGTTACGAGCAAAGATTGTTCCCTAAACAAACCAAACACAATACTTCATTGTTGCTAGTTTAACGTTCGGGGTGCGTGCAACAACTAATGCCACAAGCCAAACTTCGTTCAACGCGTGACCCCCGTGTGGATTTGAGTTCATAAAATCCACAAGCCCCTCCATGTTAAATCTTCTATTGCGAGATTAAGATGAGATCCAAGGAGTTTGATGTAGACCATGATCAAGGCAACCAGCATACTGAAAGCAGCATAGAGGGATCGATGGAAAACTCAATCCTTGTAGCAAAACCTCAACTTTCCATCAAGCATAGAAAAAATCACATGACAGGGAAGCAACAAGAAAATCAATGCCTCATATCATACATATGATCTAGACCTAAACATGCATCTAATCAAGGATCGCTCATGATACCACTATTGGGAAACGTAGTAGAAAAACAAAATTTCGGCCTACGAATCAAGAACCCAAGATCATCCAAGAAGATTGCATACAAGGTTTTAGGTCATGGCTCACCAACCGATGTAGCGGAAGTAGAGTTGGTGAAGACCGTCGGTGCAGATCCCCGTAGCTAGGAATTTCAATGACCTCCCAACTGCGAGGATATCGATCCCTCGAACTGTCCCGCGATCTAGTCCTACGGACAAGTCCCACGAACAAGCTCCTCGAAGAAGGGTCGAAGGTACGACCCCTCCATTAGTATCCACACATCCCGTAGAAGCAATCCAGCAGCGCTCCGCCGTCCATAGATGAACGCCACCGAGAAAACTAGAGGGAGAAAACCCTAATGGATTCCGATCTAGAACAACGTCTAAACCGGGGTCTAATTGTGGAGCAACGGGGTTTAGAGGAGGGAGGGTGGCGCATAGGCCTTGGGGACAAGTTGTGCTGCGCCCCCACCCCTCCCCCACATTATATAGGTGGCCAAGAGGCCCTTGGGGCGCAATAAGGGGGGTGGGGAGTCCAACTTGGACACCCAAACCTCCCAAATCTTCCCACACCTTCCCACCGGAAACCTGCCATATTTGGGGAGTTGGACATTCCACCTGGAGGAGGATTCCTCCCCCTTGGCCGGCCAGGGCAGCCTAGGTGGCTTGCCCTCCAAGGCTAGGGGCGTGGGGTAGTGGGTGGTACTGCCCGAAAACTTTCGGAACCTTCGAGAAGCTTCCAGGACCTTCCGGGATCGTTTCAAGACATTCCGGAACCTTCTGGAGCACTTCCAGGACCTTCCGGGACCGTTCTTGGACGTTCCGGAGCCATCCGGATAGTTTCCAAGACCATCCGAGTTACAGTTTAAGCCACCCGATGACCGCGAAGGTTGTCGGGACGCCCAGCGATTATCCGGAAACTATTCCGGTTGATCTAGGACTTCCCCAGTACCATTCTCATATGTTCCGGAACCACCTGAGACTACTCTAGAGTGATCCGGACATATCCTTAAATACCCAAAACTACTTCTGGTTCCCTTATGAACTATTTCATAAATATCCGGAACTACTTCCGGTACCCGTATGAACTATTCTGCTTTGCTTCCACTAAACCTTCTACCATTCCAGCATTCTAACAGACTACTGCTCGTTGAGTGTGTGACCCAATAGGTTTGGTATAATGCGGACATGACTCAGAACATCTTCCGGACATAGGTCAACAGCCTTTTGTCAATAACCAATAATCAACAGCGGAGCCATGGACACCCATGTTGACTCCCGCACATACACGAAGAAACTTCGAGTGAACCATTATGTTTAGTCATGCAACATTCCCTTTGCTTCGTGATATATGAAAAAGTTAGAGGAGAGATGTTTGGCAGCCATGTGTAACAACTTCTTGAACACAAGCCACTCGTTATCCTCTTTGTTCGTTTGTCTCTATTTCTCGTTATTGTATTCCGGTATCCCCGTGATTAAATCACAATGCGTCTGGCCAGACTAGAATGGATACCGTCATACCGAGTGGGCCCAAAGTCAATATCTCTTCATCGTGAAGGAGCAAATCCCATTCTTGAACTATCACAGTCACTAGCCACACCATTTGACATACCCAGAACTTATTTTACTACTTCCCATTTACGGGAGGATTCATCTAAGAACAAAATCATGTCTTCCTGTGTGAAGCAACTCGATACTCTCATGGTCTAAGGAATTACGTATATGATAATATTTCATGATATGACTTATAACGTTGTTACGATGTGATCTCTAAGTATATCATTCAATACTGGGGTCGGTTCAACATTATTGTTCTGCTAACAATATGTTCCCATTGCTACTGACATCTTTGTTACAAGAACAATGTCCATGATTAAGAAAACGTAATTATCAATTAGCACAAGAGCTGGTCTTAGAGGCTAAACCAGGAACTCTTGGTGTTTACATTTCCACACATGCAAGTGAGTTTTCTTCTGAATCTCATAGTCAGGGTCATTGCAATTATAGCACAGAAATATAAATATTAATTACGAACGTGGAAATATATATAATAACATTTTATTATTGCCTCTAGGGCATATTTCCAACAAAGTAGGTGTCAGCGGCGCAACTGACGCGGACCTGCACACAGACACAAATAACTTTGTTCCCAACGAAGTTCAGAGAGGTTGTCAATCTCTCCGGTCTTGTTGTTCACAAAGGATCAAACACAAGGGATAATGATAGCAACTGAAAGTAAAAGAAGAAAAGTAAATGAGCGTGGAAACAGTAATGAGGATATGGACCGGGATACGTGATGTTCACTAGTGATGTCTCTCTCCCAAAAGACGATAAAACTGCTATGCGAGGTGAACAAATTACAGAAGGGCAATTGACAGGATTATGAACGCACCGCAATGCTAACTATGCTACAAAAGAAAGGAAGAGGCTCATAAGCATGGGCAGAACGCCAAAATTAGTAGACCGAAATCCAACTGCATCTAGTACTAATCATCCACCTTGAGATATCTATCCAGAACATCTCGCTGGTATTAAGTTGCGAGCCCCACCCAAAGTGTAAACCCAAAGCAACAGACAACTGCATTAAAAAGCACTTTGCGTAAAGTAAACAATCCTTGCAACCGCGGTTACAAGCACCGTTGTTTTCCCCCTTATGGCAACAGCACATCCCCTAGACTCATGTTTCGGTCACTCAAGTGTGTCATCGGGGGGCATGAACCCACAATCGAGCATAACGTTCCCTCTTGGGGTTACTACCTACTACTTGGCCAAAGAAATAAACATCAACGGAGAACATGCAAGAATTACTTAAGAACAAAAATAGAAGAGATAAGAACCAAATATATTACTCAATCACAATCTGAACATAATCTCATAATCCATCAGATCCCATCAAACTCAGCATAGCAACAGCAGAAAGATTACTAAAGTGCCTCGATCATGTAGGGCAGCTCAGGAGGTCTAAACCATGAAGAACAAAGAGGGGAGGAGAACATCACATAGCTACTGATCACGGACCCATGGTCCAAAGGAAACTACTCACAAGACATCCGGGAAGCATCCATGGTGGAGAGGAGACTTCCGGAGGTCGGCCCTCCCTCCGGCAGGGTGCCGGGAAGAGGTGTGCTGGTGCTCCCGATCTCGGAAGCGCCGCGGCGGCGGAACAGAGGCGAGATCACGAAAAAGGGTTCTGTCCTCGAGGGTTTCTCTTCACGGAGAATATATAGGCGAAGGGGGGCAGCCAGGGGGGCCACCAGGGATCCAGGCGCCCCCCTGGCGCGGCCAGCCCCTGGGGCGCGCCACCAGGGCGCCTGGGCCCCTGGTGGTGGCCCTCTGGCCCCACTCAGGTTCTTCCGGAAGGTTCCTCTGCGCTGATTTTTTATCTGATTTTTCCCGAATTTTTGGAGCACTTTTTATATGGGGGAAAACTGAAATAGAAAAACAGCAGAAAACAGGAACTGACACTGTGGTGCACTGAGTTAATAGGTTAGTCCAAATATGATCAAAAGTTTATGAAAGTGTATCTAGATCATAGCAATATCACACAAAACATGCATGGAGCAAGCAGAAATTATAGATATGTTTTGGACGTATCAACATCCCCAAGCTTAATTCCTGCTCGTCCTCGAGTAGGTAAATGATAACGGCATAATTTCTGTGGTGACATGCTAGCAACCATATAAGCACTTTGAAAAGTAAAGCAATCAACGTTAGAGATTCAATTCAAGTCATAACATGCAAGAGTCTATATTAGCATTGAAACAAGTAACAAAAGAACATTAGGTGCAAGAGCTCTCGCTGTCCGTGACTCGAATGTCTCCAAATGGTGTTTGCGTGCAAGAAGGAAGATAGGGAATACGAGAAAAATATTTATTTGTTGAGAACTCAATCTACTAAAGTTTCAAACTTGGTCTTTTTCTGGAATCTTATCTTGACTCGTCCCCAGACCACTAGCCAGGTACAAGTCAATTTGATCCACTCCTTTTTCAATATTTTGAGCACTCATGCAATGGATGAGCGTAAGCACGAGAGTTGACACTTATGATGGCAAAGAGAGGAGTACGGAGGAGGAAGACAAAAAAGGATGAGAAAGGCTCACATCAATGAGGACAATCATATGCAAGAGATGCCAAATGATAGATATGATGTGAGGAGTAGGGATTGCCATGCAACGGATGCACATACGAGCTAAGAAGCTCTCCAATGGAACTAGTGGGGGTGCATCTAACTTGCTCGCTCATGAAGACCTAGAGCTCGTTTGAGGAGGCTCATCCTTGGAATATGCAAGCCAAGTTCTATAGTGTGAAGGTCCCCACATAGCTATATGCATAATGATCATCTCTATGGAGTACAAGGATATAAAGGGAGTACTAGTGTGGATCTCTCAAAAGGATAGTAGTGTTGCCCCTTTCTCTCTTTTTATTTCTTTTTCTCTTTTTTCTAATTTTTTTGTATTTTTTTGTGGCCTCAATGGCTCTTTCTATTTAACTCTCATTTGTCCTCTTTGGGATCTTTTATTGTGTCCACTTTGGGATCTTTTCCTCACTTAAGGGCAACACTCTATTTTACAAGAAGGTAAAGGAGATCTTTCACACTTTACAAGGTACTCAAAATCATAAAGAAGATGTAACTATCATGGTGTATGCAATGTATGTCGCTGCCAGTGTAGCAGGAACATGTATGACATGAAGATCAAGTCATGAAGAGGTGGATGTTGCATGTCAATATATCTCGGAAAGGCTATGGAAATGCCTTGATAGGTAGGTATGGTGGCTGTTTTGAGGAAAGATATAAGGAGGTTTATGATGACAGAGCGTATCATGCCAAGGGTTTGGATGTACCGGCGAAGGTGGACACCAACTCTCGGAGTAAGAAGAAGGCAATGCACGGCACGGGAGAGGCTAGAAAAATATGGGAAGGTGGAAGTGTCAACTTTCAATACTTACATTATTCCGAAGAACTCATGCACTTATTATCGGTAACTCTCAATCTAATAAGGAGGTTCACAAAGAGACAAATACCCCGAGGAGGAGTGTATGGGGGTTTGGTTATCCTTGCGCATCCTCAACTCATGGTACGTGAGTGTACTCTAATATTCGATCCCTCCAAAGATTAGTGATCCATCTAGTAGCTAGAGTTCTCAACTAGTTTTGTAGGTTTTGAAAATAAACACGGATTGCCTAAAATACGACACCTATCACTAATAGGCTAAAGCTCTTGACACCAAAAGTTCAGACATTACTCACATCAATACTTCAAAACCAATGCAAGTTACTACTAGAATTAAATAGCAACCTCAATTACCTACTTTCAAGACAAGACACTACTCAGTGCAACAACCAACTCTCTTTAACAAGATAAACATGAAAACTAAAAAAAGTTCCAGCAACAAACTAAACAAAAGCCAAGGCTCTTGCTAAAGACAAACTAAGACTAAGACTAAACATGACAGCAGCTACGAAAAGATAAAGAACACACAACAGCAAAAAGATAAGCAGGAAAAATCCTGTGATGTGTTTTAGATTGGAGTGGAGCGTGTTTCTCTCCCACACAAAGTAAGATGGAGTCTAACTTGTTATGACCAGCAAACAAAACTAAAGAAAACTAAAAAATAAAACCTAAGAGCGAGACGCTCCAAGCATAGCACATAACGCATGAAGTGATAAAAATATAGTGAGACGAAGGACGAACTGATGATTGTTGATGGAGAAGGGGATGCACGGGGGCATCCCCAAGCTTAGACGCTTGAGTCTCCTTGAATATTTATTGGGGATGCATGGGGGCATCCCCAAGCTTGAGCGCTTGACACTCCTGGATCTTCTTTCATCATCTTCCATCACACACTTGAAAACTCCCTTCATACATAACTCATCATAAGCTGACTAGAGAGGTTAGTACCCTTAATAAAATAATTTTTCCCCACTGGATATAAAGATATTCTTGAAGAGCTACTATTTCTCAAGAGTGCCAAAAGGTTTTTTCAAAGAAAAAGCAAGCTTAAGGTTTGCAAAAGTGAGGAGAGGCAAAACGTGGCAGAATCTGTGAAAAACAGAACAGCAGGTAGTAGAGAATTTTTTTGGGGCACTTCTGCAACTCAAATCAAAAAACTCAGAACATACGAAAGTTTCACAATTGTATAGAGCATGCTTTCAAAAAAATACAGATCAAAAAGATGATCTGGTGATTTTATTCGAATTTTTCTGTCAAGGGACATAATCTGTTTTCTGTACAGCATGTCAAAACTTTTGCTTCCCTTATCATTAGAGGCTATAACTTGGCACAAAGATGAAAAATAAAGAGACAATGATGTTGCTACAGTAGTAACAAACATCAAGACACAACAAAAGAAAAAAGAAACCTAAATTCGTTGCGGGCTGCCTCCCGAAAGCGCTTTCTTTTATGTCTTTAAGCTAGGCATGATGCAAAAGAAGAATCAAGTTTTATCAAGAGAAAGAGAATAACTAGCCCGAGTAACGGACTCAAAAGGTAACTTGATTTTCTTTCTAGGGAAGTGTTCCATCCCTTTCTTGAGAAGGAATTGGAATTTTATATTCCCCTCTTTCATGTCAATAACCGCACCAATGGTGCGAAGAAACGGACGTCCCAAAATAATTGGACACAAAGGTTCACACTCTATATCCATAACAATAAAATCAACGGGAACATAGTTGTCATTGACAATGATAAGAACATCGTTGATCTTCCCAAAGGTTTCTTGACGGAAGAATCAACAAGACGAATACCAAAAGAACAAGGCTCAAAGGGCTTCAATTCAAACATATCATATATTCTTTTGGGCATAACGGAGGTACTAGCTCCAACATCACATAAAGCATAGCAAGAGAAGTTATTCAATTTAATTTTGATCATAGGGTCCCAACCATCATCTAGCTTCCTAGGTATGGAGGCTTCTACTCCAAGCTTCTCCTCCCTAGCTTTGATGAGAGCATTTGTGATATGCTCCGTGAAGGCAAGATTAAGTGTGCTAGTGTGGGGGTCTCTAGACATTTTGTGTAGCAAGCTAATAACTTCTGAGAGGGTGCAACTATCAAAATCAATATCACTACTATCAAAGGTGGTAGTAGTGTTGTCTAGGCTCACTTGTTTGAAACCCTCTATGTTCATAGGAGTTTCTTCATCTTCGGTTGAGGTATTAGCATCACCATTAATAGGTCCAACGGGACTAGGAGTGCATTGGGTGCTAATAGTTTGGGTGTCCTCAACAATTTGGATAGTGGCAACTGTGTGGTGTGTAGGAAGGCTCTTAATTCTATCCTCTTCCTCTTTTTCTCTAGCCCACCTTTCTTTAAGTTTAGCCATCATCCTAATATTTTCATTAATTTGCAATTGGATAGCATTAATAGGAGTGGCCTTATTCTCCTCAAGGGGAGAGGTTCTAATTTTAAGCATCTCAATATCAAGGGCTAAGCTTTCTACCTTCAAAGAGAGATTATCTAATTAGCTAATTTCTCCTCTACATTTTTATTGAAGGCTTTTTGGGTAGTGATAAAATCTCTAAGCATGTTTTCCAATTCAGAAGAGGGGTTCTTGTTGCTAGGGTAGGTGTTGTTGTTCCCATAGTTGGATGGAAACGGTCTAGGATTGCTAGCAAAATTACCCCTATAAGCATTGTTGTTGAAGTTGTTTCTAGCAATAAAGTTCACATCTACTTGTTCTTGGGCAACCAAAGAATTTAAAGGGACATCACGAGGATCAATAGAGGGTTTCTTGGTAAGTAGAGACATAATTAAGTCAACTTTTTCATTGAGGGAGGTAATTTCCTCGACAGAGTTTACCTTCCTACCTGTTGGAGTGCGTTCGGTGTGCCATTGGGAATAATTGGTCATCATCTCATCGAGAAGCTTCGTGGCAGCACCAAGTGTAGTTGACATAAAGGTTCCTCCCGTGGCCGAATCTAACAGGTTCCACGAGGTAAAGTTCAAGCCTGCATACAAAGTCTGGATAACCATCCAGGTAGTCAAACCAGGCGTAGGGCATTTCTTAACAAGAGATTTCATTCGTTCCCAAGCTTGGGCAACGTGTTCATTATCCAATTGCTTAAAATTCATAATGTTACTCCTTAATTGGATAATTTTAGCAGGTGGGTAGTACTTCCCTATAAAAGCATCTTTGCACTTATCCCAACACTACTAGGGAATACCCTTCTGGTGGCGCCCTTTTTTTGTGTTTAGTGGCGCATTAGGGATGCGCCACTAACTACAAGCCACTAATAAGGGCTTAGAGGTGGCGCATTCTGGATGCACCACCCCTAAGGCCCTTAGGCGTGGCGCATCTCAGAATGCGCCACCTCTAAGCTCTTAGGGGTGGCGCATTTTGATACGCGCCACGCCTAAGGTTCCCTAGGGGTGGCGCATTCACAGTGCGCCACTAAATCCAGACAAAATGCGCCACTAAAGAATTACAGAAAACAAAAAAAAGAATTACAGAAAAGAATAAAAGCATTACAGATATTTTTATTATATTACAGAAATGCAAAATACAATATAACAATGAGGCCAACAATTATTGATACAAAAGAATTGCATTATAATTCTTATTACAAAGATTTACAAAGGTTTAGAGGCCAACAAGATTCACAAGATTACATCCATCACAAAATTACAATGAGTCCAACAATTATTGAAAACCGAAAGCTACTTTCGTCATCATATCTTGTTTGCTCTTCAACCTGCACAAAACAAAGCTTTAGAGGTCACATCCATATGAATTCATACCAAAGGAGAACAAAAGCAATCTAGCATCTATTCTTATCAACAACTTAAAGCAAGTCGATCAATGGCGAGAAGCATGCACATATGCATAAAAATGCATATGCAGTGACCTTTATACACAAAGAGCACCAAGAGTATTTGACACTACCATCTACTACACAAAGATTACATCCAAATTACATGTAGGGCATATATAACATAAATTGTTCAATTGTTCTGACTCGGCTCGGGGAATGGGCGGCATCCTTCTTTCGTCATGAAAGGCCTTGTGTCACGCAGGGCCTTTAGGCGGACTTCTATCCCCCATTGGATGGTGCAATGTTCGAGTGGAAGATCGACCCCCTCATTTGTACTTCATGACGGATGATAGTCGCCATCTGCGCTTGGATGTGAAAGAACTCCTCCTTCAGATTTGCATCGGCGATTTCCGCCTTCCTTTCGGCCCACGCTCTGAGATGACTTGGCAGCGTAAGGTTGCGTTGTTCCTGTACAATCTCCCTCATGTGATGAAGGGCGTAGTACGCATCCCCCACACTGCCAGCCGGCTGCTTGACGCACGGGAACTGCGTTACGTGGTTGAACACGTTCACGCCAGGCTGATTTTTCCTGAACTTGTGCTTCATCATCTTGCCTCCGGCTTTATGTAGCTGACGAGAGCATCATCCAAAACTCTCATGATATACTTGTAATCTTTCTTCTTCACACTCCCCGAGTCTAAATACACGGCATGCGAGTGTTGCGGTGAAAAGCAGATGAGCACGCAGTCTTGATCCTCACTGCATAATTAAAACAATCCAAAAGAAATGTTGGAAGAGGACAATGGCAGAAAGCTAAGAAAGCATACATGCTACGGCGGCGAGCGAATGACTTACTTGGGAGAGTAGGTCATGAGAAATGAATCCTTGTCGGCGTTCTGTAGCATGAATTCTCTGATGTACCCTGCCGCAAGAGTCGCATCCCCGTCGTCCATCAAGATGCTTTCACGCATGTAGAAGGGGCCCAATATCGCGACGCTCGGGGTCTTATCTCTCCTGATACTCATAGAAAGGCTGAGCGAGAATAGACGGATAAGGCTATGGTCCAGCCGCTTGAGATGGTATGAATGGAAGATCTCCAAAAATCGCAGGATTATCATATCCGCGGGGATAGTGTTGATGAAGCCCATGTTGAGTGGCACCTTGGCCATGAAAACCGGGTACGAGGGATTCTCTTCTCGAAGAAGAATCTTCTCTAATGCCATAATACTATGATGCGCACTCTGCATATCCGAAGTTACAAGGTCCAGCATGTCCTTAGGTAGCATCGCCCTACCAGCCACACGGATTTCAAACGAGAGATCCTTGGGTAATGGTGGCCCGTCCTGAGCCCGGATCGGCATCGAAGGTTGGCTACTCGAAGTGATGCTCTTCTTTCTTTTCCGTCCCTTCTTCTTTTCTGATTTTGAGCAGTCATCAGCCTTTATCTGCTCAGTGGCCGCCTTATGGAGTGTGGACGGGCTGAGAATAGATCTCCTTGTGGCATCTGCTTGAGGCTCGGTGAAGGCGCAAGATGCTGGAGACATGTCTTGAGAAGCAGCGAAGAGACGCGTGGAGCAAGCAGGCTTCGCCGCAGAATCAGCTGGACCGCGAGCTTCCTCGTCATGCTGATAGGCTCCTTCAGCAGGAGGCATGAATAAGTCATCAGCATCATACAAAGTATTGATGAACTGGTCGGCGCTGATATCATCATCAAGATCATCGTCTTCTTGTTGTGCGCCGATGGGATCATGTGGCGCCGACACGATGACTAGCGGTGTTGTCCTAGGTGTGGTGTCCCTTTCCCCCGTCATTAAACGCATTTGGCTCTTCGGCCATAGGCATATTTGGTTGAAACAGTCACTGAGGACTGCTGGCTCGTCCTCATCGTATCCGGGGGGTTGAATGGGAGGTTCAACTCTCTCGTAGCCCGAAATCACGAGAGAGATTTGAACCCTATGCATCTCCGGTGCCATCAGCATATTGTGCACGATTCGATTTTGTGGTTGAATGATTTTACCTTTGACAACATCCTTCAACTCGCCGTCCACGACTTGTAATAGAATGCATGGAGTGTCCTCCTGCGAAAGATATATATATATATATATATATATATATGTATATATGCATGTACGGCATCAGAGAGATTCCACTAAAAAGGCAAGGAGATGAAGTCCTCGTTTGAGTTGCAGACGCTTATAGTTACCTTGAGGGCGTCGAGGTCGGCTAGTGAAGAGACCCAGCCGATGACGGCGGGCATGCAAGAGCGGAGGGCGCGCTGCCTCCCGTGGCGTCGTTCGCCCTATTTGCGCTGCCGCCGGGTGCATTATTGTTATGCCCCGGTTGCTCGATCGTGGCTGGAGGAGTTACCATCACGTCCGGCGCCGCCGCCGCGGTGTTGGCGGACGGAGTCACCAATACGCCGGGAGTCGGTGCGGGAGCCACCACTACGGCGGGAGTCGGGACTGCAGGCGTCGCGGTGCCCGAGTTGCTGCCGACCATGCTGGGGACTGGTATGGGCCCTTGTCCACCACGCGCTTGCCAATTCGCGAGCGACTGCATGATATCTGGAAGGAGAGCGTTCATCGTCTTCGTCACTTCGTCCTGGACAAGCTGCGGAAGCGTGTTCACCTTCTCCTCCAGTCCACGAACATAAGCGGCATCTTCTTCGGTCCTTCTCGCCTTGCACCCCCTCGAACCGGACTGCTCCGCCGGTTTTCCATAATATTTGGACCAATTTAGGTCCGCACCAAAGCCGACCACACGTCCGGCTGACAATGGCTTCGCCGTCACGTCGTCAACCTTCTTGACCTTGTTCAACGCCCTGTTAAAGGCGTTGTCCCACGGGCCGGCCGGCTTAACCGACGAATCCTGTGATGAGGCGATTTTCATTTCCGCTTGCTGCAAAAAGAATGCGAAACGTTAAGAAATTGTGAACTTCACTCGAGAATTCAATCGACAAGGTCGCGTGGTAAACTACTTACCACGGCAGTCGTAAACTCCTGAATCTTAGGATCGATAATTATTTTCGAGGTTGCTTTGTCCGTATAGCTCCGGGCCCTCACAAAGAATTCGGTCTGCGGATCATCTTTGTATTGCTGGAAGGGGTTAGGTATGCCCGCAGCGGCGTACTCGGCATCCTCCTTGTCCCATTTAGGCTTGGAACTTTTGTAACCATCGGCTCTGAGACGGTGGTTACCTATGACCTGCGACCGCATGGCCTTGCCCTTTGCACTCGCGGCCTTGGCTTGCTCGGACTCACACCTAGGTAGCTTCGTCGATCAACGGATCTTTCTCCTTGAGCTCCTCCCAGGTTTTGTTCTTTTCAAAAATTGCCCTCTTCACCCGGGTTTTCCAACTGGACAAGGCCTTGCTCATCTTCCTGAGGGCCCATGTGTTTACTTTGTTCCCTCTGAGTTTAGTGTTATCGTACGGCTCAGGAAACTTGTATCGTCCGTGCAGCTTGTTGATAAGAAGCTGACAATAATGAATATTCTCACGACTCCTGAGGTTAATCGTGGTGATCGGCACGGTGTTGCGGAGGATCGCCGTGACTTGACGGCCGTACCCTTCCGAAAAACGTTCGGGCTGTTTAGGAATCCCGACGGCGGTCACAACAGTAAACTCTTGCCTGATGGCGCCGACCTTGGTCGGTTTCCGATTCCTCTTCTTCGACTGGGTACCATCTGTGTTGGAGCCACCGGTCCCATCATCCTCGCCGATGTTCCTGTCGCCGTCTGTCGTACCAGCCTCCTCCTCCAAGTCATCATCCGATGAGTCGGACTCCGACTCTATCTCCTCCTCATACTCCTCCTCGCCCGGAGGTACTTCCTCTTCTCTCTACTCCTCGACCTCCTCCTGGGAGTATTCCCAAAATTGCTTCCGTTTTTCTCCCGGCTGAGAAGAAGGACCGGCGTCGGCTCCGGTCGACATGTTTGCACTAGTACAATATTAAGAAATGCAACTACTTAATTAATTAGCACAATAAATAAATGCAAATACTCTCATGTTAAGAAAAATAGCAAAGGTCATGCACGAATTCACGGAAAAATTCGGCATGACCTTTGCTCTTTTTCTTAACATGAGAGTGCCCATTCTCAACCGAAACGGAAGTTAATCAACATTTCGGGAGAAAGGGGATAATAATTTGTACCTGCACAAAACAAATGCCTACATGTAGGCACAACAATGCACAAAAATAGATATTCAAACAGTAGATATTCAAGAAACATATACTTGCAAATGGATAAAAAATGAGCTTGACTAAAATAGCGGACAAACATGATGAAATAAACATGATGAGATCATGTAACAATGGCACATTTAAATGTAAAACAATCGAAGAACAGATTCTACACTTGCTAGTTTCATCATTATGTTCATAAGAACAAATGCTTACGTACTGGTTTTTTATAAGAACAAATGATATAGCTACTTCATCACTGTCCTAAAATTCTAGTAAAACTACTACATAACCCATGTGTTGCTTTTTTTAAAGAGAACCAAGGAATGACCAAAGCTACAAAAATTCCCTAGCTACTTTAGCAAATTCCCTAGCTACAGGACACACACACACACACCTCACACACACACACACATCACACACACAACACACACACACACAGGACACACACACAGAGGACACACACACACAGGACACACACACACACACACACAGGACACACACACACCTCACACACACACACACACAAATGGAAGAAAACATATGCATGAATCTCAAATCCTTAACAATTTCTAACAAACACATGGAAGAAAACATATGCATCATCATATATGGACCAAGAATCTCAAATCCCCTCTCTGTTTTCTTTGAATAACAGGGGAAGTAAGCAGGGGGCAGGGATGGAGATGGAGGCGTCGAGGGGGATCACCTCGGGGGCGTCGGGGTGGCGGCTCCGGTGGTGTAGAGGGGCTCCGGTGGCGTCGAGGGGCTCCGGTGGCGGCGAGCGGCGAGCGGCTCCGGTGGCGTCGAGCGGACCCTCCGCGGTGGCGTAGAGGAGCGGCTCCTCCGCGGTGGCGTCGAGAGGCGGCTCCGGTGGCGTTGAGGGGCGGCTCCGGCGTCGACGGCGAGGACGGTGGCGGCTAGGGCTCAAGAGGGGATCGTGCTCGAATGGGTACTGTGACGAGCAAGGGGGAGGGGGACGTGGAGGTTAAGGCTTAGGGGTGGCGCATTTTGCCAGAATGCGCCACCAAGAGGTTCCTTATGTGTGGCGCATTCCGCCGAAATGCACCACGCATAAGGAACCTCTTGGTGGCGCATTCTGGCAAAATGCGCCACCCCTAAGCACATTTAGTGGCGCATTTATGAAAGATGCGCCACCCCTAAGAGTTTTTTTAATTTTTTTATTAATTGGACTAGCTATCTATCTGGTTTTTTATCGCTACTAGTTTTTTATCGCTACTAAATATCTGGGTTTTTTAGCGAGGCCATGGCCTTCCTTCCCATCGGTGTGTGTTACTCATCCTATCGATCCACATACCATGCCTTAACCGTGTCGTCGCTGAACCAAGATCCACAAACACAAGGTGTAGCGGCATTTAGAAACATAAGAATGTGATCATCAATTACAAGGTGTAGCTGACCATTTCATCTTTTTAAGGAGTTAGGCATGATGCTTCAATTGTGTATAAAAGTGGTCAAACTTTATTAAGATTGACTTTGAACAAATCTTATATGCGGAGTAAAAATAAACGGAGGGAGTACTTGCTCTAACCGACCTTGAGAATGGTGCTTCGATTGTGTATCATCGATGTTCATACACTTCAAACTATGATCCAAACATAAGAATGTGATCATATCGATCCACGTACCATGCCTTAACCGTGTCGTCGCCGAACCAAGATCCACAAACACAAGGTGTAGCGGCATTTGGAAACATAAGATTGTGATCATCAATTACAAAGTGCATATTAAATCCATGCATACACAAAGTGATCATGAATTACAAAATATGTTTCTTAAATTTGGAGCTAGCTATCTAGCTATCGTTTCCTCACGATCTTCTTCTTGCCCTTCTTTGTAGTGGTTGAATAATTTAGGCCTGGCACACCTTCACTTTTCCTCTTGAATGGGAGGAGACCTTTCTTCGGTAGAGTTGTGGTGTATGTATCTTGAGCGGCGTAGTCATCCTCCATCTTCGGGTCGCCGTACTTGTCAAAGTCTTGCTCGTTGGCGACTCCATCCATCAGGTTGCGTGCGGCACCCTGTGACAAGGTGAATATCATATTTTTGTCCTCGGAAGCGTTCCTTCGCGGGGGATTAGCACGAAGCTCGTCCCTGAACCAAGTCATGAAACCGGAGTTGTGCTCTTTGATTAGCCGTGGATCTCGGTCCGTTATCTGCAGGCCCTGGTCACTGTACTTCTTCCTGATTAAATCCTTGTGCTTTACTATCCAAGGATCGACCAGCTGGATGTGTTGTAGCGCAACTAGGCTTGCTCTTTCAAAGTCGATGTCTCGACCGTCAAAGTTGACATGCATTGCGCGGCTTCCCTCGTGGTGACCACACCCATCGGTCCTGCCAAAGTGCTTGTTGATGGCCAGACAACCAGGGTTCTCGGTGTTGAGATAATTCGTGCAAAAAGAGATGCACTCTTCGGTTAGAAAGCCCTTCGCTATGCTTGCATCTGGACGGGACCTGTTACGAACGTATTTTTTGATGTGTCCATTCATCCTTTCGAATGGCATCATGCTGCGCAGAAACGCAGAACCGAGTTGGACGATATCCTCCACGACGTGGATCAGCAGATGCACCATAATGTCGAAGAACGCGGGCGGGAAAAAGATCTCAAGCTCGCATAGTATGAGCACGATCTCCTCCTGTAGCCTTTTGAGTTGCGTAGCGCAAATCGACTTTCGGGAGATGACGTCAAAAAAGTTGCAAAGGCCAAACAACGTTTTACGGACGTGCTCGTCCATTATCCCTCGCATCGCAACCGGGAGAATCTGCGTCATCAGCACGGCACAGTCGTGAGATTTCATCCCGCTAAAACGCTGCTTCACCTCGTCTAGGTATCTGCTTATCTTCCCTGCGTATCCGTTTGGAAATTTTACTCCTATGAGGCAGTGGATAAACCGCTTGATCTCCTCCTCGCACAGAGTGAAGCATGCCGGGGGACAGTGATCAATACCATTCTTCTTCTTGGTCGTCCTTTTCCGTATCCTCTTCCTCCTCCGGCTCATCATCGTCGTCACTAGGGGGGTGAAGTTCCCTCCTGATGCCCATAAATTTCAAGTCATTCCTTGCTTTTGGCCCGTCCTTGGTCTTCTCCAGCATGTTGAGCAGCGTGCCAAACAAGCTCTCGCACACATTCTTTGTGATATGCATGAGATCAAGGCTATGAGGACTGCGGAGGAGACTCCAGTATTCCAAATCTCAGAAAACAGACCTCGCTTTCCATACTCTCATCAACGGCTGAGTCTTCTTTTTTTTCTTTCCCGGCGCGAAACACTCTTTCCAAGTTTTCAGCAACTTGTCGATTTCTTTGCCGCTCCTTCGAGCTGGGGGTGCTCGGAGCTCCTCGCTTCCATCGAACAGATGTCCCTATTTTCTCCACGCGTGTTTCTTGGGAAGACACCTCCGAGACCCCTGGAACACGGTTTTTGAAGATCCGGGATCTTTTGGTAGCTGGCGGTACGTTTTATTATCCATGCACCTAACGCATGCACAGAATCCTTGGACCACGTGCCCTGAGAAATATCCGTATCCGAGATAGTCATGCACCGTCGTGATCACCGCGGCTTTCATTGGGAAATATTATTTTGCCACGGCGTCCCACGTATTGACTCCGTCTTTCCATAACGTTTCTAGCTCCTCTTTCAACAGCTGCAGATATAGATTGAGGTCTGTACCTGGTTGTTTCGGCCCTTGAACTAGCATACACATTGTTATGTACTTTTTCTTCATGCACTTCCAGGGGGGAAGGTTGTATATGCATACAAACACGGGCCAGGTACTGTGTGTGCTGCTCTGGCCGCCAAACGGATTGACTTCATCGGCGCTCACACCAATCCTGAGGTTCCTTGGTTCTTTCCCAAAATCTGGGTATTCGAGGTCCAACGCAGTCCATTGGCTACCATCTGAAGGGTGCCTCAGCATGTCCTCCTTTTCCGGATCCGGGTTCGGGTCATCCTCTTTTAGCTTCTTTCTATCCGCGTGCCAAGTCATGAGCTTTGCTTCCTCCGAATCTACGAAATACCTCTGCAGACGAGGAGTGATCGGAAAGTACCATACCACTTTTCTAGGAACTTTCTTCCCTCTCTTGTATCGACTAACACTGCACACCGAACATGTGGTTTTATCTTCGTCCTCACCCGATAGATCAAGCAATCATTTATGCAGACGTGGTATTTAACGTCCGGAAGATCGAGAGGGCAAAGGACTTTCTTGGCCTCAGCGATACTAGTTGGGCACGTGTTGCCCTTCGGAAGACGATCGTGCCAGAATGCCATGTTATCATCGAAGCTTTCGTCGGTCCATTTGTGTTTTGCCTTCATCTCCATAGCCCCAAGTGTTACATTCAAGCGGGTATCCCCCTCGTTGCATCCTTTGTACAACTTCGTAATCGCGTCTTTCTCGAGTTGCGCCATCTTGGCTTTCTCTCTAGCTGCACCTCTTGCGTTCAACGCCTCTTTGACAAGCATCTCTTGAACATGAGGGTCCCGCACCCAGCTTGAATCCTCATCATGTCCGACATCTTGATCTTCATGTCCGGCATCTTGATCTACATGATCCGCTTCGGCATCTTCTTCATGATCATGTACGGGATGCTCTTCGTCTTCTCGCCTGCCGCTATTTTCTGGTTGCCCTTCCTCATTTACTGGCGCCCCACCATTGACGTCCTCCTCCTCACCAGCTTCATCACTTATCCATCGTGTGTAGCCATCCATCAAACCATTACTCTTCAGGTGTCTTTGCAATATTCTAGAATCAGGCTTGGTCACGCACTGCAGGTTGCATCTCCGACACGGACATCTTATATCCGACCTATTATTCCTTAGCATGTCGTTTGTCGCACATTGCATCCACCTAGCCACGGTGATATCGCTCAGCATCTCGCGGACCATGGTCGATCACCTGCGTGCACGGAGAGAGCAACACAATTATATATCACAGTCGTCGCCGGAAAAATTCGGCATGACCTTCCCTAATAATGCATGGGAGCATGCGGAGAGTGCGCCAGAAATTTGCCAAAACGGAAATGAATCGACATTTCAGCAAAACATTGGCCACACAAGATACACATATACATCAAACCACCATAAGCTTCACATATACATCAAACCACCACAAGCTTCACATATACATCAAACCCAAGCTTCACATATACAACAAACCCCAAGCTAATAAAGGCAAGTATATGGGTCATAACTGGAACAAAAGAGTTTGGGAGGAGGTCCACTTACTTCAATATGAAACAAAATAGATGTAATGCCAAGTATCGATGGATAAATGGAAGAAATGAGGTGGGGAGGAGGAGAAAACCGAATAGATCTAGGGTGAGAAGAGTGGATCTAGTTTGAGAATTGTGTGAAGTGAATGAGAGGTGGTAGGTGGGGTGGAGTAGATAAGGGTAGCTCTAGGCATTTAGTGGCGCATATAAAAAGTCAGTGGTGGTGCATTGGTGAAATGCGCCACCCCTAAGCTCTTATGGGTGGCGCATTAGAGAAATGCGCCACCCCTAAGGATCTTATGGGTGGCGCATTTACAGAATGCGCCACCTTTAAGCTCTTAGGGGTGGCGCATTCTGTAAATGCGCCACCCATAGGGTCCTTAGGGGTGGCGCATATTGCTAGATGCGCCACGTATAAGATCATCCAGGCTGGCCCACTCTTAGGGGTGGCGCACTGGAAAATAATGCGCCACCCATACCCCTAAAAGATGGTGGCGCATGGCCTTCTATATGCGCCACTAATAAGCTTTCCATGTATAGCTATTTCCCTAGTAGTGCAAGAATCTATGCTATTCCTAGGCAAAGATTGAAACCAGATTTTAGCTTCTCCCCTTAAAGAGAAAGGAAATAGCTTGAGCTCAACAATATCACCTTCTACTTCTTTATACTTTTGCATATCACATAATTCAACAAAATTGTTCAAGTGTAAAGCAGCATCATCTCCAGCACCAGAGAATTGATCTCTCATAACAAGGTTTAGCAAGGTAGGTTTAATTTCATAAGAGGTAGCTGAAGTGGCAAGTGTGGCAATGGGGGTGCAGATAAAGTCTTGGTTGTCGTGACTAGTGAAGTCACACAACTTGGTGTTTTCAGTGGAACCCATAGAAGCAGCAAGTGTGGCAGATTTTTTTGTGATTTTTGATATAAGACACAAAGATAAAAACTGAAAGGTAAACTAACAAGACTAAAAAACAAAGGTAAAGGGTAGTGTGCAACTCCCCTATCTTAGCACTCGGAGTCCCCGGCAACGGCGCCAGAAATTTGGCTTGATGTGCGAGGTGATGATAGTGATTTGTCGCCATTCGTTGGTAAACCCCAAGTGGAAGGTGTGATGTAGCACAGAAGAAAATTTCCCTCAGTAAAGATACCAAGGTTTGTCTCCAGTAGGACTCTGGAGATGATAAGTAGGTGTCAGCGGCGCAACTGACGCGGACCTGGACACAGACACAAATAAATTTGTTCCCAACGAAGTTCAGAGAGGTTGTCAATCTCTCCGGTCTTGTTGTTCACAAAGGATCAAACACAAGGGATAATGATAGCAACTGAAAGTAAAAGAAGAAAAGTAAATGAGCGTGGAAACAGTAATGAGGATATGGACCGGGATACGTGATGTTCACTAGTGATGTCTCTCTCCCAAAAGACGATAAAACTGCTATGCGAGGTGAACAAATTACAGAAGGGCAATTGACAGGATTATGAACGCACCGCAATGCTAACTATGCTACAAAAGAAAGGAAGAGGCTCATAAGCATGGGCAGAACGCCAAAATAAGTAGACCGAAATCCAACTGCATCTAGTACTAATCATCCACCTTGAGATATCTATCCAGAACATCTCGCTGGTATTAAGTTGCGAGCCCCACCCAAAGTGTAAACCCAAAGCAACAGACAACTGCATTAAAAAGCACTTTGCGTAAAGTAAACAATCCTTGCAACCGCGGTTACAAGCACCGTTGTTTTCCCCCTTGTGGCAACAGCACATCCCCTAGACTCATGTTTCGGTCACTCAAGTGTGTCATCGGGGGGCATGAACCCACAATCGAGCATAACGTTCCCTCTTGGGGTTACTACCTACTACTTGGCCAAAGCAATAAACATCAACGGAGAACATGCAAGAATTACTTAAGAACAAAAATAGAAGAGATAAGAACCAAATATATTACTCAATCACAATCTGAACATAATCTCATAATCCATCAGATCCCATCAAACTCAGCATAGCAACAGCAGAAAGATTACAAAAGTGCCTCGATCATGTAGGGCAGCTCAGGAGGTCTAAACCATGAAGAACAAAGAGGGGAGGAGAACATCACATAGCTACTGATCACGGACCCATGGTCCAAAGGAAACTACTCACAAGACATCCGGGAAGCATCCATGGTGGAGAGGAGACTCCCGGAGGTCGGCCCTCCCTCCGGCAGGGTGCCGGGAAGAGGTGTGCTGGTGCTCCCGATCTCGGAAGCGCGGCGGCGGCGGAACAGAGGCGAGATCACGAAAAAGGGTTCTGTCCTCGAGGGTTTCTCTTCACGGAGAATATATAGGCGAAGGGGGGCAGCCAGGGGGGCCACCAGGGGTCCAGGCGCCCCCCTGGGGCGCGCCACCAGGGCGCCTGGGCCCCTGGTGGTGGCCCTCTGGCCCCACTCAGGTTCTTCCGGAAGGTTCCTCTGCGCTGATTTTTTTTCTGATTTTTCCCGAATTTTTGGAGCACTTTTTATATGGGGGAAAACTGAAATAGAAAAACAGCAGAAAACATGAACTGGCACTGTGGTGCACTTAGTTAATAGGTTAGTCCAAATATCATCAAAAGTGTATGAAAGTGTATCTAGATCATAGCAATATCACACAAAACATGCATGGAGCAAGCAGAAATTATAGATACGTTTTGGACGTATCAAGGTTCGATAGAGACATCAGCGGAATGAACTAAAGAGGAATATTCTCGTATCACCCCGGTGGTGCCGAGACACCAGCGGAATGAACTAAAGAGGAATACCGTCGTATCATCCCAATGATGCTACGCTACTGAGCCGACGAGAGTGAAATACGAGTTCATCCACTCGTAAGTCAAACTCGAAGCGACTCGGATAAGTCTCGCCGTTGTAGGTTCCCTAAGGCGTCTGCATTGATCCGTACCTGTTGCAGTTGTAATATATCGTTTCCGCGATCACTCCCAGAGTGATCACGACCCGCTATTCTAAACATAGCTAACAATGCGCAGGGTTTACTGCTGAATATAATATATATATTTATAGGCAACATAGGATAAAGGAAGGTACATCAAGGGGCGACAAAAACAGGCTATGCAATTGAATAGGTAAGCAACATAGCAGCAGCAGTAACAATGCCTAGTGCAAGAAAAGCACGGAAAGATAGGCGATATCTAGGGAAGAGAATGGCTCTGCTTGCCTGGAAGCTCGAGGTAGAGGTACGATCATCGATGAAGTAGTCGTACTCGGCAACGATGTAGTCGGCGGCAGCAACGAGGTCTATCGGAGAATAAAGGGGGGAGAAACAATAAATACACAATAATAATAGCAATACAATTGTATGACATAGAAGATATAAAGCAACGGGGCTCTAACGCAGTGTTCGGTGATTTGCTCGGAGCAGGAATTTATCCGGGGATGACTCATCAGTACCGGTTGATTACCGGACAGATGATCCGAAGGGGAAGATTCCATGTCTGCAGTGTTAGAGACATCTGACAGACATGTGGATAGTGTAACCTTGTTCGTTGATTGATTCTAAACAACTTTTATATTCATAACTTTTTCATCCGGACAGTTTTACCGGCTCCGGGTGATTACCGACAAACGGCCCGGAGGGGGAAGATCTCGTGTTCGTTGTGTTAGGGGGGTGTGGTAGACATACGGATATCTTATTATTATCCTACGTATTTTTCTGATCAACTTTGATATATAAATTATTTTCAAATTTCAAAGTTTTAATCAATTTAAAAAGAATTTCTGGAATTTCTTTTAATATTTAAATCAACATTATCCACAACCTTATCCACAACAGTACACTGACAGGGTGGACCCACATGTCATAGACAGTGGCTAATTAAATCAATTTTATTTATTTTAAAAGAGCAGAGGGCCCACATGTCATAGGTAGAGACATTAATTCATTTTATTTAATTAGACAAAATCAGTGGGATCCACATGTCATAGTCACATGATTTATTAAGCAAGTTAATTAATCCAGTAAACTAACTAATGGCCTGGAGCCCACTGTCATACACACATGGGGATTTTATTTCTTTTATCTATTTTAACACGCAATTAGGGGGGTTGGACCCCACTGGTCATAGGCTAGGGGGTTTTTGTTTATTTAAATGGGGGGGGTTAGGGGGTGTTTAACCTCTAATTTAAACATTAGAAGTTAATCTAATGGGGGTGGCCCCCAGCGGCCAGTGAGGGTGGGGAGGGGGGGGTTCAACCCGTGGTCTAACCCATGCGGGCTCGCCGGTGGCGAGCTTCGGCCAGGGCGGCCTGCGGTGCAGGGGAAGCCAAGGGCACGGCAGGCCCGCGGTTTGCGCGCGAGCGCGCGTGGAGGGGCGCTGCCAGGGCGCGGCGAGCACGGCGCGGCTCAGTGGGGCGCATTCGTGGTGACCACGGCGAGCACGGGACACGGCGACCCACGGTTACGGGGCGAGGGGAGACGGAGGGGGAAGCTCACGGTGAGGGAGGCGTCATGGCTGGGCGCGGGGCAGGGCGTCGAGGGAGCCCAGCCGGGGCGCTGGAGGAGGCCGCACCGGCGGCCAATGCAGCACCGCGCATCGACGACCGGCACGGCTTGGTTTCGTCGGGGTCGCGCGAAGAGGAGGACTGTGGCAAACCAACGCCATGGAGGAGCCTCCGTCCCAGGCAAGGTAGCGTGGGGGCGAGCGTGGCAACCAGGAAGGCCGGCGGCGCCCGGAATCAGCGGCGGCCAGGGCGTCCAGAAGGGGGGGGTCAGAGAGAGGAGCACAGGGGGGATGTAGGCTTGCCAGGGGCGGCCTGGTGGGAGAGGAGGAGATGCCCGAGTCCAGGGGAGGTCGGAGCGGTGTGAGATGGCGGCCAAGGCGGTTGTGGTCGCCGGAGTTGGTGGCGGCGCGGGGGTCCAGGAGGAGGGGATCCAGATCGAGACCGAGAGGGTCGGGAGGAAGAGAGACAATCGAACGAGAGAGAGGGCTGGCTTGGCAGTTGTCTAGGGCACCAGGGGGCTAGGTGGCTTGGGCCTAGCCCAGTGGGAGGTGGTGCACTAGGCGTAGGATAGTCTTTTCTTTTTATTTTATTTTTCTTTTCTGTTTGCTATTTGTTTGGCAACCAAATGACCTTTATAAAATATGTAACCAATCCCATTATTTGTGTTACACCTAGTTGTATTGCTACAAAAAATTTGAAGCTAAAATAAATTCATCTGGATTTTGTTCTATTTAAAAAGGATTAAAAATGATGGTTTTGCTACGGCTTTGATTTATTTAATTCATTCAAATAATTTGATAAATATCCATTTCCATACTATCATGACCTAATGATTAATTGACATTTAATAAAATTGCTTGCATAATATTAGGGCAAATTTTTATTGTCACTTGGTTTTGGAATTTTTATTCGGGTTGAATTTGAACAAGCTTTGATCAAGGTGATCATCACAAGTTAATCCAGGTAACTTGGCATTAACCAAAAGAAATTACTGTTGGTGAAAACCGGGGCGTTACATATAGGTAGTGGGAATGTACTACATTAGTACAATCTAACTACCTATATTTTGATACGGAAGGAGCATATGTTTAGTGTAGGATCTTGCTGCTGGCCACACGCGCCCAGATTCTTCTCCTCTATTTTTTTTTGATAAAATTCATCCATACATGGCGGAAGCACTCCCTCTTCTCACAATGGGGGAAAATATTCTTGACTCCATTTTCTAGCCCTTTACATGCATCTATGTGGAATGTCAAATGTGACACTAGCCCTATGCATCTTTTCAACAATACATCATAAACCATGTCCATTAAATTTCCGTCTCTGATTAAAAATAACCAATAGAAAGAGGGAACATCCAGTTGTGTCCGTCCAGAGCATTGCTTTGCTACCAATTGAGCACTCCGCTTGCCAATAAAAAAAGACGAGTCTATGCTCAAATATGGATGGTACTCTTCCTTGAAGCCATCGATGCAAGGCTTTAAAGCCATAAAGAACTTAGAGAAAATGACTTTTCCATCCTCTGTTACCTTAGTATCTATCTCCACAACACTGCCTAGTAACCTCTTCTTCACGTATGGTTTGAAGTTATAAAGCATCCTAAAAGTATTTTCCCAGTCACCATATACTTGTTTCATTGCCCTTTGTTTTACCTTTTCACTGCTTTTCCAAGTTCACTTTAAGTTTCCTTGTAGTAGTATATTGTTTCTTGGTTAAATAGGAGTAATTGTTTCTGCAACCCAAAGCTGTGATATGATGGTTGATACTCTATGTGAACTTGTGTAATATAAGTATGTTGATGTGGGATTTGATTGACCCTGATTGTACTTCCATGAGGTTGGCGTGTAGCAGATATATACCACTTGCAAGGCCTGGAGCTTCCATCAAAACCTCTGCACCTCACATAAAACTTCTTTCTATCAGTCTACGTAGTCTTGGCTTCAAACTCATGTTTAACTGCATAAATTTTGAAACACATCCGAAGCTCATCCATATCTGAGAACAACTTCCCTACTTAAATAACATGTTTTTTTTATCGTAGACATTTACCAGTTCATCATCATGTGCATCATCTACATCATCTACAACATCTTCCATCAACTATCCATCAACATCTTCAGATGAATCTCTGTTAGCATCAATAGGTAAACTGAATTCACCCCTCTTCTCCTTATTTTTATCACCTATTGGAATCCCAAAAAAAATAGTCATCTCTGTGTCAGCCATCGGTGAATGACCAAATCAGTAGGGTAATCAAATTCTACCAAATTCAAAGCAATAGAAACAACACTTGCATCACTATGACACCCCTCATGTCAATCTGCATCTGCAACATATCCAACCTTAGAATCTGATTTCAGATCAATGAGCTCCGTATGAAAGGTAATCTGTTTGCTTGTCCAATCGTCATGCCAATCGATTTCATCAACCATATTTATTCCATCCTCGATTCTCACATGGACGCCCTTCCAATTATCGAACCGTCACAATACCACCTCTTGCTTTGAACCCCCAAAAATGTTTTCCCAATTTTCTCCACCAAACTTCACGGCCTTCTCTTCCATGCTCTATAATTCTTGTCGATGAATCTTTGCAAATTCAACCTCCCATTTCACAATTGTATCTCTTTACTAGGATAATGTTTGTGCTTTGTACTGGGATATAAATATTTTTATGTTTTTTTCCGTTATTTACATTCCCACATTAATGTGATTGTGTAACAAATGTTTATAAAATCCTACCCGTGATTTACGTTGATCTGTGATTTACATTCACGCATTAAGGGTTTCATCACAGATTTTAGGAAGGGGATCCGATGTTTTTGGTGGTAATTAATGTTACTTATGGCACCGAGAAATAAATATTTTTAACGTTTGCTCATGATTTACCTTCCCACATTAATGTGATTGTGTAATAAATGCTTATAAATCATGCCCGTGATTTACGTTGACCTGTGATTTATTTTCACATATTAAGTGTTTCGTCTGAGATTTGAGGAAGGGAATCCGGTGTTTTTGGTTATAATTAATGCTACTTATTGTTGCGGGAGAGAGACATACGAAGGTAGATGGACGACGGAACATTGCATTCTTTTTAGGTAGTAGAGATATGTCCCACACACTACCATCACCTAGATTCACCTTAGATGGAAAGAATTCGATAGTGAATTCGAGTTCCCTATTTGTCAGTGGCAGTGTGAGGTAGCGGAAGCAGACGAAGTATGAATTGCAGACGCATAAGTTGGAAAGGGTGCACATTACCTAGTCAAAGTTGTCTCTGGCAATCTCATTCAGCCAACCCCCCCTCTCACAATCTGCATTCCAAATCGATTAGAAACAGAGGCGACACAATCAGATCTAACTAGACACGAAGGGGAACAAGACTATGGTAACGAATTCACTCACCACATACACCACTGCCGCCAAGAACGAAAGATCAGCCACCTCCGTAGCCGAGAATGAAAGCTCCACTGCCGCCAGCGTCGTGAACGAAGAAGGGAGCAACACGGGTTTCAATCAGGCAGGTAGGCATGTTTCACCTGATGCACTGGCAAGTGGGAACCATCACTAGGTGCACTGCCAGGAGGGATTCATCACTAGATGCACTGTCATGTGGGATCCACCTATCTTAACATAACCTCACTTCCCCTTAGCAACAATTTTAATCACCCGCGTGGACCTTGGATATTTGGGTTTATGAAACGTAGTATGACAACTATTCTGTTCAACTACGTTGCATTCTTTCAATTCACTTTAAAAACATCGCACATGAGCTATAAGTAATTGGGAGTAAAAGAAGCACTACAAGCAGATCAAGCTTTGAAACAAAAAGTCCGCAGAAATAAACAGATGGAAAAGGCTCATCGCATGACCGTAAGCATGAATTCGATACATTTCCTTGCCGGTTGCCACGGCAGAACGAATATGGTTGCGTTGTTCTGTTCACCACGGGTGCCAACTTCATTTGCATAGTTCGTTCGCTAGCTTTATTGACCGAAAGCAGGACGGAACCACCACTTTGTCTTCAATTTTCTGGCCTTAATTCGATTCAGCCATTAACCTTCTAACCACCAGCACATGCCCAGTAATCAAAACAAATCATTATTGCCGCGCTAGATCTCCTTCGGTGAGCATATATTATATATATAGCCATAGAGGCAGAGAACGATCATCATCCAGCTAACAACGTAAGCCAGAACCCAGCAGAAGTGAGCGCGCAAAATCGTATCGGTGATTGATTAGGCAGCCCAGCGCAGCTAGGCCAGCTCAATGAAGCTCGTGGTAGTTGTTCTGCTCATGGTGGCAGCCGTTACTGGTGGCCTATCGTTGGTGAGCACGGGAGAAAGGCGAGCTCTACTGCCTGGCATGGCGCCCTCCTCGCCCAACTCGGCGAGGGCCATCGAGTTCCTGTGGCGGCGTCGTGTGCTGCGCCGGGGAGAGAAGACCCTTGCCTGGCGGTGGCGCCACGACCCGCCCTCCGGCCCGAGCAGCCGTGGACACGCTGTCGTCACCGTCGTGCCGCCGGATGAGATGGAGAAGAAGAAGCAGTCCCAATCCAAGAATATTGATTCGTCGCTGCCATGACCGACAAATGGGAAAGTTGTATGCTTATGAAATACTCATTCCGTATCGAAATATAGATAGTTGGAATATAATACAACTATTAAAGAATTTCCTATGCCAAAGAGGGATTCGAGATTTCACCGCAGACTGGAATTCCAACTATAATCTACAACTATTATATTCCAACTATCTATATATCAATATGAAGGAAGTATAAATAGAGTCGATAACATCTCTTCCTCGATCGATAATTGTGCATATGATGTGCGCACTAATGCATTCAAAGTTTCATACCAATGCGTGTATCGGTGCATGCATGAGCTTGAGTATGTATTGTGTATATATGTCTAAGGTAATAAATGTATACATCGAGCAGTCCATTAGCTCGCCCCTGTTGAAATTATTGGGTTTTAGCACAGTATTATTTTCAAGAGTTCCTAGGTAAAATTTCATAGGTTCATATGGCCCATTCATACATGCATGATAAAGGATGTGAAAAGTTTATGTTGGATAGTAATTAGGTAAATTCATGAATAATTTTAGTAAAAACTTCATGAAGAAGGGTATCTCTAGCCGATCTCCTAAAATGCTACATAGGACTAAAATTTTGAATTTAATCCTCTAAACCGGACCTAGAAAAACTCCTAAAATCGTTAGATGAGTTAAATTTTTTTACTTCTCGACCCACGGAAGAGTAAAAATACCCGTCCTAGAGGCTGCCGAGTAAAATTCCGTGTCTCTCCTCACTCCCCTCCGACCCCGAATCCTCCACCGCAATTGTGTCCCACCCTCACACCGGGTCTACGGCATGATTGTCGCTATTGCGTCCCACAACCAGCTCTTCCCGGTTCACCGCTAATGTCGCCTCCCACACATCGCCATCGCTGCTAGAGTTTGCCAATATGGCCGAGCCTCGTACGTGCGAACCGGCAAGGAAGGCGCTGAAGAGCCTGATTATGGACAACTGCACGCTCCGCAGAACCAGCGACTAGGGAATATTGCATAAGCTTGCATGGATCTCTCTAAGCCGTTGTCAGACACATCGTACGCCATGAGGATCACGAGGGCAAGGGAGCACCCGATGGATGTTGTCCACGGCACGTATCTATAATTTTCGATTATTTTATGCTATTATGTCAGACAGGAAGCTCGATCAACATCTGATACTTGTCCAACGTATCTATAATTTTCAATTATTTTATGCTATTATGTTATTATTTTCATACACTTTTAATAACATTTTATATAATTTTATTGGACTAATCTATTAATGCACTGCCCACGTCAGTTGATGTTTTCTGGTTCTTTTTATGTTTTATAGGAAATCCAATTTAAGTATAAAAGGACTGGGGATTCCTTTAATTTTTTCCGAAGGAATAGAAGACGCGGGGCCAAGTGACACCACCTAGAAGTGTCACCGAGATTGTCTAGGAGCATATTTGCTTCTTAAAGAATTAACTTTTTATATCAAAACCCAGAAAAAATCTAAGAATAATAAAAACAAAATAAAGCGTAAAAAATCCGGAATCTCACGGATACCATCAAGACACGATATGTGACAGTTGTTGGAGGCGCCACTTAGCTAATTTCGAGCTCCTAAAAGTGATCTCTGGGAAAGCTTCCATGACGACATGACTATATATCGCCTATAGTAATGCTAAGCCCCATATCGCCTTGACATTTACATGTGTTTACGTTTTGGAGGCCAGCCCAATATGACTTCTTGGTAGGCACATAGTTTTCTCCTTTTTTCTGCGTGTTTCACTTTCGGATTTTATCCTTTTTTATGTGTTTTTTTTTTGTTCCTTGAGCAGATTTTTCTGACATTAAAAAAAGCAGCTTCTTTGGTTTCTTTTCTATCTTTTATATACTTTCAATTTTTGAAGGTTTTTTGTGTGATTTTCAGTAATTTTCTTTTGGGTTACAGCTTTTTGTTTTTACTTGAAGTTTTCTTTGTCTCTTCATTTTCTCTTTTTATTTTTATTTTTTTTTATTTCTTTTTCAATACATATGTACATTTTCATAGATAGTATATATTTATTTCATATACATCAGAATCATTTAAGTATTCATGGTAAATATTTTTTAAATCTAAATTCATATTATTTCAAATATATGTATTATTAACTATCTTTTAATACACATTTACATTTTTAGTAAACATCTGAAATATTATTTATGGACATTAAAATTTTTATAAATATATGATTAACAATTTTTTGATGCATGTCTTAGAACATTTTATATCATATTAAACATTTTTCAAATACCCTTCAAACTTTTTTAAAATCACAAGAGCCATTTACTTTAAACTACATGAACTCTTTTTACCTTACATATCTATCACTCTTATAAAGCAAAACCCCACTATAGAGTCATTTAAGTTGTGTATCTTGACATGCAAGCTATCCACATCATTCATCCTCTTAGCCAATCAATAGCCCATGTCACCCATTATAGACTCGCTTAAGCTTTCTATCTTCAAATATGAAAGCTATCCACATCATCCATTTTAACTGTGATTAATAGCCCATGAAACATGCCAGAATCGGCCGAAACTGCGAGTGTTGATGACCGGCACGTAAATGCACCCTGGGGTTCGTCAATGGTGGAAATCGCTCCGATGACCCAAAATGGTGATTAATAGCCCATGTAACTGTGATTAATAGCCCATGAAACAAGCCAGAATCGGCCAAAACTACGAGTGTTGATGACCGACACGTAAATGCACTTTGGGGTTCGTCAATGGTGGAAATCACTCCGGGGACCCAAAATGGTGATTAATAGCCCATGTAACTGTGATTAATAGCCCATGAAACATGCCAGAATCGGTCGAAACTACGAGTGTTTATGACCGGCACGTAAATGCACCCTGGGGTTCGTCAATGGTGGAAATCACTCCGGGGACCCAAAACGGTGATTAATAGCCCATGTAACTGTGATTAATAGCTCATGAAACAGGTCAGAATCGGCCAAAACTGCGAGTTTTGATGACCGACACGTAAATGCACCCTGGGGTTCGTCAATGGTGGAAATCACTCTGGGAACCCAAAACGGTGATTAATAGCCCATGAAACAGACCAGAATCAGCCAAAACTGCGAGTGTTGATGACCGGCACGTAAATGCACACTGTGGTTCGTCAATGGTGGAAATAACTCCGGGGACCCAAAACGGTGATTAACAGCCCATGAAACATGTCATAATCGGCCGAAACTACGAGTGTTGATGACCGTCACGTAAATATAATGTGCAATTTTTTTATTGATACAAAAAAATTAATCACAGAAAAATTTCTTTTACATTGCATACACATTTTTGAAAAATCCCACGTAAATTTATTTGATACATATGAACATTCTAAAATGTCACATTTTTTTAATACTATTGAATTTTTAATAACACCAACAAAAAACTATACAATGTGTTCAATTTTTAAAAATTTGTTTGTTTTTAAATTTTTAATATCTTTTTTGAAATATATGTATTTATAATATTTTTTAAATATAAAAATTAAAAAATATGTGAATACAATATGTTGTAACGTTTTTATGTTCTTATGTAGTGGAAACTTGGGCCCAACCCATTTTAGGTGGCGTTGTAGGGTAGGGTAAAATAAACCTTGTAGCAAGCAAGTTATAGGCACTCTCCCTCCTCGACACCCTGGAACGCTGCTCGATCTGGATTAGATGCCGCCACCTCCACTCGCACAACAATATTTAGTTCAGTACAACCCCTTCTTCTTTGGAGTACATATCTGGAACCACCAACACACTGAAGTTTACGATCGATGCGACCATCATAACTTTTTTGGGGAAATATGTTGCATTCTCTTAGCGGCACCATTCTTCAAAAAATGAAATAGAAATTCCAATTTAACAAATTCCGTTTTCGAAAAAAATAAAATTACAAATGAAATACTTGATTAGTTGTTGTTATGTGGAATTCGAAAGTTGGAATTGTTTACAAATTTCGATTCGTCAGCTACAATTTCTCAATTGCTTTCAATTATATTTTTTTTAAACATCCCTCTCCTCGACTGCGGTTGACTATTGTTGCTAAGTTCTTCTATGAAAACCGTGCATGGAGAATACTCACTACTTCGAAATGAAATCAACAACAACCGTGCAACATGATTAGCAAACAACATACAACATAGATCAGTCCAGCATCGAGTAGCATATATATGAACACACAAAAATATACGCGGGGAGAAGAAAATCACTACATGTGGAGGCCACTACTCGGGGAAGGTCGGCGTGAGGTATTGGATTGTTGCAGATGGTTTAGGCGAGGTGGCATGGTGACGTGATGTGGTAGCAACTGACTGGGAGATGCAGCGATGTATCATGGTCAGTGGCAGTGGTTGCACTAGGCTGGGCTTTGACATCAGATGACAATGTCTGATGAGTAAGATGGCGCTGGTGGAACCCCTTCTTGGATGCATTCGGGATAAGGTCTATCAGAAAGAGGGTGTGGGAAGTGAGTGGATAGGAGAGAACGAGGGACCGATTCGATCATGGGGTCGTTGTTAGGGAATCAGTACTTTTTTCTTGGAAAAGCACTAGTAGAAAACAGGGCTTTGGTCCACCCAAGATCAGAGCATTAGTCCCGGTCGTGGTACGAACCGGGACTAATGGAAGCATCGGTCCCGGTTCGAGAGGTTAGGACGCCGGTCGGGCCTCAGCAGGCATCAATCCCAGTTCGGCTGGGACCTTTAGTCCCAGTTCCATCCACCAACCGGGACTCAAGGTGGTTGCTGCCCTTTAGTCCCGGTTGGTGTCTGAAACCGGGACTAAAGGGTTGGTAGGCCTATATATAACCCCATCTCCTCTGCTTTTTTGGCCGTGGGATGGTGGAGGGGTGCGCTACTCAGTTTTTTTTTCCTATCACATGAGGTGTTCGATGAAATGCTGGAGCCACACTTAAACTTTCTCCTTTGTTCTTCCTCTAAGCTCGACCTCTAAGCTCCATTTTTCCCAAGATTTGTCTAGGTTTGACAGTGCACCAACTATCCAAGTGTTCTAAAAAGTTAGCAACTTCATCCTTTCGTCTATCACTGTTAATTTAGCTCATTTCAAATGCTTTAGAAGTAGTGTGGTTTGTCGGTTTAAGTGGAGTGTATGTAACTTCTTAGTTTGCACATGTGTAGGGTGCCATCGTCATCCCCGTCCTCACCACCGTCGATCGTCCGCGCCGATCTCGTCGCCGGCACCACCGTGATGAGCCTATTGTTCTTATCTTTTTTATGGAGGTGATCCGATATAGAGTAAAAATGTCGTGATCCATAAGCTAATAATGCCATGACACACGTTCTAAATTTGCCATGGTCCCTTAGAAAAATAATGTTGGCATGGCTCAAATGAAAACAAATTTCCTTGGATAGTTTACAGTTTGTGCAATCCGTTGATTGAAAAATTGATTGGTGTTAATCCAAAATTAAGCATCCTTCTGAGCCGTTGCATCAGATCTGGGCCGCCCATTTTTTATGTTACTGTTTAACTCGTTGTGAATGGGCACACTTTAGATCACCTGTTGCATCAGATCTGGGCCGCCCATTTTCTATCCAACGGCCAAAAATACGAGCAAAGTTAGAGGTACTTTTCCTCTCTGCTTTCTCTCTTGGGCAAGTCTGACAATCACCAGCGGGTGCGAGAAGGGAATATATGCTGGAGGAGAAAGATAGTGGACTGACTTGAGGATAAAGCTGTGGAGAGTAGAAAGAGTCACCAGAGGAGACGATTGAGCGAACGAACGGTGTCGTTGATGTGGCACATCAAGTTTCAGGTTTTGTATGAAACGACGAGGATTGCGTCGCTCCACGCAGCCGCTACTCCCTTTGTTTTGAATTACTCCTGATGTTTGTGCTACTCCCTTCATTTCGAATTACTTGACATGGCTTTAGTTTAAACTGATACAGTATATTATTTAAGGTATTTTTTTATCACTCCATCGCAACTGCTAGTAAATAGCTTGGTGGAGTTCGAACAAGACGAGAGAATAATAAAACGCACATATATAAATTCGATAAAAACAAACTGCATGCAAACAAATACAAAAAGATATATAGTAATATCACACACACACACACTTTGATCCGCATGCATGATCGAGTAACCGTATAGAAAATGCAAGTGTTTTGCTTGTATAGGGATTGTTTGGTTACTGGTTTGTGCTGTTACTGTGATCAACCAGCTGCGGCGGCGGGTACCAAGTGACTTTGTCGCCGACCATCTCTGCGCTGGACTTGCAAACAGTGGCGTCGTAGAGTTGGGTGGTGCTGGGCACGCCATAGCCGAGGGTGACCGGATGGCAGTAGAAGCTGATGTTGCCGATCTTGTCCGAGTAGGCGACGTCCAGCTGCACCATGGTGGTGAAGCTGGTCCTCTGCTGGTACATATCGTTGAGGTATTCCAGCGTGCTGTTGTCCTCGATGGGCAGGGTCCAATGTCTGGTGTACGTACCCTCTGGCTGCACGATGAAATGATCCTTGTCCTCTGGAGGGAACACCAAGCTGGCGATGGCCACCCCGGTGTAGGATGCGTTGACGTCAAGGATGCGGACGGTGGTGACGTTGCAGAGGATTACCTTGTTGCGGCGTTTGCTGGGGTTGTTGGCGCTGACCGCGACATGGAGCACCACCTTGGCCACTCGATTGTACTCCGTAGTGATGATGTCGTCGTCGTCGCAGTGGTCGACGGTGTCGGCCCTCGCCGTGGTTGATGCCCTGCTGCTGCTTCTGACGTCTGCAATCTTCTTGTTAGATCCGCCGCCGTGGCCTGACCCGACCTGCACTGCCGGCATCATCGACCTACATTGCCCATCATGGCTGACCACTGTCGTCTCCGCAGCTGCGCTCGTCGTCACCTGCGTCTTGTTCCACCACATCTGCTCTGCCTGGATATAACCGTAGTTGATGAAAAGGTCAATCTTCTCAGGGCGGTTCAGCACGATGATTACCATCACCACCACGACAGCGGCAAGCACAGACACCACGGTGGCCACCAACGTGCGCGTCGTAGCTAGGCACGGGAACCTTGTGTTTCTTTGCTCGCCGCCATCGTCGTCGCCGCCGTCTACCTTTGCCATGTATTCTGTATGTTGATGTAGGCTGGAGATGGATTGGCTATACCAAGCTATGCTTGTCACACAGCTCTCTTGTAGTACAGCACGTTATAGTTTTATATGGCATCAAGGTAGCTCTCTTTATGGTCCATGGGTATCCCACCTTTAAAGTGATTTAAGTGAGTGCTTTCATTGCATGCAATTGGAGATACTCCCTCCATCACAGTTTACCGGGTGTGCATGTGCCCTAGGTCATTAATTTTATCAACATGATCTATGTTGATCAAACTGACGACCTAGGGGCACACACACGCCCGGTAAACTGTGACGTATGGAGTAGTTATTTTTTCTAAACAGTCAGGGGTGGGGAGGGAATCATTCAGATTTTACTATGTCATTGTTTTATTGTATTTCCTTCGTCCCAAATTAAATGTTTCAATTTTACATTAACTTTAGTATAATTAAAAACCAAGGGGGAGTATATATCTTGCATGGAATGATACAATAGAAGCTATACCATAATTGAAGGTCTTTGTTTAGAAGACACTACAGACGTAGATGTTTATAAATATGTACATACACTCATGCCTATGAACGTCAGCTGTGTAATTCTGTGATTTTGGCAACACGTGATGCCAGCACAAAATCAGCTGTAACACATGTGCGGCTGTCGTGTGATTCTTTTAGTTTCCTACAAGGCAATTTAAAGACAGAAACGTAAATACTACCCCATCTAAAGAGTACTCGAGTATTATATCTTTGCCAAAGAAAAAGAGTGAGTATACGTGTTAATGTGCTTTGTTCAGATCTACCAGGCCAAAGATGTTTAGGGACCATTGCGAGTACGTCTATGCAGCATGCAAATTACAAATTCAAGATGAGAAAGAGCACGCATTCTTAACCAGCTTTGTTGTGACAAAAGATCGATACTCTGTAGCTTAATTAGTGGGTCTGTCCAGGTGCCAGTCACTCTACCTTTCTAGACGATCGCCTACTAGATAAGCCGCACAATGAAATCCGTAAGCTTAATGACCTAGCAGTTTGTGCAATCATAAATCGGTCGCCTCTCAAACAATGCCTAAGCTTAATCACCTAGCAGGTTGTGCACGATTGATTGCACAAAATAATGCAAGTAGAGCTGTTGATCGTCATATTTAAAGTTGGAAAACATCCTAGCACGATTGATTGCACAAAATAATGCAAGTAGAACCATGAAGAATATTGTTCATAGTTGGCAAAAGATAAAAATGATGAGAGACACACGTGCTTAAGGGCCATTGTTTTCACTAAAAAGGGTTGTTGTCTGATATCGTCCTCAATCTTTGCCATCTTTTCTTTTTGAGATCATCATTGTGATCTATTCTTTTTCCAAAGATATATTTGTCTTGTTCACCGTCATGCATCACATCATTATGGGAGGAATAAAGGACTTCTTTTTAGGACGATTCTGCAAACCGATCAGCTACCAATTTTCGTTGCCTCTCGATAGACATGGCAGCTGTTAAAACAAAATTGATTCTTTTAAGGTGTAACGCTAGAAGTCAGCCAGATGTACACTAAAAAATCAGTCGCCTCTTAGGCCACACTATGGAATCCTTTGATAGAAACTGTCAGTAGTTTGATCTCAAATTATGGCTATTTTTGAGTCTTTGACGCATCTCCGCGTCTGCAGCCGGCGATGGAAGCGTTGAACTCCAGCCTTGTTTAATTAAGCTTAGCATGTGCCTTAACCAATAATGTGAAACAACAATGAATTTTTTATGCAATAACACAACAAAACAAATTTGCTTTAGTGTCGCTCCGACCATAGCTACGGTGACCGACCACTGAAGAAGAATTAATCATGGCTTTGCGATGGCGGATGATTTAGATCCGTAACATGGTGGATTATCATATGACCTATCAGTAAAGTCTTCTAAGAGACTCATGGCTCGACCCATAGGGTCGGACCTGTCTTCATAGGAGGCTCCTTAGTACACCATCACAGTGGCGAACCGCAAGAATCTGGAAGCCCCAGGCCACCATTGTACACTGTAGCGTATAGTATTACTGTAGTCATACTGTTGCTACAGTTAACAAAGAACAATGCCATCACGCCCCAGGCCGCCGCCCGGGCTGCCTGGGGCCTAAAATCGCCACTGCACCATCAGTATGTCATTCGTTGCACACGATGCATTGGTGGGGGCACGTGGGTTACTTCATGCATCAAACCTGTTGGCTTTAGACCGGGTCCTATGTGGTGGTTCATGCATCACACACGGTTATTTTGCCGCAACTGTGTGCATTGCTATTGGTCATCGCTCATGGATCTTAGTACTACCTTCTTTCCAGTTTATAAGGCTTGCGCAACGGCCGAATCTGAGCCGGCCCCGTCAGTCTTGGGGGTCGCCTTGGGGGCGCGGCTGGGGCGAAACTCGCCTCAAGCCGTTTTCGCCGCCCAAGCGCCCCCAAGCGGCGCTAAAATAGCGCCGCAAAACGTCTTGGGGGGGGGGGGGTGGGGGGGCGAACGGCTGAAGATGCTCTAATATTCCATATACTCAACACTTCCTTATTTATATATTCTTTTCAAATTCATTTTCAAGCATATGTGTCCCACAGTCATTTTTCTACACTCCAGCACACAACACCCGTTTATTTTATCCTTCAACTTTGCTTTAAGTCATATGTTAGGGAACTAACGTATTACATTTACATGGATTTTTTTATTTCTTTCAAATGAACTAATATATGGACATCAAACTTTTTAGACCAACAGAATACTAGAACTACAATGCGTACAAAAATCATACCTTTTGGTCTAGCGTAAATATACAAAAAGATATTTTTAATAGAAAATATTATTGTAAATACTTATAGTGCATGTAAAAGTATGAATTATTTTACCTTATTGTAGTTGTAATGTTTTCTTGTTCTATAAAGTTTAAAATACATAAGTTATTTTAGAAAAAAAACCTGCACAGATATCAATGCCAAAATAGATTGCTTGATAAAGGAGATGCCGTGCAGATTTCTCCTTTATATATAGTACTATACAGCTGCTGGATGGCTGCTATGCTTAGCTTGCTAGTTACAATCGCCATGTCGATTCCTGTTGCTACATCCAAAAAATGGAGCGCCGAGTATATCGCCGTCCTAGCTCTGACAGCAACTCTGGTTGCCGTCATCATCGCTTGCATAATCTGCATCAGTCTCTCCCCCGCACACATCTTGTTCCGCATCCAAGATGCGAGCCTGGAAACTCTTCGGGTGAAGCGAGAAGACAAGAATCCCAGTCTCTTCTTCAACTTCACCCTGACGGCCAACAACACCAGCCGGCGCATGAAGGTCCAGTACAGCGCCCTGAGCACAGAGGTATGGTACACCCCAACGGGGTGGGTGGTGGGCGATGTACAAATGCCGTGGAAGGGGAAGCTGCAGCAGGCTGGGAATGTGAGCAACATCAGGGTGGGGGTCGATTCCGGTGAAGGTCATAGCGCCTTACCACCGCCCTCCGCCCCGGCCCAACCAGGCGTTGCGGCACCGCCACCGGCGACGGTGGACACACCGATACACTGGCCATTTTGCAAGGTTGCGGTGGAAGCCAAGGTGCAGTTCGTGTACGGGCTGGTCCGCACAAGGCCGTTCCACATAAGGGTCGCGTGCTTCCCGGTCAACTTCCACCGTGGTACTAGTACCTACATCACCTGCAACCTTACTGAATGATATATGTCACCATTTTTGTTTCTTGAGAAACGTCTCCACCTTCAATTTTTAGCACCATGTGATTTGACCTATAAAAACTTTTGTTGTTGTTGTTGTTGTTTTTGTTGTTGTACACTTGTACTGTCGTATTGCCTCAGAAAATTATAGCGTTACCTCTCTTGTTGTCAAAACGAAATATAATATACAGCTTTGTAGTACCTTGTGGATAATACTCCTTTGTCATCTCTTTGACTTTAAAGAAAAGCGTAGCAAAGCTAACATGACAAAAGATGAATCCTCTTGAATTGCTGCATAAGACATGGTCTGATTTGCTGGTAGCCCGGTTTAATTGAAAAATAATTCCCTAATTGAGAACGTCTCACATATTTTTTTACAGAAGAGGGATCAAACGAACTTAGAACATCTCTGATAATTTTTGCTCTACAACTTAATCTCCCAAGCTTTAATCCCTAAAATTTTGAGGAATTAAACATTTGACACACTTACCCTATCCCCTAAACTAAAAGTCACGAATGAGCTCGATCCCACATGCAAGTCTCACTCTCCATCTTCTTATCTTCTTCCTGAAGCTGAAGGCATGGTCTTGAGTTTCACGCAGCCAACGATGACTTTTGGCGCGTAGATGATTTCCAGAAGCTACCTGTAATGCAGCTCTGCACATGGCCGGGGATGGTGGGGGCATAGTGCACATGTGGTCCAGGATGATGAGAGGGGTGTGGAAGTGGCCCGGACAATGGTGAAGACGAAAAATCAAAGAACATTCTCGCTGCCTCTCGGTGTCGTCAGCGGGTTTGGCGGGCTTGCATGCATGTCGGTGCCGTAGCCATGGAGGACTCCCGTCATGGTCACCGTGGAGGAAAGATAGTCGTGTGGGAGGAGATATAATTTACTAAGAGTGGGAGTTCTCTACCTAAATTTGGCCAGCTGGGATGGGTTTGGGGAAAATCTATAATTTTGGGAGATTAAGCTTTTTAGTGAAGGATATCTAGGTTAATTCCCTATATAATTGTTAGAGGCTTAAAGGTTTAAAGTATAAAGTATAGAGATAATATTACTACATTAACTTGTGATCACGGAACAACAAACTAAACTAGTTCAGATAATAGGCTCTCGTCTCCTTTATATATAAAGCAACAACACCCAAGTTACACGGTGGAATGATGCAATATAATGAGGTAGTCCTCTAACATAGCAGATCCTAAAATAACCGACCAACATAACCACAACTACATGGCTGCACAACGAAGCACACGACGATACGACCTAAGACACCTAGCCTCCATAACAACGCCCTCAGGAGGGGAACGCAAGGACCGCCTCTGCCGGGCCCAAGAGGCCATGGGTTTTCACCCAAGACTCGCCATGAAGAGAAGAACCAGGATAATGTCTTCAAATTTGATAAAAATATATGAACCAAATGCCACTAAAATATAGCCAAATATTCCTGCATCAATGTGTGGGGTGTAATTTCGTCTAAGCTCCTATATCTAAATAGCTAGTACACACTAACTTACTTCTCTCAGAATACATATATGCCACTCGAACATGCAAATATGCATGAAAAGAGTTCAATCTGCTGATCCAGTATTAACTGGAAGACAAAAGTTTAAGAACATCAATGTGACAAAAGCTGGTTAGGTGGTGTGAAATTCATATGGACTCCAGATATTATTTGGTACCTCTACTTCCCGGGCATCTCTGGGGTAGGTCATGTCTCCGAATTGTTTCCATCTTTATCTTCATCGTCACTATCATTCTCATCTTCATCACTTTCCTCATTTGTACGCGTTGGTTCAAAGTCAGGGTTCTTCTCTACCTCTATTTGCTCCTGTATGTCCATTTTTTTTGCCAGATTCCCACATTTGCTTATTTCTTTTCACCTGCCTTACCTTACGAAAAAATAATACTACGTGCTAGGTGGAAAAAAATTCTTCAAACCAAGAGGATGTCCCTTTTGTTGGAATATCGCGACATTCGAATAACATTTTCCATAATGGTATTTTCCCTGACCTTGTTATAGTAAGAATTTTGCGATCAGTGTGTAGCCACGGGTGTAGCAACTATAGATCAAAGATGAAATAATCATATAATCACTAAATATAAAAACTCTATCTCGGGATTTCAACAGATAACAACATGAGACCAACATGCGCCATTATGATGCTCTATTTTGAGCAAATAAAATACATCATTTTTCAAAAAGAATGAATGAGAAGCGTTGAGGTGGAACTCAGGAAGCAATCCGGAGTCGCGGGGTTCTGGCTATGCAAACCCTAATCCTAAGTGAACCTACATTCTCTAATGGGAAAATATCCAGTGCTACCAGCCCTGGGATGATACGCTGCTCCAAAGATGCATGGTGCATCAGAATTGAAATAAAGGAGCAGGATCAAGTTATTGATGCATTTACATGTAGCCCCTCCGAACATTTCCTTAATACACCTAGAAAGTAACATGGCTTTGCAAAAATGGCCTCACACGCTTCGTCAGCTCCTTCTACTAGACCTAAAGCACAGGGCGTTGATCTCCATGCAAGCTTGCGCTTTTAAATCCAGAAAAAATAGAACAAGTCAACTAAACTGAAATTTACCACAGGTAATTACAAAGCTTGCATCATGTGAATTATGGAAATTGTCTAGGCATGATTGAGGTTAACAGGAGTGCATGGGGAATGAACCATGCGTACGGCGATGGAGCAGATCATACTGGACAAGGCACTGTACTGGACAGTGGACATGCAAACAGAACAAAGCTTGCTCCAATAAGATATGCACTTGTATCTTGATTACATAATTACTAAGGGTGTCTTTTGTATATTGACAGTGGAAAGTAAAGCTGCTTGATCTTGTGCATTCAGTCCAGATCCAATGAACCACATGATTTGGGATCACCGGAGCATTTCATGAGCCGTATTATCAGATACGTACTCATTCTCTAATAAAATATGAAGGAGATGCTCCATTGGATTTCAATAACATGCGAAATGATGCAGTCCAGAAGTGTTACCTCTCTGTTTATGATTAGTTTTTGCGATGTATGTCATAGGAACCGTGCGTTCCTTGCCGCTTCGAATGACTGATTTTGCCCTGGCTTTCTTCGTCACCGAGGAGGAACATTGTCGCCACAACCGGGGGAAGGCAACTTCGTCATAGATAGTCGTCTGTATTTGGATGAAGAGAGAGGGAGGAGGTGCATTGTGGTGCAAAATTAATGTGAGGTTAACTGCGAGGTATTTATTATAAGTGTGAAAAAAATAAGCCAAATCACGCTTTTTGGAATATAGGCGTGAACGAAAAAAATAAGGGAACAAAATATAGGAAACCAAAATTTTAACTGTTCAATTGAGAGGTTAAGATTGGCAATTGTACAAGAAGATGTGTGCTCCAGAAACAAAAAAGGAGGGAACCAAAATATCAAGTGTACTATTAATTGAGAGCCGTGCACTTGTACGCTCATGTGTGTGTGATGCACGAGCCAATCCATAATGAAAAAGTACACTCATGTTCTTTCCTTCGGAGTTCACCACTAGTCAGAGTTGCGCTGTTTGGTCGCATGTTTTAGGGTTCACGATGATGCCTTTAGGGGAGGGGTGATGATGATAACGCATGTGTACGATCTCGGCGATGCACTCTTTAAAGTGGTGCGTGTGAGGTATCTTAGGGGTGCCGCTCATGGGTTGTCAGGGGTTTCACTCGATTTTTCTTAATTAACCGAATAACTCTATTTTTTTTATTCAATAGATGTGGCAAAACTTTTACCATCATTTCAAAAAAAAAATGGCCAAGCACTCAGCTCATCTGTAGGGATCCCGCAGGAATTAACATGCACGGCTAATAACATAGCCCCACGTATCCTTGTGGTCAAAGACTATAATTAACTTAAGTTTATTTGTTTCTTTTCCACAGTCTCCTATTCTGTTCGTCGCCACAGTGATTTCCTACAGTGATCCACTTTTATTTTTAATAGAGAGCCATCTCTGTTAACAGAAACCTCAAATTTAATCAAGAACCTTACTCCGTAGCGGCGTCGCATATGATACTTGCCGTGCGGCGGCTGACAGGACCCCTGTGTATACGTATTAGTACTAGTATTAATAGAGTGACAAAATGTGCTAACTTTTATGTTTTCGGATTTTTGAAATGTCTTATCTTCCAAACTGTTAACTCATTTGATGATCCGTTCGTACCATTAGGTTTCTCGCGACGGGATCTTCGAAACTAGATCACATATCAACATGTTTTTACCACTTTGTTTTTCATCACTACTTGTCATATTTCTGTTACTTACTTTCTGAATAATTATCCACATAGTTGTCAGATTATACCAACTTGGTTGTCAAATCATTGCACATTAATATACATAAATAAAAAACATGTTTTATGTTATATGTATGTGTTTCTTTTTAGAACCACCCAAAAAAACACCTATATTTGTCATGTTATTAGTACCCAAATGTCATAATGACTTGTTGTGCTTGAATGATTGGTTACCGGTTTACTTATATTCGGTTGCCGTATTATTTACATCTATTTGACATGATGGTTTATTGTTCTTGCCAGTTTTATCAGTTTGAGTTGCCATTTTATTTTATCGGATTGTTCATAAGCTTAACTGTACGGAACCATTCCCTGATAACTATGTACAAATATTTGTGGCAACAATTCGTGGTAAAAATGGCAAGTAAGGTGACCTAAATCTCGCAACTGACGGTGGCAAAAAAAGTTCATGGAAACTTATCAATATGAGATCTTATTTTGAAGCCCTCGTGAAAAAAAACTCAATGATAAAAACATAACGTAAATCGCATTAATGGTTTGTAAGACAAATTATTTTGGAAATTCAGAGAACGCATAATTCGATAATGTTAGTATGAGGATATAGGTCTTTACATCAATTTGATATGCCAGCACGCCGCACCGTAACGTCCACATGCGGCGAAGCTGTTAAGCTTTTCTCCATGGACAATGGCAAGTAACACTAATTGTGCACATAGCACGCTAGTTTAAGTTTGGAATCCATAATACGGGACTGGTTGCCTTAAACTTGGACCATTCTTGAGGACCATGATCCGCTTTAGCCTTTGCTAAAAAAAGCTCTAGCAAGTCATAAAACATGTACTAAAGAAATGCGCGAACACAGAAGGCCCAACATCAGCCTTTCAGAATACTTGCCTTGGGCTTCCTATTTAGCATAATTGAAAAGTAAATGTCCAAGATATTGTAGACTGTTCATGAAGAGAAATCCATGGAGACCGATGATTGAAGATCACATGCGTTTGAGCTTTCCTGGCTAAATCAAAAGGTTCCCAAGGATTTGAGCTTAGAATGAACATATGAATTAACCGGGCCAAACAATGATTTGCAATGACATTACCATATAAACTATAAATGAACCGTTAGTGCACATGGCATCTTGAGGTCGAGCTTAAACCAATTGTTTCTCAATCTTTAGTTCTTTACTATTTAATTGGGGCGTCTGCAGTCCGGGCCTTGTCACTTATTTTCAATCTGCAATGTTAAAAAAGGAAACCATCCCGACTAACCTAATTGAATTAACAATTTCCTAAAAAATTTCATGTTTCGTTTTCTGACTGAAACAATGCTGATCAACCGCAAGTATGTGGCTGTCCACCTAAGTGAATGTATGGTGTCCCGCTCGCTCCTTCCTCCAATCAACGACCTTTGAGCTCTTATGGTGCGGTTTCTTTGGCACGTCAGTGCCGTCTGACAAGGATCTCATCGTCCGAACAAGAGGCTGCTCCAAGCGACGATATGGCCGCATGTATGATGCCTTCATGTGCTTGTGCTCACAATATGCAGCAGGACACGGCCACCCTCGACCAACATGTGCACGTCCCTTTGCTAGCACACACGCTTCCCATTGAGAGCGGCATCCTTGATGCTAAATCTGGTGCCATGTAAATGCATCTAGTGCCTCGTTTGTGGTTTCGGAGGATTGACGATAAGACTGGTGAAGGGACTAATGCGCTTGTGAGTATACACAGATAAAAGTCCGTGAAGAATTGGTTTAACCAAGAATAGTGATCACTAAAAATGATGAGGAAATTATAAATAATTTGGTCTACCATATCTGAAGGATGAGCCCAAGAACCATAATTTTAAATAGCCCGCTATAGCCTGGCTATAGCCTTGTCAGCATGATGCCGCTAAAGAGTCCGGCAGCTAAATGGTCTCATGTACAAATGACACGCTATAGCCTGCTATTGCGAGCTATAGCTTATTTGGAGGTCAACCACTATTTATCATAGCCCGCTATTTAACACACTACCAAGAACTTGTCGTGAAGACTGTAGTTTTTATAGTTTTTCTTTCTTCTTTGAGTCATAAGAAGAACTATGCTGCTAGGGGTCCAGGTTTTGAAAAGAATAGTGATTCCAAAGTTTGCTCAATCCAACCTATTTCTTTCAGTGTAGACTTTGGAAATCTTCAATAGTGCAGGTAATTGTCTTCGATGTCTTAGATAAAATTCTTTGGGAGACGCCCTAGTAAAAGTCATCACTAAGGAGTTAGGAAACAACCTGTTTGGTGAGGACTAATCCACGGGTACTCCTTGAGAAAAAAAAATGAGGGAACCAAAAGGAGGGAACCCAAATTTTGACTGATTCAATATCAATTGAGAGGTTGAGACTGGGAAATTGTACACGCAGATGTGTGCTCCGGAAACAAAAAAGGAGCGAGGGAACCAAAATTTTGAATGCACTATCAACTGAGAGCTGTGCATTTGTACACTCATGTCTATGTGTGATGCACGAGCCAATTCATAATACACTTGTACACTCATGTACTGTTTGTTGGAGTTCACCACTAGTTGGAGTTGCGTTGTCTGGTCATAGGTTTTAGGGTTCACGGTGACGCCTTTAGGGGAGGGGTGATGACGATGAGTCCTGCGGGCGATCTCGGCGAGGCACTCTTTAGAGTGGTGTGTGTGGGGTATCTTAGGTGTGCCGCTCATCGGTTATGAGGGTTTTTGCTCGATTTTCCCTAATTGAGCAACTCTGATTCTCTCTTATCTATAACTCTTATAAAGCAAAATCCCACTATAAGATCATTTAAGTTGTCTATCTCAACATGCAAGCTATATAGTCACATCATCATTTCTCTTAGCCAATCAATATTCCATGTCACCCCACTATAGGGTCATTTAAATTGTCTATCTTCACATACACGCTAGCCATGTCATCCATTCTCTTAGCCAATCAATTGTTCATGCCATCTCCTTTAATATATTTATCAATCTCTATATGTAAAATCCACATCAACCATCTTTTAATTATTTTATTTTACACACTAATAACTTTCAATAAACAAATATTTCAATTTGAATAAATTTAGTATCTTGACTATAAAAAATTAAATTTTGCATGTTCACTTAGATGACTTAATGAATCGTACTTTTTAAATAAATTATTTACATAATATAGTTTATAAAGGAATTCCCGCTGCAACGCGTGGGATATATTTCTAGTTTAATTGATGTGGTAAAGTTTTTGCCACCGTTTAAAATTTTGTATGGCCACAGGCACTCAGCTCACCTGCAGGGATCCCGCAGGAATTAACGCACGGCTAATAAAATAGCCCCTCGTATCCTTGTGGGCAAAGACTAATTAACTTAAGTTTATTTGTTTCTTTTCCACCGACGTCTCCTATTCTGTTTATCGCCAGAGTGATCTCCTGCGGTGATCTACTTTTAGTTTTAAAAGAGAGCCATCTCTGTTAACAAAAACCTCAAATTTAATCAAACTAAATGAACAATGGCAAGTAACACTAATTGTGCACATAGCACGCTAGTTCAAGTTTGGTATCTATACTACGGGACCAGTTGCCTTAAACTTGGACCATTCTTGAGGACCATGAATAGCTTTAGCCTTTGCTAAAAAAAAGCTCTAGCAGCAAGTCATAAAACATGTACCAAAGAAATGCGAGAACACAGATGGCCCAACATCAGCCTCTGAAAATACTTGCCTTGGGCTTCCTATTTTGCATAATTGAAAAGTAAATGTCCAAAATATTGTAGACTGTTCATGACGAGAAATCCATGGAGAACAATGATTGAAGATCACATGCGTTTGAGCTTTCCTGGCTAAACCTTGCCTCGACCAACATGTGCACGTCCCTTTGCTAGCACACACGCTTCTATAGTGTCATCCTTGATGCTAAATTTGGTGCCTTGTAAGTGTATCTAGTGCCCCCTTTCTATTTTGAAGGATTAAGGAGCGCTCTATCCACGACGTTGTGAGCGTTAGTGTGCCTCCATAAATTGTGCGCTAGATGCTTCTCCCATTGGTTTGTTTTTTAATGATTTTTTGTTACTTTTTCATATTTTTTATTTTTGGTTGTGAGCGTTAGTGTGCCTCCAAAGGCAGTGGGGAGGGTTGCAGTTAATGGTGAAAAAGGGCGGCGGTGGAGTGTGGGAAATAGATGATGCGAATGGCCTTTTCGGGAGGTTTAATCCTAGCTTGTACTTGCAGCATTCCGTACTTTTTTTTAACGTACGCATTCAATACTTAAACCGAACAGTTCAGGTCGCCCACATACTAAGCGTTCGGATATATCTATATCTATACTTCTATAGTACTATATAGTGTATGAATAACTTTGAATATCGATTGTTGGATGAAGCCGATCCAACGATTGAGATGTGGCAAATCTGAGTAGTCTTGGCCGTTAGATATTCTCTTCATCACATTACATTTATCCATGTGTACTATTCTAGAAGATTCCACACTTCTACTTATGCACAAATATAGAAACAAAGACACTTATCCTTAATTCTAGATTTTCCATACTTTAGTTCTTCAAGTGTTTCTCTGTTAAGGAATGACCATTTATGTATGTTCTATCATTTACGTTTTAGAATATGCACATAACACATACATTTCTAATTTGTTCTAGACACTTCCATTATTCAGTTCTCCCATGTGTTTTTCTTTGAAAAGAATAGATACCTATTTTGAATTTTTTTTGTTTTTTTTGGTTCAAAGCTAATACAATATTTTTTCAAAGTATAACTTTCTTTGCAAATGTAATAATCAACTATTTATATGAATTTCACATGAGTTTTATATAGAATATACCACACAATCATCAAATATTATGTCGTTGTAGTTTGATTTTGAATAAGATGGTGATGATCTTAAATTTAATCTGCGTGATTCTAAATATTTTATTTCAACTATTATAATGTGATATGTTGATATCGAGTGACACTTCACTCTAACTTAATAGCAGAAGCAAATGGTGCTACAAAGTGGGCCCCACAACAATGTTAGAAACGAGCATCAGCGATGCCAAAATAATGAACCACATACCAAATTAGCAACGTTTACCACTTGTGAAATACTGCTGATGTCAAGTATATTATCAAACGCTGATGATGTAAGTTGCGGCAAGAAACCTTTCTGGTGCCTATTTGTGTCACCGTTTGATTTTTTCTGGAAAGTTGCTGATTCTGAAGTACCAGCAGTGTTTTACTTTTTATTGAACGCTACTGGCAAAGGGCGATGATAGCCGCCGGCCGATCGGCGCTCTAGTTGGCCGATCAAAGCTGCACTCTCGGATCGCAAATATTCAATGGTTCCGATTACTACGTACCCTCTCGTGTGAAGATGGTTGCAACATTTGTGGAACGGTTTCAATATTTGCGGTATGATTGTAACTTTTTTGTATATGGATGCAACAAAAATTTATTGTGTGCATTTTTTCTTAAGGATTTTTTACTGTTGCCGTAAAAAATCTGACAAAATTGTTGTGTACCATATTTACCATTAATTCGTTGCAGAAAAATTAATTACCGGTGGTAGCTTTTTTAATAACGGTTGCAACAAAATTCGAAAGCATCATCACCGATCACACTTCATCTTTTTTGTTGTAGCAAAAATCAATGGCCAATGGTAGCTTTTCTGTTGCCTATTGCAACAAAACAACATACCGATGTTCTCACCGCTCACACATTATAAAATGGACGTACATAACACAAAAATATATCTAGATACATCCGTTTTAGCCACAAGCAATATGGAAGATCATAATAGCATTTTTATGTCACACTATTAAATGAATGCCTTTAGCACTAAAATACATATAGATATATCCATTAGCAAAAAGTAACATATATCAATGTATTAATATCATAGTTATACAAATAGTAGCATTTTAGTATAAGGTTGTAACAACGCTGGCTAGAGATTGCATCAAAAAATTTGAAAACATGTGCCGCATCAGACCGACCCGATCGGCCGAAGCTTGGGCCGGTCGGTCGGCGGGAATCATTTCCCACTGGCAAATCTAGTAGTGTGCGGGAATTATTAAACGCTCCTGATGTAAAAGTTTTTTTTGAGAGAACACGCACACTCTCTTTTTAAGCATCTTCGTAATACTAAGCCAGCACATCACTGAAAAGCCTGAAATATGTTTAGAAAAATGTGAGCATCAATGTCAAATTTGGAATTTGAATTCTAATGGGCTAGGGATACAACAATCCACCTAAACAAGTCAACCACATGTTGATTCACTGCTGATGTAAACGATTTATAAGGGGGTTTTCTACTAGGTGTTACAACATATAGGAATTATCAAACGTTGCTGATGTAAATCTAGTCGCGTGCAAGAATTACAACTGATAACTTTGCGCACGAATACCATGATAAGTTTGACCGAGGAAAAAGTTATCAAAAATATACCTGAAAGAAGTTATTTACTAATTCTCAAGACTGTGATTGCATTACAACTTGGTGGAATGACTCACTAGGGGACTACACTTATACGCCGACGGCTAGACCTGGGCAAAAAAAACCCGGCCCGACCAGCCCGACCCGACTCGACCATGCCCTTGGGCCGGGCTCGGGCCTGATTTTAAGCCCAAAGGCTGTGTCGGGCCGGGCCTGGGCTTCAAAATATTGCGATTTAGGGAAGCCCTGGCCTGAGGCCCGAGGCCCGATGATGTTTTTAGTGCTGCTGGACCGGGCTCGGGCTTGGAATTTAGGCCCGACGGTCGGGCCGGGCCGGGCTCGGGCCTTGGTTTTGTGTTGCGGGCTTTTGTAGGCCCGGCCCGAAGGATGCCCAGGTCTACCGTCGGCATAGAGCCAAATTTCGTCGGTGAGGCCTACGCCGACGGTCGCCTTCGGCGTATCGTCATTGGCGTATTGATCCCTCGGGCTAGCCTCCGATGTCGTCGGCGTAGGAATATTCGCCGACGACCAGGCCGTCGGCGGATCCCTGTTTGAATCTTTTATAAAAAATATTTCAAAAAAATTTCTGAATATGTTCTATTATTAGTTATTTTTTTATTGGTACGCCGACGGCCTGGCCATAGGCGTATCCCCGTTTGAAGTTTTTTCAATTTTTTTCCAAATTGTTTTTTTATTTTAAAATTTATTAATTATTTTTTTATTGCAACGCCGACGGTCTGGCCGTAGGCGTATCCCTGTTAGATTTTTTTTATTTTTGTTGACTTTTTTTTCCAAAATAATAATAATTTCAGATCACTATGCTTAATCTTAGGTCAAACTTTACACAGGATCACCCATCCTCACATCATATCAATCCTATTAAACCTTGTCGATGTATAGGACCTTGTTGATGTCGATGGATGTGATAAAATTTTGATAAAAAATTGAAACTTACTGATCGGTTACCTATCATATTTTGAATTTTTTTTAAATAATGTTTTGAAAAAGAAATATTTTTTATTTTTTTAATTTTTTTTTTCATTTTCCAAGTGACAAAAGTAGGGCTTTTTGTGAAGGATCTACCAAATATTTGATGTCAACTTGAACCACTACATTTTCTTAAAATACTATACCATATTTTATTTATAATTGACCAAAGTTTCCATGTAAAATGTTTTTTATACACCTTTCATAAAAAAGACAAATTTCCGAAGATTCAGCTTGAACGAGTTCAAATTTGAACTACATATGCTTGATAGTTTACTCTTTATTTTTTCAAAAAATCATTTCTAGGTACACAAGTAGTCATTTCATCAGGGATCGACAAAGATTTTGGCAAGATTTCATCCCTAGCTATCATCGGTCATGCCCCCCGTTTTGACCACTTTTTGAAATCGACAAAAAAATTCAAAGAAAATCAAATAAATGTAAAACCATCACGTTGCATACTAATTTATGTCTTAGTAACCATACAAAACAACAAACTGGGAATAAGGAAAATATCCTTAAAAAGTCTTTTCAAAATGAGTTATCGAGTATGAAGATTCATGACTTTCAAACCAAATGACCGATGTTATAGCTAGTTTCAAAGGATAGTTTTTCTAAATGATCTTATATTTTGCACATGTGTGTATATTATACTAGCCAACAAGTTTGCCAAAGAAAGTTTTTATTTACTTTGCACGGAAAATCCATTTTTCATTTTTGAGTGACAAAAGTAGGTTTTTTTTGAAGGATCTACCAAATATTTGATGTCAACTTGAACCACTCCATTTTTTTAAAATAATAGACAATATTTTTTTTACAATTGACCAAAGTTTCCATGTAAAATGTTTATATACCTCTCCTGAAAAAGACAATTTTTTGCAGATTCAGTTGGAACGGTGTCAAATTTGAACCCCATGTGCCTGATAGTTTTCTCTTTATTTTTTCTAAATCATTTCTAGGTACACATGTACTCATTTTATCAGGGATCCACCAAGAGTTTTGCAAGATTCCACCATAGCTATCACGGATCATGCCCCCGTTTTGACGACTTGTTGAAATAGACAAAAAAAATTAAACAATCAAAAAAATATAAAACCTTCGCGTTGCATCCAATTTATGTCTTAGTAACCATACAAAACAACAAGCTTGGAATAAGGCAAATATCTTAAAAATCTTTTCAAAATGAGGTATCGAGTATTAAGATTCATGACTTTCAAGCCAAATCATCGTGTCATAGCTAGTTTCAAAGGATATTTTCTCAAATGATCTCATATTTTGCACATGTGTGTATATTGTACTAGCCAACAAGTTTGCTAAAAGAAGTTTTTATTTTCTCTGAACGGAAAATCCATTTTTCATTTTCGAGTGACAAAAGAAGAGTTTTTTGTGAAGAATCTACCAAATATTTGATGTTGACTTGAACCACTCCATTTTTGTAAAATACTTGACCATATTTTATTTACAATTGAGCAAATTTTCATGTAAAATGGTTTTTATATATCTCCCCTGAAAAAAAAAATTCCGCAGATTCAGCCGGAACAAGGTCAAATTTGAACTAAATATGCTTGATAGTTTGCTCTTTATTTTTTGTAAAATTCATTTCTAGGTAGAAAAATTTCATCAGGGATCCACCAAGAGTTGCAAGATTCCACCCCTAGCTATCACCGGTCATGCCCCCCGTTTTGATCACTTTTTGAAATTGACAAAAAAATTCAAAATAAATAAATAAATGTGAAACCTTTTTTTTTGCATCCTAATTTATGTCTTAGTAACCATACAAAACAACAAACTTGGAATAAGACCAATATCTTATTTTTTTTTTCAAAATGAGCTATCGAGTATGAAGATTCATGACTTTCAAGCCAAATCACCGATGTTATAGCTAGTTTCAAAGGATAATTTTCCAAATGACTTCATATTTTTTAAAATAGTTTGTTCAACTTTTTTGAATCTTTTTTAATTTTTTTATTGCTACGCCGACGGCCTTGCCGTAGGCGTATCCCCGTTTGAAATTTTTTAATTCAAAATTTTTGATTTTTTTTACTGTCGTTAGACCGTCTGACGTCGTCGTACGTTCGGTTCAGGGGCGGAGGTACAGGGTGGACAGGGTGGGCCGCGGCCCACCCTGAGATTTTTAATCAGCCCATATATCTATGGATCCTCATATGGGCCAGAAAAAGTAAACGACCCAAAACTCACTTGGGCGCGCAGCGACAAAACACCTCGTACAACAACAGATCGAACGCGGAAGCCCAGCCATCTGCCCATATCTCGAGTCTCGACGTCCTAGCTGCCTGAGTCGCAGGTCGCAACCCACTGCTCCCGCCGCCATCGCCGGCTCGCCGCCCTCACTCGTCGATCGACGGATCGCAGCTCTTCCTCGCGCCTCTGCAGAGCTGCCGGCGACCGCTTAGTGACCCAGTGCCCCAGTCCGAAGGTAGCAATACAACAAGTTCAAGGGCTGATTTATGGTAGTAGTATCAAATACACAATTTCTAATTCCCAGATTTTTAATTGGGAAACAATTACCTCCGGTCGACCGGCTACACTTTTCGTCGGTCGCCTGCAGAGCGATGTGTTGTTGTGGCCTGTGGCCCACGTTACACTCCCGAGCACGACTTATCGCCGGTTCCGTGTAGCGCGCTGGGTTGCTGTGGTCTGTGCCTCACGTTACGGTCTTGAATACGCTTACACCATTTTTTTACAGCAATTCAATGGTACGGGGACCTACAAGGCTACAACCGTGATTGTTTTTTACCGGTATTTTTGCTATAATGCACAATGTACAGAAAATATCGGAGTATATAACGTTGCAACAGTGAACCATTTTGTTTCTAATGTTTTATGTTTTTGCTACTACTGACCAAGATTTTTGCTACATCACCACTGCGGAGCTATGACCTCGACGGCGGTGACGATGAATTTTGTTGCAACCGTTGTTTTTTCTGCTACAACCGTTGTATGTTTTTGCTACTACTGTTGTATGTTTTTGTTACGCACAATGTTGCAACCGTTTACATTTTTTGCTTTCACTGTTGTGTGTTTTTGCTACTACCGTTAAAAGTTTCTGCTACAGCGAAAAAATTATAAAGTGATTAACGACGACAGATTATAATTTTTTGTTGCAATCGATAGTAAAAAAAGGTATCACCAGCGATTAAAATTTGCTATCACTATTTTTTTCTGCAAAAATCACAAAAAATAAAAATGTTGCATTCATGTATCAAAAAAGTTGCAAATGTACCGCAAATGTTGCAAAGGTACCGAAAATGTTGTAGTCGTATAACCCGAAGGGGTACGCACAGATCTGGTCCGTTGAATCGTGACGATCGGACGGTGGTCGTTTGACCGGCCTAACCAAGCGCCGGTCGGCCGGCGCTCAGCGCTGCCCTTTTTAATTTAGGGATAATTTTCTTATTGTGCTATGCTATCCAGTAATGAATCGAGTAATGGCGTAATTCTATGCATCATTTCTGCCCAAGATAATTTTATTTTAAATATTTTTGAAAAAGAAAGTTATCTTGTTAGTATGAAGTTATTACCGAGGCAGAACTGTACAAAGTTTTTCATAAATAAACCTACATAATTTATAGAGAATATATATTGTATCCATCGGTTATTTTTGCAAAACTTATACTTAATTTAGAATTTTAATGTGTTTGTAATATTATATTAATCTATTTCTATAGTAATTAGTTAGAACGCTCACATGCCATATTTTTATTTGGAACGGACCACCCTGCACTTAAATGCTACCTCTGCCACTGGTTCGGTTTATATGCCGACGGCTTTCTTACACCGTCGGCGTATAAGTGCAGTCCCGTAGTGACCACACCTATCGGCTCAAGACCAAGGAGATCAATGCTGCGATCATAAGCTGTTGGTAGGATATTGGCTGTTGGAGAATGAGAACTACGCACCTCCAGATCCAGATTAGAAACTCCATTATTTTTAACCTGCTGCTAGCTCTTTAGCCATGTAAACTTGAGACAACCTTTATGTTGCTCCCTTTTTAATTAATCGGCATCACATGCCATTTCCTTCAAGAAAATCCATCTAGAGATTGAAGGCTTGCAAATGGAAAAGATGGAAAAGAAGAGAAGCAAAACGAAAAAGAAAAAGATGTGGATAGATGCATCTTGTCTGGTGCATTCACTTTGTTTTTGTCTTGGATGGATTGTGCATGAAGAGATCGAGCTGTGCATTCCATATCCTCCATATATATATGCCCCCTACGTATTCAATCCATGAATGTGAATTCAGTTACAACTTACAACAGCCATCTGAAGAAGATGAGAAATCTAACCTGTGAGGAGATAATAAATCCCTACGTGTACAACCTCACAGCCTCCTTCACCGACCAGAGCAATGAAGGCATCATGGTGTCCACGAGTGTGGTCATGTTCATCCTCGCCGTGCTCTTCTTCAACCTCAACCTCTTCAGCCGCTTCTCCGACTTGAGCGCCATCCTCAACCCCACCATCAGCCTCTTCCTCTCCACCTCGCTCACCCTCTTCCTCCCGGTCATGTCCTACCTCTTCTCCGAGGCCAAGAAAGAAGGCGAATACTGCACTTCCGGTCCCCGCCACACGCGCGCGGAGCTGTCGCTTCGAGCTCGGACCATCCTAACCTGGATGCTTCTCGTGGAGCTCCTCCGCAAGAAGGTGGAGGCGATACTAGTCAATGTGGGCATGCAGTGGTACTCGAGCACCATCGATCGTGCTGCCCGCATTGCTTGGCTGGGCTACCTCATCTTCTACAATATCAGAAGCTCCGGCAAGAAGGCGTTTTTCGGCACCTTATGGGTCCTCGCCGCTGCCAAGTTGGTGCAGAGGTTCGCCATCAACGAGGTGCTCAAACGTTCCTTCAAATACGGAAGGAACGCCAAGCTTCTCAACTCCTACATGACCCAGAAGGTCCTGTCGGAGGAGTTGCCGGGGGCGGAGGTCGAGGGGTCAGAGCTGATGAAGAGGTGCAAATACGCCGTGTTCGGAGAAGAACTACTGGAGAAGAAGGCGGGCCCCAAGGGTTACGCTCTTGAGCTAAAAGGCAAGGATGATCATGTCGCCGACACCGAATCCAGCTCCAGCATCGTCACCGTCGGTGACATTTGGCGTGCTGGAGACGCCCAAGACGGACAACTCCTCAAGGAGGACCCAAAGCTCAGACGGGTGTGCCTCTCCTTTGCGCTATACAAGGTGCTGCGCCGGAGGCTGGAGGACCTCCAGGTCACCGGCGAGGAAACGCGCAACTGTCGCCACCTCATCTTCAACGGCCTCTGCAAGGAGACGCCACAACACACGGCGGTTGCACTGTTCCAGGTGTTAGATGAGGAGGTCCAGTTCCTTTGTGAGTACTACCATTCTGTCCTACCTGTCGTGCTCTCCAATCCTTGCTTCTTCCTAGCCAACTACATCATGTTCCCCATGGTAGTATGGACCTTGTGCATCCTTACCTTCCTTGCCTGCAGCAATGGAGACCTCACATACGCAAAAAAAAGCTTCACGGATGACAACTACATCATGTCATCTGGCTCCATCAAATGGGCCACATGCATCCTAAAAAAAATATCCAAGTCGCCCTTTTCCCCAGATGTGCTCTACTCCACAATTGACCTAGCCACCACCATCCTGCTTGTACTCACCTTCCTATATGAGCAAGTTTGGGAGTTCCTCGTCTTTATCTTCTCCAACTGGCTCATCGTGTCACTCCTCTGTGAATACACCTCAAAGCGCCACTGGCGTAAGAGCCCGATCTTAAGCGGGCTCATCAAGCGCATCTTATGGGTGCGTAGCAAAATGAGCCAGCGAAACCTCTGCTTCAAGCAGTTCTCGGTGCTAGGGTTCAGCCAGTTGTCACCACTTTCACCATTGATGGTTCCTATCAAACCAGTGCCCAGGGAAGTAAAGAAATGTATATTGGATTACTTACTGGACCACGTTGTTGATGGCCATGACTTTAACCGCGATGATGGCTGGTCCATTCTTATGTCAGAGAAGCATATGCCTTATCGCCTCCTGCTCGCACCTGTGTGTGAGAGTAAGGGCGTCTCTGAGTTCATCCTCACCTGTCACATCGCAACCAGCATGTTGGAGGTGGCTTACCCGGCGTCGGAGAAGAAGGCATCCAAGGGAATCGGAGGAGATTATCGCAAGGTGGCAACAACACTGTCCAAGTACTGTGCTTACCTAGTGGCCATCTACCCGGAGCTACTCCACGAGGATCAGGACGGGACCGAGTGCGTGTACAAGGAAATGAAGAAAGAGTTGAAGAAGGAGTTTGGTGGGTGTTGGAAATACCACGTTTCCAAGAAGGAAACCAAGTACAAAAGGCTGGAAGAGATCGGTGGAGGGAGGGAAACAAAATCGACGGTGCTGCATAAGGGCGCAAAGTTGGGCAAGGATCTGATCGTCGAGATGGCCAAGGGGGAGAGTGCACGCGCAAATGTATGGGAGCTATTGGCCGACCTCTGGACGGAGCTCATGGTTTATGTGGCGCCGTCAGGAGGCGAGCCGCACGTCAAGGTGCACAAGGAGGCTTTGTCCAAGGGGGGCGAGTTCATCACCCTGCTCTGGGCCCTATGCACGCACACTGGTATAACCAGGCCGCACAATGCACCCTGGGAGGCAGCACATCGTGCGTTTCAAGTTGAACCATAGTGTATGGGTTAATGGTGTATTTGATGCTCCCTCCTTGTTTTCGAGCAGAGTTTGGCGTGCAATATGATGTACTGTGGTGTGATTCGTGTTGTGGTCATGCATGTATGTATGAAATTTGCATATTTTCATGGGTCTATTTATATCCAAGTGGACCGATATTGTTTGCAAATCCCAATTCTTAGTAGTACTATACTAAAATGTAGTCTATGTTTTTTGCAACAAAAACATGCATTTTATTGTTGCCGTGATGGTTCTACCTTTCCTCGTGGCTAGATCCCCTCACCCCCAATTAACTGACATTTTATCATGAGCCCTGCCATTTTTTTTCGGTTGTAACATAAACTATCGGTTCGTAGAGCGTGCACATGTGGTGCACGTTGTGGGACGCCTAGACCGATTGGTGCTCTCAGCTTGCCAGGTGGGCAGCTTCTTGAGATGAATGGATTAGATGGTGGTCGTTGATGCGGTAGGGCACATCTTTATACTTGTAGGTGTATACTGGTAGAAAGAGGTCCATTTGTCCCGGTTTCGGAACCGGGACTAAAGGGTCGTTACTAATGCCCAAAACCTTTAGTACCGGTTGAGCCACAAACCGGGGCAGATGGGCCTCCACGTGGCCGTTGTGGCTTGCCCAGGCGGGAGGGCCTTTTGTCCCGGTTGGTGCCACCAACCGGGACGGGTAGGTTTTTTTTAAAATGGTGGGGGGGAGGGGGGGGGGGTTAGGGGGTTTTGCAGGGGTTAATTTAGGGGTTTCATATATTGTTTTAGCTAGCTAATAAAAAGAGTTGTGTACTCTCTTATCACCATCTAGGAGAGAAAAGATTCATCTCATATATATCATCATGATCATAATTAATATCCAACACACAAAGGTCCTTTGCTAGTTTAACTTCGCTAATATCAAACACAAAGTTCCATTTCCATAATATTATACCTCGACTCCTCATATATATCACCTATGAGAATGCTCATCCTCACAAGGGTAAATATAAAAAAACCAAAAGAAACTTTCATTTTCATAATGTAATATGGAGAAGACCTTGTCCCAATCTTTTATATTCTTCCGAATCACTATCCGTTTTCAATTTTTTATTCTTAAGGAGCCATCATCACGTTCACTTTCAGTGGAGTAGTCAGTCTTGAAGAATTCTTCCCATGGCCGCCGGCATCCACAACTGTAAGCCACAACTGTAAGCTCGATCTAGAAGGCATCCATCTAGGCACACATTTTTTCGGGATTTTCTGTTGAAAAACTATGAGTAAAATACTTAGTAATGCGGTATAGTTAATCTTAGGTCAAAAGATTTCTGAAAATGATGAAGTAGTGACAGAACAGTAAAAAATCTCACCATGATATAGTTTGATACATATACCGGCAACAACTCAAGAACAAATGGAACATATGGAGTATATAATATTCGCTTGCAAAGCCAGTTACATCTTCAAGAAAGGAGATGTACTCATCTTGTTCATCCATGGTTAGCTCCTCAGCGCCACCATTATAGAAAGCATTATCAAATATCTTGCGTACATCCATCGGAGCATAGAGATAAACTGGCAATTATAACAAAGTTGTCAACTTGGGAAGCAAAGAAATAAGGAAAGAAAACAAGTAAAATTTTGTTAAGAAACTCACGTTGAGATAGAACCAGCTTCTTGTCGTCCACTAGCATCTAAATATCCTTATTTTTAAATACATCTCGGCGAGGTCCAAGATCAAAGGTTATTTGCATACCCTCCTGTAATGCATATGCCTTGCACAATGCATGCCAATTTGGACAAGCAAAATAAGTGCACCAAATTTATTAGTGACATCAATCCTCAAATTTATACCATGTTTCGTCGTCTTTAGTTTGACTTTCTTTGTTTCATTCTTTTGCCACGAATTGAATTTAACAAAGTCACATACTTGGCGTCTTGCATAGTATGGGATGCGCTAGTTGATTATAAAAAAATTACACGTCAAAACAAAAAATTCAAGTGCGAAGCATGCTTAAATAAGAAGGATGATGTCGACGCAGAAGTTGTATATACCGTTATTTTTATGAAGTCACGCCTAAGCGTGAGTGAGAAATATCTTTCTTCATCCCCATCCAACTTTGGATACCTGCTGTCGCACCGACCCGAGCTATCGTCAAAATAGGGGCACTGGACGAGTTGTTCATCGTCAGCCATTTTCTGTGTTCATATATAATTCAAAAGATTAGTTCGGTGTCGTCGTCAGCGTCATCTTGAGCCAAATGGCGAGATGGGAATGATGACTGGAAGGCGAGGGATTATATATAGGTCCCGGTTGGTTCAAAGTTAATACACACAAAAAGGATGAACACGAATAAAAATGCAGCAATACTATTTTAAAACAAGGTTGCATAGTGCCTTATATTTGAAGTGCACACATAAGCGATTCTGGGATAGTATGGCGACGAACCCAAGTATAGGATGAACAAGTTTCGTACTTGTACATATCAGGGTGCTTGGTCACATATATATCGAGTAATACAACGGTAAACAACATGACTAATACAGTAAACAACGTCGGGTGCGGTGGAAGATGGCCACCCAAAGAGAAGGAACCACCACGAACTCGTAGCTCGGATGAGATCCCTGAAGAACCTTCCAGGTCCTCCATGACCCGGCGTCCAACGCCACCAAGTAGCGACGGACGTGCTCGTCCTCTTCCCTGACACGTCGCCGTACAATCCAATCAGGGGCCGGCTGCCTCCGCACGACTGTGGCCCATGCGACCGCCACCAAAGAAGATCCGGGTCGACGACAGGACCGGATTCCTCACTAAGCGGCGCGCCTCGGAGATCACCTCCCAGTGCCAGCCTGGGGGAGTCAAGTCCGGACATCGCCCATTGTGACGCCCCCAAAATCAATCCGTGTATAGTAATCATACACGCAGGGTACACGGCTGAGATTAGGGTGCCACGGTGAGAATATCACAGCACAACACTAAACACCAAAAAGATAAACCAATATGTTACAATAAAGGGGGGTCACTCGGACCCAAATACATAAGTCATACAAACCATAATATCTGAGTACAGACATAGTTAGTCAAATTTTGCCTTAAGAAGGCTAGCACAAATAACATCAGAGATACAGATCGAAAAGGCAAGGCCTCCTGCCTGGGAGCCTCCGAAACTACTCCTGGTCCTGGTCAGCGGGGGTCTCGACGTAGTAGTATCCGCCTCCGGGGTACTCCTGCTCCTGGGCTCCAACGTCGACTGCAGCGGCCGATCAGGAAAAACAGTAAAGGAAATAAAGCAGGTGAGTATCTAGTATACCCACGAGTCTTACGTCCGCTACTAAGCATTATGCATTGTATCAACGGAAAGAAGAGGCTATATATAGTGGACTGCAAGATAGAAATCAGAATAAGGGTAAGAAGCTAGGCCTATCGAAGACTAGCATCTTCCGACGATGTCTTGCAGCATGAGGTAAGAATCAGCCAACAGTTCATATAAAGCATAAAGTAACAACGAAGCAGAAGTTGCTGCAACATTGTATAATATAAGTTGTAATGATTAACAATAATAATAATGCCTCCGAGTTCACCTCCTCGACATCCCCGCGAGGAAGAAAACCCGAAACCATACAGTTTAATAATAATAGTTTCTAGTGGTAAGATCCAGCTTCAGCATAAAGCGTCTTGTTACCGTGGACACGGCTATTCGAATAGATTAAACTCCCTGCAGGGGTGCACTACTGTTCAGCATGCACGCTCGGATCTCCAGGGTGGCGGGAACCTGGTTAGGGAACGCTCCACCAAAGCTATCCGACACGACGCAGTTCATCCTAGGCTCAGCAGAGAGGCCATCCGCCGGACTATATCCTATGCGCCAAGGGGTCTAGGTCCCTCACCCTTGCACGCTCCTGCACGGTGCGAGTCTGGCCGGTGAAGCAAAAGCAAATCCAAACACACCTGCTGCAGCAAAAAGACAAGGCCACTTCCCGGCGATCAGGCCGCAGTACTGCTGACGTCTGAAGAGCTTTCGGACAAACTACGACGCAGGGGAGCCCATACTCCTTATCCCACGTGAAGGTAGTGCGTACAGACCAACGGGTCTCTCAAGTCATCCGCCGAACCATTTAGCATTTTAATTAACCTGCGTGACAACCGTTATCGTTGCCTCGACTTAACCGACCCGCGGTCAACGACAGCAGTCAGGACCACCAGTACATCGGTGCCTGCCCTGTCGTCCCACCAAGTCACTGCGGTTACCAACAAGGTGAACCGTCTCCTTACCTTGTCTCGCGTGTGCTCTTGGTAGAGCTCGACTTTCGTGGTTTGGTAACTCTCGCGAGATACGAGCAGGGGCCAAGCACGCCAGTAACGTCGGTCGTACCCTCCCTGTCGTTCCCGATGATATACCTCTCGCGGGCACCGTTGGGTCGCCTGACTTTCTTACCTTTAAGGACAACCGCTGTTCAGGACCCTATGGCGGCAAGACAAAGTCAGCCTCGAGTGGAGTACAAGGATTACTCCTGGATAGCTCACACTTGAGGTGACTAGACATAACCCAGATAGGGGCCTTTGGCGGTGTCTGCATTGTACCGTACCTGTGCAGTTGTATATATTGTATCCGTGTTCACTCCCATAGTGATCACGGCCCGCTATCTAATCCTAGCTAACAATGCGCAGAGCTCACTGCTGAATAATGCATAAGTAATAATAGGCAGCATAGGATAAAGGAAAGGTACATCAAGGGGCGACAAAATCAGGCTATGCAATTGAATAGGAGTATAACGTAGCAGCAGCAGTAACAATGCCTAGTGCAAGAAAGTACGGAAAAGATAGGCGATATCTGGGGAAGAGAATGGCTCTGCTTGCCTGCAAGCTCGACGGTAGGGGTCGGGTCGTCGACGAAGTAGTCGTACCCGGCAGCAGTGTAGTCGGCGGTAGCAGCGGGGTCTACCGAAGATTAAGGGGGGGAGGAAACAGTAAATACACAGCAATAATATACAAACATATGCATGACATGATAGATGAAATGTTAACGGTGTTCTAACGCAGTGCAATGCACGTTGCTCGGAGCGGGAATTCATCCGGGGATGAACTACCGGCTTGCCCCCTTGTAGGCCGCCGGGAGCCGGCGGATGCCCTCCACGCCGATGGCCATGGCGCCCTGGCCACGGGATGAGGGACACGGGGGGAGGGGATGAACAGGAGGGAGAAGGAGGCGCGGGGTGGGCTGGGGTGGGCTCAGCCCAAGGGGGAAAAGGAGGAGGTGGCCTGGTGGGCTTCGCCCCCAGGCGTAGGTTTAGGTTTTCATTATTCTTTTTTTATTCTTTTTTTTTCTGTTATTGCTTATTTGCATTTTATTTAAATGCTTAGGCATTTTTTTTAAATACAAATATTGTTCCATAATTAGTAGAACATATATCTGGAGTACCACAAAAAGTTTAGGGTTTTTCTAAACCCTTTTTTAATTTACTTTATTATTAAATGAGAAATTGGCCTGGAATTTCTACTGTTATTAATTGTTTACAATTTTCAGTAGCCCAATAAATACCAATGATTACATGGGCATGGTCCAATGATTATTTGGGATTTTATAGAAGTGGTTCCAAGATTTTTGAAAAAGATTTATTGTCACCATATTTTTATAAAAGGCATTTTAGGGTTTGTTTGAATTTTAATTCAAATGGCTTGGACTTTGTTTTCATCCATGATGATCAAGGTCCATGGTTCACATTGCTTGCAACAATATCAAAGGAGAATTTGAATTTGAACTGAACCAGTTGATCAAACAAAAGTTTTGAACAGTACAGATGAACAGTAACAGTGATTACTGTTCACTGACAGTGAGAGTGTTACACCCATCCCATCAAGCAGGTGCTCTCCGACGCGGCGACGACGGGGATGCGGGCCAGGCATCGTTGCCGAGAACTTATTTAATATGCAAAGTTTTATTAACATGAACTAACTAACAAATTTAACAAAATGAGACAAAAATACTTATCTAGCTATCTATATATCTATCTATTATTATACAAAGATTCTACTCTATCTATTATATATCTAGCTACCTATTTAGCTATCTCTATCTATTTATCTATTTATCTAGCTATTTATCTATCATTTATACGCAGATTATACTCTATCTATCTATCTATCTAATCTATCTATCATCTATTTATTTATATCTATATCTAGCGGCGCCTGAGACTCACCAGTGGGGCGAACGGCGCCGGTGGAGGAGTGTGGGGGCGGCGGCGTCGGTGGAGCGGGGCGCGGCGGCGGAGGAGCGGGGCGGCGAGGCACGGTGGTGAGGAACGGAGGAGCGGGTGCGGAGGCAATGCGGATCGAGGAAGGCGAGATGCTCCGGGTGCCGTAGGCGAGGTCGTCGGCGACGGCGACGGCGGGGGCGGTGCGGTGCGGCGCGGCAATTGGGCAGCCCGACGGCGTCGGTGTCGACGTCGGCGTTGTCTTGAGCCAAATGGCAGATAGGAACGACGCCTGGAAGGCGGGGGGATTATATACCAAGAGAATAGGTCCCGGTTGCTGGCACCACCCGGTATTAAAGGTAGGCATTCGTACTGGTTGATGTCACCAACCGGGACCAATGATCCTTTTTCAGCAGTCCAAGGGGCGGGAAACAGAGACCATTGGTCCCGGTTGCTAGCACGAACCGGTACCAATTACAACCTTTAGTACCGGTTGGTTCCACCAACCGGGACGACCCATGCGCTACTGCTGTGCGATGTAGTGGGATGTTTAGTCCCACCTCGCTAGTCGAAGAGGAGCAAGAGTGGTTTATAAGCGCTGATGCACGTACCACTTCGAGCTCCTCTCAACCGCAGGCTTTCGGGCCTACTCTGTAACAATATTTCTTGTTGTCCTGCTGGGCCTTCTGCGGGCCTGGATTCTGGCCCATATGTGGGTTTCTAGTCGTATCCAGGCCATTATGGCCCAGTAGGTGGCTTTTTTTCTCCTTTTGGAGGAAAAAGGACCTTTAGTACCGGTTGGTGACACAAACCGGTACTAATAGTCTGCAATTTAGTCCCACCCCGCTAACCGAAGTGGAGTTGGACTTGTTTATAAGCACGGCTCTGCGTGGACTTATCGTAGCATAGCAAGTTCAATAAAGGATGTCCACGAGTGATTCATCTATATCCTGTATACTGTAAAGGAAATTTCGGTTGAACCTTGATTGGTGGGCAGACTGATAGTTTTTCCAACCAATCGGGGCCTAACCGAAATTTTTCTTTATGGTGTACAGGGTGTGGAGTAATCTTCCGTTGACATCCTATAATGAAATTGCTATACTTTTTTATTTTTGTTTTTATGGTGTACAGGGCGTGGAGTAATCTGTTACAAAGGCATTTCATTTTTCTAAACTTATTTGAACTCAAGACTTTTTGTGCATTCAATATGCATCATACAAAGCCACATAATAAAATTTCAACCCTTTCCGACTTCATTTGCTATTTTTCATGCATTTAATGATTTATTTTGGGCTAAATGACCCTGAAATTGGAAAGCACTACAACTGAACTCAGAAAAAGTTGAAACTTGGCATGGTATCATCATTTGACCCACATAACATGTGTGCAAAAGTTGAGAGGGTTACGGCAAAACCTGGATGCACTTCGTGTACAAACTGGACCATCTCTTTCGAAGTATGAGGGTTTCAGACGAAAACTCATCTGTTACAAAGGCATTTCATTTTTCTAAAGTTATTTGAACTCAAGAATTTTGTGCATTCAATATGCATCATTGAAAGCCACATACTAAAATTTCAACCCTTTCTGACTTCATTTGCTATTTTTATGCATTTAATGATTTATTTTGGGCTAAATGACCCTGAAATTGGAAAGCACTACAACTGAACTCAGAAAAGGTTGAAACTTGGCATGGTATCATCATTTGACCCACATAACATGTGTGCAAAAGTTGAGAGGGTTACGGCAAAAACTGGATGCACTTCGTGTACAAACTGGACCATCTCTTTCGAAGTACGAGGGTTTCAGACGAAAACTCATCTGTTACAAAGCCATTTCATTTTTCTAAACTTATTTGAACTCAAGACTTTTTGTGCATTCAATATGCATCATTCAAATACACATACTAAAATTTCAACCCTTTCTGACTTCATTTGCTATTTTTCATGCATTTAATGAATTATTTTGGGCTAAATGACCCTGAAATTGGAAAGCACTACAACTAAACTCAGAAAAGGTTGAAACTTGGAATGATATCATCATTTGACCCACATTACACCTATGCAAAAGTTGAGAGGGTTACGGAATAACCTGGATGCACTTCGTGTACAAACTGGACCATCTCTTTCGAAGTACGAGGGTTTCAGACGAAAACTCATCTGTTACAAAGGCATTTCATTTTCCTAAAATTTTTTGAACTCAAGAATTTTTGTGCATTCAATATGCATCATACAAAGCCACATAATAAAAGTTCAACCCTTTTTTGACTTCATTTGCTATTTTGCATGCATTTAATGATTTATTTTGGGCTAAATGACCCTGAAATTAAAAAGCACTACAATTGAACTCAGAAAAGGTTGAAACTTGGCATGGTATCATCATTTGACCCACATAACATGTGTGCAAAAGTTGAGAGGGTTACGGCAAAACCTGGATGCACTTCGTGTACAAACTGGACCATCTCTTTCGAACTACGAGGGTTTCAGACGAAAACTCATCTGTTACAAAGACATTTCATTTTTCTAAACTTATTTGAACTCAAGACTTTTTGTGCATTCAATATGCATCATTCAAAGCCACATACTAAAATTTCAACCCTTTCTGACTTCATTTGCTATTTTTCATGCATTTAATGATTTATTTTGGGCTAAATGACCCTGAAATTGGACTAATGCTTGTGGGCCAGCCTTTCGTCCCTGGTTGTGCCACACACCCGGACTAATGGTTGTGGGCCAGGAGCGAGGCCCATTGGTCCTGGTTCTTGTCCGGAACCGGGACATATGCCTCCAGACGAACACCACGAGGCCCGGCCGGCCCCCTGGGCGCACGAACCGGGACGTATGCCCCCATGGGTCCCGGTTCGTGGCTGAACCGGTGCTAATGGGATGGCCAGGCCTGAACCAAAGCCCCTTTTTCTACTAGTGGTAGCGATTTTTCTCCTTTAAAGTGCCTTTGGGTTGACCTTTGTATTTAATTTATCAAACTATGTTGAATAACTTAATAAAAATGGTTGCATGCATCGTTTTAATGGAGAGATCGGGGGTATTCCTTCAATTTTTTTTTTAAAAACTATCGATTCCCTAACACGGCCCCCATTCTCTCTTATCCACTCACATCCCTCACCCTTTCGAATCGACCTTATCTTGAACACATCCAAGAAGCGTTTCCACCGCCGCCACCTTACTGGACAAACATTGTCGTCTGATGTCAAAGCCTAGCCTGATGTCAAAGCCACAAACCACGATACCTCGCCGCCTCTCCTAGTCAGTTGTTGCCACATCACGACAAAATGCGCGCCACCTCGCCTAACCACCTGCAACCGTCCAGGACCTCGCCGCAAACCTTCCCCTAGCAGCCGCCTCCACATATTGTGATTTTCTTCTCCCCACATGTATGTTTGTGTGTTGATATCTATGCTACTCAATGATGTATTTATGTATGATGTATGTTGTTTGTTGACAGTTTTGTACGGTTGTTGTTGATTTCTTGTCTAAGAAGTGAGTATTCACCATGCAAAAAAATATGTAGATGTGTTTATTTGTAGTTAATTTTAAAAGTTAGTAGCATTTTTTTATTGAAGAACTGAGCAACGGTATTGAACTGTAGGCATGGAGAGGGGTGTTTCAAAAATATAAATTTGAAAGCAACTGAGCAATTGTAGTTGCCGAATTGAAATTTGTAAAAGAAAATCCTTTCAAATTCCACATAAAGACAACCGATTCTATTTTTCATCTGTAATTTTATTTTCCGGCAATGGAATATTCTGAGTTGGATTTTTATTTAATTTTTTGAAGCATGGTGCTGCTGAGAGAATGCAACATCCGCCCTCAAAGAAAGTGAAGATGGCTGCATCGATCTGAACACTTCGTCGTTCTGGTGGTTGTACCGAACTAAAGAAGCACTGCATCGATCTGAACACTGCATCGATCCTCCAAAGAAGCAGGGGTTGTACCGAACTAAATATTGTTGTCGGACTGGAGGTAGTGGCATCTGATTCAACTCGAACGATAGTCCCAGGTGTCGAGCAGGGGGGGGGGGGGGGGGCTATAACTTGCTTGCTACGAGGTTTATTTTACCACACCCTACAGAGGCACTTCAAATGAGTTGGGCCCAAGTTTCCGGTACATAAGAACGTATGAATGATACAACATAGTGTGTAAATCCATATATTTACAACTTAAATTAGAAAAAAACAAACACTTAAAAAATCTTAATACGGCATGTGACAAATAAATTTACGTGGGATTTTCTAAAATGAGAAATGAATGTAAAAGAAAATTTTGTGTAAGTAAAAACAATTACCAGTAAAAAATTTGCACATTGGATTCAAACATTGTTCATTCATTTCAAATAATGTTCATAATATAAAAAAACATACCTAATGTAAAAAATGTTCACATAGTGTAAAGTAAATGGCTCTTATGATTAAAAAATCAAGTGTATTTGTAAACTATTTAAAATGATTTAAATTATTCTAAAACATGCACAATTTTTTAACCATTTTATAAATGGCATAAGTAATATTCAGATGTATACTAAAAATGTACAATCTGTATTAAAAAATAGACAATAACACATATATTTTAAATAATTTAAAAATTATATTTTAAAATATAGGTAATATGAATAATCAAATGTTTCTGATGTATATGAAACAAACGTATACTATCTCTGAAAATATAATTAAAAAAAGGAATGCACCAAAAATAAAAATATAAAGAGAAAATGAAGAAAAAAAGAAAATGTAAATAAACACAAAAAATTCAGCCCAAACCAAAATCATCCAAAAATTGAAAGAATATAAGAAATAGAAAGAAAATAAGAGAAACTTCTAAAGAAACAAAGAAAATAGGAAAACTCGCACAAAATATATTAAACCGAAGATGAAAACACACGGAAAATGGAAAAATAATTGTGCCTACCATGATGTCATATTGGGCTGGCCCAGTAACATCTTAACATTTAAATCGGTGGGGGTTAGCATCTATATAGACGATAGATGAGAATCACTATTTAGCGGGCACCCTTCCGCTTGTCCCCGCAGACACTACTAGAAAAAACGCTTATCTCTAATATGGACACTAATGACGCACTATAAATGTGGTGCGTCACTGCTATATAGTAGTGACGCACCTATAAATAGTGCGCCGTTAGTACCTCAAATAGCAATGGCGCACCTGGTGAAAAGTGCGCCATTACTATATTTGACCCATTTTTGGACATAGCAATAACATATTTTTTCCATAGATGCGCCATTGGTAATTTGAGATAGCAATGTCGCACCTATACAAAAGTGCGCCAAAGGTATGTGAGGTGCACATAATCCCCACCCAAAAACAAAGATAACCCCTTGGACCGCCTTTTCAGTTTGGCAAAATATAAAAGAAAATGATAGAAATTTCAAAATTTAAAATCCTTCGAGATGCCCATATGTTATGTGTTATAGTTGTTAAGAAAACTAACAAACATGAAATTTGTGTTTGTTTGCAAAAAGCTGCCGTGTTTCGGTAAAATGGTCATAACTTTTGCATACGAACTTCGATGAAAAGTTTTCATATGAAAAATTATCTACTCGAAAATTTACATCCGATGAGAATGACCAACGATCGTTATCGATTTTATAGAATCCTAATAAATTAAACATACAAAGTTACGATGCTTTCAAAATCTAGAGGCAAAAATATTCGCAAAAAGGTCCATCAATAGGTGTCTTCCTTGCTTCTTCCATCTTCCATGCAACCTAAGAAGTTCTTTACGTATCTCTTTAAAGGTCATTGGAGGCCACCCGGACCCTTGTCAATCTGTGACCCAGCTGATACCCAACTCATTCAGTAGGGAGTCACTACTAATTAGTTCGCCTCATGAAAATATTATATTTTCTATTTTGAAATTGGCAGCTAAACGCAGAAGGCATTTGGACATACCGGAATAGAAACCTCTCTTCGTGACCCAGCTCATTCTATAGGGTGTCTCTACACAGGACTGCTTACATGCAGTGTGGAGAAGAGGCAGTTAGGAAAAAGGTTGTGAGGACAAGAGGTAGAGAAGAGCTCTTTTTAAAGAACCGTCGAGGCTCAGTGCGCAGCTGCTACTCTTCTTGGAGTTCAGTGTCAAACTCACCACCGAAAGGAGTTCCGTAAGAGCTACCTGGCCGATCGTGTGTGCGCACTGGAATCTGAGCCTTAGGGGATTTGAAGAGAAGAGGAGAGGAGGCAGTGCTGCCGCGCGCTGGACTTGAGCCACCAGTCTTCCTCAGAATCGGTGGAGGCCTAGCTAGAAATCAGTGCTGGCAGTCACACTCAACGCCGAAAGAGAGAAGTTTTTTGACTGTTTACTGTAAGACAACGGCCCCATAGTCTTTTATTTACAGAAATTTTTACACATGCCTGTTTAAATTCGCTCCCACCAGGAGTCGAACCCAGGACTACATGCCCGTTCGCCCGAAGTTGTCGGGTACATGCAAGTGCCGCCCTGGGTTGTGGCGGTAGGGCGCCAGCGCACAAAATGCCATTGGAGAACGTGGTGACACAATCCACGTCATTGCGTGCCGCCTCGGGCTATGGCGGCCGGTCCCACCCATGACAGATTTCACACGCTCATACGGTGCCGTCTCTGGAAACGTCGTCACCCCTACACGTGTCGCCTGTGTATTTTTGACAATGATTTTCAGAGGTGGTCTCTTTTGACAAGAAATTCGCTAGGATCTTCTTTTTGACAAAAATCCAGAAACACAAGTGATATATGTGACTAGCCCTCTCATATTTTATAAAATTTGAGTCGAGAAAACTGATGGAATAAATTTGAAGTAAATCTTTTCCTAATAATAAAGGAAGGTGATTTTTTTGGTCTGTTATGATGTTTTTCAAACCCCCCCCCTCCATTTTTGCTTAATAAACCCATAGTTCAGTGTGTACAATTTTTTTTTGCTAGTCTATTGGGCCTTTTGCGTTTCTCTCCATAGCCCAGCCGCTCCACTGGGGATTTGTTGGCCCGTTTATCCATTGCTGACGTTTACCTCTCGCGTTTCTCTCGCAAGTGGCTCATTTAAGGTTTCAGGCGGCCCAGTTGTATATAGAAGGCAAAAATAATTTTCTTTTTTTTGTGTATTTTGAAAGAAGTTCTCTAATTTTTAAAAATTATTAATACTTTTGAAATATGAGTGTATTTTAAGAAAAGTTTTCACTATCTCCGATGTGCGAGCAAGAAAAAACAGGTTTTAGTTTTTTTGTAACTTTTGAAAGATGTTCTTTAATTTTACAAATCCTTCATTCTTTTTAAATATTTATGTAGTTTTAGGAAAAAAATCATGTATTTAAATAATGTTCATATAATTTTAAAAATATTAATTTTCTTTAAATATATATTCATATTTCGAAATTATCATTCTCATTAAAAAGTCCATCCTTTTTGAAACGTGTTTATGTCTTTTAATAATAATGGTGGTGCATTTAAAATAAGTAGCTATAAAATTTGAAAATAAATTGGTGTATGATGAATGATATACGCCGTAGTTCGGGAAACCCGGACATTACATCCAACTCAACGAGATTAGCTTTCACCTTCTCGTACATGTGTACAGTAAATCCAACGATCGACTAGACTAAGACCACGTTGTGTTATGTGCCATCAAGAGAAAACATGTTTAGTTTTTCTGTGCATTTTGAAAGATGTTCTTTAATTTTAAAAAATAATTCATCTTCTTTAAATATTTGTGTAGTTCTATAAGAGTGTTCACTATCTTCGATGTGCGAGTAAGAAAAAACAGGTTTTAGTTTTGTTGTGCCTTTTGAAGATGTTCTCCAATTTTTAAAATTCCTTCAAGCTCTTTAAATATTTATTTAGTTTTAGGAAAAGTGTTCACGTATTTAAATAAAGTTCATATGTAATTTTAAAAGTACTCACCCTTTTTCTAAGCAAATTTTATGTCATTCAAAACAGTATTCACATGCTTAAATATATATTCATATTAAAAAAATCATTTTATTTTATAAATTCCATGCGATTTGAAAAGTGTTTATGTCTTTGAAAAATAATGTTGATGCATTTAAAATATATAAATATACAATTTTGAAATAAGTGGGTGTATGATGGATGATGTCTGCCGTAGCTCGAAAAGCACAGACATCACGTCCAGCTCCATGAGATTAGCTTTCAAACTACTAGACATTCACTTGCAACGACGTGGTGCAATGATAGGTGTGTGTGGGGTGGTTCAGATTATCACATTGATATTTACCACGTCGAACGTATTACTATTAGGTGGACACCGCGATCATGATTGTTAGAGTATATTGACATATCTCTGTATATGGTAGACTATGATTTGTAATCATCTCCTACCTTATCTCTATGATAGGCTTCTTGCCCTTCAAGTCTTGTACACTATATAAACCGTCCGAGAGGCTCAATACAACAACCACCACATTACGTCAATTCCTCTCCTCTCTATCCTTCTACATGGTATCAGCTTAATCTCGATCCAAGCCCTACCCGACGTCGCTTCCGCTCCGGGCCGCCCCTGGGGCCGATCTCCATGATTGCCGGCACCAGGGGCCACGCCACCCGTACCTAGGGTTCGCCCGCCGGTTTCGTGGACCGGTTGCCCTAGAGTATCTTTTTCCCGATCTCTTGATCCGGGGTTTTCTCTCTTCCGCTGGTCGTCTTGATCGGCGTCTTTTTTGGTTTTCCAATCTAAGATCGGTTTGCGTCGCTGGAGCGTCGGAGACTGGAAGTGCCGGAGCTAGCCCGACTGGAGGACGGAGGGGTCGGAGACCATCTTTCGGGTGTGCTGCACGGTGGTGAACATTGTCGGAATCGGCGGGCGTTGGTCGCGACACAAGGTTTCCCAAGAGAGGACTATAGCTTTCGAGACGGATGTATGGGTGGGGATGCGGCGACTCTAGCAGCTACCGAAGTTGCGATGTGAGAGGATGAAGTCGAAGAGGTGGTGGATGGCGACGGGGGCTGGCGGCGAGCTGTATGAGGATGGAGTCGAAGAGGTGGTGGATGGAGGCGGGGGAGGGGCGGCGGAGGAGGGGGATAGAGAAAAGGACTGAGGAGGACGCTCTTAGGGTTAGATTTTTATACATGAAAGGTTTGGGTGGGCTTCGGCTGGCCTGTGGGGTTGCACCAGGCTGTCAACGACGGTTTCCGAAATTGTCATCGAAAATCTGTCATGGATTAACATATTTCTTGTAGTGGCCCATCGCCGCCATCGAAACACGTCTCTACTCCGACACTAGGCATCACCACCCAATCCCGAGTTCAGCGTGCCGCTCCACCGATCGAGCGACGGGCTGCCGCTATGTCTCCCCATTGGGACGCAGCGCCGCTGCCCTGTGGTTCTCTCCGTGGCTGCACCGATCCACGTCTCCGTTGTGCCGCCCCTTCGGGCCGTTGTGTCATGGCACGTGGTCCCCGCCGCCGCCATGAGGCTGTACCCATGGTTGCACCAACCCGCGCGCTGCCGCTGCGTCGCCCCTTCGGGCCGTAGTGCCACGGCCCGCGGTCAACCGCTGCCCCAAGGTTGTGCGCTCCAGGCCATTCCCGAGGCTGCACGGACCCTCGCGCTGCTGCTGCGTCGCCTCGTCGGGCCGTTGTGAGCGTGACGCACGGTCCCTGCAACCACCCCGATGTCTACCCCGCCGTCGCCCCGATGCGCGCGTTGCCGTTACGTCGCCCTTTCGGGGCGTATCATCGGGGCGCGCTATCCACTTCACCGTCTTCGCGCGTCGACTTCTACGTATTATGCGTCGCACATCCTCCCTAGGCGCGGGAACGCCACCATCCACGCCGGTCTTCGTCACGTTTTCAGGGTCTTCCTCACCTACTTCGAGCACCATCGCCGCGAGTGTGACCTAGCCGCCGCCGCTGCCTCCTCCTTAGGCCGCCGTCGCCGCTCTTCTTCCCGGTCCATGGAAACTACCTCGACACCGGCCACCCCGACTCGACATCGACCACGTCGTCCCTCGCACGGCTACCTCGACAACGGCTACACCACAAGTAAGTGGTCGAGTATCATTTATTACGGATACTTGACCTCCGTGGAACAAGAGTTGGCCCGACGGATCACAATGTCGTCCCTCCTTCTATTATGAACTAGGAAGTGTGGTCCTTCCGGCAGAGTCAGGCTCACTTTCTTTCGATCGCCATTGGAAAATAAGATGAACATGGCACAAGTGAAGGATGGTAGAATAATGTGGAGCGGTTATTTAAGGCATCGGTTTAACCAATATTTAAGGGATTCGAGGCGATAGAAAAATAATTGCGATATAAATTCCCAAGTAAGCACACTCAATTCGGTGTGAAAATCGAGCTGACTTCTCTACATATGAAGTTAATTTTGTCGTTCGAAACCAACTTGAATCATTCATTCGTGAAGCAAGAGCCGATCCACGTTTGATGAATTGTAATGACCTTGGTCATCTTGCCATAAATATGGTTCTAAGTGATATGCACATAACTTTTCCCTTGGTTTACCGGCTTGTTGAGTTAGCATTGATTTTACCCCGTTGCAACTGCAATCGTGGAAAGGGTTTTCTCAGCAATGAGCATTATCAAGACTGGATTGAGGAACAAGATGGGTGATGATTGGATGAATCATAGAATGGTATTATACATTGAGCGAGATGTATTTGTGAGTATTGAAGAATCAAAGTTCATAGAGCGATTTCAAGGTTATCGCAGTCGCAAGGGCGTTTTGCCTCGTCCTGGAGGTAACTTGGCACATTTTGTATTCTTTATTAACTCTTTTTACTTGCTATTTGTGTACTAATTTGCATTTTGAAAATTTCCCTTGAAGGTTCAGCGTCTTTTAATATTGAAGATGTAGTCATGGGTGGATCAGATCAACCAATCCTTTGATTGGTATCATCTTTTGTATCATATATATGATATGTATTGTCTTCTGGTATGTCCTAATTTATGTACTGAACCATCATTGAACATTTTCTTGGTATCACATTAGTTATGCCACATTGGTTACTTTTATATGCCTTGAAACTAGATTTTTTGGGGTTTTTTTTTTGCTGTTAATTTCTCGCCTGGGGCGTCATCAAATCCTAGCTCCGCCATTGATGATGGGAAGTCCCTCTACCAATAGACATGGGCAGTAACCAGAGGGCAAGGGGGCGCCTAACAGAAGTTCACGTATGCACAAGAGGTTTAAAAAGCTTTTACAAAGGGTCTCAGTGTAACCTGGCTCTGCGTTCTTTTGAGCCAAGAAGCAGCTCGTTCGCAAAAGAAGAATTTGGATGACATGACTTCACCGAATCATCACGACGTGTACAAGGGCTCTCCTTAAAACCTGGCTACATGCAAATCGAACCCCTAAGTTGTTGAACATGCGGACAAAGGCGCACATTAACCTGGCTCTTTATCTTCAATAACAATCCACCCCAAGTGCTTAAGAAGGGCTCTCCTTAGAGCCCTTCTACGCACACAAAGCCCCAAAAGGGTACTAGACGCTGACAAACGCTTATAACAACCTATCTCTGCGTCGATATCTGGTGGAAACAAGAGCCATCAGAGCTCGTCCTGAAGCCTAACGAAAATACAACAAAGAGGATCTAAATCTTCTGATATAGGGCTAGACCACGTAACCCGTTCTCAGTCAAGACACTCTCCTAGAATTCTAGTACTCGGAGCTCCTTCTACTACAACACATGAGAGCTCAGGTGATGGAAGAGGATGGACTTGGTTGACGAAATAACTAGAATAGCTCGTCCGAACTTTGCACCTCTTGAAGAAAAAGGCTGAGTGCGCGGGGAAGGTTGAACTTTAGCCAACCTTAGAGGCCACTAACGGTGTGATATACCGGGGTACTACTAGGAAAAATGCTACTAGTAGCGCCCCTTAAATGACTACTAGTAGCACACGGTGGCGCGCTACTACTAGCACCCTACAACTAACTTTTAGTAGTAGCGCGTGTTTGCGCGCGCTACTACTAGTTGTTCTAGCAGTAGCGCCCTTTTGTCCACGCGCTACTGCTAAATAGCAGCAGCGCCCTCTTTATTCACGCGCTACTACTATTAATTTCAAAAAGAAATCTTGTCTGTTTCTAGCCTCCAGCAGTCGCGCCGTTGGCCGCGGGGCAGGGTGGGGAAGACGGCGGCTCTGCAGGGCAGTGAGGAGGAGGTCACCGTGAGGAGGAGGTCGTCTTCGGAGGAGCACCATGAGGAGGAGGAGTTCGCCGGAGTAGGAGCACCGTGAGGAGGAGGAGGTCGCCGGAGGAGGAGCACCGTGAGGAGGAGGAGGTCGCTGGAGGAGGAGCAACATGAGGAGGAGGTCATCGGAGAGGAGATGGAGTGGAGGAGTTCGCCGGAGGAGGAGGAGGTCGCCGGAGAGGAGGAGAAGGAGTGGAGGAGAGGAGGAGATGGAGTGGAGGAGAGGAGGAGAGGGAGTGTGAGGAGAGGAGGAGAAAAATGCGTGGTGGGGTTTTTATTGGCCTGCCATGTCACTGATCCGTGAGAGAAGGGCTAGACCAATAGGAAACTTCCACGTCAGACCTAGCAGTAGCGCCACTCTTGTACATGCGCTACTGTTAAGTAGCAGTAGCGCCCTTCTTGTACAGGCGCTACTGTTAAGTTTTTTCAAATTTTTTGGCCTACAGATCTTAAAAGCATCGTAACTTTTTTTATGTTAGGTTTTTGAGGATTCTAAAAATGTTCAACGGGGTTCCCATTTTTTTATTTTTTTTGACATTTCCATAATTTTCTTTTATTTTTGAAAAACTGAAAAGGCGGTCTGGGGGCGCATTTTGTGAATTTCTTGTACATGCGCTACCACTATGAACTTAGCAGTAGCTGTTGGGTCTCGCAGCAGAAAACAATAATTTTTCTAACTAGCGTCTCCCTTAACCCAAGATCTGTCTAGCTGTAATGCCATAACGGAAAGACTTGCGGAAACATACCTCGGGGTGTAGTCCGTTGCGCGGAAAACGTTCCCGCAAACGTGGTTGATGAAGCCGTAAACCTTTCACAGCCCCCTAGATGTGTTAGCACCCTGTTGGGTGGTAGTGCCGCACGTGCAGCACCTCGTAGTACTCGCACACGTACGGACTCGATGACGACCTCCGTTCTCCGATCCAGCGAAGGTGGCGGAAGTAGACCTCCCGGAACCGGAGTTTCAGCAGCACGACGGCGTCCGCGTAGCAGAGAAGCCTCAATCCCAACACAGGTTCCAGACAAGGGGACCCCGGCTTGAGAGAGATGAGAGAGGGGAGAAGACCGGTGAAAACCGATCTCAATTCGGAGTAATATTGAATTCTCTGCGAATTTTTCTCTGTTAAAGAAGTGCACCCCTACCCATCTTTATATAGGCAGACGGAAGGAGTCAACCCCCCTTCCCTTGGCAATGTGGGACTAATCCCTTGCCAAAGGGGGAGGGCGCGGCTAGGAGGAGGGGGGAAGTGGGGCGCCACCCACATGGTCCCCAAGGCCCATGGCGCCCCCCCTTTTTTTTCTTTTCCTTTTCCCTTTTATTTTCCTCCTTCCCCTAATGGGCTTCTTTCACAAATAAGGCCCATTGCACTTTTTAGTCTGAAATAAATTATTATTAATTATTAATTCACTAAATTAATAAATAATACATATTATTTCATCTCCCGATGATCCGGAACTCCTTCTAGCTCATTCCGAACGTCCTTCGGACCAACACGAAACTTTTTCGGTACGTCTTTCTCTCTTCTCCGGTAACTCCGATAGTTCCGAAAAGGTATCCGATATTCATCGAGCCCTTAAGTGTGTTACCCTACGGTCCGAGAACACTCCAGTCATGACCGAGACAAAGGCTACGGCCAATGATCAATAGCGGAACCTGGATGCCCATAATGACCCCTGTGCATTCCGGAAGTAACCGATTGAACCGTACACGTTGTATACCATTCCCTTTGTCATGCGATACTAGATTAGTCCAAGATTTGATCAACTTCATCCAATGCATTAGTTCTATCTTGTTACCGACAAATCTTATTCACTCGTTCCGTGATATTCATCCTTGTGACGTAGTCACACGCTGCGCAACTTTATGGATGCAATCTCACCGAGTTGGCCATGAAGTATCTTTCCATTATATGGATTGACAAATCCCGCTCTTGAATCAACACTCCTCAACATATCCCATCGGATAGCCCAAGATACACCTTTATGGTCACCATGTTTCAGTATGACGGTTAATGCACTCAAAGCATCCTCAGAAGATAGCAATTATGCGTGATCTCATGGTCAAAGGAACAGGCTACTACGTTCTGTAATCACAACACTGAACTTTTACGATTTGATCATTTTAAAATGCTTGCATTGGGTAATGTCCATCACATCATTCATTCAATGAGGTGACCTTACCGTCAATTGACTTGATTGTCCATGATCGTGAAACCAAAATCATCAGTTGACGATAAACCAGTCATCATGAGAGGCTGACTAGGAACTCTGGTTGTTTCTATACCACACCTGTATCATTGTTTCACTGATACAGTTCCAGCACAGTATGAAACTGGTCATGAACTTATTTAGATATATTGGAATAATCATATATTATTTGCCTCTAGAGCATATATCCAACATTCTCCCACTTGCACTAGATAGCAAATAATCTAGCTGCATATTTTCTCGATCATAATCATCTTATCATATAAGTGTTTATTGATCATGCTTGCTCATGGAAGAGGTTTCGTCAACGATCTGTACCCGTTCAGATTCGTATGTTCCTTTGTAACAGGTATTGGTCAACTTGCTTGATATACCCTTCATTATCTAATAATGCTTGAATTATAAGTTTGGCGGGAGAGTGAGACTTCTTATTTTACAGTATTCTCTAATGACAAAATGGTTTTAGTCCCTAGGACTCCCATAGTCATGTATACTGAAAAATACACTCAGCCAGAAGTCTAAACTTCTTACGCTAAACTTTATTCAACCTTCTACTTCCTTAAGTAGATATTTATATTTTGTAGAGTTTTGGTTCGTGAAATTATAGCTCACATTTCCTTTCTATTCCTTTTGATGATATCTCTAATTCATATAGACCCATAATAAGGCTTGCAATCGTAATCCAGTATTACATTCAAGTATATTATCTTTTCTATCTTTTAGAGTATTGTCCTCAGTTTCTCTTCAGATACTGAATGCTTGGACTTCGCTCAGGTTCTGTGTTTTGCCAACCAAGCACATCGGAACCTGTTCTTCTTTTAAGAACTTTTGAGTCATTCTGTTATTGGATTCACAACTTCCGTTTTATGGTAGAATCATATGTCAAAGGTCATATAGGATCACATGTCTTGAGACAAAGTGCATCCCTATTCTTCCATTAAAACATTATTTTGTGATATTAAGGTTTTACATCCTTTATATAATTCCTAGCGACAAGAACCTTTTCTTGTTTAGGATATCATTCCCATTCTTTTGATGTTCATTACACGTGTCCTAATCTATCCTTATAGATTTTAGTGTGTGACACATCTGTATTTCGTTCATATAAGATTCTCGTAATCCTTTTATCTTATTAGCCTTAATCTCCATGTATATCAACGTGTATATATGAGATTGTCTTCACATATATCATCGTATATATATGAAATTGATATTGTGCTCCCACTCAAATATATCCGACATATATCTATAAGTAAGCATTTGTTAAGTTTCTATTCTAATTATGGCAGATATAATAATATTGCTCCCAAAGCTCCCACTCAGAAAATGCTCTCTGCATTCCAAGTTTTCAGGAAGTCTCCAAATCTCCCACTCAGTTTCATGAAATTGCAGTCCATCTCAATATTTTGATTACTTCAAAATCACTTGATCAAATCAAGGTTGAGAGTTTCTGGCTTGAGGTACTATGGTCCATCTTATCGAAACATTCTTTCGTTATGCCATTTGCAACTTCTCTTCAAATTCCAAATTTGAATGTGATGCAATTTTCTTCAGGCTATGGTCCCAGTATAGTGTTTGTGAATGAAATGCCCATATTGATTTAGCATTGCTACGCTTCCGTAGTCAATCATTATTGAATTTATCCATGATATCTTTTATGTGCCAAATCAATATTTATGTGTTGCATCATTCTTAATAACTACCTGGTTATTCGGAATGTGAAATAACTACTTTATTTCATAGGATGTGAGCCATCCCATATGCAACTCAATATGATTTCATTTCTCCTGGTTTCCTAGGTAACCATCAATCCTTCGTAATTTATGAGCAGTGTCCCTTTTGTTTCACTTAAGAAGACTCATGATTATTGTTCTGTACAAAACGTATTCATGGCAACCTTATTATTTTTAAACTAAGGCTTTAACTTATATACCATGATCATCATCAATAGCATATTTCCTCTTTTCATGGAGTCATTGCAGCGGAACGTTTTCCGTTGCGTTACTCTGTTATCTGGAGGCAGGGTCAATCACCCTGGTCAAAGAATTCACTTTTCTCCCATTGGTTTATTCCTTGAGAACCATCTTCTCATTCACCAATTCAAGCAATACAAGTTTTGCTATTTGAGAAGTTGTGTTTTACAATTGCTCACAACTCTAATACAAAGAAAGTTATATCATATAAAACTTCTAGAAACTTTCTAACACCATCATCATATGGAGTCATCAGCTTCATTAAATTCAAAATGGTTTTCTTATTTCATGAAGTGGGTGTTTTAACTTAATAAATTATAACAACTTTGTTCATTCAAAATAGCATTAGCGTAAGGGGAATGTATTTAGACCATACTACATTTTAGTATGACTACGAATGGTTCAGGTGCTTGAGCACTTTAAACTTCCATCGTAACTTGTGGCATTATTTCCACAACTTCGATCGTAACTGGAGGCTAAAATTTCAACCCTTTCTGACTTCATTTGCTATTTTGCATGCATTTAATGATTTATTTTGGGCTAAATAACCCTGAAATTAGAAAGCACTACAACTGAACTCAGAAAAGGTTGAAACTTGACATGGTATCATCATTTGACCCACATAACATGTGTGCAAAAGTTGAGAGGGTTACGACAAAACCTGGATGCACTTCGTGTACAAACTGGACCATCTCTTTCGAAGTACGAGGGTTTTAGACGAAAACTCATCTGTTACAAAGACATTTCATTTTTCTAAACTTATTTGAACTCAAGACTTTTTGTGCATTCAATATGCATCATTCAAAGCCACATACTAAAATTTCAACCCTTTCTGACTTCATTTTCTATTTTTCATGCATTTAATGATTTATTTTGGGCTAAATGACCCTGAAATTGGACTAATGCTTGTGGGCCAGCCTTTCGTCCCTGGTTGTGCCACAAACCGGGACTAATGGTTGTGGGCCAGGAGCGAGGCCCATTGGTCCTGGTTCTTTTCCGGAACCGGGACATATGCCTCCAGACGAACCGGGACCAATGCATCACGAGGCCCGGCCGGCCCCCTGGGCGCACGAACCGGGACGTATGCCCCCATGGGTCCCGGTTCGTGGCTGAACCGGTGCTAATGGGCTGGCCAGGCCTGAACCAAAGCCCCCTTTTCTACTAGTGGTAGCGATTTTTCTCCTTTAAAGTGGCTTTGGGTTGACCTTTGTATTTAATTTATCAAACTATGTTGAATAACTTAATAAAAATGGTTGCATGCATCGTTTTAATGGAGAGATCGGGGGTATTCCTTCAAATTTTTTTAAAAAACTATCGATTCCCTAACACGGCCCCATTCTCTCTTATGCACTCACATCCCTCACCCTTTCGAATCGACCTTATCTTGAACACATCCAAGAAGGGTTTCCACCGCCGCCACCTTACTAGCCAAACATTATCGTCTGATGTCAAAGCCTAGCCTGATGTCAAAGCCACAAACCACAATTTTAAAATGATTTAAAATATTCTAAAACATGCACACTTTTTTAACCATTTTATAAATGGCATAAGTAATATTCAGATGTATACTAAAAATTTACAATCTGTATTAAAATATAGACAATAACACATATATTTTAAATAATTTAAAAATTACATTTTAAAATATAGGTAATATGAATAATCAAATGTTTCTGATGTATATGAAACAAACGTATACTATCTCTGAAAATATAATTAAAAAAAGGAATGCACCAAAAATAAAAATATAAAGAGAAAATGAAGAAAAAAAGAAAATGTAAATAAACACAAAAAATTCAGCCCAAACCAAAATCATCCAAAAATTGAAAGAATATAAGAAATAGAAAGAAAAGAAGAGAAACTTCTAAAGAAACAAAGAAAATAGGAAAACTCGCACAAAATATATTAAACCGAAGATGAAAACACACGGAAAATGGAAAAATAATTGCGCCTACCATGAAGTCATATTGGGCTGGCCCAGTAACATCTTAACATTTAAATCGGTGGGTGTTAGCATCTATATAGACGATATATGAGACTCACTATTTAGCGGGCACCCTTCCGCTTGTCCCCGCAGACACTACTAGAAAAAACGCTTATCTCTAATATGGACACTAATGACGCACTATAAATGTGGTGCGTCACTACTATATGGTGCGTCACTACTATATAGTAGTGACGCACCTATAAATAGTGCGCCCTTAGTACCTGAAATAGCAATGGCGCACCTGGTGAAAAGTGCGCCATTACTATATTTGACCCATTTTTGGACATAGCAATAACATATTTTTCCATAGATGCGCCATTGGTAATTTGAGATAGCAATGTCGCACCTATACAAAAGTGCGCCAAAGGTATGTGAGGTGCACATAATCCCCACCCAAAAACAAAGATAACACCTTGGACCGCCTTTTCAGTTTGGCAAAATATAAAAGAAAATGATAGAAATTTCAAAATTTAAAATCCTTCGAGATGCCCATGTGTTATGTGTTATAGTTGTTAAGAAAACTAACAAACATGAAATTTGTGTTTGTTTGCAAAAAGCCGCCGTGTTTCGGTAAAATGGTCATAACTTTTGCATACGAACTTCGATGAAAAGTTTTTCATATGAAAAATTATCTACTCGAAAATTTACATCCGATGAGAATGACCAACGATCGTTATCGATTTTATAGAATCCTAATAAATTAAACATACAAAGTTACCATGCTTTCAAAATCTAGAGGCAAAAATATTCGCAAAAAGGTCCATCAATAGGTGTCTTCCTTGCTTCTTCCATCTTCCATGCAACCTAAGAAGTTCTTTACGTATCTCTTTAAAGGTCATTGGAGGCCACCCGGACCTTGTCAATCTGTGACCCAGCTGATACCCAACTCATTCAGTAGGGAGTCACTACTAATTAGTTCGCCTCATGAAAACATTTTATTTTCTATTTTGAAATTGGCAGCTAAACGCAGAAGGCATTTGGACATACCGGAATAGAAACCTCTCTTCGTGACCCAGCTCATTCTATAGGGTGTCTCTACACAGGACTGCTTACATGCAGTGTGGAGAAGAGGCAGTTAGGAAAAAGGTTGTGAGGACAAGAGGTAGAGAAGAGCTCTTTTTAAAGAACCGTCGAGGCTCAGTGCGCAGCTGCTACTCTTCTTGGAGTTCAGTGTCAAACTCACCACCGAAAGGAGTTCCGTAAGAGCTACCTGGCCGATCGTGTGTGCGCACTGGAATCTGAGCCTTAGGGGATTTGAAGAGAAGAGGAGAGGAGGCAGTGCTGCCGCGCGCTGGACTTGAGCCGCCAGTCTTCCTCAGAATCGGTGGAGGCCTAGCTAGAAATCAGTGCTGGCAGTCACACTCAACGGCGAAAGAGAGAAGTTTTTTGACTGTTTACTGTAAGACAACGGCCCCATAGTCTTTTATTTACAGAAATTTTTACACATGCCTGTTTAAATTCGCTCCCACCAGGAGTCGAACCCAGGGCTACATGCCCGTTCGCCCGAAGTTGTCGGGTACATGCAAGTGCCGCCCTGGCCGTTGGCGGTAGGGCGCCAGCGCACAAAGTGCCATTGGAGAACGTGGTGACACAATCCACGTCATTGCGTGCCGCCTCGGGCTATGGCAGCCGGTCCCACCCATGACAGATTTCACACGCTCGTACGGTGCCGTCTCTGGAAACGTCGTCACCCCTACACGTGTCGCCTGTGTATTTTTGACAATGATTTTCAGAGGTGGTCTCTTTTGACAAGAAATTCGCTAGGATCTTCTTTTTGACAAAAATCCAGAAACACAAGTGATATATGTGACTAGCCCTCTCATATTTTTTAAAATTTGAGTCGAGAAAACTGATGGAATAAATTTGAAGTAAATCTTTTCCTAATAATAAAGGAAGGTGATTTTTTTGGTCTGTTATGATGTTTTGCAAACCCCCCCCCCCTCCATTTTTGCTTAATAAACCCATAGTTCAGTGTGTACAAATTTTTTTTGCTAGTCTATTGGGCCTTTTGCGTTTCTCTCCATAGCCCAGCCGCTCCACTGGGGATTTGTTGGCCCGTTTATCCATTGCTGACGTTTACCTCTCGCGTTTCTCTCCCAAGTGGCTCATTTAAGGTTTCAGGCGGCCCAGTTGTATATAGAAGGAAAAAATAATTTTCTTTTTTTTTGTGTATTTTGAAAGAAGTTTTCTAATTTTTAAAAATTATTAATACTTTTGAAATATGAGTGTATTTTAAGAAAAGTGTTCACTATCTCCGATGTGCGAGCAAGAAAAAACAGGTTTTAGTTTTTTTGTAACTTTTGAAAGATGTTCTTTAATTTTACAAATCCTTCATTCTTTTTAAATATTTATGTAGTTTTAGGAAAAAAATCATGTATTTAAATAATGTTCATATAATTTTAAAAATACTAATTTTCTTTAAATATATATTCATATTTTGAAATTATCATTCTCATTAAAAAGTCCATCTTGTTTGAAAGGTGTTTATGTCTTTTAAAAATAATGGTGGTGCATTTAAAATAAGTAAATATACAATTTGAAAATAAATTGGTGTATGATGAATGATATACGCCGTAGTTCGGGAAACACGGACATCACATCCAACTCAACGAGATTAGCTTAAACCTTCTCGTACATGTGTATAGTAAATCCAACGATCGACTAGACTAAGACCACGTTGTGTTATGTGCCATCAAGAGAAAACATGTTTAGTTTTTCTGTGCATTTTGAAAGATGTTCTTTAATTTTAAAAAATAATTCATCTTCTTTAAATATTTGTGTAGTTCTAATAAGAGTGTTCACTATCTTCGATGTGCGAGTAAGAAAAAACAGGTTTTAGTTTTGTTGTGCCTTTTGAAGATGTTCTCCAATTTTTAAAATTCCTTCAAGCTCTTTAAATATTTATTTAGTTTTAGGAAAAGTGTTCACGTATTTAAATAAAGTTCATATGTAATTTTAAAAGTACTCACCCTTTTTCTAAGCAAATTTTATGTCATTCAAAACAGTATTCACATGCTTAAATATATATTCATATTAAAAAAATCATTTTATTTTATAAATTCCATGCGTTTGAAAAGTGTTTATGTCTTTGAAAAATAATGTTGATGCATTTAAAATATATAAATATACAATTTTGAAATAAGTGGGTGTATGATGGATGATGTCTGCCGTAGCTCGAAAAGCACAGACATCACGTCCAGCTCCATGAGATTAGCTTTCAAACTACTAGACATTCACTTGCAACGACGTGGTGCAATGATAGGTGTGTGTGGGGTGGTTCAGATTATCACATTGATATTTACCACGTCGAACGTATTACTATTAGGTGGACACCGCGATCATAATTGTTAGAGTATATTGACATATCTCTGTATATGGTAGACTATGATTTGTAATCATCTCCTACCTTATCTCTATGATAGGCTTCTTGCCCTTCAAGTCTTGTACACTATATAAACCGTCCGAGAGGCTCAATACAACAACCACCACATTACGTCAATTCCTCTCCTCTCTATCCTTCTACATGGTATCAGCTTAATCTCGATCCAAGCCCTAGCCGACGTCGCTTCCGCTCCGGGCCGCCCCTGGGGCCGATCTCCATGATTGCCGGCACCAGGGGCCACGCCACCCGTACCTAGGGTTCGCCCGCCGGTTTCGTGGACCGGTTGCCCTAGAGTATCTTTTTCCCGATCTCTTGATCCGGGGTTTTCTCTCTTCCGCTTGTCGTCTTGATCGGCGTCTTTTTTGGTTTTCCAATCTAAGATCGGTTTGCGTCGCTGGAGCGTCGGAGACTGGAAGTGCCAGAGCTAGCCCGACTGGAGGACGGAGGGTCCGGAGACCATCTTTCGGGTGTGCTGCACGGTGGTGAACATTGTCGGAATCGGCGGGCGTTGGTCGCGACACAAGGTTTCCCAAGAGAGGACTATAGCTTTCGAGACGGATGTATGGGTGGGGATGCGGCGACTCTAGCAGCTACCGAAGTTGCGATGTGAGAGGATGGAGTCGAAGAGGTGGTGGATGGCGACGGGGGCTGGCGGCGAGCTGTATGAGGATGGAGTCGAAGAGGTGGTGGATGGCGGCGGGGGAGGGGCGGCGGAGGAGGGGGATAGAGAAAAGGGCTGAGGAGGAAGCTCTTAGGGTTAGATTTTTATACATGAAAGGTTTGGGTGGGCTTCGGCTGGCCTGTGGGGTTGCACCAGGCCATCAACGACGGTTTCCGAAATTGTCATCAAAAATCTGTCATGGATTAACATATTTCTTGTAGTGGCCCATCGCCGCCATCGAAACACGTCTCTACTCCGACACCAGGCATCACCACCCAATCCCGAGTTCAGCGTGCCGCTCCACCGATCGAGCGATGGGCTGCCGCTATGTCGCCCCATCGGGCCGCAGCGCCGCTGCCCTGTGGTTCTCTCCGTGGCTGCACCGATCCACGTCTCCGCTGTGCCGCCCCTTCGGGCCGTTGTGTCATGGCACGTGGTCCCCTCCGCCGCCATGAGGCCGTACCCGTGGTTGCACCAACCCGCGCGCTGCCGCTGCGTCGCCCCTTTGGGCCGTAGTGCCACGGCCCGCGGTCAACCGCCGCCCCAAGGTTGTGCGCTCCAGGCCATTCCCGAGGCTGCACGGACCCTCGCGCTGCTGCTGCGTCGCCTCGTCGGGCCGTTGTGAGTGTGGCGCACGGTCCCTGCAACCACCCCGATGTCTACCCCGCCGTCGCCCCGACGCGCGCGTTGCCGTTACGTCGCCCCTTCGAGGCGTAGCATCGGGGCGCGCAATCCACTTCACCGTCTTCGCGCGTCGACTTCTACGTATTATGCGTCGCACATCCTCCCTAGGCGCGGGAACGCCAGCATCCACGCCGGTCTTCGTCACGTTTTCAGGGTCTTCCTCACCTACTTCGAGCACCATAGCCGCGAGTGTGACCTAGCCGCCGCCGCTGCCTCCTCCTTAGGCCGCCGTCGCCGCTCTTCTTCCCGGTCCATGGCAACTACCTCGACACCGGCCACCCCGACTCGACATCGACCACGTTGTCCCTCGCACGGCTACCTCGACAACGGCTACACCACAAGTAAGTGGTCGAGTATCATTTATTACGGATACTTGACCTCCGTGGAACAAGAGTTGGCCCGACGGATCGCAATGTCGTCCCTCCTTCTATGATGAACTAGGAAGTGTGGTCCTTCCGGCACAGTCAGGCTCACTTTCTTTCGATCGCCATTGGAAAATAAGATGAACATGGCACAAGTGAAGGATGGTAGAATAATGTGGAGCGGTTATTTAAGGCATCGGTTTAACCAATATTTAAGGGATTCGAGGCGATAGAAAAATGATTGCGATATAAATTCCCAAGTAAGCACACTCAATTCGGTGCGAAAATCGAGCTGACTTCTCTACATATGAAGTTAATTTTGTCCTTCGAAACCAACTTGAATCAATCATTCGTGAAGCAAGAGCCGATCCACGTTTGATGAATTGTAATGACCTTGGTCATCTTGCCATAAATATGGTTCTAAGTGATATGCACATAACTTTTCCCTTGGTTTACCGGCTTGTTGAGTTAGCATTGATTTTACCCCGTTGCAACTGCAATCGTGGAAAGGGTTTTCTCAGCAATGAGCATTATCAAGACTGGATTGAGGAACAAGATGGGTGATGATTGGATGAATCATAGAATGGTATGTTACATTGAGCGAGATGTATTTGTTAGTATTGAAGAATCAAAGTTCATAGAGCGATTTCAAGGTTATCGCAGTCGCAAGGGCGTTTTACCTCGTCCTGGAGGTAACTTGGCACATTTTGTATTCTTTATTAACTCTTTTTACTTGCTATTTGTGTACTAATTTGCATTTTGAAAATTTCCCTTGAAGGTTCAGCGTCTTTTAATATTGAAGATCTTTGATTGGTATCATCTTTTGTATCATATATATGATATGTATTGTCTTCTGGTATGTCCTAATTTATGTACTGAACCATCATTGAACATTTTCTTGGTATCACATTAGTTATGCCACATTGGTTAATTTGGGGTTTTTTTTTTGCTGTTAATTTCTCGCCTGGGGCGTCATCAAATCCTAGCTCCGCCATTGATGATGGGAAGTCCCTCTACCAATAGACATCACTAGTAGAAAATGAGGCAACCGTCTAAGCCTTTAGTACCGGTTTCATTATGAACCGGTACTAAAGGGGTCTTTCGTACCGGTTTGGGCGTCCAGGCGGGCAAGGAGCTTTCGTACCGGTTCGAGTTAGGAACCGGTACTAAAGGTTTTCGGCCAAAATTTCAGACGGTGGGTGGGGCCAGGGCTGGTCCTTTGGTACCGGTTCAAGTGAAGAACTGGTACTAATTTAGCTAATGCCACCCGATTCATCCCTGTCCCATGCGCCCACCCGATTCATCCTTCATTTCTTCCTCTCTCTCTCACATTTCTAAATTTTTTGCACCTCTCACACTCCAACAAATCTTCATTTTTTGTCCACCATTTTAACAAGATTAACGACATCTATCTATCCAAGGGTTAGCAATATCATCCTTTCTTCCGGCGTTCCTAATTTAGCTCATCTCTTTGCTAGTTAACTCGTATTATTTTTCTAGTGCTAGCAAGGTGTTCGATGAAATGCCTAAGTTAGGGATTTTATTTTATTTATATGAAATTTGAGCTGAAATTATATTATGTTTTGTAGGTTTTAGTATCATCCCCGTCCTCACCGTTGTCGATCGCCAGCGTCGTCCCCTAGCCGACACCGTACCACCTCGGTGAGCCCCTTCTTTTTTATAAAAAAACTTAGTTTCCGCACAGATGAAGTCAGAAAGGGTTGAAAATTGATGGTTACGGCGCAATAAGCAAAGGACACAAGCGAATAAAAAATGAAGACAGATGAAGTCAGAAAGGGTTGAAAATTGATGATGTGGCTTTGAATGGTTCATTTTGAACACACAAAAGTCTCAATGAACTGGAGGATTTCTAGATATATCAACAAAACACACGGTTTCGCCTGCATACAGCCCAGCTGTGGCTCGTGAGTGCCCGCACATCAAATGCACCGTTGGGCGTATGCAGGCCAATCCGAATGATTTTTATTTGGTCGATGAACTGAAGGATTTCTAGATATATCAACAAAACACACGGTTTCGCCTGCATACAGCCCAACTGTGGCTCGTGAGTGCCCGCACATCAAATGCACCGTTGAGCGTATGAAGCCAATCCGAATGATTTGTATTTGGTCGATGAACTGAAAGATTTCTAGATATATCAACAAAACACACGGTTTCGCCTGCATACAGCCCAACTGTGGCTCGTGAGTGCCCGCACATCAAATGCACCGTTGGGCGTATGCAGGCCAATCCGAATGATTTGTATTCGTACACACCAAGTGTCCGAGAGGTGGGATATATATAGGAGTCGTGTGCCTCTTTAGCCCCGGTTGCTAGCACAAACCTGTACTAGCGCGAGACCTTAACTGTGTACAGGCCGGTTCCCAGATCCAACGACTCACAAGCCGGATCCAACGACTCACAAGCGCTTAAAAGAAACACGCGATCCGTGTACTCACAAGGGCTGTGGTACCGGTTCATGTGGAGAACCGGTACTAATTTATATAGCTCATGCCCACCCGATTCATCCCTGTCCCATGCCCACCCGATTCATCCTTCATTTCTTCCTCTCTCTCTCACATTTCTAAATTTTTTGCACCTCTCACACTCCAACAAATCTTCATTTTTTGTCCACCATTTTAACAAGATTAACGACATCTATTAATTAAGTTGGTCACTCATATATCTATGATGTTGTGTAATTAATGATTTTTGATATACATATATAATGCAGATGAGTCGGCAATGGATGTACGGTGACCGGTGCCATCCCGACTTCATTAAAGGCATGTATTATTTTCTCAGCGTGGCTGAGGCAAACAACCGGACGAATGGTTTCATCTATTGTCCATGTAGTTCCTGTAAGAATATGAAGGATTACTCTACCTCAAAGACCATTCACGTCCACCTGCTGGAGAACGGTTTCATGCCCAGCTATAATTGTTGGACCAAGCACGGAGAAAGGGGGGTTATATTGGAAGACAACGAAGAAGAAGAGGATAGTGACAACTATCCTATTTTCACTGAAGACGGTGATAGTAGAATGGGGGAAGACGAAGCTGAAGAAGAGCCCATTTTTGATGACCCGATTTTTGATGACCCCGATGACGATTTGGGTCGGGCCATTCTTGATGCGAAGATAAACTGCGGAAGTGAAAAGGAGAGGTTGAAGTTGGAGAAAATGTTAGAGGATCACAACAAACTGTTGTACCCAAATTGCGAAGATGGCCAGAAAAAGCTGGGTACCACGCTGGAATTGCTGCAATGGAAGGCAGAGAATGGTACTACTGACAAGGGATTTGAAAAGTTGCTGAAAATAATAAAGAAGATGCTTCCAGGGGAGAACGTATTGCCCTCTAGTACGTACGAAGCAAAGAAGGTTGTCTGCCCTCTAGGATTAGAGGTGTAGAAGATACATGCATGCATCAATGACTGCATCCTCTACCGCAAGGAGTACAAGAATTTGAATGCATGCCCGGTATGTGGTGCACTGAGGTATAAGATCAGGAGAGATGACCCTGGCGATGTTGAGGGCTAGTCCACCCCCAGGAAGAGGGTTCCTGCGAAGGTGATGTGGTATGCTCCTATAATACCACGGTTCAAACGTTTGTTCCAAAACAAAGAGCATGCCGAGTTGTTGCGATGGCACAAAGAGGACCGTAAGAAATATGTGATGCTAAGACACCCCGCTGACGGGTCGCAGTGGAGAAAAATCGACAGAAAGTTCAAGTCATTTTCAGATGACGCAAGGAACTTAAAACTTGGTCTAAGTACAGATGGCTTTAATCCTTTCGGGGAGCAGAGCTCCAGAAATAGCACCTAGCCAGTGACTCTATGTATCTATAACCTTTCTCCTTGGGTGTGCATGAAGCGGAAGTTCATTATGATGCCAGTGCTCATCCAAGGCCCGAGGCAACCAGGCAACGACATTGATGTGTACCTGAGGCTATTGGTTGAAGAACTTTTACAGTTGTGGCGTGAAGAAGGTGTACGTGTGTGGGATGAGCACAAAAAGGAGGAATTTGACCTGCATGCCTTGCTTTTTGTAACCATCAATGATTGGCCTGCTCTTAGTAACATTTTAGGGAAGTCAAACAAGGGATACAATGCATGCACACACTGTTTAGGTGAGACTGACAGTATATATTTGGGAAATAAGAATGTGTACCTGGGGCATCGTCAATTTCTTCCAAAACAACATCACGTAAGAAAGAGAGGAAAGCATTTCAGAGGTGAGGCAGATAACCGAACGAAGCCTACCCGCCCTACTGGGGATGTTATATATGATATGGTCAAGGATTTAAAAGTGATCTTTGGAAAGGGTCCTGGCGTACAATCTGTTCCGCATGATGTTGACGGACACGTACCCATGTGGAAGAAGAAGTCTATATTTTGGGAGCTACCCTACTGGAAATTCCTAGAGGTTCACTCGGCAATCGACGTGATGCACGTGACGAAAAATCTTTGCGTGAACCTGCTAAACTTCTTGGGCGTGTATGGGAAGAAAAAAGATACACCGGATGCACGGCAAGACCAGCAAAGTATCCACGAAGGAAACAACCTGAATCCAGAGAAGTATCAAGGTCCTGCCAGCTACGCTCTTACCAAAGAAGAGAAGGAGATCTCTTTTGAAGTACTGAGTAGCATCAAGGTCCCGTCTGGCTTCTCATCGAATATAAAGGGGATAATAAACATGTCAGAGAAAAGGTTTCAAAACCTAAAGTCTCATGACTGCCACGTGATTATGACACAATTACTTCCGGTTGTATTGAGGGGGCTTCTGCCGGAAAATGTTCGAGTACCCATTGTCAAGCTATGTGCGTTCCTCAATGCAATTTCTCAGAAGGTGATCAATCCACTAACTCTACAAAATTTACAGAAGGATGTGGTGCAATGTCTAGTCAGCTTCGAGTTGGTGTTCCCACCATCCTTCTTCAATATTATGACACATCTCCTAGTTCACCTGGTCGAAGAGATTAGCATTCTCGGTCCTGTATTTCTACACAACATGTTTCCCTTTGAGAGATTCATGGGAGTCTTAAAGAAGTACGTTCATAACCGTGCTAGGCCAGAAGGAAGCATCTCCAAGGGCTATGGAACAGAGGAGGTCATTGAGTTTTGTGTTGACTTTATTCCTGACCTTAAGCCGATCGGTGTTCCTGAATCGCGCTATGAGGGGAGACTGGGTGGAAAAGGCACGCTAGGGAAGAAAGCAACAACGTGTATGGACGGACATTCTTTCACTCAAGCACACTACACAGTTCTACATAATTCTATATTGGTGGCCCCGTACATAGTGGAACACAATGATATCTTACGCTCCGAATACCCGGAGCAACGTGAAGATTGGATTGATGGAGAACACATGAAGACTTTCGGCGGTTGGTTGCAAAATCGTCTAATGAATTTCACTGATGAAGAACAACTATACTTGTTGGCCAAGCAACCATCTTCGACTATATCGACTTTTCAAGGGTACGAGATTAATGGGAATACATTTTACACGTTCGCCCAAGATAAAAAGAGCACCAACCAAAACAGTGGTGTCCGCTTTGATGCAGCAGAGGGCAATGGGAAGAAGGTCACATATTATGGGTACATAGAGGAGATATGGGAACTTGACTATGGACCTAATTTCAAGGTCCCTTTGTTCCGGTGCAAATGGTTCAACCTGAAAGACGAGGTACAGGTAGACCCGCAGTACGGAATGACTATAGTGGATCTCAAGAATCTAGGGTACGACACCGAACCATTCGTCCTAGCCAGTGAAGTTGCTCAGGTTTTTTATGTGAAGGACATGTCGACCAAACCGAAAAAAAGAAAAGAAAGGCAAGAGTACACATCATACGATGAGCCAAAGCGCCACATAGTTCTTTCAGGAAAAAGAAACATCGTGGGAGTAGAGGACAAGACAGACATGTCAGAAGATTATAATAAGTTTGATGATATTCCACCCTTCAAGGTAAAAACTGACCCAAGCATTATCTTAAATAATGAAGATTGTCCATGGTTGCGTCGCAATCAGAAGAAAGGGAAACACACGAAGAAAACTCAAAAGACTAGCTAGATAGGGATCATAACTTTGGAAATCACTTTTGTGTAATGATGTTACTGTATGTAAGATATGGAAATCACCGCGACATTGACGACTCCAACATTCGAATCTAGCCATGTGTATCTTAATTTTTAGTTGAGCTATATACTTTAATTCGAGTTCAATCGTAGTAAAATTTTATTCCGTGTGCTTCTTCCTGATTGGTCGGATCCAACGGCTCAGAAGCCTGATCCAACGACTCACAAGCGCTTGAAAGAAACACGCGATCCGTGTGCTTCTTCCTGATTGGTTGGATCCAACAACTCTGAAGCCTGATCCAACGACTCACAAGCGCTTGAAAGAAACACGCGATCCGTGTGCTTCTTCCTAATTGGTTGGATTCAAAATCGTGTACGGTTAAAAGCGCGTGGAAGAGGACTCCACGCAACGCCAGTCGCCACTAGTTCTTTCCCCTTCCGCGCCACCGCCACCATGCCGCCTCGCCGCCTCCGACCAAGCTACCACGACGTCTGCGAGCGCTCGGACGACACATTCATGGCGGTGATCACTTGCGCCAACAACGAGCGTGTGTGTCTCGGCAGGTTCTGGCATGCATATTTAGCCGCTCGCGCGTATGACGTTGCGGCGTGGAGGCTCGGCCGCCCGCGCGCGGAGATGAATAACCGCCAATGTCGCAGCTTGGAAGAGGCGGAGGACATTGCAAATCCGCCGCTCCTCCTCACTGAAGAGGACCACCGCCTCCATCTTCGACGAGCGGTGCTCGGCCTCACCTCGGAGCAGGACCAGCGTGCCGTGCAGGATTGGTACGCGATCCATCCCCGTGAAGCCTCGGAGGAGGCGGAACACTGGACGAGGCTGGCGGCCGAGAGCGCGGAGCGGCGACAGGAGCGTCATGAATGGCGGGAGGAGCGACGGGCGGCCAAGGCGATGGCGGAGGAGGAACTGGCGAGAGGCTCCGCAACCTGGCCCCTCGGTGACCCCCGCTGGATAGCGCTGGAGGATGGCATCAGCTCCGACACCGAAGACGATTTCTCCGACGACGAGGAGGAGTAGTTTTTTATGTTCTAGGTTTGAGATGTTAAGTTTGTTAAATGTTTTAAGTTTGCCGCGTCGCCGCCACCATTTGCTCTTTTTCATGCATTTAATGATTTATTTTGAGCTAAATGACCCTGAAATTGAACTAATGCTTGTGGGCGTGCCTTTAGTCCCGGGTCGAGCCACAAACCGGGACTAATGCTTGTGGGCCAGGAGCGAGGTGCATTGGTCCCGGTTCTTGGCTGGACCAGGACATATGCCCCCCAGAAAAGGTTGAAACTTGGTCGCGACATCTCAATATGGAAATCACTTTTGTGTAATAAAGTTACTGTATGTAAGATATGGAAATCACCGCGACATCGGCGACTCTAACATTCGAATCTAGCCTTGTGTATCTTAATTTTCAGTTGAGCTATGTACTTTAATTCGAGTTCAATCGTAATAAAATTTTATTCCCGCACATCCAGAGACAAAGAGCGAAAAAGAGAGAGAAAGTACAAGGGGCAGGGGTGAAAAAAGTGCATGTGCACAAGTGTTGGAGAAAAAGAAATACAAAAAAAAGAGAAAGAAAAGAGAAAGAAATAGAAAAGAAAAAGAGAAAGAAACAGAAAATAAAAGAAAAAGAAATAGAAAAGAGAAAGAAACATAAAAAAAAGAAATAGAAAGGAAACAGAAATAGAAAAAAAGAAATAGAAAAGAGAAATAAATAGAAAAGAAAAAGAGAAAGAAACAGAAAATAAAAGAAAAATAAATAGAAAAGAGAAAGAAACAGAAAAAAAAGAAATAGAAAGAGAAAAAAAAGAAATAGAAAAGAGAAAGAAACAGAAAAAAAAGAAATAGAAATAGAAAAAAAAATAGAAAAGAGAAATAAATAGAAAAAGAAACAGAAAAGAAAAGAAAAAAAAGAGAAAGAAACAGAAAAAAGAAATATAAAGAGAAAAAAAAGAAATAGAAAACAGAAAGAAATAGAAAAAGAAACAAAAAAGAAAAGAAAAGAAAAAGAGAAAGAAACAGAAAAGAAAAGAAAAAGAAATAGAAAAGAAAAAGAAAAAGGGGCTTTCGTACCGGTTCGTGTTAGGAACCGGTACGAAAGGTTTTCGGCCAAATTTCAGATTGTGGGGTGGGGCCAGGGCTGGACCTTTGGTACCGGTTCGTACCTACAACCGATACAAAAGGTGGTACCGGTTTGGGGTTGGAACCGGTACGAAAGGTCCTTTCTTCCCCAAATAACCCCGCGCGAGCCACTTTCTTCTCACATCTTCCCCAATTCTCACACTGCTGCCCCCCCCCCCCCCGAGTAGAAGCTCGCCGCCGCCGCCTCACTCCCGTGGACGCCCGTCGCCGTGCCGGCGAGCTAGCGCAAGCTCACCGCCGCGCGCCCTCGAGACCACAGGAAGGAGGCAGGAGCACCTCCAACCAAAGTCGTCATCGCCTTCCCCGCGCCCGAAGCCGTCGCCCTCGTGCTCGTCTTCATCAAGCCGACGTCTTCCCCGAGCCCGTGTTCGTCTTCTTCGGCAGCCCCTCCGTGAGCCTCGACTCCCTCCGTAAACCAATCCAAAGAGGATCCACTGAAGTTAAATTGAAGCTTTTGATAGCAGCTACTCATATTTGTGGCAAGCCAATATATTTCTGTATCATGCACACAAGTTTCTGATGAATGGTAAAACAAATAGAAAATACATTGTGATGGTGGAAAAATATATATGTATTTCCTTGGAGCAACAATAATTTACAATATAAAAATGCTTGGGTACATTTGGTACAGATTCATGCTCCAGATTGGTAAAGCATGTTGTTATAGAGTCGTGTGTGATGGGGCTGCGAAGTATTTGATCTTGAGTTCAAATTCTTCTTTATGAATAATAAATTTGATTTTTTTATACAAATATAATTTTTTGATTTTTTGGTCAATAGACTATAGGTCAATGATGACTAGACAGAGCTTGATAAAAGTTTTCAGTGCTTGCGAAATTTTGTCGTGAAATAACATTCGTGTAAGTCGCAGGAAAAAAAATCAATGCTTCGAAAATGCTATTTTTCGAAAGCATTTTGAAATGATCATTTTTGTTATTTTTCCTGTGATTTTCTCACATTGATAAGAAAATAATAACAATAGTTAATGCACTAAATGACCATCCTATAGTCGACATTTGGAAAGTCATTCGGAAAGACTGTAAATACGAGACACTTTACCGTTGTTTCCGGTCTTACTGTTCATGAGGGTGTATGGATACCCAGGAGCTAAAAACCACTCTCGTTTCTCATTTGAATGGACAATTTTTATGTTGAAAAGATTACGAACTGGAATTTTAAATTGCATGGTGTGTTCAAAGAGTCCAGAAAAATTGATTAAATAGCACCCAAGTTTGAGAAGCCTTTTAATCATAAAGTGAAATGCCTAACGATTTGAAATTTACCACACAAAAAATATAGATTTTCTAATCGAATTACTGTACATGAGGAAGCATATGTGTGAGCTCGAGTTCAAAAGAAAACTTTGGATGGGCGCTTGGCTTTTGGTAGCGACAGTAGCTAGCTAGTGAGAATGTAAAGACTCCAAGCGCAATAATGCACGCAGCTGGCACATTAAAATCAGGACGATGGCATGGCCGCCCACCGGCTCACGCCGCTTGTACCCTTTGGTACCGGTTGGTGTTCGTCGGCTAGCGCGGCGCCGACGTGAGGAGTGCCGAGTGGCAGGAAGTGATAGGGAGAGGGAGGCTAGGGCAAGCAGCGGCTCGAGGGCATGTCCGGGAGGGAGGTGGTGCATGTATCTCTTGCGACATAGAGAGAAGAGCGAGAGGAGCGCCGAGTGTTAGGGTTAGGGTTATTGCTTTCTTCATTTCAATTGTTATCCATCTAGCAATCTGTTATGATCATGACATGATGAATGAATTAATTGTTTTCTTAATTTTGTAGTGACATTGAGCTATGGAGGACGACACCTTCGTCCGAAATGAGGATCAAGAAGAAGCCGTGCAGAGAATGACATTTGAGAGTGCCCGTGGGCCGGAACCCGATGGAGATGACTTTGAGCTCACACAATTTCTGAACGATGTCGGTGAGGGATTTGAGTCTGAAGAGATTAGAAGAGAGAACGAAGTGTCCATAACAAACTCCGGCGAGGTGTATATTTATGTATCAAGTCTATGTTCATCAGTAGATGCATTCATTTATTTGTGTTGCACTTATTAACGAATCATTTTTCTTTTAGCCTTCTGGATCATCGAGCAAGTCTGTTAAAACAAAACGAGGCCCGACGCAATTGCTAAAGGGCGAGGGTAGGTTAGCCCTCATCGCATTTAATGATAACGGTGAACCGGTGCATCCGAAAGAGCACTGCCGCAAATTTATAAATCAAGCTGGAGTTCTTGTTAGGGACCATGTACCGATCAGCATTCAAGAGTGGCATAAGCGGAAGAACGCGGGGACTAAAGCTAGTTATGTCAACGACGCGTTGAAATTTTTCTTTGCGACAATCTACTGACATGATTCAGCCTACCGGAAGACATGACGGAAGGCCAGAAGAAGAAACTCAAGGAATGGACTCTCAAGAAGATGGCCATGCTATTCCAGACATGGAAGAAAAAATTATGGGAGAAATATAAGCATGAAGATCCAGTATTCAATGATAATCTAGGTAAGATAAAAGATCACTGGCCCGCATTTAAGAGGTATAAGCAATCGTCTACTCATGTGTCCCGATCGGTCACAAATAAGAAAAATGCTTCAAAGAAGGAATTTTTCCATCATTTGGGGTCAGGTGGCTACAAGACTGCCATTCCGAAGTGGAGAGCGTTTGAAGATAAACTGATGGATGCAGGAATCACTCCACAGACATGGGACTGGCCCGACCGGTCCAGGCTCTGGTTGTTCGCGCATGGGGCAGGGTTGGACCCAATGACAGGGAAGATCGTTGCGCAGGGGAAATGGAAGGACAAAATTGAAGCAGTCACGAAGAAGCTTATAGATGCAATTGAAAAGGTCAGAAAGGGAGAGTACATTCCCGATAGAGAGAATGACGAGCTGACACTCGCTTTGGGCAATCCTAAACACGTTGGACGGGTTCGAGCTCGCCCAGGTCTCAACAAGAAGGAAGCGTGGCCGGAGTGCGCTGACACTTATAGAAGCCATTCGCGAAAGAAGAAGAAGGAGTCAGACAGGTTAACGGAATTGTTAAATAGGGTGGAGGCGCTTGAGAAAAATCAGAGGGAACCTCATCAGCCGCTGTTTATACATGATCCTCATGTCGATGCCGCCCCATCTCAGCGAAGAAGCAGTGTGGGTTCCTCGCATCTTGACGGATGTGGAGGAAGCTACCCCGTGGATTATGTCACGGAGAAGACAGATTGCGAGCTACATATGTTATTCAGGAACGTGTCCGTTAAGGTGGCGTTCGGCTATGTTTACCCAAATGAAGATGGAGCAACGCACCATCATATGCCCATTCCACCTGGCTGTGTTCGTGTCGGGGTGGATGAAGTTGTTTCGGGTTATGAAACATTGGAGCTTGATTTTCCTAGAGGTGACGATGAGAAGACAATGGCCGATGTCAAGCACAGTTTCACCCTATGGCCCAAGAAACACATCGTCCTTTTGCAAAGGCCACCGACTCCTCGTAGTCCACCTGAGCAGGAAAGGCCACCGACTGCTCTTCGTAGCGGTCCACATGAGAAGCAAAGGCCATCGACTCCTCCTGGTAGCAGTCCACATGAGTAGCAAAGTCCACATCTACCTGAGAGGGACCCCAGCGTGAGTCTGCCTTCTCGAGATCCTCCGCGTAAGACAGCGTCCTTTAAGCGGAACGGTACACCGCCTAGGAGGAGACCTAGAAAGGAGAAACCACTGCTGCCTATTGAGAAGTTACCTTGGGAAAAAACTATCGAGGAAAACATGGAAACCTGTAAGTCCGAGCTGAAAGCCTTTTTTGCTAAGAAAGTGCCAGAGATCCATTTTAAGAAGACTCTAGATCCGGTGAAAGTTGTGCGTACCATTGAGAATCTATATGACCCTGTACCATCTCCGCCATCTGACTATAGGCGTTCTATACAAAAGTCGTATGACGAGATGATGAGGGCTAAAAAACCCACTCAATCGGGTGTCACAGCGAAAAAAGGGAAACAACAAGTGCACCAGCTCGGACAACAACCCGTCCAATCGGTCCCCCCTCTCATGGTGTTTGATGAGAAGGCCGTTGAAAGTTCTCGACAATCCATCGATTACCCCTTACATGAAGTAGCATATCAATTTGTTCAAGGGAAAGATTTGGTCGAGAATCTCAGGAAGCTACCAACAAGTATGCGTAATTTGCATACGTGGTACAGTAATGCCACCAAGAGAGGGATCCAGTGTATCATGGTTGGAGTTAAGGAAGAACACTACTTCCAAGAATACTCTGTGAGCGTTGACTTCAGCGAACTTTTTCAGTTATACAATCTCCGGGCCCTCGACAAATCTATCATCAGTTGCTATTGTCTGTAAGTGATTTATTTATGTAATTTGAGAAGTCTTTAGCTCAGCTCGATCTTTGTCTGCAAATTATAATCTTTTGTGCGCTATATTATGCAGATCGAAGATGCTCGAATGCAAAAGGGATGAAATCAAGCACATTAGGTTCATTGACCCGGATACAATGCATGAAATAACCATAGAGGATCCCATCTATAACAGGGATACACCGAAGACTTTGCTAAGGTTTTTGAAGCGACAACGTGACAAAAAGATAATACTTTGGCCTTACAACTTCAAGTGAGTGTTACTGTCTTATAAGACATTTCTCTTTTTCTCACGAGATGTTCAAATTTTAACTGATGACTTATATATATGGCACTGCATATTTAAACGTGCGCAGGTTCCACTTTATTCTTATCGTTATTGATATGTACGAAGGAAAAGTTGAAGTCTTTGACTCACTTAACAAAGAGCCTATACTATACAAGACGGCTTTTCTTATGCTCAAAAAGTAATTTTAATTCATATCGGTTTTTTCGTTAATTTCCTAATATCAACTAATTGATAACCTTTTTTATGCATTTTCTTTTGTCGGGCAGCGTATGAGAAACGTTCATCAAGGAAGATCAGTCCCATGAATGGAAACCGAAGCTGACATGGCGTTTGAACAAAGTAAGTAGTACTACCTAGGTCCACACACCTTTATCATACTTGATTATTGTTTAATTGAATTATATTCTTGTACAGAAATCCCCGCAACAACCACCGGGGACTAATCTATGTGGATACTACGTTTGCGAGAACATCCATAAAATTGTCAGCGAGAGAACAAATAATAAAATGAATAAAGAGGTACGAAAACAATATTCACAAATTTATTTTGTTATCATATATAAGTTGTGCTTAGTTTCAGTAATAATTGTTTGATTGTGATTTGATATATATACACACACACACACATAGCTCATGTATTCATTTGTATCTCATTCTTTTACAGTTGGCAAGAAAGCGGGACAATATCTCAATCGAGGAACACTTCAAAGCAATTGGCGATGAATTGGCGGGATTTTTCCTTCGGGACGTCATACCGCCATTCGGAGAGTTCCACTATGAATGATGTACATGTAACATATAGTTTGACTCGGAGATCGAGTACCACTATGCTACATGTAATAGATAGTATGCCTCGGAGAGTACCACTACTATATATGCATGAAGATCGATCTTCATGCATACGTACTACTTAATTTGCGATCTTATGCAATTACATGTGTTATATTAATATATGTACCAAGTTGCTATGCATCACCTTTTATCTTCATGTACTACCTAAACCCAAACGCGTAGCAGGCGCATCGACGCGATATGAAACGGTCCGATACCCCTAAACCCCTCCCTCAGCATCGACGCGATATCCGATACCCCTAAACCCCTCGTAAAAACCCTAAACCCTGAATTAACCTTTGGTACCGGTTCGTATTACAAACCGGTACCAAAGCTCCTTTGGCCTGCGCACTCCTGGACGCCCACGTGGAGGCCCCTTTAATACCGGTTCGCAAGGAACCGGTACCAAAGGCGGTGGCGCGCTACTACTAGCACCCTACAACTAACTTTTAGTAGTAGCGCGTGTTTGCGCGCACTACTACTAGTTGTTCTAGCAGTAGCGCCCCTCTTGTCCACGCGCTACTGCTAAATAGCAGCAGCGCCCTCTTTATTCACGCGCAACTACTATTAATTTCAAAAACAAATCTTTTCTGTTTCTAGCCTCCGGCAGTCGCGCCGTTGGCCGCGGGGCAGGGTGGGGAAGACGGCGGCTCTGCAGGGCAGTGAGGAGGAGGTCACCGTGAGGAGGAGGTCATCTTCGGAGGAGCACCATGAGGAGGAGGAGTTCGCCGGAGTAGGAGCACCATGAGGAGGAGGAGGTCGCCGGAGGAGGAGCACCGTGAGGAGGAGGAGGTCGCTGGAGGAGGAGCAACATGAGGAGGAGGTCATCGGAGAGGAGATGGAGTGGAGGAGTTCGCCGGAGGAGGAGGAGGTCGCCGGAGAGGAGGAGAAGGAGTGGAGGAGAGGAGGAGATGGAGTGGAGGAGAGGAGGAGAGGGAGTGTGAGGAGAGGAGGAGGAGAAAAATGCGTGGTGGGGTTTTTATTGGCCTGCCATGTCACTGATCCGTGAGAGAAGGGCTAGACCAATAGGAAACTTCCACGTCAGACCTAGCAGTAGCGCCACTCTTGTACATGCGCTACTGTTAAGTAGCAGTAGCGCCCTTCTTGTACAGGCGCTACTGTTAAGTTTTTTCAAATTTTTTGGCCTACAGATCTTAAAAGCATCATAACTTTTTTTATGTTAGGTTTTTGAGGATTCTAAAAATGTTCAACGGGGTTCCCATTTTTTTTATTTTTTTTGACATTTCCATAATTTTCTTTTATTTTTGAAAAACTGAAAAGGCGGTCGGGGGGCGCATTTTGTGAATTTCTTGTACATGCGCTACCACTATGAACTTAGCAGTAGCTGTTGGGTCTCGCAGCAGAAAACAATAATTTTTCTAACTAGCGTCTCCCTTAACCCAAGATCTGTCTAGCTGTAATGCCGTAACGGAAAGACTTGCGGAAACATACCTCGGGGTGTAGTCCGTTGCGCGGAAAACGTTCCCGCAAACGTGGTTGATGAAGCCGTAAACCTTTCACAGCCCCCTAGATGTGTTAGCACCCTGTTGGGTGGTAGTGCCGCACGTGCAGCACCTCGTAGTACTCGCACACGTACGGACTCGATGACGACCTCCGTTCTCCGATCCAGCGAAGGTGGCGGAAGTAGACCTCCCGGAACCGGAGTTTCGGCAGCACGACAGCGTCCGCGTAGCAGAGAAGCCTCAATCCCAACACATGTTCCAGACAAGGGGACCCCGGCTTGAGAGAGACGAGAGAGGGGAGAAGACCGGTGAAAACCGATCTCAATTCGGAGTAATATTGAATTCTCTGCGAATTTTTCTCTGTTAAAGAAGTGCACCCCTACCCATCTTTATATAGGCAGACGGAAGGAGTCAACCCCCCTTCCCTTGGCAATGTGGGACTAATCCCTTGCCAAGGGGGGAGGCTGCGGCTAGGAGGAGGGGGGAAGTGGGGCGCCACCCACATGGGCCCCAAGGCCCATGGCGCCCCCCTTTTTTTTCTTTTCCTTTTCCCTTTTATTTTCCTCCTTCCCCTAATGGGCTTCTTTCACAAATAAGGCCCATTGCACTTTTTAATCTGAAATAAATTATTATTAATTATTAATTCACTTAATTAATAAATAATACATATTATTTCATCTCCCGATGATCCGAAACTCCTTCCAGCTCATTCCGAACGTCCTTCGGACCAACACGGAACTTTTTCGGTACGTCTTTCTCTCTTCTCCGGTAACTCCGATAGTTGCAAAAGGTATCGGATATTCACCGATCCCTTAAGTGTGTTACCCTACGGTCCGAGAACACTCCAGTCATGACCGAGACAAAGGCTACGGCCAATGATCAATAGCGGGACCTGGATGCCCATAATGACCCCTGTGCATTCCGGAAGTAACCGATTGAACCGTACACGTTGTATACCATTCCCTTTGTCATGCGATACTAGATTAGTCCAAGATTTGATCAACTGCATCCAGTGCATTAGTTCTATCTTGTTACCGACAAATCTTATTCACTCGTTCCGTGATATTCATCCTTGTGACGTAGTCACACGCTGCACAGCTTTATGGATGCAATATCACCGAGTTGGCCATGAAGTATCTTTCCATTATATGGATTGACAAATCCCGCTCTTGAATCAACACTCCTCAACATATCCCATCGGATAGCCCAAGTTACACCTTTATGGTCACCATGTTTCAGTATGATGGTTAATGCACTCAAAGCATCCTCAGAAGATAGCAATTATGCGTGATCTCATGGTCAAAGGAACAGGCTACTACGTTATGTAATTACAATACTGAACTTTTACGATTTGATCATTTTAAAATGCTTGCATTGGGTAATGTCCATCACATCATTCATTCAATGAGGTGACCTTACCGTCAATTGACTTGATTGTCCATGATCGTGAAACCACAATCATCAGTTGACGATAAACCAGTCATCATGAGAGGCTGACTAGGAACTCTGGTTGTTTCTATACCACACCTGTATCATTGTTTCACTGATACAGTTCCAACACAGTATGAAACTGGTCATGAACTTATTTAGATATATTGGAATAATCATATATTATTTGCCTCTAGAGCATATATCCAACATTCTCCCACTTGCACTAGATAGCAAATAATCTAGCTGCATATTTTCTCGATCATAATCATCTTATCATATAAGTGTTTATTGATCATGCTTGCTCATGGAAAAGGTTTCGTCAACGATCTGTACCCGTTCAGATTCGTATGTTCCTTTGCAACAGGTATTGGTCAACTTGCTTGATATACCCTTCATTATCTAATAATGCTTGAATTATAAGTTTCGCGGGAGAGTGAGACTTCTTATTTTACAGTATTCTCTAATGACAAAATGATTTTAGTCCCTAGGACTCCCATAGTCATGTATACTGAAAAATACACTCAGCCAGAAGTCTAAACTTCTTACGCTAAACTTTATTCAACCTTCTACTTCCTTAAGTAGATATTTATATTTTGTAGAGTTTTGGTTCGTGAAATTATAGCTCACATTTCCTTTCTATTCCTTTTGATGATATCTCTAATTCATATAGACCCATAATAAGGCTTGCAATCGTAATCCAGTATTACATTCAAGTATATTATCTTTTCTATCTTTTAGAGTATTGTCCTCAGTTTCTCTTCAGATACTGAATGCTTGGACTTCGCCCAGGTTCTGTGTTTTGCCAACCAAGCTCATCGGAACCTGTTCTTCTTCTAAGAACTTTTGAGTCATTCTGTTATTGGATTCACAACTTCCGTTTTATGGTAGAATCATATGTCAAAGGTCATATAGGATCACATGTCTTGAGACAAAGTGCATCCCTATTCTTCCATTAAAACATTATTTTGTGATATTAAGGTTTTACATCCTTTATATAATTCCTAGCGACAAGAACCTTTTCTTGTTTAGGATATCATTCCAATCCTTTTGATGTTCATTACACGTGTCCTAATCTATCCTTATAGATTTTAGTGTGTGACACATCTGTATTTCGTTCATATAAGATTCTCGTAATCCTTTTATCTTATTAGCCTTAATCTCCATGTATATCAACGTGTATATATGAGATTGATTTCACATATATCATCGTATATATATGAAATTGATATTGTGCTCCCACTCAAATATATCCGACATATATCTGTAAGTAAGCTTTTGTTAAGTTTCTATTCTAATTATGGAAGACATAATAATATTGCTCCCAAAGCTCCCACTCAGAAAATGCTCTCTGCATTCCAAGTTTTGAGGAAGTCTCCAAAGCTCCCACTCAGTTTCATGAAATTGCACTCCATCTCAATATTTTGATTACTTCAAAATCACTTTATCAAATTAAGGTTGAGAGTTTCTGCCTTGAGGTACTATGGTCCATCTTATCGAAACATTCTTTCGTTATGCCATTTGCTACTTCTCTTCAAATTCCAAATTTGAATGTGATGCAATTTTCTTCAGGCTATGGTCCCAGTATAGTGTTTGTGAATGAAATGCCCATATTGATTTAGCATTGCTACGCTTCCGTAGTCAATCATTATTGAATTTATCCATGATATCTTTTATGTGCCAAATCAATCTTTATGTGTTGCATCATTCTTAATAACTACCTGGTTATTCGGAATGTGAAATAACTACTTTATTTCATAGGATGTGAGCCATCCCATATGCAACTCAATATGATTTCATTTCTCCTGGTTACCTAGGTAACCATCAATCCTTCGTAATTTATGAGCAGTGTCCCTTTTTTTCACTTAAGAAGACTCATGATTATTGTTCTGTACAAAACATATTCATGGCAACCTTCTTATTTTTAAACTAAGGCTTTAACTTATATACCATGATCATCATCGATAGCATATTTCCTCTTTTCATGGAGTCATTGCAGCGGAACGTTTTCCGTTGCGTTACTCTGTTATCTGGAGGCAGGGTCAAACACCCTGGTCAAAGAATTCACTTTTCTCCCATTGGTTTATTCCTTGAGAACCATCTTCTCATTCACCAATTCAAGCAATACAAGTTTTGCTATTTGAGAAGGTGTGTTTTACAATTGCTCACAACTCTAATACAAAGAAAGTTATATCATATAAAACTTCTAGAAACTTTCTAACACCATCATCATATGGAGTCATCAGCTTCATTAAATTCAGAATGGTTTTCTTATTTCATGAAGTGGGTGTTTTAACTTAATAAATTATAACAACTTTGTTCATTCAAAATAGCATTAGCGTAAGGGGAATGTATTTAGACCATACTACATTTTAGTATGACTACGAATGGTTCAGGTGCTTGAGCACTTTAAACTTCCATCGTAACTTGTGGCATTATTTCCACAACTTCCATCGTAACTGGAGGCTAAAATTTCAACCCTTTCTGACTTCATTTGCTATTTTGCATGCATTTAATGATTTATTTTGGGCTAAATGACCCTGAAATTAGAAAGCACTACAACTGAACTCAGAGTAGGTTGAAACTTCGCATCGTATCATCATTTGACCCACATAACATGTGTGCAAAGGTTGAGAGGGTTACGGCAAAACCTGGATGCACTTCGTGTACAAACTGGACCATCTCTTTCGAAGTACGAGGGTTTCAGACGAAAACTCATCTGTTACAAAGACATTTCATTTTTCTAAACTTATTTGAACTCAAGACTTTTTGTGCATTCAATATGCATCATTCAAAGCCACATACTAAAATTTCAACCCTTTCTGACTTCATTTGCTATTTTTCATGCATTTAACGATTTATTTTGGGCTAAATGACCCTGAAATTGGACTAATGCTTGTGGGCCAGCCTTTCGTCCCTGGTTGTGCCACAAACCGGGACTAATGGTTGTGGGCCAGGAGCGAGGCCCATTGGTCCTGGTTCTTGTCCGGAACCGGGACATATGCCTCCAGACGAACCGGGACCAATGCACCACGAGGCCCGGCCGGCCCCCTGGGCGCACGAACCGGGACGTATGCCCCCATGGGTCCCGGTTCGTGGCTGAACCGGTGCTAATGGGCTGGCCAGGCCTGAACCAAAGCCCCTTTTTCTACTAGTGGTAGCGATTTTTCTCCTTTAAAGTGGCTTTGGGTTGACCTTTGTATTTAATTTATCAAACTATGTTGAATAACTTAATAAAAATGGTTGCATGCATCGTTTTAATGGAGAGATCGGGGGTATTCCTTCAATTTTTTTTAAAAAACTTTCGATTCCCTAACACGGCCCCCATTCTCTCTTATCCACTCACATCCCTCACCCTTTCGAATCGACCTTATCTTGAACACATCCAAGAAGGGTTTCCACCGCCGCCACCTTACTGGCCAAACATTGTCGTCTGATGTCAAAGCCTAGCCTGATGTCAAAGCCACAAACCACGATACCTCGCCGCCTGTCCTAGTCAGTTGTTGCCACATCACGTCAAAATGCGCGCCACCTCGCCTAACCACCTGCAACCGTCCAGGACCTCGCCGCAAACCTTCCCCTAGCAGCCGCCTCCACATATTGTGATTTTCTTCTCCCCACATGTATGTTCGTGTATTGATATCTATGCTACTCAATGATGTATTTATGTATGATGTATGTTGTTTGTTGACAGTTTTGTACGGTTGTTGTTGATTTCTTGTCTAAGAAGTGAGTATTCACCATGCAAAAAAATATGTAGATGTGTTTATTTGTAGTTAATTTTAAAAGTTAGTAGCATTTTTTTATGGAAGAACTGAGCAACGGTATTGAACTGTAGGCATGGAGAGGGGTGTTTCAAAAATATAAATTTGAAAGCAACTGAGCAATTGTAGTTGCCGAATTGAAATTTGTAAAAGAAAATCCTATACTACTAGTTTACTGCAGGCACCCCCTACTGCAATTCCTTTACGAGAATAATTAAACATCTTGAAATGTGGACCTTTTGTAGGAAAATGACAATAATGCAAGGCCGGCCCAACCATTCCAATCAACTCCCTCCTAATCCCTAATTCCTAGACCCCTTGGTCGATCCGCGGCGCCTCTTGACCCAAAACGGCAGGTCCAAGCTTCGACCGATTGCGGGTGAGCGGATCACACTAATCTCTTAAACCATAAGCCCACCGTAACGTACGTTTCCAGCCAGAATGGATCCACACAACGCCGCCGCCACCATCCCTTGCTGGGCAGATCTGGACGAGGACCTCCTCCGATGCGTCGGCGACAGCGTTGACGACCTTAAGTGCTATTGCAGCGCGAGGGGCTCTTGCAGGGCGTGGCGCCGGGAGCTCATGCAACCGTCCCCGCTCCTGCTCATCAGGAAGGGATATCGCACCGCTGCTGCCGTCTCGCTCCCCATGCGCCGCTGCTTCCGCCTCCGTCGCATCCCCAGGAGCTGCTTCGGTTCCAACGACGGCTGGCTCGCCTACCTCTCCGACTGGTGGCCCTCACAGGACATGTGCGAGTTGAGCCTCTTCAACGCCATGACGGCCGACGAGATCTGCCTGCCGCCGCTCAGATGCGAGAGCAGGCTGGTCTCCAAGACCGTCTTCGCGCCCAGGCCAACCAAGGGCGACTTCACCGCCGCCGCAATCTGTGCCTCCGTCTGTGAGAGGAATCAGATCGCCTACGTCGTGGCAGGGGACAAAGAGTGGACCATCCTCGACCCCCTCCGCTTTCACGACAGAGATCTGCTCACCGACGTGGTCTACCGTGGAGAAGGTACGTTCTACTTTCTCACCGATTGTGGAGCCGTCCGCGTGCTCCGGCTGCCGGATCGCCGGACTGGTGCACCGCCGGCCACCTTCGAGCCATTGTTGTCTGAGGACAACCTTCCGTTCGACCCTGCCACCAGTATTTCCCCTCCATACAACAAATTGTCAAATTATACTAGCGCCAAGAACTTGGTTTTCTGCGGGGACAACATGTACCAGATATGGAGAAATACAAGCTGCAGGGTTAATTTGTGGCTGCCATCAGGTGGTCGCCGATGGTTAGAGGACAATGAAGTATTTGTTCTCAAATATTATCCCCAATGCCAACCGTGTTGGGTTGCCGTCATCGACTTGGGGGGCTACTCAGTGTTTGTCGGGAAGAACAATGCAGTGTCAATTTATGCTGAAGATTTTCCTGGACTGAAGGGTAATTGTGTGTACTGGATCGGCGGTGTTGCTAGGGAACACGCCATGGTCTTTGACATGGAAACCGGGAGGTCTGCACCCTGCCTTCCTGGGACTCCACAAAGCCCAGTCTGCTGGTACATTCTCAGCGACATATATGCAGGAAGAAGGGTTTATCAAACCCAAGGAAGCGTCCTTTCTGTACCTGCACAAGACATGGAACTGTGATGGCGACTTGGCGACATATAACTAGTGAGAGCACCATGTTTATCGAGCCTGCAGCAAGAGCCTGATATCAAAGCACTCAAGCAAAATCTCTCACAGTTTAATTGCTTGTTGTGGGACTGTAGCCAATATATAGTTCGCTGTAATGTATGTGTTACCTGAATTTTTTGCTTCCCTATGTTGCTGGTTTAATTTGTCATCCGAATCATATTTGTATGTTTGTTTTTTGTAATGGATCAGCTAGACTTATGGGTACTGGTTATATATGTTCCCTAAATGATTTCCTTTATTACTAGCATATATAGGCATCATCTTTTGTGTGTTTAACATTTTTATATTAATATAAATATGTCTATTACATACGTTGAGAAAAAATAGCCACAAAAAATTGTTGCACTATATAAGATATCACCTGGTCAGATAATGTCTTTATTCATTTAAACTTGTGGACAGATAATTGGTTGCAATTCCAAATACATCTTTAATTATGGCAATGACACACTATGTGTCAAACCATGTCGTATTAATTCTCAAGATTATCTTAGGTGCTTGTAAGGCTTGTGTGCATCTTGTTGTACAGAGGCAGAAAATTAACTCTTGTTGTGTCATTATCTTAGCATTGCATTTTGATTCAAAAAATATTTACCCATCATTACAAGATTTTTTCCCTCAATTATTAAGAAGTTGATGTCAGCATCACATGATAATCCAATTAGTTACAAACTTCTAGACAGATAAATTCATTTCAAATAATATCGGAGAAATCATGCCAATATATAAACCAAATAACAGGGAAATCGTTAGAATAATGAAAGATTTTATTTAATGGTCCTGTAATGCAGTTTGATTTCGTGTGATTCAAATTTTCTAGAGTATTTGTTTTATTATCTATTTGGCAGAAATATGACTTTGATACCATATTATTCCTTCTAACAAATGCATATACCAAATAGATGTCGAAGTGAAGATCATACTAGCTTGATAGAGATCCTAATCTTGAGACATGTTTACAAATAAAGTTAGTAATAAGTATGATAATTATATGAAAAAACTGAGAAAAACAAATTAATATAAGTTTCAATATAGCTAATATACCTGATTTTGTGTTCCTGACAACTACCTTTACTGAATGTAAAAGTCTTGCATAAGATGAATCCGCCAATTTAAGAAAATTAAGTATTCCACTGTCGACTTCATCACGATCAAGTTGAAGTCTCTGAGTATGCAAATAGATCATACGGAGTATAAACCAACATGTAGCAGCCTGCTATCTAAGAAATTAGCAGAGCGTATATCGTAAAGTTTTACTCCCTCCGTTCCTAAATATAAGTCTCGGTAGAGATTTCATGAACTACATACAAAGAAAAATAGATGAACCTGTACTCTAAAATATATCTATATACTTCCTCCGTTTCTTTTTACTTCAAACATAAGATTTGGTCAAAGTTAAATTTGATAAAGTTTGACCAAATTTATATTAAAAAGTATCAATATCCACAACATTAAAGATATACCATATGAAAACTAATATCGTGATGCTTCTAATGTTATTGGTTTCATATTGTGGATGTTGATAGACTTTTCTATAAAAATGGTCAAACTTTATCAAGTTTGACTTTGATCAAATCTTATATGAGAAGTAGAAAGAAACGGAAGGAGTACAGAGAAACTCCAAACGGAGCACGCGGGCATATGCACCCACTAATTCAAAAAACCAAAACAAAATGCAAAGAAATTCAAAAAAACCCGAAATTTTGTGGAACGCAACATAATCATGCAAGTGACATCCCTGCAAAATTTAAGGGTATTTCGACATTCGATTTGTGAAACCCAAGGCAACACGAAATTCTTGATGAATAGTGTCGTTTTCCAAAAACCCTCACAGTCCCAAAATTTGTCATATTTGAATTGGATTACTCGAATGTTCAAACTTCACGAAACTTGCCATGGACTTCGCACACATGAACATCTTGCATCATAAAAAATATCCTAAATTTTTGGTTTTGTTTACTTTTAGAAAAACGGTTTTTAATACTAATACGTGCATATGCCCGCGCTGTCAAAAAAGCCGCGTCCGGGAGTACATCTGTATGTAGTTCATAGTACAATCTTTAAAAGGACTTATATTTAGGAACAGAGGGAGTAGAAAGCATGAACGTCATGAAAAGTTAAATATACATATGGAAGATGTTTATTCCCTACTTAATGACCATGAAATAAGATGCAAGGTTGACAACAATTTTTTATGAAGGTATTGAGAGACGATTACAAAATTATGATATATTCAATTTTTTTATGGTTATGAGATGGCTGCAATTATGAACTGTGATGGCAACTTGGTGACATAGTGAGAGCACCATGTTTATCAAGCCTGCAGCCTCATACGAAGGCACTCAAGATCTTTCACAGTTTCATTTCTTGTTGTAGCCAATAGTCCGCTTTAATTTGTCAGTTCCTAAAAAAGTTTCTTACTATGTAGTTGGTTTAAGTTGTTATCCGAATCATATTGTATGTTATTTGTATTCGAGATTATGGCTACTCGTTATATATGTTCCCTAAATGATATTCTTCATTATTGATGTCCATGGTTATTAGTTATATTGGATTTGCGGTTGTGCTCATCTACTTTAACTCGAAGCTAGGCTCACTACTAGGGAATAGCCTTATGGTGGCGCACCATTTTTTAGTTTAGTGGCGCATTAGGGATGCGCCACTAACTACAAGCCACTAATAAGGGCTTAGGGGTGGCGCATTCTGGATGCGCCACCCCTAAGGCCCTTAGGCGTGGCGCATCTTAGAATGCGCCACCTCTAAGCTCTTAGGGGTGGCGCATTCTGGTATGCGCCACGCCTAAGGGCCTTAGGGGTGGCACATTCACAGTGCGCCACTAAATCCTAAAAATATGCGCCACTAAATAATTACAGAAAACAAAAAAAAAGAATTACATAAAAGAATAAAAGCATTACAAATATTTTTATTATATTACAGAAATGCAAAATACAATATAACAATGAGGCCAACAATTATTGATACAAAAGAATTGCAATATAATTTTTATTACAAAGGTTTAGAGGCCAACAAGATTCACAAGATTACATTCCATCACAAAATTACAATGAGTCCAACAATTATTGAAAACCGAAAGCTACTTTCGTCATCACTACTTGTTTGCTCTTCAACCTGCACAAAACAAAGCTTTAGAGGTCACATCCATATGAATCATACCAAAGGAGAACAAAGCAATCTAGCATCTATTCTTATCAACAACTTAAAGCAAGTCGATGAATGGTGAAAAGCATGCACATATGCATAAAAATGCATATGCAGTGACCTTTATACACAAAGAGCACCAAGAGTATTTGACACTACCATCTAGTACACAAAGAGTACATCCAAATTACATCCAAATTACACAAAGAGTACATTCAATTAATTGTGTTGACTCGGCTCGGGGAATGGGCGGCATCCTTCTTTCGTCATGAAAGGCCTTGTGCCACGCAGGGCCTTTAGGCGGACTTCTATCTCCCCATTGGATGGTGCAATGTTGGAGTGGAAGATCGCCCCCTTCATTTGTACTTCATGACGAATGATAGTCTCCATCTGCGCTTGGATGTGAAAGAACTCCTCCTTCAGATTTGCATCGGCGATTTCCGCCTTCCTTTCGGCCCACGCTCTGAGATGACTTGGCAGCGTAAGGTTGCGTTGTTCCTGTACAATCGCCCTCATGTGATGAAGGGCGTAGTACGCATCCCTTACACTGCCAGCCGGCTGCTTGACGCACGGGAACTGCGTTACGTGGTTGAACACGTTCACGCCAGGCTGATTTTTCCTGAACTTCTGCTTCATGATCTTGCCTCCGGCTTTTATGTAGCCGACGAGAGCATCATCCAAAACTCTCATGATATACTTGTAATCTTTCTTCTTCACACTCCCCGAGTCTAAATACACGCCATGCGAGTGTTGCGGTGAAAAGCAGATGAGCACGCAGTCTTGATCCTCACTGCATAATTAAAACAATCCAAAAGGAATGTTGGAAGAGGACAATGGAAAGCTAAGAAAGCATATACGCGACGGAGGCGAGCGAATGACTTACTTGGGAGAGTAGGTCATAAGAAATGAATCTTTGTCGGCGTTCCGTAGCATGAAGTCTGTGATGTACCCCGCCGCGAGAGTCGCGTCCCCGTCGTCCATCAAGATGCTTTCACGCATGTAGAAGGGGTCCAATATCGCGACGCTCGGGGTCTTATCTCTCCTGATACTCATAGAAAGGCTAAGCGAGAACAGACGGATAAGGCTATGGTCCAGCCGCTTGAGATGGTACAAATTGAAGATCTCCGAAAACCGCAGGATTATCATATCCGCGGGGATAGTGTTGATGAAGCCCATGTTGATTGGCACCTTGGCCATGAAAACCGGGTACGAGGGATTCTCTTCTCGAAGAAGAATCTTCTCTAATGCCATAATACTATAATGCACACTCTGCATATCCGAAGTTGCAAGGTCCAGCATGTCCTTAGGTAGCATCGCCCTACCAGCCACATGGATTTCAAACGAGAGATCCTTGGGTCTTGGTGGCCCGTCCTGAGCCCGGATCGGCATCGAAGGTTGGCTACTAGAAGTGATGCTCTTCTTTCTTTTCCGTCCCTTCTTCTTTTCTGATTTTGAGCAGTCACCGGCCTTTATCTGCTCAGTGGCCGCCTTATGGAGTGTGGACGGGTTGAGAATAGATCTTGTGGCATCTGCTTGAGGCTCGGTGAAGGCGCAAGCTGCTGGAGACATGTTCTGAGAAGCAGCGAAGAGACGCGTGGAGCAAGCAGGCTTCGCCGCAGGATCAGCTGGACCGCGAGCTTCCTCGTCATGCTGATAGGCTGCTTCAGCAGGAGGCATGAATAAGTCATCAGCATCATACAAAGTATTGATGAACTGGTCGGCGCTAATATCATCATCAAGATCATCGTCTTCTTGTTGTGCTCCGATGGGATCATGTGGCGCCGACACGATGACTAGCGGTGTTGTCCTAGGTCTGGTGCCCCTTTCCCTCGTCATTAAACGCATTTGGCTCTTCGGCCATAGGCATATTTGGTTGAAACAGTCACTGAGGACTGCCGGCTCGTCCTCATCGTATCCGGGGGGTTGAATGGGAGGTTCAACTCTCTCGTAGCCCGAAATCACGAGAGAGATTTGAACCCTATGCATCTCCGGTGGCATCGGCATATTGTGCATGATTCGATTTTGTGGTTGAATGATTTTACCTTTGGCAACATCCTTCAACTCGCCGTCCACGACTTGTAATAGAATGCATGGAGTGTCCTCCTGCGAAAGATATATATATATATATATATATATATATATATATATATATGCATGTACGGCATCAGAGAGATTCCATTAAAAAAGGCAAGGAGATGAAGTCCTCGTTTGAGTTGCAGACGCTTATAGTTACCTTGAGGGCGTCGAGGTCGGCTAGTGAAGAGACCCCGCTGATGACGGCGGGCATGCAAGAGACGGAGGGCGCGCTGCCTCCCGTGGCGTCGGTCGCCCTATTTGTGCTGCCGCCGGGTGCATTATTGTTATGCCCCGGTTACTCGATCGTGGCCGGAGGAGTTACCATCATGTCCGGCGTCGCCGCCGCGGTGTTGGCGGCCTGAGTCACCAATATGCCGGGAGTCGGTGCGGGAGCCACCACTATGGCCGGAGTCGGGACTGCAGGCGCCGCGGGGCCCGAGTTGCTGCCGACCATGCTGGGGACTGGTATGGGCCCTTGTCCACCACGCGCTTGCCAATTCGCGAGCGACTGCATTATATTTGGAAGGAGAGCGTTCATCGTCTTCGTCACTTCGTCCTGGACAAGCTGCGGAAGCATGTTCACCTTCTCCTCCAGTCCACGAACATAAGCGGCATCTTCTTCGGTCCTTCTCGCCTTGCGCCCCCTCGAACCGGACTGCTCCGCCGATTTTCCATAATATTCGGACCAATTTAGGTCCGCACCAAAGCCGACCACACGGCCGGCTGACGATGGCTTCGCCGTCACGTCGTCAACCTTCTTGACCTTGTTCAACGCCCTGTTGAAGGCGTTGTCCCACGGGCCGGCCGGCCTAACCGACGACTCCTGCGATGAGGCGATTTTCATTTCCGCTTGCTGCAAAAAGAATGTGAAACGTTAAGAAATTGTGAACTTCACTCGAGAATTCAATCGACAAGGTCGCGTGGTAAACTACTTACCACGGCAGTCGTAAACTCCTGAATCTTAGGATCGATAATTATTTTCGAGGTTGCTTTGTCCTTATAGCTCCGGGCCCTCACAAAGATTTCGGTCTGCGGATCATCTTTGTATTGCTGGAAGGGGTTAGGTATGCCCGCAGCGGCGTACTCGGCATCCTCCTTGTCCCATTTAGGCTTGGAACTTTTGTAACCACCGGCTCCGAGACGATGGTTACCTATGACCTGCGACCGCATGGCCTTGCCCTTTGCACTCGCGGCCTTGGCTTGCTCGGACTCACACCTAGCCTTGAAAAGGTTGTAGGTAGCTTCGTCGATCAACGGCTCTTTCTCCTTGAGCTCCTCCCAGGTTTTGTTCTTTTAAAAAATTGCCCTCTTCACCCGGGTTTTCCAACTGAACAAGGCCTTGTTCATCTTCCTGAGGGCCCATGTGTTTACTTTGTTCCCTCTGAGTTTGGTGTTATCGTACGGCTCCGGAAACTTGTATCGTCCGTGCAACTTGTTGATAAGAAGCTGACAATAATGAATATTCTCACGACTCCTGAGGTTAATCGTGGTGATCGGCACGGTGTTACGGAGGATCGCCGCGACTTGACGGCCGTACCCTTCCGAAAAACGTTCGGGCTCTTTTGGAATCCCGACGTCGGTCACAACAGTAAACTCTTGCCTGATGACGCCGACCTTGGTCGGTTTCCGATTCCTCTTCTTCGACTGGGTACCATCTGTGTTGGAGCCACCGGTCCCATCATCTTCGCCGATGTTCCTCTCGCCGTCTGTCGTACCGGCCTCCTCCTCCAAGTCATCATACGATGAGTCGGACTCCGACTCTATCTCCTCCTCATACTCCTCCTCGCCCGGAGGTAGTTCCTCTTCTCTCTGCTCCTCGACCTTCTCCTGCGAGTATTCCCAAAATTGCTTCCTTTTTGTACCCGGCTGAGAAGAAGGACCGGCGTCGGCTCCGGTCGACATGTTTGCACTAGTACAATATTAAAAAATGCAACTACTTAATTAATTAGCACAATAAATAAATGCAAATACTCTCATGTTAAGAAAAATAGCAAAGGTCATGCACGAATTCACGGAAAAATTTGGCATGACCTTTGCTCTTTTTCTTAACATGAGAGTGCCCCATTCTCAACCGAAACGGAAGTTAATCAACATTTCGGGAGAAAGGGGATAATGAGAGTCCCTGCACATAAAAAATGCCTACATGTAGGCACAACCATCACATATATAGTGTAGAACAATGCACTAAAATAGATATTCAAACATCATATATATAGGTAAATTTCATATGATAAACAATGCATTTCAAATTGGCACTTGCTTGGGTTTTTTCATATTCAGTTGAAATATCTTATAACTAAGTCATTCACCCTAATCATGTTGCCAAGATATAAATACATACTCATACCCTGGCACTACAGAAAACCACATGGCTTATTCTCATCATGAGGCAAAACAAAAATAATCCCAAATGAACCACAAACACCAACGATGACACAATAATAACAGTAGTATGAAATGATGCAACGCGCAACGAATATCATGTGTGCATCTTATTGAGCACACGGAAAACAAGATCTTTGCCGAGTGCATAGAGAAAATTGCTCGGCAAAACTATTACACTCGGTGAAGCATCACCTTTATCAAGCACCACGTGGGCGGGACTCGGGAACTAACTTGAAGCTTAGTGGTTATTCAATTCTAATTTTTTTTAAATAAGCCAGAGAAGCACAAAACCTGACAAGGTGGCATGATATGACATCTAGAGGTGTGATTAATTTTGAGAGTGTTTTTCAAAAGTTTTCACATAGTTTTCTTACAAACTAGGCCATCATTCAGCAACAAACTAGGTTTCGAGAAGGAATGAATCAGGTTTGCATTTGAAGTGACCGCTGATTCATTCGTTGACTTTAAAACTTTATCAACATTAAACGCACACCATTACATGTTTCATGTTCAAAAAAAAAATCAGTTCTCTTTTCCTATATTTAGGCCATGCATTTCTTGTGATTTATGAATTTAATTTTAATTTTAATTGCAGAAACATCAAATGATGGACCAAAATGGATTGAAAAATCATATAAATGGATTGAAAAAGCAAGGATGTAGAACAGGTCATATAAATGGATTGAAAAATCATATAAATGGATATAAATGGATTGAAAATGGATTGAAAAATCATATAAATCGGCTAAGTGCATACACTTAAAAATCATGCATACACTTAAAAATGTGTCACCCCTAAGTGCTTTTTAAGTACAGTAGAGTAGATGTTGTTGGCATCAATTGTTCCCTAACATCTTCCCTGCAATTCCCTCTTTGTTAGCATCTTAGATTATGGACTGATGCACCCGCAAAAAGAAATACTTATGGACTGATGGCAGTGAAGAATTGTGATATTTTCGTTACAATGATCTGTATGGATCCACTGAAACTCATGCAACTTCAGGAATTCTTAGGTTAGGCCATACGGTCCTGGCATCTCACAGGCTCTAAAGCAACAATTTCTTTGCGGGCATGGCATCACAGATCACACAACAGCAGCAATGGCACACAGAGCATGATGACAAGAAAAATAGCAGCAACAATTTCTTTGCGGCGTCATTTCTGTTCGCGCAGCAGAAGAAGCACAGAGGGAAGGGGTCGTACCAGTGGGCGTGCAGGAGCGCGGGCCGGAAGGATCGGACGCCGGGAGGCGGGGACGGAGGCGGCGGAGATTGATGTTGAGGGGCGCGGGCGGCGACGGACGGCGAGGAAGGTGGCGGCTAGGGGGCGGCTCCGGCGTCGGCGGCAACGACGATGGCGGCTAGGGCTCGAGAGGTTCAGGCTCGGCGTCGGCGGCGAGGACGAATGGGTACTGTGACGAGCAAGGGGGAGGGGCCATGGAGGTTAAGGCTTAGGGGTGGCGCATTTTGCCAGAATGCGCCACCAAGAGGTTCCTTATGCGTGGCGCATTCCGCCGAAATGCGCCACGCATAAGGAACCTCTTGGTGGCGCATTCTGGCAAAATGCGCCACCCATAAGCACATTTAGTGGCGCATTTATGAAAGATGCGCCACCCCTAAGAGTTTTTTAATTTTTTTATTAATTGGACTAGCTATCTATCTAGTTTTTTATCGCTGCTAGTTTTTTTATCGCTACTAAATATTTTTAAGGAGTTAGGCATGATGCTTCAATTGTGTATAAAAGTGGTCAAACTTTATTAAGATTGACTTTGACCAAATCTTATATGCGGAATAAAAAGAAACGGAGGGAGTACTTCGATTGTGATCATATCGATCCACGTACCATGCCTTAACCGTGTCGTCGCCGAACCAATTCCACAAACACAAGGTGTAGCGGCATTTGGAAACATAAGATTGTGATCATCAATTACAAAGTGCATATTAAATCCATGCATACACAAAGTGATCATGAATTACAAAATATTTTACTTCAATTTGGAGCTAGCTATCTAGCTATCGTTTCCTCACAATCTTCTTCTTGCCCTTCTTTGTCGTGGTTGAATATATTAGGCCCGGGACGCCTTCACTTTTCCTCTTGAACGGGAGGAGACCTTTCTTCGTTAGGGTTGTGGTGTATGTATCCTGAGCGGCGTAGTCATCCTCCATCTTCGGGTCGCCGTACTTGTCAAATTCTTGCTCGTTGGCGACTCCATCCATTCCGATGATGTTTCTTTTGCCTCTCCTCACTACAACGCGGCTCAGCTTTGATGGGTCGGTAATGAAGAAGCATTGGTCCACTTGGCTAGCCAGTACCCATGGCTCATTTTTCGCGGTGACGTTTGCGCCCGCAGACTTGGATTTGGCTTCGGGTATAACCATGGTGGTGAAGTACCGGTCTTCTTTTACGACGCTCTTGGCCCATCTCACACGGAACACCGGCACCTTCTCTCCACAGTAGTCGAGCTCCCATATGTCCTCGATCCTTCCATAGAATCTTTCCTTGACGTCATCGGTGTAGAATATCCCCGTTACCCCTGAGTTCTGGTAATCGCAGTTATTGTCCTTTTCCTCCGTGTAAAATGTGTAGCCGTTGATATCATACGCTTGATAGGTCATCAGGTTGCGTGCGGCACCCTGTGACAAGGTGAATATCATCTTTTCTTCCTTGGAAGCGTTCCTTCGCGGGGGATTAGCACGAAGCTCGTCCCTGAACCAAGTCATGAAACCGGAGTTGTGCTCTTTGATTAGCCGTGGATCTCGGTCCGTTATCTGCAGGCCCTGGTCACTGTACTTCTTCCTGATTAAATCCTTGGGCTTTACTATCCAAGGATCGACCAGCTGGATGTGTTGTAGCGCGACTAGGCTTGCTCTTTCAAAGTCGATGTCTCGACCGTCAAAGTTGACATGCATTGCGCGGCTTCCCTCGTGGTGACCACACCCATCGGTCCTGCCAAAGTGCTTGTTGACGGCCAGACCAACAGGGTTCTCGGTGTTGAGATAATTCGTGCAAAAAGAGATGCACTCTTCGGATAGAAAGCCCTTCGCTATGCTTGCATCTGGACGGGACCTGTTACGAACGTATTTTTTGATGTGCCCATTCATCCTTTCGAACGGCATCATGCTGCGCAGAAACGCAGGCCCGAGTTGGACGATATCCTCCACGACGTGGATCAGCAGATGCACCATAATGTCGAAGAACGCGGGCGGGAAATAGATCTCAAGTTCGCATAGTATGAGCACGATCTCCTCCTGTAGCCTTTTGAGTTGCGTAGCGCAAATCGACTTCCGGGAGATGATGTCAAAAAAGTTGCAAAGGCCAAACAACGTTTTACGGACGTGCTCGTCCATTATCCCTCGCATCGCAACCGGGAGAATATGCGTCATCAGCACGAAACAGTCGTGAGATTTCATCCCGCTGAAACGCTGCTTCGCCTCGTCTAGGTATCTGCTTATCTTCCCCGCGTAGCCGTTCGGAAATTTTACTCCTATGAGGCAGTGGATAAACCGCTTGATCTCCTCCTCGCACAGAGTGAAGCATGCCGGGGGGCAGTGATCAATACCGGTCTTCTTCTTGGTCGTCCTTTTTCGTTTGCGAGAGTTTTGCGTTTCCGTATCCTCTTCCTCCTCCGTCTCATCATCGTCGTCACTAGGGGGGGTGAAGTTCCCTCCTGATGCCCATAAATTTCAAGTCATTCCTTGCTTTTGGCCCGTCCTTGGTCTTTTCCGGCATGTTGAGCAGCGTGCCAAACAAGCTCTCGCACACGTTCTTTGTGATATGCATTAGATCAAGGCTATGAGGACTGCGGAGTAGACTCCAGTATTGCAAATCCCAGAAAACAGACCTCTCTTTCCATACCCTCATCAACGGCTGAGTCTTCTTTTTTTCTTTCCCGGCGCGGGGCACTCTTTCCAAGTTTTCAGCAAGTTGTCGATTTCTTTGCCGCTCCTTCGAGCTGGGGGTGCTCGGAGCTCCTCGCTTCCATCGGACAGATGTCCCTGTTTTCTCCACGCGTGTTTCTTGGGAAGCCACCTCCGAGACCCCTGGAACACGGTTTTTGAAGATCCGGGATCTTTTGGTAGCTGGCGGTACGTTGTATTATCCATGCACCTAACGCATGCACAGAATCCTTGGACCACCTGCCCTGAGAAATATCCGTATCCGAGATAGTCGTGCACCGTCGTGATCACCGCGACTTTCATTGGGAAATATTCTTTTTCCGCGGCGTCCCACGTATTGACTCCGTCTTTCCATAACGTTTCTAGCTCCTCTTTCAACAGCTGCAGATATAGATTGAGGTCCGTACCTGGTTGTTTCGGCCCTTGAACTTGCATACACATTGTTATGTACTTTTTCTTCATGCACTTCCAGGGGGGAAGGTTGTATATGCATACAAACACGGGCCAGGTACTGTGTGTGCTGCTCTGGCCGCCAAACGGATTGACTCCATCGGAGCTCACACCAATCCTGAGGTTCCTTGGTTCTTTCCCAAAATCTGGGTATTCGAGGTCCAACGCAGTCCATTGGCTACCATCTGAAGGGTGCCTCAGCATGTCCTCCTTTTCCGGATCCGGGTTCGGGTCATCCTCTTTTATCTTCTTTCTATCCGCGTGCCAGGTCATGAGCTTTTCTTCCTCGGGATCTACGAAATACCTCTGCAGACGAGGAGTGATCGGAAAGTACCATACCACTTTTCTAGGAACTTTCTTCCCTCTCTTGTATCGACTAACACCGCACACCAAACATGTGGTTTTATCTTCGTCCTCACCCCGATAGATCATGCAATCATTTATGCAGACGTGGTATTTAACGTGCGGAAGATCGAGAGGGCAAAGGAATTTCTTGGCCTCAGCGATACTAGTTGGGCACGTGTTGCCCTTCGGAAGACGATCGTGCCTGAATGCCATGTTATCATCGAAGCTTTCGTCGGTCCATTTGTGTTTTGCCTTCATCTCCATAGCCCCAAGTGTTACATTCAAGCGGGTATCCTCGTCGTTGCATCCTTTGTACAACTTCGTAATCGCGTCTTTCTCGAGTTGCGCCATCTTGGCTTTCTCTCTAGCTGCACCTCTTGCGTTCAAAGCCTTTTTGACAAGCAGCTCTTGAACATGAGGGTCCCGCACCCAGCTTGAATCATCATGTCCGACATCTTGATCTTCATGTCCGGCATCTTGATCTACATGATCCGCTTCGGCATCTTCTTCATGATCATGTACAGGATGCTCTTCGTCATCTCGCCCGCCGCTGTTTTCTGGTTGCCCTTCCTCATTTACTGCCGCCCCACCATTGACGTCCTCCTCCTCACCAGCTTCATCACTTATCCATCGTGTGTAGCCATCCATCAAACCATTATGCTTCAGGTGTCTTTGCAATATTCCGGAATCAGGCTCGGTCACGCACTGCAGTTTGCATCTCCGACATGGACATCTTATATCCGACCTATTATTCCTTAGCATGTCGTTTGTCGCACATTGCATCCACCTAGCCACGGTGATATCGCTCAGCATCTCGCGGACCATGGTCGATCACCTGCGTGCACGGAGAGAGCAACACAATTATATATCACAGTCGTCGCCAGAAAAATTCGGCATGACCTTCCCTAATAATGCATGGGAGCATGCGGAGAGTGCGCTAGAAATTTGCCGAAACGGAAATGAATCGACATTTCGGCAAAACATTTGCCACTCAAGATACACATATACATCAAACCACCATAAGCTTCACACATACATCAAACCACCACAAGCTTCACATATACATCAAACCCAAGCTTCACATATAAAACAAACCCCAAGCTAATAAAGGCAAGTATATGGGTCATAAATGGAACAAAAGAGTTTGGGAGGAGGTCCACTTACTTCAATATGAAACAAAATAGATGTAATGCCAAGTATCGATGGATAAATGGAAGAAATGAGGTGGGGAGGAGGAGAAAACCGAATAGATCTAGTTTGAGAATTGTGTGGAGTGAATGAGAGGTGGTAGGTGGGGTGGAGTAGATAAGGGCAGCTCTAGGCATTTAGTGGCGCATATAGGAAGTCAGTGGTGGCGCATCTGTGCAATGCGCCACCCCTAAGCTCTTATGGGTGGCGCATTACCACAATGCGCCACCCCTAAGGACCTTATGGGTGGGGTGGCGCATTCTGTAAATGCGCCACCTATAAGGTCCTTAGGGGTGGCGCATATTGCTGGATGCGCCACGTATAAGGTCATCCAGGCTGGCCCACTCTTAGGGGTGGCGCACTGGAAAATAATGGGTGGCGCATTATTTTCCAGTGCGCCACCCATAAGAGATGGTGGCGCATCACTTTCTACATGCGCCACTAATAAGCTTTCCATGTATAGCTATTTCCCTAGTAGTGGCTCTTGGTTCAGTGACTTAAGGCTAGTCATGGACAATTCGACATCTAGGGAGTTGGGCTTATGGACTGATGTGTGCATGTTCTAGGTTCTGGTTATTGCCAGTATTCGATGTGCACTGTATCATTTGGTTTATGATTTCTTTGGTGAGGGACAGATCTTATAATCCTTTTATTGAGGGAAACACATAGTATTAAGTTTACTAATTGAGCAAGGCAAAACGCCAATAACCAAGTTTTGTACATCTTGGAAACGGATATGAAGCTGAGAAGTGAGCCGAGATATTACATTTCTTTGGACAAAATATATAGTACTCCCTCCGATCCAAATTAATTGACACACACTTAGTACAACTTTGTACTAGAGTTGTACTAAGTGTGCATCAATTAATATGGATCGGAGGGAGTAGTACATTACAAGCTTGAAACTATAACCACCCTCTGGGTTTCATAGGCAACAAGTGAAATAAAAGTTTCTATATGTGTACGTTTGTGGTAATTACTAAATCATCTGCACAATACTACCAGTTTTTTGAAATCAACAATATCAGCAAGTGCATTGTATATAAAATATCATTGAACTTGATTTCTGTACAGTATGACTATATGAGCTAGCTTGATTTCAAACAATAAGAGCAAGCATATTCATTCAAAGTTCAGACTCGATTATATGGTGTATACTTCTCATTCAAGTAATTTTTTTTGCCTCATTTTGCTTCATTCCAGATGAACCCTCCTTTGCTGCCACATAAAAATCAAGACACAAGTTGTAGCACATGTTTTTGTGCGAGATATCAAGAAAAGATCACTAGTAGAAAAAGGCCCATTTGTCCCGGTTCCAGAGGGCCTTCTGTTCCGGTTCTGGAACCGGGACTAAAGGGTCGTTACTAATGCCCAAAACCTTTAGTCCCGGTTCGCTTACGAGCCGGTACAGATGGGCCTCCACGTGGCCTCTGCGGCTTGCCTGGGCAGGAGGGCCTTTTTTCCCGGTTGGTAGCACCAACCGGGACCAAAATGCCTCCACGCGTCAGCAGTTCCGTGTCTGGGGTTTTGTTTTTTTTTTGCGAGGGGGGGAGGGATGGGGGTTTTGTAGGGTTAATTTAGGGGTTTCATATATTGTAGCTAATAGAGAGAGGTGTCCTCTCTTATCTCCGTGCTTGGTCGACGCTACGTACTATACGTATAGAGAGGACTCGACATGCTAGCTAGTAAGCAAATGAAGGAATTAAACCATTAAGTACAGAAGATCGTCATGAACATATACAAAGAGAAGTGAGATTGTTCGAACAACAAGTTTTCGTATATCTATCCGACGCTACTGGCTACATATATACAATATAAGATCTCTTACAATACCCTAACATCTGAAATCAAGTTCCATATGGTATTCTCCCTCTTTCCTGATGACGTGTTCAAGAAAGAATCCCGCCAATTCTTCTTGAATTGATATTATGCGATCTTGTGGTAGGAGTTCTTCCTGCAGCTCCCAATGCTAATTCGAAGAAGGGGTCAATACATATATATGAATGAAACTCAACACAAATGATGGTAATAAAATAAAATTGTGAATATTATTGCTTACGCACATCAAAATCTTTTTTAGAGTAGCCGCCCTACTTAGAGATCGTAGCGTTGTAGATGTACTCGCATACGTAGTATCCACAAAGATTAGTCCCTTCTTGATCCACAACCACTTTACGAGAAATAGAGGTCAATCAAACTGATAATCAAGCATTATATAAATGGTATTGATGAAACTAGCTAGAATCAAATTAATGGGAGATGCGCGGAACTAGCTAGTAGTACTTACTTTCGGGCGTGTAAATTTCATCTCCTTCGGCAGTCCCGGAGATTTTGTGGTGAACGTTATCCAAACCCTGCAGACATAGAGAATAATTATTACCTAATATCAGGAAATGAAAAAAGTTGCCGAAATGCTACGATAATGATCGATTGCACTTACTTCTTAAGCATTTCAGTGATGATCGCATACGTCTTCGGATCTTTTCGTCTTGAGTCTAACACGGTTACTAGTCCCTCCTCAAGCTTAATCTCTAGGAGAATAAAGTGGAAGCTGCGCACGCATGCATAACTCATCAATTACATTACTATAACCTCGAGTAAATAAAGGAAAACCGAATATGCATAGTATAACACTCACTCGAAGTTGTAAGGAAAGATTATTTTTTGTTTTTTTTATGTTGAAGCAACGATTGTAGCAAGTTGGCCTCGGTTTGTTTGGGATTATTTTCCATCGCCCATTCATCAAAGAGATTTAGGTTAATGAACCCAATATTATAGATTTCTCTTTGCTTGCATTCGACGATCTTCAATCTGCATGATATAGTGAATTATATGTACATGCAATGAAAGAGCTGAGCTATATATAGAGAGTTAATTAAAGAAGTAGTACTTACAGACAGTAGCAAGTGACGATTACTTTATCGATGGCCATTGCATTGTAAAGCTGGAATAACTCCTCAAATGGAACACACAACGTGTCAATTCCAAGGAGTTCGTGCTTGTCTTTAACCATAAGCAACACATTATCCAACCCAGAGTTCTTGCAGGTGTCCATGTACCACTCATGGAATCTTCGCATCATCGTTGGTAGCTGTTGATCAGGTCTAACGAGAGGATACCCGTGCCGGAATTTGAGTTCGTCCACCTCGAGTCGATCAAATTGTATATCGTCTGGCAGGTAATCACCAGGATTGGTACCGGGCACCATCCCGTCCGGCAGATTTGCGACGACGATATCACTAGACACCTGCAGCGGGGGGCACAATTGTTTCGCCTGTTCGCCGAGCTGGGGAATTTGTTTCCCTCTTGCAATTTGTTGTTCTCTCCTTTGGTCAGTTGTAGTGCTTCCGGACCGGCGCGTTTCTTGCACTTTCTTTTTAAGAGCGCAGACATGGTTGTTATCCAGCGGAGCCGGTGCTGGTCGCTTCAGGGCATCCAAAGTGCGCTTCAATTTCACCTCATCTATCTTCTCCTTCGGAGGTGGAATTTTCTTTTTAAAAAAGGCATCCACTTCGCCTTTAGAGATCTTCGCGCTTTCCTCATCGCTCCTATCGTATGGTAACGGCTCAAGAGGCTTGAGAGATGATGGACCGTATTGGAATCGCCTCCCACCACTGGTTGTACTGCTAGACGCCGGAGCGACGGCTGCTATTTTCCTTTGTTGCTTAAGAGGCGTCGGAGCAGCCGGAGCGCCGGTGGCGGCTCTCTTCTGCTTTTGCTGACGAGGCGGAGGAGGAGACGGGCTGCTCAGACGCGCCGACGCAGGCGGAGAAGGAGGCGGAGGAGGAGGCGGAGGAGGATACGGGCTGCTCGGACGCGCCGATGCAGGCAGAGAAGGAGGCGGAGGAGGAGGCGGGCCCTTACTCGTCGGAGGAGGAGGCGGGCCCTTACTCGCTGGAGGAGGAGGAGGCGTAGGTGCCGTCTAGTTCGGAAGCTTGATGAATTCCTTCGGCCATAGACATGAAGTCCTCAGAGCATTCTGCAGGAAATTTTCCCCTTCGCAGGTAGGGTAGTCAAGCTCGATCTCCTCATATCCCTCCATTATTTCATCGACCATCACAACAGCATAGCCTTGTGGAATCGGAAGACAGTGAAAAGTTCCTTTGGGTCGAGGAGGTACAACATGGCCGATAGCCACCGTGGGTTTGAATTGCATCAATTGCTTCTTAAGGTGGCATTATTGAGACTCCGTGATTTCATCCACGGGGTACCTGGAAGCCGTCAAATCAGGTTGCGCAATGACCTCGGTGGAAGCCACGCTGCTTCTCCGCTGAGATGGTGGGGTAGCTTCTAGGGTAGCTTCGTTAGCTCGATGCCTCTCCTCTAGCGCTTGTCCTCTTGCATGCAGGTTCTGTATTTCGCTTTGCTCCTGTTTCCTCTTCCTCTCCCTGCTTTTGTAACCGCCTGCGTCGGGAAACCCATGCTTCCACGGAAGGGAGCCTGTCGTGCCTCGTGTTCGTCCTGGGTGCTTAGGATTCCCGAGGTCCATTGTGAGCTCGTCGTTCTCTCTGTCGGGAACGAACGTCCCTGCCTCCGTTTGGGCGATTAACTCCTCAAGCTTGGTGATCGGTACTCTCAGTTGTTCGTTCGTCCAAAAGCACTTCCCTGTTTCAGGGTGCAAGGTTCCCCCAACCCCGAAGAACCAATTCCTTTCACGCTCTGGCCAGTTCAATGTCCTTGGTACGATCCCTTTGTCAAGAAGGTCCTTTTCAGCCTTCTCCCACAACAGTCGGGCTTTGTGGTAGCCACCTGACCCCGTGCAATGGTGATGCTTCTTCTTTGCAGCATTTAGTTTGTTTATCGCTGACATCTTCTTACTCTTCTCCGATGTCTTGTGGGCCACAAATGCGGGCCACTGTTCTCTTATCTTCTCAAATCGGCTGGTGAATGTTGGAGTCTTCTCTTTGTCGACAAACGTTGTTTTTAACTCTTCCTTCCACCTCCTGAATAACTCTGCCATCTTCTACCACCTTTTGCTCTGTAACTGGTTTTTCCGGACGCTCCTCTTCCGGTAGGGTGAAATTTTCCTTCAGCGCGGTCCAAAGATCATCTTTCTGTCTATCGATGACAAAAGACACTTCAGGGTCTCCGGCCTTCGGCTTATTCCATTGCTGGATGCTGATCGGGATCATGTCCCTAACAAGAACCCCGCACTGAGCAGAAAATGCATCTTTGGTCCGGCTGGGTTCAATCGGTTGGCCATCTCTATTGATGCCGGTGATCGTGAACCTTTCATTCGGGCGCAACTTTTTATTTGGGCCTCGTCTCGTTACCGAAGTTTAGCTCGATCCGGATAAGGAGGGCTAGAAAAGAAGAAAGAAGAGAGTTAATATGTGTACACATTCCAAAACAATTAATGCATCAATTAGCTAGTCAGCACAGGCTTAATTATTATATATACCTCGCCGGACTTTCCAACAACTCCTTCCTCCGTTCGCTCACAAGAGCCATCATAAGCATGTCCTTCCACCTCCATTGTCCGATCATCGGAGCCTGCTTCACCCTCTTCTTCCAGACCATCGGTGTCGTTCAGAAATTGGAAGACATCACCTCCTACCCGGACGATGTCGCCCACCAACAACGGTCCTTCGCGTATGATTTCCCCCAACATCTCTTCTTGTTCTAAGTTTCTTTGACGACCGTCCATAGTTTCTGCAAAATATTAATTACAACATGACACTTAATATACAAACATGATATATATAGCATGGATATATTAGTGTGCCAAACATACAAGTTTTGCCGAAAAACATGGGTGCATGTGTTGACACCAGTTTTTGGCACGACAATAAATCTATATAAGATGGCGCCCTGAGCCAAACATGGGGGCATGATGAAGCCATGAATTTCTTCAATACTTTCACACAAGGCACTACCCTAGTTCCCGACTATCGACCCCTCGGTGACCCTCGACCCTCTACCCTAGTTCCCGACCATCGACCCCTCGGTGACCCTCGACCCTTTACCCTAGTTTCCGACCATCGACTTGGTAAATTTGGGTGGCTCTTGAGAGTCCAGTACTTCTAAAGTTATTCAAATTGCTCAAGTTTGTATACACCATTATTGCAACAATGAATACATAAATCTTTTTTTTCAACATTTGTAAAGTACATAAGTTTCTGGAATTTCTGATTTAAATTAAATCATTTAAGCTTTATTGCGTCATGCATGCGTCATGCTGACGCAGGGGGGGGGGGGGTTGACTGGTCCAACTAACCAGTGGGGCCCTCTGGTCAGTGACTGGGTCTTAATCCCTCTGTTAAATTAAACTGGCTGGTTTAATTAGGCATTAGGGCCCACATGTCAGTGACTTGGGGGGGGAGGGTTAGCAGGGGGATTAGGGGTTGGCCGGCGGCATGACGCCGGTGCCACTGTGCGCGGCGGCGCCCTCCCGGAGTCGAGCTCCCGGGCACGGGGAAGGCACCCGCAGGTAGCCCGCGACCACGGCGACGAGACCGGCAGTGGCCGGAGCTCTGTCCACGGCGGGAAGGCAAAGGAGAGCGCGGGGAGGAGCGCTGGGAGGGGGAAACGAGGCGGTGGCTCACCTAGAACGCAACGACGACGGGCGTGGGCGGTGGCGACGGCGACGGAGGGGGCGGCGGGCGGCGTCGGTGTCGTCTCCGGCGGGTGCAACGGAGGCGGCGGGCGGAGGTTGGGCAGCCTGACGGCGTCGGTTTCGTCTCGAGCGTCGTCGGGGGAAATGGCGAGATTTAGAACTGAAAATTTACAAGTGCCATTTATATACCCAGAGTATTTGTACCGGTTCTTGCAAACAACCGGGACCAATGCCCCCCTTTAGTACCGGTTGATGACACCAACCGGGACCAAAGGTTTTTTTCAGCTGCCGAAAAGGCGGCAAACAGAGACCTTTGGTTCCAGTTGGTGCCACCAACCGGAACTAAAGGGGAGCATTGGTACTGGTTCGTACCAATGCTCCCCTTTAGTTCCGGTTTGTGCCACCAACCGGAACCAAACGCCTTGCGCCGCGGAGCGGTGGGATGTTTAGTCCCACCTTGCTAGTCGAGGGAGCGCTCGAGCGGTTTATAAGCGCTGTTGCGCGTACCGTCTCGAGCTCCTCTCAACTGCAGGCTTCCGGGCCTAATCTGCTACTACTTGCCTGTGGGCCTATTGGGCCTATTGCGGGCCTAAATACTGGCCCATGGTTGGGTTTCTAGTCGTATTCAGGCCGTGGTGGACCAATAGGTGGCATTTTTTTTCTTTTTTCCAGTTTTTTTGTTGTCTTTTTTTCTTTATTTAATTTTCCAGTTTCTAGCACTACAAATGAACTCCGAAAATGTTGAAACTTAGCATGGTATCATCATTTGACCCACATAGCATGTGCTAAAAAGTTGAGAGGGTTACGGTAAAAACTGGATGGTGGCGGTGCCGCGGAAGGGGAAGACTTCGCGAGAAGAGAAATAGTGGAGGTTGGCTTTGCGCGTGCTTTTAACCTCACCCGGGTCTGAATCCCACCAATCAGGAAGAAGTACACGGATGGCGTGTTTCTTTTAAGCGCTTGTGAGTCGTTGGATCTGGGAACCGGCCTGTACACAGTTAAGGTCTCGCAGTAGTACCAGTTTGTGCTAGCAACCGGGGCTAAAGAGGCACACGACCCCTATATATATCCCACCTCTCGGACACTCGGTGTGTACGAATACAAATCATTCGGATTGGCCTGCATACGCCCAACGGTGCATTTGATGTGCGGGCACTCACGAGCCACAGTTGGGCTGTATGCAGGCGAAACCGTGTGTTTTGTTGATATATCTAGAAATCCTTCAGTTCATCGACCAAATACAAATCATTCGGATTGGCCTGCATACGCCCAACGGTGCATTTGATGTGCGGGCACTCACGAGCCACAGTTGGGATGTATGCAGGCGAAACCGTGTGTTTTGTTGATATATCTAGAAATCCTTCATTTCATCGACCAAATACAAATCATTCGGATTCCCTGCATACAACCCGACGGTGCATTTGATATGCGGGCACTCACGAGCCACAGTCGGGCTGTATGCAGGAGAACCGTGTGTTTTGTTGATCTATCTACAAAGGATTTCATTTTTTGAACTTATTTGAAATCCAGACTTTTTGTGTGTTCAAAATGAACCATTCAAAGCCACATCATCAATTTTCAACCCTTTTTTACTTCATCTGTCTTCACTTTTTCTTCGCTTGTGTCCTTTGCTTATTGCGCCGTAACCATGGATATTCTTCATCGCTTAACAGGGTGCTTGGATCAGCCTTGACTTTGAAGGAAGGAATTTCATGAAACTTTTCATAATCTTCAGACATGTCCTTCTTGCCCTCCAATCCCACGATGTCTCTTTTTCCTGAAAGAACTATGTGGCGCTTTGGCTCATCGTATGATGTATTCGCTTCCATATCTTTACTTTTTCTCGGTTTGGTACACATGTCCTTCACATAGAAAACCTGCGCCACATCATTGGCTAGGACGAATGGTTCGTCTGTGTACCCAAGATTGTTTAGATCCACTGTTGTCATTTCGTACTGTGGGTCTACCTGTACCCCGCCTCCTGACAGATTGACCCATTTGCACTTAAACAAAGGGACCTTAAAATCATGTCCGTAGTCAAGTTCCATATGTCCACTATGTAACCATAATATGTGTCCTTTCCCCTCTTGGTTGCTGCATCAAAGCGGACACCGCTGTTTTGGTTGGTGCTCTTTTGATCTTGGGCGATCGTGTAAAATGTATTCCCATTTATCTCGTATCCTTTGTAAGTCAATACAGTTGAAGATGGTCCCCTGGACAACGAGAACAGCTCATCAGAAACAGTATTGTCACCTCTGACACGTGTTTCCAACCAATCGCCGAAAGTCCTGATGTGTTCATGTGTAATCCAGTCGTCACACTCCTCTGGGTGTTTGGAGCGCAGACTGTTCTTGTGTTCATCGACATACGGGGCCACCAAGATAGAGTTCTGTAGAACTGTGTAGTGTTCTTGAGACCAAGAATGTCCGTCCCTGCATATTATTGAGTCCCTTCCAATCGTGCCTTTTCCAGTCAGTCTCCCCTCATACCGCGATTCAGGTAGACCAATCTTCTTAAGCCCAGGAATGAAGTCGACACAAAACCCAATGGCATCCTCTGTTTGATGGCCCATGGAGATGCTTCCTTCTGGCCTAGCGCGGTTACGGACATATTTCTTTAGAACTCCCATGAACCTCTCAAAGGGGAACATATTGTGTAGAAATACGGGGCCCAGAATGAAAATCACGTCGACTAGATGAACTAGGACGTGCGTCATGATATTGAAGAAGGATGGTGGGAACACCAGCTCGAAACTGACAAGACATTGCGCCACATCACTCCTTAGCCTTGGTAGGATTTCTGGATCGATCACCTTCTGAGAGATTGCATTGAGGAATGCACATAGCTTAACAATGGCTAATCGAACGTTTTCCGGTAGAAGCCCCCTCAATGCAACCGGAAGCAGTTGTGTCATAATCACGTGGCAGTCATGAGACTTTAGGTTCTGAAATTTTTTCTCGGCCATATTTATTATTCCCTTTATATTCGACGAGAAGCCAGACGGGACCTTCATACTGAGCAGGCATTCAAAGAAGATTTCCTTAGCTTCTTTGGTAAGAGCGTAGCTGGCAGGACCTTCATACTTCTTTGGAGGCATGCCGTCTTTTTCGTGCAAACGTTGCAGGTCCTCCCGTGCCTCCGGTGTATCTTTTGTCTTCCCATACACTCCCAAGAAGCCTAGCAGGTTCACGCAAAGGTTCTTCATCACGTGCATCACGTCGATTGAAGAGCAGACATCTAGGTGTTTCCAGTAGGGTAGGTCCCAAAATATAGATTTCTTCTTCCACATGGGTGCGCGTCCCTCGTCATCATTCGGAACAGATAGTCCGCCGGGACCCTTTCCAAATATTACGTGTAAATCATTGACCATAGCAAGTACGTGATCACCGGTACGCATGACGGGCTTCTTCCGGTGATCTGCCTCGCCTTTGAAATGCTTTCCTTTCTTACGACATTGATGGTTGGTCGGAAGAAATCGACGATTCCCCAGGTACACATTCTTCCTGCATTTGTCCAGGTATATACTTTCAGTGTCAGCTAAACAGTGCGTGCATGCATGGTATCCCTTGTTTGTCTGTCCTGAAAGGTTAATGAGAGCACGCCAATCATTGATGCTTACAAACATCAACGCATGCAGGTCAAATTCCTCCTGTTTGTGCTCACCCCACACACGTACACCGTTTCCATTCCACAGCTGTAAAAGTTCTTCAACTAATGGCCTTAGGTACACATCAATGTCGTTGCCGGGTTGCTTAGGGCCTTGGATGAGAACTGGCATCATAATGAACTTACACTTCATGCACACCCAAGGAGGAAGGTTATACATACATAGAGTCACGGGCCAGGTGTTGTGATTGTTCATCTGCTCCCCGAAAGGATTAATGCCATCCGCGCTTAAACCAAACCATACGTTCCTTGGGTCATCTCCAAACTCATCCCGGTACTTTCTCTCAATTTTTCTCCACTGCGACCCATCAGCGGGGTGTCTCAAATTCCCGTCTTTTTTACGGTCTTCATTGTGCCATCGCATCAACTTGGCATGCTCTTTGTTCATGAACAGACGTTTCAACCGTGGTATTATAGGAGCATACCACATCACTTTGGCAGGAACCCTCTTCCTGGGGGGCTCGCCGTCAACATCACCAGGGTCATCTCGTCTGATCTTATACCGCAATGCACCGCATACCGGGCATGCGTTCAAATCCTCGTACGCACCGCGGTAGAGGATGTAGTCATTAGGGCATGCATGTATCTTCTGCACCTCCAATCCTAGAGGGCATACGACCTTCTTTGTTGCGTACGTACTGTCGGGAAATTCGTTATCCTTTGGAAGCCTCTTCTTAAATATTTTCAGTAAATCCTCAAATCCCTTGTCAGGTATACCATACTTTGCCTTCCACTGCAGCAATTTCAGTACGGTATCGAGCTTTGTGTTGCCATCTTCGCAATTGGGGTACAACCCTTTTTTGTGATCCTCTAACATCCAATCGAACTTCAGCTTCTCCTTTTCACTTTCACACTGTCTCCTTGCATCAACAATGACCCGGCGGAGATCATCATCAGGCACATCGTCCGGTTCCTCTTGATCTTCAGCTTCCCCGTTGCAGCATCACTGTATTCAGGGGGCACGTAGTTTTCATCGTACTCTTCCTCTTCGCCGTCTTCCATCGTAACCCCTATTTCTCCGTGCTTGGTCCAAACATTATAGTGTGGCATGAATCCCTTATAAAGCAGGTGGGCGTGAATGGTTTTCCGGTCAGAGTAAGACTTCGTATTCCCACATATAGAGCATGGACAACACATAAAACCATTCTGCTTGTTTGCCTCAGCCACTTCGAGAAAATCATGCACGCCCTCAATGTACTCGGAGGTGTGTCTTTCACCATACATCCATTGCCGGTTCATCTGCGTGCATTAAGTGTGTCAAAAACCATTATTACAGAACATCATGAATATATAAGTGACAAAATTAATAGAAGTTTATCATCACATTAAAACCAAAGTACATACATAGTTCTCATTGAACAACATATAGCTCTCCAGAGCATCTAATTAAACCATACATTGAAACTATGTAAAACATTTCAATGAAACAACAAATGCGATCATAATCGCAACCAAGGTAACAATTGATCCAACGGCATAATGATACCAAGCCTCGCTATGAATGGCATATTTTTTAAACTTTCTAATCTTCAAGCGCATTGCATCCATCTTGATCTTGTGACCTTCTACGACATCCGCAACATGCAACTCCAATATCATCTTCTCTTCTTCAACTCTTTTCTTCTCTTCTTCAACTCTTTTTAATTTTTCTTTTAAATACTCGTTTTCTTCTTCAACTAAATTTAACCTCTCGACAAGAGGGTCATATGTAATATCCGGTTCACATACCTCCTAGATAAATACATCTATGTCAAGTTGGTGTCGGCATAATTACCATAAACACTAAATGAAACAAATAGTTATAAAAGATAATATATACCACATCCGAATCATAGAGAGGACGAGGGCCGACGGGGGCGGATACCAAAACCGTCACACTATATAATAACAAGCAATAATACAAGTAAGAAAATTAGACAATTATCTATCTAATCATACAAGTAAGAATTTTTTTCTTTTATAAAGAAGATAAGAACAAGAGGCTCACCACGGTGGTGCCGGCGACGAGATCGACGCGGGCGATCGACGGTGGTGAAGACGGGGATGGGACGTGACGGACCGCTAAATCTGGACAAATCTTAAGAAAAATGGAGCTTGGAAGTCAAGTTTGGAGAGGAGAAAGCTTAAGTAGTGCGGCTCGGGCATTTCATCGAACACCTCATGTGCATAAGAGGTGAGCTAGAGCACCACAAAGCCCTCCCCTTGCCCTCCTCGAAAAAACAGAGCACCAGTGGAGTGCTTTGCCCGCCGGCGAGGGGTATATATAGCCAAATCATTAGTCCCGGTTTGTGGTTGGAACCAGTACTAATGGCCAGCCTTTCGAACCGGCTTGAGCCACAAACCGGGACTAGTGGTTGTGGGCCAGGAGCGAGGCCCATTGGTCCCGGTTCTTGTCTAGAACCGGGACATATGCTCCCAGACGAACCGGGACCAATGCTCCACGAGGCCCGGCCGGCCCCCGGGCGCACGAACCGGGACGTATGACCCCCATGGGTTCCGGTTCGTGGCACAACCGGGACAAATCGGCTGGAGAGGCCTGAACCAAAGCCATGTTTTCTACTAGTGGATGCATGTACTTCAGAATAAAGATAGGAGAAGTGATCCTTAAAAAATTTGGAGAAGGCAGTCCCAAAGACAACATACGAAGACAAGAATATTTAATAATTTTCCTTAAAAACATATGTAATATTTGAGCAGGATAACATAGTGGTTCATGAGGTCATGTAAGACTTGAGAAAGCTAGTAAAGAATATAATTCAAAACATGCTTCTTTTCTAGCATAATGTAGTAATAGGAAACGAAAATTAGACACAAGTCTTGCAAGTGTATGCATGTGATACACAATCCGAGATACCACAAGATGATGCATGTGATACAAAATCGAAGATATCACAAAAGTATTATGTAAGACGATTGCCTCCGACTCATCCCGTGCTAGATGTGATCACCACTACAAGGATGCTCTTCACCTTGCCATCCACTGCCCATTGGCGGCCTCTGTCTGGGGACGCGTGGGAGTCGCTACTCCCTCCTCCATCGACGCCATTTGGGACACTCCTACCCCGACCAGCCTCAACACCACCATTTGGCCTATGGTTGCCCTAGCTATCCTGTGGAAGATTTGGGATTCTAGGAATGCTTGGGTATTCCGCAAGGAGCTCCACACCGCCTCCGCCACCATCCGCAATATTGTTTCGGACTTTACCTTATGGACTTTCCATTTTAGAGATCCATGTAAAAGGGAGGCTTCTATGTCTTGGCGCCTGTACCTCTCCTCACGCTGTAACTCTTGATGTAACACTCCGTTTCACGGCCTTTGAGTAATATATACAGGTGGGGATCCTCTCCCCCCACCCCCTGGTGATTGTTCAAAAAAAATTATTATGTGATGCACAGTCAGAGATAGCACAAGATGATGCATGTGATACACAATCTACGATATCACAAGAGTGCATGGGATACACAATCAGAGATACCGAACAGGCTAAGCTATGCTAAGTACGTTATCAGTGTCCATTACTAAATGACAATCGTAATTCCAACTATGATTAATTAATATTATCCTTGATGCTTATTTCCAGGGGGAAACTAATAGTCAACGGCCAAACATTTCCATCAACTATGGCATCGCCAAAATTTTGTTACCATCCTCGTTACCTTTGCTGCGTCATTGACACATATATAGGTCATATCGCAGTCATCAACCATTTTAGTAAGATTCTCAAATTTATCCAAATAGCCAGAAAACTTAACCACGGTTCGTAAAAACTACCGAGCATGAAGGCCAGAGAAATTTTGTGACTTTTGTGAAACTAAAACCCTGAAACTGATTAGCGGAAAAAGTAAAATCTATTCTTGCCATTTTTATTTTGGGAGAGGGTTAATTAATATCAAGTTTAAGAATATTAATAATACTTGGAAATTTTGAAATTAATTTGGTGGTATCATGTTGATGATGCATCCACGCATTTTGAGGATGGTGTACATGATATGGTGCCATTGAGAGCGCCAAGGACTTCATAATTATTGGACTTCGGTGGCAGGCTCAGGCACCACGGCAAGAACACGATATGCACCAGTGGAGATGTTCCAAGCTACGCCAGTAGCTAGCTGATGCTGGAAGGTGCGTACTTAGATCAGTACCACTGCTTGAGAGAGGAACCATCTTTCTCTCTTTAGACAAACTCCTTAATATTTGAACTTATGCAATTAACTATACTTATATTTTTCTTTTTTATTTATATTATTCTTAGCTGATTACTCATACGCACAAAATAGAATACAAATTTAAATAACTTAAGATAACCAGTCACGAACTTGAAATTCAAAATGCACAATGATCAAAGCCTAGTTTTGAGATTTGTTTAGAGAGGCTACGCGTGTAAGAGCAACTCTAGCAAATCCGCCAAATCTTCCGCTGCAAAACGTTATATGTTCCCTAAATGATTTTCTTCATTACTAGCATATATAGTTTCCCTCGCGAATGAGAGGACATCATCTTTGTGTGTTGAACATTTTTATAGTATTATAAATATGTCTATTATATAAGGTTTAAAATAATATGGTTATGTAGCCACAAAATACCACCTGATTGGATAATATCTTTATTCATTTAAATTTCTGGACAGATAATTGGTTACAATTCCAAATACATCTTCATAGTAATGACACTATGTGTCTTGTCAAACGATGTCGTATTAATTCTCAAGACTATGTTTGGTACTTGAAAGAGGGTCGTGTGCATCTCGTTATACACAGGCAGGGGATTATATCTTGTTGTTTCATTATTTTGATCTTGCGTTTTGTGTCAAAAAATAAACTTTGTCCTCGATTATTAAGAAGTTGATGTCAGACTCATATGATAATCCAATTGGTTACAATCTGCTAGATGGATAAGTTCATTTGGAATAATATCGGAGAAATCATGCCAATAGATGGACCAAATATAAGGAAATGTTTAGAATAACAAAAGATTTTATTTAATGGTTCTCATATGCAGTTTAATTTCCTGTGATTCAAAGTTTCTTGAATAATTTAAATTGTATATTAGAATCGGCCAACTTGAGAAATTGAAGTTTGCCCACTTCACAATCAAGCTGAACTCTCCAAGTATGCAAATAGATCCTAAATAAACCTGTAGCAACCTGATATCTAAGAAATTGGCAAAGAGTATACCATATATACTTTTAGAAAGCATGAACATCATGAAAAATCAAAGATACATGTGGAGAATGTTTAGTCCCTATGTAATGACCATGAAATAAGAGGCAAGGTCTACAACAGCTTGTAGAAAGGTATTGAGATGATTACAAAATTATGATAAAAACAATGTGTTGTATGGTTATGAGAAGGCGGCAATTAGCTGACGATTTCCTTCTTTTATTAAGGTAAGCGCATAGTATTATGAGATGGCTGCAATTATGATATAAGCAATTATGAATTGTGATGGCCACTTGGCGAGATAGTGAGAGCACCATGTTTATCAAGCCTGCAGCATCATACGAAGTCACTCAAGATCTTGCACTATTTAATTTCTTGTTGTAGCCAATAATCCACTTTAGTATATCAGTTCCCTAAAAGTACGGAGTTCGTAAAAACTACGGAGAGTCATGGCTAGAGAAGTTTAGTGACTTTTGTGAAGCTAAAAACCTGAAAGTGATCCTGCAAAAGAAAAGTAGACAACTATTCTTGCCATTTGGGAGCGGGATAATTAATTACAATTTTAAGAATACCAATAGTACTTGGACATATTGGAAGTGTTTTGGTGGCAGAATTTTCTTGATGCATCCACGCATGCTGGGGATATGCAAAGGGTCGATGATGCCTTTGAGAGCGCCAAGGACGTCACAGCCATTGGACTTCGGTAGCAGGCTCAGGCACCAAGCAAAGAATGTGGTATGCACCGATGGAGAGCTTCCAGGCTGCATGAGTAGCTAGCTGATAGTCTGCGTGAGTAGATAGCTAATAAGGTACTTAGGGCCTGTTCTGATCTCCACCAACTTTTCAAAACTTCACATATCCAGCTTCTTTTTTTGGCTTCTAGCTTCACCTGGCGATCTAAAAACCGTTCTGCTATAATAAAAATTGATACCCACAACCTTTATTACTCAAAATTAACAACGTGAGGGATACATAAAGGATCATGGGATTCGACAAGCCACACATGTCTCCCATGATCCAAAGAGAGGGAGAACCTAGCTAGAATATGTGCTTCACCACTGCTTTCTCTCCCTTCAAAAGTGATGCTACTCTCAAGTCTCAACAGCACTTGCTCTTCTCTTTATTTCTGAAATGATCTGGCTTGTAACTCCTTTGTTCGCCATCTTGAATTCCTCCACCACCTTCTTAGCGTCTGAAGCAATCACAAAATATTGAATCAGCAGATCCTCCGCGAGGGTATAGGCTTCTCTGATTGCTATAGTCTCCAAGGTCTGGGCTGCACTCAGACCAAAGGTCACCACAGACAACGCACCCAAGAACGTCCCATCTGAACTTCTGCACACAGCTGAAGAAGCACCCCTTGAACCATCAGCAGAAACACTCCCATCAACATGTATTTTCAAGAAACCTACAGGTGGAGCTTTCATCCTAGATGATCTGACCCTAGGACCAGCAGGAGCCGAACCCATGGTCTTGCTCTCGTAGCCGCCACAATTTCCAGATCACTAATGAACCTTTCAATAAACAACTTTGTAGATAACGGACTCTGGAATTTGCTGTCATGGATTGCTTTCCTTCGCTCCCACAAAATTGCCCATAGGGTAACAACAACCTTTGTAAAGCTCTCATGTGGCCTAGATTCGATGAGGTGGAAAAGCCAGTTCTTGGCTTTTGGTTCCCTCGTTGCCATTAGATGTTCAAAGCGATATTCATCCGCCAGTGCCCAAACGCAGCGTGCCATAGAGCATTCGAGTAGTGAATGGCGCCAGGAATCTGCCATCCCACACAAACTGCAACAATCAGAACTGGCCATTTTGCGATGGAGTCTAACGTCTTCTATCAGGATGGATTGTCGCGCAAGATGCCACAAGAACATTTTAATTTTACTAGGAACCCAGATACTCTGATACCAATTTAATTTTACAAGTGATACTTTATACGCTCTGATACCAATTGTTGGCCCTGCCCCGACGTCGAGTATTTTCCGACGACGGCGACAATCAACGACGGCGATGAACAGCAAAGAGAAGCACGTACACTTACACAACTGAAGTACTAGCACATGCACGTACTGACTACACCAAGCAGCCTGCTGGATGGATCGATTCCAGCCTTACTAGTATTTCTACGTATTGATGTACGCTGGCTTGCTAGTTGTGGTATTCGACGTGAACTAATAGCAAAGTAGACACGATCGAGTTGATGGCAAAAGGCTCATGTCGAGCCTTTGATTTCTATTGATTTGATCTCTCTCGGTTGATTATCTGCATGCTCATAGTCGTTGTAAACCACATGAAAAATTTCATCAGACGACGTCGGATCTACCAGTTCGGTGGAGTTCCAATTCCATGATTTTGCTTCTTCGAAGACCACGTCGCGTGTTACGACCACCTTATTATTTGAGGGGTTGCACATACGGTACGCCTTCGTGCCTGCTTCATAGCCAACCAACACCATTGGAGTACTCCGATCCACAAATTTGGTAGTATGTCGGGCCACCGTCTTCACATGCGCCATGCACCCGAAAGTGCGAAGATGATCAACTGCGGGCTTGTGACCATGTCATGCTTCGTATGGTGTCATCCCAACCACACTCTTGGTTGGAGCCCGATTCAGCAAGTAAACAGCAGTAGTGACCGCCTCACCCCAAAATTTTCCCGGCATGCCTTTGATCTTCATCATGCTTCGTGCCATCTCCACCACAGTTTGATTCCTATGCTCCACAACACCGTTTTTCTGCGGTGAATATGGCGCCGTAAGATACCGCTTGATCCCATGTGCTTCACAATATTCCATGAATGCACGCGATTTGAATTCACCCCCCCCCCCGATCGGTACGGAGGGCCTTTAGTTTGGCTTCGGCTTCCACTTCGGCCGCGACCTTTACTATCCTGAAGGCTTGCAAAGCTTGATCTTTTGTTTTCAACAACCCAATCCACATGTATCTGCTAAAGTCGTCGACGATGAGCAAGAAGTATTTATTCCCAGCAGGGGTAGCCGGTGTGATAGGTCCGCACAAATCTCCATGGACCAACTCAAGAGCTTTACTTGCTCTAAAGTTTCGTTTTCTTGGGAATGGAGCTCGCCTTTGTTTCCCAACAAGGCAACCGTCGCACACTTGGTCGACATGGTCGATGCACGGTAGCCCACGTACCATCTCCTTTTGTCCAAGTTGTCGAAGAGCTTGAAAATTTAGATGACCGTAGCGCGCGTGCCACCTCCATGCTTGACAAAAGACATACTAGATCCACACGATACAAGTTGAGGATGTAGAGTCGGTTTGGTGCTCTCTCCACCTTCATGATCAACATTCTCTGACGATCATACCCCCATAGGTAGCCATCAACGAGCACAATTTTGCAGCCACGCTCCTCGAGCTGACCTAGACTTATGATGTTGCTCTTTAGCTTGGGAATATAGTAGACATCTGTGAGCACCTTGTGACCTCCGTTCTTCAACTCAAACAGGACAGTACCTCGCTCTGCGATGGCCGCGGTTCGCCCATCACCGAATCGAACGGTGCCTCCCACCATGAGATTTAGCTCAGAAAACTGGTCCTTATCGTCGGTCATGTGGTTGCTAGCTCCCGTATCGAGGTACCACACGTGCCTTGTCGTGTTCTCCCTCTTCTTGTCGTGAAGGTACACCTTCTCTTCTACGAGCATAACAGTCTCCATTGCCGCCGCCTTGGGAGTTGGACCGTCCTCGTCCATTAACTTGCATACTTCGACCATGAGCATCATGTCTCCATCATCGCCTTCCCTGGCCATGATAGCTCTCTCCTATGGTGGTTTCATGCAGTCAGACTTGAAGTGACCGAGAGACCGCAATTGTGACACTTTACTTTCTTGATGTCAAATTTCCTTCTCGGTTTTCCAGCCTTTTCTTCCTGTCCAGCGAAGTCCTTTCTCGCCGGGCCTTGCTTACCTTTTGCTTTACTTCCACTCGTGGATGTGCCTTGCTTTTCTTTCCACAGAGCCATCCATTTCGCCCTTGTAAGCGTGAGGTGCTCACTCTCCTTCGAATCGCCGAAGCTGAGACGAATTCTCTCGTCGTGCGCTTTGAACCTTCCGACGAGATCCTCGACCGTGAGAGTCTTTAGGTCGAGACATTGTTCAATCGACGTGACGATCTTGATGTAGCGTGCCGGCGTGGCATGCAAAAATCGTCGAACGATCGCAACTTCTTCTAGGGTTGAACCATAGTTGTGGATGCCGTTGACGAGGGTCTTGAGACGGGCGGCAAACTGATCAACCGTCTCGCTTTCCTCCATCTTCAAGCACTCGTAACTTCTCATCAGGGACTGGAGATGTGCTTCCTTGACACGGTCATGACCCTGGTGCAGAGTCTTGATGGTCTCCCATGCCTCCTTCGCCGATTTCTTTCCGACGTGGTGTTGCATCACATCCTTCGGCACGAAGGAGTAGATTGCCGTTAACGCCTGACGATCCTTCCGATACTTCACTCTGCCCTTCGCGTACTCGTCGCCACCGGGGTCGACAGCTTCCCAGAACTCAGCTCCTTCCATCGCCACCTCCATGTTCATCGCCCAGAGTGCGTAGTCCTCACGATCCAGACGGGGGAATTGAGACAACCCCACCGTCGGCATCGGTGCTGCCGCTGCCGCTGCCGCCACCACAATCTCCTTGCCTGTGTCCGACATGATCCTCGATTACTTTCCGAAAAACACGCCGATCAACGAAGCTCTAGATACCAATTGTTAGCACAGACCCGTACGCCGAGTACTTTCCGGCGAACTTTGTATGACGTAAGTCCGGCAACATGTACTTTCGGCTGCCACAACGCACACGTACAGAACTAGTGCCTAAGCAGGCTGGTGGATGGATCCTTGGAGCTATGCACGTATAGCAAACAAACAGAAGACGCCGAGAGTTATCGCTAAAGGCTCGTATCGATCCTTTGTGATTTTCTATTGATTTGAGTTGAGTTACAGGGGAGCCTTCTACATGTATATATATACTACACATAGCACCTATACTAGGCTGATTCGGTTTTGGCTACAAGTCTGTACCGGACTGGTTCTTTCCTAATCGTGATTATTCCTAACAATCACCCCTTAAGCACGATTTCCTCACTTGACAGCTTGGACGCCGATCCTTTCCCGCATCTCCACGAACTTCTATCGTCCCAAAGACTTGGTAAGGATATCTGCAAGCTGGTCATCGGTGCAGACGTAGTTGACTTCAATCTTGCCTTCTTCCACGCACTCCCGTATGTAGTGATACTTTATATCGACGTAGGTTGAATATCAATAGTTTATTGCAGGTTATCTTCAGGGCATCGGGGTTGATCCGTCACTGGTCATTACTCAATACTGCGGGAACCAAGGAGATTTTGGATATTGGGTGCAGCCGCTAGGAGACGGTAGCACGGGCTATATACAACCGGTTTGGATGGCGGTCCAATAATAGGATAGGCGCATAGGCTTCTACTCCTGTTTTTGCCGGTTGTGGCAATGATTCTCTTATGACTTAATATGTATCGAACATATTTACTTCGTTTAATAAGATGGCTGCATGCATCATTTTGCTGCAGAGGCCGGGGGTAAAGCCTCCTTTTCCAAAAAAAAGGAACCCAGATACTCCCGAGTCCCTCCCAATTCTTCTTCTCTTCTTGAAGATCAGATTGTCCCAACTCCCCTTCCAGCCATGCTTCCCTTCTAGCCTTTGTCGCAACCAACATACGGTATGCAGAACGCGCCGTGAATAACCCGTTCTTTTCATTAGCAACAGCCCATTTGTCCTCCATATCACATGTACACAGCGGTATGCTCATGATGACTGACTTTTCCATGGGGAGAAAAGTCTCATCGATTACATCTCTTCTCCAACTTGTTGTGGTTTGATCAATCAATTCAGACACCAAGTGAGGGGGATTAGCAGTTAAGCAACCATAAGGTTGCATTTTCATGCCGCAGCAGCCAATTGGAAGACCACACCTCAGTATCCTTGCGCTAAGCGTGTTAGGATTTTGAAGGATTCTCCAGGCTTGTCTGGACAGCGGCGACAAATGAAAAAGTTCAACATCCTTGAACCCGAGTCCACCCATGCCCTTTGGTTGTATCATTACCTTCCATGACACCCAATGAGGTTTCCTTGCCCCCTCCTTGCTTCCCCACCAGAATTTGCGGATCAACATGTTTAGGCTTTCACATAGACCCCTCGGCAATTTGAAGGTGGACATGGAGTAAACTGGTACAGCTTGCGCTACTCATTTCACCAAAACTTCCTTTCCCGAAGTAGACATTGTCTTCATGAGCCATCCCAGAACCTTACTCCATAGGCGATCCTTCAAATATTTGAAGGCCCCATTTTATCAGATGGCATGCCTAGATATTTCTCATTCAAAGTTTCATTTGGGACATGCAGGACGCCTTTACTAAAAAATATAGATGATTTGTCATTTTTGATTCTCTGCCCTGACGCTTGACAGTAGGTTTCCAAAACTTGGTGCACCTTCGTCGCTCCATCAACATTATCCTTGAAGAACAGCAGAATGTCATCCGCAAACAAGATATGATTTACATGTGGTGCACTAGTCGCCACTTGCAAACCTTTGAGATTCGATGACTGAACTTCAGATTTTAAAAGGCACGAAAGGCCCTCTGCTGCAATCAAGAATAAGTAAGGAGAAATTGGGTCCCCTTGTCGAATACCACGGGCCAGTGTGATCTCCTGCAATTTCCTACCATTAAAAAAAACCTGAAACCTGACAGAAGAGACCATGGACATGACAATATTCACCCAACCATCCGGAAAACCCAGCTTTAACATTATAGCTCTCAGATAGGTCCACTCCACCCTATCATAAGCCTTCATCATGTCTAATTTCAGAGCAACATGCTGGTGTTTCTTGGCCTTGTTCCTCTTCATAAATTGCAAACAATCATAAGCTGCAGTTATATTATCAGTGATAAGTCGCCCTGGGACAAAGGAGGACTGCTCTTCTGAGATTATATGTGGCAGGACCACCTTTAGACGATTTGAGATAACCTTCGAAGCAATCTCGTAGAGGACGTTGCACAAAATAATCGGGCGGAACTAGGATAGAAGCATAGGATTCTTGACTCTTGGAATCAAGACCAAAATGGTTTTGTTTATACATTCCGGAGATTCTTCACCCTTTATAATTCTCAGGACTGCCTTCACAACCTCGTCCCCACACAGCTCCCAGTGCCTTTGAAATAAAGTGGGCTGGGAACCCGTCCGGCGCCGGAGCTTTAGTGGGGAACATCTGAAACAGCGTCCTTTTCACCTCATCGGCCGAATACGGGGCAGTGAGCTTGCTGGCCATGTCCTCGGTCACTTTCCTCGGAACTTTGTCAAGAACTTGGTCCATATTATTTGTCCCCCCACTAGTGAACAGGTCACAGTATAAATCATTCGCCATGACTCCCATTTCATCCTTATTCACAATAACGCTCCCATCATCCCGAGTTAGACATGTGATAAGATTTTTTCACCTTCTCCTGCTTGCTCTAAGATGACAGAAGCGAGTATTCTTATCGCCATAAGCCAACCATTCAACCCGAGCACGTTGCTTCCATAAAATTTCCTCCCTATGGAACATCTTGACCAGCCTATCCATAATCTTCGTCTCTGCATGTGAAGGTCCGACCCTTGAAGGGATGGATCATAAAATAGATAGCTCATGTTTCAGCCGCTTATCTCATTCCTCACATTGCCAAAGGTATCCCGATCCCAGGTCGCCAGATTGACAGAAATCTCTTGGAGTTTTTGGTTGAGGTTGAAAACATGATGCACTTCCGAATTGGAAGACTCCTGGGCGGCTGACCAGTCATCTTTCACTTTTTGCATGCACGATGGGTGGGCTTCCCATGCCACTTCATATCTGAATTGTTTCGGAGGTTTAATCTCATTAGGGAAACGAGTAAGCAATAGAGAAGAACAGTCAGATGAAGCTGTGATTTTATGCTCCAGAAACACATTTGGGTGATCCAACATCCAGTCCGGACTCGCCACACCTCTGTCCAGCCTGACCCTTGCATAAGAACCTCCAGCAACTCTGTGCTTGTACGTCCATGTAATACCCCTATATCCGATGTCTGTCAAGCCACATGTATCCAAAGCATCTCTGAACGCTTCCATCTGGGCTTGACTGCGTGGGCAGACCCCTTCGTGCTCATGGGCGAACAAAACCTCATTGAAATCCCTGTTTGCGAGCCATGGGAGGTTGCTCGCTGGTGCTGGTGTGTCATCACAAAGTGTATCCCAGGTTTTGTAGCGGTCAGGAACATGGGCTTCACTGTACACAAAAGTCACTCTTTGATGATGACCAAGTCCATCAATCTCAGTGTCGATATGATATCTCGAGAAACCAATAACATCCACTTTTATTGTATCATTCCAAAACAAACATAAACCACCACTTCTACCCGTACTACTAACAAAAAATAAGATTTATTAAAACCTAGCGAAGGTGCTAATTCTTCTACTTTGAGCCCGCAACTTGTGTTTCTACTATACATAGCACCTTCGGGGAAAATTGCCTCATCATATGACGAAGCTCTTGGACAGCCGCGGATTTGCCCGCCCCGCGACAGTTCCACACAAGGAGAATCATTGGGGATGGCGGCTCTCCTCTCGGGAGGCCGCCCCATTTGAGTTTTTTTCTAGCACTTGTGCTCTTCGGGATCCCCTGAGTTTGATGTGATCCGGTTTTAGTCCTCTTTGGTGGTTGTTTTGGAGGTGGGCTCCGAGATGGTGCATTGCAGGTAGAGTTCTTCAAGTCTGATGTTGATCCCTTCTCTAATTGCTCCATCGCTGCTCTCTTCTTGTCATCAGTGTCGGTCATGAGAGCATCGCCATTGGGCTCCGATTCATCTGCCGGCACAAAATCATTGCTTGGCAAAACCAGATTTCCCAGCATACCTCCCCCTCCTTATTTGGTGTAGAATTGCCATTAGAACTACCACGCCCACGACCTGCTCCGCGGTACCAAGTGGCTCGAAGATCCTTGAAAATCATAGCTTGGGGAGTATGAACTCCATCACCACACTCCTTAAAAGTATGCCCCAAATAGCCACAAACAGAACACCAATCAGGGAGGCACTCATACCTCAGCATGAACATCTGGCGTTTCTTTTCCCTAATTAGTGACACTGCATTCTTCAATTCCTTTCGGACATTCAGCTTGATCCTCACCCTGAAGAAGTTTCCCTCGAAATCTTGGGTCTTTGGCTCAGCGAAAACAAATTCTCCTATCCTCCTAGCCAAGGGTTTTAGAAGAGGGTAAAAATCATTTAGGATGTCATGGATTTGAACCCATAGTTCGATCGTCTCCAGAGGCATCGTAGATGGCTTAGAAAAACCATCATACTGATGGATGACCACCGCGTTACCCTTATAGTGCCACGGCCCATCAAGTATCACGCGCTCCCAATCACTACTAGGAAAAAGCTTATAGGTAGAGACTTAACAGTAGCGCCCCCAAATAAGGGGCGCTACTGCTAGGCCTTTAGCAGTAGCGCCTATATAAAAGGGGCGCTACTGCTACTTAACAGTAGCGCCTTGTACAAGAGGGGCGCTACTGCTACATTGATAGTAGTAGCGCGCGATATAAACCCACGCTGCTACTAAGTGGTCTTCACTGCACCCTCTGCGACATGTCAGACTAGTAGCCCCTGTACAAGAGGGGCGCTACTGCTAAGTTCATAGTGGCAGCGCGTGTACAAGAAATTCACCAAATGAACCCCCCTGGACCGCCTTTTCAGATTTAAAATAAAATAAAATAAAATGTTGGAAATGTCAAAAAAAGAAAATAACATGAGATTCGATGTGATATGTGGTCTAGTTGTTAGGGAAATTGAAAAATAAGAATTTCGACTTTTTTTGCAAAAACTCTCGAGAATTCGTAAAATGGGCACAACTTTTGCATACGAACTCCGATGAAAAAGTTTTTTACATGAAAAATCATCTACTCGAAAAGTTAGATCTGAATTCAACTGGGGGAAACCCGTAGAATCCTCAAAACCCCAAAAGTTACGATGCTTTTAAGATCTGGAGGCCAAAAGAATTGAAAAAACACTTAACAGTAGCGCCTGTACAAGAGGGGCGCTACTGCTACTTAACAGTAGCGCCTGTACAAGAGGGGCGCTACTGCTAGGTCTGACGTGGAAGTTTCCTATTGGTCTATCCCTCCTCTTGCGGATCAGTGACATGGCAGGCCAACAAAACCCCCACCACGCATTTTTCTCCTCCTCTCCTCACACTCCATCTCCTCCTCTCCTCCACTCCATCTCCTCTTCTCCGGCGAACTCCTCCTCCTCCTCACGGTGCTCCTCCTCCGGCGAACTCCTCCACTCCATCTCCTCTCCGGCGACTTCCTCCTCATGGTGCTCCTCCTCCGGCAACCTCCTCCTCCTCACGGTGCTCCTACTCTAGCGACCTCCTCCTCCTCACGGTGCTCCTCCGACGACGACGTCCTCCTCATGGTGACCCCTCCTCCTCACTGCCTTGCAGAGCCGCCGTCGTCCCCACCCTCCCACGCGGCCACCGGCGCGACTGCCGGAGCACGGACACAGACGAGATTTTTTTTGTTTTTTGAAATTAATAGCAGTAGCGCGTGAATAAAGAGGGCGATGCTGCTATTTAGTAGTAGCGCGTGGACAAGAGGGGCGCTACTGCTATAACAACTACTAGTAGCGCGCGCAAACACGCGCTACTACTAAAAGTTAGCTGTAGCTCGCTAGTAGTAGCGTGCTACCAGTAGCCATTTAAGGGGCGCTACTAGTAGTGTTTTTCCTAGTAGTGAATATCGAAGGCACTGAAATTGTAATGTGTACAGATTATCACTCAGGGGGTGGATTTTAACCTCCTTAGCCAGAAGCCACGCTACTCGCATAGTCTTGAAGGACCAAAACTGGTTGTACTTCTTTGGGGTATGAACCCTAGCAACCGCCATCCAGCGCACAACCTCCACCGGAGTTTCCACTTCCTCCTCCACCACTACGTCATCCAGATTGTCGTCGGCAAGCCCTAGGGACTGCATCATTGTAGCAATCTCCTCTGAGTTCACGTTCGAGCCAGAAGCCTCGACCACCACGATTCTCTGCCCTAACTGATAGAAGGACACCGGCTAGGGGTAGCTATCAGGACTTCCGATCGCCCTTCCCCCACGCGAGAGAGGAACAAAAACGCAGGTAGAATTATCTCCACGGTGATCGCGAGGCGCCGCCGGGAGTAGAAAACCCTAACGTGAGTGAAAAAACAGTAACATACATATTATTAACCGTTCTGCTATAATTGACAGCTTCTAGTAGCGCTAGAGGCCAGTTGGGAGAGGTGTGGCCCGTTTGGCACCAATTGGGCTGGTTGGAGGCCCGGTTGGGAGAGGTCTGGCCCGTTTGGCACCAATTGGGCTGGTTGGTGGCAGCTAATTCAGGTCCAGTGCATCGATTCAGGTGGGGAGAGGCTTACAGATTCACTGGAGATCGCTAGTTTATTTTTCTTGAGCGCGGAGGCAGCGAATCGTTTTCTTTGGCGGTGCCAACACCTTGTAAATAGAGCGAACTTGTGATTCTCCAATCTGTGGAGCTGGGTAGTCGGTGCTTCGCGTTTTTGCACGTGAATCGGTCGTAGCTTCCTGAAGCTTGCTTCTCATGGCGATTTCGTTCGGCTCGTATCCGCTTCAGGAATTTATGCAGCGTAAAGCGGAGGAGATCAGAATAGGCCCTTAGAGTAGTACCGCTGCATGAGAGAGGAGCCATCTTTCTCTCTTTAGACAAACTCCTTAATATTTGAACTTATGCATTTAACAGTACTTATATTTCAATTTTGTATTTATATTCTGCTTAGCTATTACATGTATGCACAAAATAGAATATGAATTTAAATAACTTGAGATAACGAGTCACCAACTTCAAATTCTATTAAACAGAACTGAAAATTAGCACGATGAACAAAGCCTAGTATTGAGACATTTTGAGAAAATTAAGTTGATGACCAAAGCTAAGGTGATGTCTCCACTCTCTCCCCTTAACGTTGTACGTTTTCGTCTCATGTTGTCTCGCGACTATATTTTCAAGTAATAAGTTATTGAAACCAAAATCACACTCACTTTTAGATTTTTTATAATTAAGTACACTAAATTTCATAAAAAGTATTTTAAAATATTAAATTATTTGTTAACAGTTCCCGCAGATCCCATGGTAAGGTACCCTGGGTTTATATCATAGAGAGAAGAGTGAGAGAATGGCGATTTCGTCGGCTAACAGGAGACAGGGGTTTACCCAGGTTCAGGGCCCTCGATGGGTGAAACCCCTTCTTCCTGCTCGATTGTATTATGATGATGGCGGTTACAGTGGTGGTCAAGGCGAGGGTCTCTCTAGACCAGAGTTGTTGCGATGAGATTGGATGCCCTAGACGTCCCCTCTCCGTGCCTTAATATACTAGGCCAGGTCTCGAGGAGTCCGTCTAGGTTTACATCGGCAGTTGCCTAATCTAGATAGCCTTGGCCATCAAGTCTTGGTCTCCATGATGCCGTGGACTCCTAGGTCGGTGCTTCGGGTGGGCCGAGGCTGGTCCATACTCGGCTTCTAGCGGGCCTTCGGTATTTACACGCACCAGGTACCCTCATCCATAGGAGTAGTGGGTTCACCCCCTCGTCAATAGCCCCCGTGGGGGCTCGAAGAGTCGGCAGGGACTCGAAACCGTTGTGCGAGTCGTTGTTGTTGATCCATGAGCGAGAGTTTTTGCTGCGAGGGATGTTAAGCTAACGGGTACCAAGGTTCTCGACTGGTCGAGCCTTGATGAATTGCGCTAGCGGCAAATACCGCAGTTTACCATCCAAGCTTGCGTCCCTCGACACAAGTTTGGATATAATTGATGTCAAGCAAGGTCCATGCCGCTACAGGGCTTACAGGGTCAATGTCGCCAGTTCGAGTAGTGAATACGACCCTAACTCGTCCGTTAGCGGTTAAATTTCAATCATGCACCGCGCATGGAACCATCAGGCGTGAAATCGTGTTGTGGCAAGTCCCGGCCCGACCGTCTGTGCAGCGGGGTCTTACCTATGCGCAAGTCTGCGCGACATCTGGGGTGCAGTGTATCGTAGCCCAGGCAACATTGTAGGGGCTTGTGCTAAAATAAAGTGCACCCACTCCGAACACGATCGAGTGAGATAATAGTGTAAGCACTCGTGAATTATCCGAATGCTCAGGCGAGGAACCGAAATGTGAAGCGCTTACTCGGAAGTTCATCGAGTCGTCTAATCTGTAGGAGCACCCGCGAAGCGTTCGAGTGCTCGGGCAGGATCTGTTTGCTCGATTCTTTAAGTCTTGCATCGTTGTGCGACCGGTTACTCGATCGCTTTGCGGTCTCGGCGAGTAGGCACTCGAGCCATGTGTATCAATTGTTTTTGCGGGAGAGGAGTAGCCGCTCGCACCCTCAGAATGTGAACCGTGTTGCCTTTACTCCGTGTAGCGGTGGCAGGGCGCTCCCGATGGGAGAAAAAATTTGATTTGAACAAAATTGCAAATATAAGGATAAGAACGAAGGGCATCTTTCCCTTGTCAAAGGATCTGTGCAGGTATCGAGCCATCCCATCTGTGCTACTGAGGCGTGAAGGGTTGTAATGATACTTTGTCTGGTGACGGTGGCTGTGACGTGGGTGGATTGTGAACCGTCGCGTCCATTGGCGGTGATGATGACGCTTTGGGTAACGCAGTATTTGACTGCGTTGTGCTGCTGTCTATTGGATTTCCAAGACCGCGTGGGATCGCGCGTTTGATTGTATTTAAATATTTCTTGATGCGAAGAGGCGTCCTCCCTTGGAATCTGTGGGGTTTCATGCGTCGGTCTTTAATATTATCCAGCTGCACCGTTTCATGATTCTCTTGAGAATTCCCCTTTTCCCCTGGGATGGTGTATAAATATGGGTTGATATGCTTCAAAGCTTAGATCATCCTGCGTCTTTCCTTTGCTCTCCTGCTTTCTTTCCATGGGCCTTAAACGCCGTGCTCGTGGCGCTTCTGGTGCTTCTGGCCGTGGCCGTCGTGGCCGTCGTGGCCGGCGAGAGGGCGTGGTGGTGCCTCGGGGAGCACGGTTGCTGCTGCTATGGATGAAGGTTCCCTCGGCTATGAATTCGTTCTTCGTATTCTTAGTCATATTGCTAGTCGAATTTTTCTGCCGTCCTCCTTTGGTGCAGTTGTGTCTGAACTCGGCTTGGATGGTTTCTGGTTACATTTCTAAGGTTGTTCCCAGCGACCTCTATGGGTGAGACTCCAAGTTGAGAACTCCTTGGTTTTCTTGGATTCTGGTTGGAGAAATTTTGCCCGCTAGCTTAACTTGCGTGAAGGTTGTCGATTTGATGGTGAAGACACCCTCATTGTTCGAGCTTTCAACGCCGGCGGAAATCGGCTTGAGCCCTGCTAGGAGAGTTCGACCAGTGACAGTTCCGAATGCGCAGGTGGTGCTTCTGCTTCTCTTTCTTCTACTCCTGGAGGCTCTTCTGCGGCGTCTCTTTCCGCCGACCCATCGACTGGTGGTGGTGCTAGCTACTCCGGTTTTGAGCAGGACGCTAATGTGAATCCACCGATGAAGCGGTCGCGCCACTACGACAAGACCGACAAGCTCGCCATAAGTCGAGCTTCACCACATAGGCTTAGTGTAGATTTTCCCTTTGTCTGTGATGATGCTCGTCAATATGTGGGCGAGTGCCAACTATCTCAGCATGGTCACACATGTAGAACTCATAATTCCTTGTAGTGCTTGGCCTTGTGCTCCTTTTTATGTAGAGAAATCACTTTGTAATGCTTGGTGTAATCAATTTATATCTGAAGATCCCTTGTTTTTCTAAAGATGGAGAGTGCTTCCTTCGTTTTCCTTTGTACGCCTAAGTCCATGGTAATTATCCGGTGCGCGGCAGCGCTCCAGATGGGAGTAGCCCCGAGGCTTCGGCCAATGGAGTGCGATTGGGGCGGAGGCTCTATGCTCATTCTCTTTGACTTTATTGCTTGACATACGATCTTTTCCTTCTTTAGAGTTCCTGGGGTTTGAGTTGTGTGTGCTCTTGAACCCCCGGGTTAAGTCGCGCAGGTGAAGAAGTGCTTGAATCCTCGGTTTGCAAGCGAAAGAACACCTCGGGAGGGGGGGGGAGGTTGGGTGAGACCGCGTTCGAGCCCCCGAGTGCCATTGTATGAATATTGCATAGGTGAAAGAACGCCTCTGGGGGCCAGAGGGTGATACTGCGCTCGAGCCCCCAAGTGCCATTGTATGAATGTCGCGTAGACGAAAGAACGCCTCGGGGGAAGAGTGAGACCGAACTCAAGCCCCGAGTGCCACTGTATGAACGTCACTTAGGCGAAAGAACGCCTCGGGGCGGGGGGGGGGGGTGAGACGGCGCTCGAGCCCTCGAGTGCCATTGTATGAACGTCGCATAGGCGAAAGAACGCCTCGAGGGGGGAGGGTGAGACCGTGATCGAGCCATCGAGTGCCATTGTATGAACGTCGCGCAGGCGAAAGAACACCTCGGGGGGAGGTCAGACCGCACTCAAGCCCCCGAGTGCCATTGTCTGCGTTTTGGGCAACACATGTTTTATTGCTTCGATCTTTTAGATGAGTTGCTTTGAGTTATGTTTCCGATATTGCAAAAAGAAGGGGGCGACGAGAAAAAATGTGGGCAATCTATGGTTAGAAAAGGCGCAGGTTCGCCACATTCTACCGGTTGCCCACGTCCTCGTCGGTCTTCGGGTTCTCCAGCCTGTAAGCTCCTCCTCGGATTACTTTGGAGATTATGTAGGGTCCTTCCCACTGTGGGGCGAGTTTGTGTACTTTTTCTTGCGTTAGCCGCAGGACAAGGTCTCCTTCCTTCAAAACTCTTGTTAGGTCTGACCGGCCGGATGGCGCGCGGGCTCGCAGACGAAAGGCGAGAAGACGGGAACGCGTACGCGCTGGTGGAGAGAGACGCACGGGTTTCCACACAGACGGTGTGTGTGTTGCACACCGCCAGTGGCAACGCTAAGAGAGGGGACGGCGAGGGCGGCTGAGGTTTGGATGAGCAAAAATGCCCAATTGCAGGTGGAGGCCAAAACGTTGCTATGCAGACGGTTATATCTAACAAATCGTGTGCGTTTATCGAATTCTTTTTGTCAAACGTGTTGGCCGCTTGTTTGTTATATGACTTTACGACCCATGTTTTAGGTACGCGACATTATCCCACCGCCAAAACTCGTCGATAACACGACATGTCCTGGTGAACTTGAATTGCTTTGTGGTAACTACTTCGCTTTATATATATTTAATGCATAACTCGATATTATATATATTAAATGATTTGAAATCATATATACGATCCACGTGTGACCTAAGCATACATCTCACGCGAGGAGAATATTAGTTCTCGTACGATTTGTTTTGGTTTCAAGCAAACCGTAATATTATTACATTGGTTGACGATGTACTTTATTTACACATGAACACGTGATGATCATGGTATGACTTCAAAATCAGAGTCATTCTTGGTTAGTTCGGTACATGTAATTCATTATTCCTTATGTAGTCAATCAATGGAATTAAATCAAAAAACCATTGGAGCTTTAGGTTTTTAATGTAGAGTGATTACGAAAATAAGTCATGTGTTGCATGTAAAATGGCCAATAGAACTTTCTATCATTCTCTTCAAGTTTCGATGACATCGGCTCTTGCAGACAAAGTCGTCTCATACGGATGATCATGGTTTATGTATCCCACGTGTTGTGGCTCAAAGCAAACATGCCATTTCCTTTGTTGTATGGCCATGGTTCCTTTGAATCATAGACTTCATCCATAGTGTTAAGTTAAAATTTGGCATCCCCTGGATATCTTTGATGTATCATGTGCATTAAGTGCATTCTAATCAATTGATATGAAATTTTAGAATTTGAACTCCAAATGTAACGAAAAATGCGCAAATGTGTGTTGAACATTCGTATGCGTGTTCTCAGGTTACCGCGTAGTACCCACGCATGGAATTTGAGTGAATTCGGACCACATTAGCAAGGTCTTTCGGTGGAAAACATTGCAGTCGGTAGTTTTAAAATTCCAAAAAATTCAAAACCACTCAAAAATTGTTGGGGATTTGCGTGGCGACGTGGTTAGGTGAAATTAGGGTGTGGTAAAAAATCCAGCCATTTTGGAAAAGGTTATAATGCATTCGCCTTGCAAAATGGGGGGTCTCACACGAAAGATCATGGTTTCGATAAGGAAAGAGACGTGAGGTGTTCAAGTTTCAAGTAAAATGTGTCGTCACGTCATCAATTGTCCTTGTTATTTTTTTTCACAGCTAACACGCTTCTACTTGTGACCTATATTCAAATTAGGACGTATTCCTTGATAATTTCCTATATTTAAAATTTTATTACATTTAAAAGCATGAAATTATTTAAATAGAATAGTTGCTTGAACTACAGTTACAAGGGATGGCTTTCTCAGTGGCTGTTGGATCCTTGTGCATTGGACGGTGCGGGCGTGCGATCCGTTGTGCTGCCTTTTGGCAAATCAGAACGCACGGTCGAACAGCCCATGTTTGAGGTTATACACACAATTTTTCATTATGACCGTGTGCGTTCCAATATGAGCTGGAACAACAAGTACTTTCCACTGGTAAGACCTCCTCGGTGGCCGTTGGATCCTCGTGCATTGGACAGTGCGGGCGTGTGATCTGTGGTGCTGCCCTTTTGGACAATCAGAACGCATGATCGATCGACACGTGTTTGAGGTTATCCAAACGATTATACATTTATAACCGTGTGAGCTGACAGCCTACCCAGACAAATCCTAGAATTCTCCATAGCGGGACTAATCGTCATTACTTAGTCATTCAACAAAAATGAATGTACACATCTTCCTCCTTACCTGTCTTATATACTGCAGAGATGAAGTAGTGGTATGTGGTGTACGAAGGTAGCATTCCAGAAGTGTACGAGCACTGGTAAGACTGCTTCAAGCAAGTGAACAAGTTCAAGGGAAACAACCACAAGAGCTACAAGAGTAAAGCGGAGTTGGAAGCTAGGTACTTGAACTACCGGCTAGCGGAAGAGAGGAAGAAACACCGGATGAAGTCCAACTTCATCGTGATCCTCTTCTTTCTCATCATCATTGCCATTCTCTTGTATGTGATTCTAGTTATTAGATGACTACTTGCTTTCGAAAAACCTTGCGACCTAAACTACCGAATCCATCGAGATGTAGTTGTGTGTGATACAATGTGATGTAACTCCCTACTTCTCTACTTTTCGGTCTGTGTGTGATAAAAAAGCAATCGACTCAACGTCGGTGTCGTGCCTCCCTCGTGCATGCCGCCCGCCTGTGCCGTGGCCGTGGACGTGCACGCCGCGCGCCCCCGTTCTCCGCCTGCCTGCCCGTCCGTGCCGTCCGCGCCGACCATGGATCCTAATAAAAGCTAATGTGGCTCGCGGTGATGCTTCTCTCCCCAGGAGTCCCCGCGTCCCCGTCCTCCACCGCCGACACGCAGGGCACGGTCTTGCGGGCGACTGCGCACCACCCATCCACAGCCCCGCCGTCTGCCCACCACGTGTACGCGCTCCTCGCCTTCGGCCGCGACTCGCGCCTCTCTGCCGCCGCGCTCTCTTCCGCGTTCACGGACCGCCTGCGCGCCGCGGTCTCCGTCAGCGGCGACGCCGCCGTCGCCCTCAAGTGTCTCGTCACGCTCCGGGTGCTGCTCTCCCGGAGCACCTTCATCCTCCGCGACCAGCTGCCCGTCGCCCTCCCTCTGGCAGCCCTGGCCTCCCCTCCCTGCCCGCACCTCGCCGCGAGGGCACCAGCGACTGTCACCGTGTGAGAGATGGCACAGTGAGATCAAAGACTGTGTTTTCTGAAAGGATTAGCAAAAGGTGTGTTTTCTTCAATCCTATCCCACAATGTCATGGTTTCTTGCAATTCACTCGATGCACTACCATCGTTTTCAACTCTTTGCAGTCCCATCCCATTGACATCCTCCATCGATGTTGCGAGGACCTTATCTTGTGTCGTCGTCTTTTTTCCATGTCTTGTTCAAGAAGGCGATCAACATACATCTAGAGGGATTCCTGGTATTTGCGCTAGATCTGCGCACAGACCACGATAAAAAAATGATAGATTCCGAAACTTTATACTGTTGTACTTCATTTCTCCCTTTAATGTGTGAAATATAAATATATCATAATTTTTTTTGACATACAACTTATTTTAATTTATGTGTTTCACAACAAATTTGTAGGGTCCTATATTACTGCTGGCACCCAATACTGCAGTTCCTTATCTTGCTGACATACGATGTGTGTACTTTTCACAAAAAAAAAAAAGACATACGATGTGTGTGGAGATGGCTGCACAGTCGTATAAAATGTTTCCCCTCATGCCGGCCCAACAATCCCGAATTTCTAGGCCCCTGGTCCGCGCCCATGTTGACCCAAAATGGCAGGTCCGACCGAGTCACTACGGGACGAAGGCAATACGCCGACGGCCGGCTGCCGTCGGCGTAGGCCTACCCGACGGCCGCCGTCGGCGTATAGCCGTCGGGCCAGGTTTCCCTCGGGCTTGACCTAAAAGCCGTCGGCGTATACTGGCCCCCGACGGGCTTTATGTGGCCGTCGGCGTAGAGCTCGTGGGCCCCACACTGGGCTTAACGGCCGTTAGGCCTGGTCACTCTCGACGCCGACGGCCGGGCCGTCGGCGTAGGTTGCCACGCGGCAAGCTATGGGTGAGCTGGGCTTGGGGTCTACGCCGACGGCCTGGCCGTCGGGGTAGGTCCCCTTCCAGGCAGGCCACGCGTCACCCCCTCGTGTGATCTGGGCAGAGGGCCTAAGCCGACGACCTGGCCGTCGGCGTAGGCTGTGCCATTTGGCCCAGGATACGTCCTACGCCGACGGCCTGGCCGTCGGCTTAGGTACTGGCAGGGTACCTATTTTTCTCTGTTTTGCTATGTTTCCTGCATATACATACTTCTAGTTGCACAGTATTCATCCACATATCATTATATAGCACATGCACATCAACAAAGAGCATAATAGATAGATAGATAGATAGATAGATAGTATCGATAGACATGCACATCAACATACAGCATAATAGATAGATACATAGTATCGGTAGACATGCACATCGTTTCGGTACACGGTATAACAACATCCAAACATCTACAATAAGATAGATAGTATCGATACACAGTACAAGAAGAGCTAAACATCTACAAAGAGACCTCTACCCGGCCGCCGTAGCATCATCCTCAGCTCATCGCGTCCGGAGAGGGAGTCGAGCCGGAGAAGCCGAGGTCTCCGCGCGTGAAGATAGGCGACTGACGGTGCGGAGGCGCCGTCGAACCAACACCGGAAGCAGGTGATCCCGCGCCACCATGAACCGGTGTGCTATCGCGCGAGGCACCACTACCACCGGGGACAGGGTGCACCGGTGTGACCGCGCGGGACGCCGACGGCGAGGCAGCAGCACGACCAAAGGGTCCAGTCCCGGAGGCTCCCGTTCCCTACACGTTTGAGCAATAGTTAGCAACAGCCAAGGCACGTGAAAGTGGTAGCAACTGATTGGGCAAGTAAATTACCGGGGTATAGCCGGTGTAGTAGTAGTTCTGGGCGAACTCTTCCTTCGATACAAACTCCGGCTTAAGCCCGGCTCGTGGAGGTCGTGGCGGTATATCGACGAGCACTCCCGTAAGCCGAGCACTCTCTAGAGCCTGCAAAATAGTTAACATGTCAGGCATTGCACAAAAGTATGAAAATTGAGACTTGTCATCTTTTGAAAAAAATAAAGGTTGGAACTTATAACTTCTTTAGCCTCTTTCCACTCCTCGTGTATTTGTGCTCTCTGTCTCCACTGCGCAAGGTCCACCAAATAGGCGTCGTTGTGGGCCTTGTAGGCCGCCTCGAAAGCAGCCTACAATTACAAAAATTGAACCATCTCATCAACTAAGCCACTGAGGAAGTAGTATTGTCACAAAAAGGATGGAAATGAGAGAAACTTACATCGTAGCCAGTCTGGGAAGGCCGTCGTCGAGGAGGCGATGCGGGGTCGTCGGGACCGAGGGTAGCCTTGATCCGCGTGAGGCTCAAATTGGGACTGCGCGGGGTCATCTTATCCATGACCTTTAGACGGCCGTGCTGAAAGCCTCCCCCAGACACGACCAACGCTCTGGGGTCGGGTTCCGCACTTCTAGGGTCTTCCAACTCCGGATTAAAAGCGATCATCGCCTCGAGGTAGTTAGCACCGTCCTCCTGGGCAGTGCCGAAGTACTCGGGAAGATGAGGCTGAGGCTGGGAGAGATCGGGCGCCATCATCCTCATCGAGTCCCATGACTCATATGAGCTGACAGGCCTCCCTAGTTTATCCTCCTGCATCGCCAAAGAGATTTTATGAGTACCAAGTAGGAACATGCATTAGGGGAAATAAAAGCATGTTGTTCCATGTATGTGTATACCAGCTTGGCCTTGTAGCGCTCACTGCCTAGGTTTCCAGCCCGATGTGTCCCCCCGCTGCCGCGGTTCGCCTTGTTCCGCTCGCTCAAGGCGTTCCACTCCTCGTCTTCCCCGCGCCACCTCGCAGTCAACGCCCTCCATGCCTCCTCCTTGCCATAGGCCCAATCGGGCCTAACCTAAAAAATCAATACGCATGTGAAGAACAGATGATGCAATTGCAACTTAGCATTAACATATAATCTCATCGACAATTTACTTACCTCGTCATACTGTTCCGCGCTCATCGTCGAGCGTGACTTGACATTCTCGTGCTTCGGCAACGGCTTGCCCGATTTCGCCATGTTGTATTGACTCCTGGCGGTATGACCCTGGTTATAAAACTGTTGATTAGTCAACCTCTTACAATGAGCCTGCAGTGTCTTGTTCGCCGTCTCCTGGTGCTCCGGAGCCACCCTATAGAATCTCTGAAATCATGCATCAAAAAAGTGTGGGATTCATGAGTTAGCATGGCGGGGTCATCAACTATGAACAAAAAAAGTGTGAAGAGTCATGATTTTGCCTTACCCAAAACTTATTGATCACGGCGTCAGAAGCTTTCCCGTAGGGGGGACAATCTGCGAGCTCGTAGTGTCTCCAAGTCGTGGATAGCTTCCTCTCGCCTTTGTCTGTGGTGTAGAAGCCCGGCCAAAACTTCCTAATGATAGCTCCAAGCATGCAGCCAGGGACTCGGGTCCCCGCAGGATGAAGCCAATTGCTGCACAAGAATCAAACATTAGTACATGCCAAGTTGGTATCAACAAAATCAAACTATAGCCACTTACTCAGTTCTAGTAGGTTCAATGAGGGTCCGAGCCTCCGGGGCAGGCTCCTCCTTAGGGACTTCTGTTTCCCCACGAACCTTTGCCTTCTTCTTCGACGCACTCGATGGCCCCGACGCAGTCACCATCTCCTCGTCTCGAGACTCCGCTTCCAAGTCTCGAGAGTCAATCTCCTCGTCTGGAGACTCCGAGAACGCGGTCTGTGAAGCCACGTCGCCGGAAGCGGAGGGTATGTCACTTAGAAGGACGGTACCTCGCCCTCGTCCTCGACCTCGTCCTCGGCCTCCTGCTCTCGGGGGACGTCCCCCTCTTCCTCCTCCTCGTCCTGCATCCCCTCCTCCTCCTACCTCCTCGGCGCCGTACCTTGAGGTGGTTGCTCTTCCACTCTTCGTCTTCTTTATCCCCTGAAGCAAGAACTGCGGTGATGCCTTGCCACTCATATTGGCCAATCACCTGCATTGAGAAAAATAAAACAATTAAGCATAAAGACGCAATGCAATTAAGATGAAAATAACATCATCATCATCATCAATTCATTGTAGCACATCGACAAGATACAAAATAACATCATCATCATCCAAAATAACATCATCATCAATTCATGGTAGCACATCTGCACACAATCATCATCATCATCCAAAATAACATACATATAGTATCGAGATACATAAATACTAATAATCATCATCATCACTCTGAGGCTCATTCTCATCTCCATCATCACTATCACTATCACGTGCGTATAAAGTGTCGGGATCCTCGGACGGTGGAGGCTCATCATCATCATCACTCTGAGGCTCATCATTGGCATGTGCCTTGTTGAGCATCTCTATTTCACTTATATCCGTGACTATCTCACCACGGGTGTGTGCATCGTTCTCGAGGTCCTCAAGACCTTCTAAGCCAAAGTCCCCAAAGTTCTCTTGCTCTTGATAGAAAATTCCCTCGTATGTTTGAGGGTTACTGTTGTTGTAATCGTCCTCGGAGGGCATGGGTAGTTTACCATGTGGCGATACCTAGTACACGACTTCCCAGCCCTGGAGGTATTCTTTCTGGCATGGGTAGGGCAAGTAATAAACTTGCTTCGCTTGGTGAGCCACAACAAAGACATCGGATCCGTTATAGGTGGTTGAAGGCCTAACTTCAACTAATGGAAGGGGTATTTTTGTGTCCATGGTGTGGATCGAACCAGTGGCATCTGAACACAACGAGATTGAGTTCTACGGGCCCATTGTTGAACGTCAGCTCGTATACGTTCTGCAACCTTCCGTAGTAATCAAAGTCATCTTGTCCCTTGGTGAAGACCCCGGTATTTATAGTTTTTGCACCCGGGCGACTATTTTGGTGGCCCTCTGTATGAAAGCGATACCCATTCACATCATACTTCTCATACATGTTGACTTTACTGTTAAAACCCTGAGAGACACATCTCAACTCATCCGACATCATCACTGTGGGATCAGCTCCCTACAAGTTTAGTACGAATCGTGCATTAGTTACGTGTAATAAGAGGGCCAAGTTGTCAGGTAATTAAGAGGGATAGGTTATGGATTACCTTTTCCCTGAACCATGACGTGAAACTTCTTCCCGGGGCACCCCCTTTCAGAAGAGCATCCAACTGCGCAGCATCGGGATCTGTTGGTCCCGGCCACACCTCATCCACAAATTGGCTAGAAGGAGAAATACGTATTAGAACGAAACCGAGTTACCAGTTGCAAAGTAATTAAGTCGCCATTTTACCTAAGGAAACTGGGCACCTCCTCCTCCTCCTCCTCCTCCTCCTCTTCCCCGCTCTCTTTCTTCTGGTCCTCCACCACTTCCCCCATGTTCATAAGCACATAGAGCATTATGCACTCCTTATCTTGTTTGGACAAGGTATGAGGTTTTGCGCCACCGGCCTTGCCACCGGGAAACTTGAAGAGGAGGAGCTTGGGGTCACGCTTGGGCTCGTCGACATTGTACCGAGGTACCTGGTTATGCATAGTGGGAACTTCATCCGCATAGTACGCTGTCGTGGCGTTTGCTATCTCCTGGAGGATAGTTGCCTCAGCTATGCATGCTTCAATCTTATTTTTGTTTCCACATTTGAGCCGAATATACTTGAACTCTCTCTCAATACAAAACTGCCAACGAAACTGCACCGGTCCACCCAAGAGTGCCTCGTTCGCGAGATGCACAATGAGATGTAGCATTGGAGTAAAGAAGCCTGGCGGAAATATCTTCTCTAACTTGCATAGCAACTCCGGCACTAGATCATGCAGCTTCTCAATCATCATGGGACATATCTGCTTAGCACAGACCGTGCGGAAGAAATGGCTCAACTCCGCTAGCACTCGCCAGATACGCTCAGGGAGATAACCTCGAAGCATCACCGGCATCAATCGCTCAATCCATATATGATAGTCGTGACTCTTCATCCCAGGGACTTTTCCCTTCTCAATATTGACTCCCTTGCTTATATTCGAACAATAACCATCAGGAAACATCACGACGTATTTCAGCCACGTGAATGACTCCTTCTTTTGGTCCTTATCAAGCACAAACTGTGAATGCGGCTTCAACCACCCTTTTCGTTTGCCTTCAGGAGGCTGCATGTGTTGTCTCGGCCTATCACACAACTCCTTAACATCGACTCTAGCCTTGACATTATCCTTTGTCTTCTCAGAAATGTTCAGGATTGTGTTAAAAAGGGACTCTGCGACATTCTTTTCGGTGTGCATCACATCGATGTTATGGGGAAGTGCTAATTTGTGATAATAGTCGAGCTTCGTTATGCCTGCCTCGTGAGTCCAGTTGTGCTCCTTACCATATCCGTCAAATACTGGGACACCGGATTCAGTACGCACGAGAGCGGCTAGCTCGGCCTTAACAGCTGCACCATTGAACGTTGGTATATGTCTTTCTTCAAGCACAACTTTGCCCTTCTTGAAGTTCCTTTTTCCTGTCTGACCGGATGATATCTTTTGAGAAACGCCCGATGCGTGTCAAAGGCAGAATATTTTTTACCCGCTTTTAGCCAAAGGAACTCAAGTAGTTGCCTGCACACTGGGCATGGCCACTTACCAGCTGTACAGTGGCCGCAGAATAGGGCATACGCAGGCATGTCATGCATGGAATATTGGTACCAAACTTTCATGAAGAAGTTTGACTTCGATGCACGGTCGTATGTCAACGTTGGGTGGTGCCAAGAGTGGTTCAGATCATCCACAAGCGGCTGCATGTAGACACTCAAATTCTTCCCCGGGTAGTCAGGCCCTGGAATGATCAGCGTCAAGAATATGGAATGGCCCCGGGGAGGGAGATTGAGCGGAATAACAAACACCGGCCAACAGCTGTACGAGGAACTCGACATGCCATATGGATTGAATCCATCCATAGATATGGCAATTCTGCAGTGCCGGGCCTCTGCCGCCAGATCGGGGTGGTCTTCATCGAACTTCTTCCATGCCCTGCCATCAGATGGATGTCCCATTGTTTCCCGTCCGTGCTCGTCAGGGTATCTCTTCCCGTCCTTGTGCCACGTCATCTGTTTGGCAGACTCCAAGGTCATGTAAAGCCGCTGGATTCTTTTTATGAATGGGAGATAACGAAGAATCGAAGCGGGGACCTTTATCTGCACCTTGGGCTGACCATCGGCTCCCTTGGACTCAAGATACCTAGAGGCCCCACACAAGCTACAGTACTTGTCATCCGCAAACTGTTTCCAAAACAGAAGGCAACCTTTTGGACAACAATCTATCTTTATGTAGTCCATGCTGAGCGCTCGCGTGATTTTCTTGCATTCGTACAAGGTTTTAGGCAGACAATGACCATCGGGCAACGTGTTAGCATGTCTTACCAGAGTGGCTTCAAAGCATGAACGCGTCATGTTGAACTGGAGCTTTGAGGCTAGTGCTTGCGAGATGGTATCGAGCTGAGAAACATTTGCACCCGGGTACAGAGGCCTCTTAGCCGATTCCATCATATCATAGAACGCCTTAGCGGATGGCTCGGGATCCTGTGGTTCAGGCGGTTGCTCCGGTTCCGGCGGCCCCTCTGGTTCAGCACAAGGTGGAGACTCCGGCATGGCATCACGGAAATCCTCCAGCAAGTTTTGCATGCCATCGTACTCTATGCCATCGATCCGCTGCCGCATCACGTCAACTCTATCACGTTCATTCTGACTAAAGTCAACCGTCGTGACGAAGCCCGGCATATACCCATAAGCCCAAAGGTGTTGTTTCATAACCTCCTTTCTAGCGCGATGACGGTTTCTGCAACGGACGCAAGGGCAACGGGGTTCAAGTGTCTTTGGACCACGGGCTATATCCTGCACTACCATAGCGGTCTTCCATGTCCACTCATCTGTTCTGTCAACAACACTAGTACGGCCACTATACATCCACCCATTATCAGCCATCCTCTTCTGCTTTATTGAGAGCCAAACGACAAACATAGCATTTAATATCAAACGGGAGATTAAAATGCTTCATTTTTTACGCATGCATCAACCTACATGTCTAATAGGAAAGTGGGTCCTAACCAGCCGCCGGATCCGTAGATTGGGTAAGTTCTCCCTGGCTCTACCCCGATCCGAGCAGAATTTCGGCAGCACCTCCCCGCTGCTCTCCCGATACACGTCTCGACTAAAAGCCGAGAGAATGTGCATCCGGAGAACAACGAGGAGGCGCCGCCGAAATCCTGTCTCGGATCGAGGAAGAGACAGCGAGAACCATACCCAACTACGAATCCGCCGACTGCCCGATAAAAGACGTAAGCGTTACGGTTCAAAATATGCGAGACCACTAATGCATATTTATCCGCGTGACGCTTACAGTCGGGATGACGCCTAGGTGACGCGACTTTACTTAGTGATCTAGACACGAAAATAAACCTAGGTACACGAGAGGGGTGAACGAATTCTCACCCTTGAAGCGTGATCGACGATGGGGGGTGCGAGGCGACGAAGGGGGTTCCGAGACGACGGCTAACTACGAATTTGCACACACATTAGGCTAACTAGCAATTTGGAAACATATAGCAAAAAAATCTTCAAAAAAAAAGCTCACGGGAGGGGCGGCCGGAGCTCGCGGGAGTGGCAGGCCGGCGGGAGGGAGCTTGCGGGAGGGGCGGGCCGGCGAGAGGAAGCTCGTGGGAGGGCGGCCGGCGGGAGCGAGCTCACCGGAGGGAGTCCGGCCGCGTGAGGTGCGCGCGAGGGCAGCGCGACCGACGGCGGGTCGGGAGGCGCGAGGGGGCTCGCGGGCGGGGGCGGTGGTCGAAAGGGAGGCCGGTGAGGGGGGCGGTGGTCGGAGTGGAGGCCGGCGGGCGGGGGCGGTGGTCGGAGGGGAGGCCGGCGGGCGGGGGCGGTGGTCGGATGGGAGGCCGGTGGCGACAGGATCTGGCGGCGACGGGGTCGGGGGAGCGTGGGGGCGGGGGAGGGGGTTGGGCACGGGGGGGGGGGGGGGGGGACGGCTGGGTAACCGTTGACCCAGGGGGGTCTCGGTCGGAATATGGGGGCGTGGACCCAGGGGGGTCTAGGTCAATTTTCATTTTTTGTTCTTTTTTTGTTTCTGTATTCTATTATGTTTTCAAACATATAAATTATTTATTACTTTTATACTTTTTTACACAATTTTAATAGTTTCTCAAGCATGTAAATTCTTTTTACATCGTTCGCCTCCGAAACCCTAGATTGGGGGACCCGCAAATCTACCCCTATAAATTTCTCCGTACGAGTGTTGACCAATGGACTTTTTTCTCTATCTATGTTTCTTTAACACATATAGACATGGATAACCAAGGTTGGACACATTGATGTACCCCCTGCAGTGATTCCGACGCTCCGGCGGTCATTCACCTCCGAAATCCTAGATCGGGGGACTCGCAGATCTACCCGTATAGCTTTCTCCGTACAAAGGTGGACCTACATATGCCATCTACAAACATTAAATCTCACTTATAAACATAACCTAGCTCCACATGCAGGTTTTCCAATGATTCCGGCCCCCGACGGTCATTCACCTCCGAAACCCTAGATCGGGGGGCCCCACATATCTACCCTTATAGCTTTCTACGTACGAGGATGGACCAATGGACTTTTTTATCTATCTATGTTTGGTTAGCACATATGTACATGGAAAACCAAGGTTGAACACATTTCACCACATTATTCACACCGGTAGACCCGTACCGGGAGTTTCCACATACAGATCGACGATTTTACTAAGTGTTACCCCATGTCCGTGAACAACGTCAGACACATGACCTACATATGCCATCTACAAACATTAAATCACACTTATAAACACAAACTAGCTCCACATGCAGGTTTTGAAATGATTCCGGCCCTCCGACGGTCATTCACCTCCGAAACCCTAGATCGGGGGGGCCCGCAGATCTTCCCTTATAGCTTTCTCCGTACGAGGATGGACCAATGGACTTTTTTTATCTATCTATGTTTGGTTAGCACATATGTACATGGGAAACCAAGGTTGAAGACATTTCACCACATTATTCACACCGGTAGACCCGTACCGGGAGTTTCCACATACGGATCGACGATTTTACTAAGTGTTACCCCATGTCCGTGAACAACGTCAGACACATGACCTACATATGCCATCTACAAACATTAAATCACACTTATAAACATAACCTAGCTCCACATGCAGGTTTTCCAATGATTCCGGCCCTCCGACGGTCATTCACCTCCGAAACCCTAGATCGGGGGGGCCCGCAGATCTACCCTTATAGCTTTCTCCGTACGAGGATGGACCAATGGACTTTTTTATCTATCTATGTTTGGTTAGCACATATGTACATGGAAAACCAAGGTTGAAGACATTTCACCACATTATTCACACCGGTAGACCCGTACCGGGAGTTTCCACATACGGATCGACAATTTTACTAAGTGTTACCCCATGTCCGTGAACAACGTCAGACACATGACCTACATATGCCATCTACAAACATTAAATCACACTTATAAACATAACCTAGCTCCACATGCAGGTTTTCCAATGATTCCGGCCCTCCGACGGTCATTCACCTCTGAAACCCTAGATCGGGGGGGCCAGCAGATCTACCCTTATAGCTTTCTCCGTACGAGGATGGACCAATGGACTTTTTTATCTATCTATGTTTGGTTAGCACATATGTACATGGAAAACCAAGGTTGAACACATTTCACCACATTATTCACACCGGTAGACCCGTACCGGGACTTTCCACATACGGATCGACGATTTTACTAAGTGTTAGCCCATGTCCGTGAACAACGTCAGACACATGACCTACATATGCCATCTACAAACATTAAATCACACTTATAAACATCACCTAGCTCCACATGCAGGTTTTCCAATGATTCAGGCCCTCCGACGGTCATTCACCTCCGAAACCCTAGATCGGGGGGGCCCGCAGATCTACCCTTATAGCTTTCTCCGTACGAGGATGGACCAATGGACTTTTTTATATATCTATGTTTGGTTAGCACATAAGTACATGGAAAACCAAGGTTAAACACATTTCACCACATTATTCACACTGGTAGACCCGTACCGGGAGTTTCCACATACGGATCGACGATTTTACTAAGTGTTAGCCCATGTCCGTGAACAACGTCAGACACATGACCTACATATGCCATCTACAAACATAAAATCACACTTATAAACACAACCTAGCTCCACATGCAGGTTTTCCAATGATTCCGGCCCTCCGACGGTCATTCACCTCCGAAACCCTAGATCGGGGGGGCCCGCAGATCTACCCTTATCGCTTTCTCCGTACGAGGATGGACCAATGGACTTTTTTATCTATCTATGTTTGGTTAGCACATATGTACATGGAAAACCAAGGTTGAAGACATTTCACCACATTATTCACACCGGTAGACCCGTACCGGGAGTTTCCACATACGGATCGACGATTTTACTAAGTGTTACCCCATGTCCGTGAACAACGTCAGACACATGACCTACATATGCCATCTACAAACATTAAATCACACTTATAAACATAACCTAGCTCCACATGCAGGTTTTCCAATGATTCCAGCCCTCCGACGGTCATTCACCTCTGAAACCCTAGATCGGGGGGGCCAGCAGATCTACCCTTATAGCTTTCTCCGTACGAGGATGGACCAATGGACTTTTTTATCTATCTATGTTTGGTTAGCACATATGTACATGGAAAACCAAGGTTGAACACATTTCACCACATTATTCACACCGGTAGACCCGTACCGGGAGTTTCCACATACCGATCGACGATTTTACTAAGTGTTAGCCCATGTCCGTGAACAACCTCAGACACATGACCTACATATGCCATCTACAAACATTAAATCACACTTATAAACATCACCTAGCTCCACATGCAGGTTTTCCAATGATTCAGGCCCTCCGACGGTCATTCACCTCCGAAACCCTAGATCGGGGGGGCCCGCAGATCTACCCTTATAGCTTTCTCCGTACGAGGATGGACCAATGGACTTTTTTATATATCTATGTTTGGTTAGCACATATGTACATGGAAAACCAAGGTTAAACACATTTCACCACATTATTCACACTGGTAGACCCGTACCGGGAGTTTCCACATACGGATCGACGATTTTACTAAGTGTTAGCCCATGTCCGTGAACAACGTCAGACACATGACCTACATATGCCATCTACAAACATAAAATCACACTTATAAACACAACCTAGCTCCACATGCAGGTTTTCCAATGATTCCGGCCCTCCGACGGTCATTCACCTCTGAAACCCTAGATCGGGGGGGCCCGCAGATCTACTCTTATAGCTTTCTCCGTACGAGGATGGACCAATGGACTTTTTTATCTATCTATGTTTGGTTAGCACATATGTACATGGAAAACCAAGGTTGAACACATTTCACCACATTATTCACACCGGTAGACCCGTACCGGGAGTTTCCACATACGGATCGACGATTTTACTAAGTGTTAGCCCATGTCCGTGAACAACGTCAGACACATGACCTACATATCCCATCTACAAACATTAAATCACACTTATAAACATAACCTAGCTCCACATGCAGGTTTTCCAATGATTCCGGCCCTCCGACGGTCATTCACCTCCGAAACCCTAGATCGGGGGGGCCCGCAGATCTACCCTTATAGCTTTCTCCGTACGAGGATGGACCAATGGACTTTTTTTATCTATCTATGTTTGGTTAGCACATATGTACATGGAAAACCAAGGTTGAACACATTTCACCACATTATTCACACCGGTAGACCCGTACCGGGAGTTTCCACATACGGATCGACGATTTTACTAAGTGTTAGCCCATGTCCGTGAACAACGTCAGACACATGACCTACATATGCCATCTACAAACATTAAATCACACTTATAAACACAACCTAGCTCCAGATGCAGGTTTTCCAATGATTCCGGCCCTCCGACGGTCATTCACCTCCGAAACCCTAGATCGGGGGGGCCCGCACATCTACCCTTATAGCTTTCTCCGTACGAGGATGGACCAATGGACTTTTTTATCTATCTATGTTTGGTTAGCACATATGTACATGGAAAACCAAGGTTGAACACATTTCACCACATTATTCACACCGGTAGACCCGTACCGGGAGTTTCCACATACGGATCGACGATTTTACTAAGTGTTAGCCCATGTCCGTGAACAACGTCAGACACATGACCTACATATGCCATCTACAAACATTAAATCACACTTATAAACATAACCTAGCTCCACATGCAGGTTTTCCAATGATTCCGGCCCTCCGACGGTCATTCACCTCCGAAACCCTAGATCGGGGGGGCCCGCAGATCTACCCTTATAGCTTTCTCCGTACGAGGATGGACCAATGGACTTTTTTATCTATCTATGTTTGGTTAGCACATATGTACATGGAAAACCAAGGTTGAACACGTTTGACCACATTATTCACACCGGTAGACCCGTACCGGGAGTTTCCACATACGGATCGACGATTTTACTAAGTGTTACCCCATGTCCGTGAACAACGTCAGACACATGACCTACATATGCTATCTACAAACATTAAATCACACTTATAAACATAACCTAGCTCCACATGCAGGTTTTCCAATGATTCCGGCCCTCCGACGGTCATTCACCTCCGAAACCCTAGATCGGGGGGGCCCGCAGCTCTACCCTTATAGCTTTCTCCGTACGAGGATGGACCAATGGACTTTTTTATCTATCTATGTTTGGTTAGCACATACTACTAGGGAATAGCCTTATAGTGGCGCACTGTTTTTGCGTTTAGTGGCGCATTTCAAATGCGCCACTAACGACAAGCCACTAATAAGGCCTTAATAGTGGCGCATTTCAAATGCGCCACCCCTAAGAATCTTATGCGTGGCGCATTTCGAAATGCGCCACCTATAAGCCCAAATGCGTCACCCATAAGAGTCTTAGGGGTGGCCACTATTAAATTTTGAATTTTGAATCTGGATCTGGAAAACAAATATTTTTTTTTTTTTTATTTTCTTATTTTTTCTTAATCTCAGGTTAGTATGCTTAATGCCCGATCACTATGCTTAATCTCTGGTCAAACTAACCTCTGTGGTCAAACTTCCCCGAGGGTCACGCATCCTATCACTACTCCAGCCCCAGCACGCTTAACTTCTCGGTTCTATTCAACTCTCACTCCAGCTCACCTAGCAGGCACTTGTTGATATATCTAACATATAAATCCTATTAAACCATGTTGATGTCTAGGACCTTGTTAATGTTCATGGGTGTGCTAAAATTTTCAACATTTTTTTGAAACTTTCTCGATGGGACCATTAGCATATTTTGAACTTTTTTTAAAATTTTGATTTTTTTTAAATTTTTTTTTATTTTTTTAATGTTACTATCTAAAATTTTCAACTTTTTTTAACTTCCCGATTTCTCCTCTAGCCTATTTTGAATTTTAAAAAAAAATTAATTTTAAAAAAATTTCAAAAAAAAAATATCTTAGTAGTGGCACATTTCATACAGAATGCGCCACTACTTAGTTCAAATTTTTTTTCAATTCTTTCTCTTTTTTTGGGCCTCCAGATCTTCAAACGCCCGTAACTTTTTTTCTGTTAGGTTTTTGACGATTCTAAAAATGTTCAACGGGTTAATTAGGCTTTAAAATTTGATGTTTTGAGCCTACCCTTTATTAGCATGCTAATTTCAGCACTGCATATAGCAATTTGCACATACATATAACAAAAATAATTAGGCTAACTAGCAATTTGCACAGACATAAAGCAAAAAAAAATCTGCCTAACTAGCAATTTGCAAACACATATAAAAAAATTTTAGGCTAACTACCAATTTGCACACACATTAGGCTAACTACGAATTTGCACACACATTAGGCTAACTAGCAATTTGGAAACATATAGCAAAAAAATCTTCAAAAAAAAAGCTCACGGGAGGGGCGGCCGGAGCTCGCGGGAGTGGCAGGCCGGCGGGAGGGAGCTTGCGGGAGGGGCGGGCCGGCGAGAGGAAGCTCGTGGGAGGGCGGCCGGCGGGAGCGAGCTCACCGGAGGGAGTCCGGCCGCGTGAGGTGCGCGCGAGGGCAGCGCGACCGACGGCGGGATGGGACGCGCGAGGGGGCTCGCGGGCGGGTGCGGTGGTCGGAGGGGTGGCCGGCGGGGGGGGGGGGGGGGGGCGGTGGTCGGAGGGGAGGCCGGCGGGCGGGGGCGGTGGTCGGAGGGGAGGCCGGTGGCGACAGGATCTGGCGGCGGCGGGGTCGGGGGAGCGTGGGGGCGGGGGAGGGGGTTGGGCACGGGGGGGGGGGGGACGGCTGGGTAACCGTTGACCCAGGGGGGTCTCGGTCGGAATATGGGGGCGTGGACCTACGCCGACGGCCAGGCCGTCGGCTTAGGTCTTTTTATTATTTTTTACTATAGATACGCCGACGGCCTGGCCGTCGGCTTAGGTCCATTTTCATTTTTTGTTCTTTTTTTGTTTCTGTATTCTATTATGTTTTCAAAAATATAAATTATGTATTACTTTTATACTTTTTTACACAATTTTAATAGTTTCTCAAGCATGTAAATTCTTTTTACATCGTTCGCCTCCGAAACCCTAGATTGGGGGACCCGCAAATCTACCCCTATAAATTTCTCCGTACGAGGGTTGACCAATGGACTTTTTTCTCTATCTATGTTTCTTTAGCACATATAGACATGGAGAACCAAGGTTGGACACATTGATCTACCCCCTGCAGTGATTCCGACGCTCCGGCGGTCATTCACCTCCGAAATCCTAGATCGGGGGACTCGCAGATCTACCCGTATAGCTTTCTCCGTACGAGGGTGGACCTACATATGCCATCTACAAACATAAAATCACACTTATAAACACAACCTAGCTCCACATGCAGGTTTTCCAATGATTCCGGCCCTCCGACGGTCATTCACCTCTGAAACCCTAGATCGGGGGGGGGGGGGCGCAGATCTACCCTTATAGCTTTCTCCGTACGAGGATGGACCAATGGACTTTTTTATCTATCTATGTTTGGTTAGCACATATGTACATGGAAAACCAAGGTTGAACACATTTGACCACATTATTCACACCGATAGACCCGTACCGGGAGTTTCCACATACGGATCGACGATTTTACTAAGTGTTAGCCCATGTCCGTGAACAACGTCAGACACATGACCTACCTATGCCATCTACAAACATTAAATCACACTTATAAACACAACCTAGCTCCACATGCAGGTTTTCCAATGATTCCGGCCCTCCGACGGTCATTCACCTCCGAAACCCTAGATTGGGGGGGCCCGCAGATCTACCCTTATAGCTTTCTCCGTACGAGGATGGACCAATGGACTTTTTTATCTATCTATGTTTGGTTAGCACATATGTACATGGAAAACAAGGTTGAACACATTTCACCACATTATTCACACCGGTAGACCCGTACCGGGAGTTTCCACATACGGATCGACGATTTTACTAAGTGTTAGCCCATGTCCGTGAACAACGTCAGACACATGACCTACATATGCCATCTACAAACATAAAATCACACTTATAAACACAACCTAGCTCCACATGCAGGTTTTCCAATGATTCCGGCCCTCCGACGGTCATTCACCTCCGAAACCCTAGATCGGGGGGTCCGCAGATCTACCCTTATAGCTTTCTCCGCACAAGGATGGACCAATGGACTTTTTTATCTATCTATCTTTGGTTAGCACATATGTACATGGAAAACAGAGGTTGAAAACATTTCACCACATTATTCACACCGGTAGACCCGTACCGGGAGTTTCCACATACGGATCGACGATTTTACTAAGTGTTACCCCATGTCCGTGAACAACGTCAGACACATGACCTACATATGCCATCTACAAACATTTATCACACTTATAAACATAACCCTAGCTCCACATGCAGGTTTTCCAATGATTCCGGCCCTCCGACGGTCATTCACCTCCGAAACCCTAGATCGGGGGGGCCCGCAGATCTACCCTTATAGCTTTCTCCGTACGAGGATGGACCAATGGACTTTTTTATCTATCTATGTTTGGTTAGCACATATGTACATGGAAAACCAAGGTTGAACACGTTTGACCACATTATTCACACCGGTAGACCCGTACCGGGAGTTTCCACATACGGATCGACGATTTTACTAAGTGTTACCCCATGTCCGTGAACAACGTCAGACACATGACCTACATATGCTATCTACAAACATTAAATCACACTTATAAACATAACCTAGCTCCACATGCAGGTTTTCCAATGATTCCGGCCCTCCGACGGTCATTCACCTCCGAAACCCTAGATCGGGGGGGCCCGCAGATCTACCCTTATAGCTTTCTCCGTACGAGGATGGACCAATGGACTTTTTTATATATCTATATTTGGTTAGCACATATGTACATGGAAAACCAAGGTTGAACACATTTCACCACATTATTCACACCGGTAGACCCGTACCGGGAGTTTCCACATACGGATCGACGATTTTACTAAGTGTTAGCCCATGTCCGTGAACAACGTCAGACACATGACCTACATATGCCATCTACAAACATTAAATCACACTTATAAACATAACCGAGCTCCACATGCAGGTTTTCCAATGATTCCGGCCCTCCGACGGTCATTCACCTCCGAAACCCTAGATCGGGGGGGCCCGCAGATCTACCCTTATAGCTTTCTCCGTACGAGGATGGACCAATGGACTTTTTTATCTATCTATGTTTGGTTAGAACATATGTACATGGAAAACCAAGGTTGAACACATTTCACCACATTATTCACACCGGTAGACCCGTACCGGGAGTTTCCACATACGGATCGACGATTTTACTAAGTGTTAGCCCATGTCCGTGAACAACGTCAGACACATGACCTACATATGCCATCTACAAACATTAAATCACACTTATAAACACAACCTAGCTCCACATGCAGGTTTTCCAATGATTCCGGCCCTCCGACGGTCATTCACCTCCGAAACCCTAGATCGGGGGGGCCCGCAGCTCTACCCTTATAGCTTTCTCCGTACGAGGATGGACCAATGGACTTTTTTATCTATCTATGTTTGGTTAGCACATACTACTAGGGAATAGCCTTATAGTGGCGCACTGTTTTTGCGTTTAGTGGCGCATTTCAAATGCGCCACTAACGACAAGCCACTAATAAGGCCTTAATAGTGGCGCATTTCAAATGCGCCACCCCTAAGAATCTTATGCGTGGCGCATTTCGAAATGCGCCACCTATAAGCCCAAATGCGTCACCCATAAGAGTCTTAGGGGTGGCCACTATTAAATTTTGAATTTTGAATCTGGATCTGGAAAACAAATATTTTTTTTTTTTTTATTTTCTTATTTTTTCTTAATCTCAGGTTAGTATGCTTAATGCCCGATCACTATGCTTAATCTCTGGTCAAACTAACCTCTGTGGTCAAACTTCCCCGAGGGTCACGCATCCTATCACTACTCCAGCCCCAGCACGCTTAACTTCTCGGTTCTATTCAACTCTCACTCCAGCTCACCTAGCAGGCACTTGTTGATATATCTAACATATAAATCCTATTAAACCATGTTGATGTCTAGGACCTTGTTAATGTTCATGGGTGTGCTAAAATTTTCAACATTTTTTTGAAACTTTCTCGATGGGACCATTAGCATATTTTGAACTTTTTTTAAAATTTTGATTTTTTTTAAATTTTTTTTTATTTTTTTAATGTTACTATCTAAAATTTTCAACTTTTTTTAACTTCCCGATTTCTCCTCTAGCCTATTTTGAATTTTAAAAAAAAATTAATTTTAAAAAAATTTCAAAAAAAAAATATCTTAGTAGTGGCACATTTCATACAGAATGCGCCACTACTTAGTTCAAATTTTTTTTCAATTCTTTCTCTTTTTTTGGGCCTCCAGATCTTCAAACGCCCGTAACTTTTTTTCTGTTAGGTTTTTGACGATTCTAAAAATGTTCAACGGGTTAATTAGGCTTTAAAATTTGATGTTTTGAGCCTACCCTTTATTAGCATGCTAATTTCAGCACTGCATATAGCAATTTGCACATACATATAACAAAAATAATTAGGCTAACTAGCAATTTGCACAGACATAAAGCAAAAAAAAATCTGCCTAACTAGCAATTTGCAAACACATATAAAAAAATTTTAGGCTAACTACCAATTTGCACACACATTAGGCTAACTACGAATTTGCACACACATTAGGCTAACTAGCAATTTGGAAACATATAGCAAAAAAATCTTCAAAAAAAAAGCTCACGGGAGGGGCGGCCGGAGCTCGCGGGAGTGGCAGGCCGGCGGGAGGGAGCTTGCGGGAGGGGCGGGCCGGCGAGAGGAAGCTCGTGGGAGGGCGGCCGGCGGGAGCGAGCTCACCGGAGGGAGTCCGGCCGCGTGAGGTGCGCGCGAGGGCAGCGCGACCGACGGCGGGATGGGACGCGCGAGGGGGCTCGCGGGCGGGTGCGGTGGTCGGAGGGGTGGCCGGCGGGGGGGGGGGGGGGGGGCGGTGGTCGGAGGGGAGGCCGGCGGGCGGGGGCGGTGGTCGGAGGGGAGGCCGGTGGCGACAGGATCTGGCGGCGGCGGGGTCGGGGGAGCGTGGGGGCGGGGGAGGGGGTTGGGCACGGGGGGGGGGGGACGGCTGGGTAACCGTTGACCCAGGGGGGTCTCGGTCGGAATATGGGGGCGTGGACCTACGCCGACGGCCAGGCCGTCGGCTTAGGTCTTTTTATTATTTTTTACTATAGATACGCCGACGGCCTGGCCGTCGGCTTAGGTCCATTTTCATTTTTTGTTCTTTTTTTGTTTCTGTATTCTATTATGTTTTCAAAAATATAAATTATGTATTACTTTTATACTTTTTTACACAATTTTAATAGTTTCTCAAGCATGTAAATTCTTTTTACATCGTTCGCCTCCGAAACCCTAGATTGGGGGACCCGCAAATCTACCCCTATAAATTTCTCCGTACGAGGGTTGACCAATGGACTTTTTTCTCTATCTATGTTTCTTTAGCACATATAGACATGGAGAACCAAGGTTGGACACATTGATCTACCCCCTGCAGTGATTCCGACGCTCCGGCGGTCATTCACCTCCGAAATCCTAGATCGGGGGACTCGCAGATCTACCCGTATAGCTTTCTCCGTACGAGGGTGGACCTACATATGCCATCTACAAACATAAAATCACACTTATAAACACAACCTAGCTCCACATGCAGGTTTTCCAATGATTCCGGCCCTCCGACGGTCATTCACCTCTGAAACCCTAGATCGGGGGGGGGGGGGCGCAGATCTACCCTTATAGCTTTCTCCGTACGAGGATGGACCAATGGACTTTTTTATCTATCTATGTTTGGTTAGCACATATGTACATGGAAAACCAAGGTTGAACACATTTGACCACATTATTCACACCGATAGACCCGTACCGGGAGTTTCCACATACGGATCGACGATTTTACTAAGTGTTAGCCCATGTCCGTGAACAACGTCAGACACATGACCTACCTATGCCATCTACAAACATTAAATCACACTTATAAACACAACCTAGCTCCACATGCAGGTTTTCCAATGATTCCGGCCCTCCGACGGTCATTCACCTCCGAAACCCTAGATTGGGGGGGCCCGCAGATCTACCCTTATAGCTTTCTCCGTACGAGGATGGACCAATGGACTTTTTTATCTATCTATGTTTGGTTAGCACATATGTACATGGAAAACAAGGTTGAACACATTTCACCACATTATTCACACCGGTAGACCCGTACCGGGAGTTTCCACATACGGATCGACGATTTTACTAAGTGTTAGCCCATGTCCGTGAACAACGTCAGACACATGACCTACATATGCCATCTACAAACATAAAATCACACTTATAAACACAACCTAGCTCCACATGCAGGTTTTCCAATGATTCCGGCCCTCCGACGGTCATTCACCTCCGAAACCCTAGATCGGGGGGTCCGCAGATCTACCCTTATAGCTTTCTCCGCACAAGGATGGACCAATGGACTTTTTTATCTATCTATCTTTGGTTAGCACATATGTACATGGAAAACAGAGGTTGAAAACATTTCACCACATTATTCACACCGGTAGACCCGTACCGGGAGTTTCCACATACGGATCGACGATTTTACTAAGTGTTACCCCATGTCCGTGAACAACGTCAGACACATGACCTACATATGCCATCTACAAACATTTATCACACTTATAAACATAACCCTAGCTCCACATGCAGGTTTTCCAATGATTCCGGCCCTCCGACGGTCATTCACCTCCGAAACCCTAGATCGGGGGGGCCCGCAGATCTACCCTTATAGCTTTCTCCGTACGAGGATGGACCAATGGACTTTTTTATCTATCTATGTTTGGTTAGCACATATGTACATGGAAAACCAAGGTTGAACACGTTTGACCACATTATTCACACCGGTAGACCCGTACCGGGAGTTTCCACATACGGATCGACGATTTTACTAAGTGTTACCCCATGTCCGTGAACAACGTCAGACACATGACCTACATATGCTATCTACAAACATTAAATCACACTTATAAACATAACCTAGCTCCACATGCAGGTTTTCCAATGATTCCGGCCCTCCGACGGTCATTCACCTCCGAAACCCTAGATCGGGGGGGCCCGCAGATCTACCCTTATAGCTTTCTCCGTACGAGGATGGACCAATGGACTTTTTTATATATCTATATTTGGTTAGCACATATGTACATGGAAAACCAAGGTTGAACACATTTCACCACATTATTCACACCGGTAGACCCGTACCGGGAGTTTCCACATACGGATCGACGATTTTACTAAGTGTTAGCCCATGTCCGTGAACAACGTCAGACACATGACCTACATATGCCATCTACAAACATTAAATCACACTTATAAACATAACCGAGCTCCACATGCAGGTTTTCCAATGATTCCGGCCCTCCGACGGTCATTCACCTCCGAAACCCTAGATCGGGGGGGCCCGCAGATCTACCCTTATAGCTTTCTCCGTACGAGGATGGACCAATGGACTTTTTTATCTATCTATGTTTGGTTAGAACATATGTACATGGAAAACCAAGGTTGAACACATTTCACCACATTATTCACACCGGTAGACCCGTACCGGGAGTTTCCACATACGGATCGACGATTTTACTAAGTGTTAGCCCATGTCCGTGAACAACGTCAGACACATGACCTACATATGCCATCTACAAACATTAAATCACACTTATAAACACAACCTAGCTCCACATGCAGGTTTTCCAATGATTCCGGCCCTCCGACGGTCATTCACCTCCGAAACCCTAGATCGGGGGGGCCCGCAGATCTACCCTTATAGCTTTCTCCGTACGAGGATGGACCAATGGACTTTTTTATCTATCTATGTTTGGTTAGCACATATGTACATGGAAAACCAAGGTTGAACACATTTCACCACATTATTCACACCGGTAGACCCGTACCGGGAGTTTCCACATACGGATCGACGATTTTACTAAGTGTTAGCCCATGTCCGTGAACAACGTCAGACACATGACCTACATATGCCATCTACAAACATTAAATCTCACTTATAAACAAAACCTAGCTCCACATGCAGGTTTTCCAATGATTCCGGCCCTCCGACGTTCATTCACCTCCGAAACCCTAGATCGGGGGGGCCCGCATATCTACCCTTATAGCTTTCTCCGTACGAGGATGGACCAATGGACTTTTTTATCTATCTATGTTTGGTTAGCACATATGTACATGGAAAACCAAGGTTGAACACATTTCACCACATTATTCACACCGGTAGACCCGTACCGGGAGTTTCCACATACAGATCGACGATTTTACTAAGTGTTACCCCATGTCCGTGAACAACGTCAGACACATGACCTACATATGCCATCTACAAACATTAAATCACACTTCTAAACACAACCTAGCTCCACATGCAGGTTTTCCAATGATTCCGGCCCTCCGACGGTCATTCACCTCCGAAACCCTAGATCGGGGGGCCCGCAGATCTACCCTTATAGCTTTCTCCGTACGAGGATGGACCAATGGACTTTTTTATCTATCTATGTTTGGTTAGCACATATGTACATGGAAAACCAAGGTTGAACACATTTCACCACATTATTCACACCGGTAGACCCGTACCGGGAGTTTCCACATACGGATCGACGATTTTACTAAGTGTTAGCCCATGTCCGTGAACAACGTCAGACACATGACCTACATATGCCATCTACAAACATTAAATCACACTTATAAACACAACCTAGCTCCACATGCAGGTTTTCCAATGACTCCGGCCCTCCGACGGTCATTCACCTCCGAAACCCTAGATCGGGGGGGCCCGCAGATCTACCCTTATAGCTTTCTCCGTACGAGGATGGACCAATGGACTTTTTTATCTATCTATGTTTGGTTAGCACATATGTACATGGAAAACAGAGGTTGAAAACATTTCACCACATTATTCACACCGGTAGACCCGTACCGGGAGTTTCCACATACGGATCGACGATTTTACTAAGTGTTACCCCATGTCCGTGAACAACGTCAGACACATGACCTACATATGCCATCTACAAACATTAAATCACACTTATAAACACAACCTAGCTCCACATGCAGGTTTTCCAATGACTCCGGCCCTCCGACGGTCATTCACCTTCGAAACCCTAGATCGGGGGGGCCCGCAGATCTACCCTTATAGCTTTCTCCGTACGAGGATGGACCAATGGACTTTTTTATCTATCTATGTTTGGTTAGCACATATGTACATGGAAAACCAAGGTTGAACACATTTCACCACATTATTCACACCGGTAGACCCGTACCGGGACTTTCCACATATGGATCGACGATTTTACTAAGTGTTAGCCCATGTCCGTGAACAACGTCAGACACATGACCTACATATGCCATCTACAAACATTAAATCACACTTATAAACACAAACTAGCTCCACATGCAGGTTTTGAAATGATTCCGGCCCTCCGACGGTCATTCACCTCCGAAACCCTAGATCGGGGGGGCCCGCAGATCTACCCTTATAGCTTTCTCCGTACGAGGATGGACCAATGGACTTTTTTATCTATCTATGTTTGGTTAGCACATATGTACATGGAAAACCAAGGTTGAACACATTTCACCACATTATTCACACCGGTAGACCCGTACCGGGAGTTTCCACATACGGATCGACGATTTTACTAAGTGTTACCCCATGTCCGTGAACAACGTCAGACACATGACCTACATATGCCATCTACAAACATTCATCACACTTATAAACATAACCTAGCTCCACATGCAGGTTTTCCAATGATTCCGGCCCTCCGACGGTCATTCACCTCCGAAACCCTAGATCGGGTGGGCCCGCAGATCTACCCTTATAGCTTTCTCCGTACGAGGATGGACCAATGGACTTTTTTATCTATCTATGTTTGGTTAGCACATATGTACATGGAAAACCAAGGTTGAACACGTTTGACAACATTATTCACACCGGTAGACCCGTACCGGGAGTTTCCACATACGGATCGACGATTTTACTAAGTGTTACCCCATGTCCGTGAACAACGTCAGACACATGACCTACATATGCTATCTACAAACATTAAATCACACTTATAAACATAACCTAGCTCCACATGCAGGTTTTCCAATGATTCCGGCCCTCCGACGGTCATTCACCTCCGAAACCCTAGATCGGGGGGCCCCGCAGATCTACCCTTATAGCTTTCTCCGTACGAGGATGGACCAATGGACTTTTTTATCTATCTATATTTGGTTAGCAGATATGTACATGGAAAACCAAGGTTGAACACATTTCACCACATTATTCATACCGGTAGACCCGTACCGGGAGTTTCCACATACGGATCGACGATTTTACTAAGTGTTAGCCCATGTCCGTGAACAACGTCAGACACATGACCTACATATGCCATCTACAAACATTAAATCACACTTATAAACATAACCGAGCTCCACATGCAGGTTTTCCAATGATTCCGGCCCTCCGACGGTCATTCACCTCCGAAACCCTAGATCGGGGGGGCCCGCAGATCTACCCTTATAGCTTTCTCCGTACGAGGATGGACCAATAGACTTTTTTATCTATCTATGTTTGGTTAGAACATATGTACATGGAAAACCAAGGTTGAACACATTTCACCTCATTATTCACACCGGTAGACCCGTACCGGGAGTTTCCACATACGGATCGACGATTTTACTAAGTGTTAGCCCATGTCCGTGAACAACGTCAGACACATGACCTACATATGCCATCTACAAACATTAAATCACACTTCTAAACACAACCTAGCTCCACATGCAGGTTTTCCAATGATTCCGGCCCTCCGACGGTCATTCACCTCCGAAACCCTAGATCGGGGGGGCCCGCTGATCTACCCTTATAGCTTTCTCCGTACGAGGATGGACCAATGGACTTTTTTATCTATCTATGTTTGGTTAGCACATATGTACATGGAAAACCAAGGTTGAACACATTTCACCACATTATTCACACCGGTAGACCCGTACCGGGACTTTCCACATATGGATCGACGATTTTACTAAGTGTTAGCCCATGTCCGTGAACAACGTCAGACACATGACCTACATATGCCATCTACAAACATTAAATCACACTTATAAACACAAACTAGCTCCACATGCAGGTTTTGAAATGATTCCGGCCCTCCGACGGTCATTCACCTCCGAAACCCTAGATCGGGGGGGCCCGCAGATCTACCCTTATAGCTTTCTCCGTACGAGGATGGACCAATGGACTTTTTTATCTATCTATGTTTGGTTAGCACATATGTACATGGAAAACCAAGGTTGAACACATTTCACCACATTATTCACACCGGTAGACCCGTACCGGGAGTTTCCACATACGGATCGACGATTTTACTAAGTGTTACCCCATGTCCGTGAACAACGTCAGACACATGACCTACATATGCCATCTACAAACATTCATCACACTTATAAACATAACCTAGCTCCACATGCAGGTTTTCCAATGATTCCGGCCCTCCGACGGTCATTCACCTCCGAAACCCTAGATCGGGGGGGCCCGCAGATCTACCCTTATAGCTTTCTCCGTACGAGGATGGACCAATGGACTTTTTTATCTATCTATGTTTGGTTAGCACATATGTACATGGAAAACCAAGGTTGAACACGTTTTACCACATTATTCACACCGGTAGACCCGTACCGGGAGTTTCCACATACGGATCGACGATTTTACTAAGTGTTACCCCATGTCCGTGAACAACGTCAGACACATGACCTACATATGCTATCTACAAACATTAAATCACACTTATAAACATAACCTAGCTCCACATGCAGGTTTTCCAATGATTCCGGCCCTCCGACGGTCATTCACCTCCGAAACCCTAGATCGGGGGGGCCCGCAGATCTACCCTTATAGCTTTCTCCGTACGAGGATGGACCAATGGACTTTTTTATCTATCTATATTTGGTTAGCACATATGTACATGGAAAACCAAGGTTGAACACATTTCACCACATTATTCACACCGGTAGACCCGTACCGGGAGTTTCCACATACGGATCGACGATTTTACTAAGTGTTAGCCCATGTCCGTGAACAACGTCAGACACATGACCTACATATGCCATCTACAAACATTAAATCACACTTATAAACATAACCGAGCTCCACATGCAGGTTTTCCAATGATTCCGGCCCTCCGACGGTCATTCACCTCCCAAACCCTAGATCGGGGGGGCCCGCAGATCTACCCTTATAGCTTTCTCCGTACGAGGATGGACCGATAGACTTTTTTATCTATCTATGTTTGGTTAGAACATATGTACATGGAAAACCAAGGTTGAACACATTTCACCTCATTATTCACACCGGTAGACCCGTACCGGGAGTTTCCACATACGGATCGACGATTTTACTAAGTGTTAGCCCATGTCCGTGAACAACGTCAGACACATGACCTACATATGCCATCTACAAACATTAAATCACACTTATAAACACAACCTAGCTCCACATGCAGGTTTTCCAATGATTCCGGCCCTCCGACGGTCATTCACCTCCGAAACCCTAGATCGGGGGGGCCCGCAGATCTACCCTTATAGCTTTCTCCGTACGAGGATGGACCAATGGACTTTTTTATCTATCTATGTTTGGTTAGCACATATGTACATGGAAAACCAAGGTTGAACACATTTCACCACATTATTCACACCGGTAGACCCGTACCGGGAGTTTCCACATACGGATCGACGATTTTACTAAGTGTTAGCCCATGTCCGTGAACAACGTCAGACACATGACCTACATATGCCATCTACAAACATTAAATCACACTTATAAACACAACCTAGCTCCACATGCAGGTTTTCCAATGATTCCGGCCCTCCGACGGTCATTCACCTCCGAAACCCTAGATCGGGGGGGCCCGCTGATCTACCCTTATAGCTTTCTCCGTACGAGGATGGACCAATGGACTTTTTTATCTATCTATGTTTGGTTAGCACATATGTACATGGAAAACCAAGGTTGAACACATTTCACCACATTATTCACACCGGTAGACCCGTACCGGAAGTTTCCACATACAGATCGACGATTTTACTAAGTGTTACCCCATGTCCGTGAACAACGTCAGACACATGACCTACATATGCCATCTACAAACATTAAATCACACTTCTAAACACAACCTAGCTCCACATGCAGGTTTTCCAATGATTCCGGCCCTCCGACGGTCATTCACCTCCGAAACCCTAGATCGGGGGGCCCGCAGATCTACCCTTATAGCTTTCTCCGTACGAGGATGGACCAATGGACTTTTTTATCTATCTATGTTTGGTTAGCACATATGTACATGGAAAACAGAGGTTGAAAACATTTCACCATATTATTCACACCGGTAGACCCGTACCGGGAGTTTCCACATACGGATCGACGATTTTACTAAGTGTTACCCCATGTCCGTGAACAACGTCAGACACATGACCTACATATGCCATCTACAAACATTAAATCACACTTATAAACACAACCTAGCTCCACATGCAGGTTTTCCAATGATTCCGGCCCTCCGACGGTCATTCACCTCCGAAACCCTAGATCGGGGGGCCCGCAGATCTACCCTTATAGCTTTTTCCGTACGAGGATGGACCAATGGACTTTTTTATCTATCTATGTTTGGTTAGCACATATGTACATGGAAAACAGAGGTTGAAAACATTTCACCACATTATTCACACCGGTAGACCCGTACCGGGAGTTTCCACATACGGATCGACGATTTTACTAAGTGTTACCCCATGTCCGTGAACAACGTCAAACACATGACCTACATATGCCATCTACAAACATTAAATCACACTTATAAACACAACCTAGCTCCACATGCAGGTTTTCCAATGACTCCGGCCCTCCGACGGTCATTCACCTCCGAAACCCTAGATCGGGGGGGCCCGCAGATCTACCCTTATAGCTTTCTCCGTACGAGGATGGACCAATGGACTTTTTTATCTATCTATGTTTGGTTAGCACATATGTACATGGAAAACCAAGGTTGAACACATTTCACCACATTATTCACACCGGTAGACCCGTACCGGGACTTTCCACATATGGATCGACGATTTTACTAAGTGTTAGCCCATGTCCGTGAACAACGTCAGACACATGACCTACATATGCCATCTACAAACATTAAATCACACTTATAAACACAAACTAGCTCCACATGCAGGTTTTGAAATGATTCCGGCCCTCCGACGGTCATTCACCTCCGAAACCCTAGATCGGGGGGGCCCGCAGATCTACCCTTATAGCTTTCTCCGTACGAGGATGGACCAATGGACTTTTTTATCTATCTATGTTTGGTTAGCACATATGTACATGGAAAACCAAGGTTGAACACATTTCACCACATTATTCACACCGGTAGACCCGTACCGGGAGTTTCCACATACGGATCGACGATTTTACTAAGTGTTACCCCATGTCCGTGAACAACGTCAGACACATGACCTACATATGCCATCTACAAACATTTATCACACTTATAAACATAACCTAGCTCCACATGCAGGTTTTCCAATGATTCCGGCCCTCCGACGGTCATTCACCTCCGAAACCCTAGATCGGGGGGGCCCGCAGATCTACCCTTATAGCTTTCTCCGTACGAGGATGGACCAATGGACTTTTTTATCTATCTATGTTTGGTTAGCACATATGTACATGGAAAACCAAGGTTGAACACGTTTGACCACATTATTCACACCGGTAGACCCGTACCGGGAGTTTCCACATACGGATCGACGATTTTACTAAGTGTTACCCCATGTCCGTGAACAACGTCAGACACATGACCTACATATGCTATCTACAAACATTAAATCACACTTATAAACATAACCTAGCTCCACATGCAGGTTTTCCAATGATTCCGGCCCTCCGACGGTCATTCACCTCCGAAACCCTAGATCGGGGGGGCCCGCAGATCTACCCTTATAGCTTTCTCTGTACGAGGATGGACCAATGGACTTTTTTATCTATCTATATTTGGTTAGCACATATGTACATGGAAAACCAAGGTCGAACACATTTCACCACATTATTCACACCGGTAGACCCGTACCGGGAGTTTCCACATACGGATCGACGATTTTACTAAGTGTTACCCCATGTCCGTGAACAACGTCAGACACATGACCTACATATGCCATCTACAAACATTTATCACACTTATAAACACAACCTAGCTCCACATGCAGGTTTTCCAATGATTCCGGCCCTCCGACGGTCATTCACCTCCGAAACCCTAGATCGGGGGGCCCGCAGATCTACCCTTATAGCTTTCTCCGTACGAGGATGGACCAATGGACTTTTTTATCTATCTATGTTTGGTTAGCACATATGTACATGGAAAACCAAGGTTGAACACATTTCACCACATTATTCACACCGGTAGACCCGTACCGGGAGTTTCCACATACGGATCGACGATTTTACTAAGTGTTAGCCCCTGTCCGTGAACAACGTCAGACACATGACCTACATATGCCATCTACAAACATTAAATCTCACTTATAAACATAACCTAGCTCCACATGCAGGTTTTCCAATGATTCCGGCCCTCCGACGGTCATTCACCTCCGAAACCCTAGATCGGGGGGGCCCGCATATCTACCCTTATAGCTTTCTCCGTACGAGGATGGACCAATGGACTTTTTTATCTATCTATGTTTGGTTAGCACATATGTACATGGAAAACCAAGGTTGAACACATTTCACCACATTATTCACACCGGTAGACCCGTACCGGGAGTTTCCACATACAGATCGACGATTTTACTAAGTGTTACCCCATGTCCGTGAACAACGTCAGACACATGACCTACATATGCCATCTACAAACATTAAATCACACTTCTAAGCACAACCTAGCTCCACATGCAGGTTTTCCAATGATTCCGGCCCTCCGACGGTCATTCACCTCCGAAACCCTAGATCGGGGGGCCCGCAGATCTACCCTTATAGCTTTCTCCGTACGAGGATGGACCAATGGACTTTTTTATCTATCTATGTTTGGTTAGCACATATGTACATGGAAAACAGAGGTTGAAAACATTTCACCACATTATTCACACCGGTAGACCCGTACCGGGAGTTTCCACATACGGATCGACGATTTTACTAAGTGTTACCCCATGTCCGTGAACAACGTCAGACACATGACCTACATATGCCATCTACAAACATTAAATCACACTTATAAACACAACCTAGCTCCACATGCAGGTTTTCCAATGACTCCGGCCCTCCGACGGTCATTCACCTCCGAAACCCTAGATCGGGGGGGCCCGCAGATCTACCCTTATAGCTTTCTCCGTACGAGGATGGACCAATGGACTTTTTTATCTATCTATGTTTGGTTAGCACATATGTACATGGAAAACCAAGGTTGAACACATTTCACCACATTATTCACACCGGTAGACCCGTACCGGGACTTTCCACATATGGATCGACGATTTTACTAAGTGTTAGCCCATGTCCGTGAATAACGTCAGACACATGACCTACATATGCCATCTACAAACATTAAATCACACTTATAAACACAAACTAGCTCCACATGCAGGTTTTGAAATGATTCCGGCCCTCCGACGGTCATTCACCTCCGAAACCCTAGATCGGGGGGGCCCGCAGATCTACCCTTATAGCTTTCTCCGTACGAGGATGGACCAATGGACTTTTTTATCTATCTATGTTTCGTTAGCACATATGTACATGGAAAACCAAGGTTGAACACATTTCACCACATTATTCACACCGGTAGACCCGTACTGGGAGTTTCCACATACGGATCGACGATTTTACTAAGTGTTAGCCCATGTCCGTGAACAACGTCAGACACATGACCTACATATGCCATCTACAAACATTAAATCACACTTATAAACACAACCTAGCTCCACATGCAGGTTTTCCAATGATTCCGGCCCTCCGACGGTCATTCACCTCCGAAACCCTAGATCGGGGGGGCCCGCAGATCTACCCTTATAGCTTTCTCTGTACGAGGATGGACCAATGGACTTTTTTATCTATCTATGTTTGGTTAGCACATATGTACATGGAAAACCAAGGTTGAACACGTTTCACCACATTATTCACACCGGTAGACCCGTACCGAGAGTTTCCACATACGGATCGACGATTTTACTAAGTGTTAGCCCATGTCCGTGAACAACGTCAGACACATGACCTACATATGCCATCTACAAACATTAAATCTCACTTATAAACATAACCTAGCTCCACATGCAGGTTTTCCAATGATTCCGGCCCTCCGACGGTCATTCACCTCCGAAACCCTAGATCGGGGGGGCCCGCATATCTACCCTTATAGCTTTCTCCGTACGAGGATGGACCAATGGACTTTTTTATCTATCTATGTTTGGTTAGCACATATGTACATGGAAAACCAAGGTTGAACACATTTCACCACATTATTCACACCGGTAGACCCGTACCGGGAGTTTCCACATACAGATCGACGATTTTACTAAGTGTTACCCCATGTCCGTGAACAACGTCAGACACATGACCTACATATGCCATCTACAAACATTAAATCACACTTATAAACACAACCTAGCTCCACATGCAGGTTTTCCAATGACATCGGCCCTCCGACGGTCATTCACCTCCGAAACCCTAGATCGGGGGGGCCCGCAGATCTACCCTTATAGCTTTCTCCGTACGAGGATGTACCAATGGACTTTTTTATCTATCTATGTTTGGTTAGCACATATGTACATGGAAAACCAAGGTTGAACACATTTCACCACATTATTCACACCGGTAGACCCGTACCGGGACTTTCCACATATGGATCGACGATTTTACTAAGTGTTAGCCCATGTCCGTGAACAACGTCAGACACATGACCTACATATGCCATCTACAAACATTAAATCACACTTATAAACACAAACTAGCTCCACATGCAGGTTTTGAAATGATTCCGGCCCTCCGACGGTCATTCACCTCCGAAACCCTAGATCGGGGGGGCCCGCAGATCTACCCTTATAGCTTTCTCCGTACGAGGATGGACCAATGGACTTTTTTATCTATCTATGTTTGGTTAGCACATATGTACATGGAAAACCAAGGTTGAACACATTTCACCACATTATTCACACCGGTAGACCCGTACCGGGAGTTTCCACATACGGATCGACGATTTTACTAAGTGTTACCCCATGTCCGTGAACAACGTCAGACACATGACCTACATATGCCATCTACAAACATTTATCACACTTATAAACATAACCTAGCTCCACATGCAGGTTTTCCAATGATTCCGGCCCTCCGACGGTCATTCACCTCCGAAACCCTAGATCAGGGGGGCCCGCAGATCTACCCTTATAGCTTTCTCCGTACGAGGATGGACCAATGGACTTTTTTATCTATCTATGTTTGGTTAGCACATATGTACATGGAAAACCAAGGTTGAACACGTTTGACCACATTATTCACACCGGTAGACCCGTACCGGGAGTTTCCACATACGGATCGACGATTTTACTAAGTGTTACCCCATGTCCGTGAACAACGTCAGACACATGACCTACATATGCTATCTACAAACATTAAATCACACTTATAAACATAACCTAGCTCCACATGCAGGTTTTCCAATGATTCCGGCCCTCCGACGGTCATTCACCTCCGAAACCCTAGATCGGGGGGGCCCGCAGATCTACCCTTATAGCTTTCTCCGTACGAGGATGGACCAATGGACTTTTTTATCTATCTATATTTGGTTAGCACATATGTACATGGAAAACCAAGGTTGAACACATTTCACCACATTATTCACACCGGTAGACCCGTACCGGGACTTTCCACATATGGATCGACGATTTTACTAAGTGTTAGCCCATGTCCGTGAATAACGTCAGACACATGACCTACATATGCCATCTACAAACATTAAATCACACTTATAAACACAAACTAGCTCCACATGCAGGTTTTGAAATGATTCCGGCCCTCCGACGGTCATTCACCTCCAAAACCCTAGATCGGGGGGCCCGCAGATCTACCCTTATAGCTTTCTCCGTACGAGGATGGACCAATGGACTTTTTTATCTATCTATGTTTGGTTAGCACATATGTACATGGAAAACCAAGGTTGAACACATTTCACCACATTATTCACACCGGTAGACCCGTACCGGGAGTTTCCACATACGGATCGACGATTTTACTAAGTGTTACCCCATGTCCGTGAACAACGTCAGACACATGACCTACATATGCCATCTACAAACATTTATCACACTTATAAACATAACCTAGCTCCACATGCAGGTTTTCCAATGATTCCGGCCCTCCGACGGTCATTCACCTCCGAAACCCTAGATCGGGGGGGCCCGCAGATCTACCCTTATAGCTTTCTCCGTACGAGGATGGACCAATGGACTTTTTTATCTATCTATGTTTGGTTAGCACATATGTACATGGAAAACCAAGGTTGAACACGTTTGACCACATTATTCACACCGGTAGACCCGTACCGGGAGTTTCCACATACGGATCGACGATTTTACTAAGTGTTACCCCATGTCCGTGAACAACGTCAGACACATGACCTACATATGCTATCTACAAACATTAAATCACACTTATAAACATAACCTAGCTCCACATGCAGGTTTTCCAATGATTCCGGCCCTCCGACGGTCATTCACCTTCGAAACCCTAGATCGGGGGGGCCCGCAGATCTACCCTTATAGCTTTCTCCGTACGAGGATGGACCAATGGACTTTTTTATCTATCTATATTTGGTTAGCACATATGTACATGGAAAACCAAGGTTGAACACATTTCACCACATTATTCACACCGGTAGACCAGTACCGGGAGTTTCCACATACGGATCGACGATTTTACTAAGTGTTAGCCCATGTCCGTGAACAACGTCAGACACATGACCTACATATGCCATCTACAAACATTAAATCACACTTATAAACATAACCGAGCTCCACATGCAGGTTTTCCAATGATTCCGGCCCTCCGACGGTCATTCACCTCCGAAACCCTAGATCGGGGGGGGGCGCAGATCTACCCTTATAGCTTTCTCCGTACGAGGATGGACCAATAGACTTTTTTATCTATCTATGTTTGGTTAGAACATATGTACATGGAAAACCAAGGTTGAACACATTTCACCACATTATTCACACCGGTAGACCCGTACCGGGAGTTTCCACATACGGATCGACGATTTTACTAAGTGTTAGCCCATGTCCGTGAACAACGTCAGACACATGACCTACATATGCCATCTACAAACATTAAATCACACTTATAAACACAACCTAGCTCCACATGCAGGTTTTCCAATGATTCCGGCCCTCCGACGGTCATTCACCTCCGAAACCCTAGATCGGGGGGGCCCGCAGATCTACCCTTATAGCTTTCTCCGTACGAGGATGGACCAATGGACTTTTTTATCTATCTATGTTTCGTTAGCACATATGTACATGGAAAACCAAGGTTGAACACATTTCACCACATTATTCACACCGGTAGACCCGTACTGGGAGTTTCCACATACGGATCGACGATTTTACTAAGTGTTAGCCCATGTCCGTGAACAACGTCAGACACATGACCTACATATGCCATCTACAAACATTAAATCACACTTATAAACACAACCTAGCTCCACATGCAGGTTTTCCAATGATTCCGGCCCTCCGACGGTCATTCACCTCCGAAACCCTAGATCGGGGGGGCCCGCAGATCTACCCTTATAGCTTTCTCTGTACGAGGATGGACCAATGGACTTTTTTATCTATCTATGTTTGGTTAGCACATATGTACATGGAAAACCAAGGTTGAACACGTTTCACCACATTATTCACACCGGTAGACCCGTACCGAGAGTTTCCACATACGGATCGACGATTTTACTAAGTGTTAGCCCATGTCCGTGAACAACGTCAGACACATGACCTACATATGCCATCTACAAACATTAAATCTCACTTATAAACATAACCTAGCTCCACATGCAGGTTTTCCAATGATTCCGGCCCTCCGACGGTCATTCACCTCCGAAACCCTAGATCGGGGGGGCCCGCATATCTACCCTTATAGCTTTCTCCGTACGAGGATGGACCAATGGACTTTTTTATCTATCTATGTTTGGTTAGCACATATGTACATGGAAAACCAAGGTTGAACACATTTCACCACATTATTCACACCGGTAGACCCGTACCGGGAGTTTCCACATACAGATCGACGATTTTACTAAGTGTTACCCCATGTCCGTGAACAACGTCAGACACATGACCTACATATGCCATCTACAAACATTAAATCACACTTATAAACACAACCTAGCTCCACATGCAGGTTTTCCAATGACATCGGCCCTCCGACGGTCATTCACCTCCGAAACCCTAGATCGGGGGGGCCCGCAGATCTACCCTTATAGCTTTCTCCGTACGAGGATGTACCAATGGACTTTTTTATCTATCTATGTTTGGTTAGCACATATGTACATGGAAAACCAAGGTTGAACACATTTCACCACATTATTCACACCGGTAGACCCGTACCGGGACTTTCCACATATGGATCGACGATTTTACTAAGTGTTAGCCCATGTCCGTGAACAACGTCAGACACATGACCTACATATGCCATCTACAAACATTAAATCACACTTATAAACACAAACTAGCTCCACATGCAGGTTTTGAAATGATTCCGGCCCTCCGACGGTCATTCACCTCCGAAACCCTAGATCGGGGGGGCCCGCAGATCTACCCTTATAGCTTTCTCCGTACGAGGATGGACCAATGGACTTTTTTATCTATCTATGTTTGGTTAGCACATATGTACATGGAAAACCAAGGTTGAACACATTTCACCACATTATTCACACCGGTAGACCCGTACCGGGAGTTTCCACATACGGATCGACGATTTTACTAAGTGTTACCCCATGTCCGTGAACAACGTCAGACACATGACCTACATATGCCATCTACAAACATTTATCACACTTATAAACATAACCTAGCTCCACATGCAGGTTTTCCAATGATTCCGGCCCTCCGACGGTCATTCACCTCCGAAACCCTAGATCAGGGGGGCCCGCAGATCTACCCTTATAGCTTTCTCCGTACGAGGATGGACCAATGGACTTTTTTATCTATCTATGTTTGGTTAGCACATATGTACATGGAAAACCAAGGTTGAACACGTTTGACCACATTATTCACACCGGTAGACCCGTACCGGGAGTTTCCACATACGGATCGACGATTTTACTAAGTGTTACCCCATGTCCGTGAACAACGTCAGACACATGACCTACATATGCTATCTACAAACATTAAATCACACTTATAAACATAACCTAGCTCCACATGCAGGTTTTCCAATGATTCCGGCCCTCCGACGGTCATTCACCTCCGAAACCCTAGATCGGGGGGGCCCGCAGATCTACCCTTATAGCTTTCTCCGTACGAGGATGGACCAATGGACTTTTTTATCTATCTATATTTGGTTAGCACATATGTACATGGAAAACCAAGGTTGAACACATTTCACCACATTATTCACACCGGTAGACCCGTACCGGGAGTTTCCACATACGGATCGACGATTTTACTAAGTGTTAGCCCATGTCCGTGAACAACGTCAGACACATGACCTACATATGCCATCTACAAACATTAAATCACACTTATAAACATAACCGAGCTCCACATGCAGGTTTTCCAATGATTCCGGCCCTCCGACGGTCATTCACCTCCGAAACCCTAGATCGGGGGGGCCCGCAGATCTACCCTTATAGCTTTCTCCGTACGAGGATGGACCAATAGACTTTTTTATCTATCTATGTTTGGTTAGAACATATGTACATGGAAAACCAAGGTTGAACACATTTCACCTCATTATTCACACCGGTAGACCCGTACCGGGAGTTTCCACATACGGATCGACGATTTTACTAAGTGTTAGCCCATGTCCGTGAACAACGTCAGACACATGACCTACATATGCCATCTACAAACATTAAATCACACTTATAAACATAACCGAGCTCCACATGCAGGTTTTCCAATGAGACCGGCCCTCCGACGGTCATTCACCTCCGAAACCCTAGATCGGGGGGGCCCGCAGATCTACCCTTATAGCTTTCTCCGTACGAGGATGGACCAATAAACTTTTTTATCTATCTATGTTTGGTTAGAACATATGTACATGGAAAACCAAGGTCGAACACATTTCACCACATTATTCACACCGGTAGACCCGTACCGGGAGTTTCCACATACGGATCGACGATTTTACTAAGTGTTAGCCCATGTCCGTGAACAACGTCAGACACATGACCTACATATGCCATCTACAAACATTAAATCACACTTATAAACACAACCTAGCTCCACATCCAGGTTTTCCAATGATTCCGGCCCTCCGACGGTCATTCACCTCCGAAACCCTAGATCGGGGGGGCCCGCAGATCTACCCTTATAGCTTTCTCCGTACGAGGATGGACCAATGGACTTTTTTATCTATCTATGTTTGGTTAGCACATATGTACATGGAAAACCAAGGTTGAACACATTTCACCACATTATTCACACCGGTAGACCCGTACCGGGAGTTTCCACATACGGATCGACGATTTTACTAAGTGTTAGCCCATGTCCGTGAACAACGTCAGACACATGACCTACATATGCCATCTACAAACATTAAATCTCACTTATAAACATAACCTAGCTCCACATGCAGGTTTTCCAATGATTCCGGCCCTCCGACGGTCATTCACCTCCGAAACCCTAGATCGGGGGGGGCCGCATATCTACCCTTATAGCTTTCTCCGTACGAGGATGGACCAATGGACTTTTTTATCTATCTATGTTTGGTTAGCACATATGTACATGGAAAACCAAGGTTGAACACATTTCACCACATTATTCACACCGGTAGACCCGTACCGGGAGTTTCCACATACAGATCAACGATTTTACTAAGTGTTGCCCCATGTCCGTGAACAACGTCAGACACATGACCTACATATGCCATCTACAAACATTAAATCACACTTCTAAACACAACCTAGCTCCACATGCAGGTTTTCCAATGATTCCGGCCCTCCGACGGTCATTCACCTCCGAAACCCTAGATCGGGGGGGCCCGCAGATCTACCCTTATAGCTTTCTCCGTACGAGGATGGACCAATGGACTTTTTTATCTATCTATGTTTGGTTAGCACATATGTACATGGAAAACAGAGGTTGAAAACATTTCACCACATTATTCACACCGGTAGACCCGTACGGGGAGTTTCCACATACGGATCGACGATTTTACTAAGTGTTACCCCATGTCCGTGAACAACGTCAGACACATGACCTACATATGCCATCTACAAACATTAAATCACACTTATAAACACAACCTAGCTCCACATGCAGGTTTTCCAATGACATCGGCCCTCCGACGGTCATTCACCTCCGAAACCCTAGATCGGGGGGGCCCGCAGATCTACCCTTATAGCTTTCTCCGTACGAGGATGGACCAATGGACTTTTTTATCTATCTATGTTTGGTTAGCACATATGTACATGGAAAACCAAGGTTGAACACATTTCACCACATTATTCACACCGGTAGACCCGTACCGGGACTTTCCACATATGGATCGACGATTTTACTAAGTGTTAGCCCATGTCCGTGACCAACGTCAGACACATGACCTACATATGCCATCTACAAACATTAAATCACACTTATAAACACAAACTAGCTCCACATGCAGGTTTTGAAATGATTCCGGCCCTCCGACGGTCATTCACCTCCGAAACCCTAGATCGGGGGGGCCCGCAGATCTACCCTTATAGCTTTCTCCGTACGAGGATGGACCAATGGACTTTTTTATCTATCTATGTTTGGTTAGCACATATGTACATGGAAAACCAAGGTTGAACACATTTCACCACATTATTCACACCGGTAGACCCGTACCGGGAGTTTCCACATACGGATCGACGATTTTACTAAGTGTTACCCCATGTCCGTGAACAACGTCAGACACATGACCTACATATGCCATCTACAAACATTTATCACACTTATAAACATAACCGAGCTCCACATGCAGGTTTTCCAATGATTCCGGCCCTCCGACGGTCATTCACCTCCGAAACCCTAGATCGGGGGGGCCCGCAGATCTACCCTTATAGCTTTCTCCGTACGAGGATGGACGAATAGACTTTTTTATCTATCTATGTTTGGTTAGAACATATGTAAATGGAAAACCAAGGTTGAACACATTTCACCTCATTATTCACACCGGTATACCCGTACCGGGAGTTTCGACATACGGATCGACGATTTTACTAAGTGTTAGCCCATGTCCGTGAACAACGTCAGACACATGACCTACATATGCCATCTACAAACATTAAATCACACTTATAAACATAACCGAGCTCCACATGCAGGTTTTCCAATGAGACCGGCCCTCCGACGGTCATTCACCTCCGAAACCCTAGATCGGGGGGGCCCGCAGATCTACCCTTATAGCTTTCTCCGTACGAGGATGGACCAATAAACTTTTTTATCTATCTATGTTTGGTTTGAACATATGTACATGGAAAACCAAGGTCGAACACATTTCACCACATTATTCACACCGGTAGACCCGTACCGGGAGTTTCCACATACGGATCGACGATTTTACTAAGTGTTAGCCCATGTCCGTGAACAACGTCAGACACATGACCTACATATGCCATCTACAAACATTAAATCACACTTATAAACACAACCTAGCTCCACATGCAGGTTTTCCAATGATTCCGGCCCTCCGACGGTCATTCACCTCCGAAACCGTAGATCGGGGGGGCCCGCAGATCTACCCTTATAGCTTTCTCCGTACGAGGATGGACCAATGGACTTTTTTATCTATCTATGTTTGGTTAGCACATATGTACATGGAAAACCAAGGTTGAACACATTTCACCACATTATTCACACCGGTAGACCCGTACCGGGAGTTTCCACATACGGATCGACGATTTTACTAAGTGTTAGCCCATGTCCGTGAACAACGTCAGACACATGACCTACATATGCCATCTACAAACATTAAATCACACTTATAAACACAACCTAGCTCCACATGCAGGTTTTCCAATGATTCCGGCCCTCCGACGGTCATTCACCTCCGAAACCCTAGATCGGGGGGGCCCGCTGATCTACCCTTATAGCTTTCTCCGTACGAGGATGGACCAATGGACTTTTTTATCTATCTATGTTTGGTTAGCACATATGTACATGGAAAACCAAGGTTGAACACATTTCACCACATTATTCACACCGGTAGACCCGTACCGGGAGTTTCCACATACGGATCGACGATTTTACTAAGTGTTAGCCCATGTCCGTGAACAACGTCAGACACATGACCTACATATGCCATCTACAAACATTAAATCTCACTTATAAACATAACCTAGCTCCACATGCAGGTTTTCCAATGATTCCGGCCCTCCGACGGTCATTCACCTCCGAAACCCTAGATCGGGGGGGCCCGCATATCTACCCTTATAGCTTTCTCCGTACGAGGATGGACCAATGGACTTTTTTATCTATCTATGTTTGGTTAGCACATATGTACATGGAAAACCAAGGTTGAACACATTTCACCACATTATTCACACCGGTAGACCCGTACCGGGAGTTTCCACATACAGATCAACGATTTTACTAAGTGTTACCCCATGTCCGTGAACAACGTCAGACACATGACCTACATATGCCATCTACAAACATTAAATCACACTTCTAAACACAACCTAGCTCCACATGCAGGTTTTCCAATGATTCCGGCCCTCCGACGGTCATTCACCTCCGAAACCCTAGATCGGGGGGCCCGCACATCTACCCTTATAGCTTTCTCCGTACGAGGATGGACCAATGGACTTTTTTATCTATCTATGTTTGGTTAGCACATATGTACATGGAAAACAGAGGTTGAAAACATTTCACCACATTATTCACACCGGTAGACCCGTACCGGGAGTTTCCACATACGGATCGACGATTTTACTAAGTGTTACCCCATGTCCGTGAACAACGTCAGACACATGACCTACATATGCCATCTACAAACATTAAATCACACTTATAAACACAACCTAGCTCCACATGCAGGTTTTCCAATGACATCGGCCCTCCGACGGTCATTCACCTCCGAAACCCTAGATCGGGGGGGCCCGCAGATCTACCCTTATAGCTTTCTCCGTACGAGCATGGACCAATGGACTTTTTTATCTATCTATGTTTGGTTAGCACATATGTACATGGAAAACCAAGGTTGAACACATTTCACCACATTATTCACACCGGTAGACCCGTACCGGGACTTTCCACATATGGATCGACGATTTTACTAAGTGTTAGCCCATGTCCGTGACCAACGTCAGACACATGACCTACATATGCCATCTACAAACATTAAATCACACTTATAAACACAAACTAGCTCCACATGCAGGTTTTGAAATGATTCCGGCCCTCCGACGGTCATTCACCTCCGAAACCCTAGATCGGGGGGGCCCGCAGATCTACCCTTATAGCTTTCTCCGTACGAGGATGGACCAATGGACTTTTTTATCTATCTATGTTTGGTTAGCACATATGTACATGGAAAACCAAGGTTGAACACATTTCACCACATTATTCACACCGGTAGACCCGTACCGGGAGTTTCCACATACGGATCGACGATTTTACTAAGTGTTACCCCATGTCCGTGAACAACGTCAGACACATGACCTACATATGCCATCTACAAACATTTATCACACTTATAAACATAACCTAGCTCCACATGCAGGTTTTCCAATGATTCCGGCCCTCCGACGGTCATTCACCTCCGAAACCCTAGATCGGGGGGGCCCGCAGATCTACCCTTATAGCTTTCTCCGTACGAGGATGGACGAATAGACTTTTTTATCTATCTATGTTTGGTTAGAACATATGTAAATGGAAAACCAAGGTTGAACACATTTCACCTCATTATTCACACCGGTAGACCCGTACCGGGAGTTTCGACATACGGATCGACGATTTTACTAAGTGTTAGCCCATGTCCGTGAACAACGTCAGACACATGACCTACATATGCCATCTACAAACATTAAATCACACTTATAAACATAACCGAGCTCCACATGCAGGTTTTCCAATGAGACCGGCCCTCCGACGGTCATTCACCTCCGAAACCCTAGATCGGGGGGGCCCGCAGATCTACCCTTATAGCTTTCTCCGTACGAGGATGGACCAATAAACTTTTTTATCTATCTATGTTTGGTTTGAACATATGTACATGGAAAACCAAGGTCGAACACATTTCACCACATTATTCACACCGGTAGACCCGTACCGGGAGTTTCCACATACGGATCGACGATTTTACTAAGTGTTAGCCCATGTCCGTGAACAACGTCAGACACATGACCTACATATGCCATCTACAAACATTAAATCACACTTATAAACACAACCTAGCTCCACATGCAGGTTTTCCAATGATTCCGGCCCTCCGACGGTCATTCACCTCCGAAACCGTAGATCGGGGGGGCCCGCAGATCTACCCTTATAGCTTTCTCCGTACGAGGATGGACCAATGGACTTTTTTATCTATCTATGTTTGGTTAGCACATATGTACATGGAAAACCAAGGTTGAACACATTTCACCACATTATTCACACCGGTAGACCCGTACCGGGAGTTTCCACATACGGATCGACGATTTTACTAAGTGTTAGCCCATGTCCGTGAACAACGTCAGACACATGACCTACATATGCCATCTACAAACATTAAATCACACTTATAAACACAACCTAGCTCCACATGCAGGTTTTCCAATGATTCCGGCCCTCCGACGGTCATTCACCTCCGAAACCCTAGATCGGGGGGGGCCGCTGATCTACCCTTATAGCTTTCTCCGTACGAGGATGGACCAATGGACTTTTTTATCTATCTATGTTTGGTTAGCACATATGTACATGGAAAACCAAGGTTGAACACATTTCACCACATTATTCACACCGGTAGACCCGTACCGGGAGTTTCCACATACGGATCGACGATTTTACTAAGTGTTAGCCCATGTCCGTGAACAACGTCAGACACATGACCTACATATGCCATCTACAAACATTAAATCTCACTTATAAACACAACCTAGCTCCACATGCAGGTTTTCCAATGATTCCGGCCCTCCGACGGTCATTCACGTCCGAAACCCTAGATCGGGGGGGCCCGCAGATCTACCCTTATAGCTTTCTCCGTACGAGGATGGACCAATGGACTTTTTTATCTATCTATGTTTGGTTAGCACATATGTACATGGAAAACCAAGGTTGAACACGTTTCACCACATTATTCACACCGGTAGACCCGTACCGGGAGTTTCCACATACGGATCGACGATTTTACTAAGTGTTAGCCCATGTCCGTGAACAACGTCAGACACATGACCTACATATGCCATCTACAAACATTAAATCTCACTTATAAACATAACCTAGCTCCACATGCAGGTTTTCCAATGATTCCGGCCCTCCGACGGTCATTCACCTCTGAAACCCTAGATCGGGGGGGCCCGCATATCTACCCTTATAGCTTTCTCCGTACGAGGATGGACCAATGGACTTTTTTATCTATCTATGTTTGGTTAGCACATATGTACATGGAAAACCAAGGTTGAACACATTTCACCACATTATTCACACCGGTAGACCCGTACCGGGAGTTTCCACATACAGATCGACGATTTTACTAAGTGTTACCCCATGTCCGTGAACAACGTCAGACACATGACCTACATATGCCATCTACAAACATTAAATCACACTTCTAAACACAACCTAGCTCCACATGCAGGTTTTCCAATGATTCCGGCCCTCCGACGGTCATTCACCTCCGAAACCCTAGATCGGGGGGCCCGCAGATCTACCCTTATAGCTTTCTCCGTACGAGGATGGACCAATGGACTTTTTTATCTATCTATGTTTGGTTAGCACATATGTACATGGAAAACAGAGGTTGAAAACATTTCACCACATTATTCACACCGGTAGACCCGTACCGGGAGTTTCCACATACGGATCGACGATTTTACTAAGTGTTACCCCATGTCCGTGAACAACGTCAGACACATGACCTACATATGCCATCTACAAACATTAAATCACACTTATAAACACAACCTAGCTCCACATGCAGGTTTTCCAATGATTCCGGCCCTCCGACGGTCATTCACCTCTGAAACCCTAGATCGGGGGGGCCCGCAGATCTACCCTTATAGCTTTCTCCGTACGAGGATGGACCAATGGAATTTTTTATCTATCTATGTTTGGTTAGCACATATGTACATGGAAAACCAAGGTTGAACACATTTCACCACATTATTCACACCGGTAGACCCGTACCGGGAGTTTCCACATACGGATCGACGATTTTACTAAGTGTTAGCCCATGTCCGTGAACAACGTCAGACACATGACCTACATATGCCATCTACAAACATTAAATCACACTTATAAACACAACCTAGCTCCACATGCAGGTTTTCCAATGATTCCGGCCCTCCGACGGTCATTCACCTCCGAAACCCTATATCGGGGGGGCCCGCAGATCTACCCTTATAGCTTTCTCCGTACGAGGATGGACCAATGGACTTTTTTATCTATCTATGTTTGGTTAGCACATATGTACATGGAAAACCAAGGTTGAACACATTTCACCACATTATTCACACCGGTAGACCCGTACCGGGAGTTTCCACATACGGATCGACGATTTTACTAAGTGTTAGCCCATGTCCGTGAATAACGTCAGACACATGACCTACATATGCCATCTACAAACATTAAATCACACTTATAAACACAAACTAGCTCCACATGCAGGTTTTGAAATGATTCCGGCCCTCCGACGGTCATTCACCTCCGAAACCCTAGATCGGGGGGGCCCGCAGATCTACCCTTATAGCTTTCTCCGTACGAGGATGGACCAATGGACTTTTTTATCTATCTATGTTTGGTTAGCACATATGTACATGGAAAACCAAGGTTGAACACATTTCACCACATTATTCACACCGGTAGACCCGTACCGGGAGTTTCCACATACGGATCGACGATTTTACTAAGTGTTACCCCATGTCCGTGAACAACGTCAGACACATGACCTACATATGCGATCTACAAACATTTATCACACTTATAAACATAACCTAGCTCCACATGCAGGTTTTCCAATGATTCCGGCCCTCCGACGGTCATTCACCTCCGAAACCCTAGATCGGGGGGGCCCGCAGATCTACCCTTATAGCTTTCTCCGTACGAGGATGGACCAATGGACTTTTTTATCTATTTATGTTTGGTTAGCACATATGTACATGGAAAACCAAGGTTGAACACGTTTGACCACATTATTCACACCGGTAGACCCGTACCGGGAGTTTCCACATACGGATCGACGATTTGACTAAGTGTTACCCCATGTCCGTGAACAACGTCAGACACATGACCTACATATGCTATCTACAAACATTAAATCACACTTATAAACATAACCTAGCTCCACATGCAGGTTTTCCAATGATTCCGGCCCTCCGACGGTCATTCACCTCCGAAACCCTAGATCGGGGGGGCCCGCAGATCTACCCTTATAGCTTTCTCCGTACGAGGATGGACCAATGGACTTTTTTATCTATCTATATTTGGTTAGCACATATGTACATGGAAAACCAAGGTTGAACACATTTCACCACATTATTCACACCGGTAGACCAGTACCGGGAGTTTCCACATACGGATCGACGATTTTACTAAGTGTTAGCCCATGTCCGTGAACAACGTCAGACACATGACCTACATATGCCATCTACAAACATTAAATCACACTTATAAACATAACCGAGCTCCACATGCAGGTTTTCCAATGATTCCGGCCCTCCGACGGTCATTCACCTCCGAAACCCTAGATCGGGGGGGCCCGCAGATCTACCCTTATAGCTTTGTCCGTACGAGGATGGACCAATAGACTTTTTTATCTATCTATGTTTGGTTAGAACATATGTACATGGAAAACCAAGGTTGAACACGTTTCACCACATTATTCACACCGGTAGACCCGTACCGGGAGTTTCCACATACGGATCGACGATTTTACTAAGTGTTAGCCCATGTCCGTGAACAACGTCAGACACATGACCTACATATGCCATCTACAAACATTAAATCTCACTTATAAACATAACCTAGCTCCACATGCAGGTTTTCCAATGATTCCGGCCCTCCGACGGTCATTCACCTCTGAAACCCTAGATCGGGGGGGCCCGCATATCTACCCTTATAGCTTTCTCCGTACGAGGATGGACCAATGGACTTTTTTATCTATCTATGTTTGGTTAGCACATATGTACATGGAAAACCAAGGTTGAACACATTTCACCACATTATTCACACCGGTAGACCCGTACCGGGAGTTTCCACATACAGATCGACGATTTTACTAAGTGTTACCCCATGTCCGTGAACAACGTCAGACACATGACCTACATATGCCATCTACAAACATTAAATCACACTTCTAAACACAACCTAGCTCCACATGCAGGTTTTCCAATGATTCCGGCCCTCCGACGGTCATTCACCTCCGAAACCCTAGATCGGGGGGCCCGCAGATCTACCCTTATAGCTTTCTCCGTACGAGGATGGACCAATGGACTTTTTTATCTATCTATGTTTGGTTAGCACATATGTACATGGAAAACAGAGGTTGACAACATTTCACCAAATTATTCACACCGGTAGACCCGTACCGGGAGTTTCCACATACGGATCGACGATTTTACTAAGTGTTACCCCATGTCCGTGAACAACGTCAGACACATGACCTACATATGCCATCTACAAACATTAAATCACACTTATAAACACAACCTAGCTCCACATGCAGGTTTTCCAATGATTCCGGCCCTCCGACGGCCATTCACCTCTGAAACCCTAGATCGGGGGGGCCCGCATATCTACCCTTATAGCTTTCTCCGTACGAGGATGGACCAATGGAATTTTTTATCTATCTATGTTTGGTTAGCACATATGTACATGGAAAACCAAGGTTGAACACATTTCACCACATTATTCACACCGGTAGACCCGTACCGGGAGTTTCCACATACGGATCGACGATTTTACTAAGTGTTAGCCCATGTCCGTGAACAACGTCAGACACATGACCTACATATGCCATCTACAAACATTAAATCACACTTATAAACACAACCTAGCTCCACATGCAGGTTTTCCAATGATTCCGGCCCTCCGACGGTCATTCACCTCCGAAACCCTATATCGGGGGGGCCCGCAGATCTACCCTTATAGCTTTCTCCGTACGAGGATGGACCAATGGACTTTTTTATCTATCTATGTTTGGTTAGCACATATGTACATGGAAAACCAAGGTTGAACACATTTCACCACATTATTCACACCGGTAGACCCGTACCGGGAGTTTCCACATACGGATCGACGATTTTACTAAGTGTTAGCCCATGTCCGTGAATAACGTCAGACACATGACCTACATATGCCATCTACAAACATTAAATCACACTTATAAACACAAACTAGCTCCACATGCAGGTTTTGAAATGATTCCGGCCCTCCGACGGTCATTCACCTCCGAAACCCTAGATCGGGGGGGCCCGCAGATCTACCCTTATAGCTTTCTCCGTACGAGGATGGACCAATGGACTTTTTTATCTATCTATGTTTGGTTAGCACATATGTACATGGAAAACCAAGGTTGAACACATTTCACCACATTATTCACACCGGTAGACCCGTACCGGGAGTTTCCACATACGGATCGACGATTTTACTAAGTGTTACCCCATGTCCGTGAACAACGTCAGACACATGACCTACATATGCGATCTACAAACATTTATCACACTTATAAACATAACCTAGCTCCACATGCAGGTTTTCCAATGATTCCGGCCCTCCGACGGTCATTCACCTCCGAAACCCTAGATCGGGGGGGCCCGCAGATCTACCCTTATAGCTTTCTCCGTACGAGGATGGACCAATGGACTTTTTTATCTATTTATGTTTGGTTAGCACATATGTACATGGAAAACCAAGGTTGAACACGTTTGACCACATTATTCACACCGGTAGACCCGTACCGGGAGTTTCCACATACGGATCGACGATTTGACTAAGTGTTACCCCATGTCCGTGAACAACGTCAGACACATGACCTACATATGCTATCTACAAACATTAAATCACACTTATAAACATAACCTAGCTCCACATGCAGGTTTTCCAATGATTCCGGCCCTCCGACGGTCATTCACCTCCGAAACCCTAGATCGGGGGGGCCCGCAGATCTACCCTTATAGCTTTCTCCGTACGAGGATGGACCAATGGACTTTTTTATCTATCTATATTTGGTTAGCACATATGTACATGGAAAACCAAGGTTGAACACATTTCACCACATTATTCACACCGGTAGACCAGTACCGGGAGTTTCCACATACGGATCGACGATTTTACTAAGTGTTAGCCCATGTCCGTGAACAACGTCAGACACATGACCTACATATGCCATCTACAAACATTAAATCACACTTATAAACATAACCGAGCTCCACATGCAGGTTTTCCAATGATTCCGGCCCTCCGACGGTCATTCACCTCCGAAACCCTAGATCGGGGGGGCCCGCAGATCTACCCTTATAGCTTTCTCCGTACGAGGATGGACCAATAGACTTTTTTATCTATCTATGTTTGGTTAGAACATATGTACATGGAAAACCAAGGTTGAACACATTTCACCACATTATTCACACCGGTAGACCCGTACCGGGAGTTTCCACATACGGATCGACGATTTTACTAAGTGTTAGCCCATGTCCGTGAACAACGTCAGACACATGACCTACATATGCCATCTACAAACATTAAATCACACTTATAAACACAACCTAGCTCCACATGCAGGTTTTCCAATGATTCCGGCCCTCTGACGGTCATTCACCTCCGAAACCCTAGATCGGGGGGGCCCGCAGATCTACCCTTATAGCTTTCTCCGTACGAGGATGGACCAATGGACTTTTTTATCTATCTATGTTTGGTTAGCACATATGTACATGGAAAACCAAGGTTGAACACATTTCACCACATTATTCACACCGGTAGACCCGTACTGGGAGTTTCCACATACGGATCGACGATTTTACTAAGTGTTAGCCCATGTCCGTGAACAACGTCAGACACATGACCTACATATGCCATCTACAAACATTAAATCACACTTATAAACACAACCTAGCTCCACATGCAGGTTTTCCAATGATTCCGGCCCTCCGACGGTCATTCACCTCCGAAACCCTAGATCGGGGGGGCCCGCAGATCTACCCTTATAGCTTTCTCCGTACGAGGATGGACCAATGGACTTTTTTATCTATCTATGTTTGGTTAGCACATATGTACATGGAAAACCAAGGTTGAACACGTTTCACCACATTATTCACACCGGTAGACCCGTACCGGGAGTTTCCACATACGGATCGACGATTTTACTAAGTGTTAGCCCATGTCCGTGAACAACGTCAGACACATGACCTACATATGCCATCTACAAACATTAAATCACACTTATAAACACAAACTAGCTCCACATGCAGGTTATGAAATGATTCCGGCCCTCCGACGGTCATTCACCTCCGAAACCCTAGATCGGGGGGGCCCGCAGATCTACCCTTATAGCTTTCTCCGTACGAGGATGGACCAATGGACTTTTTTATCTATCTATGTTTGGTTAGCACATATGTACATGGAAAACCAAGGTTGAACACATTTCACCACATTATTCACACCGGTAGACCCGTACCGGGAGTTTCCACATACGGATCGACGATTTTACTAAGTGTTACCCCATGTCCGTGAACAACGTCAGACACATGACCTACATATGCAATCTACAAACATTTATCACACTTATAAACACAAACTAGCTCCACATGCAGGTTTTGAAATGATTCCGGCCCTCCGACGGTCATTCACCTCCGAAACCCTAGATCGGGGGGGCCCGCAGATCTACCCTTATAGCTTTCTCCGTACGAGGATGGACCAATGGACTTTTTTATCTATCTATGTTTGGTTAGCACATATGTACATGGAAAACCAAGGTTGAACACATTTCACCACATTATTCACACCGGTAGACCCGTACCGGGAGTTTCCACATACGGATCGACGATTTGACTAAGTGTTACCCCATGTCCGTGAACAACGTCAGACACATGACCTACATATGCTATCTACAAACATTAAATCACACTTATAAACATAACCTAGCTCCACATGCAGGTTTTCCAATGATTCCGGCCCTCCGACGGTCATTCACCTCCGAAACCCTAGATCAGGGGGGCCCGCAGATCTACCCTTATAGCTTTCTCCGTACGAGGATGGACCAATGGACTTTTTTATCTATCTATGTTTGGTTAGCACATATGTACATGGAAAACCAAGGTTGAACACGTTTCACCACATTATTCACACCGGTAGACCAGTACCGGGAGTTTCCACATACGGATCGACGATTTTACTAAGTGTTAGCCCATGTCCGTGAACAACGTCAGACACATGACCTACATATGCCATCTACAAACATTAAATCACACTTATAAACATAACCGAGCTCCACATGCAGGTTTTCCAATGATTCCGGCCCTCCGACGGTCATTCACCTCCGAAACCCTAGATCGGGGGGGCCCGCAGATCTACCCTTATAGCTTTCTCCGTACGAGGATGGACCAATAGACTTTTTTATCTATCTATGTTTGGTTAGAACATATGTACATGGAAAACCAAGGTTGAACACATTTCACCACATTATTCACACCGGTAGACCCGTACCGGGAGTTTCCACATACGGATCGACGATTTTACTAAGTGTTAGCCCATGTCCGTGAACAACGTCAGACACATGACCTACATATGCCATCTACAAACATTAAATCACACTTATAAACACAACCTAGCTCCACATGCAGGTTTTCCAATGATTCCGGCCCTCTGACGGTCATTCACCTCCGAAACCCTAGATCGGGGGGGCCCGCAGATCTACCCTTATAGCTTTCTCCGTACGAGGATGGACCAATGGACTTTTTTATCTATCTATGTTTGGTTAGCACATATGTACATGGAAAACCAAGGTTGAACACATTTCACCACATTATTCACACCGGTAGACCCGTACTGGGAGTTTCCACATACGGATCGACGATTTTACTAAGTGTTAGCCCATGTCCGTGAACAACGTCAGACACATGACCTACATATGCCATCTACAAACATTAAATCACACTTATAAACATAACCGAGCTCCACATGCAGGTTTTCCAATGAGACCGGCCCTCCGACGGTCATTCACCTCCGAAACCCTAGATCGGGGGGGCCCGCAGATCTACCCTTATAGCTTTCTCCGTACGAGGATGGACCAATAAACTTTTTTATCTATCTATGTTTGGTTAGAACATATGTACATGGAAAACCAAGGTCGAACACATTTCACCACATTATTCACACCGGTAGACCCGTACCGGGAGTTTCCACATACGGATCGACGATTTTACTAAGTGTTAGCCCATGTCCGTGAACAACGTCAGACACATGACCTACATATGCCATCTACAAACATTAAATCACACTTATAAACACAACCTAGCTCCACATGCAGGTTTTCCAATGATTCCGGCCCTCCGACGGTCATTCACCTCCGAAACCCTAGATCGGGGGGGCCCGCAGATCTACCCTTATAGCTTTCTCCGTACGAGGATGGACCAATGGACTTTTTTATCTATCTATGTTTGGTTAGCACATATGTACATGGAAAACCAAGGTTGAACACATTTCACCACATTATTCACACCGGTAGACCCGTACCGGGAGTTTCCACATACGGATCGACGATTTTACTAAGTGTTAGCCCATGTCCGTGAACAACGTCAGACATATGACCTACATATGCCATCTACAAACATTAAATCACACTTATAAACACAACCTAGCTCCACATGCAGGTTTTCCAATGATTCCGGCCCTCCGACGGTCATTCACCTCCGAAACCCTAGATCGGGGGGGCCCGCTGATCTACCCTTATAGCTTTCTCCGTACGAGGATGGACCAATGGACTTTTTTATCTATCTATGTTTGGTTAGCACATATGTACATGGAAAACCAAGGTTGAACACATTTCACCACATTATTCACACCGGTAGACCCGTACCGGGAGTTTCCACATACGGATCGACGATTTTACTAAGTGTTAGCCCATGTCCGTGAACAACGTCAGACACATGACCTACATATGCCATCTACAAACATTAAATCTCACTTATAAACATAACCTAGCTCCACATGCAGGTTTTCCAATGATTCCGGCCCTCCGACGGTCATTCACCTCCGAAACCCTAGATCGGGGGGGCCCGCATATCTACCCTTATAGCTTTCTCCGTACGAGGATGGACCAATGGACTTTTTTATCTATCTATGTTTGGTTAGCACATATGTACATGGAAAACCAAGGTTGAACACATTTCACCACATTATTCACACCGGTAGACCCGTACCGGGACTTTCCACATATGGATCGACGATTTTACTAAGTGTTAGCCCATGTCCGTGAACAACGTCAGACACATGACCTACATATGCCATCTACAAACATTAAATCACACTTATAAACACAAACTAGCTCCACATGCAGGTTTTGAAATGATTCCGGCCCTCCGACGGTCATTCACCTCCGAAACCCTAGATCGGGGGGGCCCGCAGATCTAATCTTATAGCTTTCTCCGTACGAGGATGGACCAATGGACTTTTTTATCTATCTATGTTTGGTTAGCACATATGTACATGGAAAACCAAGGTTGAACACATTTCACCACATTATTCACACCGGTAGACCCGTACCGGGAGTTTCCACATACGGATCGACGATTTTACTAAGTGTTACCCCATGTCCGTGAACAACGTCAGACACATGACCTACATATGCCATCTACAAACATTTATCACACTTATAAACATAACCTAGCTCCACATGCAGGTTTTCCAATGATTCCGGCCCTCCGACGGTCATTCACCTCCGAAACCCTAGATCAGGGGGGCCCGCAGATCTACCCTTATAGCTTTCTCCGTACGAGGATGGACCAATGGACTTTTTTATCTATCTATGTTTGGTTAGCACATATGTACATGGAAAACCAAGGTTGAACACGTTTGACCACATTATTCACACCGGTAGACCCGTACCGGGAGTTTCCACATACGGATCGACGATTTTACTAAGTGTTACCCCATGTCCGTGAACAACGTCAGACACATGACCTACATATGCTATCTACAAACATTAAATCACACTTATAAACATAACCTAGCTCCACATGCAGGTTTTCCAATGATTTCGGCCCTCCGACGGTCATTCACCTCCGAAACCCTAGATCGGGGGGGCCCGCAGATCTACCCTTATAGCTTTCTCCGTACGAGGATGGACCAATGGACTTTTTTATCTATCTATATTTGGTTAGCACATATGTACATGGAAAACCAAGGTTGAACACATTTCACCACATTATTCACACCGGTAGACCCGTACCGGGAGTTTCCACATACGGATCGACGATTTTACTAAGTGTTAGCCCATGTCCGTGAACAACGTCAGACACATGACCTACATATGCCATCTACAAACATTAAATCACACTTATAAACATAACCGAGCTCCACATGCAGGTTTTCCAATGATTCCGGCCCTCCGACGGTCATTCACCTCCGAAACCCTAGATCGGGGGGGCCCGCTGATCTACCCTTATAGCTTTCTCCGTACGAGGATGGACCAATAGACTTTTTTATCTATCTATGTTTGGTTAGAACATATGTACATGGAAAACCAAGGTTGAACACATTTCACCTCATTATTCACACCGGTAGACCCGTACCGGGAGTTTCCACATACGGATCGACGATTTTACTAAGTGTTAGCCCATGTCCGTGAACAACGTCAGACACATGACCTACATATGCCATCTACAAACATTAAATCTCACTTATAAACATAACCGAGCTCCACATGCAGGTTTTCCAATGAGACCGGCCCTCCGACGGTCATTCACCTCCGAAACCCTAGATCGGGGGGGCCCGCAGATCTACCCTTATAGCTTTCTCCGTACGAGGATGGACCAATAAACTTTTTTATCTATCTATGTTTGGTTAGAACATATGTACATGGAAAACCAAGGTCGAACACATTTCACCACATTATTCACACCGGTAGACCCGTACCGGGAGTTTCCACATACGGATCGACGATTTTACTAAGTGTTACCCCATGTCCGTGAACAACGTCAGACACATGACCTACATATGCCATCTACAAACATTAAATCACACTTATAAACACAACCTAGCTCCACATGCAGGTTTTCCAATGATTCCGGCCCTCCGACGGTCATTCACCTCCGAAACCCTAGATCGGGGGGCCCGCAGATCTACCCTTATAGCTTTCTCCGTACGAGGATGGACCAATGGACTTTTTTATCTATCTATGTTTGGTTAGCACATATGTACATGGAAAACAGAGGTTGAAAACATTTCACCACATTATTCACACCGGTAGACCCGTACCGGGAGTTTCCACATACGGATCGACGATTTTACTAAGTGTTACCCCATGTCCGTGAACAACGTCAGACACATGACCTACATATGCCATCTACAAACATTAAATCACACTTATAAACACAACCTAGCTCCACATGCAGGTTTTCCAATGACATCGGCCCTCCGACGGTCATTCACCTCCGAAACCCTAGATCGGGGGGGCCCGCAGATCTACCCTTATAGCTTTCTCCGTACGAGGATGGACCAATGGACTTTTTTATCTATCTATGTTTGGTTAGCTCATATGTACATGGAAAACCAAGGTTGAACACATTTCACCACATTATTCACACCGGTAGACCCGTACCGGGACTTTCCACATACGGATCGACGATTTTACTAAGTGTTAGCCCATGTCCGTGAACAACGTCAGACACATGACCTACATATGCCATCTACAAACATTAAATCTCACTTATAAACATAACCTAGCTCCACATGCAGGTTTTCCAATGATTCCGGCCCTCCGACGGTCATTCACCTCCGAAACCCTAGATCGGGGGGGCCCGCATATCTACCCTTATAGCTTTCTCCGTACGAGGATGGACCAATGGACTTTTTTATCTATATATGTTTGGTTAGCACATATGTACATGGAAAACCGAGGTTGAACACATTTCACCACATTATTCACACCGGTAGACCCGTACCGGGAGTTTCCACATACAGATCAACGATTTTACTAAGTGTTACCCCATGTCCGTGAACAACGTCAGACACATGACCTACATATGCCATCTACAAACATTAAATCACACTTCTAAACACAACCTAGCTCCACATGCAGGTTTTCCAATGATTCCGGCCCTCCGACGGTCATTCACCTCCGAAACCCTAGATCGGGGGGCCCGCAGATCTACCCTTATAGCTTTCTCCGTACGAGGATGGACCAATGGACTTTTTTATCTATCTATGTTTGGTTAGCACATATGTACATGGAAAACAGAGGTTGAAAACATTTCACCACATTATTCACACCGGTAGACCCGTACCGGGAGTTTCCACATACGGATCGACGATTTTACTAAGTGTTACCCCATGTCCGTGAACAACGTCAGACACATGACCTACATATGCCATCTACAAACATTAAATCACACTTATAAACAAAACCTAGCTCCACATGCAGGTTTTCCAATGATTCCGGCCCTCCGACGGTCATTCACCTCCGAAACCCTAGATCGGGGGGGCCCGCATATCTACCCTTATAGCTTTCTCCGTACGAGGATGGACCAATGGACTTTTTTATCTATCTATGTTTGGTTAGCACATATGTACATGGAAAACCAAGGTTGAACACATTTCACCACATTATTCACACCGGTAGACCCGTACCGGGAGTTTCCACATACGGATCGACGATTTTACTAAGTGTTAGCCCATGTCCGTGAACAACGTCAGACACATGACCTACATATGCCATCTACAAACATTAAATCACACTTATAAACACAACCTAGCCTACCCTTATAGCTTTCTCCGTACGAGGATGGACCAATGGACTTTTTTATCTATCTATGTTTGGTTAGAACATATGTACATGGAAAACCAAGGTTGAACACATTTCACCTCATTATTCACACCGGTAGACCCGTACCGGGAGTTTCCACATACGGATCGACGATTTTACTAAGTGTTAGCCCATGTCCGTGAACAACGTCAGACACATGACCTACATATGCCATCTACAAACATTAAATCACACTTATAAACATAACCGAGCTCCACATGCAGGTTTTCCAATGAGACCGGCCCTCCGACGGTCATTCACCTCCGAAACCCTAGATCGGGGGGGCCCGCAGATCTACCCTTATAGCTTTCTCCGTACGAGGATGGACCAATGGACTTTTTTATCTATCTATGTTTGGTTAGAACATATGTACATGGAAAACCAAGGTCGAACACATTTCACCACATTATTCACACCGGTAGACCCGTACCGGGAGTTTCCACATACGGATCGACGATTTTACTAAGTGTTAGCCCATGTCCGTGAACAACGTCAGACACATGACCTACATATGCCATCTACAAACATTAAATCACACTTATAAACACAACCTAGCTCCACATGCAGGTTTTCCAATGATTCCGGCCCTCCGACGGTCATTCACCTCCGAAACCCTAGATCGGGGGGGCCCGCAGATCTACCCTTATAGCTTTCTCCGTACGAGGATGGACCAATGGACTTTTTTATCTATCTATGTTTGGTTAGCACATATGTACATGGAAAACCAAGGTTGAACACATTTCACCACATTATTCACACCGGTAGACCCGTACCGGGAGTTTCCACATACAGATCAACGATTTTACTAAGTGTTACCCCATGTCCGTGAACAACGTCAGACACATGACCTACATATGCCATCTACAAACATTAAATCACACTTCTAAACACAACCTAGCTCCACATGCAGGTTTTCCAATGATTCCGGCCCTCCGACGGTCATTCACCTCCGAAACCCTAGATCGGGGGGGCCCGCTGATCTACCCTTATAGCTTTCTCCGTACGAGGATGGACCAATGGACTTTTTTATCTATCTATGTTTGGTTAGCACATATGTACATGGAAAACAGAGGTTGAAAACATTTCACCACATTATTCACACCGGTAGACCCGTACCGGGAGTTTCCACATACGGATCGACGATTTTACTAAGTGTTACCCCATGTCCGTGAACAACGTCAGACACATGACCTACATATGCCATCTACAAACATTAAATCACACTTATAAACACAACCTAGCTCCACATGCAGGTTTTCCAATGATTCCGGCCCTCCGACGGTCATTCACCTCTGAAACCCTAAATCGGGGGGGCCCGCAGATCTACCCTTATAGCTTTCTCCGTACGAGGATGGACCAATGGACTTTTTTATCTATCTATGTTTGGTTAGCACATATGTACATGGAAAACCAAGGTTGAACACATTTCACCACATTATTCACACCGGTAGACCCGTACCGGGACTTTCCACATATGGATCGACGATTTTACTAAGTGTTAGCCCATGTCCGTGAACAACGTCAGACACATGACCTACATATGCCATCTACAAACATTAAATCACACTTATAAACACAACCTAGCTCCACATGCAGGTTTTGAAATGATTCCGGCCCTCCGACGGTCATTCACCTCCGAAACCCTAGATCGGGGGGGCCCGCAGATCTACCCTTATAGCTTTCTCCGTACGAGGATGGACCAATGGACTTTTTTATCTATCTATGTTTGGTTAGCACATATGTACATGGAAAACCAAGGTTCAACACATTTCACCACATTATTCACACCGGTAGACCCGTACCGGGAGTTTCCACATACGGATCGACGATTTTACTAAGTGTTACCCCATGTCCGTGAACAACGTCAGACACATGACCTACATATGCCATCTACAAACATTTATCACACTTATAAACACAACCTAGCTCCACATGCAGGTTTTCCAATGATTCCGGCCCTCCGACGGTCATTCACCTCCGAAACCCTAGATCAGGGGGGCCCGCAGATCTACCCTTATAGCTTTCTCCGTACGAGGATGGACCAATGGACTTTTTTATCTATCTATGTTTGGTTAGCACATATGTACATGGAAAACCAAGGTTGAACACGTTTGACCACATTATTCACACCGGTAGACCCGTACCGGGAGTTTCCACATACGGATCGACGATTTTACTAAGTGTTACCCCATGTCCGTGAACAACGTCAGACACATGACCTACATATGCTATCTACAAACATTAAATCACACTTATAAACATAACCTAGCTCCACATGCAGGTTTTCCAATGATTCCGGCCCTCCGACGGTCATTCACCTCCGAAACCCTAGATCGGGGGGGCCCGCAGATCTACCCTTATAGCTTTCTCCGTACGAGGATGGACCAATGGACTTTTTTATCTATCTATATTTGGTTAGCACATATGTACATGGAAAACCAAGGTTGAACACATTTCACCACATTATTCACACCGGTAGACCCGTACCGGGAGTTTCCACATACGGATCGACGATTTTACTAAGTGTTAGCCCATGTCCGTGAACAACGTCAGACACATGACCTACATATGCCATCTACAAACATTAAATCACACTTATAAACATAACCGAGCTCCACATGCAGGTTTTCCAATGATTCCGGCCCTCCGACGGTCATTCACCTCCGAAACCCTAGATCGGGGGGGCCCGCAGATCTACCCTTATAGCTTTCTCCGTACGAGGATGGACCAATAGACTTTTTTATCTATCTATGTTTGGTTAGAACATATGTACATGGAAAACCAAGGTTGAACACATGTCACCTCATTATTCACACCGGTAGACCCGTACCGGGAGTTTCCACATACGGATCGACGATTTTACTAAGTGTTAGCCCATGTCCGTGAACAACGTCAGACACATGACCTACATATGCCATCTACAAACATTAAATCACACTTATAAACATAACCGAGCTCCACATGCAGGTTTTCCAATGAGACCGGCCCTCCGACGGTCATTCACCTCCGAAACCCTAGATCGGGGGGGCCCGCAGATCTACCCTTATAGCTTTCTCCGTACGAGGATGGACCAATAAACTTTTTTATCTATCTATGTTTGGTTAGAACATATGTACATGGAAAACCAAGGTCGAACACATTTCACCACATTATTCACACCGGTAGACCCGTACCGGGAGTTTCCACATACGGATCGACGATTTTACTAAGTGTTAGCCCATGTCCGTGAACAACGTCAGACACATGACCTACATATGCCATCTACAAACATTAAATCACACTTATAAACACAACCTAGCTCCACATGCAGGTTTTCCAATGATTCCGGCCCTCCGACGGTCATTCACCTCCGAAACCCTAGATCGGGGGGGCCCGCAGATCTACCCTTATAGCTTTCTCCGTACGAGGATGGACCAATGGACTTTTTTATCTATCTATGTTTGGTTAGCACATATGTACATGGAAAACCAAGGTTGAACACATTTCACCACATTATTCACACCGGTAGACCCGTACCGGGAGTTTCCACATACGGATCGACGATTTTACTAAGTGTTAGCCCATGTCCGTGAACAACGTCAGACACATGACCTACATATGCCATCTACAAACATTAAATCACACTTATAAACACAACCTAGCTCCACATGCAGGTTTTCCAATGATTCCGGCCCTCCGACGGTCATTCACCTCCGAAACCCTAGATCGGGGGGGCCCGCTGATCTACCCTTATAGCTTTCTCCGTAAAAGGATGGACCAATGGACTTTTTTATCTATCTATGTTTGGTTAGCACATATGTACATGGAAAACCAAGGTTGAACACATTTCACCACATTATTCACACCGGTAGACCCGTACCGGGAGTTTCCACATACGGATCGACGATTTTACTAAGTGTTAGCCCATGTCCGTGAACAACGTCAGACACATGACCTACATATGCCATCTACAAACATTAAATCTCACTTATAAACATAACCTAGCTCCACATGCAGGTTTTCCAATGATTCCGGCCCTCCGACGGTCATTCACCTCCGAAACCCTAGATCGGGGGGGCCCGCATATCTACCCTTATAGCTTTCTCCGTACGAGGATGGACCAATGGACTTTTTTATCTATCTATGTTTGGTTAGCACATATGTACATGGAAAACCAAGGTTGAACACATTTCACCACATTATTCACACCGGTAGACCCGTACCGGGAGTTTCCACATACAGATCAACGATTTTACTAAGTGTTGCCCCATGTCCGTGAACAACGTCAGACACATGACCTACATATGCCATCTACAAACATTAAATCACACTTATAAACACAACCTAGCTCCACATGCAGGTTTTCCAATGATTCCGGCCCTCCGACGGTCATTCACCTCTGAAACCCTAGATCGGGGGGGCCCGCATATCTACCCTTATAGCTTTCTCCGTACGAGGATGGACCAATGGACTTTTTTATCTATCTATGTTTGGTTAGCACATATGTACATGGAAAACCAAGGTTGAACACATTTCACCACATTATTCACACCGGTAGACCCGTACCGGGAGTTTCCACATACGGATCGACGATTTTACTAAGTGTTAGCCCATGTCCGTGAACAACGTCAGACACATGACCTACATATGCCATCTACAAACATTAAATCACACTTATAAACACAACCTAGCTCCACATGCAGGTTTTCCAATGATTCCGGCCCTCCGACGGTCATTCACCTCCGAAACCCTAGATCGGGGGGGCCCGCATATCTACCCTTATAGCTTTCTCCGTACGAGGATGGACCAATGGACTTTTTTATCTATCTATGTTTGGTTAGCACATATGTACATGGAAAACCAAGGTTGAACACATTTCACCACATTATTCACACCGGTAGACCCGTACCGGGAGTTTCCACATACGGATCGACGATTTTACTAAGTGTTAGCCCATGTCCGTGAACAACGTCAGACACATGACCTACATATGCCATCTACAAACATTAAATCACACTTATAAACACAACCTAGCTCCACATGCAGGTTTTCCAATGATTCCGGCCCTCCGACGGTCATTCACCTCCGAAACCCTAGATCGGGGGGGCCCGCTGATCTACCCTTATAGCTTTCTCCGTACGAGGATGGACCAATGGACTTTTTTATCTATCTATGTTTGGTTAGCACATATGTACATGGAAAACCAAGGTTGAACACATTTCACCACATTATTCACACCGGTAGACCCGTACCGGGAGTTTCCACATACGGATCGACGATTTTACTAAGTGTTACCCCATGTCCGTGAACAACGTCAGACACATGACCTACATATGCCATCTACAAACATTTATCACACTTATAAACACAACCTAGCTCCACATGCAGGTTTTCCAATGATTCCGGCCCTCCGACGGTCATTCACCTCCGAAACCCTAGATCAGGGGGGCCCGCAGATCTACCCTTATAGCTTTCTCCGTACGAGGATGGACCAATGGACTTTTTTATCTATCTATGTTTGGTTAGCACATATGTACATGGAAAACCAAGGTTGAACACGTTTGACCACATTATTCACACCGGTAGACCCGTACCGGGAGTTTCCACATACGGATCGACGATTTTACTAAGTGTTACCCCATGTCCGTGAACAACGTCAGACACATGACCTACATATGCTATCTACAAACATTAAATCACACTTATAAACATAACCTAGCTCCACATGCAGGTTTTCCAATGATTCCGGCCCTCCGACGGTCATTCACCTCCGAAACCCTAGATCGGGGGGGCCCGCAGATCTACCCTTATAGCTTTCTCCGTACGAGGATGGACCAATGGACTTTTTTATCTATCTATATTTGGTTAGCACATATGTACATGGAAAACCAAGGTTGAACACATTTCACCACATTATTCACACCGGTAGACCCGTACCGGGAGTTTCCACATACGGATCGACGATTTTACTAAGTGTTAGCCCATGTCCGTGAACAACGTCAGACACATGACCTACATATGCCATCTACAAACATTAAATCACACTTATAAACATAACCGAGCTCCACATGCAGGTTTTCCAATGATTCCGGCCCTCCGACGGTCATTCACCTCCGAAACCCTAGATCGGGGGGGCCCGCAGATCTACCCTTATAGCTTTCTCCGTACGAGGATGGACCAATAGACTTTTTTATCTATCTATGTTTGGTTAGAACATATGTACATGGAAAACCAAGGTTGAACACATGTCACCTCATTATTCACACCGGTAGACCCGTACCGGGAGTTTCCACATACGGATCGACGATTTTACTAAGTGTTAGCCCATGTCCGTGAACAACGTCAGACACATGACCTACATATGCCATCTACAAACATTAAATCACACTTATAAACATAACCGAGCTCCACATGCAGGTTTTCCAATGAGACCGGCCCTCCGACGGTCATTCACCTCCGAAACCCTAGATCGGGGGGGCCCGCAGATCTACCCTTATAGCTTTCTCCGTACGAGGATGGACCAATAAACTTTTTTATCTATCTATGTTTGGTTAGAACATATGTACATGGAAAACCAAGGTCGAACACATTTCACCACATTATTCACACCGGTAGACCCGTACCGGGAGTTTCCACATACGGATCGACGATTTTACTAAGTGTTAGCCCATGTCCGTGAACAACGTCAGACACATGACCTACATATGCCATCTACAAACATTAAATCACACTTATAAACACAACCTAGCTCCACATGCAGGTTTTCCAATGATTCCGGCCCTCCGACGGTCATTCACCTCCGAAACCCTAGATCGGGGGGGCCCGCAGATCTACCCTTATAGCTTTCTCCGTACGAGGATGGACCAATGGACTTTTTTATCTATCTATGTTTGGTTAGCACATATGTACATGGAAAACCAAGGTTGAACACATTTCACCACATTATTCACACCGGTAGACCCGTACCGGGAGTTTCCACATACGGATCGACGATTTTACTAAGTGTTAGCCCATGTCCGTGAACAACGTCAGACACATGACCTACATATGCCATCTACAAACATTAAATCACACTTATAAACACAACCTAGCTCCACATGCAGGTTTTCCAATGATTCCGGCCCTCCGACGGTCATTCACCTCCGAAACCCTAGATCGGGGGGGCCCGCTGATCTACCCTTATAGCTTTCTCCGTACAAGGATGGACCAATGGACTTTTTTATCTATCTATGTTTGGTTAGCACATATGTACATGGAAAACCAAGGTTGAACACATTTCACCACATTATTCACACCGGTAGACCCGTACCGGGAGTTTCCACATACGGATCGACGATTTTACTAAGTGTTAGCCCATGTCCGTGAACAACGTCAGACACATGACCTACATATGCCATCTACAAACATTAAATCTCACTTATAAACATAACCTAGCTCCACATGCAGGTTTTCCAATGATTCCGGCCCTCCGACGGTCATTCACCTCCGAAACCCTAGATCGGGGGGGCCCGCATATCTACCCTTATAGCTTTCTCCGTACGAGGATGGACCAATGGACTTTTTTATCTATCTATGTTTGGTTAGCACATATGTACATGGAAAACCAAGGTTGAACACATTTCACCACATTATTCACACCGGTAGACCCGTACCGGGAGTTTCCACATACAGATCAACGATTTTACTAAGTGTTGCCCCATGTCCGTGAACAACGTCAGACACATGACCTACATATGCCATCTACAAACATTAAATCACACTTATAAACACAACCTAGCTCCACATGCAGGTTTTCCAATGATTCCGGCCCTCCGACGGTCATTCACCTCTGAAACCCTAGATCGGGGGGGCCCGCATATCTACCCTTATAGCTTTCTCCGTACGAGGATGGACCAATGGACTTTTTTATCTATCTATGTTTGGTTAGCACATATGTACATGGAAAACCAAGGTTGAACACATTTCACCACATTATTCACACCGGTAGACCCGTACCGGGAGTTTCCACATACGGATCGACGATTTTACTAAGTGTTAGCCCATGTCCGTGAACAACGTCAGACACATGACCTACATATGCCATCTACAAACATTAAATCACACTTATAAACACAACCTAGCTCCACATGCAGGTTTTCCAATGATTCCGGCCCTCCGACGGTCATTCACCTCCGAAACCCTAGATCGGGGGGGCCCGCATATCTACCCTTATAGCTTTCTCCGTACGAGGATGGACCAATGGACTTTTTTATCTATCTATGTTTGGTTAGCACATATGTACATGGAAAACCAAGGTTGAACACATTTCACCACATTATTCACACCGGTAGACCCGTACCGGGAGTTTCCATATACGGATCGACGATTTTACTAAGTGTTAGCCCATGTCCGTGAACAACGTCAGACACATGACCTACATATGCCATCTACAAACATTAAATCACACTTATAAACACAACCTAGCTCCACATGCAGGTTTTCCAATGATTCCGGCCCTCCGACGGTCATTCACCTCCGAAACCCTAGATCGGGGGGGCCCGCTGATCTACCCTTATAGCTTTCTCCGTACGAGGATGGACCAATGGACTTTTTTATCTATCTATGTTTGGTTAGCACATATGTACATGGAAAACCAAGGTTGAACACATTTCACCACATTATTCACACCGGTAGACCCGTACCGGGAGTTTCCACATACGGATCGACGATTTTACTAAGTGTTAGCCCATGTCCGTGAACAACGTCAGACACATGACCTACATATGCCATCTACAAACATTAAATCACACTTATAAACACAACCTAGCTCCACATGCAGGTTTTCCAATGATTCCGGCCCTCCGACGGTCATTCACCTCCGAAACCCTAGATCGGGGGGGCCCGCAGATCTACCCTTATAGCTTTCTCCGTACGAGGATGGACCAATGGACTTTTTTATCTATCTATGTTTGGTTAGCACATATGTACATGGAAAACCAAGGTTGAACACATTTCACCACATTATTCACACCGGTAGACCCGTACCGGGAGTTTCCACATACAGATCAACGATTTTACTAAGTGTTACCCCATGTCCGTGAACAACGTCAGACACATGACCTACATATGCCATCTACAAACATTAAATCACACTTCTAAACACAACCTAGCTCCACATGCAGGTTTTCCAATGATTCCGGCCCTCCGACGGTCATTCACCTCCGAAACCCTAGATCGGGGGGGCCCGCTGATCTACCCTTATAGCTTTCTCCGTACGAGGATGGACCAATGGACTTTTTTATCTATCTATGTTTGGTTAGCACATATGTACATGGAAAACAGAGGTTGAAAACATTTCACCACATTATTCACACCGGTAGACCCGTACCGGGAGTTTCCACATACGGATCGACGATTTTACTAAGTGTTACCCCATGTCCGTGAACAACGTCAGACACATGACCTACATATGCCATCTACAAACATTAAATCACACTTATAAACACAACCTAGCTCCACATGCAGGTTTTCCAATGATTCCGGCCCTCCGACGGTCATTCACCTCTGAAACCCTAGATCGGGGGGGCCCGCAGATCTACCCTTATAGCTTAATCCGTACGAGGATGGACCAATGGACTTTTTTATCTATCTATGTTTGGTTAGCACATATGTACATGGAAAACCAAGGTTGAACACATTTCACCACATTATTCACACCGGTAGACCCGTACCGGGACTTTCCACATATGGATCGACGATTTTACTAAGTGTTAGCCCATGTCCGTGAACAACGTCAGACACATGACCTACATATGCCATCTACAAACATTAAATCACACTTATAAACACAACCTAGCTCCACATGCAGGTTTTGAAATGATTCCGGCCCTCCGACGGTCATTCACCTCCGAAACCCTAGATCGGGGGGGCCCGCAGATCTACCCTTATAGCTTTCTCCGTACGAGGATGGACCAATGGACTTTTTTATCTATCTATGTTTGGTTAGCACATATGTACATGGAAAACCAAGGTTGAACACATTTCACCACATTATTCACACCGGTAGACCCGTACCGGGAGTTTCCACATACGGATCGACGATTTTACTAAGTGTTACCCCATGTCCGTGAACAACGTCAGACACATGACCTACATATGCCATCTACAAACATTTATCACACTTATAAACACAACCTAGCTCCACATGCAGGTTTTCCAATGATTCCGGCCCTCCGACGGTCATTCACCTCCGAAACCCTAGATCAGGGGGGCCCGCAGATCTACCCTTATAGCTTTCTCCGTACGAGGATGGACCAATGGACTTTTTTATCTATCTATGTTTGGTTAGCACATATGTACATGGAAAACCAAGGTTGAACACGTTTGACCACATTATTCACACCGGTAGACCCGTACCGGGAGTTTCCACATACGGATCGACGATTTTACTAAGTGTTACCCCATGTCCGTGAACAACGTCAGACACATGACCTACATATGCTATCTACAAACATTAAATCACACTTATAAACATAACCTAGCTCCACATGCAGGTTTTCCAATGATTCCGGCCCTCCGACGGTCATTCACCTCCGAAACCCTAGATCGGGGGGGCCCGCAGATCTACCCTTATAGCTTTCTCCGTACGAGGATGGACCAATGGACTTTTTTATCTATCTATATTTGGTTAGCACATATGTACATGGAAAACCAAGGTGGAACACATTTCACCACATTATTCACACCGGTAGACCCGTACCGGGAGTTTCCACATACGGATCGACGATTTTACTAAGTGTTAGCCCATGTCCGTGAACAACGTCAGACACATGACCTACATATGCCATCTACAAACATTAAATCACACTTATAAACATAACCGAGCTCCACATGCAGGTTTTCCAATGATTCCGGCCCTCCGACGGTCATTCACCTCCGAAACCCTAGATCGGGGGGGCCCGCAGATCTACCCTTATAGCTTTCTCCGTACGAGGATGGACCAATAGACTTTTTTATCTATCTATGTTTGGTTAGAACATATGTACATGGAAAACCAAGGTTGAACACATGTCACCTCATTATTCACACCGGTAGACCCGTACCGGGAGTTTCCACATACGGATCGACGATTTTACTAAGTGTTAGCCCATGTCCGTGAACAACGTCAGACACATGACCTACATATGCCATCTACAAACATTAAATCACACTTTGAAACATAACCGAGCTCCACATGCAGGTTTTCCAATGAGACCGGCCCTCCGACGGTCATTCACCTCCGAAACCCTAGATCGGGGGGGCCCGCAGATCTACCCTTATAGCTTTCTCCGTACGAGGATGGACCAATAAACTTTTTTATCTATCTATGTTTGGTTAGAACATATGTACATGGAAAACCAAGGTCGAACACATTTCACCACATTATTCACACCGGTAGACCCGTACCGGGAGTTTCCACATACGGATCGACGATTTTACTAAGTGTTAGCCCATGTCCGTGAACAACGTCAGACACATGACCTACATATGCCATCTACAAACATTAAATCACACTTATAAACACAACCTAGCTCCACATGCAGGTTTTCCAATGATTCCGGCCCTCCGACGGTCATTCACCTCCGAAACCCTAGATCGGGGGGGCCCGCAGATCTACCCTTATAGCTTTCTCCGTACGAGGATGGAACAATGGACTTTTTTATCTATCTATGTTTGGTTAGCACATATGTACATGGAAAACCAAGGTTGAACACATTTCACCACATTATTCACACCGGTAGACCCGTACCGGGAGTTTCCACATACGGATCGACGATTTTACTAAGTGTTAGCCCATGTCCGTGAACAACGTCAGACACATGACCTACATATGCCATCTACAAACATTAAATCACACTTATAAACACAACCTAGCTCCACATGCAGGTTTTCCAATGATTCCGGCCCTCCGACGGTCATTCACCTCCGAAACCCTAGATCGGGGGGGCCCGCTGATCTACCCTTATAGCTTTCTCCGTACGAGGATGGACCAATGGACTTTTTTATCTATCTATGTTTGGTTAGCACATATGTACATGGAAAACCAAGGTTGAACACATTTCACCACATTATTCACACCGGTAGACCCGTACCGGGAGTTTCCACATACGGATCGACGATTTTACTAAGTGTTAGCCCATGTCCGTGAACAACGTCAGACACATGACCTACATATGCCATCTACAAACATTAAATCTCACTTATAAACATAACCTAGCTCCACATGCAGGTTTTCCAATGATTCCGGCCCTCCGACGGTCATTCACCTCCGAAACCCTAGATCGGGGGGGCCCGCATATCTACCCTTATAGCTTTCTCCGTACGAGGATGGACCAATGGACTTTTTTATCTATCTATGTTTGGTTAGCACATATGTACATGGAAAACCAAGGTTGAACACATTTCACCACATTATTCACACCGGTAGACCCGTACCGGGAGTTTGCACATACAGATCAACGATTTTACTAAGTGTTGCCCCATGTCCGTGAACAACGTCAGACACATGACCTACATATGCCATCTACAAACATTAAATCACACTTATAAACACAACCTAGCTCCACATGCAGGTTTTCCAATGATTCCGGCCCTCCGACGGTCATTCACCTCTGAAACCCTAGATCGGGGGGGCCCGCATATCTACCCTTATAGCTTTCTCCGTACGAGGATGGACCAATGGACTTTTTTATCTATCTATGTTTGGTTAGCACATATGTACATGGAAAACCAAGGTTGAACACATTTCACCACATTATTCACACCGGTAGACCCGTACCGGGAGTTTCCACATACGGATCGACGATTTTACTAAGTGTTAGCCCATGTCCGTGAACAACGTCAGACACATGACCTACATATGCCATCTACAAACATTAAATCACACTTATAAACACAACCTAGCTCCACATGCAGGTTTTCCAATGATTCCGGCCCTCCGACGGTCATTCACCTCCGAAACCCTAGATCGGGGGGGCCCGCATATCTACCCTTATAGCTTTCTCCGTACGAGGATGGACCAATGGACTTTTTTATCTATCTATGTTTGGTTAGCACATATGTACATGGAAAACCAAGGTTGAACACATTTCACCACATTATTCACACCGGTAGACCCGTACCGGGAGTTTCCACATACGGATCGACGATTTTACTAAGTGTTAGCCCATGTCCGTGAACAACGTCAGACACATGACCTACATATGCCATCTACAAACATTAAATCACACTTATAAACACAACCTAGCTCCACATGCAGGTTTTCCAATGATTCCGGCCCTCCGACGGTCATTCACCTCCGAAACCCTAGATCGGGGGGGCCCGCTGATCTACCCTTATAGCTTTCTCCGTACGAGGATGGACCAATGGACTTTTTTATCTATCTATGTTTGGTTAGCACATATGTACATGGAAAACCAAGGTTGAACACATTTCACCACATTATTCACACCGGTAGACCCGTACCGGGAGTTTCCACATACGGATCGACGATTTTACTAAGTGTTAGCCCATGTCCGTGAACAACGTCAGACACATGACCTACATATGCCATCTACAAACATTAAATCTCACTTATAAACATAACCTAGCTCCACATGCAGGTTTTCCAATGATTCCGGCCCTCCGACGGTCATTCACCTCCGAAACCCTAGATCGGGGGGGCCCGCTGTTGGGGAACGCGGCAGAAAACAAAAAATTTCCGCACTACGAACAACCCAGGACCACTATGGAGACTGCATACAAGGTTTTGATCTAATCGTTACCGACTCGTAGCGCAGCGGAAGTAGAGTCGATGTAGATCGTTGGTGCAGACCCCCGCAGCTAGGATTTACAACCTCCCAACCGCGAGGATGTTCTCCCTCGTCTGCTCCTCGGACAGCGCTCCGAGAGGCGGTCGGACAGTCCCTCGGACGATGTCACGGACAGCCCTTCGGGAGGACCCTCGAAACTTGAACGGTAACTCGGACAGCCCTTCGGGAGGACCCTCGAACAGTCCCTCGGGCAAAAGATCGAAACTACGACCTCTCTACGGGGTTGCACACATACGGTGTCATCTATCCGGCAGGGCTTCGCCGTCCAGAACTAGTTCCTGCCGGAACCTAGACAGCCTTTCGGCTCTACGAAACTATTTCGTGGGAGGGAGAGAAGAAAGCCAGATCATGCAATGGCACTTGTTGAGAGTTCAAGTGAGAACTTGGATCAGATTTGAGAGACCCCTCTCCACCCCTATTTATAGGGTGAGAGGCTATGGGGAAAAACCCAAAATGCCCTCCAAACTGCATCATTGCCTGCATCATCATGCAAGCTGCATCATCGCCTGCATCATCATGCAAGCTGCATCATCGCATGCATCATCATGCAAGCTGCATCATCGCCTGCATCATCATGCAAGCTGCATCATCGCCTGCATCATCATGCAAGCTGCATCATCGCCTGCATCATCATGAATAGTGTATCCACTATTCATGAAGACATTTATCTGCGACCGTAAAATCCGAAACTTTTCTGTAGGTCTTAGAAAAATTCCAGTACCCACTAAAAGGATTTTGGATGCGTTCCGAAACAATTCCGGATTAGTGATTTTCATCTGCGAAAAGCAACCAAAGCGGTTCCGGCAGCTCCGGAACATTTCCGGTTTTTTCTCTTTGGAAAAATCCCAGAAGTTCCCAGAACAATTCTGGCACCCTCCAAGAATTTCCAGGCGTGTGTCGAAACCATTTTGACTTAATGATATATTCCGAAACAACTTTTCGGTTTTACCAAAATTATTCCGGTGTTCTCTTTCCGGAACTTTTCCGTTTTCTCCGAAACCTTTCCGGTGACTTTCTCTCAGACTCCCTGTCTAGTATTCAACAGATAGATGACCCTTAAGCGTGTGACCCTATAGGTTCGGTGAAGTATAGACATGACCCGGAACACTTTCCGATCAATGATCAACATCGGAGCCGTGGACACCCATATTGACCCCTATACCCACACGAATAAAAATTCGAGTGAACCTCCAGTTGCCGTGTGCTATTCCTGTTGCTTCGCGATATGTTAAAAATACCCGAGGTGAGACTTATCGGCATCCCCGTGGATCAACACTTGTCCACTATGCCAGTTACCTCGTTACTGGTATTGTTCTCTTTTCTCGTTCCCGCGTTCCGGCATCCCTGTGATCAAATCACACTGTGTCTGGCCAGACAATGGTGGATACCGTAACACCGAGAGGGCCCGAAGAATATCTCTCCATCGACGGAGGAGCAAATCCCAATCTTGAGCTACCTAGTTCCTTGTCATACTTTTCCGTGAACCCGTAAGCCGCCGTAATAGCCACCCTTTTACAGATGACGTTTAACAAACCCCAAAGTTCACGAAGCAAGTACGAAGGAACTCGATACTCTCATGGTCTAAGGAATTATGCAAACGCTCAACTTTCTCTGTGTTATAATCCATTAACTGGTGACGAATGTATCTCATAGCATAACATCAATCTGGGTCGATTCAACACAAATGTTCTTCTAACATTGTGCCCTCAAAATTGCCGGCATAGTCATGCCCATGATCAGGAAAACAGAACCATCATGCAACACTTGAGCTAGTCTTAGAGGCGAGACTAGGAATATATATATTTTATCCGTTTATTATTCCACACGTGCATATGAGTCTTCCTCCAAGCCTCGTGGTTATTGCAGACTCGAGAACCATAGCAGTTATAGCATGGAATATAAACATAATTAGGAACATGGGGATAAATAATAACATTTATTATTGCCTCTAGGGCATATCTCCTACAGACTCCCACTTGCACTAGAGTCAATAATCTAGTCAATGCTAATGCACTTTACACCTACGGCATACTGGTGTAAAATATGCTTCACATGTGGTATAGCCTGATGTCCAACGGATCTGACAACTTCAACTCCGTGTGTATCTTTGCATATCCTCGCGTTTTCACGCTTTCACAAAATTCATACTTTGTGTGGACTTGGCTTTGTATATATGCGAATCACTGGTCGAACCTTGATTCCTCAGACTGAGCTATGGAGCAACTATCTTCAATAGTGTTCCATTGACCAAAGCCATATTGGAACCATACTAAGTTCATGAATGAACTATATGATTCAACATTTTCTTTGTTGCTTCTAAAGCAGCAACATACATAGCCATTTGTTATAGAATTTCGCCACAGTAACCTGTTATGAACAATTCCAACTTACTGTGCCACCATATTGTGTATTACACACAAAAATACTTTAACTCAAATCGAAAATCGCATGGAGCATTGATGAAGACCGTATCGATGTAATTACTTACAACAAGTACTTCATAATCTCTTCTTGCGAGAAATCATGTCATCAGTGCTACTTTAGTACTCAATGACATTTTTCACTGTTGTCCCACGATCAGTTCTTTGATCACTTTGGTATCTATACTCGCAACAACTTTGGAGTATTGGACATATCTGGTTGTTTTACATACCATGGAATACATGATTAATCCCAACACGAAGGTGTGTGGAATCTCCATTATGTAATTTGCTCATCAGTGTTTTGGGACACTGAGTCTTGCAAAAACTCTTTCCATGTGACTTTGGCAAGAATCACTCCTTGTCGTTTTTAACGCTAAACTGTTTTAGCACCTTGTCAATATGTATTTTGGCTTAGCCCTATTAGGCAATTCTATCTCTTAGATAATTATGCCTAATATCAAGGCTACTTAGCCCAAGCACTTCATCGAAAGACTATTTTCAATGAAGTCCCAATTCGTGTCAAGAAGTTTATATTATTTCTAATTAACAATGTGTCAAGCACACACAAGGTTTTTAGAAATATTATTATGCTCCCACTTACATTCTTGCAATCACAAGCATCTTCGTTATCCATTGATGAAATCAAACTATTTTGACTATTTCATCAAAAACAAAGATTCCAACTCCATTATGCTCTCTTTTGTCCATCGCAGGAACTCTGAAGTTTGCATACTCACTAGCATCCTCTGGACTGACAAAATACCTTGGACTGTATCATATGCAAGTCCGAGGTAGTATTTCCATCTTATGGAAATCCTTTTGGCATCCATGTTTCATATCTCATGAATGAAATATGTATTAATTGCTAGTTTAACCCGAACCGACTTTAAGTATCGCTACGGAGAGACAATCTCGACGTAGTTAATTCCTTGAAATTGTTATAAGCAACAAGTCGAGCTTTATGGATAAAACATTTTTATCCGTATCAGTTTATAGTTCCATTAATATTCGTTAGACTCTAAGTCTTCCGAATGGTCCATCAAGATACAATCTTGAATTACGTATATGGAAACTATCTAGGATTTGTATTGGCATTTAGCCAATTCCGGAGTCAGGGCCCATCATCGCTTCCTTGATTATCGTAGGTATGCTGTTGTCTAACAACAATATCTCGTTTGCGCACCTGAGAGGTTTGCACGAGTTTTGCCTACGTGGCTCAGTTGCAAGTTTGACCGAAGTCCATACATCTCATGTAGAGGCTTCCGTATCAGTTGCAGTAGGAAACTCTGGAATCACTTCCAAGGTTCCTTTCCTTTGATCTGATGACGAAGATACTGTTATCTCGTCGAGTTGCACTGTCCTCCCACTCACCTTTTTGCAAGAACCATTCTCTTTAAAAGCATACCGTTCTTTGTGGCAAAACCTTTTGCCTCGGTATAGTGGTGGAGGAATTCCCAATAATTTGGGATAACCTACGAAGTAGCACTTGTCTGATTTGGAATAGGTTTGTAAACAGTTTACACAAGCCCCATATTCCAAATGTTAAGAAAAGATAAAACATGGTTGGGCGTACCATACCATGGCGTCATTTCAACAGACCTGATGGCGCTCTTTTCAGTGTAAAAGCCGCAGTCTCTAAAGCATTACATTAAAAGGGATAATGGCAAATTTATTTATGTCATCTTTGATCTTACCATGTCATGAATGGTTCGATTAATTCTTCACGGACTTTCCACTTGCAGTGGTGTTCCGGGAGGTGTAAGTTATGAAAACTCTTTTCATAACTCATCAGACATTCGCTAAACTTGTAACTCAAAATATTCCTTTCTGCAATCGAATTGTAGAAACATAATTTTCTTGTTACAATAACTTCCACTACTAGTAACAACATTTATCGGACTACATACATCAAAATGTATGATCACGAATAAGTTTGTTGCTCGTTCCTTATGGCCTGTGAACGGTATTTCAGTCACTTGACCTTTCGGACGAAGGTTGCAAGTGTCAGATGATTCATAATCAAATGACTTTAAAATCCATCATTATGGAATTTCTCCATGCGGGTTTCTCCAATGTGACCAAATGCAGTGCCACTCATATGTGGTATTCTTTTAGTCTTTCGACATTTAGCGTCATTGTTATGGATGTATCATATTACCATCAATATTCGTAACATACATCCCATCCCCGATGGAAGCATGGCCCTTTATGTTATTCATAATACTGAACAACAATTGTTCTTTTATGAACAACCTTCTTGCAACATACTTTATGCAATGGGCTAGAGTGTATAAAACTCTAAAACGAATTATGAAAATAAATACAGATGGTGATACACCGATGGAAGGTATAGTAACTTTTACTATGTTCCCAGCGCGTATCTAAACCTCATTACTGGCAAGTCTTTTAGGCCGTAGTGGTTCTAGCATCGAGTTGCAACAGAATGCAATCGAGCGGGTATTCCTGTGATCAACTTTTAATCATAATACCCAAGAATTATGGACTAACTGTTTAATCACAATTCCCAAGAACTATTTATTTTTGACCAGCCTTCCATACATCAATAACTTTCATGACTTTTATACATGAGCTGGACATTCCAGTCTTCTTTCTTTTTGCCCTTATACTTTTAACAGTTTAACTTTCAATATATTTCTCCTACTCTCAGAAGAAGCACCCAACTTTAAGAGCGGCGTTAGCCCCGGACTTCCTAGGCGTGTGAGTCACACTAACACCCTTTGGACATTTCCTTTCTCTTTAAGTTGTTTGTTTTATTCACCTTCATCATATGACAGGCGTTCTTCTGGATCCCTCTCTTATCAGTCAAATGCCCAGTAAACACTTTACTAATACTTTGCAAACAAATATTGCTTTGGATATCTCATATCTTTTAGCCTTTGTCTGTATCTGAAAACAATTTTCAGTTCCATGAATACTACATAACTATCCCAAACTTGTGAAGTTCGGGTCTTATGGAAGCAAACGTATTGCACTTGACCACAATGGAATTCTAGCTTTTGGATCGAAGGACGAGAGTCACATCATCCATAGCATTAGCGGGAGGACACCGAAAGCATGCGATAGGACAAAATCCTTCTCGGCACTCTTGAGGACAATCCTCGCATTACGTTACCAACCGTAAAGTTTTGACCAGATATTTAACAGCTTATTCAATTTTAATAGGGAAGGTGGAAACGCGAGCCATTATTCTACAACTATTAGCAAATTATACTTAGACAGTGTTCATAATTAATTGCACTCAGAATTAAACAAGTTAATTCTAAAATGCGCTCCCACTCAAATAAATATCTCTCAAAATTGATTATGAGTGATTCAAGATCCAAATATCAATACAACGCCATAGAATCATCATCTCATGACGAGGATTTTGATTTGGTAGGCCAACTTGCCGATCACATCTCTATGTGACTCTTGTTCATCTTTCGATGCGTGTGTTCCGAGCTCAGGACGATCCTGCCATGAACGTCAAGACAACCAAGTGATCTTGCTGCGAGGTCTGACCTCACCCGCCTTACATTTCTCCAGTCGTTCGTACCCATGCATCCATGGCGCACCCCGAAAGGATAGATGCTGTGACGGTGCTACATTTGGGAGAACACTAACTACTTGATATTTTAAGTGAGAGATCACCCTAATAAAAAGCGACTACCGCGCAATCAAGAAGGGTGCAACTTAAGGGATAAACATCTCAGGTAATTCATAATTGCATGATATGGTATAGCCCCTTCTGACGGAGAAGTCAAGTATTTCTTCGTCTTTGGCATTTGCGTCGGAGTTCACCTTCGCGAAGTTTGCCACCACCTTGTCGATGCACCAAATAATATTGCTATCTCTATAGCTAATAAAATAAGTGCATTACATAAGGTTGACTCGCAGGTCATTAAAGTGACAATCATATGGCTCCAGCCATCATGCCAAATCATGACACGCAGGTCATGTTAATAAATTTACATTATATAGTCATCTCATACATAATCAAATTAATATGAGCTTTGCTATACCACATCACATGCACATCCTGCAAAACCAAGTTAGATGCCTCTAATCGGTTTATGCAAAATTTTATTTTACGTGGCTTCTAAGGTTTTGACTTAAACCGCAGCTACCAACGTTTATCATCAAGCATGATTATTCAAGTCGCTAGATTAACTTTGCGGGGTGTATGAAACACGAGATAATAAAATCTCGAGACCCATACTGAACTTCGTCATACGCGTGATCCCCGTGCAGATCATATCTGCATTGCCCTTTAGTCTGCAAAATTTCTTCTTTCTCTAACTACGGTGGAATTCAACGAACTGTTAGCACTTCTTTGATCAATCAGGATCGCAGATTGCCAGAACTTTGAAACTCCACCATACTGTTATTGAGATCAGAAATACACAAATTCCAGGGAAGCAACAAGAACATCGGGTAACAGATTTCATCTGCCACCCGCATAAATAATTTTCAACAATAGATCTGATCTACTCTAAAATTATATTATGCAATACCCATACATCTCTATGTATTCTAGATCGCAACATGCATCTACGCATAGCACGGCTCTTGATGCCACTGTTGGGGAACGCGGCAGAAAACAAAAAATTTCCGCACTACGAACAACCCAGGACCACTATGGAGACTGCATACAAGGTTTTGATCTAATCGTTACCGACTCGTAGCGCAGCGGAAGTAGAGTCGATGTAGATCGTTGGTGCAGACCCCCGCAGCTAGGATTTACAACCTCCCAACCGCGAGGATGTTCTCCCTCGTCTGCTCCTCGGACAGCGCTCCGAGAGGCGGTCGGACAGTCCCTCGGACGATGTCACGGACAGCCCTTCGGGAGGACCCTCGAAACTTGAACGGTAACTCGGACAGCCCTTCGGGAGGACCCTCGAACAGTCCCTCGGGCAAAAGATCGAAACTACGACCTCTCTACGGGGTTGCACACATACGGTGTCATCTATCCGGCAGGGCTTCGCCGTCCAGAACTAGTTCCTGCCGGAACCTAGACAGCCTTTCGGCTCTACGAAACTATTTCGTGGGAGGGAGAGAAGAAAGCCAGATCATGCAATGGCACTTGTTGAGAGTTCAAGTGAGAACTTGGATCAGATTTGAGAGACCCCTCTCCACCCCTATTTATAGGGTGAGAGGCTATGGGGAAAAACCCAAAATGCCCTCCAAACTGCATCATTGCCTGCATCATCATGCAAGCTGCATCATCGCCTGCATCATCATGCAAGCTGCATCATCGCATGCATCATCATGCAAGCTGCATCATCGCCTGCATCATCATGCAAGCTGCATCATCGCCTGCATCATCATGCAAGCTGCATCATCGCCTGCATCATCATGAATAGTGTATCCACTATTCATGAAGACATTTATCTGCGACCGTAAAATCCGAAACTTTTCTGTAGGTCTTAGAAAAATTCCAGTACCCACTAAAAGGATTTTGGATGCGTTCCGAAACAATTCCGGATTAGTGATTTTCATCTGCGAAAAGCAACCAAAGCGGTTCCGGCAGCTCCGGAACATTTCCGGTTTTTTCTCTTTGGAAAAATCCCAGAAGTTCCCAGAACAATTCTGGCACCCTCCAAGAATTTCCAGGCGTGTGTCGAAACCATTTTGACTTAATGATATATTCCGAAACAACTTTTCGGTTTTACCAAAATTATTCCGGTGTTCTCTTTCCGGAACTTTTCCGTTTTCTCCGAAACCTTTCCGGTGACTTTCTCTCAGACTCCCTGTCTAGTATTCAACAGATAGATGACCCTTAAGCGTGTGACCCTATAGGTTCGGTGAAGTATAGACATGACCCGGAACACTTTCCGATCAATGATCAACATCGGAGCCGTGGACACCCATATTGACCCCTATACCCACACGAATAAAAATTCGAGTGAACCTCCAGTTGCCGTGTGCTATTCCTGTTGCTTCGCGATATGTTAAAAATACCCGAGGTGAGACTTATCGGCATCCCCGTGGATCAACACTTGTCCACTATGCCAGTTACCTCGTTACTGGTATTGTTCTCTTTTCTCGTTCCCGCGTTCCGGCATCCCTGTGATCAAATCACACTGTGTCTGGCCAGACAATGGTGGATACCGTAACACCGAGAGGGCCCGAAGAATATCTCTCCATCGACGGAGGAGCAAATCCCAATCTTGAGCTACCTAGTTCCTTGTCATACTTTTCCGTGAACCCGTAAGCCGCCGTAATAGCCACCCTTTTACAGATGACGTTTAACAAACCCCAAAGTTCACGAAGCAAGTACGAAGGAACTCGATACTCTCATGGTCTAAGGAATTATGCAAACGCTCAACTTTCTCTGTGTTATAATCCATTAACTGGTGACGAATGTATCTCATAGCATAACATCAATCTGGGTCGATTCAACACAAATGTTCTTCTAACATTGTGCCCTCAAAATTGCCGGCATAGTCATGCCCATGATCAGGAAAACAGAACCATCATGCAACACTTGAGCTAGTCTTAGAGGCGAGACTAGGAATATATATATTTTATCCGTTTATTATTCCACACGTGCATATGAGTCTTCCTCCAAGCCTCGTGGTTATTGCAGACTCGAGAACCATAGCAGTTATAGCATGGAATATAAACATAATTAGGAACATGGGGATAAATAATAACATTTATTATTGCCTCTAGGGCATATCTCCTACAGACTCCCACTTGCACTAGAGTCAATAATCTAGTCAATGCTAATGCACTTTACACCTACGGCATACTGGTGTAAAATATGCTTCACATGTGGTATAGCCTGATGTCCAACGGATCTGACAACTTCAACTCCGTGTGTATCTTTGCATATCCTCGCGTTTTCACGCTTTCACAAAATTCATACTTTGTGTGGACTTGGCTTTGTATATATGCGAATCACTGGTCGAACCTTGATTCCTCAGACTGAGCTATGGAGCAACTATCTTCAATAGTGTTCCATTGACCAAAGCCATATTGGAACCATACTAAGTTCATGAATGAACTATATGATTCAACATTTTCTTTGTTGCTTCTAAAGCAGCAACATACATAGCCATTTGTTATAGAATTTCGCCACAGTAACCTGTTATGAACAATTCCAACTTACTGTGCCACCATATTGTGTATTACACACAAAAATACTTTAACTCAAATCGAAAATCGCATGGAGCATTGATGAAGACCGTATCGATGTAATTACTTACAACAAGTACTTCATAATCTCTTCTTGCGAGAAATCATGTCATCAGTGCTACTTTAGTACTCAATGACATTTTTCACTGTTGTCCCACGATCAGTTCTTTGATCACTTTGGTATCTATACTCGCAACAACTTTGGAGTATTGGACATATCTGGTTGTTTTACATACCATGGAATACATGATTAATCCCAACACGAAGGTGTGTGGAATCTCCATTATGTAATTTGCTCATCAGTGTTTTGGGACACTGAGTCTTGCAAAAACTCTTTCCATGTGACTTTGGCAAGAATCACTCCTTGTCGTTTTTAACGCTAAACTGTTTTAGCACCTTGTCAATATGTATTTTGGCTTAGCCCTATTAGGCAATTCTATCTCTTAGATAATTATGCCTAATATCAAGGCTACTTAGCCCAAGCACTTCATCGAAAGACTATTTTCAATGAAGTCCCAATTCGTGTCAAGAAGTTTATATTATTTCTAATTAACAATGTGTCAAGCACACACAAGGTTTTTAGAAATATTATTATGCTCCCACTTACATTCTTGCAATCACAAGCATCTTCGTTATCCATTGATGAAATCAAACTATTTTGACTATTTCATCAAAAACAAAGATTCCAACTCCATTATGCTCTCTTTTGTCCATCGCAGGAACTCTGAAGTTTGCATACTCACTAGCATCCTCTGGACTGACAAAATACCTTGGACTGTATCATATGCAAGTCCGAGGTAGTATTTCCATCTTATGGAAATCCTTTTGGCATCCATGTTTCATATCTCATGAATGAAATATGTATTAATTGCTAGTTTAACCCGAACCGACTTTAAGTATCGCTACGGAGAGACAATCTCGACGTAGTTAATTCCTTGAAATTGTTATAAGCAACAAGTCGAGCTTTATGGATAAAACATTTTTATCCGTATCAGTTTATAGTTCCATTAATATTCGTTAGACTCTAAGTCTTCCGAATGGTCCATCAAGATACAATCTTGAATTACGTATATGGAAACTATCTAGGATTTGTATTGGCATTTAGCCAATTCCGGAGTCAGGGCCCATCATCGCTTCCTTGATTATCGTAGGTATGCTGTTGTCTAACAACAATATCTCGTTTGCGCACCTGAGAGGTTTGCACGAGTTTTGCCTACGTGGCTCAGTTGCAAGTTTGACCGAAGTCCATACATCTCATGTAGAGGCTTCCGTATCAGTTGCAGTAGGAAACTCTGGAATCACTTCCAAGGTTCCTTTCCTTTGATCTGATGACGAAGATACTGTTATCTCGTCGAGTTGCACTGTCCTCCCACTCACCTTTTTGCAAGAACCATTCTCTTTAAAAGCATACCGTTCTTTGTGGCAAAACCTTTTGCCTCGGTATAGTGGTGGAGGAATTCCCAATAATTTGGGATAACCTACGAAGTAGCACTTGTCTGATTTGGAATAGGTTTGTAAACAGTTTACACAAGCCCCATATTCCAAATGTTAAGAAAAGATAAAACATGGTTGGGCGTACCATACCATGGCGTCATTTCAACAGACCTGATGGCGCTCTTTTCAGTGTAAAAGCCGCAGTCTCTAAAGCATTACATTAAAAGGGATAATGGCAAATTTATTTATGTCATCTTTGATCTTACCATGTCATGAATGGTTCGATTAATTCTTCACGGACTTTCCACTTGCAGTGGTGTTCCGGGAGGTGTAAGTTATGAAAACTCTTTTCATAACTCATCAGACATTCGCTAAACTTGTAACTCAAAATATTCCTTTCTGCAATCGAATTGTAGAAACATAATTTTCTTGTTACAATAACTTCCACTACTAGTAACAACATTTATCGGACTACATACATCAAAATGTATGATCACGAATAAGTTTGTTGCTCGTTCCTTATGGCCTGTGAACGGTATTTCAGTCACTTGACCTTTCGGACGAAGGTTGCAAGTGTCAGATGATTCATAATCAAATGACTTTAAAATCCATCATTATGGAATTTCTCCATGCGGGTTTCTCCAATGTGACCAAATGCAGTGCCACTCATATGTGGTATTCTTTTAGTCTTTCGACATTTAGCGTCATTGTTATGGATGTATCATATTACCATCAATATTCGTAACATACATCCCATCCCCGATGGAAGCATGGCCCTTTATGTTATTCATAATACTGAACAACAATTGTTCTTTTATGAACAACCTTCTTGCAACATACTTTATGCAATGGGCTAGAGTGTATAAAACTCTAAAACGAATTATGAAAATAAATACAGATGGTGATACACCGATGGAAGGTATAGTAACTTTTACTATGTTCCCAGCGCGTATCTAAACCTCATTACTGGCAAGTCTTTTAGGCCGTAGTGGTTCTAGCATCGAGTTGCAACAGAATGCAATCGAGCGGGTATTCCTGTGATCAACTTTTAATCATAATACCCAAGAATTATGGACTAACTGTTTAATCACAATTCCCAAGAACTATTTATTTTTGACCAGCCTTCCATACATCAATAACTTTCATGACTTTTATACATGAGCTGGACATTCCAGTCTTCTTTCTTTTTGCCCTTATACTTTTAACAGTTTAACTTTCAATATATTTCTCCTACTCTCAGAAGAAGCACCCAACTTTAAGAGCGGCGTTAGCCCCGGACTTCCTAGGCGTGTGAGTCACACTAACACCCTTTGGACATTTCCTTTCTCTTTAAGTTGTTTGTTTTATTCACCTTCATCATATGACAGGCGTTCTTCTGGATCCCTCTCTTATCAGTCAAATGCCCAGTAAACACTTTACTAATACTTTGCAAACAAATATTGCTTTGGATATCTCATATCTTTTAGCCTTTGTCTGTATCTGAAAACAATTTTCAGTTCCATGAATACTACATAACTATCCCAAACTTGTGAAGTTCGGGTCTTATGGAAGCAAACGTATTGCACTTGACCACAATGGAATTCTAGCTTTTGGATCGAAGGACGAGAGTCACATCATCCATAGCATTAGCGGGAGGACACCGAAAGCATGCGATAGGACAAAATCCTTCTCGGCACTCTTGAGGACAATCCTCGCATTACGTTACCAACCGTAAAGTTTTGACCAGATATTTAACAGCTTATTCAATTTTAATAGGGAAGGTGGAAACGCGAGCCATTATTCTACAACTATTAGCAAATTATACTTAGACAGTGTTCATAATTAATTGCACTCAGAATTAAACAAGTTAATTCTAAAATGCGCTCCCACTCAAATAAATATCTCTCAAAATTGATTATGAGTGATTCAAGATCCAAATATCAATACAACGCCATAGAATCATCATCTCATGACGAGGATTTTGATTTGGTAGGCCAACTTGCCGATCACATCTCTATGTGACTCTTGTTCATCTTTCGATGCGTGTGTTCCGAGCTCAGGACGATCCTGCCATGAACGTCAAGACAACCAAGTGATCTTGCTGCGAGGTCTGACCTCACCCGCCTTACATTTCTCCAGTCGTTCGTACCCATGCATCCATGGCGCACCCCGAAAGGATAGATGCTGTGACGGTGCTACATTTGGGAGAACACTAACTACTTGATATTTTAAGTGAGAGATCACCCTAATAAAAAGCGACTACCGCGCAATCAAGAAGGGTGCAACTTAAGGGATAAACATCTCAGGTAATTCATAATTGCATGATATGGTATAGCCCCTTCTGACGGAGAAGTCAAGTATTTCTTCGTCTTTGGCATTTGCGTCGGAGTTCACCTTCGCGAAGTTTGCCACCACCTTGTCGATGCACCAAATAATATTGCTATCTCTATAGCTAATAAAATAAGTGCATTACATAAGGTTGACTCGCAGGTCATTAAAGTGACAATCATATGGCTCCAGCCATCATGCCAAATCATGACACGCAGGTCATGTTAATAAATTTACATTATATAGTCATCTCATACATAATCAAATTAATATGAGCTTTGCTATACCACATCACATGCACATCCTGCAAAACCAAGTTAGATGCCTCTAATCGGTTTATGCAAAATTTTATTTTACGTGGCTTCTAAGGTTTTGACTTAAACCGCAGCTACCAACGTTTATCATCAAGCATGATTATTCAAGTCGCTAGATTAACTTTGCGGGGTGTATGAAACACGAGATAATAAAATCTCGAGACCCATACTGAACTTCGTCATACGCGTGATCCCCGTGCAGATCATATCTGCATTGCCCTTTAGTCTGCAAAATTTCTTCTTTCTCTAACTACGGTGGAATTCAACGAACTGTTAGCACTTCTTTGATCAATCAGGATCGCAGATTGCCAGAACTTTGAAACTCCACCATACTGTTATTGAGATCAGAAATACACAAATTCCAGGGAAGCAACAAGAACATCGGGTAACAGATTTCATCTGCCACCCGCATAAATAATTTTCAGCAATAGATCTGATCTACTCTAAAATTATATTATGCAATACCCATACATCTCTATGTATTCTAGATCGCAACATGCATCTACGCATAGCACGGCTCTTGATGCCACTGTTGGGGAACGCGGCAGAAAACAAAAAATTTCCGCACTACGAACAACCCAGGACCACTATGGAGACTGCATACAAGGTTTTGATCTAATCGTTACCGACTCGTAGCGCAGCGGAAGTAGAGTCGATGTAGATCGTTGGTGCAGACCCCCGCAGCTAGGATTTACAACCTCCCAACCGCGAGGATGTTCTCCCTCGTCTGCTCCTCGGACAGCGCTCCGAGAGGCGGTCGGACAGTCCCTCGGACGATGTCACGGACAGCCCTTCGGGAGGACCCTCGAAACTTGAACGGTAACTCGGACAGCCCTTCGGGAGGACCCTCGAACAGTCCCTCGGGCAAAAGATCGAAACTACGACCTCTCTACGGGGTTGCACACATACGGTGTCATCTATCCGGCAGGGCTTCGCCGTCCAGAACTAGTTCCTGCCGGAACCTAGACAGCCTTTCGGCTCTACGAAACTATTTCGTGGGAGGGAGAGAAGAAAGCCAGATCATGCAATGGCACTTGTTGAGAGTTCAAGTGAGAACTTGGATCAGATTTGAGAGACCCCTCTCCACCCCTATTTATAGGGTGAGAGGCTATGGGGAAAAACCCAAAATGCCCTCCAAACTGCATCATTGCCTGCATCATCATGCAAGCTGCATCATCGCCTGCATCATCATGCAAGCTGCATCATCGCATGCATCATCATGCAAGCTGCATCATCGCCTGCATCATCATGCAAGCTGCATCATCGCCTGCATCATCATGCAAGCTGCATCATCGCCTGCATCATCATGAATAGTGTATCCACTATTCATGAAGACATTTATCTGCGACCGTAAAATCCGAAACTTTTCTGTAGGTCTTAGAAAAATTCCAGTACCCACTAAAAGGATTTTGGATGCGTTCCGAAACAATTCCGGATTAGTGATTTTCATCTGCGAAAAGCAACCAAAGCGGTTCCGGCAGCTCCGGAACATTTCCGGTTTTTTCTCTTTGGAAAAATCCCAGAAGTTCCCAGAACAATTCTGGCACCCTCCAAGAATTTCCAGGCGTGTGTCGAAACCATTTTGACTTAATGATATATTCCGAAACAACTTTTCGGTTTTACCAAAATTATTCCGGTGTTCTCTTTCCGGAACTTTTCCGTTTTCTCCGAAACCTTTCCGGTGACTTTCTCTCAGACTCCCTGTCTAGTATTCAACAGATAGATGACCCTTAAGCGTGTGACCCTATAGGTTCGGTGAAGTATAGACATGACCCGGAACACTTTCCGATCAATGATCAACATCGGAGCCGTGGACACCCATATTGACCCCTATACCCACACGAATAAAAATTCGAGTGAACCTCCAGTTGCCGTGTGCTATTCCTGTTGCTTCGCGATATGTTAAAAATACCCGAGGTGAGACTTATCGGCATCCCCGTGGATCAACACTTGTCCACTATGCCAGTTACCTCGTTACTGGTATTGTTCTCTTTTCTCGTTCCCGCGTTCCGGCATCCCTGTGATCAAATCACACTGTGTCTGGCCAGACAATGGTGGATACCGTAACACCGAGAGGGCCCGAAGAATATCTCTCCATCGACGGAGGAGCAAATCCCAATCTTGAGCAACCTAGTTCCTTGTCATACTTTTCCGTGAACCCGTAAGCCGCCGTAATAGCCACCCTTTTACAGATGACGTTTAACAAACCCCAAAGTTCACGAAGCAAGTACGAAGGAACTCGATACTCTCATGGTCTAAGGAATTATGCAAACGCTCAACTTTCTCTGTGTTATAATCCATTAACTGGTGACGAATGTATCTCATAGCATAACATCAATCTGGGTCGATTCAACACAAATGTTCTTCTAACATTGTGCCCTCAAAATTGCCGGCATAGTCATGCCCATGATCAGGAAAACAGAACCATCATGCAACACTTGAGCTAGTCTTAGAGGCGAGACTAGGAATATATATATTTTATCCGTTTATTATTCCACACGTGCATATGAGTCTTCCTCCAAGCCTCGTGGTTATTGCAGACTCGAGAACCATAGCAGTTATAGCATGGAATATAAACATAATTAGGAACATGGGGATAAATAATAACATTTATTATTGCCTCTAGGGCATATCTCCTACACCCGCATATCTACCCTTATAGCTTTCTCCGTACGAGGATGGACCAATGGACTTTTTTATCTATCTATGTTTGGTTAGCACATATGTACATGGAAAACCGAGGTTGAACACATTTCACCACATTATTCACACCGGTAGACCCGTACCGGGAGTTTCCACATACAGATCAACGATTTTACTAAGTGTTACCCCATGTCCGTGAACAACGTCAGACACATGACCTACATATGCCATCTACAAACATTAAATCACACTTCTAAACACAACCTAGCTCCACATGCAGGTTTTCCAATGATTCCGGCCCTCCGACGGTCATTCACCTCCGAAACCCTAGATCGGGGGGCCCGCAGATCTACCCTTATAGCTTTCTCCGTACGAGGATGGACCAATGGACTTTTTTATCTATCTATGTTTGGTTAGCACATATGTACATGGAAAACAGAGGTTGAAAACATTTCACCACATTATTCACACCGGTAGACCCGTACCGGGAGTTTCCACATACGGATCGACGATTTTACTAAGTGTTACCCCATGTCCGTGAACAACGTCAGACACATGACCTACATATGCCATCTACAAACATTAAATCACACTTATAAACACAACCTAGCTCCACATGCAGGTTTTCCAATGACATCGGCCCTCCGACGGTCATTCACCTCCGAAACCCTAGATCGGGGGGGCCCGCAGATCTACCCTTATAGCTTTCTCCGTACGAGGATGGACCAATGGACTTTTTTATCTATCTATGTTTGGTTAGCACATATGTACATGGAAAACCAAGGTTGAACACATTTCACCACATTATTCACACCGGTAGACCCGTACCGGGACTTTCCACATATGGATCGACGATTTTACTAAGTGTTAGCCCATGTCCGTGAACAACGTCAGACACATGACCTACATATGCCATCTACAAACATTAAATCACACTTATAAACACAAACTAGCTCCACATGCAGGTTTTGAAATGATTCCGGCCCTCCGACGGTCATTCACCTCCGAAACCCTAGATCGGGGGGGCCCGCAGATCTACCCTTATAGCTTTCTCCGTACGAGGATGGACCAATGGACTTTTTTATCTATCTATGTTTGGTTAGCACATATGTACATGGAAAACCAAGGTTGAACACATTTCACCACATTATTCACACCGGTAGACCCGTACCGGGAGTTTCCACATACGGATCGACGATTTTACTAAGTGTTACCCCATGTCCGTGAACAACGTCAGACACATGACCTACATATGCCATCTACAAACATTTATCACACTTATAAACATAACCTAGCTCCACATGCAGGTTTTCCAATGATTCCGGCCCTCCGATGGTCATTCACCTCCCAAACCCTAGATCGGGGGGGCCCGCAGATCTACCCTTATAGCTTTCTCCGTACGAGGATGGACCAATGGACTTTTTTATCTATCTATGTTTGGTTAGCACATATGTACATGGAAAACCAAGGTTGAACACGTTTGACCACATTATTCACACCGGTAGACCCGTACCGGGAGTTTCCACATACGGATCGACGATTTTACTAAGTGTTACCCCATGTCCGTGAACAACGTCAGACACATGACCTACATATGCTATCTACAAACATTAAATCACACTTATAAACATAACCTAGCTCCACATGCAGGTTTTCCAATGATTCCGGCCCTCCGACGGTCATTCACCTCCGAAACCCTAGATCGGGGGGGCCCGCAGATCTACCCTTATAGCTTTCTCCGTACGAGGATGGACCAATGGACTTTTTTATCTATCTATATTTGGTTAGCACATATGTACATGGAAAACCAAGGTTGAACACATTTCACCACATTATTCACACCGGTAGACCCGTACCGGGAGTTTCCACATACGGATCGACGATTTTACTAAGTGTTAGCCCATGTCCGTGAACAACGTCAGACACATGACCTACATATGCCATCTACAAACATTAAATCAGACTTATAAACATAACCGAGCTCCACATGCAGGTTTTCCAATGATTCCGGCCCTCCGACGGTCATTCACCTCCGAAACCCTAGATCGGGGGGGCCCGCAGATCTACCCTTATAGCTTTCTCCGTACGAGGATGGACCAATAGACTTTTTTATCTATCTATGTTTGGTTAGAACATATGTACATGGAAAACCAAGGTTGAACACATTTCACCTCATTATTCACACCGGTAGACCCGTACCGGGAGTTTCCACATACGGATCGACGATTTTACTAAGTGTTAGCCCATGTCCGTGAACAACGTGAGACACATGACCTACATATGCCATCTACAAACATTAAATCACACTTATAGACATAACCGAGCTCCACATGCAGGTTTTCCAATGAGACCGGCCCTCCGACGGTCATTCACCTCCGAAACCCTAGATCGGGGGGGCCCGCAGATCTACCCTTATAGCTTTCTCCGTACGAGGATGGACCAATAAACTTTTTTATCTATCTATGTTTGGTTAGAACATATGTACATGGAAAACCAAGGTCGAACACATTTCACCACATTATTCACACCGGTAGACCCGTACCGGGAGTTTCCACATACGGATCGACGATTTTACTAAGTGTTAGCCCATGTCCGTGAACAACGTCAGACACATGACCTACATATGCCATCTACAAACATTAAATCACACTTATAAACACAACCTAGCTCCACATGCAGGTTTTCCAATGATTCCGGCCCTCCGACGGTCATTCACCTCCGAAACCCTAGATCGGGGGGGCCCGCAGATCTACCCTTATAGCTTTCTCCGTACGAGGATGGACCAATGGACTTTTTTATCTATCTATGTTTGGTTAGCACATATGTACATGGAAAACCAAGGTTGAACACATTTCACCACATTATTCACACCGGTAGACCCGTACCGGGAGTTTCCACATACAGATCAACGATTTTACTAAGTGTTACCCCATGTCCGTGAACAACGTCAGACACATGACCTACATATGCCATCTACAAACATTAAATCACACTTCTAAACACAACCTAGCTCCACATGCAGGTTTTCCAATGATTCCGGCCCTCCGACGGTCATTCACCTCCGAAACCCTAGATCGGGGGGGCCCGCTGATCTACCCTTATAGCTTTCTCCGTACGAGGATGGACCAATGGACTTTTTTATCTATCTATGTTTGGTTAGCACATATGTACATGGAAAACAGAGGTTGAAAACATTTCACCACATTATTCACACCGGTAGACCCGTACCGGGAGTTTCCACATACGGATCGACGATTTTACTAAGTGTTACCCCATGTCCGTGAACAACGTCAGACACATGACCTACATATGCCATCTACAAACATTAAATCACACTTATAAACACAACCTAGCTCCACATGCAGGTTTTCCAATGACATCGGCCCTCCGACGGTCATTCACCTCCGAAACCCTAGATCGGGGGGGCCCGCAGATCTACCCTTATAGCTTTCTCCGTACGAGGATGGACCAATGGACTTTTTTATCTATCTATGTTTGGTTAGCACATATGTACATGGAAAACCAAGGTTGAACACATTTCACCACATTATTCACACCGGTAGACCCGTACCGGGACTTTCCACATATGGATCGACGATTTTACTAAGTGTTAGCCCATGTCCGTGAACAACGTCAGACACATGACCTACATATGCCATCTACAAACATTAAATCACACTTATAAACACAAACTAGCTCCACATGCAGGTTTTGAAATGATTCCGGCCCTCCGACGGTCATTCACCTCCGAAACCCTAGATCGGGGGGGCCCGCAGATCTACCCTTATAGCTTTCTCCGTACGAGGATGGACCAATGGACTTTTTTATCTATCTATGTTTGGTTAGCACATATGTACATGGAAAACCAAGGTTGAACACATTTCACCACATTATTCACACCGGTAGACCCGTACCGGGAGTTTCCACATACGGATCGACGATTTTACTAAGTGTTACCCCATGTCCGTGAACAACGTCAGACACATGACCTACATATGCCATCTACAAACATTAAATCACACTTATAAACACAAACTAGCTCCACATGCAGGTTTTGAAATGATTCCGGCCCTCCGACGGTCATTCACCTCCGAAACCCTAGATCGGGGGGGCCCGCAGATCTACCCTTATAGCTTTCTCCGTACGAGGATGGACCAATGGACTTTTTTATCTATCTATGTTTGGTTAGCACATATGTACATGGAAAACCAAGGTTGAACACGTTTGACCACATTATTCACACCGGTAGACCCGTACCGGGAGTTTCCACATACGGATCGACGATTTTACTAAGTGTTACCCCATGTCCGTGAACAACGTCAGACACATGACCTACATATGCTATCTACAAACATTAAATCACACTTATAAACATAACCTAGCTCCACATGCAGGTTTTCCAATGATTCCGGCCCTCCGACGGTCATTCACCTCCCAAACCCTAGATCGGGGGGGCCCGCAGATCTACCCTTATAGCTTTCTCCGTACGAGGATGGACCAATGGACTTTTTTATCTATCTATGTTTGGTTAGCACATATGTACATGGAAAACCAAGGTTGAACACGTTTGACCACATTATTCACACCGGTAGACCCGTACCGGGAGTTTCCACATACGGATCGACGATTTTACTAAGTGTTACCCCATGTCCGTGAACAACGTCAGACACATGACCTACATATGCTATCTACAAACATTAAATCACACTTATAAACATAACCTAGCTCCACATGCAGGTTTTCCAATGATTCCGGCCCTCCGACGGTCATTCACCTCCGAAACCCTAGATCGGGGGGGCCCGCAGATCTACCCTTATAGCTTTCTCCGTACGAGGATGGACCAATGGACTTTTTTATCTATCTATATTTGGTTAGCACATATGTACATGGAAAACCAAGGTTGAACACATTTCACCACATTATTCACACCGGTAGACCCGTACCGGGAGTTTCCACATACGGATCGACGATTTTACTAAGTGTTAGCCCATGTCCGTGAACAACGTCAGACACATGACCTACATATGCCATCTACAAACATTAAATCACACTTATAAACATAACCGAGCTCCACATGCAGGTTTTCCAATGATTCCGGCCCTCCGACGGTCATTCACCTCCGAAACCCTAGATCGGGGGGGCCCGCAGATCTACCCTTATAGCATTCTCCGTACGAGGATGGACCAATAGACTTTTTTATCTATCTATGTTTGGTTAGAACATATGTACATGGAAAACCAAGGTTGAACACATTTCACCTCATTATTCACACCGGTAGACCCGTACCGGGAGTTTCCACATACGGATCGACGATTTTACTAAGTGTTAGCCCATGTCCGTGAACAACGTCAGACACATGACCTACATATGCCATCTACAAACATTAAATCACACTTATAAACATAACCGAGCTCCACATGCAGGTTTTCCAATGAGACCGGCCCTCCGACGGTCATTCACCTCCGAAACCCTAGATCGGGGGGGCCCGCAGATCTACCCTTATAGCTTTCTCCGTACGAGGATGGACCAATAAACTTTTTTATCTATCTATGTTTGGTTTGAACATATGTACATGGAAAACCAAGGTCGAACACATTTCACCACATTATTCACACCGGTAGACCCGTACCGGGAGTTTCCACATACGGATCGACGATTTTACTAAGTGTTAGCCCATGTCCGTGAACAACGTCAGACACATGACCTACATATGCCATCTACAAACATTAAATCACACTTATAAACACAACCTAGCTCCACATGCAGGTTTTCCAATGATTCCGGCCCTCCGACGGTCATTCACCTCCGAAACCCTAGATCGGGGGGGCCCGCAGATCTACCCTTATAGCTTTCTCCGTACGAGGATGGACCAATGGACTTTTTTATCTATCTATGTTTGGTTAGCACATATGTACATGGAAAACCAAGGTTGAACACATTTCACCACATTATTCACACCGGTAGACCCGTACCGGGAGTTTCCACATACGGATCGACGATTTTACTAAGTGTTAGCCCATGTCCGTGAACAACGTCAGACACATGACCTACATATGCCATCTACAAACATTAAATCACACTTATAAACACAACCTAGCTCCACATGCAGGTTTTCCAATGATTCCGGCCCTCCGACGGTCATTCACCTCCGAAACCCTAGATCGGGGGGGCCCGCAGATCTACCCTTATAGCTTTCTCCGTACGAGGATGGACCAATGGACTTTTTTATCTATCTATGTTTGGTTAGCACATATGTACATGGAAAACCAAGGTTAAACACATTTCACCACATTATTCACACCGGTAGACCCGTACCGGGAGTTTCCACATACGGATCGACGATTTTACTAAGTGTTAGCCCATGTCCGTGAACAACGTCAGACACATGACCTACATATGCCATCTACAAACATTAAATCTCACTTATAAACATAACCTAGCTCCACATGCAGGTTTTCCAATGATTCCGGCCCTCCGACGGTCATTCACCTCCGAAACCCTAGATCGGGGGGCCCGCATATCTACCCTTATAGCTTTCTCCGTACGAGGATGGACCAATGGACTTTTTTATCTATCTATGTTTGGTTAGCACATATGTACATGGAAAACCAAGGTTGAACACATTTCACCACATTATTCACACCGGTAGACCCGTACCGGGAGTTTCCACATACAGATCAACGATTTTACTAAGTGTTACCCCATGTCCGTGAACAACGTCAGACACATGACCTACATATGCCATCTACAAACATTAAATCACACTTCTAAACACAACCTAGCTCCACATGCAGGTTTTCCAATGATTCCGGCCCTCCGACGGTCATTCACCTCCGAAACCCTAGATCGGGGGGCCCGCAGATCTACCCTTATAGCTTTCTCCGTACGAGGATGGACCAATGGACTTTTTTATCTATCTATGTTTGGTTAGCACATATGTACATGGAAAACAGAGGTTGAAAACATTTCACCACATTATTCACACCGGTAGACCCGTACCGGGAGTTTCCACATACGGATCGACGATTTTACTAAGTGTTACCCCATGTCCGTAAACAACGTCAGACACATGACCTACATATGCCATCTACAAACATTAAATCACACTTATAAACACAACCTAGCTCCACATGCAGGTTTTCCAATGACATCGGCCCTCCGACGGTCATTCACCTCCGAAACCCTAGATCGGGGGGGCCCGCAGATCTACCCTTATAGCTTTCTCCGTACGAGGATGGACCAATGGACTTTTTTATCTATCTATGTTTGGTTAGCACATATGTACATGGAAAACCAAGGTTGAACACATTTCACCACATTATTCACACCGGTAGACCCGTACCGGGACTTTCCACATATGGATCGACGATTTTACTAAGTGTTAGCCCATGTCCGTGAACAACGTCAGACACATGACCTACATATGCCATCTACAAACATTAAATCACACTTATAAACACAAACTAGCTCCACATGCAGGTTTTGAAATGATTCCGGCCCTCCGACGGTCATTCACCTCCGAAACCCTAGATCGGGGGGGCCCGCAGATCTACCCTTATAGCTTTCTCCGTACGAGGATGGACCAATGGACTTTTTTATCTATCTATGTTTGGTTAGCACATATGTACATGGAAAACCAAGGTTGAACACATTTCACCACATTATTCACACCGGTAGACCCGTACCGGGAGTTTCCACATACGGATCGACGATTTTACTAAGTGTTACCCCATGTCCGTGAACAACGTCAGACACATGACCTACATATGCCATCTACAAACATTTATCACACTTATAAACATAACCTAGCTCCACATGCAGGTTTTCCAATGATTCCGGCCCTCCGACGGTCATTCACCTCCGAAACCCTAGATCGGGGGCGCCCGCAGATCTACCCTTATAGCTTTCTCCGTACGAGGATGGACCAATGGACTTTTTTACCTATCTATGTTTGGTTAGCACATATGTACATGGCAAACCAAGGTTGAACACGTTTGACCACATTATTCACACCGGTAGACCCGTACCGGGAGTTTCCACATACGGATCGACGATTTTACTAAGTGTTACCCCATGTCCGTGAACAACGTCAGACACATGACCTACATATGCTATCTACAAACATTAAATCACACTTATAAACATAACCTAGCTCCACATGCAGGTTTTCCAATGATTCCGGCCCTCCGCCGGTCATTCACCTCCGAAACCCTAGATCGGGGGGGCCCGCAGATCTACCCTTATAGCTTTCTCCGTACGAGGATGGACCAATGGACTTTTTTATCTATCTATATTTGGTTAGCACATATGTACATGGAAAACCAAGGTTGAACACATTTCACCACATTATTCACACCGGTAGACCCGTACCGGGAGTTTCCACATACGGATCGACGATTTTACTAAGTGTTAGCCCATGTCCGTGAACAACGTCAGACACATGACCTACATATGCCATCTACAAACATTAAATCACACTTATAAACATAACCGAGCTCCACATGCAGGTTTTCCAATGATTCCGGCCCTCCGACGGTCATTCACCTCCGAAACCCTAGATCGGGGGGGCCCGCAGATCTACCTTTATAGCTTTCTCCGTACGAGGATGGACCAATAGACTTTTTTATCTATCTATGTTTGGTTAGAACATATGTACATGGAAAACCAAGGTCGAACACATTTCACCACATTATTCACACCGGTAGACCCGTACCGGGAGTTTCCACATACGGATCGACGATTTTACTAAGTGTTAGCCCATGTCCGTGAACAACGTCAGACACATGACCTACATATGCCATCTACAAACATTAAATCACACTTATAAACACAACCTAGCTCCACATGCAGGTTTTCCAATGATTCCGGCCCTCCGACGGTCATTCACCTCCGAAACCCTAGATCGGGGGGGCCCGCAGATCTACCCTTATAGCTTTCTCCGTACGAGGATGGACCAATGGACTTTTTTATCTATCTATGTTTGGTTAGCACATATGTACATGGAAAACCAAGGTTGAACACATTTCACCACATTATTCACACCGGTAGACCCGTACTGGGAGTTTCCACATACGGATCGACGATTTTACTAAGTGTTAGCCCATGTCCGTGAACAACGTCAGACACATGACCTACATATGCCATCTACAAACATTAAATCACACTTATAAACACAACCTAGCTCCACATGCAGGTTTTCCAATGATTCCGGCCCTCCGACGGTCATTCACGTCCGAAACCCTAGATCGGGGGGGCCCGCAGATCTACGCTTATAGCTTTCTCCGTACGAGGATGGACCAATGGACTTTTTTATCTATCTATGTTTGGTTAGCACATATGTACATGGAAAACCAAGGTTGAACACGTTTCACCACATTATTCACACCGGTAGACCCGTACCGGGAGTTTCCACATACGGATCGACGATTTTACTAAGTGTTAGCCCATGTCCGTGAACAACGTCAGACACATGACCTACATATGCCATCTACAAACATTAAATCTCACTTATAAACATAACCTAGCTCCACATGCAGGTTTTCCAATGATTCCGGCCCTCCGACGGTCATTCACCTCTGAAACCCTAGATCGGGGGGGCCCGCATATCTACCCTTATAGCTTTCTCCGTACGAGGATGGACCAATGGACTTTTTTATCTATCTATGTTTGGTTAGCACATATGTACATGGAAAACCAAGGTTGAACACATTTCACCACATTATTCACACCGGTAGACCCGTACCGGGAGTTTCCACATACGGATCGACGATTTTACTAAGTGTTACCCCATGTCCGTGAACAACGTCAGACACATGACCTACATATGCCATCTACAAACATTTATCACACTTATAAACATAACCTAGCTCCACATGCAGGTTTTCCAATGATTCCGGCCCTCCGACGGTCATTCACCTCCGAAACCCTAGATCGGGGGGCCCGCAGATCTACCCTTATAGCTTTCTCCGTACGAGGATGGACCAATGGACTTTTTTATCTATCTATGTTTGGTTAGCACATATGTACATGGAAAACAGAGGTTGAAAACATTTCACCACATTATTCACACCGGTAGACCCGTACCGGGAGTTTCCACATACGGATCGACGATTTTACTAAGTGTTACCCCATGTCCGTGAACAACGTCAGACACATGACCTACATATGCCATCTACAAACATTAAATCACACTTCTAAACACAACCTAGCTCCACATGCAGGTTTTCCAATGATTCCGGCCCTCCGACGGTCATTCACCTCCGAAACCCTAGATCGGGGGGCCCGCAGATCTACCCTTATAGCTTTCTCCGTACGAGGATGGACCAATGGACTTTTTTATCTATCTATGTTTGGTTAGCACATATGTACATGGAAAACAGAGGTTGAAAACATTTCACCACATTATTCACACCGGTAGACCCGTACCGGGAGTTTCCACATACGGATCGACGATTTTACTAAGTGTTACCCCATGTCCGTGAACAACGTCAGACACATGACCTACATATGCCATCTACAAACATTAAATCACACTTATAAACACAACCTAGCTCCACATGCAGGTTTTCCAATGATTCCGGCCCTCCAACGGTCATTCACCTCTGAAACCCTAGATCGGGGGGGCCCGCATATCTACCCTTATAGCTTTCTCCGTACGAGGATGGACCAATGGACTTTTTTATCTATCTATGTTTGGTTAGCACATATGTACATGGAAAACCAAGGTTGAACACATTTCACCACATTATTCACACCGGTAGACCCGTACCGGGAGTTTCCACATACGGATCGACGATTTTACTAAGTGTTAGCCCATGTCCGTGAATAACGTCAGACACATGACCTACATATGCCATCTACAAACATTAAATCACACTTATAAACACAAACTAGCTCCACATGCAGGTTTTGAAATGATTCCGGCCCTCCGACGGTCATTCACCTCCGAAACCCTAGATCGGGGGGGCCCGCAGATCTACCCTTATAGCTTTCTCCGTACGAGGATGGACCAATGGACTTTTTTATCTATCTATGTTTGGTTAGCACATATGTACATGGAAAACCAAGGTTGAACACATTTCACCACATTATTCACACCGGTAGACCCGTACCGGGAGTTTCCACATACGGATCGACGATTTTACTAAGTGTTACCCCATGTCCGTGAACAACGTCAGACACATGACCTACATATGCCATCTACAAACATTTATCACACTTATAAACATAACCTAGCTCCACATGCAGGTTTTCCAATGATTCCGGCCCTCCGACGGTCATTCACCTCCGAAACCCTAGATCGGGGGGGCCCGCAGATCTACCCTTATAGCTTTCTCCGTACGAGGATGGACCAATGGACTTTTTTATCTATCTATGTTTGGTTAGCACATATGTACATGGAAAACCAAGGTTGAACACGTTTGACCACATTATTCACACCGGTAGACCCGTACCGGGAGTTTCCACATACGGATCGACGATTTTACTAAGTGTTACCCCATGTCCGTGAACAACGTCAGACACATGACCTACATATGCCATCTACAAACATTTATCACACTTATAAACATAACCTAGCTCCACATGCAGGTTTTCCAATGATTCCGGCCCTCCGACGGTCATTCACCTCCGAAACCCTAGATCGGGGGGGCCCGCAGATCTACCCTTATAGCTTTCTCCGTACGAGGATGGACCAATGGACTTTTTTATCTATCTATGTTTGGTTAGCACATATGTACATGGAAAACCAAGGTTGAACACATTTCACCACATTATTCACACCGGTAGACCCGTACCGGGAGTTTCCACATACGGATCGACGATTTTACTAAGTGTTACCCCATGTCCGTGAACAACGTCAGACACATGACCTACATATGCTATCTACAAACATTAAATCACACTTATAAACATAACCTAGCTCCACATGCAGGTTTTCCAATGATTCCGGCCCTCCGACGGTCATTCACCTCCGAAACCCTAGATCGGGGGGGCCCGCAGATCTACCCTTATAGCTTTCTCCGTACGAGGATGGACCAATGGACTTTTTTATCTATCTATATTTGGTTAGCACATATGTACATGGAAAACCAAGGTTGAACACATTTCACCACATTATTCACACCGGTAGACCAGTACCGGGAGTTTCCACATACGGATCGACGATTTTACTAAGTGTTAGCCCATGTCCGTGAACAACGTCAGACACATGACCTACATATGCCATCTACAAACATTAAATCACACTTATAAACATAACCGAGCTCCACATGCAGGTTTTCCAATGATTCCGGCCCTCCGACGGTCATTCACCTCCGAAACCCTAGATCGGGGGGGCCCGCAGATCTACCCTTATAGCTTTCTCCGTACGAGGATGGACCAATAGACTTTTTTATCTATCTATGTTTGGTTAGAACATATGTACATGGAAAACCAAGGTTGAACACATTTCACCACATTATTCACACCGGTAGACCCGTACCGGGAGTTTCCACATACGGATCGACGATTTTACTAAGTGTTAGCCCATGTCCGTGAACAACGTCAGACACATGACCTACATATGCCATCTACAAACATTAAATCACACTTATAAACACAACCTAGCTCCACATGCAGGTTTTCCAATGATTCCGGCCCTCCGACGGTCATTCACCTCCGAAACCCTAGATCGGGGGGGCCCGCAGATCTACCCTTATAGCTTTCTCCGTACGAGGATGGACCAATGGACTTTTTTATCTATCTATGTTTGGTTAGCACATATGTACATGGAAAACCAAGGTTGAACACATTTCACCACATTATTCACACCGGTAGACCCGTACTGGGAGTTTCCACATACGGATCGACGATTTTACTAAGTGTTAGCCCATGTCCGTGAACAACGTCAGACACATGACCTACATATGCCATCTACAAACATTAAATCACACTTATAAACACAACCTAGCTCCACATGCAGGTTTTCCAATGATTCCGGCCCTCCGACGGTCATTCACCTCCGAAACCCTAGATCGGGGGGGCCCGCAGATCTACCCTTATAGCTTTCTCCGTACGAGGATGGACCAATGGACTTTTTTATCTATCTATGTTTGGTTAGCACATATGTACATGGAAAACAAAGGTTGAACACGTTTCATCACATTATTCACACCGGTAGACCCGTACCGGGAGTTTCCACATACGGATCGACGATTTTACTAAGTGTTAGCCCATGTCCGTGAACAACGTCAGACACATGACCTACATATGCCATCTACAAACATTAAATCTCACTTATAAACATAACCTAGCTCCACATGCAGGTTTTCCAATGATTCCGGCCCTCCGACGGTCATTCACCTCCGAAACCCTAGATCGGGGGGGCCCGCATATCTACCCTTATAGCTTTCTCCGTACGAGGATGGACCAATGGACTTTTTTATCTATCTATGTTTGGTTAGCACATATGTACATGGAAAACAGAGGTTGAAAACATTTCACCACATTATTCACACCGGTAGACCCGTACCGGGAGTTTCCACATACGGATCGACGATTTTACTAAGTGTTACCCCATGTCCGTGAACAACGTCAGACACATGACCTACATATGCCATCTACAAACATTAAATCACACTTATAAACACAACCTAGCTCCACATGCAGGTTTTCCAATGATTCCGGCCCTCCAACGGTCATTCACCTCTGAAACCCTAGATCGGGGGGGCCCGCATATCTACCCTTATAGCTTTCTCCGTACGAGGATGGACCAATGGACTTTTTTATCTATCTATGTTTGGTTAGCACATATGTACATGGAAAACCAAGGTTGAACACATTTCACCACATTATTCACACCGGTAGACCCGTACCGGGAGTTTCCACATACGGATCGACGATTTTACTAAGTGTTAGCCCATGTCCGTGAATAACGTCAGACACATGACCTACATATGCCATCTACAAACATTAAATCACACTTATAAACACAAACTAGCTCCACATGCAGGTTTTGAAATGATTCCGGCCCTCCGACGGTCATTCACCTCCGAAACCCTAGATCGGGGGGGCCCGCAGATCTACCCTTATTGCTTTCTCCGTACGAGGATGGACCAATGGACTTTTTTATCTATCTATGTTTGGTTAGCACATATGTACATGGAAAACCAAGGTTGAACACATTTCACCACATTATTCACACCGGTAGACCCGTACCGGGAGTTTCCACATACGGATCGACGATTTTACTAAGTGTTACCCCATGTCCGTGAACAACGTCAGACACATGACCTACATATGCCATCTACAAACATTTATCACACTTATAAACATAACCTAGCTCCACATGCAGGTTTTCCAATGATTCCGGCCCTCCGACGGTCATTCACCTCCGAAACCCTAGATCGGGGGGGCCCGCAGATCTACCCTTATAGCTTTCTCCGTACGAGGATGGACCAATGGACTTTTTTATCTATCTATGTTTGGTTAGCACATATGTACATGGAAAACCAAGGTTGAACACGTTTGACCACATTATTCACACCGGTAGACCCGTACCGGGAGTTTCCACATACGGATCGACGATTTTACTAAGTGTTACCCCATGTCCGTGAACAACGTCAGACACATGACCTACATATGCCATCTACAAACATTTATCACACTTATAAACATAACCTAGCTCCACATGCAGGTTTTCCAATGATTCCGGCCCTCCGACGGTCATTCACCTCCGAAACCCTAGATCGGGGGGGCCCGCAGATCTACCCTTATAGCTTTCTCCGTACGAGGATGGACCAATGGACTTTTTTATCTATCTATGTTTGGTTAGCACATATGTACATGGAAAACCAAGGTTGAACACATTTCACCACATTATTCACACCGGTAGACCCGTACCGGGAGTTTCCACATACGGATCGACGATTTTACTAAGTGTTACCCCATGTCCGTGAACAACGTCAGACACATGACCTACATATGCTATCTACAAACATTAAATCACACTTATAAACATAACCTAGCTCCACATGCAGGTTTTCCAATGATTCCGGCCCTCCGACGGTCATTCACCTCCGAAACCCTAGATCGGGGGGGCCCGCAGATCTACCCTTATAGCTTTCTCCGTACGAGGATGGACCAATGGACTTTTTTATCTATCTATATTTGGTTAGCACATATGTACATGGAAAACCAAGGTTGAACACATTTCACCACATTATTCACACCGGTAGACCAGTACCGGGAGTTTCCACATACGGATCGACGATTTTACTAAGTGTTAGCCCATGTCCGTGAACAACGTCAGACACATGACCTACATATGCCATCTACAAACATTAAATCACACTTATAAACATAACCGAGCTCCACATGCAGGTTTTCCAATGATTCCGGCCCTCCGACGGTCATTCACCTCCGAAACCCTAGATCGGGGGGGCCCGCAGATCTACCCTTATAGCTTTCTCCGTACGAGGATGGACCAATAGACTTTTTTATCTATCTATGTTTGGTTAGAACATATGTACATGGAAAACCAAGGTTGAACACATTTCACCACATTATTCACACCGGTAGACCCGTACCGGGAGTTTCCACATACGGATCGACGATTTTACTAAGTGTTAGCCCATGTCCGTGAACAACGTCAGACACATGACCTACATATGCCATCTACAAACATTAAATCACACTTATAAACACAACCTAGCTCCACATGCAGGTTTTCCAATGATTCCGGCCCTCCGACGGTCATTCACCTCCGAAACCCTAGATCGGGGGGGCCCGCAGATCTACCCTTATAGCTTTCTCCGTACGAGGATGGACCAATGGACTTTTTTATCTATCTATGTTTGGTTAGCACATATGTACATGGAAAACCAAGGTTGAACACATTTCACCACATTATTCACACCGGTAGACCCGTACTGGGAGTTTCCACATACGGATCGACGATTTTACTAAGTGTTAGCCCATGTCCGTGAACAACGTCAGACACATGACCTACATATGCCATCTACAAACATTAAATCACACTTATAAACACAACCTAGCTCCACATGCAGGTTTTCCAATGATTCCGGCCCTCCGACGGTCATTCACCTCCGAAACCCTAGATCGGGGGGGCCCGCAGATCTACCCTTATAGCTTTCTCCGTACGAGGATGGACCAATGGACTTTTTTATCTATCTATGTTTGGTTAGCACATATGTACATGGAAAACAAAGGTTGAACACGTTTCATCACATTATTCACACCGGTAGACCCGTACCGGGAGTTTCCACATACGGATCGACGATTTTACTAAGTGTTAGCCCATGTCCGTGAACAACGTCAGACACATGACCTACATATGCCATCTACAAACATTAAATCTCACTTATAAACATAACCTAGCTCCACATGCAGGTTTTCCAATGATTCCGGCCCTCCGACGGTCATTCACCTCCGAAACCCTAGATCGGGGGGGCCCGCATATCTACCCTTATAGCTTTCTCCGTACGAGGATGGACCAATGGACTTTTTTATCTATCTATGTTTGGTTAGCACATATGTACATGGAAAACCAAGGTTGAACACATTTCACCACATTATTCACACCGGTAGACCCGTACCGGGAGTTTCCACATACAGATCGACGATTTTACTAAGTGTTACCCCATGTCCGTGAACAACGTCAGACACATGACCTACATATGCCATCTACAAACATTAAATCACACTTCTAAACACAACCTAGCTCCACATGCAGGTTTTCCAATGATTCCGGCCCTCCGACGGTCATTCACCTCCGAAACCCTAGATCGGGGGGCCCGCAGATCTACCCTTATAGCTTTCTCCGTACGAGGATGGACCAATGGACTTTTTTATCTATCTATGTTTGGTTAGCACATATGTACATGGAAAACAGAGGTTGAAAACATTTCACCACATTATTCACACCGGTAGACCCGTACCGGGAGTTTCCACATACGGATCGACGATTTTACTAAGTGTTACCCCATGTTCGTGAACAACGTCAGACACATGACCTACATATGCCATCTACAAACATTAAATCACACTTATAAACACAACCTAGCTCCACATGCAGGTTTTCCAATGACATCGGCCCTCCGACGGTCATTCACCTCCGAAACCCTAGATCGGGGGGGCCCGCAGATCTACCCTTATAGCTTTCTCCGTACGAGGATGGACCAATGGACTTTTTTATCTATCTATGTTTGGTTAGCACATATGTACAAGGAAAACCAAGGTTGAACACATTTCACCACATTATTCACACCGGTAGACCCGTACCGGGACTTTCCACATATGGATCGACGATTTTACTAAGTGTTAGCCCATGTCCGTGAACAACGTCAGACACATGACCTACATATGCCATCTACAAACATTAAATCACACTTATAAACACAAACTAGCTCCACATGCAGGTTTTGAAATGATTCCGGTGTAGGGGAACGCAACAGAAAACAAAAATTTCCGCACTACGAACACGCCCAGGACCACTATGGAGACTGCATACAAGGTTTTGATCTGATCGTTACCGACTCGTAGCGCAGCGGAAGTAGAGTCGATGTAGATCGTCGGTGCAGATCCCCGCAGCTAGGATTTACAACCTCCCAACCGCGAGGATGTTCTCCCTCGTCTGCTCCTCGAACAGCGCTCCAGGAGGCGGTCGGACAGTCCCTCGGACGGTGTCACGGACAGCCCTTCGGGAGGCCCCTCGAAACTCGATCGGTAACTCGGACAGCCCTTCGGGAGGACCCTTGAAACTCGAACGATAATTTGGACAGCCCTTCGGGCAAAAGATCGAAACTACGACCTCTCTACGGGGTTGCACACATACGGTGTCAGCTATCCGGCAGGGCTTCGCCGTCCAGAACTAGTTCCTGCCGGAACCCAGACAGCCTTTCGGCTCTACGAAACTATTTCGCTGGGAGGGAGAGAGAAAGCCAGATCATGCATGGCATTTGTATAGAACTCAAGGGAGAGCTTGGATCAAAGATATGGGGCTGCCCTCACACCTCTATTTATAGGAAACCCAAGGGGGCTTTCTTGGCTCCCAAGTCCTTCTAGAAGGCTTTCCAAAAATATCTCAAGTAGTACTTTTTACTATTCATGACACCACTTTTTCGCGTCCGAAAAATCCGAAAATATTTCTGTGGGTCTTAGAATAATTCCAACACCCACTAAAAAGATTTTGGGCGCGTTCCGAAACAATTCCGGATTAGTGATTTTCATCTGCGAAAAGCAACCTAAGAATTTCCGGCAGCTCCGGAACATTTCCGGCAGCTCCGAAATATTTCCGAAAAAAATATTTTATTCTTTTCTCCAGAAAAATTCCAGAAGTTACCAGAACAATTCTGGCACCCTCCAAAAGTACCAGGTGCTTACCGAAACCTTTTCGGCTTAGTGGTTCACTCCGAAACAACTTTTCGGTTTTACCGAAACTATTCCGGTGTTCTCTCTCCAGAACTTTTCCGTTTTCTCCGAAACCTTTTCGGTGACTTTCTCTTAGACTCCCTGTCTAGTATTCAGCAGATAGATGACCCTTAAGCGTGTGACCCTATAGGTTCGGTGAAGTATAGACATGACCCGGAACACTTTCCGATCAATGATCAACATCGGAGCCGTGGACACCCATATTGACCCCTATACCCACACGAATAAATATTCGAGTGAACCTCCAGTTGCCGTGTGCTATTCCTGTTGCTTCGCGATATGTTACAAACACCCGAGGTGAGACTTATCGGCATCCCCGTGAATCAACAACTTGTCCACTATGCCAGTTACCTCGTTTCCGGTATTGTTCTCTTTTCTCGTTCCCGTGTTCCGGCATCCCTGTGATCAAATCACACTGTGTCTGGCCAGACGATGGTGGATACTGTAACACCGAGAGGGCCCGAAGAATATCTCTCCATCGACGGAGGAGCAAATCCCAATCTTGAGCTACCTAGTTCCTGGTCATACTTTTCCGTGAACCCGTAAGCCGCCGTAATAGCCACCCTTTTACAGATGACGTTTAACAAACCCCAAAGTTCACGAAGCAAGTACGAAGGAACTCGATACTCTCATGGTCTAAGGAATTATGCAAACGCTCAACTTTCTCTGTGTTATAATCCATTAACTGGTGACGAATGTATCTCATAGCATAACATCAATCTGGGTCGATTCAACATAAATGTTCTTCTAACATTGTGCCCTCAAAATTGCCGGCATATTCATGCCCATGATCAGGAAAACAGAACCATCATGCAACACTTGAGCTAGTCTTAGAGGCGAGACTAGGAATATATATTTTTTTATCCGTTTATTATTCCACACGTGCATATGAGTCTTCCTCCGAGCCTCGTGGTTATTGCAGACTCGAGAACCATAGCAGTTATAGCATGGAATATAAACATAATTAGGAACATGGGGATAAATAATAACATTTATTATTGCCTCTAGGGCATATCTCCTACAGACTCCCACTTGCACTAGAGTCAATAATCTAGTCAATGCTAATGCACTTTACACCTACGGCATACTGGTGTAAAATATGCTTCACATGTGGTATAGCCTGATGTCCAACGGATCTGACAACTTCAACTCCGTGTGTATCTTTGCATATCCTCGCGTTTTCACGCTTTCACAAAATTCATATTTTGTGTGGACTTGGCTTTGTATATATGCGAATCACTGGTCGAACCTTGATTACTCAGACTGAGCTATGGAGCAACTATCTTCAATAGTGTTCCATTGACCAAAGCCATATTGGAACCATACTAAGTTCATGAATGAACTATATGATTCAACATTTTCTTTGTCGCTTCTAAAGCGTCATCATACTCAGCCTTTGTTATAGAATTTGCCACAGTAACCTGTTTGGAACAATTCCAACTTAATGTGCCACCATATCGTGTATCACACAAAAACCCTTAACTTAGATCGAAAATCGCATGGAGCATTGATGAAGACTATATTGATGTAATTACTTACAACAAGCACTTCATAATCTCTTCTTGCGAGAAAACATGTCATCAGTGCTACTTTAGTACTCAATGACATTTTTCACTTTTGTCCCATGATCAGTACTTTGATCACTTTGGTATCTATACTCGCAACAACTTGGGAGTACTGGACATATCTGGTTGTTTTATATACCATGGAATACATGATTAATCCAAACACAAAGGTGTATGGAATATCCATCATGTATTTTGCTCATCAGTGTTATAGGACACCGAGTCTTGCAAAAACTCTTTCCATGTGACTTCGGCAAGAATCACTCCTTGGCGTTTTTAACGCTAAACTGTTTTAGCATCTTGTCAATATGTATTTTGGCTTAGCCCTATTAGGCAATTATATCTCGTAGATAATTATGCCTAATATCAAGACTACTTAGCCCAAGCACTTCGTCGAAAAACTATTTTCAATGAAGTCTTAATTTGTGTCAAGAAATTTATATTATTTCCAATTAACAATGTGTTAGGCACACAAGGTTTTTAGAAATATTATTATGCTCCCACTTACTTTCTTGTAGCCACAAGCATCTTCGTTATCCATCGATGAAATCAAACTCTTTTGATTATTTCATCAAAAACGAAGATTCCAACTCCATTATGCTCTCTTTTGTCCATCGCAGGAACTCTGAAGTTTGCATACTTACTAGCATCCTCTGGACTGACAAAATACCTTGGACTGTATCTCCAAGGCAGTATTTCCATCTCATGGAAATCCTTTTGGCATCCATGTTTCATATCTCATGAATGAAATACGTATTAATTGCTAGTTTAACCCGAACCGACTTTAAGCATCGCTACGGAGAGACAATCTCGCCGTAGTTAATTCCTTGAAATTGTTATAAGCAACAAGTCGAGCTTTATGGATAAAACATTTTTATCCGTATCAGTTTATAGTTCCATTAATATTCGTTAGACTCTAAGTCTTCCGAATGGTCCATCAAGATACAATCTTGAATTACGTATATGGAAACTATCTCGGATTTGTATTGGCATTTAGCCAATTCCGGAGTCAGGGCCCATCATCGCTTCCTTGATTATCGTAGGTATGCTGTTGTCTAACAACAATATCTCGTTTGCGCACCTGAGAGGTTTGCACGAGTTTTGCCTACGTGGCTCAGTTGCAAGTTTGACCGAAGTCCATACATCTCATGTAGAGGCTTCCGTATCAGTTGCAGTAGGAAACTCTGGAATCACTTCCAAGGTTCCTTTCCTTTGATCTGATGACGAAGATACTGTTATCTCGTCGAGTTGCACTGTCCTCCGACTCACCTTTTTGCAAGAACCATTCTCTTTAAAAGCATACCGTTCTTTGTGGCAAAACCTTTTGCCTCGGTATAGTGGTGGAGGAATTCCCAATAATTTGGGATAACCTACAAAGTAGCACTTGTCTGATTTGGAATAGGTTTGTAAACAGTTTACACAATCCCCATATTCCAAATGTTAAGAAAAGATAAAACATGGTTGGGCGTACCATACCATGGCGTCATTTCAACAGACCTGATGGCGCTCCTTTCAGTGTAAAAGCCATAGTCTCTAAAGCATTACATTAAAAGGGATAATGGCAAATTGATTTATGTCATCTTTGATCTTACCATGTCATAAATGGTTTGATTACATCTTCACGGACATTCCACTCACAGTGGTGTTCCGGGAGGTGTATGTTATGAAACTCTTTTCACAACTCATCAGACATTCGCTAAACTTGTAACTCAAAATATTCCTTTCTGCAATCGAATTGTAGAAACATAATTTTCTTGTTACAATAACTTCCACTTCATTTTTGAAAACCTTTTGAATGATTTCAAAAGATCCAGACTTACGTCTCATCAATTAAATATCCATATATCTACTTGAGTCATTTCTGAAGATAGATAAATCCACTACTAGTAACAACATTTATCGGACTACACACATCAAATGTATGATCACCAATAAGTTTGTTGTTCGTTCCTCATGGCCTGTGAACGGTATTTCAGTCACTTCACCTTTCGGACGAAGGTTGCAAGTGTCAGATGATTCATAATCAAATGTCTTCAAAATCCATCATTATGAATTTCTCCATGCAGGTTTCTCCAATGTGACCAAATGCAGTGCCACACATATGTGGTATTCTTTTAGTCTTCCGACATTTAGCGTCAGTGTTATGGATGTATCATATTACCATCAATATTCGTAACATACATCCCATCCCCGATGGAAGCATGGCCCTTTATGTTATTCATAATACTGAACAACAATTGTTCTTTTATGAACAACCTTCTTGCAACATACTTTATGCAATGGGCTAGAGTGTATAAAACTCTAAAACGAATTATGAAAATAAATACAGATGGTGATACACCGATGGAAGGTATAGTAACTTTTACTATGTTCCCAGCGCGTATCTAAACCTCATTACTGGCAAGTCTTTTAGGCCGTTGTAGTTCTTACATCGAGTTTCAACAGAATGCAATCGAGCGGGTATCTTTGTGATTTAACTCACAATACCCAAGAATTAGTGATTAACATGTTTAACCATAATTCCCAAGAACTATATTTTTGACCAGCCTTCTATACATCAAAAACTTGTATGACATTCATACATGAGCTGGATATTCCAGTCTTCTTTCCTTTTTGCCTTTATACTTCTAATAGTTTAACTTTCAATATTTCTCCTACTCTCAGAAGAAGCACCCAACTTTAAGAGCGGCGTTAGCCCCGGACTTCCTAGGCGTGTGAGTCACACTAACACCCTTTGGACATTTCCTTTCTCTTTAAGTTGTTTGTTTTATTCACCTTCATCATATGACAGGCGTTCTTCTGGATCCCTCTCCTATCAGTCAAATGCCCAGTAAACACTTTACTAATACTTTGCAAACAAATATTGCTTTGGATATCTCATATCTTTTAGCCTTTGTCTGTATTTGAAAACAATTTTCAGTTCCATGAATATTACATAACTATCCCAAACTTGTGAAGTTCGGGTCTTATGGAAGCAAACGTATTGCACTTGACCACAATGGAATTCTAGCTTTTGGATCGAAGGACGAGAGTCACATCATCCATAGCATTAGCGGGAGGACACCGAAAGCATGCGATAGGACAAAATCCTTCTCGACACTCTTGAGGAAAATCCTCGCATTACGTTACCAACCGTAAAGTTTTGACCAGATATTTAACAGCTTATTCAATTTTAATAGGGAAGGTGGAAACGCGAGCCATTATTCTACAACTATTAGCAAATTATACTTAGACAATGTTCATAATTAATTGCACTCAGAATTAAACAAGTTAATTCTAAAATGCGCTCCCACTCAAATCAATATCTCTCAAAATTGATTATGAGTGATTCAAGATCCAAATATCAATACAACGCCATAGAATCATCATCTCATGACGAGGATTTTGATTTGGTAGGCCAACTTGCCGATCACATCTCTATGTGACTCTTGTTCATCTTTCGATGCGTGTGTTCCGAGCTCAGGACGATCCTGCCATGAACGTCAAGACAACCAAGTGATCTTGCTGCGAGGTCTGACCTCACCCGCCTTACATTTCTCCAATCGTTCGTACCCATGCATCCATGGCGCACCCCGAAAGGATAGATGCTGTGACGGTGCTACATTTGGGAGAACACTAACTACTTGATATTTTAAGTGAGAGATCACCCTAATAAAAAGCGACTACCGCGCAATCAAGAAGGGTGCAACTTAAGGGATAAACATCTCAGGTAATTCATAATTGCATGATATGGTATAGCCCCTTCTGACGGAGAAGTCAAGTATTTCTTCGTCTTTGGCATTTGCGTCGGAGTTCACCTTCGCGAAGTTTGCCACCACCTTGTCGATGCACCAAATAATATTGCTATCTCTATAGCTAATAAAATAAGTGCATTACATAAGGTTGACTCGCAGGTCATTAAAGTGACAATCATATGGCTCCAGCCATCATGCCGAATCATGACACGCAGGTCATGTTAATAAATTTACATTATATAGTCATCTCATACATAATCAAATTAATATGAGCTTTGCTATACCACATCACATGCACATCCTGCAAAACCAAGTTAGACGCCTCTAATCGGTTTATGCAAAATTTTATTTTACGTGGCTTCTAAGGTTTTGACTTAAACCGCAGCTACCAACGTTTATCATCAAGCATGATTATTCAAGTCGCTAGATTAACTTTGCGGGGTGTATGAAACACGAGATAATAAAATCTCGAGCCCCATACTGAACTTCGTCATACGCGTGATCCCCGTGCAGATCATATCTGCATTGCCCTTTAGTCTGCAGAATTTCTTCTTTCTCTAACTACGGTGGAATTCAACGAACTGTTAGCACTTCTTTGATCAATCAGGATCGCAGATTGCCAGAACTTTGAAACTCCACCATACTGTTATTGAGATCAGAAATACACAAATTCCAGGGAAGCAACAAGAACATCGGGTAACAGATTTCATCTGTCACCCGCATAAATAATTTTCAGCAATAGATCTGATCTACTCCAAAATTATATTATGCAATACCCATACATCTCTATGTATTCTAGATCGCAACATGCATCTACGCATAGCACGGCTCTGATGCCACTGTAGGGGAACGCAACAGAAAACAAAAATTTCCGCACTACGAACACGCCCAGGACCACTATGGAGACTGCATACAAGGTTTTGATCTGATCGTTACCGACTCGTAGCGCAGCGGAAGTAGAGTCGATGTAGATCGTCGGTGCAGATCCCCGCAGCTAGGATTTACAACCTCCCAACCGCGAGGATGTTCTCCCTCGTCTGCTCCTCGAACAGCGCTCCAGGAGGCGGTCGGACAGTCCCTCGGACGGTGTCACGGACAGCCCTTCGGGAGGCCCCTCGAAACTCGATCGGTAACTCGGACAGCCCTTCGGGAGGACCCTTGAAACTCGAACGATAATTTGGACAGCCCTTCGGGCAAAAGATCGAAACTACGACCTCTCTACGGGGTTGCACACATACGGTGTCAGCTATCCGGCAGGGCTTCGCCGTCCAGAACTAGTTCCTGCCGGAACCCAGACAGCCTTTCGGCTCTACGAAACTATTTCGCTGGGAGGGAGAGAGAAAGCCAGATCATGCATGGCATTTGTATAGAACTCAAGGGAGAGCTTGGATCAAAGATATGGGGCTGCCCTCACACCTCTATTTATAGGAAACCCAAGGGGGCTTTCTTGGCTCCCAAGTCCTTCTAGAAGGCTTTCCAAAAATATCTCAAGTAGTACTTTTTACTATTCATGACACCACTTTTTCGCGTCCGAAAAATCCGAAAATATTTCTGTGGGTCTTAGAATAATTCCAACACCCACTAAAAAGATTTTGGGCGCGTTCCGAAACAATTCCGGATTAGTGATTTTCATCTGCGAAAAGCAACCTAAGAATTTCCGGCAGCTCCGGAACATTTCCGGCAGCTCCGAAATATTTCCGAAAAAAATATTTTATTCTTTTCTCCAGAAAAATTCCAGAAGTTACCAGAACAATTCTGGCACCCTCCAAAAGTACCAGGTGCTTACCGAAACCTTTTCGGCTTAGTGGTTCACTCCGAAACAACTTTTCGGTTTTACCGAAACTATTCCGGTGTTCTCTCTCCAGAACTTTTCCGTTTTCTCCGAAACCTTTTCGGTGACTTTCTCTTAGACTCCCTGTCTAGTATTCAGCAGATAGATCACCCTTAAGCGTGTGACCCTATAGGTTCGGTGAAGTATAGACATGACCCGGAACACTTTCCGATCAATGATCAACATCGGAGCCGTGGACACCCATATTGACCCCTATACCCACACGAATAAATATTCGAGTGAACCTCCAGTTGCCGTGTGCTATTCCTGTTGCTTCGCGATATGTTACAAACACCCGAGGTGAGACTTATCGGCATCCCCGTGAATCAACAACTTGTCCACTATGCCAGTTACCTCGTTTCCGGTATTGTTCTCTTTTCTCGTTCCCGTGTTCCGGCATCCCTGTGATCAAATCACACTGTGTCTGGCCAGACGATGGTGGATACTGTAACACCGAGAGGGCCCGAAGAATATCTCTCCATCGACGGAGGAGCAAATCCCAATCTTGAGCTACCTAGTTCCTGGTCATACTTTTCCGTGAACCCGTAAGCCGCCGTAATAGCCACCCTTTTACAGATGACGTTTAACAAACCCCAAAGTTCACGAAGCAAGTACGAAGGAACTCGATACTCTCATGGTCTAAGGAATTATGCAAACGCTCAACTTTCTCTGTGTTATAATCCATTAACTGGTGACGAATGTATCTCATAGCATAACATCAATCTGGGTCGATTCAACATAAATGTTCTTCTAACATTGTGCCCTCAAAATTGCCGGCATATTCATGCCCATGATCAGGAAAACAGAACCATCATGCAACACTTGAGCTAGTCTTAGAGGCGAGACTAGGAATATATATTTTTTTATCCGTTTATTATTCCACACGTGCATATGAGTCTTCCTCCGAGCCTCGTGGTTATTGCAGACTCGAGAACCATAGCAGTTATAGCATGGAATATAAACATAATTAGGAACATGGGGATAAATAATAACATTTATTATTGCCTCTAGGGCATATCTCCTACAGACTCCCACTTGCACTAGAGTCAATAATCTAGTCAATGCTAATGCACTTTACACCTACGGCATACTGGTGTAAAATATGCTTCACATGTGGTATAGCCTGATGTCCAACGGATCTGACAACTTCAACTCCGTGTGTATCTTTGCATATCCTCGCGTTTTCACGCTTTCACAAAATTCATATTTTGTGTGGACTTGGCTTTGTATATATGCGAATCACTGGTCGAACCTTGATTACTCAGACTGAGCTATGGAGCAACTATCTTCAATAGTGTTCCATTGACCAAAGCCATATTGGAACCATACTAAGTTCATGAATGAACTATATGATTCAACATTTTCTTTGTCGCTTCTAAAGCGTCATCATACTCAGCCTTTGTTATAGAATTTGCCACAGTAACCTGTTTGGAACAATTCCAACTTAATGTGCCACCATATCGTGTATCACACAAAAACCCTTAACTTAGATCGAAAATCGCATGGAGCATTGATGAAGACTATATTGATGTAATTACTTACAACAAGCACTTCATAATCTCTTCTTGCGAGAAAACATGTCATCAGTGCTACTTTAGTACTCAATGACATTTTTCACTTTTGTCCCATGATCAGTACTTTGATCACTTTGGTATCTATACTCGCAACAACTTGGGAGTACTGGACATATCTGGTTGTTTTATATACCATGGAATACATGATTAATCCAAACACAAAGGTGTATGGAATATCCATCATGTATTTTGCTCATCAGTGTTATAGGACACCGAGTCTTGCAAAAACTCTTTCCATGTGACTTCGGCAAGAATCACTCCTTGGCGTTTTTAACGCTAAACTGTTTTAGCATCTTGTCAATATGTATTTTGGCTTAGCCCTATTAGGCAATTATATCTCGTAGATAATTATGCCTAATATCAAGACTACTTAGCCCAAGCACTTCGTCGAAAAACTATTTTCAATGAAGTCTTAATTTGTGTCAAGAAATTTATATTATTTCCAATTAACAATGTGTTAGGCACACAAGGTTTTTAGAAATATTATTATGCTCCCACTTACTTTCTTGTAGCCACAAGCATCTTCGTTATCCATCGATGAAATCAAACTCTTTTGATTATTTCATCAAAAACGAAGATTCCAACTCCATTATGCTCTCTTTTGTCCATCGCAGGAACTCTGAAGTTTGCATACTTACTAGCATCCTCTGGACTGACAAAATACCTTGGACTGTATCTCCAAGGCAGTATTTCCATCTCATGGAAATCCTTTTGGCATCCATGTTTCATATCTCATGAATGAAATACGTATTAATTGCTAGTTTAACCCGAACCGACTTTAAGCATCGCTACGGAGAGACAATCTCGCCGTAGTTAATTCCTTGAAATTGTTATAAGCAACAAGTCGAGCTTTATGGATAAAACATTTTTATCCGTATCAGTTTATAGTTCCATTAATATTCGTTAGACTCTAAGTCTTCCGAATGGTCCATCAAGATACAATCTTGAATTACGTATATGGAAACTATCTCGGATTTGTATTGGCATTTAGCCAATTCCGGAGTCAGGGCCCATCATCGCTTCCTTGATTATCGTAGGTATGCTGTTGTCTAACAACAATATCTCGTTTGCGCACCTGAGAGGTTTGCACGAGTTTTGCCTACGTGGCTCAGTTGCAAGTTTGACCGAAGTCCATACATCTCATGTAGAGGCTTCCGTATCAGTTGCAGTAGGAAACTCTGGAATCACTTCCAAGGTTCCTTTCCTTTGATCTGATGACGAAGATACTGTTATCTCGTCGAGTTGCACTGTCCTCCGACTCACCTTTTTGCAAGAACCATTCTCTTTAAAAGCATACCGTTCTTTGTGGCAAAACCTTTTGCCTCGGTATAGTGGTGGAGGAATTCCCAATAATTTGGGATAACCTACAAAGTAGCACTTGTCTGATTTGGAATAGGTTTGTAAACAGTTTACACAATCCCCATATTCCAAATGTTAAGAAAAGATAAAACATGGTTGGGCGTACCATACCATGGCGTCATTTCAACAGACCTGATGGCGCTCCTTTCAGTGTAAAAGCCATAGTCTCTAAAGCATTACATTAAAAGGGATAATGGCAAATTGATTTATGTCATCTTTGATCTTACCATGTCATAAATGGTTTGATTACATCTTCACGGACATTCCACTCACAGTGGTGTTCCGGGAGGTGTATGTTATGAAACTCTTTTCACAACTCATCAGACATTCGCTAAACTTGTAACTCAAAATATTCCTTTCTGCAATCGAATTGTAGAAACATAATTTTCTTGTTACAATAACTTCCACTTCATTTTTGAAAACCTTTTGAATGATTTCAAAAGATCCAGACTTACGTCTCATCAATTAAATATCCATATATCTACTTGAGTCATTTCTGAAGATAGATAAATCCACTACTAGTAACAACATTTATCGGACTACACACATCAAATGTATGATCACCAATAAGTTTGTTGTTCGTTCCTCATGGCCTGTGAACGGTATTTCAGTCACTTCACCTTTCGGACGAAGGTTGCAAGTGTCAGATGATTCATAATCAAATGTCTTCAAAATCCATCATTATGAATTTCTCCATGCAGGTTTCTCCAATGTGACCAAATGCAGTGCCACACATATGTGGTATTCTTTTAGTCTTTCGACATTTAGCGTCAGTGTTATGGATGTATCATATTACCATCAATATTCGTAACATACATCCCATCCCCGATGGAAGCATGGCCCTTTATGTTATTCATAATACTGAACAACAATTGTTCTTTTATGAACAACCTTCTTGCAACATACTTTATGCAATGGGCTAGAGTGTATAAAACTCTAAAACGAATTATGAAAATAAATACAGATGGTGATACACCGATGGAAGGTATAGTAACTTTTACTATGTTCCCAGCGCGTATCTAAACCTCATTACTGGCAAGTCTTTTAGGCCGTTGTAGTTCTTACATCGAGTTTCAACAGAATGCAATCGAGCGGGTATCTTTGTGATTTAACTCACAATACCCAAGAATTAGTGATTAACATGTTTAACCATAATTCCCAAGAACTATATTTTTGACCAGCCTTCTATACATCAAAAACTTGTATGACATTCATACATGAGCTGGATATTCCAGTCTTCTTTCCTTTTTGCCTTTATACTTCTAATAGTTTAACTTTCAATATTTCTCCTACTCTCAGAAGAAGCACCCAACTTTAAGAGCGGCGTTAGCCCCGGACTTCCTAGGCGTGTGAGTCACACTAACACCCTTTGGACATTTCCTTTCTCTTTAAGTTGTTTGTTTTATTCACCTTCATCATATGACAGGCGTTCTTCTGGATCCCTCTCCTATCAGTCAAATGCCCAGTAAACACTTTACTAATACTTTGCAAACAAATATTGCTTTGGATATCTCATATCTTTTAGCCTTTGTCTGTATTTGAAAACAATTTTCAGTTCCATGAATATTACATAACTATCCCAAACTTGTGAAGTTCGGGTCTTATGGAAGCAAACGTATTGCACTTGACCACAATGGAATTCTAGCTTTTGGATCGAAGGACGAGAGTCACATCATCCATAGCATTAGCGGGAGGACACCGAAAGCATGCGATAGGACAAAATCCTTCTCGACACTCTTGAGGAAAATCCTCGCATTACGTTACCAACCGTAAAGTTTTGACCAGATATTTAACAGCTTATTCAATTTTAATAGGGAAGGTGGAAACGCGAGCCATTATTCTACAACTATTAGCAAATTATACTTAGACAATGTTCATAATTAATTGCACTCAGAATTAAACAAGTTAATTCTAAAATGCGCTCCCACTCAAATCAATATCTCTCAAAATTGATTATGAGTGATTCAAGATCCAAATATCAATACAACGCCATAGAATCATCATCTCATGACGAGGATTTTGATTTGGTAGGCCAACTTGCCGATCACATCTCTATGTGACTCTTGTTCATCTTTCGATGCGTGTGTTCCGAGCTCAGGACGATCCTGCCATGAACGTCAAGACAACCAAGTGATCTTGCTGCGAGGTCTGACCTCACCCGCCTTACATTTCTCCAATCGTTCGTACCCATGCATCCATGGCGCACCCCGAAAGGATAGATGCTGTGACGGTGCTACATTTGGGAGAACACTAACTACTTGATATTTTAAGTGAGAGATCACCCTAATAAAAAGCGACTACCGCGCAATCAAGAAGGGTGCAACTTAAGGGATAAACATCTCAGGTAATTCATAATTGCATGATATGGTATAGCCCCTTCTGACGGAGAAGTCAAGTATTTCTTCGTCTTTGGCATTTGCGTCGGAGTTCACCTTCGCGAAGTTTGCCACCACCTTGTCGATGCACCAAATAATATTGCTATCTCTATAGCTAATAAAATAAGTGCATTACATAAGGTTGACTCGCAGGTCATTAAAGTGACAATCATATGGCTCCAGCCATCATGCCGAATCATGACACGCAGGTCATGTTAATAAATTTACATTATATAGTCATCTCATACATAATCAAATTAATATGAGCTTTGCTATACCACATCACATGCACATCCTGCAAAACCAAGTTAGACGCCTCTAATCGGTTTATGCAAAATTTTATTTTACGTGGCTTCTAAGGTTTTGACTTAAACCGCAGCTACCAACGTTTATCATCAAGCATGATTATTCAAGTCGCTAGATTAACTTTGCGGGGTGTATGAAACACGAGATAATAAAATCTCGAGCCCCATACTGAACTTCGTCATACGCGTGATCCCCGTGCAGATCATATCTGCATTGCCCTTTAGTCTGCAGAATTTCTTCTTTCTCTAACTACGGTGGAATTCAACGAACTGTTAGCACTTCTTTGATCAATCAGGATCGCAGATTGCCAGAACTTTGAAACTCCACCATACTGTTATTGAGATCAGAAATACACAAATTCCAGGGAAGCAACAAGAACATCGGGTAACAGATTTCATCTGTCACCCGCATAAATAATTTTCAGCAATAGATCTGATCTACTCCAAAATTATATTATGCAATACCCATACATCTCTATGTATTCTAGATCGCAACATGCATCTACGCATAGCACGGCTCTGATGCCACTGTAGGGGAACGCAACAGAAAACAAAAATTTCCGCACTACGAACACGCCCAGGACCACTATGGAGACTGCATACAAGGTTTTGATCTGATCGTTACCGACTCGTAGCGCAGCGGAAGTAGAGTCGATGTAGATCGTCGGTGCAGATCCCCGCAGCTAGGATTTACAACCTCCCAACCGCGAGGATGTTCTCCCTCGTCTGCTCCTCGAACAGCGCTCCAGGAGGCGGTCGGACAGTCCCTCGGACGGTGTCACGGACAGCCCTTCGGGAGGCCCCTCGAAACTCGATCGGTAACTCGGACAGCCCTTCGGGAGGACCCTTGAAACTCGAACGATAATTTGGACAGCCCTTCGGGCAAAAGATCGAAACTACGACCTCTCTACGGGGTTGCACACATACGGTGTCAGCTATCCGGCAGGGCTTCGCCGTCCAGAACTAGTTCCTGCCGGAACCCAGACAGCCTTTCGGCTCTACGAAACTATTTCGCTGGGAGGGAGAGAGAAAGCCAGATCATGCATGGCATTTGTATAGAACTCAAGGGAGAGCTTGGATCAAAGATATGGGGCTGCCCTCACACCTCTATTTATAGGAAACCCAAGGGGGCTTTCTTGGCTCCCAAGTCCTTCTAGAAGGCTTTCCAAAAATATCTCAAGTAGTACTTTTTACTATTCATGACACCACTTTTTCGCGTCCGAAAAATCCGAAAATATTTCTGTGGGTCTTAGAATAATTCCAACACCCACTAAAAAGATTTTGGGCGCGTTCCGAAACAATTCCGGATTAGTGATTTTCATCTGCGAAAAGCAACCTAAGAATTTCCGGCAGCTCCGGAACATTTCCGGCAGCTCCGAAATATTTCCGAAAAAAATATTTTATTCTTTTCTGTGAGCTTTGGAACGCCGACGGCCCACCACCAGGGCTGACGAGCCGGGCCGTCTACGCCGACGGCCCCGACATTTGGCCGTCGGCGTAGGTTTCGGCCGTAGGCGTCAGCCTCCTCTCCCGTAGTGAGTGTGTGAGCGGGTCGCTAATCCTGAATTCTGGATGAACATCGTTTACTCACTGTGGAGTGTGGACGGACCTAGAAATCCCCTCAGCCTCCGGGTCGCCCTCCTTGCTGAAACCCTAAGCCCACCGTAACGTTTCCAGCCAGAATGGATCCACTCACCGCCGCCGCCACCAAGCCCCCGCTGCTGCCGTCTCGCTCCCCCTGCGCCGCTCCTTCCGCCTCCGTCGCATCCCCAGGAGCTGCTTCGGGTCCAACGACGGCTGGCTCGCCTACCTCTCCGACTGGTGGCCCTCGCAGGACATGTGCGAGTTGAGCCTCTTCAACGCCATGACGGCCGACGAGATCTGCCTGCCGCCGCTCAGGTGCGAGAGCAGGCTGGTCTCCAAGACCGTCTTCGCGCCCAGGCCAACCAAGTGCGACTTCACCGCCGCCGCAATCTGTGCCTCCGTCTGTGAGAGGAATCGGATCGCCTACGTCGTGGCAGGGGACAACGAGTGGACCATCCTCGACCCCCTCCGCTTTCACGACAGAGATCTGCTCACCGACGTGGTCTACCGTGGAGAAGGTACGTTCTACTTTCTCACCGATTGTGGAGCCGTCCGCGTGCTCCGGCTGCCGGATCGCCGGACTGGTGCACCGCCGGCCACCTTCGAGCCATTGTTGTCTGAGGACAACCTTCCGTTCGACCCTGCCACCAGTATTTCCCCTCCATACAACAAATTGTCAAATTATACTAGCGCCAAGAACTTGGTTTTCTGCGGGGACAACATGTACCAGATATGGAGGCATATGAGCTGCAGGTTTCATTTGTCGCTGCCATCAGGTGGCCGTCGATGGGTAGAGGCGAATGAAATATTTGTTCTCAAATATTATCCCCAGCGGCAACCATGCTGGGATGCCGTCAGCGACTTGGGGGGCTACTCAGTTTTTGTCGGGTGGAACAATGCGGTGTCAATTTATGCTGAAGGTTTTGCTGGACTGAAGGGTAATTGTGTTTACTGGATCGGCGGGATTGGTAGGGATCACGCCATGGTCTTCGACATGGGAACCGGGAGGTCTGTACCCTGCCTTCCCGGGACTACACAGAGGCCAATCTGCTGGTACATTCTCAGCGACATAGATGCATGAAGAGTTCATCCCACCCAAGCAAGTGGCCTTGCTGAACCTGCAGAAGACATGGAACTGTGATGGCGAATTGGGGCATAGTGAAAGAACCATGTTTATCAAGCCTGCATCAAGAGCCTGATATCAAAGCACTCAAGATCTCTCACAGTTTAATTGCTTGTTGTAGGCCTGTAGCCAATATATAGTTTGCTGTAATATATCTGTTCCCTAAAAATATTTGCTTCCTTATGTTGCTGGTTTAATTTGTAATCCAAATAATCTTTCTATGTTTGTGTGATGTAATGGATCATCTAGAGTTATGGCTACTGGTTATATTCCCTAAATGATTTTCTTCATTACTAGCATAGTTGCTCTCGCATTGCGAGGGTGTCATTTTTTGTGTATTGAACATGTTTTATAGTAATATAAATATGTCTATTATATACGGTCTGAAATAATATGGTTATATAGCCACAAATATATCACCTGATTGGATAATATCTTTATTCATTTAGATTTCGGGACAGATAATTGGTTGCAATTCCAAATACATCTTTATAGCAATGAACTATGCGTCTGTTGTCAAACCATGTCGTATTAATTCTCAAGACTATGTTTGGTACTTGTAAGAGGGTTGTGTGCATCTCATTATATAGAGCCAGGGAATTAAAACTTTGTTCTCGATTATGAAGATGTTGATGTCAGCCTCATTGGATACAGTCTTCTAGAAAGATAAATTCATTTGGAATAATATCGGAAAAACCATGCCAATAGGTCAACCAAATAACAGGAAATCTTTACAATAACAACGATTTTATTTCATGGCTCTGATATGTAGTTTGATTTATTGTGATTCAAAGTTTCTTGAATAATTTAAATTTTAGATTATAAATTTGGCAAAAATACGACTTTGATACCATATTATTCCTTCTAACATACGCATATACCACATTGATTCCGAGGTGAAGACCAAACTAGCTTTATGGAGATCCTAAGCTTGGGACATGTTTAGAAATAAACTTGTAGTAAGTATGGTAATTATCTGAAAAAACTTAGAGAATAATAACAATATAAGTTTCAAATATTACTAGTAGATATAAATGATTTATGCCTGCTTTGTGTGGCTAACAACAACCTTTAGGAAATGTAACGTATTGCATAAGGTCAATCGGCCAATTTGAGAAAATAAAGTGTGCCCACTTCACAATCAAGCTGAACTCTCCAAGTATGCAAATAGATCACATAAATGAACATGTAGCCGCTTGATATCTAATAAATTCGGCAGAGAATATACCATGTACTTTTAGAAAGCATGAGAATCATGAAAAATCAAAGATGCAGTTGAAAGATGTCTTTCCGTATTTAATGACCATGAAATAAGATGCAAGATCGACAACAGTTTGTTGAAACTTATTGACATGATTAAAAAATTATGATATAAATAATTTGTAGTATGGTTGTGAGGTGGCTGCAGTTAGCTGATGATTTTCTTCTTTATTAATGTACACACATGGTATTATGAGATGGCTGCAATTATGATATAAACAATTATGAACTGTGATGGCCATTTGGCGACATTGTGAGAGCACCATGTTTATCTAGCCTGCAGCCTCATACGAAGGCACTCAAGATTTTGCAGAATTTAATTTCTTGTTGTAGCCAATACACATTAATTTATTAGTTCCCTAAAAATAATTCCTTCGCTATGTTGCTGGTTTAATTTGTAAGCCGAATCATCTTTGTATATTATTTGTAATCCGACTTTTGGCTACTTGTTATATATGTTCCCTAAATTATTTCTTCGTTATGGATTTCCATGGCTACAGGTTATATTGGCTATGCGCTTGTGCTCATCTGGTTTAACTGGAGGCTAGGATTTTGGTTCGGTTATTTAACACTAGTCATGGACAATTGGACATCCAGGAAATTGGGCTTATGGACTGCTATCTCAGTGTTCTAGGTTCTGGTTGTTGCTGGTACTAGATGGCGCACTGCATCATTTGGTTCATGATTTCTTTGGTGAAGGTCAGTCTTGTACTCTTCTTATTCTTCTTTTACTAAGGGAAACAAAGAGTATTCCGTTTACTGCTAATCGATCATGGAAAAATGCCAGTAACCAAGTTTTGTCTTTCTTGGAAACGGATATGCACTACAGAAAAAATCATCTAAGCCGAGTGGTCATATCACTCGGCTTAGCTAGACAGTTTTCACCTCGGTTTGCCTATAAACCGAGTGTACCACCCGGCTTAAGTTACACGGTTTAATTAATACCGGCCTACAACATATAAGCCGTGCGCCACGGAAATAACACTCGGGCTAGAGTGATTTTCCTGTAGTAATGATAACTTCTGAACAGACTCCTTGATACCCACACGCTGCAGCGAGCGATCCGTTCTAGGCATACCAAGCAGCGGATAGCTTTTCCCCTTGGGACCCACATATGTGAAGGAGATCCTGCACAAACGAAGCAGCTGGTTAAAACTTGTCTAAAACCGAGCATTGTCGCCGCGCGCTGAATTAGCATTGCCCAATAAATTCACACGCTCCACAACACCATACCCTGCTTAGCAGTGAGCCAAGATATTACATAACCTTGGACCAATTATACAATACACCCTCCTTTCATAAGTCAGTGACGTGGTTTTTAGTTAAAATTTAAACTAAAACCATATCACTCATTTAATAAAGGAGGGACTAGTTTTAGCACATAGCACATGCATGAACAGCAAAACAAGTTTTAGCACATATTTTTTATGCAAGATATCAAGACAAGATGCATGCACTTCCGAATAAAGATGGTTGAAGAGTAATCCTTAACAAATTTAGAGGTAGAAGTCTCGACAATATGCAATATTTGAGCAGGATAGGATACCAGTTCACCAGGTAATGTAATCCAAACCATGTTTTTTTCTAGCATAATGTTTAATAGCAAACGAAAATTTGACACAAGTCGTGCAAGTGTATGCATGTGATGATATACAATGAGAGATATCACAAGATGATCGATGCATGCGATACAAAATCTGAGATATCACAAGATTATTATGCGATACAAAATCACCAACTTCAAAATCAATAAAATATTACTAAGAATTAGCATGATGAAAAAACCCTAGTTTCGAGACATGTTTAGAGAGGCTACGGCTAAGAAATACACAACGTCACAACCTTTGATATATTTCCAATTCTTTCATTCTTTACAAAAACCAGGGTTTGCATGAAGAAACAAGAACCAAGTCAATATTCGTTTAAGATATATTACCGTTAAGATATACATAGAAGCTAGTGTGTGCATAAGTGTCAACTATACATATGTGCAATTTCACATCCTCCTTAATACTCCTTAATTAGTAGTATCTTGATATATATTCCAGAGCAGAAGAGTATCTGTCAGATATTTTGACAAGTGTTTGTTGAGTGTGGCCTGGTTAGGGAGTTCAAGAATACAATACCCATGATAGGTAGGTGCCACCTGGTTGAGCAGTTTATAGCATATGAAGAGGACCATATGAACCAGTTATGTGATGCTTTGCTCCCAATCTATAGAAGATTTGTTATTATGTGCAGTTAACATGGCATGAAATATCCTATACATCTCTATTATTTAAATATAATTCGACACTACTAAAATTAGATATTTTTTACATTTTTAATATTTTTTGGTCCCTATTATTGTTAATTGTATTTTGGGGAAGATTGTGCCTTCAAGATATGTTGATATCACCAGTATTATATTGGTGCACCAAATTTTAGAGTATGTGTGTTGGTAGGTAGAAGACACATCATGATAACTCATATAGCACTTGCAAAGAAGGTTTTCTGGCATCACTCCTAAAATAACAAATGCATATCTTCAATGCAATTTATGTAGAACAAACACGATAAGCATGATGTGGTGTCTCGTAGAAAACCTATCATGTCGTACATCAATACCCCGTTATTTTGCTTTTCTTCATAAATGTGCCCCTCATGCGTGAGAAATACTACTCAATCGTTGCTCCGGGGAAATAAGCATAACAAATGGCCACAAGAGACATAATCAAGCATTATATGACTAAAGGGTAGAGAGTGTGAAAGGCATTCATTGTTTCCTTGGGTTGGGAGGGTGGAAAAAATGGCATTATATAAATTTTATGTGAACTTAATAACGGTGAAGGTATTGGATGCAAATCCAAGGACTCTACTAGTAATCCTTCTTTATTCTTAAACTACTCCTGGTACCCCTCATCCTAACTAAGACATGTCATTCCTATATGTGTAACTATTGTCTGGCAAATCAAATTATTACACGGGAAATTAAGTGCCCTTCCTATGAAATTGTGACTGCTCAAGGAAAATAGGTTTGTGTTTGTACGCATCAATTGGAGTGACCATCATCTCGAAATACATTTACATATACCAAGTTCATACACCATAATAAAGCAAGGGCGGGCAGTTTGGACAAGGGAAGATCCATGCCTCTATATCATGGAGAATAGAGAGGTGGGAATGGGCCAGTAGCATGATGTGCAGTTCCTACATCGTTATACTTTGGCACCACATTGGTTTATCCACAGCACTTGCCTTACAATCCTACAAATGTCATAGATGAAACTACCATTCCTATGAAGACATCCTCGTACGTTCATGCGGTTATATCTTCATGCGGTTACAAACTTCCACTCTCTTTATAATGTGCTATGCAAATTTCCATGCAGAAGAAGAGTGCAAATGAATTATAAGATGGCTTCTAATGTCGGATGTTATCTCTACAAAAGTAAGTTTGTATTTATCATGCATGAGCTAATGAGTGTTCCATCAAACTAGAATCATCATGAACTCTAAAAATACAATCACCATATTAAAATATAAAATATAAACATATCATAACCATGAACTCTAAACATAGCATCAGTTGTGCGTGCTTGACGCTTCTCAGAGAAGTTAACACGCGTAGTATGCTGAAACAATTCAATCGTCTTGGCATCGTGGGCACGTGTTGCTTCGTCGGGGGTGTTTCAATGGCCAATATTGTGCGTCACATTGTCCTTCCTAATAGTTGCATACCACTTATCACTTTTCTCATGCACACCATGAAAGTTCGATGCCATCTTTGACGATACAAACACCAAACAAGTTAGTAAAAGTTCGCCAACAACACCACAGTTTTTCTTATATATGAGCAAATTTATTGAAAGTGATCGAGGGATTTTTATACTATGCGAATTTTGTGGTGGGGTGGTCATTACTATCACGCCATCACTAATATAATTACTTATGGTGTGTACGCTAGTATCATTTTCCTGGCCCGCACACTTGGTTCCACATAGTGATGGTGTGGTAGGAAAATCTCATGGAATTCTCAGCCTTGGCCTTGATGTCCTGTATAGCATGCTCATTCGAATTCTCTTCCTTATACTCTTCGATCAGGTGGACTACAAAAGAACCGGAAGCTGGGTTTAGCCTATTGAGTTAATCAGTCGGAAGGGTATAATATCTTGGTACTAAAGAACTCGACTAAAGAAAACTTACTGGCTCTGCTAGTCGAATCATAAATTGAATGATGATTATTCGCCATCTGATTTCTAAGCCGAGTAAAGACAACTTTGCCAAATGATTACTAAATCGAAGTAATACTACTTCCACAAAAGTACCAACTACTACTAACGACATCGATGCTAAGAAAAAGATGATTTTGGAAACTTTGCGCCTTTTCAGACATCAATTGCCATGGATGCAAACTCCACAACAAGCTGACATGCTGGGTAAGCTGAGCCTCTCAGTAGTTGGCACCGTGGACAACATGTCATGCCTTGGCAATTGACTTCATCTCCAGGCATTCACCTGTAGGAGATGACACGGGTGGCGGGACAAACGGACCGGTTACCCTAGCAGGGTTGTTGGACAAGGCGATTGGGGCACTCGTAGTCGGAACGTTGGAAGCTCCTTCGTCGGTAGGGGTAGAGGGTGTGGTAGTCCTTATCTGACCGGAAACTCCTTCGACCGACACATGCAAATCCTTCTATGTTGGTGGATAGTTCACTCAACAAATTTTTAGACAGGTTGAGAAAGGCCCCATAATGGATATCCATCATAGGGAGGTCTTCTATAAAAACATCCTCCCGTCTAGCCTCTAGGGAGGATGAGGATCTTCTTCTTGGAGGCAAAGCTAGACTTCTTTTAGTCCTAGTAGAAAGGAAGAAATCAGAAACTAATGAATCATCTTCAACAATGGCACAAATCATCACAAGAAAAAATAAGCCGATGATTTTCCTAAATTTTATCTAGAGTGGAAGAAGCCAAAAGCCGGAAGGGCCTTCCAAGGGCCCCACACGACCACCTGGCGCGACCTAGGGGGCGCGCCACATGGCCATGTGGGCCCTTGGCTCTGTTTTCCCTGATTTCTTCGCCATATCAAGCTAGGGGGTGCGCCGCGCCACACGACCATGTGGGCCACACTATTATAAATATAGACTAGATGACCCATTTTTAGAATTGAAGTGCATATAGATCCGCGTAACTTATGACTAAATCTATCTTACACAAACTATCATATGTCGTAAACTTTACGAATTGAATATCACAATATTTCCACTGTGAAAAGGTACAACTTATACATATAGATAGGGTATACAAGTGCCAAGGCCCAAATTACACGTAAAAATCGACTAGTCCAACATTACATTACAAATAACGGAAGAGAAATAAGATGTGTCTGGGTACATACAAGATCCAAAGATGTCTAATAGGCGACAACATAATCCCGTGATCCCTACATAAAGCAAACATGTCGAAGATTGTGTGGTTACTAAGGGGGGACTAAGGAGGTTGATGACGCCCCCGCCCCCCTTTGGTGGGTTGGGATTATAGCGAAGAGGGAGATGGGTCGGGGAAGAGATGAGTCGGGTCTGTTGCTCTACAAAATAGAAATAGGAAAAAAGGAAAAGAAGAAAATGGCAAGGCGTGGAATTAAATGCCGGAAATATTTGTTCTAGGCTGAGTGATTTATACACTTGCCCATAAAAATGAATAATTTTTTTGGAGAAGTTGATTCGAATTAATTGAATTACTAGACTCGTGTGATAGAATTACGCAAAAATCATGAGTTTTTGCAGAGCTTGGAAATGTGAGGAAATAACTATACGGGCCAAAAGTGGGCCTTATACTTGATTTGCAAAATGAATGAGAAGTTATGGAAGGCATTGATTTGAATTTGAAATGACATTTAAATAAAATACTGGAGAGTCTCAAATTGAGTTTGTGTGAACTATGATATTCATCATTCTAGGTGAATTAATTATTGGGATGATAAAATGACGATGTTACAATAGATCATACTAATTTGTGCAAAATAATAGTGAACTGATCACGAGCAAATTATACTTGAAACTGTATGTCGGTCAAACATGGAAAATGTCAACAATGTTTTTGTGCATACATCATGGAACATCTTAGAAATTTGTAATAATTACTTTGAAATTTGTTATGCACACCATGTCAATTTCATATTGAAATACCAAGGTAAATTATTATCTTAGTAAATTATTTTGGACCGCGACAAATTTATTGTACACACCATGGAAAACATGTTGAAAAAACTTAATTTTTTTCTATATACTATGGAAAAATTGTTAACATACCATAGAAATCGGATAAAAAAAATTCCATGGTAAAATTGCGATGTGATGATTAGATACATGTCAAAACAATTCATGGTACGCTTCATTTATAGGTGTTACCATGGTAAAAAAATATGAAGATGCTTGCACTGGGAATAATTGATATCGGGGTCAAACCGTCGATGGTCTATAATAATAGGAAAATAAATAGATGAGGTTTAGATGGAAATCAGTAGTTTTTTACATATTCCAATTTTTATTTTCTGTTTTCTAAATGTCATTCTTTTCTAAAAATTGACGTGTGATCAGTTCAAAAAATCATAAATTTCTCATGGTGATTTTGATTTTATTTCGATGGCAAAAAAAATTATGCAATCGATATAAAATACATGATAATTTTTATTTTATGGCCATGATCAATATATTATGTATACTATTGAACTTTCGTTTTAACATAGTATGTCACAAGGCAAACTATTCATGTAGCATGGCGAACTTCATATTGCATACAAAATCATGGAAACTTTAAAATCACACACACATTCTTTTTTCTATGTATGTGAATTTTTATTATCTATGTGTTTCTTTTGGTAATGTACTGTACTACAGAAAATTATTTTCATACACCACGTTCGCCTCCGCTATCCAGGTTTCGTCGTACTCTGATGTAGTCACATCTAACTGCGCTTTCCTCCATTGTCTTGGTCATGACTAAACTAGCTTTCTGGAGATCTTAAGATTGCGGTTGCTAAGGGGGGAGTAAGTAGGATGATGACGCCTCCCCCCCCCCCCCCCCCATTGTCTTGGTCATGATTTTTGTCACGACATTCCTCAGCTCGCTCTCTATCTGTCCAATCTCCCTCTCGAGCCACTCTGATAGATCTGGTTCTTCGCAAGCAAGCGGTCTTGAGATTTCCTCTTCTCATGCTGTCCATCCAGCAGGACACCGCATCACGGATCCTTGTGGCCCGCTCCGAGCACAACCTTTGCAATAGATCCTCCAACTCCTTCGACGACACCGATCTGGTGGGCACTAGAATGGGCGGGTCTTCTCCTGAGCACTAGGGTGGGTGTGGTGTGGAGGAGGATGGAGGTGAGCGAAGGGTAGTGTAGATGTTGAGGCGAGGGGCCATGGGACAGTCGGTCATTGATGGATCTATGGTGGTGTGGTGTGGTGGCAGTGGGAGCGAGAGCCAGTGGAGCGAAAGCATGGAGGAACTATTTAATGCCTACGACATAGAAAACATTCAATGAATAATACCTACAAGTCCAGAATTTTGGTTCTTTCTGGGCGTTTCTCGGTCTGGGACATAAAACCTCCCGATGGCCTGTCGAGACTTATGAAGCAGGTGGAGATCGTTTTGAACTCTTTGCAGTGTCATCCCGTCGACAACCTCCGTCGATGTTGCGAGGCCCTTATCTTGTGTCGTCGTATTTTTTCCAAGGCTTGTTCACGAAGGCGATCGACATATATCTCGAGGGATTCCTGATATTAGCAGTAGATCTGCGCACCAACCGCGATAAAAAATGGTATGTTCCAAAACTTTATACTCTTGTACTCCATTTCTCCATTTAATGTTGTGTGAAATATAAATATATCATAAAAAAATCTGTCATACAACTTATTTTAATTTATGTGTTTCACAACAAATCTGTTGGCTGGCACCTTATACTGCAGTCCATTTGCCAGAACAAACACATCTCGGCATGCGATGTTTGTGGAGATGGCTGCACGGCCCAACTCCCTAATCCCGAATTCCTAGACCCCTGGTCGGTCCGCGGCGCCTTACTCACAAAACGGAGTGCGTGAGCGGATTCACACTAATCTCTTACTCACAATCACAGGCTCACAGCGGCTTGCTCACAAATAGAAATCCCCTGGATCGCCCTCCTTTCTGATCCAGCCAGAATGGATCCACACACCGCCGCCGCCACCACCAGGACTAGGCCTTGGGCAGATCTGCAGGACGACCTCGTCCGATGCGTCGGCGACGGCGTTGACGAGCTCAAGTACTACTGCAGCGCGAGGGGTTCTTGCACGGCGTGGCGCCGGGCGCTCAGCCCACCGTCCCCGCTCCTTCTCATCGGCCAGGAACATGGCACCGCTGCTGCCGCCTCCCTCCCCATGCGCCGCTCCTTCCGCCTCCGCCCTATCCCCGGGAACTGCCTCGGTTCCAACGACGGCTGGATCGCCTACCTCTCCGACTACTGGCCCTTAGAGCGCACGTGCGAGGTCAGCCTCTTCAACGCCATGACGGCCGCCGATATCTGCCTGCCGCTGCTCAGGTGCGAGAGCAGCCTGGTCGCCAAGACCGTCTTCGCGCCCAGGCCAACCAAGGCCGACTTCACCGCCGCCGCAATTTGTGGCACCGGCTGTGGGAGGAATAGGATCGCCTACGTCGTGGCAGGGGACAAGGAGTGGACCATCCTCGATCCCCTCCCCTTTCACGGCGGAGATCTGTTCACCGACGTGGTCTACCGTGGAGAAGGTACGTTCTACTTTCTCACCGGTTGTGGAGCCGTCCAGGTGCTTCGCCTGCCGGATCGCCCGGACTGGTGCACCGCCGGCCACCGTCGAGCCATTGTTCTTGTCTGAGCCTGAGGAAAACATTCCGTTCGACCCTGCCACCAGTTTTGCCCGTCCATACAACAAACTATCGGATTTTACTAGGGCCAAGAACTTGGTTTTCTGCGGTGACAACATGTACCAGATATGGTGGAATACGAGCTGCAGGGTTAATTTGTCGCTACCATCAGGGGATAGTCTATGGGTAGAGGAGAATGAAATATTTGTGCTCAAATATTTTCCCCAGCGCCAACCATGCTGGGTTCCTGTCAGCGACTTGGGGGGCTACTCAGTGTTTGTTGGGTGGAACAATGCGGTGTAAATTTATGCTGAAGGTTTTCCTGGACTGAAGGGTAATTGGGTGTACTGCATCGGCGGGTATGGTACTCATCATGCCATGGTCTTCGACATGGGAACTCGGAGGTCTGCACCCTGCCTTCCTGGGAATCCACATAGCCCCATCTGCTGGTACATTCTCAGCGACATATATTCAGGAAGAACAGTTCATCACACCCAAGCAAGTGGCCTTGCTGAACCTGCACAAGACATGGAAGTGTGATGGCCAATTGGCGACACAGCTATTAGTGAGAGCACCATGTTTATAGAGCCTGCAGCAAGAGCCTGATATCAAAGCACTCAAGATCTCTCACAGCTTAATTTTCTGTTGTAGCCAATAGTTTCCTATAATGTATCTGCTCCCTCAAAATATTTGCTTCCTTATGTTGTTAGTTTAATTTGTAATCTGAATCATCTTTGTATGTTTATGTGATGTAATGGATCAGCTAGACTTATGGCTACCGGTTCTGTTCCCTAAATGATTTTCTTCATTAGCATATAGTTGCCCTCGGAAATGCGAGTGCATTGTGTCTGTATGGGGGGGGGGTGAACATGTTTTATAGTCATATAAATATGTCTATTATTTACGGTTTGAAATAATATGATTATACAGCCACAAATATATCACCCGATCGGATAATATATTTATTCATTTGAATTTGTCTCGTTATACAGAGGCAGGGAATTGAATCTTGTTGTTTCATTGTCTTGATGTTTCATTTTGAGTCAAAAAAACGCTGTCCTCGATTATTAAGAAGTTGATTTCAGCCTCATATGAGAATCCAATTGGTTACAATCTGCTAGACAGATAAGTTCATTTGGAATAATATCGGAGAAATCATGCCAATAGATGAACCAAATAACAGGAAAATTTTAGAATAACAAAATATTTTATTTAATGGTCTTGATATGCAGAGTTTGGTTTCTGGTGATTCAAAGTTTCCTGAATAATTTAAATTTTATATCATCTATTTGGCAAAAATACGACTTTGATACCATAGTTTTCCTTCTAACTACGCATGTACCACACTGATGCCGAAGTAAAGACCAAACAGCTTTATGGAGATCCTAAGCTTGGGACAGTTTTAGAAATAAACTTAGTATGTACGATAATTATCTGAAAAAAGTGACACAATAAAAACAATATAAGTTTCAAATTGATATAAATGGTGTCTGCCTGCTTTGTGTGCCTGACAACAACCTTTAGTAAATATAAAGTCTTGCATAAGGTGAATCGGCCAATTTGAGAAAATGAAGTGTGCCCACGTCACAATCAAACTGAACTCTCCAAGTATGCAAATAGATCACATAAACCTGTAGCAGCTTGCTGATATCTAAGAAATTGGCAGAGGATACATATGAAAGATGTTTATTCTCTATTTAATGACCATGAAGTAAGATGGAAGCTCGACAACAGTTTGGAGAAAGGTATTGAGATGATTACAAAATTATGCATGATATAAACAATTTGTTGTATGGTTATGAGATGGCTTCAATTAGCTAATGATTTTCTTCTCTTATTAAGGTAAGCACATAGTATTATGCGACTTGGGGGGGGGGGCTACTCAGTGATTGTCGGGAGGAACAATGTGGTGTCAATTTATGCTCAATGTTTTCCTGGACTGAAGGGTAATTGTGTGTACGGTCGGTGGGTTTGGTAGGGATCACGCCATGGTGTTGATGGGAACTATGAGGTCTGCAGCCTCCCTTCCTGGGAATCCACAAAGGCCAATCTTCTGGTATATTCTCAGCAACATAGATGCAGCAAGAAGGGTTTATCACACCAAAGCAAGCGTCCTTTCTAAACCTGCAGAAGACATGGAACTGTGATGGCGACATATAGCTAGTGAGAGCACCATGCTTATGAAGCCTGCAGCAAGAGCCCCGTATGAAAGCACTCAAGATCTCTCACAGTTTAATTGCTTGTTGTAGCCAATATGTAGTTCGCTGTAATGTATATGTTCCCTGAAATATTTGCTTCGCTATGTTGCTGGTCTCTTTAATTTTTAATACGAATCATCTTTGTATGTTTGTGTCATGTAATGGATCAGCTAGCCTTATGCCAACTGGTTATATATTTTCCCTAAATGATTTTCTTTATTACTAGTGAATGTGAGGGCATCGTCTTTTGTGTGTTGAATATGTTTAATTGTAATATAAGTGTGTGAAATATATATGGTTTTTAATAATATGGTTATATAGCCACAAAAAAATTATGCTATGTAAAATATTACCTGATCGGATAATTTCTTTATGTATTTAAATTTGTGGACAGATAATTGGGTTGCAATCCCAAATACATCTTTAGCTACGATATTATGTGTCTTTTCGAACCGGATGTGGAACTAATTCTCAAGACTATGTTGGGTTCTTGTTGATTTCAGCCTTACATGATAATCCAATTGGTTACAATCTCCTAGCTTGTTGAAATCATGCCAAAAGATGAACCAACTTACAGGGAAATCATTATAATAAGAAAATATTGTATTTAATGGTTCTGAAATGCAGTTTCATTTCTTGTGATTCAAATTTTGAAATCTCGTGACCATAAAAATAACATCCACACTCTATATATAATGTATGCCCGCTTTTGTGTGCCATGAGGATGTAAAAGTCTTGCATAAGGTGAATCAGCCAATTTCAGAAAAAAATAAGTGTGCCACAGTCCACTTTATCATGGTCAAGCTGGACTCGCCAAGTATGCGACTAAATCACATAAGTGAACATGTAGCAGTTTGATATCTAAGAAATTTGCACAGAGTATACCGTAAACTTCTAAAAAGCATGAAAATCAAATCAAAGATACATATGGAAGATGTTTAGTCCCTATATATTTAACGACCTTGAATTAAGAATGAAAGGTCTACACAGTTTGTAGAAAGGAGATGATTACAAAATTTTAATGTAAATTGTTTGTATTATGGTTATGAGAAAGCTGCAAGTAGCTGTTGTTTTTCTTCTTTTATTAAGGGAATCACAGAGTATTATGAGATGGCCGCAATTTGTAGTATGGTTATGAGATAGCTGCAATTATGAACTGTGATGGCGACTTGGTGACATAGTGAGAGCACCATGTTTATCAAGCCTGCAGCAAGTGCCTTATACGAAGGCACTTAAGATTTTGCACTGTTTAATTTCTTGTTGTAGGCAATAGTACACTTTAATTTATCAGTTCCCTAAAAAGAATTCTTTCGCTATGTTGCTGGTTTTATTTTTAATATGAATCATCTTTGTATGTTGTAATCCGACTTATGGCTACTTGTTATATATGTTCTCTAAATTGTTTCTTCATTATGGATGTCCATGGCTACAGGTTATATTTGCTATGCGGTTGTGCTTATCAGGTTTAGCTGGAAGCTCGACTTTTGGTTCAGTTATTTAACACTAGTCATGGACAATTGGACATCCAGGAAATTGGGCTTAAGGACTGCTATCTGCATGTTCTAGGTTCTGGTTGTGGCTAGTATTCGATGGTGAACTGCATCATTTGGTTCATGATCTCTTTGGTGAAGGTCAGTCTTATACTCTTCTTATTCTTCTTTTACTAAGGAAAACACAGAGTATTCCGTTTACTGCTAATTGATCTGGGAAAAACGTCAGTAAAAAAATATGAAGATGCGGCCACTGGGAATGATGGATGTGGCGGTAAAACCGTCGATGGTCTATAAAAATAGGAAAAAAATAGATATGGGTTAGATGGAAATCACTAGTTTCTTTTTACATATTCCAATCTTTTTTTTCTGTTTTTTACCTGGCAATCTTTTCTAAAGATTGACATGTGATCAGTTCAAAAAAATCCTAAATTTCTCCTGGTGATTTTAATTTTATTTCGATGGAAATTTTTATTTTTATGCAATTGATATAAAATACATGAGAAAGTTTATTTTATATCCATGGAAACTATATTGTGTATACTAACGAACTATGGCAAACTTCATATTGCATACAAAATCATGAAAATTTAAAATCACACACACATTTTTTTCTATGTATGTAAATTTTTATTATCTATGTGTTTCTTTTTGTAATGTACTTGCCCACAGAAAATTATTTTTATACATCACGTTCGCCTCCACTACCGAAGCTTCCCCGAACTCCGTAGTCGCATCTAACTGCGCTTTTCCTCCATTGTCTCGGTTATGATTGTACGTCTTGGAAACGGATATGATAACTTCTGAACAGCCTCAAACTCAAAACCTCACGATTCGAACCAAACAAGCTAACAACCTGGGATACCTTAGGGAAACTCGAACACGCCGACGCATTTCTCACTTTTTTGTCCGATTTCGTCAGTTTGCGTCGGTGCAGACAGAAATTGCGGCCCAAAGCGGCGGCGCAAACGGACGCGCGTCCGTATTCCCGTCCATCTTGACCCATTTTCGGCCCAAACTTGGGTTGGCTATGAGTCGGCATGTATATGCTCCGGACGTTCGCAGCGAGTCTACTTCCTCCTCCCCTGGCCCGCCCGTCATTGGGCAAAGCACCCACTTCCTCCCCCATACGTGAATAGTACCTCCGCTGGTGGTCACCGCCACCGGCTCCCCCGCCAACTGCCAGCGGTCCGCCACCGCCAGCCAGTACATGCGTCGGTTATCTCTTGACGCACCACTCCGGTCCTTGCGCTGGGCCGACGCCGCCCGCCCCGTACACCGGACTCCCTCGTCGCCTACGCTCCTTCGCCGCACCTACGCCGGACTCAGTTCGCCGCGCCTGTGCCGGACTCGCTCGTCGGCTACGCTCGTCTCCATCGTCATGCGTGGTTGTAGACGGCGCACATTCGCTCGGACACACTGTTGGTGCGCCGGCCACTACTTCACTACGCCCGCAAGGTGTTAGACACTTTACCCACAAGGTACAATGTACAGTGGGATGAATATTTTTTCGAGAATTTCCTTTGTTTGTTGAATGATTCGTCAAACGATGAGGAATTGGTGATTTCTACTTTGGTCGTGAACAACCACATTGCTAGCCAGCAGCCGATGTTTAGGCGGTTCCATTCCAGGACATGAACCCGGGTCGAATCGCAATCGAGAGACCGACCACGTTCTTCTGTATGATGATTACTTTAGGACCCCAAAACCATTGTACAACGCCAGACATTTCCGCCGTCGATTTAGGATGTCTAAGCATGTGTTCAATCGCATTAGGGAGGGAGTGGTAGAATATGATGACTACTTCAGATGCAAAAAAGATGCACTTGGCAATGTTAGTTTTTCTTCTTATCATAAATGCATTGCTGCCATCTGAATGCTTGCATACGAAGTTCCTAGTGATCTTATAGATGATTATGTCCCCATGAGTCAATCCCACATGCCTTGCATCACTTTACATGTTTTCCAAGGCTGTGGCGGCAGTGTTCGTATCGGGGTACTTGAGGGAACCAAATGAGGCCGATACTGCCCTATTGTTAGCAATCAATGCGGAGAGAGGATTTCCCGAAATGGTTGGTAGGACAGATTGCATGCATTGGGAGTGGAAGCACTGTTCATTTGCTTGGCAGGGACAGTACAAAGGTCATGTGAAAGCTTGCACGGTTATACTTGAGGATGTGGCATCTCATGATCTCTGGATATGGCATTCTTTTTTTGGCATGGCTCGCTCCCATAATGAAATTAATGTGCTTCAGAGATCTCCAGCGTTTGCTAGGCGAGCAGAAGGACAAAGCCTCGAGGTTAACTTTGAGGTCAATGGCCATCAGTACACCAAATGATACTACCTTGCAGATGGTATCTATCCTTAGTGGTCAATTCTTGTGAAGACAATCTCTAACCCCCAAGGACAGAAGATGGCCGGGCTAGGTTTGCTCAAGCATAGGAGAGCGTAAGGAAGGATGTAGAGCGTGCATTTGGTGTGCTCCAATCTCGTTGGGCTATTGTTCGGCTTCCTGCTATATGTGGGAGGTGATGACTGCTTGTGTGATCATGCACAACATGGTTGTAGAGGATGAGCGTCCCGAGGATATCGGCTTTCAAGGCTTCCAGTTCCAAGGTACAAATGTTGTGCCTCAGTAAGTACCTGCTACGTTTGCACAGTTCACCCAGTTTCATGCCGAGATGCGAGATTATCAGACTCATATTCAGCTGCAGGATGATTTGGTTGAGTACATACGGGCACACATTGGCAACCAGTAGATATATGAACACTTTTTAATTTTAATTTGGTTGTAATATAAAAATATGAGACTATATTTGGTATTGTAAAACTATTTATTTGTGTGATGAAACTTGTTATTTGAGACTATCACTAATAGAAAACAGGGCTTTGGTTCATTTCGACCAGCCTGTCCATAATCTTCGTCTCTGCATGTGAAGGACCGGCCCTTCAAGGGATGGATCGCAAAATAGATAGCTCATGTTTCAGCTACTTTATCTTGGTCCTAACATTGCCAAAGGTATCCCGATCCCAGGTCGCCAGATTGACAGAAATCTCTTGGAGATTTTGGTTCAGGTTGAAAACATGATGCAGTTCCGAATTGGAAGAATCCAGCTGGGCGGCTGACCAATCATCTTTCACTTTTGGCATGAACGATGGGTGGGATTCCCATGCCACTTCATATCTAAATTGTTTCGGAGGTTTAATCATTAGGGAAAAGAGTAAGCAACAGAGCAGAATGGTCAGATGAAGCTGTGATTTTATGCTCCAGAAACGCATTTGGTTGATCCAACATCCAGTCCGGACTCGCCACACCTCTGTCCAGCCTGACCCTTGCATAAGAACCTCCAGCAACTCTGCGCTCGTATGTCCATGCAGTACCCCTATATCCGATGTCTGTCAAGCCACATGTATCCGAAGCATCTCTGAACGCGTCCATGTGGGCTTGACTGCGTGGGCAAACCCCTTCGTGCTCATGGGCTAACAAAACCTCATTGAAATCCCCGATTGCGAGGTTGCTCCCTGGTGTGGCATCACGAAGTGTATCCCAGGTTTTGTAGCGGTCAGGAACATGGGCTTCACCGTACACAAAAGTCACTCTCTGATGATGACCAAGTCCATCAATCTCAGTTTCGATATGATATCTCGAGAAACCAATAACATCCACTTTTATTTGTATCATTCCAAAACAAACATAAACCACCACTTCTACCCGGACTACTAACAGAATAAGATTTACTAAAACCTACCGAAGGTGCTAATTCTTCTGCCTTTGAGCCCGCAACTTGTGTTTCAACTATACATAGCACCTTCGGGGAAAATTGCTTCATCATATGACGAAGCTCTTGGACTGCCGCGGATTTTCCCGCCCCGCGAAAGTTCCACACAAGGAGAATCATTGGGCATGGCGACTCTCCTCTCGGGAGGCCGCCCCATTTGATTTTTTTCCAGCACTTGTGCTCTTCGGGATCCCCTCAGTTTTCTGTGATACGGTTTTGGTCCTCTTCGATGGTTGTTTTGGAGGTGGGCTCGGAGACGGTGCATTGGAGGTAGAGTTCTTCAAGTCTGATGCTGATCCCTTCTCTAATTGATCCATCGCTGCCCTCTTCTTGTCATCAGCCTCGGTTATGAGAGCATCGCCATTGGGCTCAGATTCATCTGACGGCACCAAATCATTGCTTGGCAAAACGGATTGCCCGGCGTACCTCCCCCTCCTTATTTGGTGCAGAATTTCCATTAGAACTACCAGGCCCATGACCTGCTCCGAGGTACCAAGTGGCTCGAAAATCCTTGAAAATCATAGCTTTGGGAGGGTGAACTCCATCCCCACACTCCTAGAAAGTATGCCCTAAATAGCCACAAACAGAACACCAATCAGGGAGGCGCTCATACCTCACTAGGAAGATCTGGCGTTTCTTTTCCCTAATCAGTGACACTACATTCTTCAATTGATTTCGGACATTCAGCTTGATCGTCACCCTGAAGAAGTTTCCCTCGAAATCTTGGGTCTTTGGCTCGGCGTAGACAAATTCTCCTATCTTCCCAGCCAAGGGTTTTTGAAGAGGGTAAAAACCATCTGGGAGGTCATGGATTTGAACCCAGAGTTCGATCGTCTCCAGAGGCATCGTAGATGGCTTAGAAAAACCATCATACTGCTGGATGACCACCGCGTTCCCCTTATAGTTCCACGGCCCATCAAGCATCACGCGCTCCCAATATCCAAGGCACTGAAATTGTAATGTGTATATATTATCACTGATCAAGGGGCGGATTTTAATCTCCTTAGCCAGATCCCACGCTACTCGCATAGTCTTGAAGAACCAAAACGGGATGTACTTCTTTGGGGTATGTATCTATGTTTGGTTAGCACATATGTACATGGAAAACCAAGGTTGAACACATTTCACCACATTATTCACACCGGTAGACCCGTACCGGGAGTTTCCACATACAGATCGACGATTTTACTAAGTGTTACCCCATGTCCGTGAACAACGTCAGACACATGACCTACATATGCCATCTACAAACATTAAATCACACTTCTAAACACAACCTAGCTCCACATGCAGGTTTTCCAATGATTCCGGCCCTCCGACGGTCATTCACCTCCGAAACCCTAGATCGGGGGGCCCGCAGATCTACCCTTATAGCTTTCTCCGTACGAGGATGGACCAATGGACTTTTTTATCTATCTATGTTTGGTTAGCACATATGTACATGGAAAACAGAGGTTGAAAACATTTCACCACATTATTCACACCGGTAGACCCGTACCGGGAGTTTCCACATACGGATCGACGATTTTACTAAGTGTTACCCCATGTCCGTGAACAACGTCAGACACATGACCTACATATGCCATCTACAAACATTAAATCACACTTATAAACACAACCTAGCTCCACATGCAGGTTTTCCAATGACTCCGGCCCTCCGACGGTCATTCACCTCCGAAACCCTAGATCGGGGGGGCCCGCAGATCTACCCTTATAGCTTTCTCCGTACGAGGATGGACCAATGGACTTTTTTATCTATCTATGTTTGGTTAGCACATATGTACATGGAAAACCAAGGTTGAACACATTTCACCACATTATTCACACCGGTAGACCCGTACCGGGACTTTCCACATATGGATCGACGATTTTACTAAGTGTTAGCCCATGTCCGTGAATAACGTCAGACACATGACCTACATATGCCATCTACAAACATTAAATCACACTTATAAACACAAACTAGCTCCACATGCAGGTTTTGAAATGATTCCGGCCCTCCGACGGTCATTCACCTCCGAAACCCTAGATCGGGGGGGCCCGCAGATCTACCCTTATAGCTTTCTCCGTACGAGGATGGACCAATGGACTTTTTTATCTATCTATGTTTGGTTAGCACATATGTACATGGAAAACCAAGGTTGAACACATTTCACCACATTATTCACACCGGTAGACCCGTACCGGGAGTTTCCACATACGGATCGACGATTTTACTAAGTGTTACCCCATGTCCGTGAACAACGTCAGACACATGACCTACATATGCCATCTACAAACATTTATCACACTTATAAACATAACCTAGCTCCACATGCAGGTTTTCCAATGATTCCGGCCCTCCGACGGTCATTCACCTCCGAAACCCTAGATCGGGGGGGCCCGCAGATCTACCCTTATAGCTTTCTCCGTACGAGGATGGACCAATGGACTTTTTTATCTATCTATGTTTGGTTAGCACATATGTACATGGAAAACCAAGGTTGAACACGTTTGACCACATTATTCACACCGGTAGACCCGTACCGGGAGTTTCCACATACGGATCGACGATTTTACTAAGTGTTACCCCATGTCCGTGAACAACGTCAGACACATGACCTACATATGCTATCTACAAACATTAAATCACACTTATAAACATAACCTAGCTCCACATGCAGGTTTTCCAATGATTCCGGCCCTCCGACGGTCATTCACCTCCGAAACCCTAGATCGGGGGGGCCCGCAGATCTACCCTTATAGCTTTCTCCGTACGAGGATGGACCAATGGACTTTTTTATCTATCTATATTTGGTTAGCACATATGTACATGGAAAACCAAGGTTGAACACATTTCACCACATTATTCACACCGGTAGACCAGTACCGGGAGTTTCCACATACGGATCGACGATTTTACTAAGTGTTAGCCCATGTCCGTGAACAACGTCAGACACATGACCTACATATGCCATCTACAAACATTAAATCACACTTATAAACATAACCGAGCTCCACATGCAGGTTTTCCAATGATTCCGGCCCTCCGACGGTCATTCACCTCCGAAACCCTAGATCGGGGGGGCCCGCAGATCTACCCTTATAGCTTTCTCCGTACGAGGATGGACCAATAGACTTTTTTATCTATCTATGTTTGGTTAGAACATATGTACATGGAAAACCAAGGTCGAACACATTTCACCACATTATTCACACCGGTAGACCCGTACCGGGAGTTTCCACATACGGATCGACGATTTTACTAAGTGTTAGCCCATGTCCGTGAACAACGTCAGACACATGACCTACATATGCCATCTACAAACATTAAATCACACTTATAAACACAACCTAGCTCCACATGCAGGTTTTCCAATGATTCCGGCCCTCCGACGGTCATTCACCTCCGAAACCCTAGATCGGGGGGGCCCGCAGATCTACCCTTATAGCTTTCTCCGTACGAGGATGTACCAATGGACTTTTTTATCTATCTATGTTTGGTTAGCACATATGTACATGGAAAACCAAGGTTGAACACATTTCACCACATTATTCACACCGGTAGACCCGTACTGGGAGTTTCCACATACGGATCGACGATTTTACTAAGTGTTAGCCCATGTCCGTGAACAACGTCAGACACATGACCTACATATGCCATCTACAAACATTAAATCACACTTATAAACACAACCTAGCTCCACATGCAGGTTTTCCAATGATTCCGGCCCTCCGACGGTCATTCACCTCCGAAACCCTAGATCGGGGGGGCCCGCAGATCTACCCTTATAGCTTTCTCCGTACGAGGATGGACCAATGGACTTTTTTATCTATCTATGTTTGGTTAGCACATATGTAAATGGAAAACCAAGGTTGAACACGTTTCATCACATTATTCACACCGGTAGACCCGTACCGGGAGTTTCCACATACGGATCGACGATTTTACTAAGTGTTAGCCCATGTCCGTGAACAACGTCAGACACATGACCTACATATGCCATCTACAAACATTAAATCTCACTTATAAACATAACCTAGCTCCACATGCAGGTTTTCCAATGATTCCGGCCCTCCGACGGTCATTCACCTCCGAAACCCTAGATCGGGGGGGCCCGCATATCTACCCTTATAGCTTTCTCCGTACGAGGATGGACCAATGGACTTTTTTATCTATCTATGTTTGGTTAGCACATATGTACATGGAAAACCAAGGTTGAACACATTTCACCACATTATTCACACCGGTAGACCCGTACCGGGAGTTTCCACATACAGATCGACGATTTTACTAAGTGTTACCCCATGTCCGTGAACAACGTCAGACACATGACCTACATATGCCATCTACAAACATTAAATCACACTTCTAAACACAACCTAGCTCCACATGCAGGTTTTCCAATGATTCCGGCCCTCCGACGGTCATTCACCTCCGAAACCCTAGATCGGGGGGCCCGCAGATCTACCCTTATAGCTTTCTCCGTACGAGGATGGACCAATGGACTTTTTTATCTATCTATGTTTGGTTAGCACATATGTACATGGAAAACAGAGGTTGAAAACATTTCACCACATTATTCACACCGGTAGACCCGTACCGGGAGTTTCCACATACGGATCGACGATTTTACTAAGTGTTACCCCATGTCCGTGAACAACGTCAGACACATGACCTACATATGCCATCTACAAACATTAAATCACACTTATAAACACAACCTAGCTCCACATGCAGGTTTTCCAATGACATCGGCCCTCCGACGGTCATTCACCTCCGAAACCCTAGATCGGGGGGGCCCGCAGATCTACCCTTATAGCTTTCTCCGTACGAGGATGGACCAATGGACTTTTTTATCTATCTATGTTTGGTTAGCACATATGTACATGGAAAACCAAGGTTGAACACATTTCACCACATTATTCACACCGGTAGACCCGTACCGGGACTTTCCACATATGGATCGACGATTTTACTAAGTGTTAGCCCATGTCCGTGAACAACGTCAGACACATGACCTACATATGCCATCTACAAACATTAAATCACACTTATAAACACAAACTAGCTCCACATGCAGGTTTTGAAATGATTCCGGCCCTCCGACGGTCATTCACCTCCGAAACCCTAGATCGGGGGGGCCCGCAGATCTACCCTTATAGCTTTCTCCGTACGAGGATGGACCAATGGACTTTTTTATCTATCTATGTTTGGTTAGCACATATGTACATGGAAAACCAAGGTTGAACACATTTCACCACATTATTCACACCGGTAGACCCGTACCGGGAGTTTCCACATACGGATCGACGATTTTACTAAGTGTTACCCCATGTCCGTGAACAACGTCAGACACATGACCTACATATGCCATCTACAAACATTTATCACACTTATAAACATAACCTAGCTCCACATGCAGGTTTTCCAATGATTCCGGCCCTCCGACGGTCATTCACCTCCGAAACCCTAGATCGGGGGGCCCGCAGATCTACCCTTATAGCTTTCAACGTACGAGGATGGACCAATGGACTTTTTTATCTATCTATGTTTGGTTAGCAGATATGTACATGGAAAACCAAGGTTGAACACGTTTGACCACATTATTCACACCGGTAGACCCGTACCGGGAGTTTCCACATACGGATCGACGATTTTACTAAGTGTTACCCCATGTCCGTGAACAACGTCAGACACATGACCTACATATGCTATCTACAAACATTAAATCACACTTATAAACATAACCTAGCTCCACATGCAGGTTTTCCAATGATTCCGGCCCTCCGACGGTCATTCACCTCCGAAACCCTAGATCGGGGGGGCCCGCAGATCTACCCTTATAGCTTTCTCCGTACGAGGATGGACCAATGGACTTTTTTATCTATCTATATTTGGTTAGCACATATGTACACGGAAAACCAAGGTTGAACACATTTCACCACATTATTCACACCGGTAGACCCGTACCGGGAGTTTCCACATACGGATCGACGATTTTACTAAGTGTTAGCCCATGTCCGTGAACAACGTCAGACACATGACCTACATATGCCATCTACAAACATTAAATCACACTTATAAACATAACCGAGCTCCACATGCAGGTTTTCCAATGATTCCGGCCCTCCGACGGTCATTCACCTCCGAAACCCTAGATCGGGGGGGCCCGCAGATCTACCCTTATAGCTTTCTCCGTACGAGGATGGACCAATAGACTTTTTTATCTATCTATGTTTGGTTAGAACATATGTACATGGAAAACCAAGGTTGAACACATTTCACCTCATTATTCACACCGGTAGACCCGTACCGGGAGTTTCCACATACGGATCGACGATTTTACTAAGTGTTAGCCCATGTCCGTGAACAACGTCAGACACATGACCTACATATGCCATCTACAAACATTAAATCACACTTATAAACATAACCGAGCTCCACATGCAGGTTTTCCAATGAGACCGGCCCTCCGACGGTCATTCACCTCCGAAACCCTAGATCGGGGGGGCCCGCAGATCTACCCTTATAGCTTTCTCCGTACGAGGATGGACCAATAAACTTTTTTATCTATCTATGTTTGGTTAGAACATATGTACATGGAAAACCAAGGTCGAACACATTTCACCACATTATTCACACCGGTAGACCTGTACCGGGAGTTTCCACATACGGATCGACGATTTTACTAAGTGTTAGCCCATGTCCGTGAACAACGTCAGACACATGACCTACATATGCCATCTACAAACATTAAATCACACTTATAAACACAACCTAGCTCCACATGCAGGTTTTCCAATGATTCCGGCCCTCCGACGGTCATTCACCTCCGAAACCCTAGATCGGGGGGGCCCGCAGATCTACCCTTATAGCTTTCTCCGTACGAGGATGGACCAATGGACTTTTTTATCTATCTATGTTTGGTTAGCACATATGTACATGGAAAACCAAGGTTGAACACATTTCACCACATTATTCACACCGGTAGACCCGTACCGGGAGTTTCCACATACGGATCGACGATTTTACTAAGTGTTAGCCCATGTCCGTGAACAACGTCAGACACATGACCTACATATGCCATCTACAAACATTAAATCACACTTATAAACACAACCTCGCTCCACATGCAGGTTTTCCAATGATTCCGGCCCTCCGACGGTCATTCACCTCCGAAACCCTAGATCGGGGGGGCCCGCTGATCTACCCTTATAGCTTTCTCCGTATGAGGATGGACCAATGGACTTTTTTATCTATCTATGTTTGGTTAGCACATATGTACATGGAAAACCAAGGTTGAACACATTTCACCACATTATTCACACCGGTAGACCCGTACCGGGAGTTTCCACATACGGATCGACGATTTTACTAAGTGTTAGCCCATGTCCGTGAACAACGTCAGACACATGACCTACATATGCCATCTACAAACATTAAATCTCACTTATAAACATAACCTAGCTCCACATGCAGGTTTTCCAATGATTCCGGCCCTCCGACGGTCATTCACCTCCGAAACCCTAGATCGGGGGGGCCCGCATATCTACCCTTATAGCTTTCTCCGTACGAGGATGGACCAATGGACTTTTTTATCTATCTATGTTTGGTTAGCACATATGTACATGGAAAACCAAGGTTGAACACGTTTGACCACATTATTCACACCGGTAGACCCGTACCGGGAGTTTCCACATACGGATCGACGATTTTACTAAGTGTTACCCCATGTCCGTGAACAACGTCAGACACATGACCTACATATGCTATCTACAAACATTAAATCACACTTATAAACATAACCTAGCTCCACATGCAGGTTTTCCAATGATTCCGGCCCTCCGACGGTCATTCACCTCCGAAACCCTAGATCGGGGGGGCCCGCAGATCTACCCTTATAGCTTTCTCCGTACGAGGATGGACCAATGGACTTTTTTATCTATCTATATTTGGTTAGCACATATGTACATGGAAAACCAAGGTTGAACACATTTCACCACATTATTCACACCGGTAGACCAGTACCGGGAGTTTCCACATACGGATCGACGATTTTACTAAGTGTTAGCCCATGTCCGTGAACAACGTCAGACACATGACCTACATATGCCATCTACAAACATTAAATCACACTTATAAACATAACCGAGCTCCACATGCAGGTTTTCCAATGATTCCGGCCCTCCGACGGTCATTCACCTCCGAAACCCTAGATCGGGGGGGCCCGCTGATCTACCCTTATAGCTTTCTCCGTACGAGGATGGACCAATAGACTTTTTTATCTATCTATGTTTGGTTAGAACATATGTACATGGAAAACCAAGGTCGAACACATTTCACCACATTATTCACACCGGTAGACCCGTACCGGGAGTTTCCACATACGGATCGACGATTTTACTAAGTGTTAGCCCATGTCCGTGAACAACGTCAGACACATGACCTACATATGCCATCTACAAACATTAAATCACACTTATAAACACAACCTAGCTCCACATGCAGGTTTTCCAATGATTCCGGCCCTCCGACGGTCATTCACCTCCGAAACCCTAGATCGGGGGGGCCCGCAGATCTACCCTTATAGCTTTCTCCGTACGAGGATGGACCAATGGACTTTTTTATCTATCTATGTTTGGTTAGCACATATGTACATGGAAAACCAAGGTTGAACACATTTCACCACATTATTCACACCGGTAGACCCGTACTGGGAGTTTCCACATACGGATCGACGATTTTACTAAGTGTTAGCCCATGTCCGTGAACAACGTCAGACACATGACCTACATATGCCATCTACAAACATTAAATCACACTTATAAACACAACCTAGCTCCACATGCAGGTTTTCCAATGATTCCGGCCCTCCGACGGTCATTCACCTCCGAAACCCTAGATCGGGGGGGCCCGCAGATCTACCCTTATAGCTTTCTCCGTACGAGGATGGACCAATGGACTTTTTTATCTATCTATGTTTGGTTAGCACATATGTACATGGAAAACCAAGGTTGAACACGTTTCACCACATTATTCACACCGGTAGACCCGTACCGGGAGTTTCCACATACGGATCGACGATTTTACTAAGTGTTAGCCCATGTCCGTGAACAACGTCAGACACATGACCTACATATGCCATCTACAAACATTAAATCTCACTTATAAACATAACCTAGCTCCACATGCAGGTTTTCCAATGATTCCGGCCCTCCGACGGTCATTCACCTCCGAAACCCTAGATCGGGGGGGTCCGCATATCTACCCTTATAGCTTTCTCCGTACGAGGATGGACCAATGGACTTTTTTATCTATCTATGTTTGGTTAGCACATATGTACATGGAAAACCAAGGTTGAACACATTTCACCACATTATTCACACCGGTAGACCCGTACCGGGAGTTTCCACATACAGATCGACGATTTTACTAAGTGTTACCCCATGTCCGTGAACAACGTCAGACACATGACCTACATATGCCATCTACAAACATTAAATCACACTTCTAAACACAACCTAGCTCCACATGCAGGTTTTCCAATGATTCCGGCCCTCCGACGGTCATTCACCTCCGAAACCCTAGATCGGGGGGCCCGCAGATCTACCCTTATAGCTTTCTCCGTACGAGGATGGACCAATGGACTTTTTTATCTATCTATGTTTGGTTAGCACATATGTACATGGAAAACAGAGGTTGAAAACATTTCACCACATTATTCACACCGGTAGACCCGTACCGGGAGTTTCCACATACAGATCAACGATTTTACTAAGTGTTACCCCATGTCCGTGAACAACGTCAGACACATGACCTACATATGCCATCTACAAACATTAAATCACACTTATAAACACAACCTAGCTCCACATGCAGGTTTTCCAATGACATCGGCCCTCCGACGGTCATTCACCTCCGAAACCCTAGATCGGGGGGGCCCGCAGATCTACCCTTATAGCTTTCTCCGTACGAGGATGGACCAATGGACTTTTTTATCTATCTATGTTTGGTTAGCACATATGTACATGGAAAACCAAGGTTGAACACATTTCACCACATTATTCACACCGGTAGACCCGTACCGGGACTTTCCACATATGGATCGACGATTTTACTAAGTGTTAGCCCATGTCCGTGAACAACGTCAGACACATGACCTACATATGCCATCTACAAACATTAAATCACACTTATAAACACAAACTAGATCCACATGCAGGTTTTGAAATGATTCCGGCCCTCCGACGGTCATTCACCTCTGAAACCCTAGATCGGGGGGGCCCGCAGATCTACCCTTATAGCTTTCTCCGTACGAGGATGGACCAATGGACTTTTTTATCTATCTATGTTTGGTTAGCACATATGTACATGGAAAACCAAGGTTGAACACATTTCACCACATTATTCACACCGGTAGACCCGTACCGGGAGTTTCCACATACGGATCGACGATTTTACTAAGTGTTACCCCATGTCCGTGAACAACGTCAGACACATGACCTACATATGCCATCTACAAACATTTATCACACTTATAAACATAACCTAGCTCCACATGCAGGTTTTCCAATGATTCCGGCCCTCCGACGGTCATTCACCTCCGAAACCCTAGATCGGGCGGGCCCGCAGATCTACCCTTATAGCTTTCTCCGTACGAGGATGGACCAATGGACTTTTTTATCTATCTATGTTTGGTTAGCACATATGTACATGGAAAACCAAGGTTGAACACGTTTGACCACATTATTCACACCGGTAGACCCGTACCGGGAGTTTCCACATACGGATCGACGATTTTACTAAGTGTTACCCCATGTCCGTGAACAACGTCAGACACATGACCTACATATGCTATCTACAAACATTAAATCACACTTATAAACATAACCTAGCTCCACATGCAGGTTTTCCAATGATTCCGGCCCTCCGACGGTCATTCACCTCCGAAACCCTAGATCGGGGGGGCCCGCAGATCTACCCTTATAGCTTTCTCCGTACGAGGATGGACCAATGGACTTTTTTATCTATCTATATTTGGTTAGCACATATGTACATGGAAAACCAAGGTTGAACACATTTCACCACATTATTCACACCGGTAGACCCGTACCGGGAGTTTCCACATACGGATCGACGATTTTACTAAGTGTTAGCCCATGTCCGTGAACAACGTCAGACACATGACCTACATATGCCATCTACAAACATTAAATCACACTTATAAACATAACCGAGCTCCACATGCAGGTTTTCCAATGATTCCAGCCCTCCGACGGTCATTCACCTCCGAAACCCTAGATCGGGGGGGCCCGCAGATCTACCCTTATAGCTTTCTCCGTACGAGGATGGACCAATAGACTTTTTTATCTATCTATGTTTGGTTAGAACATATGTACATGGAAAACCAAGGTTGAACACATTTCACCTCATTATTCACACCGGTAGACCCGTACCGGGAGTTTCCACATACGGATCGACGATTTTACTAAGTGTTAGCCCATGTCCGTGAACAACGTCAGACACATGACCTACATATGCCATCTACAAACATTAAATCACACTTATAAACATAACCGAGCTCCACATGCAGGTTTTCAAATGAGACCGGCCCTCCGACGGTCATTCACCTCCGAAACCCTAGATCGGGGGGGCCCGCAGATCTACCCTTATAGCTTTCTCCGTACGAGGATGGACCAATAAACTTTTTTATCTATCTATGTTTGGTTAGAACATATGTACATGGAAAACCAAGGTCGAACACATTTCACCACATTATTCACACCGGTAGACCCGTACCGGGAGTTTCCACATACGGATCGACGATTTTACTAAGTGTTAGCCCATGTCCGTGAACAACGTCAGACACATGACCTACATATGCCATCTACAAACATTAAATCACACTTATAAACACAACCTAGCTCCACATGCAGGTTTTCCAATGATTCCGGCCCTCCGACGGTCATTCACCTCCGAAACCCTAGATCGGGGGGGCCCGCAGATCTACCCTTATAGCTTTCTCCGTACGAGGATGGACCAATGGACTTTTTTATCTATCTATGTTTGGTTAGCACATATGTACATGGAAAACCAAGGTTGAACACATTTCACCACATTATTCACACCGGTAGACCCGTACCGGGAGTTTCCACATACGGATCGACGATTTTACTAAGTGTTAGCCCATGTCCGTGAACAACGTCAGACACATGACCTACATATGCCATCTACAAACATTAAATCACACTTATAAACACAACCTAGCTCCACATGCAGGTTTTCCAATGATTCCGGCCCTCCGACGGTCATTCACCTCCGAAACACTAGATCGGGGGGGCCCGCTGATCTACCCTTATAGCTTTCTCCGTATGAGGATGGACCAATGGACTTTTTTATCTATCTATGTTTGGTTAGCACATATGTACATGGAAAACCAAGGTTGAACACATTTCACCACATTATTCACACCGGTAGACCCGTACCGGGAGTTTCCACATACGGATCGACGATTTTACTAAGTGTTAGCCCATGTCCGTGAACAACGTCAGACACATGACCTACATATGCCATCTACAAACATTAAATCTCACTTATAAACATAACCTAGCTCCACATGCAGGTTTTCCAATGATTCCGGCCCTCCGACGGTCATTCACCTCCGAAACCCTAGATCGGGGGGGCCCGCATATCTACCCTTATAGCTTTCTCCGTACGAGGATGGACCAATGGACTTTTTTATCTATCTATGTTTGGTTAGCACATATGTACATGGAAAACCAAGGTTGAACACATTTCACCACATTATTCACACCGGTAGACCCGTACCGGGAGTTTCCACATACAGATCAACGATTTTACTAAGTGTTACCCCATGTCCGTGAACAACGTCAGACACATGACCTACATATGCCATCTACAAACATTAAATCACACTTCTAAACACAACCTAGCTCCACATGCAGGTTTTCCAATGATTCCGGCCCTCCGACGGTCATTCACCTCCGAAACCCTAGATCGGGGGGCCCGCAGATCTACCCTTATAGCTTTCTCCGTACGAGGATGGACCAATGGACTTTTTTATCTATCTATGTTTGGTTAGCACATATGTACATGGAAAACAGAGGTTGAAAACATTTCACCACATTATTCACACCGGTAGACCCGTACCGGGAGTTTCCACATACGGATCGACGATTTTACTAAGTGTTACCCCATGTCCGTGAACAACGTCAGACACATGACCTACATATGCCATCTACAAACATTAAATCACACTTATAAACACAACCTAGCTCCACATGCAGGTTTTCCAATGACATCGGCCCTCCGACGGTCATTCACCTCCGAAACCCTAGATCGGGGGGGCCCGCAGATCTACCCTTATAGCTTTCTCCGTACGAGGATGGACCAATGGACTTTTTTATCTATCTATGTTTGGTTAGCACATATGTACATGGAAAACCAAGGTTGAACACATTTCACCACATTATTCACACCGGTAGACCCGTACCGGGACTTTCCACATATGGATCGACGATTTTACTAAGTGTTAGCCCATGTCCGTGAACAACGTCAGACACATGACCTACATATGCCATCTACAAACATTAAATCACACTTATAAACACAAACTAGCTCCACATGCAGGTTTTGAAATGATTCCGGCCCTCCGACGGTCATTCACCTCCGAAACCCTAGATCGGGGGGGCCCGCAGATCTACCCTTATAGCTTTCTCCGTACGAGGATGGACCAATGGACTTTTTTATCTATCTATGTTTGGTTAGCACATATGTACATGGAAAACCAAGGTTGAACACATTTCACCACATTATTCACACCGGTAGACCCGTACCGGGAGTTTCCACATACGGATCGACGATTTTACTAAGTGTTACCCCATGTCCGTGAACAACGTCAGACACATGACCTACATATGCCATCTACAAACATTTATCACACTTATAAACATAACCTAGCTCCACATGCAGGTTTTCCAATGATTCCGGCCCTCCGACGGTCATTCACCTCCGAAACCCTAGATCGGGGGGGCCCGCAGATCTACCCTTATAGCTTTCTCCGTACGAGGATGGACCAATGGACTTTTTTATCTATCTATGTTTGGTTAGCACATATGTACATGGAAAACCAAGGTTGAACACGTTTGACCACATTATTCACACCGGTAGACCCGTACCGGGAGTTTCCACATACGGATCGACGATTTTACTAAGTGTTACCCCATGTCCGTGAACAAGGTCAGACACATGACCTACATATGCTATCTTCAAACATTAAATCACACTTATAAACATAACCTAGCTCCACATGCAGGTTTTCCAATGATTCCGGCCCTCCGACGGTCATTCACCTCCGAAACCCTAGATCGGGGGGGCCCGCAGATCTACCCTTATAGCTTTCTCCGTACGAGGATGGACCAATGGACTTTTTTATCTATCTATATTTGGTTAGCACATATGTACATGGAAAACCAAGGTTGAACACATTTCACCACATTATTCACACCGGTAGACCCGTACCGGGAGTTTCCACATACGGATCGACGATTTTACTAAGTGTTAGCCCATGTCCGTGAACAACGTCAGACACATGACCTACATATGCCATCTACAAACATTAAATCACACTTATAAACATAACCGAGCTCCACATGCAGGTTTTCCAATGATTCCGGCCCTCCGACGGTCATTCACCTCCGAAACCCTAGATCGGGGGGGCCCGCAGATCTACCCTTATAGCTTTCTCCGTACGAGGATGGACCAATAGACTTTTTTATCTATCTATGTTTGGTTAGAACATATGTACATGGAAAACCAAGGTTGAACACATTTCACCTCATTATTCACACCGGTAGACCCGTACCGGGAGTTTCCACATACGGATCGACGATTTTACTAAGTGTTAGCCCATGTCCGTGAACAACGTCAGACACATGACCTACATATGCCATCTACAAACATTAAATCACACTTATAAACATAACCGAGCTCCACATGCAGGTTTTCCAATGAGACCGGCCCTCCGACGGTCATTCACCTCCGAAACCCTAGATCGGGGGGGCCCGCAGATCTACCCTTATAGCTTTCTCCGTACGAGGATGGACCAATAGACTTTTTTATCTATCTATGTTTGGTTAGAACATATGTACATGGAAAACCAAGGTCGAACACATTTCACCACATTATTCACACCGGTAGACCCGTACCTGGAGTTTCCACATACGGATCGACGATTTTACTAAGTGTTAGCCCATGTCCGTGAACAACGTCAGACACATGACCTACATATGCCATCTACAAACATTAAATCACACTTATAAACACAACCTAGCTCCACATGCAGGTTTTCCAATGATTCCGGCCCTCCGACGGTCATTCACCTCCGAAACCCTAGATCGGGGGGGCCCGCAGATCTACCCTTATAGCTTTCTCCGTACGAGGATGGACCAATGGAATTTTTTATCTATCTATGTTTGGTTAGCACATATGTACATGGAAAACCAAGGTTGAACACATTTCACCACATTATTCACACCGGTAGACCCGTACCGGGAATTTCCACATACGGATCGACGATTTTACTAAGTGTTAGCCCATGTTCGTGAACAACGTCAGACACATGACCTACATATGCCATCTACAAACATTAAATCACACTTATAAACACAACCTAGCTCCACATGCAGGTTTTCCAATGATTCCGGCCCTCCGACGGTCATTCACCTCCGAAACCCTAGATCGGGGGGGCCCGCTGATCTACCCTTATAGCTTTCTCCGTACGAGGATGGACCAATGGACTTTTTTATCTATCTATGTTTGGTTAGCACATATGTACATGGAAAACCAAGGTTGAACACATTTCACCACATTATTCACACCGGTAGACCCGTACCGGGAGTTTCCACATACGGATCGACGATTTTACTAAGTGTTAGCCCATGTCCGTGAACAACGTCAGACACATGACCTACATATGCCATCTACAAACATTAAATCTCACTTATAAACATAAACTAGCTCCACATGCAGGTTTTCCAATGATTCCGGCCCTCCGACGGTCATTCACCTCCGAAACCCTAGATCGGGGGGGCCCGCATATCTACCCTTATAGCTTTCTCCGTACGAGGATGGACCAATGGACTTTTTTATCTATATATGTTTGGTTAGCACATATGTACATGGAAAACCAAGGTTGAACACATTTCACCACATTATTCACACCGGTAGACCCGTACCGGGAGTTTCCACATACAGATCGACGATTTTACTAAGTGTTACCCCATGTCCGTGAACAACGTCAGACACATGACCTACATATGCCATCTACAAACATTAAATCACACTTTTAAACACAACCTAGCTCCACATGCAGGTTTTCCAATGATTCCGGCCCTCCGACGGTCATTCACCTCCGAAACCCTAGATCGGGGGGCCCGCAGATCTACCCTTATAGCTTTCTCCGTACGAGGATGGACCAATGGACTTTTTTATCTATCTATGTTTGGTTAGCACATATGTACATGGAAAACAGAGGTTGAAAACATTTCACCACATTATTCACACCGGTAGACCCGTAACGGGAGTTTCCACATACGGATCGACGATTTTACTAAGTGTTACCCCATGTCCGTGAACAACGTCAGACACATGACCTACATATGCCATCTACAAACATTAAATCACACTTATAAACACAACCTAGCTCCACATGCAGGTTTTCCAATGACTCCGGCCCTCCGACGGTCATTCACCTCCGAAACCCTAGATCGGGGGGGCCCGCAGATCTACCCTTATAGCTTTCTCCGTACGAGGATGGACCAATGGACTTTTTTATCTATCTATGTTTGGTTAGCACATATGTACATGGAAAACCAAGGTTGAACACATTTCACCACATTATTCACACCGGTAGACCCGTACCGGGACTTTCCACATATGGATCGACGATTTTACTAAGTGTTAGCCCATGTCCGTGAACAACGTCAGACACATGACCTACATATGCCATGTACAAACATTAAATCACACTTATAAACACAAACTAGCTCCACATGCAGGTTTTGAAATGATTCCGGCCCTCCGACGGTCATTCACCTCCGAAACCCTAGATCGGGGGGGCCCGCAGATCTACCCTTATAGCTTTCTCCGTACGAGGATGGACCAATGGACTTTTTTATCTATCTATGTTTGGTTAGCACATATGTACATGGAAAACCAAGGTTGAACACATTTCACCACATTATTCACACCGGTAGACCCGTACCGGGAGTTTCCACATACGGATCGACGATTTTACTAAGTGTTACCCCATGTCCGTGAACAACGTCAGACACATGACCTACATATGCCATCTACAAACATTTATCACACTTATAAACATAACCTAGCTCCACATGCAGGTTTTCCAATGATTCCGGCCCTCCGACGGTCATTCACCTCCGAAACCCTAGATCGGGGGGGCCCGCAGATCTACCCTTATAGCTTTCTCCGTACGAGGATGGACCAATGGACTTTTTTATCTATCTATGTTTGGTTAGAACATATGTACATGGAAAACCAAGGTTGAACACGTTTGACCACATTATTCACACCGGTAGACCCGTACCGGGAGTTTCCACATACGGATCGACGATTTTACTAAGTGTTACCCCATGTCCGTGAACAACGTCAGACACATGACCTACATATGCTATCTACAAACATTAAATCACACTTATAAACATAACCTAGCTCCACATGCAGGTTTTCCAATGATTCCGGCCCTCCGACGGTCATTCACCTCCGAAACCCTAGATCGGGGGGGCCCGCAGATCTACCCTTATAGCTTTCTCCGTACGAGGATGGACCAATGGACTTTTTTATCTATCTATATTTGGTTAGCACATATGTACATGGAAAACCAAGGTTGAACACATTTCACCACATTATTCACACCGGTAGACCCGTACCGGGAGTTTCCACATACGGATCGACGATTTTACTAAGTGTTAGCCCATGTCCGTGAACAACGTCAGACACATGACCTACATATGCCATCTACAAACATTAAATCACACTTATAAACATAACCGAGCTCCACATGCAGGTTTTCCAATGATTCCGGCCCTCCGACGGTCATTCACCTCCGAAACCCTAGATCGGGGGGGCCCGCAGATCTACCTTTATAGCTTTCTCCGTACGAGGATGGACCAATAGACTTTTTTATCTATCTATGTTTGGTTAGAACATATGTACATGGAAAACCAAGGTCGAACACATTTCACCACATTATTCACACCGGTAGACCCGTACCGGGAGTTTCCACATACGGATCGACGATTTTACTAAGTGTTAGCCCATGTCCGTGAACAACGTCAGACACATGACCTACATATGCCATCTACAAACATTAAATCACACTTATAAACACAACCTAGCTCCACATGCAGGTTTTCCAATGATTCCGGCCCTCCGACGGTCATTCACCTCCGAAACCCTAGATCGAGGGGGCCCGCAGATCTACCCTTATAGCTTTCTCCGTACGAGGATGGACCAATGGACTTTTTTATCTATCTATGTTTGGTTAGCACATATGTACATGGAAAACCAAGGTTGAACACATTTCACCACATTATTCACACCGGTAGACCCGTACTGGGAGTTTCCACATACGGATCGACGATTTTACTAAGTGTTAGCCCATGTCCGTGAACAACGTCAGACACATGACCTACATATGCCATCTACAAACATTAAATCACACTTATAAACACAACCTAGCTCCACATGCAGGTTTTCCAATGATTCCGGCCCTCCGACGGTCATTCACCTCCGAAACCCTAGATCGAGGGGGCCCGCAGATCTACCCTTATAGCTTTCTCCGTACGAGGATGGACCAATGGACTTTTTTATCTATCTATGTTTGGTTAGCACATATGTACATGGAAAACCAAGGTTGAACACATTTCACCACATTATTCACACCGGTAGACCCGTACTGGGAGTTTCCACATACGGATCGACGATTTTACTAAGTGTTAGCCCATGTCCGTGAACAACGTCAGACACATGACCTACATATGCCATCTACAAACATTAAATCACACTTATAAACACAACCTAGCTCCACATGCAGGTTTTCCAATGATTCCGGCCCTCCGACGGTCATTCACCTCCGAAACCCTAGATCGGGGGGGGCCCGCAGATCTACCCTTATAGCTTTCTCCGTACGAGGATGGACCAATGGACTTTTTTATCTATCTATGTTTGGTTAGCACATATGTACATGGAAAACCAAGGTTGAACACGTTTCACCACATTATTCACACCGGTAGACCCGTACCGGGAGTTTCCACATACGGATCGACGATTTTACTAAGTGTTAGCCCATGTCCGTGAACAACGTCAGACACATGACCTACATATGCCATCTACAAACATTAAATCTCACTTATAAACATAACCTAGCTCCACATGCAGGTTTTCCAATGATTCCGGCCCTCCGACGGTCATTCACCTCCGAAACCCTAGATCGGGGGGGCCCGCATATCTACCCTTATAGCTTTCTCCGTACGAGGATGGACCAATGGACTTTTTTATCTATCTATGTTTGGTTAGCACATATGTACATGGAAAACCAAGGTTGAACACATTTCACCACATTATTCACACCGGTAGACCCGTACCGGGAGTTTCCACATACAGATCGACGATTTTACTAAGTGTTACCCCATGTCCGTGAACAACGTCAGACACATGACCTACATATTCCATCTACAAACATTAAATCACACTTCTAAACACAACCTAGCTCCACATGCAGGTTTTCCAATGATTCCGGCCCTCCGACGGTCATTCACCTCCGAAACCCTAGATCGGGGGGCCCGCAGATCTACCCTTATAGCTTTCTCCGTACGAGGATGGACCAATGGACTTTTTTATCTATCTATGTTTGGTTAGCACATATGTACATGGAAAACAGAGGTTGAAAACATTTCACCACATTATTCAGACCGGTAGACCCGTACCGGGAGTTTCCACATACGGATGGACGATTTTACTAAGTGTTACCCCATGTCCGTGAACAACGTCAGACACATGACCTACATATGCCATCTACAAACATTAAATCACACTTATAAACACAACCTAGCTCCACATGCAGGTTTTCCAATGATTCCGGCCCTCCGACGGTCATTCACCTCGGAAACCCTAGATCGGGGGGGCCCGCATATCTACCCTTATAGCTTTCTCCGTACGAGGATGGACCAATGGACTTTTTTATCTATCTATGTTTGGTTAGCACATATGTACATGGAAAACCAAGGTTGAACACATTTCACCACATTATTCACACCGGTAGACCCGTACCGGGAGTTTCCACATACGGATCGACGATTTTACTAAGTGTTAGCCCATGTCCGTGAACAACGTCAGACACATGACCTACATATGCCATCTACAAACATTAAATCTCACTTATAAACATAAACTAGCTCCACATGCAGGTTTTCCAATGATTCCGGCCCTCCGACGGTCATTCACCTCCGAAACCCTAGATCGGGGGGGCCCGCATATCTACCCTTATAGCTTTCTCCGTACGAGGATGGACCAATGGACATTTTTATCTATATATGTTTGGTTAGCACATATGTACATGGAAAACCAAGGTTGAACACATTTCACCACATTATTCACACCGGTAGACCCGTACCGGGAGTTTCCACATACAGATCGACGATTTTACTAAGTGTTACCCCATGTCCGTGAACAACGTCAGACACATGACCTACATATGCCATCTACAAACATTAAATCACACTTTTAAACACAACCTAGCTCCACATGCAGGTTTTCCAATGATTCCGGCCCTCCGACGGTCATTCACCTCCGAAACCCTAGATCGGGGGGGCCCGCAGATCTACCCTTATAGCTTTCTCCGTACGAGGATGGACCAATGGACTTTTTTATCTATCTATATTTGGTTAGCACATATGTACATGGAAAACCAAGGTTGAACACATTTCACCACATTATTCACACCGGTAGACCCGTACCGGGACTTTCCACATATGGATCGACGATTTTACTAAGTGTTAGCCCATGTCCGTGAACAACGTCAGACACATGACCTACATATGCCATCTACAAACATTAAATCACACTTATAAACACAACCTAGCTCCACATGCAGGTTTTCCAATGATTCCGGCCCTCCGACGGTCATTCACCTCCGAAACCCTAGATCGGGGGGGGCCGCAGATCTACCCTTATAGCTTTCTCCGTACGAGGATGGACCAATGGACTTTTTTATCTATCTATGTTTGGTTAGCACATATGTACATGGAAAACCAAGGTTGAACACATTTCACCACATTATTCACACCGGTAGACCCGTACCGGGACTTTCCACATATGGATCGACGATTTTACTAAGTGTTAGCCCATGTCCGTGAACAACGTCAGACACATGACCTACATATGCCATCTACAAACATTAAATCACACTTATAAACACAAACTAGCTCCACATGCAGGTTTTGAAATGATTCCGGCCCTCCGACGGTCATTCACCTCCGAAACCCTAGATCGGGGGGGCCCGCAGATCTACCCTTATAGCTTTCTCCGTACGAGGATGGACCAATGGACTTTTTTATCTATCTATGTTTGGTTAGCACATATGTACATGGAAAACCAAGGTTGAACACATTTCACCACATTATTCACACCGGTAGACCCGTACCGGGAGTTTCCACATACGGATCGACGATTTTACTAAGTGTTACCCCATGTCCGTGAACAACGTCAGACACATGACCTACATATGCCATCTACAAACATTTATCACACTTATAAACATAACCTAGCTCCACATGCAGGTTTTCCAATGATTCCGGCCCTCCGACGGTCATTCACCTCCGAAACCCTAGATCGGGGGGGCCCGCAGATCTACCCTTATAGCTTTCTCCGTACGAGGATGGACCAATGGACTTTTTTATCTATCTATGTTTGGTTAGCACATATGTACATGGAAAACCAAGGTTGAACACGTTTGACCACATTATTCACACCGGTAGACCCGTACCGGGAGTTTCCACATACGGATCGACGATTTTACTAAGTGTTACCCCATGTCCGTGAACAACGTCAGACACATGACCTACATATGCTATCTACAAACATTAAATCACACTTATAAACATAACCTAGCTCCACATGCAGGTTTTCCAATGATTCCGGCCCTCCGACGGTCATTCACCTCCGAAACCCTAGATCGGGGGGGCCCGCAGATCTACCCTTATAGCTTTCTCCGTACGAGGATGGACCAATGGACTTTTTTATCTATCTATATTTGGTTAGCACATATGTACATGGAAAACCAAGGTTGAACACATTTCACCACATTATTCACACCGGTAGACCCGTACCGGGAGTTTCCACATACGGATCGACGATTTTACTAAGTGTTAGCCCATGTCCGTGAACAACGTCAGACACATGACCTACATATGCCATCTACAAACATTAAATCACACTTATAAACATAACCGAGCTCCACATGCAGGTTTTCCAATGATTCCGGCCCTCCGACGGTCATTCACCTCCGAAACCCTAGATCGGGGGGGCCCGCAGATCTACCTTTATAGCTTTCTCCGTACGAGGATGGACCAATAGACTTTTTTATCTATCTATGTTTGGTTAGAACATATGTACATGGAAAACCAAGGTCGAACACATTTCACCACATTATTCACACCGGTAGACCCGTACCGGGAGTTTCCACATACGGATCGACGATTTTACTAAGTGTTAGCCCATGTCCGTGAACAACGTCAAACACATGACCTACATATGCCATCTACAAACATTAAATCACACTTATAAACACAACCTAGCTCCACATGCAGGTTTTCCAATGATTCCGGCCCTCCGACGGTCATTCACCTCCGAAACCCTAGATCGAGGGGGCCCGCAGATCTACCCTTATAGCTTTCTCCGTACGAGGATGGACCAATGGACTTTTTTATCTATCTATGTTTGGTTAGCACATATGTACATGGAAAACCAAGGTTGAACACATTTCACCACATTATTCACACCGGTAGACCCGTACCGGGAGTTTCCACATACGGATCGACGATTTTACTAAGTGTTACCCCATGTCCGTGAACAACGTCAGACACATGACCTACATATTCCATCTACAAACATTAAATCACACTTCTAAACACAACCTAGCTCCACATGCAGGTTTTCCAATGATTCCGGCCCTCCGACGGTCATTCACCTCCGAAACCCTAGATCGGGGGGCCCGCAGATCTACCCTTATAGCTTTCTCCGTACGAGGATGGACCAATGGACTTTTTTATCTATCTATGTTTGGTTAGCACATATGTACATGGAAAACAGAGGTTGAAAACATTTCACCACATTATTCAGACCGGTAGACCCGTACCGGGAGTTTCCACATACGGATGGACGATTTTACTAAGTGTTACCCCATGTCCGTGAACAACGTCAGACACATGACCTACATATGCCATCTACAAACATTAAATCACACTTATAAACACAACCTAGCTCCACATGCAGGTTTTCCAATGATTCCGGCCCTCCGACGGTCATTCACCTCGGAAACCCTAGATCGGGGGGGCCCGCATATCTACCCTTATAGCTTTCTCCGTACGAGGATGGACCAATGGACTTTTTTATCTATCTATGTTTGGTTAGCACATATGTACATGGAAAACCAAGGTTGAACACATTTCACCACATTATTCACACCGGTAGACCCGTACCGGGAGTTTCCACATACGGATCGACGATTTTACTAAGTGTTAGCCCATGTCCGTGAACAACGTCAGACACATGACCTACATATGCCATCTACAAACATTAAATCTCACTTATAAACATAAACTAGCTCCACATGCAGGTTTTCCAATGATTCCGGCCCTCCGACGGTCATTCACCTCCGAAACCCTAGATCGGGGGGGCCCGCATATCTACCCTTATAGCTTTCTCCGTACGAGGATGGACCAATGGACATTTTTATCTATATATGTTTGGTTAGCACATATGTACATGGAAAACCAAGGTTGAACACATTTCACCACATTATTCACACCGGTAGACCCGTACCGGGAGTTTCCACATACAGATCGACGATTTTACTAAGTGTTACCCCATGTCCGTGAACAACGTCAGACACATGACCTACATATGCCATCTACAAACATTAAATCACACTTTTAAACACAACCTAGCTCCACATGCAGGTTTTCCAATGATTCCGGCCCTCCGACGGTCATTCACCTCCGAAACCCTAGATCGGGGGGGCCCGCAGATCTACCCTTATAGCTTTCTCCGTACGAGGATGGACCAATGGACTTTTTTATCTATCTATATTTGGTTAGCACATATGTACATGGAAAACCAAGGTTGAACACATTTCACCACATTATTCACACCGGTAGACCCGTACCGGGACTTTCCACATATGGATCGACGATTTTACTAAGTGTTAGCCCATGTCCGTGAACAACGTCAGACACATGACCTACATATGCCATCTACAAACATTAAATCACACTTATAAACACAACCTAGCTCCACATGCAGGTTTTCCAATGATTCCGGCCCTCCGACGGTCATTCACCTCCGAAACCCTAGATCGGGGGGGCCCGCAGATCTACCCTTATAGCTTTCTCCGTACGAGGATGGACCAATGGACTTTTTTATCTATCTATGTTTGGTTAGCACATATGTACATGGAAAACCAAGGTTGAACACATTTCACCACATTATTCACACCGGTAGACCCGTACCGGGACTTTCCACATATGGATCGACGATTTTACTAAGTGTTAGCCCATGTCCGTGAACAACGTCAGACACATGACCTACATATGCCATCTACAAACATTAAATCACACTTATAAACACAAACTAGCTCCACATGCAGGTTTTGAAATGATTCCGGCCCTCCGACGGTCATTCACCTCCGAAACCCTAGATCGGGGGGGCCCGCAGATCTACCCTTATAGCTTTCTCCGTACGAGGATGGACCAATGGACTTTTTTATCTATCTATGTTTGGTTAGCACATATGTACATGGAAAACCAAGGTTGAACACATTTCACCACATTATTCACACCGGTAGACCCGTACCGGGAGTTTCCACATACGGATCGACGATTTTACTAAGTGTTACCCCATGTCCGTGAACAACGTCAGACACATGACCTACATATGCCATCTACAAACATTTATCACACTTATAAACATAACCTAGCTCCACATGCAGGTTTTCCAATGATTCCGGCCCTCCGACGGTCATTCACCTCCGAAACCCTAGATCGGGGGGGCCCGCAGATCTACCCTTATAGCTTTCTCCGTACGAGGATGGACCAATGGACTTTTTTATCTATCTATGTTTGGTTAGCACATATGTACATGGAAAACCAAGGTTGAACACGTTTGACCACATTATTCACACCGGTAGACCCGTACCGGGAGTTTCCACATACGGATCGACGATTTTACTAAGTGTTACCCCATGTCCGTGAACAACGTCAGACACATGACCTACATATGCTATCTACAAACATTAAATCACACTTATAAACATAACCTAGCTCCACATGCAGGTTTTCCAATGATTCCGGCCCTCCGACGGTCATTCACCTCCGAAACCCTAGATCGGGGGGGCCCGCAGATCTACCCTTATAGCTTTCTCCGTACGAGGATGGACCAATGGACTTTTTTATCTATCTATATTTGGTTAGCACATATGTACATGGAAAACCAAGGTTGAACACATTTCACCACATTATTCACACCGGTAGACCCGTACCGGGAGTTTCCACATACGGATCGACGATTTTACTAAGTGTTAGCCCATGTCCGTGAACAACGTCAGACACATGACCTACATATGCCATCTACAAACATTAAATCACACTTATAAACATAACCGAGCTCCACATGCAGGTTTTCCAATGATTCCGGCCCTCCGACGGTCATTCACCTCCGAAACCCTAGATCGGGGGGGCCCGCAGATCTACCTTTATAGCTTTCTCCGTACGAGGATGGACCAATAGACTTTTTTATCTATCTATGTTTGGTTAGAACATATGTACATGGAAAACCAAGGTCGAACACATTTCACCACATTATTCACACCGGTAGACCCGTACCGGGAGTTTCCACATACGGATCGACGATTTTACTAAGTGTTAGCCCATGTCCGTGAACAACGTCAAACACATGACCTACATATGCCATCTACAAACATTAAATCACACTTATAAACACAACCTAGCTCCACATGCAGGTTTTCCAATGATTCCGGCCCTCCGACGGTCATTCACCTCCGAAACCCTAGATCGAGGGGGCCCGCAGATCTACCCTTATAGCTTTCTCCGTACGAGGATGGACCAATGGACTTTTTTATCTATCTATGTTTGGTTAGCACATATGTACATGGAAAACCAAGGTTGAACACATTTCACCACATTATTCACACCGGTAGACCCGTACCGGGAGTTTCCACATACGGATCGACGATTTTACTAAGTGTTACCCCATGTCCGTGAACAACGTCAGACACATGACCTACATATGCTATCTACAAACATTAAATCACACTTATAAACATAACCTAGCTCCACATGCAGGTTTTCCAATGATTCCGGCCCTCCGACGGTCATTCACCTCCGAAACCCTAGATCGAGGGGGCCCGCAGATCTACCCTTATAGCTTTCTCCGTACGAGGATGGACCAATGGACTTTTTTATCTATCTATGTTTGGTTAGCACATATGTACATGGAAAACCAAGGTTGAACACATTTCACCACATTATTCACACCGGTAGACCCGTACCGGGAGTTTCCACATACGGATCGACGATTTTACTAAGTGTTAGCCCATGTCCGTGAACAACGTCAGACACATGACCTACATATGCCATCTACAAACATTAAATCACACTTATAAACATAACCGAGCTCCACATGCAGGTTTTCCAATGATTCCAGCCCTCCGACGGTCATTCACCTCCGAAACCCTAGATCGGGGGGGCCCGCAGATCTACCCTTATAGCTTTCTCCGTACGAGGATGGACCAATAGACTTTTTTATCTATCTATGTTTGGTTAGAACATATGTACATGGAAAACCAAGGTTGAACACATTTCACCTCATTATTCACACCGGTAGACCCGTACCGGGAGTTTCCACATACGGATCGACGATTTTACTAAGTGTTAGCCCATGTCCGTGAACAACGTCAGACACATGACCTAAATATGCCATCTACAAACATTAAATCACACTTATAAACATAACCGAGCTCCACATGCAGGTTTTCAAATGAGACCGGCCCTCCGACGGTCATTCACCTCCGAAACCCTAGATCGGGGGGGCCCGCAGATCTACCCTTATAGCTTTCTCCGTACGAGGATGGACCAATAAACTTTTTTATCTATCTATGTTTGGTTAGAACATATGTACATGGAAAACCAAGGTCGAACACATTTCACCACATTATTCACACCGGTAGACCCGTACCGGGAGTTTCCACATACGGATCGACGATTTTACTAAGTGTTAGCCCATGTCCGTGAACAACGTCAGACACATGACCTACATATGCCATCTACAAACATTAAATCACACTTATAAACACAACCTAGCTCCACATGCAGGTTTTCCAATGATTCCGGCCCTCCGACGGTCATTCACCTCCGAAACCCTAGATCGGGGGGGCCCGCAGATCTACCCTTATAGCTTTCTCCGTACGAGGATGGACCAATGGACTTTTTTATCTATCTATGTTTGGTTAGCACATATGTACATGGAAAACCAAGGTTGAACACATTTCACCACATTATTCACACCGGTAGACCCGTACCGGGAGTTTCCACATACGGATCGACGATTTTACTAAGTGTTAGCCCATGTCCGTGAACAACGTCAGACACATGACCTACATATGCCATCTACAAACATTAAATCACACTTATAAACACAACCTAGCTCCACATGCAGGTTTTCCAATGATTCCGGCCCTCCGACGGTCATTCACCTCCGAAACACTAGATCGGGGGGGCCCGCTGATCTACCCTTATAGCTTTCTCCGTATGAGGATGGACCAATGGACTTTTTTATCTATCTATGTTTGGTTAGCACATATGTACATGGAAAACCAAGGTTGAACACATTTCACCACATTATTCACACCGGTAGACCCGTACCGGGAGTTTCCACATACGGATCGACGATTTTACTAAGTGTTAGCCCATGTCCGTGAACAACGTCAGACACATGACCTACATATGCCATCTACAAACATTAAATCTCACTTATAAACATAACCTAGCTCCACATGCAGGTTTTCCAATGATTCCGGCCCTCCGACGGTCATTCACCTCCGAAACCCTAGATCGGGGGGGCCCGCATATCTACCCTTATAGCTTTCTCCGTACGAGGATGGACCAATGGACTTTTTTATCTATCTATGTTTGGTTAGCACATATGTACATGGAAAACCAAGGTTGAACACATTTCACCACATTATTCACACCGGTAGACCCGTACCGGGAGTTTCCACATACAGATCAACGATTTTACTAAGTGTTACCCCATGTCCGTGAACAACGTCAGACACATGACCTACATATGCCATCTACAAACATTAAATCACACTTCTAAACACAACCTAGCTCCACATGCAGGTTTTCCAATGATTCCGGCCCTCCGACGGTCATTCACCTCCGAAACCCTAGATCGGGGGGCCCGCAGATCTACCCTTATAGCTTTCTCCGTACGAGGATGGACCAATGGACTTTTTTATCTATCTATGTTTGGTTAGCACATATGTACATGGAAAACAGAGGTTGAAAACATTTCACCACATTATTCACACCGGTAGACCCGTACCGGGAGTTTCCACATACGGATCGACGATTTTACTAAGTGTTACCCCATGTCCGTGAACAACGTCAGACACATGACCTACATATGCCATCTACAAACATTAAATCACACTTATAAACACAACCTAGCTCCACATGCAGGTTTTCCAATGACATCGGCCCTCCGACGGTCATTCACCTCCGAAACCCTAGATCGGGGGGGCCCGCAGATCTACCCTTATAGCTTTCTCCGTACGAGGATGGACCAATGGACTTTTTTATCTATCTATGTTTGGTTAGCACATATGTACATGGAAAACCAAGGTTGAACACATTTCACCACATTATTCACACCGGTAGACCCGTACCGGGACTTTCCACATATGGATCGACGATTTTACTAAGTGTTAGCCCATGTCCGTGAACAACGTCAGACACATGACCTACATATGCCATCTACAAACATTAAATCACACTTATAAACACAAACTAGCTCCACATGCAGGTTTTGAAATGATTCCGGCCCTCCGACGGTCATTCACCTCCGAAACCCTAGATCGGGGGGGCCCGCAGATCTACCCTTATAGCTTTCTCCGTACGAGGATGGACCAATGGACTTTTTTATCTATCTATGTTTGGTTAGCACATATGTACATGGAAAACCAAGGTTGAACACATTTCACCACATTATTCACACCGGTAGACCCGTACCGGGAGTTTCCACATACGGATCGACGATTTTACTAAGTGTTACCCCATGTCCGTGAACAACGTCAGACACATGACCTACATATGCCATCTACAAACATTTATCACACTTATAAACATAACCTAGCTCCACATGCAGGTTTTCCAATGATTCCGGCCCTCCGACGGTCATTCACCTCCGAAACCCTAGATCGGGGGGGCCCGCAGATCTACCCTTATAGCTTTCTCCGTACGAGGATGGACCAATGGACTTTTTTATCTATCTATGTTTGGTTAGCACATATGTACATGGAAAACCAAGGTTGAACACGTTTGACCACATTATTCACACCGGTAGACCCGTACCGGGAGTTTCCACATACGGATCGACGATTTTACTAAGTGTTACCCCATGTCCGTGAACAAGGTCAGACACATGACCTACATATGCTATCTTCAAACATTAAATCACACTTATAAACATAACCTAGCTCCACATGCAGGTTTTCCAATGATTCCGGCCCTCCGACGGTCATTCACCTCCGAAACCCTAGATCGGGGGGGCCCGCAGATCTACCCTTATAGCTTTCTCCGTACGAGGATGGACCAATGGACTTTTTTATCTATCTATATTTGGTTAGCACATATGTACATGGAAAACCAAGGTTGAACACATTTCACCACATTATTCACACCGGTAGACCCGTACCGGGAGTTTCCACATACGGATCGACGATTTTACTAAGTGTTAGCCCATGTCCGTGAACAACGTCAGACACATGACCTACATATGCCATCTACAAACATTAAATCACACTTATAAACACAACCTAGCTCCACATGCAGGTTTTCCAATGATTCCGGCCCTCCGACGGTCATTCACCTCCGAAACCCTAGATCGGGGGGGCCCGCTGATCTACCCTTATAGCTTTCTCCGTACGAGGATGGACCAATGGACTTTTTTATCTATCTATGTTTGGTTAGCACATATGTACATGGAAAACCAAGGTTGAACACATTTCACCACATTATTCACACCGGTAGACCCGTACCGGGAGTTTCCACATACGGATCGACGATTTTACTAAGTGTTAGCCCATGTCCGTGAACAACGTCAGACACATGACCTACATATGCCATCTACAAACATTAAATCTCACTTATAAACATAAACTAGCTCCACATGCAGGTTTTCCAATGATTCCGGCCCTCCGACGGTCATTCACCTCCGAAACCCTAGATCGGGGGGGCCCGCATATCTACCCTTATAGCTTTCTCCGTACGAGGATGGACCAATGGACTTTTTTATCTATATATGTTTGGTTAGCACATATGTACATGGAAAACCAAGGTTGAAAACATTTCACCACATTATTCACACCGGTAGACCCGTACCGGGAGTTTCCACATACAGATCGACGATTTTACTAAGTGTTACCCCATGTCCGTGAACAACGTCAGACACATGACCTACATATGCCATCTACAAACATTAAATCACACTTATAAACACAACCTAGCTCCACATGCAGGTTTTCCAATGATTCCGGCCCTCCGACGGTCATTCACCTCCGAAACCCTAGATCGGGGGGCCCGCAGATCTACCCTTATAGCTTTCTCCGTACGAGGATGGACCAATGGACTTTTTTATCTATCTATGTTTGGTTAGCACATATGTACATGGAAAACAGAGGTTGAAAACATTTCACCACATTATTCACACCGGTAGACCCGTACCGGGACTTTCCACATACGGATCGACGATTTTACTAAGTGTTAGCCCATGTCCGTGAACAACGTCAGACACATGACCTACATATGCCATCTACAAACATTAAATCACACTTATAAACACAACCTAGCTCCACATGCAGGTTTTCCAATGACTCCGGCCCTCCGACGGTCATTCACCTCCGAAACCCTAGATCGGGGGGGCCCGCAGATCTACCCTTATAGCTTTCTCCGTACGAGGATGGACCAATGGACTTTTTTATCTATCTATGTTTGGTTAGCACATATGTACATGGAAAACCAAGGTTGAACACATTTCACCACATTATTCACACCGGTAGACCCGTACCGGGACTTTCCACATATGGATCGACGATTTTACTAAGTGTTAGCCCATGTCCGTGAACAACGTCAGACACATGACCTACATATGCCATGTACAAACATTAAATCACACTTATAAACACAAACTAGCTCCACATGCAGGTTTCGAAATGATTCCGGCCCTCCGACGGTCATTCACCTCCGAAACCCTAGATCGGGGGGGCCCGCAGATCTACCCTTATAGCTTTCTCCGTACGAGGATGGACCAATGGACTTTTTTATCTATCTATGTTTGGTTAGCACATATGTACATGGAAAACCAAGGTTGAACACATTTCACCACATTATTCACACCGGTAGACCCGTACCGGGAGTTTCCACATACGGATCGACGATTTTACTAAGTGTTACCCCATGTCCGTGAACAACGTCAGACACATGACCTACATATGCCATCTACAAACATTTATCACACTTATAAACATAACCTAGCTCCACATGCAGGTTTTCCAATGATTCCGGCCCTCCGACGGTCATTCACCTCCGAAACCCTAGATCGGGGGGGCCCGCAGATCTACCCTTATAGCTTTCTCCGTACGAGGATGGACCAATGGACTTTTTTATCTATCTATGTTTGCTTAGCACATATGTACATGGAAAACCAAGGTTGAACACGTTTGACCACATTATTCACACCGGTAGACCCGTACCGGGAGTTTCCACATACGGATCGACGATTTTACTAAGTGTTACCCCATGTCCGTGAACAACGTCAGACACATGACCTACATATGCCATCTACAAACATTAAATCACACTTATAAACATAACCTAGCTCCACATGCAGGTTTTCCAATGATTCCGGCCCTCCGACGGTCATTCACCTCCGAAACCCTAGATCGGGGGGGCCCGCAGATCTACCCTTATAGCTTTCTCCGTACGAGGATGGACCAATGGACTTTTTTATCTATCTATATTTGGTTAGCACATATGTACATGGAAAACCAAGGTTGAACACATTTCACCTCATTATTCACACCGGTAGACCCGTACCGGGAGTTTCCACATACGGATCGACGATTTTACTAAGTGTTAGCCCATGTCCGTGAACAACGTCAGACACATGACCTACATATGCCATCTACAAACATTAAATCACACTTATAAACATAACCGAGCTCCACATGCAGGTTTTCCAATGAGACCGGCCCTCCGACGGTCATTCACCTCCGAAACCCTAGATCGGGGGGGCCCGCAGATCTACCCTTATAGCTTTCTCCGTACGAGGATGGACCAATAAACTTTTTTATCTATCTATGTTTGGTTAGAACATATGTACATGGAAAACCAAGGTCGAACACATTTCACCACATTATTCACACCGGTAGACCTGTACCGGGAGTTTCCACATACGGATCGACGATTTTACTAAGTGTTAGCCCATGTCCGTGAACAACGTCAGACACATGACCTACATATGCCATCTACAAACATTAAATCACACTTATAAACACAACCTAGCTCCACATGCAGGTTTTCCAATGATTCCGGCCCTCCGACGGTCATTCACCTCCGAAACCCTAGATCGGGGGGGCCCGCAGATCTACCCTTATAGCTTTCTCCGTACGAGGATGGACCAATGGACTTTTTTATCTATCTATGTTTGGTTAGCACATATGTACATGGAAAACCAAGGTTGAACACATTTCACCACATTATTCACACCGGTAGACCCGTACCGGGAGTTTCCACATACGGATCGACGATTTTACTAAGTGTTAGCCCATGTCCGTGAACAACGTCAGACACATGACCTACATATGCCATCTACAAACATTAAATCACACTTATAAACACAACCTCGCTCCACATGCAGGTTTTCCAATGATTCCGGCCCTCCGACGGTCATTCACCTCCGAAACCCTAGATCGGGGGGGCCCGCTGATCTACCCTTATAGCTTTCTCCGTATGAGGATGGACCAATGGACTTTTTTATCTATCTATGTTTGGTTAGCACATATGTACATGGAAAACCAAGGTTGAACACATTTCACCACATTATTCACACCGGTAGACCCGTACCGGGAGTTTCCACATACGGATCGACGATTTTACTAAGTGTTAGCCCATGTCCGTGAACAACGTCAGACACATGACCTACATATGCCATCTACAAACATTAAATCTCACTTATAAACATAACCTAGCTCCACATGCAGGTTTTCCAATGATTCCGGCCCTCCGACGGTCATTCACCTCCGAAACCCTAGATCGGGGGGGCCCGCATATCTACCCTTATAGCTTTCTCCGTACGAGGATGGACCAATGGACTTTTTTATCTATCTATGTTTGGTTAGCACATATGTACATGGAAAACCAAGGTTGAACACGTTTGACCACATTATTCACACCGGTAGACCCGTACCGGGAGTTTCCACATACGGATCGACGATTTTACTAAGTGTTACCCCATGTCCGTGAACAACGTCAGACACATGACCTACATATGCTATCTACAAACATTAAATCACACTTATAAACATAACCTAGCTCCACATGCAGGTTTTCCAATGATTCCGGCCCTCCGACGGTCATTCACCTCCGAAACCCTAGATCGGGGGGGCCCGCAGATCTACCCTTATAGCTTTCTCCGTACGAGGATGGACCAATGGACTTTTTTATCTATCTATATTTGGTTAGCACATATGTACATGGAAAACCAAGGTTGAACACATTTCACCACATTATTCACACCGGTAGACCAGTACCGGGAGTTTCCACATACGGATCGACGATTTTACTAAGTGTTAGCCCATGTCCGTGAACAACGTCAGACACATGACCTACATATGCCATCTACAAACATTAAATCACACTTATAAACATAACCGAGCTCCACATGCAGGTTTTCCAATGATTCCGGCCCTCCGACGGTCATTCACCTCCGAAACCCTAGATCGGGGGGGCCCGCTGATCTACCCTTATAGCTTTCTCCGTACGAGGATGGACCAATAGACTTTTTTATCTATCTATGTTTGGTTAGAACATATGTACATGGAAAACCAAGGTCGAACACATTTCACCACATTATTCACACCGGTAGACCCGTACCGGGAGTTTCCACATACGGATCGACGATTTTACTAAGTGTTAGCCCATGTCCGTGAACAACGTCAGACACATGACCTACATATGCCATCTACAAACATTAAATCACACTTATAAACACAACCTAGCTCCACATGCAGGTTTTCCAATGATTCCGGCCCTCCGACGGTCATTCACCTCCGAAACCCTAGATCGGGGGGGCCCGCAGATCTACCCTTATAGCTTTCTCCGTACGAGGATGGACCAATGGACTTTTTTATCTATCTATGTTTGGTTAGCACATATGTACATGGAAAACCAAGGTTGAACACATTTCACCACATTATTCACACCGGTAGACCCGTACTGGGAGTTTCCACATACGGATCGACGATTTTACTAAGTGTTAGCCCATGTCCGTGAACAACGTCAGACACATGACCTACATATGCCATCTACAAACATTAAATCACACTTATAAACACAACCTAGCTCCACATGCAGGTTTTCCAATGATTCCGGCCCTCCGACGGTCATTCACCTCCGAAACCCTAGATCGGGGGGGCCCGCAGATCTACCCTTATAGCTTTCTCCGTACGAGGATGGACCAATGGACTTTTTTATCTATCTATGTTTGGTTAGCACATATGTACATGGAAAACCAAGGTTGAACACGTTTCACCACATTATTCACACCGGTAGACCCGTACCGGGAGTTTCCACATACGGATCGACGATTTTACTAAGTGTTAGCCCATGTCCGTGAACAAAGTCAGACACATGACCTACATATGCCATCTACAAACATTAAATCTCACTTATAAACATAACCTAGCTCCACATGCAGGTTTTCCAATGATTCCGGCCCTCCGACGGTCATTCACCTCCGAAACCCTAGATCGGGGGGGCCCGCATATCTACCCTTATAGCTTTCTCCGTACGAGGATGGACCAATGGACTTTTTTATCTATCTATGTTTGGTTAGCACATATGTACATGGAAAACCAAGGTTGAACACATTTCACCACATTATTCACACCGGTAGACCCGTACCGGGAGTTTCCACATACAGATCGACGATTTTACTAAGTGTTACCCCATGTCCGTGAACAACGTCAGACACATGACCTACATATGCCATCTACAAACATTAAATCACACTTCTAAACACAACCTAGCTCCACATGCAGGTTTTCCAATGATTCCGGCCCTCCGACGGTCATTCACCTCCGAAACCCTAGATCGGGGGGCCCGCAGATCTACCCTTATAGCTTTCTCCGTACGAGGATGGACCAATGGACTTTTTTATCTATCTATGTTTGGTTAGCACATATGTACATGGAAAACAGAGGTTGAAAACATTTCACCACATTATTCACACCGGTAGACCCGTACCGGGAGTTTCCACATACGGATCGACGATTTTACTAAGTGTTACCCCATGTCCGTGAACAACGTCAGACACATGACCTACATATGCCATCTACAAACATTAAATCACACTTATAAACACAACCTAGCTCCACATGCAGGTTTTCCAATGACATCGGCCCTCCGACGGTCATTCACCTCCGAAACCCTAGATCGGGGGGGCCCGCAGATCTACCCTTATAGCTTTCTCCGTACGAGGATGGACCAATGGACTTTTTTATCTATCTATGTTTGGTTAGCACATATGTACATGGAAAACCAAGGTTGAACACATTTCACCACATTATTCACACCGGTAGACCCGTACCGGGACTTTCCACATATGGATCGACGATTTTACTAAGTGTTAGCCCATGTCCGTGAACAACGTCAGACACATGACCTACATATGCCATCTACAAACATTAAATCACACTTATAAACACAAACTAGATCCACATGCAGGTTTTGAAATGATTCCGGCCCTCCGACGGTCATTCACCTCTGAAACCCTAGATCGGGGGGGCCCGCAGATCTACCCTTATAGCTTTCTCCGTACGAGGATGGACCAATGGACTTTTTTATCTATCTATGTTTGGTTAGCACATATGTACATGGAAAACCAAGGTTGAACACATTTCACCACATTATTCACACCGGTAGACCCGTACCGGGAGTTTCCACATACGGATCGACGATTTTACTAAGTGTTACCCCATGTCCGTGAACAACGTCAGACACATGACCTACATATGCCATCTACAAACATTTATCACACTTATAAACATAACCTAGCTCCACATGCAGGTTTTCCAATGATTCCGGCCCTCCGACGGTCATTCACCTCCGAAACCCTAGATCGGGCGGGCCCGCAGATCTACCCTTATAGCTTTCTCCGTACGAGGATGGACCAATGGACTTTTTTATCTATCTATGTTTGGTTAGCACATATGTACATGGAAAACCAAGGTTGAACTCGTTTGACCACATTATTCACACCGGTAGACCCGTACCGGGAGTTTCCACATACGGATCGACGATTTTACTAAGTGTTACCCCATGTCCGTGAACAACGTCAGACACATGACCTACATATGCTATCTACAAACATTAAATCACACTTATAAACATAACCTAGCTCCACATGCAGGTTTTCCAATGATTCCGGCCCTCCGACGGTCATTCACCTCCGAAACCCTAGATCGGGGGGGCCCGCAGATCTACCCTTATAGCTTTCTCCGTACGAGGATGGACCAATGGACTTTTTTATCTATCTATATTTGGTTAGCACATATGTACATGGAAAACCAAGGTTGAACACATTTCACCACATTATTCACACCGGTAGACCCGTACCGGGAGTTTCCACATACGGATCGACGATTTTACTAAGTGTTAGCCCATGTCCGTGAACAACGTCAGACACATGACCTACATATGCCATCTACAAACATTAAATCACACTTATAAACATAACCGAGCTCCACATGCAGGTTTTCCAATGATTCCAGCCCTCCGACGGTCATTCACCTCCGAAACCCTAGATCGGGGGGGCCCGCAGATCTACCCTTATAGCTTTCTCCGTACGAGGATGGACCAATAGACTTTTTTATCTATCTATGTTTGGTTAGAACATATGTACATGGAAAACCAAGGTTGAACACATTTCACCTCATTATTCACACCGGTAGACCCGTACCGGGAGTTTCCACATACGGATCGACGATTTTACTAAGTGTTAGCCCATGTCCGTGAACAACGTCAGACACATGACCTACATATGCCATCTACAAACATTAAATCACACTTATAAACATAACCGAGCTCCACATGCAGGTTTTCAAATGAGACCGGCCCTCCGACGGTCATTCACCTCCGAAACCCTAGATCGGGGGGGCCCGCAGATCTACCCTTATAGCTTTCTCCGTACGAGGATGGACCAATAAACTTTTTTATCTATCTATGTTTGGTTAGAACATATGTACATGGAAAACCAAGGTCGAACACATTTCACCACATTATTCACACCGGTAGACCCGTACCGGGAGTTTCCACATACGGATCGACGATTTTACTAAGTGTTAGCCCATGTCCGTGAACAACGTCAGACACATGACCTACATATGCCATCTACAAACATTAAATCACACTTATAAACACAACCTAGCTCCACATGCAGGTTTTCCAATGATTCCGGCCCTCCGACGGTCATTCACCTCCGAAACCCTAGATCGGGGGGGCCCGCAGATCTACCCTTATAGCTTTCTCCGTACGAGGATGGACCAATGGACTTTTTTATCTATCTATGTTTGGTTAGCACATATGTACATGGAAAACCAAGGTTGAACACATTTCACCACATTATTCACACCGGTAGACCCGTACCGGGAGTTTCCACATACGGATCGACGATTTTACTAAGTGTTAGCCCATGTCCGTGAACAACGTCAGACACATGACCTACATATGCCATCTACAAACATTAAATCACACTTATAAACACAACCTAGCTCCACATGCAGGTTTTCCAATGATTCCGGCCCTCCGACGGTCATTCACCTCCGAAACACTAGATCGGGGGGGCCCGCTGATCTACCCTTATAGCTTTCTCCGTATGAGGATGGACCAATGGACTTTTTTATCTATCTATGTTTGGTTAGCACATATGTACATGGAAAACCAAGGTTGAACACATTTCACCACATTATTCACACCGGTAGACCCGTACCGGGAGTTTCCACATACCGATCGACGATTTTACTAAGTGTTAGCCCATGTCCGTGAACAACGTCAGACACATGACCTACATATGCCATCTACAAACATTAAATCTCACTTATAAACATAACCTAGCTCCACATGCAGGTTTTCCAATGATTCCGGCCCTCCGACGGTCATTCACCTCCGAAACCCTAGATCGGGGGGGCCCGCATATCTACCCTTATAGCTTTCTCCGTACGAGGATGGACCAATGGACTTTTTTATCTATCTATGTTTGGTTAGCACATATGTACATGGAAAACCAAGGTTGAACACATTTCACCACATTATTCACACCGGTAGACCCGTACCGGGAGTTTCCACATACAGATCAACGATTTTACTAAGTGTTACCCCATGTCCGTGAACAACGTCAGACACATGACCTACATATGCCATCTACAAACATTAAATCACACTTCTAAACACAACCTAGCTCCACATGCAGGTTTTCCAATGATTCCGGCCCTCCGACGGTCATTCACCTCCGAAACCCTAGATCGGGGGGCCCGCAGATCTACCCTTATAGCTTTCTCCGTACGAGGATGGACCAATGGACTTTTTTATCTATCTATGTTTGGTTAGCACATATGTACATGGAAAACAGAGGTTGAAAACATTTCACCACATTATTCACACCGGTAGACCCGTACCGGGAGTTTCCACATACGGATCGACGATTTTACTAAGTGTTACCCCATGTCCGTGAACAACGTCAGACACATGACCTACATATGCCATCTACAAACATTAAATCACACTTATAAACACAACCTAGCTCCACATGCAGGTTTTCCAATGACATCGGCCCTCCGACGGTCATTCACCTCCGAAACCCTAGATCGGGGGGGCCCGCAGATCTACCCTTATAGCTTTCTCCGTACGAGGATGGACCAATGGACTTTTTTATCTATCTATGTTTGGTTAGCACATATGTACATGGAAAACCAAGGTTGAACACATTTCACCACATTATTCACACCGGTAGACCCGTACCGGGACTTTCCACATATGGATCGACGATTTTACTAAGTGTTAGCCCATGTCCGTGAACAACGTCAGACACATGACCTACATATGCCATCTACAAACATTAAATCACACTTATAAACACAAACTAGCTCCACATGCAGGTTTTGAAATGATTCCGGCCCTCCGACGGTCATTCACCTCCGAAACCCTAGATCGGGGGGGCCCGCAGATCTACCCTTATAGCTTTCTCCGTACGAGGATGGACCAATGGACTTTTTTATCTATCTATGTTTGGTTAGCACATATGTACATGGAAAACCAAGGTTGAACACATTTCACCACATTATTCACACCGGTAGACCCGTACCGGGAGTTTCCACATACGGATCGACGATTTTACTAAGTGTTACCCCATGTCCGTGAACAACGTCAGACACATGACCTACATATGCCATCTACAAACATTTATCACACTTATAAACATAACCTAGCTCCACATGCAGGTTTTCCAATGATTCCGGCCCTCCGACGGTCATTCACCTCCGAAACCCTAGATCGGGGGGGCCCGCAGATCTACCCTTATAGCTTTCTCCGTACGAGGATGGACCAATGGACTTTTTTATCTATCTATGTTTGGTTAGCACATATGTACATGGAAAACCAAGGTTGAACACGTTTGACCACATTATTCACACCGGTAGACCCGTACCGGGACTTTCCACATACGGATCGACGATTTTACTAAGTGTTACCCCATGTCCGTGAACAAGGTCAGACACATGACCTACATATGCTATCTTCAAACATTAAATCACACTTATAAACATAACCTAGCTCCACATGCAGGTTTTCCAATGATTCCGGCCCTCCGACGGTCATTCACCTCCGAAACCCTAGATCGGGGGGGCCCGCAGATCTACCCTTATAGCTTTCTCCGTACGAGGATGGACCAATGGACTTTTTTATCTATCTATATTTGGTTAGCACATATGTACATGGAAAACCAAGGTTGAACACATTTCACCACATTATTCACACCGGTAGACCCGTACCGGGAGTTTCCACATACGGATCGACGATTTTACTAAGTGTTAGCCCATGTCCGTGAACAACGTCAGACACATGACCTACATATGCCATCTACAAACATTAAATCACACTTATAAACATAACCGAGCTCCACATGCAGGTTTTCCAATGATTCCGGCCCTCCGACGGTCATTCACCTCCGAAACCCTAGATCGGGGGGGCCCGCAGATCTACCCTTATAGCTTTCTCCGTACGAGGATGGACCAATAGACTTTTTTATCTATCTATGTTTGGTTAGAACATATGTACATGGAAAACCAAGGTTGAACACATTTCACCTCATTATTCACACCGGTAGACCCGTACCGGGAGTTTCCACATACGGATCGACGATTTTACTAAGTGTTAGCCCATGTCCGTGAACAACGTCAGACACATGACCTACATATGCCATCTACAAACATTAAATCACACTTATAAACATAACCGAGCTCCACATGCAGGTTTTCCAATGAGACCGGCCCTCCGACGGTCATTCACCTCCGAAACCCTAGATCGGGGGGGCCCGCAGATCTACCCTTATAGCTTTCTCCGTACGAGGATGGACCAATAGACTTTTTTATCTATCTATGTTTGGTTAGAACATATGTACATGGAAAACCAAGGTCGAACACATTTCACCACATTATTCACACCGGTAGACCCGTACCTGGAGTTTCCACATACGGATCGACGATTTTACTAAGTGTTAGCCCATGTCCGTGAACAACGTCAGACACATGACCTACATATGCCATCTACAAACATTAAATCACACTTATAAACACAACCTAGCTCCACATGCAGGTTTTCCAATGATTCCGGCCCTCCGACGGTCATTCACCTCCGAAACCCTAGATCGGGGGGGCCCGCAGATCTACCCTTATAGCTTTCTCCGTACGAGGATGGACCAATGGACTTTTTTATCTATCTATGTTTGGTTAGCACATATGTACATGGAAAACCAAGGTTGAACACATTTCACCACATTATTCACACCGGTAGACCCGTACCGGGAGTTTCCACATACGGATCGACGATTTTACTAAGTGTTAGCCCATGTTCGTGAACAACGTCAGACACATGACCTACATATGCCATCTACAAACATTAAATCACACTTATAAACATAACCGAGCTCCACATGCAGGTTTTCCAATGATTCCGGCCCTCCGACGGTCATTCACCTCCGAAACCCTAGATCGGGGGGGCCCGCTGATCTACCCTTATAGCTTTCTCCGTACGAGGATGGACCAATGGACTTTTTTATCTATCTATGTTTGGTTAGCACATATGTACATGGAAAACCAAGGTTGAACACATTTCACCACATTATTCACACCGGTAGACCCGTACCGGGAGTTTCCACATACGGATCGACGATTTTACTAAGTGTTAGCCCATGTCCGTGAACAACGTCAGACACATGACCTACATATGCCATCTACAAACATTAAATCTCACTTATAAACATAAACTAGCTCCACATGCAGGTTTTCCAATGATTCCGGCCCTCCGACGGTCATTCACCTCCGAAACCCTAGATCGGGGGGGCCCGCATATCTACCCTTATAGCTTTCTCCGTACGAGGATGGACCAATGGACTTTTTTATCTATATATGTTTGGTTAGCACATATGTACATGGAAAACCAAGGTTGAACACATTTCACCACATTATTCACACCGGTAGACCCGTACCGGGAGTTTCCACATACAGATCGACGATTTTACTAAGTGTTACCCCATGTCCGTGAACAACGTCAGACACATGACCTACATATGCCATCTACAAACATTAAATCACACTTTTAAACACAACCTAGCTCCACATGCAGGTTTTCCAATGATTCCGGCCCTCCGACGGTCATTCACCTCCGAAACCCTAGATCGGGGGGCCCGCAGATCTACCCTTATAGCTTTCTCCGTACGAGGATGGACCAATGGACTTTTTTATCTATCTATGTTTGGTTAGCACATATGTACATGGAAAACAGAGGTTGAAAACATTTCACCACATTATTCACACCGGTAGACCCGTAACGGGAGTTTCCACATACGGATCGACGATTTTACTAAGTGTTACCCCATGTCCGTGAACAACGTCAGACACATGACCTACATATGCCATCTACAAACATTAAATCACACTTATAAACACAACCTAGCTCCACATGCAGGTTTTCCAATGACTCCGGCCCTCCGACGGTCATTCACCTCCGAAACCCTAGATCGGGGGGGCCCGCAGATCTACCCTTATAGCTTTCTCCGTACGAGGATGGACCAATGGACTTTTTTATCTATCTATGTTTGGTTAGCACATATGTACATGGAAAACCAAGGTTGAACACATTTCACCACATTATTCACACCGGTAGACCCGTACCGGGACTTTCCACATATGGATCGACGATTTTACTAAGTGTTAGCCCATGTCCGTGAACAACGTCAGACACATGACCTACATATGCCATGTACAAACATTAAATCACACTTATAAACACAAACTAGCTCCACATGCAGGTTTTGAAATGATTCCGGCCCTCCGACGGTCATTCACCTCCGAAACCCTAGATCGGGGGGGCCCGCAGATCTACCCTTATAGCTTTCTCCGTACGAGGATGGACCAATGGACTTTTTTATCTATCTATGTTTGGTTAGCACATATGTACATGGAAAACCAAGGTTGAACACATTTCACCACATTATTCACACCGGTAGACCCGTACCGGGAGTTTCCACATATGGATCGACGATTTTACTAAGTGTTACCCCATGTCCGTGAACAACGTCAGACACATGACCTACATATGCCATCTACAAACATTTATCACACTTATAAACATAACCTAGCTCCACATGCAGGTTTTCCAATGATTCCGGCCCTCCGACGGTCATTCACCTCCGAAACCCTAGATCGGGGGGGCCCGCAGATCTACCCTTATAGCTTTCTCCGTACGAGGATGGACCAATGGACTTTTTTATCTATCTATGTTTGGTTAGCACATATGTACATGGAAAACCAAGGTTGAACACGTTTGACCACATTATTCACACCGGTAGACCCGTACCGGGAGTTTCCACATACGGATCGACGATTTTACTAAGTGTTACCCCATGTCCGTGAACAACGTCAGACACATGACCTACATATGCTATCTACAAACATTAAATCACACTTATAAACATAACCTAGCTCCACATGCAGGTTTTCCAATGATTCCGGCCCTCCGACGGTCATTCACCTCCGAAACCCTAGATCGGGGGGGCCCGCAGATCTACCCTTATAGCTTTCTCCGTACGAGGATGGACCAATGGACTTTTTTATCTATCTATATTTGGTTAGCACATATGTACATGGAAAACCAAGGTTGAACACATTTCACCACATTATTCACACCGGTAGACCCGTACCGGGAGTTTCCACATACGGATCGACGATTTTACTAAGTGTTAGCCCATGTCCGTGAACAACGTCAGACACATGACCTACATATGCCATCTACAAACATTAAATCACACTTATAAACATAACCGAGCTCCACATGCAGGTTTTCCAATGATTCCGGCCCTCCGACGGTCATTCACCTCCGAAACCCTAGATCGGGGGGGCCCGCAGATCTACCTTTATAGCTTTCTCCGTACGAGGATGGACCAATAGACTTTTTTATCTATCTATGTTTGGTTAGAACATATGTACATGGAAAACCAAGGTCGAACACATTTCACCACATTATTCACACCGGTAGACCCGTACCGGGAGTTTCCACATACGGATCGACGATTTTACTAAGTGTTAGCCCATGTCCGTGAACAACGTCAGACACATGACCTACATATGCCATCTACAAACATTAAATCACACTTATAAACACAACCTAGCTCCACATGCAGGTTTTCCAATGATTCCGGCCCTCCGACGGTCATTCACCTCCGAAACCCTAGATCGAGGGGGCCCGCAGATCTACCCTTATAGCTTTCTCCGTACGAGGATGGACCAATGGACTTTTTTATCTATCTATGTTTGGTTAGCACATATGTACATGGAAAACCAAGGTTGAACACATTTCACCACATTATTCACACCGGTAGACCCGTACTGGGAGTTTCCACATACGGATCGACGATTTTACTAAGTGTTAGCCCATGTCCGTGAACAACGTCAGACACATGACCTACATATGCCATCTACAAACATTAAATCACACTTATAAACACAACCTAGCTCCACATGCAGGTTTTCCAATGATTCCGGCCCTCCGACGGTCATTCACCTCCGAAACCCTAGATCGAGGGGGCCCGCAGATCTACCCTTATAGCTTTCTCCGTACGAGGATGGACCAATGGACTTTTTTATCTATCTATGTTTGGTTAGCACATATGTACATGGAAAACCAAGGTTGAACACATTTCACCACATTATTCACACCGGTAGACCCGTACTGGGAGTTTCCACATACGGATCGACGATTTTACTAAGTGTTAGCCCATGTCCGTGAACAACGTCAGACACATGACCTACATATGCCATCTACAAACATTAAATCACACTTATAAACACAACCTAGCTCCACATGCAGGTTTTCCAATGATTCCGGCCCTCCGACGGTCATTCACCTCCGAAACCCTAGATCGGGGGGGGCCCGCAGATCTACCCTTATTGCTTTCTCCGTACGAGGATGGACCAATGGACTTTTTTATCTATCTATGTTTGGTTAGCACATATGTACATGGAAAACCAAGGTTGAACACGTTTCACCACATTATTCACACCGGTAGACCCGTACCGGGAGTTTCCACATACGGATCGACGATTTTACTAAGTGTTAGCCCATGTCCGTGAACAACGTCAGACACATGACCTACATATGCCATCTACAAACATTAAATCTCACTTATAAACATAACCTAGCTCCACATGCAGGTTTTCCAATGATTCCGGCCCTCCGACGGTCATTCACCTCCGAAACCCTAGATCGGGGGGGCCCGCATATCTACCCTTATAGCTTTCTCCGTACGAGGATGGACCAATGGACTTTTTTATCTATCTATGTTTGGTTAGCACATATGTACATGGAAAACCAAGGTTGAACACATTTCACCACATTATTCACACCGGTAGACCCGTACCGGGAGTTTCCACATACAGATCGACGATTTTACTAAGTGTTACCCCATGTCCGTGAACAACGTCAGACACATGACCTACATATGCCATCTACAAACATTAAATCACACTTCTAAACACAACCTAGCTCCACATGCAGGTTTTCCAATGATTCCGGCCCTCCGACGGTCATTCACCTCCGAAACCCTAGATCGGGGGGCCCGCAGATCTACCCTTATAGCTTTCTCCGTACGAGGATGGACCAATGGACTTTTTTATCTATCTATGTTTGGTTAGCACATATGTACATGGAAAACAGAGGTTGAAAACATTTCACCACATTATTCAGACCGGTAGACCCGTACCGGGAGTTTCCACATACGGATCGACGATTTTACTAAGTGTTACCCCATGTCCGTGAACAACGTCAGACATGACCTACATATGCCATCTACAAACATTAAATCACACTTATAAACACAACCTAGCTCCACATGCAGGTTTTCCAATGATTCCGGCCCTCCGACGGTCATTCACCTCTGAAACCCTAGATCGGGGGGGCCCGCATATCTACCCTTATAGCTTTCTCCGTACGAGGATGGACCAATGGACTTTTTTATCTATCTATGTTTGGTTAGCACATATGTACATGGAAAACCAAGGTTGAACACATTTCACCACATTATTCACACCGGTAGACCCGTACCGGGAGTTTCCACATACGGATCGACGATTTTACTAAGTGTTAGCCCATGTCCGTGAACAACGTCAGACACATGACCTACATATGCCATCTACAAACATTAAATCTCACTTATAAACATAAACTAGCTCCACATGCAGGTTTTCCAATGATTCCGGCCCTCCGACGGTCATTCACCTCCGAAACCCTAGATCGGGGGGGCCCGCATATCTACCCTTATAGCTTTCTCCGTACGAGGATGGACCAATGGACTTTTTTATCTATATATGTTTGGTTAGCACATATGTACATGGAAAACCAAGGTTGAACACATTTCACCACATTATTCACACCGGTAGACCCGTACCGGGAGTTTCCACATACAGATCGACGATTTTACTAAGTGTTACCCCATGTCCGTGAACAACGTCAGACACATGACCTACATATGCCATCTACAAACATTAAATCACACTTTTAAACACAACCTAGCTCCACATGCAGGTTTTCCAATGATTCCGGCCCTCCGACGGTCATTCACCTCCGAAACCCTAGATCGGGGGGCCCGCAGATCTACCCTTATAGCTTTCTCCGTACGAGGATGGACCAATGGACTTTTTTATCTATCTATGTTTGGTTAGCACATATGTACATGGAAAACCAAGGTTGAACACATTTCACCACATTATTCACACCGGTAGACCCGTACCGGGACTTTCCACATATGGATCGACGATTTTACTAAGTGTTAGCCCATGTCCGTGAACAACGTCAGACACATGACCTACATATGCCATCTACAAACATTAAATCACACTTATAAACACAACCTAGCTCCACATGCAGGTTTTCCAATGATTCCGGCCCTCCGACGGTCATTCACCTCCGAAACCCTAGATCGGGGGGGCCCGCAGATCTACCCTTATAGCTTTCTCCGTACGAGGATGGACCAATGGACTTTTTTATCTATCTATGTTTGGTTAGCACATATGTACATGGAAAACCAAGGTTGAACACATTTCACCACATTATTCACACCGGTAGACCCGTACCGGGACTTTCCACATATGGATCGACGATTTTACTAAGTGTTAGCCCATGTCCGTGAACAACGTCAGACACATGACCTACATATGCCATCTACAAACATTAAATCACACTTATAAACACAAACTAGCTCCACATGCAGGTTTTGAAATGATTCCGGCCCTCCGACGGTCATTCACCTCCGAAACCCTAGATCGGGGGGGCCCGCAGATCTACCCTTATAGCTTTCTCCGTACGAGGATGGACCAATGGACTTTTTTATCTATCTATGTTTGGTTAGCACATATGTACATGGAAAACCAAGGTTGAACACATTTCACCACATTATTCACACCGGTAGACCCGTACCGGGAGTTTCCACATACGGATCGACGATTTTACTAAGTGTTACCCCATGTCCGTGAACAACGTCAGACACATGACCTACATATGCCATCTACAAACATTTATCACACTTATAAACATAACCTAGCTCCACATGCAGGTTTTCCAATGATTCCGGCCCTCCGACGGTCATTCACCTCCGAAACCCTAGATCGGGGGGGCCCGCAGATCTACCCTTATAGCTTTCTCCGTACGAGGATGGACCAATGGACTTTTTTATCTATCTATGTTTGGTTAGCACATATGTACATGGAAAACCAAGGTTGAACACGTTTGACCACATTATTCACACCGGTAGACCCGTACCGGGAGTTTCCACATACGGATCGACGATTTTACTAAGTGTTACCCCATGTCCGTGAACAACGTCAGACACATGACCTACATATGCTATCTACAAACATTAAATCACACTTATAAACATAACCTAGCTCCACATGCAGGTTTTCCAATGATTCCGGCCCTCCGACGGTCATTCACCTCCGAAACCCTAGATCGGGGGGGCCCGCAGATCTACCCTTATAGCTTTCTCCGTACGAGGATGGACCAATGGACTTTTTTATCTATCTATATTTGGTTAGCACATATGTACATGGAAAACCAAGGTTGAACACATTTCACCACATTATTCACACCGGTAGACCCGTACCGGGAGTTTCCACATACGGATCGACGATTTTACTAAGTGTTAGCCCATGTCCGTGAACAACGTCAGACACATGACCTACATATGCCATCTACAAACATTAAATCACACTTATAAACATAACCGAGCTCCACATGCAGGTTTTCCAATGATTCCGGCCCTCCGACGGTCATTCACCTCCGAAACCCTAGATCGGGGGGGCCCGCAGATCTACCTTTATAGCTTTCTCCGTACGAGGATGGACCAATAGACTTTTTTATCTATCTATGTTTGGTTAGAACATATGTACATGGAAAACCAAGGTCGAACACATTTCACCACATTATTCACACCGGTAGACCCGTACCGGGAGTTTCCACATACGGATCGACGATTTTACTAAGTGTTAGCCCATGTCCGTGAACAACGTCAGACACATGACCTACATATGCCATCTACAAACATTAAATCACACTTATAAACACAACCTAGCTCCACATGCAGGTTTTCCAATGATTCCGGCCCTCCGACGGTCATTCACCTCCGAAACCCTAGATCGAGGGGGCCCGCAGATCTACCCTTATAGCTTTCTCCGTACGAGGATGGACCAATGGACTTTTTTATCTATCTATGTTTGGTTAGCACATATGTACATGGAAAACCAAGGTTGAACACATTTCACCACATTATTCACACCGGTAGACCCGTACCGGGAGTTTCCACATACGGATCGACGATTTTACTAAGTGTTAGCCCATGTCCGTGAACAACGTCAGACACATGACCTACATATGCTATCTACAAACATTAAATCACACTTATAAACATAACCTAGCTCCACATGCAGGTTTTCCAATGATTCCGGCCCTCCGACGGTCATTCACCTCCGAAACCCTAGATCGAGGGGGCCCGCAGATCTACCCTTATAGCTTTCTCCGTACTAGGATGGACCAATGGACTTTTTTATCTATCTATGTTTGGTTAGCACATATGTACATGGAAAACCAAGGTTGAACACATTTCACCACATTATTCACACCGGTAGACCCGTACCGGGAGTTTCCACATACGGATCGACGATTTTACTAAGTGTTAGCCCATGTCCGTGAACAACGTCAGACACATGACCTACATATGCCATCTACAAACATTAAATCACACTTATAAACATAACCGAGCTCCACATGCAGGTTTTCCAATGATTCCAGCCCTCCGACGGTCATTCACCTCCGAAACCCTAGATCGGGGGGGCCCGCAGATCTACCCTTATAGCTTTCTCCGTACGAGGATGGACCAATAGACTTTTTTATCTATCTATGTTTGGTTAGAACATATGTACATGGAAAACCAAGGTTGAACACATTTCACCTCATTATTCACACCGGTAGACCCGTACCGGGAGTTTCCACATACGGATCGACGATTTTACTAAGTGTTAGCCCATGTCCGTGAACAACGTCAGACACATGACCTACATATGCCATCTACAAACATTAAATCACACTTATAAACATAACCGAGCTCCACATGCAGGTTTTCAAATGAGACCGGCCCTCCGACGGTCATTCACCTCCGAAACCCTAGATCGGGGGGGCCCGCAGATCTACCCTTATAGCTTTCTCCGTACGAGGATGGACCAATAAACTTTTTTATCTATCTATGTTTGGTTAGAACATATGTACATGGAAAACCAAGGTCGAACACATTTCACCACATTATTCACACCGGTAGACCCGTACCGGGAGTTTCCACATACGGATCGACGATTTTACTAAGTGTTAGCCCATGTCCGTGAACAACGTCAGACACATGACCTACATATGCCATCTACAAACATTAAATCACACTTATAAACACAACCTAGCTCCACATGCAGGTTTTCCAATGATTCCGGCCCTCCGACGGTCATTCACCTCCGAAACCCTAGATCGGGGGGGCCCGCAGATCTACCCTTATAGCTTTCTCCGTACGAGGATGGACCAATGGACTTTTTTATCTATCTATGTTTGGTTAGCACATATGTACATGGAAAACCAAGGTTGAACACATTTCACCACATTATTCACACCGGTAGACCCGTACCGGGAGTTTCCACATACGGATCGACGATTTTACTAAGTGTTAGCCCATGTCCGTGAACAACGTCAGACACATGACCTACATATGCCATCTACAAACATTAAATCACACTTATAAACACAACCTAGCTCCACATGCAGGTTTTCCAATGATTCCGGCCCTCCGACGGTCATTCACCTCCGAAACACTAGATCGGGGGGGCCCGCTGATCTACCCTTATAGCTTTCTCCGTATGAGGATGGACCAATGGACTTTTTTATCTATCTATGTTTGGTTAGCACATATGTACATGGAAAACCAAGGTTGAACACATTTCACCACATTATTCACACCGGTAGACCCGTACCGGGAGTTTCCACATACGGATCGACGATTTTACTAAGTGTTAGCCCATGTCCGTGAACAACGTCAGACACATGACCTACATATGCCATCTACAAACATTAAATCTCACTTATAAACATAACCTAGCTCCACATGCAGGTTTTCCAATGATTCCGGCCCTCCGACGGTCATTCACCTCCGAAACCCTAGATCGGGGGGGCCCGCATATCTACCCTTATAGCTTTCTCCGTACGAGGATGGACCAATGGACTTTTTTATCTATCTATGTTTGGTTAGCACATATGTACATGGAAAACCAAGGTTGAACACATTTCACCACATTATTCACACCGGTAGACCCGTACCGGGAGTTTCCACATACAGATCAACGATTTTACTAAGTGTTACCCCATGTCCGTGAACAACGTCAGACACATGACCTACATATGCCATCTACAAACATTAAATCACACTTCTAAACACAACCTAGCTCCACATGCAGGTTTTCCAATGATTCCGGCCCTCCGACGGTCATTCACCTCCGAAACCCTAGATCGGGGGGCCCGCAGATCTACCCTTATAGCTTTCTCCGTACGAGGATGGACCAATGGACTTTTTTATCTATCTATGTTTGGTTAGCACATATGTACATGGAAAACAGAGGTTGAAAACATTTCACCACATTATTCACACCGGTAGACCCGTACCGGGAGTTTCCACATACGGATCGACGATTTTACTAAGTGTTACCCCATGTCCGTGAACAACGTCAGACACATGACCTACATATGCCATCTACAAACATTAAATCACACTTATAAACACAACCTAGCTCCACATGCAGGTTTTCCAATGGCATCGGCCCTCCGACGGTCATTCACCTCCGAAACCCTAGATCGGGGGGGCCCGCAGATCTACCCTTATAGCTTTCTCCGTACGAGGATGGACCAATGGACTTTTTTATCTATCTATGTTTGGTTTGCACATATGTACATGGAAAACCAAGGTTGAACACATTTCACCACATTATTCACACCGGTAGACCCGTACCGGGACTTTCCACATATGGATCGACGATTTTACTAAGTGTTAGCCCATGTCCGTGAACAACGTCAGACACATGACCTACATATGCCATCTACAAACATTAAATCACACTTATAAACACAAACTAGCTCCACATGCAGGTTTTGAAATGATTCCGGCCCTCCGACGGTCATTCACCTCCGAAACCCTAGATCGGGGGGGCCCGCAGATCTACCCTTATAGCTTTCTCCGTACGAGGATGGACCAATGGACTTTTTTATCTATCTATGTTTGGTTAGCACATATGTACATGGAAAACCAAGGTTGAACACATTTCACCACATTATTCACACCGGTAGACCCGTACCGGGAGTTTCCACATACGGATCGACGATTTTACTAAGTGTTACCCCATGTCCGTGAACAACGTCAGACACATGACCTACATATGCCATCTACAAACATTTATCACACTTATAAACATAACCTAGCTCCACATGCAGGTTTTCCAATGATTCCGGCCCTCCGACGGTCATTCACCTCCGAAACCCTAGATCGGGGGGGCCCGCAGATCTACCCTTATAGCTTTCTCCGTACGAGGATGGACCAATGGACTTTTTTATCTATCTATGTTTGGTTAGCACATATGTACATGGAAAACCAAGGTTGAACACGTTTGACCACATTATTCACACCGGTAGACCCGTACCGGGAGTTTCCACATACGGATCGACGATTTTACTAAGTGTTACCCCATGTCCGTGAACAAGGTCAGACACATGACCTACATATGCTATCTTCAAACATTAAATCACACTTATAAACATAACCTAGCTCCACATGCAGGTTTTCCAATGATTCCGGCCCTCCGACGGTCATTCACCTCCGAAACCCTAGATCGGGGGGGCCCGCAGATCTACCCTTATAGCTTTCTCCGTACGAGGATGGACCAATGGACTTTTTTATCTATCTATATTTGGTTAGCACATATGTACATGGAAAACCAAGGTTGAACACATTTCACCACATTATTCACACCGGTAGACCCGTACCGGGAGTTTCCACATACGGATCGACGATTTTACTAAGTGTTAGCCCATGTCCGTGAACAACGTCAGACACATGACCTACATATGCCATCTACAAACATTAAATCACACTTATAAACATAACCGAGCTCCACATGCAGGTTTTCCAATGATTCCAGCCCTCCGACGGTCATTCACCTCCGAAACCCTAGATCGGGGGGGCCCGCAGATCTACCCTTATAGCTTTCTCCGTACGAGGATGGACCAATAGACTTTTTTATCTATCTATGTTTGGTTAGAACATATGTACATGGAAAACCAAGGTTGAACACATTTCACCTCATTATTCACACCGGTAGACCCGTACCGGGAGTTTCCACATACGGATCGACGATTTTACTAAGTGTTAGCCCATGTCCGTGAACAACGTCAGACACATGACCTACATATGCCATCTACAAACATTAAATCACACTTATAAACATAACCGAGCTCCACATGCAGGTTTTCCAATGAGACCGGCCCTCCGACGGTCATTCACCTCCGAAACCCTAGATCGGGGGGGGCCCGCAGATCTACCCTTATAGCTTTCTCCGTACGAGGATGGACCAATAGAATTTTTTATCTATCTATGTTTGGTTAGAACATATGTACATGGAAAACCAAGGTCGAACACATTTCACCACATTATTCACACCGGTAGACCCGTACCTGGAGTTTCCACATACGGATCGACGATTTTACTAAGTGTTAGCCCATGTCCGTGAACAACGTCAGACACATGACCTACATATGCCATCTACAAACATTAAATCACACTTATAAACACAACCTAGCTCCACATGCAGGTTTTCCAATGATTCCGGCCCTCCGACGGTCATTCACCTCCGAAACCCTAGATCGGGGGGGCCCGCAGATCTACCCTTATAGCTTTCTCCGTACGAGGATGGACCAATGGACTTTTTTATCTATCTATGTTTGGTTAGCACATATGTACATGGAAAACCAAGGTTGAACACATTTCACCACATTATTCACACCGGTAGACCCGTACCGGGAGTTTCCACATACGGATCGACGATTTTACTAAGTGTTAGCCCATGTTCGTGAACAACGTCAGACACATGACCTACATATGCCATCTACAAACATTAAATCACACTTATAAACACAACCTAGCTCCACATGCAGGTTTTCCAATGATTCCGGCCCTCCGACGGTCATTCACCTCCGAAACCCTAGATCGGGGGGGCCCGCTGATCTACCCTTATAGCTTTCTCCGTACGAGGATGGACCAATGGACTTTTTTATCTATCTATGTTTGGTTAGCACATATGTACATGGAAAACCAAGGTTGAACACATTTCACCACATTATTCACACCGGTAGACCCGTACCGGGAGTTTCCACATACGGATCGACGATTTTACTAAGTGTTAGCCCATGTCCGTGAACAACGTCAGACACATGACCTACATATGCCATCTACAAACATTAAATCTCACTTATAAACATAAACTAGCTCCACATGCAGGTTTTCCAATGATTCCGGCCCTCCGACGGTCATTCACCTCCGAAACCCTAGATCGGGGGGGCCCGCATATCTACCCTTATAGCTTTCTCCGTACGAGGATGGACCAATGGACTTTTTTATCTATATATGTTTGGTTAGCACATATGTACATGGAAAACCAAGGTTGAACACATTTCACCACATTATTCACACCGGTAGACCCGTACCGGGAGTTTCCACATACAGATCGACGATTTTACTAAGTGTTACCCCATGTCCGTGAACAACGTCAGACACATGACCTACATATGCCATCTACAAACATTAAATCACACTTTTAAACACAACCTAGCTCCACATGCAGGTTTTCCAATGATTCCGGCCCTCCGACGGTCATTCACCTCCGAAACCCTAGATCGGGGGGCCTGCAGATCTACCCTTATAGCTTTCTCCGTACGAGGATGGACCAATGGACTTTTTTATCTATCTATGTTTGGTTAGCACATATGTACATGGAAAACAGAGGTTGAAAACATTTCACCACATTATTCACACCGGTAGACCCGTAACGGGAGTTTCCACATACGGATCGACGATTTTACTAAGTGTTACCCCATGTCCGTGAACAACGTCAGACACATGACCTACATATGCCATCTACAAACATTAAATCACACTTATAAACACAACCTAGCTCCACATGCAGGTTTTCCAATGACTCCGGCCCTCCGACGGTCATTCACCTCCGAAACCCTAGATCGGGGGGGCCCGCAGATCTACCCTTATAGCTTTCTCCGTACGAGGATGGACCAATGGACTTTTTTATCTATCTATGTTTGGTTAGCACATATGTACATGGAAAACCAAGGTTGAACACATTTCACCACATTATTCACACCGGTAGACCCGTACCGGGACTTTCCACATATGGATCGACGATTTTACTAAGTGTTAGCCCATGTCCGTGAACAACGTCAGACACATGACCTACATATGCCATGTACAAACATTAAATCACACTTATAAACACAAACTAGCTCCACATGCAGGTTTTGAAATGATTCCGGCCCTCCGACGGTCATTCACCTCCGAAACCCTAGATCGGGGGGGCCCGCAGATCTACCCTTATAGCTTTCTCCGTACGAGGATGGACCAATGGACTTTTTTATCTATCTATGTTTGGTTAGCACATATGTACATGGAAAACCAAGGTTGAACACATTTCACCACATTATTCACACCGGTAGACCCGTACCGGGAGTTTCCACATACGGATCGACGATTTTACTAAGTGTTACCCCATGTCCGTGAACAACGTCAGACACATGACCTACATATGCCATCTACAAACATTTATCACACTTATAAACATAACCTAGCTCCACATGCAGGTTTTCCAATGATTCCGGCCCTCCGACGGTCATTCACCTCCGAAACCCTAGATCGGGGGGGCCCGCAGATCTACCCTTATAGCTTTCTCCGTACGAGGATGGACCAATGGACTTTTTTATCTATCTATGTTTGGTTAGCACATATGTACATGGAAAACCAAGGTTGAACACGTTTGACCACATTATTCACACCGGTAGACCCGTACCGGGAGTTTCCACATACGGATCGACGATTTTACTAAGTGTTACCCCATGTCCGTGAACAACGTCAGACACATGACCTACATATGCTATCTACAAACATTAAATCACACTTATAAACATAACCTAGCTCGACATGCAGGTTTTCCAATGATTCCGGCCCTCCGACGGTCATTCACCTCCGAAACCCTAGATCGGGGGGGCCCGCAGATCTACCCTTATAGCTTTCTCCGTACGAGGATGGACCAATGGACTTTTTTATCTATCTATATTTGGTTAGCACATATGTACATGGAAAACCAAGGTTGAACACATTTCACCACATTATTCACACCGGTAGACCCGTACCGGGAGTTTCCACATACGGATCGACGATTTTACTAAGTGTTAGCCCATGTCCGTGAACAACGTCAGACACATGACCTACATATGCCATCTACAAACATTAAATCACACTTATAAACATAACCGAGCTCCACATGCAGGTTTTCCAATGATTCCGGCCCTCCGACGGTCATTCACCTCCGAAACCCTAGATCGGGGGGGCCCGCAGATCTACCTTTATAGCTTTCTCCGTACGAGGATGGACCAATAGACTTTTTTATCTATCTATGTTTGGTTAGAACATATGTACATGGAAAACCAAGGTCGAACACATTTCACCACATTATTCACACCGGTAGACCCGTACCGGGAGTTTGCACATACGGATCGACGATTTTACTAAGTGTTAGCCCATGTCCGTGAACAACGTCAGACACATGACCTACATATGCCATCTACAAACATTAAATCACACTTATAAACACAACCTAGCTCCACATGCAGGTTTTCCAATGATTCCGGCCCTCCGACGGTCATTCACCTCCGAAACCCTAGATCGAGGGGGCCCGCAGATCTACCCTTATAGCTTTCTCCGTACGAGGATGGACCAATGGACTTTTTTATCTATCTATGTTTGGTTAGCACATATGTACATGGAAAACCAAGGTTGAACACATTTCACCACATTATTCACACCGGTAGACCCGTACTGGGAGTTTCCACATACGGATCGACGATTTTACTAAGTGTTAGCCCATGTCCGTGAACAACGTCAGACACATGACCTACATATGCCATCTACAAACATTAAATCACACTTATAAACACAACCTAGCTCCACATGCAGGTTTTCCAATGATTCCGGCCCTCCGACGGTCATTCACCTCCGAAACCCTAGATCGAGGGGGCCCGCAGATCTACCCTTATAGCTTTCTCCGTACGAGGATGGACCAATGGACTTTTTTATCTATCTATGTTTGGTTAGCACATATGTACATGGAAAACCAAGGTTGAACACATTTCACCACATTATTCACACCGGTAGACCCGTACTGGGAGTTTCCACATACGGATCGACGATTTTACTAAGTGTTAGCCCATGTCCGTGAACAACGTCAGACACATGACCTACATATGCCATCTACAAACATTAAATCACACTTATAAACACAACCTAGCTCCACATGCAGGTTTTCCAATGATTCCGGCCCTCCGACGGTCATTCACCTCCGAAACCCTAGATCGGGGGGGGCCCGCAGATCTACCCTTATAGCTTTCTCCGTACGAGGATGGACCAATGGACTTTTTTATCTATCTATGTTTGGTTAGCACATATGTACATGGAAAACCAAGGTTGAACACGTTTCACCACATTATTCACACCGGTAGACCCGTACCGGGAGTTTCCACATACGGATCGACGATTTTACTAAGTGTTAGCCCATGTCCGTGAACAACGTCAGACACATGACCTACATATGCCATCTACAAACATTAAATCTCACTTATAAACATAACCTAGCTCCACATGCAGGTTTTCCAATGATTCCGGCCCTCCGACGGTCATTCACCTCCGAAACCCTAGATCGGGGGGGCCCGCATATCTACCCTTATAGCTTTCTCCGTACGAGGATGGACCAATGGACTTTTTTATCTATCTATGTTTGGTTAGCACATATGTACATGGAAAACCAAGGTTGAACACATTTCACCACATTATTCACACCGGTAGACCCGTACCGGGAGTTTCCACATACAGATCGACGATTTTACTAAGTGTTACCCCATGTCCGTGAACAACGTCAGACACATGACCTACATATGCCATCTACAAACATTAAATCACACTTCTAAACACAACCTAGCTCCACATGCAGGTTTTCCAATGATTCCGGCCCTCCGACGGTCATTCACCTCCGAAACCCTAGATCGGGGGGCCCGCAGATCTACCCTTATAGCTTTCTCCGTACGAGGATGGACCAATGGACTTTTTTATCTATCTATGTTTGGTTAGCACATATGTACATGGAAAACAGAGGTTGAAAACATTTCACCACATTATTCAGACCGGTAGACCCGTACCGGGAGTTTCCACATACGGATCGACGATTTTACTAAGTGTTACCCCATGTCCGTGAACAACGTCAGACACATGACCTACATATGCCATCTACAAACATTAAATCACACTTATAAACACAACCTAGCTCCACATGCAGGTTTTCCAATGATTCCGGCCCTCCGACGGTCATTCACCTCTGAAACCCTAGATCGGGGGGGCCCGCATATCTACCCTTATAGCTTTCTCCGTACGAGGATGGACCAATGGACTTTTTTATCTATCTATGTTTGGTTAGCACATATGTACATGGAAAACCAAGGTTGAACACATTTCACCACATTATTCACACCGGTAGACCCGTACCGGGAGTTTCCACATACGGATCGACGATTTTACTAAGTGTTAGCCCATGTCCGTGAACAACGTCAGACACATGACCTACATATGCCATCTACAAACATTAAATCTCACTTATAAACATAAACTAGCTCCACATGCAGGTTTTCCAATGATTCCGGCCCTCCGACGGTCATTCACCTCCGAAACCCTAGATCGGGGGGGCCCGCATATCTACCCTTATAGCTTTCTCCGTACGAGGATGGACCAATGGACTTTTTTATCTATATATGTTTGGTTAGCACATATGTACATGGAAAACCAAGGTTGAACACATTTCACCACATTATTCACACCGGTAGACCCGTACCGGGAGTTTCCACATACAGATCGACGATTTTACTAAGTGTTACCCCATGTCCGTGAACAACGTCAGACACATGACCTACATATGCCATCTACAAACATTAAATCACACTTTTAAACACAACCTAGCTCCACATGCAGGTTTTCCAATGATTCCGGCCCTCCGACGGTCATTCACCTCCGAAACCCTAGATCGGGGGGGCCCGCAGATCTACCCTTATAGCTTTCTCCGTACGAGGATGGACCAATGGACTTTTTTATCTATCTATATTTGGTTAGCACATATGTACATGGAAAACCAAGGTTGAACACATTTCACCACATTATTCACACCGGTAGACCCGTACCGGGACTTTCCACATATGGATCGACGATTTTACTAAGTGTTAGCCCATGTCCGTGAACAACGTCAGACACATGACCTACATATGCCATCTACAAACATTAAATCACACTTCTAAACACAACCTAGCTCCACATGCAGGTTTTCCAATGATTCCGGCCCTCCGACGGTCATTCACCTCCGAAACCCTAGATCGGGGGGGCCCGCAGATCTACCCTTATAGCTTTCTCCGTACGAGGATGGACCAATGGACTTTTTTATCTATCTATGTTTGGTTAGCACATATGTACATGGAAAACCAAGGTTGAACACATTTCACCACATTATTCACACCGGTAGACCCGTACCGGGACTTTCCACATATGGATCGACGATTTTACTAAGTGTTAGCCCATGTCCGTGAACAACGTCAGACACATGACCTACATATGCCATCTACAAACATTAAATCACACTTATAAACACAAACTAGCTCCACATGCAGGTTTTGAAATGATTCCGGCCCTCCGACGGTCATTCACCTCCGAAACCCTAGATCGGGGGGGCCCGCAGATCTACCCTTATAGCTTTCTCCGTACGAGGATGGACCAATGGACTTTTTTATCTATCTATGTTTGGTTAGCACATATGTACATGGAAAACCAAGGTTGAACACATTTCACCACATTATTCACACCGGTAGACCCGTACCGGGAGTTTCCACATACGGATCGACGATTTTACTAAGTGTTACCCCATGTCCGTGAACAACGTCAGACACATGACCTACATATGCCATCTACAAACATTTATCACACTTATAAACATAACCTAGCTCCACATGCAGGTTTTCCAATGATTCCGGCCCTCCGACGGTCATTCACCTCCGAAACCCTAGATCGGGGGGGCCCGCATATCTACCCTTATAGCTTTCTCCGTACGAGGATGGACCAATGGACTTTTTTATCTATCTATGTTTGGTTAGCACATATGTACATGGAAAACCAAGGTTGAACACATTTCACCACATTATTCACACCGGTAGACCCGTACCGGGAGTTTCCACATACAGATCGACGATTTTACTAAGTGTTACCCCATGTCCGTGAACAACGTCAGACACATGACCTACATATGCCATCTACAAACATTAAATCACACTTCTAAACACAACCTAGCTCCACATGCAGGTTTTCCAATGATTCCGGCCCTCCGACGGTCATTCACCTCCGAAACCCTAGATCGGGGGGCCCGCAGATCTACCCTTATAGCTTTCTCCGTACGAGGATGGACCAATGGACTTTTTTATCTATCTATGTTTGGTTAGCACATATGTACATGGAAAACAGAGGTTGAAAACATTTCACCACATTATTCAGACCGGTAGACCCGTACCGGGAGTTTCCACATACGGATCGACGATTTTACTAAGTGTTACCCCATGTCCGTGAACAACGTCAGACACATGACCTACATATGCCATCTACAAACATTAAATCACACTTATAAACACAACCTAGCTCCACATGCAGGTTTTCCAATGATTCCGGCCCTCCGACGGTCATTCACCTCTGAAACCCTAGATCGGGGGGGCCCGCATATCTACCCTTATAGCTTTCTCCGTACGAGGATGGACCAATGGACTTTTTTATCTATCTATGTTTGGTTAGCACATATGTACATGGAAAACCAAGGTTGAACACATTTCACCACATTATTCACACCGGTAGACCCGTACCGGGAGTTTCCACATACGGATCGACGATTTTACTAAGTGTTAGCCCATGTCCGTGAACAACGTCAGACACATGACCTACATATGCCATCTACAAACATTAAATCTCACTTATAAACATAAACTAGCTCCACATGCAGGTTTTCCAATGATTCCGGCCCTCCGACGGTCATTCACCTCCGAAACCCTAGATCGGGGGGGCCCGCATATCTACCCTTATAGCTTTCTCCGTACGAGGATGGACCAATGGACTTTTTTATCTATATATGTTTGGTTAGCACATATGTACATGGAAAACCAAGGTTGAACACATTTCACCACATTATTCACACCGGTAGACCCGTACCGGGAGTTTCCACATACAGATCGACGATTTTACTAAGTGTTACCCCATGTCCGTGAACAACGTCAGACACATGACCTACATATGCCATCTACAAACATTAAATCACACTTTTAAACACAACCTAGCTCCACATGCAGGTTTTCCAATGATTCCGGCCCTCCGACGGTCATTCACCTCCGAAACCCTAGATCGGGGGGGCCCGCAGATCTACCCTTATAGCTTTCTCCGTACGAGGATGGACCAATGGACTTTTTTATCTATCTATATTTGGTTAGCACATATGTACATGGAAAACCAAGGTTGAACACATTTCACCACATTATTCACACCGGTAGACCCGTACCGGGACTTTCCACATATGGATCGACGATTTTACTAAGTGTTAGCCCATGTCCGTGAACAACGTCAGACACATGACCTACATATGCCATCTACAAACATTAAATCACACTTATAAACACAACCTAGCTCCACATGCAGGTTTTCCAATGATTCCGGCCCTCCGACGGTCATTCACCTCCGAAACCCTAGATCGGGGGGGCCCGCAGATCTACCCTTATAGCTTTCTCCGTACGAGGATGGACCAATGGACTTTTTTATCTATCTATGTTTGGTTAGCACATATGTACATGGAAAACCAAGGTTGAACACATTTCACCACATTATTCACACCGGTAGACCCGTACCGGGACTTTCCACATATGGATCGACGATTTTACTAAGTGTTAGCCCATGTCCGTGAACAACGTCAGACACATGACCTACATATGCCATCTACAAACATTAAATCACACTTATAAACACAAACTAGCTCCACATGCAGGTTTTGAAATGATTCCGGCCCTCCGACGGTCATTCACCTCCGAAACCCTAGATCGGGGGGGCCCGCAGATCTACCCTTATAGCTTTCTCCGTACGAGGATGGACCAATGGACTTTTTTATCTATCTATGTTTGGTTAGCACATATGTACATGGAAAACCAAGGTTGAACACATTTCACCACATTATTCACACCGGTAGACCCGTACCGGGAGTTTCCACATACGGATCGACGATTTTACTAAGTGTTACCCCATGTCCGTGAACAACGTCAGACACATGACCTACATATGCCATCTACAAACATTTATCACACTTATAAACATAACCTAGCTCCACATGCAGGTTTTCCAATGATTCCGGCCCTCCGACGGTCATTCACCTCCGAAACCCTAGATCGGGGGGGCCCGCAGATCTACCCTTATAGCTTTCTCCGTACGAGGATGGACCAATGGACTTTTTTATCTATCTATGTTTGGTTAGCACATATGTACATGGAAAACCAAGGTTGAACACGTTTGACCACATTATTCACACCGCTAGACCCGTACCGGGAGTTTCCACATACGGATCGACGATTTTACTAAGTGTTACCCCATGTCCGTGAACAACGTCAGACACATGACCTACATATGCTATCTACAAACATTAAATCACACTTATAAACATAACCTAGCTCCACATGCAGGTTTTCCAATGATTCCGGCCCTCCGACGGTCATTCACCTCCGAAACCCTAGATCGGGGGGGCCCGCAGATCTACCCTTATAGCTTTCTCCGTACGAGGATGGACCAATGGACTTTTTTATCTATCTATATTTGGTTAGCACATATGTACATGGAAAACCAAGGTTGAACACATTTCACCACATTATTCACACCGGTAGACCCGTACCGGGAGTTTCCACATACGGATCGACGATTTTACTAAGTGTTAGCCCATGTCCGTGAACAACGTCAGACACATGACCTACATATGCCATCTACAAACATTAAATCACACTTATAAACATAACCGAGCTCCACATGCAGGTTTTCCAATGATTCCGGCCCTCCGACGGTCATTCACCTCCGAAACCCTAGATCGGGGGGGCCCGCAGATCTACCTTTATAGCTTTCTCCGTACGAGGATGGACCAATAGACTTTTTTATCTATCTATGTTTGGTTAGAACATATGTACATGGAAAACCAAGGTCGAACACATTTCACCACATTATTCACACCGGTAGACCCGTACCGGGAGTTTCCACATACGGATCGACGATTTTACTAAGTGTTAGCCCATGTCCGTGAACAACGTCAGACACATGACCTACATATGCCATCTACAAACATTAAATCACACTTATAAACACAACCTAGCTCCACATGCAGGTTTTCCAATGATTCCGGCCCTCCGACGGTCATTCACCTCCGAAACCCTAGATCGAGGGGGCCCGCAGATCTACCCTTATAGCTTTCTCCGTACGAGGATGGACCAATGGACTTTTTTATCTATCTATGTTTGGTTAGCACATATGTACATGGAAAACCAAGGTTGAACACATTTCACCACATTATTCACACCGGTAGACCCGTACTGGGAGTTTCCACATACGGATCGACGATTTTACTAAGTGTTAGCCCATGTCCGTGAACAACGTCAGACACATGACCTACATATGCCATCTACAAACATTAAATCACACTTATAAACACAACCTAGCTCCACATGCAGGTTTTCCAATGATTCCGGCCCTCCGACGGTCATTCACCTCCGAAACCCTAGATCGAGGGGGCCCGCAGATCTACCCTTATAGCTTTCTCCGTACGAGGATGGACCAATGGACTTTTTTATCTATCTATGTTTGGTTAGCACATATGTACATGGAAAACCAAGGTTGAACACATTTCACCACATTATTCACACCGGTAGACCCGTACTAGGAGTTTCCACATACGGATCGACGATTTTACTAAGTGTTAGCCCATGTCCGTGAACAACGTCAGACACATGACCTACATATGCCATCTACAAACATTAAATCACACTTATAAACACAACCTAGCTCCACATGCAGGTTTTCCAATGATTCCGGCCCTCCGACGGTCATTCACCTCCGAAACCCTAGATCGGGGGGGCCCGCAGATCTACCCTTATAGCTTTCTCCGTGCGAGGATGGACCAATGGACTTTTTTATCTATCTATGTTTGGTTAGCACATATGTACATGGAAAACCAAGGTTGAACACGTTTCACCACATTATTCACACCGGTAGACCCGTACCGGGAGTTTCCACATACGGATCGACGATTTTACTAAGTGTTAGCCCATGTCCGTGAACAACGTCAGACACATGACCTACATATGCCATCTACAAACATTAAATCTCACTTATAAACATAACCTAGCTCCACATGCAGGTTTTCCAATGATTCCGGCCCTCCGACGGTCATTCACCTCCGAAACCCTAGATCGGGGGGGCCCGCATATCTACCCTTATAGCTTTCTCCGTACGAGGATGGACCAATGGACTTTTTTATCTATCTATGTTTGGTTAGCACATATGTACATGGAAAACCAAGGTTGAACACATTTCACCACATTATTCACACCGGTAGACCCGTACCGGGAGTTTCCACATACAGATCGACGATTTTACTAAGTGTTACCCCATGTCCGTGAACAACGTCAGACACATGACCTACATATGCCATCTACAAACATTAAATCACACTTCTAAACACAACCTAGCTCCACATGCAGGTTTTCCAATGATTCCGGCCCTCCGACGGTCATTCACCTCCGAAACCCTAGATCGGGGGGCCCGCAGATCTACCCTTATAGCTTTCTCCGTACGAGGATGGACCAATGGACTTTTTTATCTATCTATGTTTGGTTAGCACATATGTACATGGAAAATAGAGGTTGAAAACATTTCACCACATTATTCAGACCGGTAGACCCGTACCGGGAGTTTCCACATACGGATCGACGATTTTACTAAGTGTTACCCCATGTCCGTGAACAACGTCAGACACATGACCTACATATGCCATCTACAAACATTAAATCACACTTATAAACACAACCTAGCTCCACATGCAGGTTTTCCAATGATTCCGGCCCTCCGACGGTCATTCACCTCTGAAACCCTAGATCGGGGGGGCCCGCATATCTACCCTTATAGCTTTCTCCGTACGAGGATGGACCAATGGACTTTTTTATCTATCTATGTTTGGTTAGCACATATGTACATGGAAAACCAAGGTTGAACACATTTCACCACATTATTCACACCGGTAGACCCGTACCGGGAGTTTCCACATACGGATCGACGATTTTACTAAGTGTTAGCCCATGTCCGTGAACAACGTCAGACACATGACCTACATATGCCATCTACAAACATTAAATCACACTTATAAACACAACCTAGCTCCACATGCAGGTTTTCCAATGATTCCGGCCCTCCGACGGTCATTCACCTCCGAAACCCTATATCGGGGGGGCCCGCAGATCTACCCTTATAGCTTTCTCCGTACGAGGATGGACCAATGGACTTTTTTATCTATCTATGTTTGGTTAGCACATATGTACATGGAAAACCAAGGTTGAACACATTTCACCACATTATTCACACCGGTAGACCCGTACCGGGAGTTTCCACATACGGATCGACGATTTTACTAAGTGTTAGCCCATGTCCATGACTTTGAATAGTGCTATCACATGAATGTGAAAATGTACACACCAAGGAGCTAGACATTGCATTTATGCATTGATCTTACACCACACTTGGATACATACCCTACAATTAATCACATGCAAGTTATTGCGGTACTACGGCGGTCTTTCTTCACCGAAACCCGGCTTAGTCCGGGCGCGAGGCCGGGGCCGGCCGGGAGGGGGGGCGGCGGTGTACTCTTATAGCTTTCTCCGCACGAGGTACAACTGTGGAGCATACTTATTAATATATTAATAGTAGCATAATATATTTTAATTTAGTATTATAATTTGTTATTATATTATTTTATGTATTAATTAGTAGACATTAAAAGAATAAAGAGGCATACGTATATCGAGTGTTGAAATGAGATGATATATACTATAATTCCATTTCCAATATTATTTGATGTATTAGTATTAGTAATATAAGATTAAATAGTTAAACAAAAGAAAATAAAAATGAAAAAAAACACAACCCGGGGTCTACGCCGACGGCCAAAGGTCGGGGCCGTCGGCGTAGCCCCTGCTGGGCTGACGCCGTAACATCCGGCCGTCACCGGGGCCCACCTGGCAGTCCTACGCCGACGGCCCATTAAACGCCGACGGCCTTTATACGCCGACGGTGGCCCTCGGCCTACGTACGGCTACGCCGACGGCTTTGGAACGCCGACGGCCCACCACCAGGGCTGACGAGCCGGGCCGTCTACGCCGACGGCCCCGACATTTGGCCGTCGGCGTAGGTTTCGGCCGTAGGCGTCAGCCTCCTCTCCCGTAGTGAGTGTGTGAGCGGGTCGCTAATCCTGAATTCTGGATGAACATCGTTTACTCACTGTGGAGTGTGGACGGACCTAGAAATCCCCTCAGCCTCCGGGTCGCCCTCCTTGCTGAAACCCTAAGCCCACCGTAACGTTTCCAGCCAGAATGGATCCACTCACCGCCGCCGCCACCAAGCCCCCGCTGCTGCCGTCTCGCTCCCCCTGCGCCGCTCCTTCCGCCTCCGTCGCATCCCCAGGAGCTGCTTCGGGTCCAACGACGGCTGGCTCGCCTACCTCTCCGACTGGTGGCCCTCGCAGGACATGTGCGAGTTGAGCCTCTTCAACGCCATGACGGCCGACGAGATCTGCCTGCCGCCGCTCAGGTGCGAGAGCAGGCTGGTCTCCAAGACCGTCTTCGCGCCCAGGCCAACCAAGTGCGACTTCACCGCCGCCGCAATCTGTGCCTCCGTCTGTGAGAGGAATCGGATCGCCTACGTCGTGGCAGGGGACAACGAGTGGACCATCCTCGACCCCCTCCGCTTTCACGACAGAGATCTGCTCACCGACGTGGTCTACCGTGGAGAAGGTACGTTCTACTTTCTCACCGATTGTGGAGCCGTCCGCGTGCTCCGGCTGCCGGATCGCCGGACTGGTGCACCGCCGGCCACCTTCGAGCCATTGTTGTCTGAGGACAACCTTCCGTTCGACCCTGCCACCAGTATTTCCCCTCCATACAACAAATTGTCAAATTATACTAGCGCCAAGAACTTGGTTTTCTGCGGGGACAACATGTACCAGATATGGAGGCATATGAGCTGCAGGTTTCATTTGTCGCTGCCATCAGGTGGCCGTCGATGGGTAGAGGCGAATGAAATATTTGTTCTCAAATATTATCCCCAGCGGCAACCATGCTGGGATGCCGTCAGCGACTTGGGGGGCTACTCAGTTTTTGTCGGGTGGAACAATGCGGTGTCAATTTATGCTGAAGGTTTTGCTGGACTGAAGGGTAATTGTGTTTACTGGATCGGCGGGATTGGTAGGGATCACGCCATGGTCTTCGACATGGGAACCGGGAGGTCTGTACCCTGCCTTCCCGGGACTACACAGAGGCCAATCTGCTGGTACATTCTCAGCGACATAGATGCATGAAGAGTTCATCCCACCCAAGCAAGTGGCCTTGCTGAACCTGCAGAAGACATGGAACTGTGATGGCGAATTGGGGCATAGTGAAAGAACCATGTTTATCAAGCCTGCATCAAGAGCCTGATATCAAAGCACTCAAGATCTCTCACAGTTTAATTGCTTGTTGTAGGCCTGTAGCCAATATATAGTTTGCTGTAATGTATCTGTTCCCTAAAAATATTTGCTTCCTTATGTTGCTGGTTTAATTTGTAATCCAAATAATCTTTCTATGTTTGTGTGATGTAATGGATCATCTAGAGTTATGGCTACTGGTTATATTCCCTAAATGATTTTCTTCATTACTAGCATAGTTGCTCTCGCATTGCGAGGGTGTCATTTTTTGTGTATTGAACATGTTTTATAGTAATATAAATATGTCTATTATATACGGTCTGAAATAATATGGTTATATAGCCACAAATATATCACCTGATTGGATAATATCTTTATTCATTTAGATTTCGGGACAGATAATTGGTTGCAATTCCAAATACATCTTTATAGCAATGAACTATGCGTCTGTTGTCAAACCATGTCGTATTAATTCTCAAGACTATGTTTGGTACTTGTAAGAGGGTTGTGTGCATCTCATTATATAGAGCCAGGGAATTAAAACTTTGTTCTCGATTATGAAGATGTTGATGTCAGCCTCATTGGATACAGTCTTCTAGAAAGATAAATTCATTTGGAATAATATCGGAAAAACCATGCCAATAGGTCAACCAAATAACAGGAAATCTTTACAATAACAACGATTTTATTTCATGGCTCTGATATGTAGTTTGATTTATTGTGATTCAAAGTTTCTTGAATAATTTAAATTTTAGATTATAAATTTGGCAAAAATACGACTTTGATACCATATTATTCCTTCTAACATACGCATATACCACATTGATTCCGAGGTGAAGACCAAACTAGCTTTATGGAGATCCTAAGCTTGGGACATGTTTAGAAATAAACTTGTAGTAAGTATGGTAATTATCTGAAAAAACTTAGAGAATAATAACAATATAAGTTTCAAATATTACTAGTAGATATAAATGATTTATGCCTGCTTTGTGTGGCTAACAACAACCTTTAGGAAATGTAACGTATTGCATAAGGTCAATCGGCCAATTTGAGAAAATAAAGTGTGCCCACTTCACAATCAAGCTGAACTCTCCAAGTATGCAAATAGATCACATAAATGAACATGTAGCCGCTTGATATCTAATAAATTCGGCAGAGAATATACCATGTACTTTTAGAAAGCATGAGAATCATGAAAAATCAAAGATGCAGTTGAAAGATGTCTTTCCGTATTTAATGACCATGAAATAAGATGCAAGATCGACAACAGTTTGTTGAAACTTATTGACATGATTAAAAAATTATGATATAAATAATTTGTAGTATGGTTGTGAGGTGGCTGCAGTTAGCTGATGATTTTCTTCTTTATTAATGTACACACATGGTATTATGAGATGGCTGCAATTATGATATAAACAATTATGAACTGTGATGGCCATTTGGCGACATTGTGAGAGCACCATGTTTATCTAGCCTGCAGCCTCATACGAAGGCACTCAAGATTTTGCAGAATTTAATTTCTTGTTGTAGCCAATACACATTAATTTATTAGTTCCCTAAAAATAATTCCTTCGCTATGTTGCTGGTTTAATTTGTAAGCCGAATCATCTTTGTATATTATTTGTAATCCGACTTTTGGCTACTTGTTATATATGTTCCCTAAATTATTTCTTCGTTATGGATTTCCATGGCTACAGGTTATATTGGCTATGCGCTTGTGCTCATCTGGTTTAACTGGAGGCTAGGATTTTGGTTCGGTTATTTAACACTAGTCATGGACAATTGGACATCCAGGAAATTGGGCTTATGGACTGCTATCTCAGTGTTCTAGGTTCTGGTTGTTGCTGGTACTAGATGGCGCACTGCATCATTTGGTTCATGATTTCTTTGGTGAAGGTCAGTCTTGTACTCTTCTTATTCTTCTTTTACTAAGGGAAACAAAGAGTATTCCGTTTACTGCTAATCGATCATGGAAAAATGCCAGTAACCAAGTTTTGTCTTTCTTGGAAACGGATATGCACTACAGAAAAAATCATCTAAGCCGAGTGGTCATATCACTCGGCTTAGCTAGACAGTTTTCACCTCGGTTTGCCTATAAACCGAGTGTACCACCCGGCTTAAGTTACACGGTTTAATTAATACCGGCCTACAACATATAAGCCGTGCGCCACGGAAATAACACTCGGGCTAGAGTGATTTTCCTGTAGTAATGATAACTTCTGAACAGACTCCTTGATACCCACACGCTGCAGCGAGCGATCCGTTCTAGGCATACCAAGCAGCGGATAGCTTTTCCCCTTGGGACCCACATATGTGAAGGAGATCCTGCACAAACGAAGCAGCTGGTTAAAACTTGTCTAAAACCGAGCATTGTCGCCGCGCGCTGAATTAGCATTGCCCAATAAATTCACACGCTCCACAACACCATACCCTGCTTAGCAGTGAGCCAAGATATTACATAACCTTGGACCAATTATACAATACACCCTCCTTTCATAAGTCAGTGACGTGGTTTTTAGTTAAAATTTAAACTAAAACCATATCACTCATTTAATAAAGGAGGGACTAGTTTTAGCACATAGCACATGCATGAACAGCAAAACAAGTTTTAGCACATATTTTTTATGCAAGATATCAAGACAAGATGCATGCACTTCCGAATAAAGATGGTTGAAGAGTAATCCTTAACAAATTTAGAGGTAGAAGTCTCGACAATATGCAATATTTGAGCAGGATAGGATACCAGTTCACCAGGTAATGTAATCCAAACCATGTTTTTTTCTAGCATAATGTTTAATAGCAAACGAAAATTTGACACAAGTCGTGCAAGTGTATGCATGTGATGATATACAATGAGAGATATCACAAGATGATCGATGCATGCGATACAAAATCTGAGATATCACAAGATTATTATGCGATACAAAATCACCAACTTCAAAATCAATAAAATATTACTAAGAATTAGCATGATGAAAAAACCCTAGTTTCGAGACATGTTTAGAGAGGCTACGGCTAAGAAATACACAACGTCACAACCTTTGATATATTTCCAATTCTTTCATTCTTTACAAAAACCAGGGTTTGCATGAAGAAACAAGAACCAAGTCAATATTCGTTTAAGATATATTACCGTTAAGATATACATAGAAGCTAGTGTGTGCATAAGTGTCAACTATACATATGTGCAATTTCACATCCTCCTTAATACTCCTTAATTAGTAGTATCTTGATATATATTCCAGAGCAGAAGAGTATCTGTCAGATATTTTGACAAGTGTTTGTTGAGTGTGGCCTGGTTAGGGAGTTCAAGAATACAATACCCATGATAGGTAGGTGCCACCTGGTTGAGCAGTTTATAGCATATGAAGAGGACCATATGAACCAGTTATGTGATGCTTTGCTCCCAATCTATAGAAGATTTGTTATTATGTGCAGTTAACATGGCATGAAATATCCTATACATCTCTATTATTTAAATATAATTCGACACTACTAAAATTAGATATTTTTTACATTTTTAATATTTTTTGGTCCCTATTATTGTTAATTGTATTTTGGGGAAGATTGTGCCTTCAAGATATGTTGATATCACCAGTATTATATTGGTGCACCAAATTTTAGAGTATGTGTGTTGGTAGGTAGAAGACACATCATGATAACTCATATAGCACTTGCAAAGAAGGTTTTCTGGCATCACTCCTAAAATAACAAATGCATATCTTCAATGCAATTTATGTAGAACAAACACGATAAGCATGATGTGGTGTCTCGTAGAAAACCTATCATGTCGTACATCAATACCCCGTTATTTTGCTTTTCTTCATAAATGTGCCCCTCATGCGTGAGAAATACTACTCAATCGTTGCTCCGGGGAAATAAGCATAACAAATGGCCACAAGAGACATAATCAAGCATTATATGACTAAAGGGTCGAGAGTGTGAAAGGCATTCATTGTTTCCTTGGGTTGGGAGGGTGGAAAAAATGGCATTATATAAATTTTATGTGAACTTAATAACGGTGAAGGTATTGGATGCAAATCCAAGGACTCTACTAGTAATCCTTCTTTATTCTTAAACTACTCCTGGTACCCCTCATCCTAACTAAGACATGTCATTCCTATATGTGTAACTATTGTCTGGCAAATCAAATTATTACACGGGAAATTAAGTGCCCTTCCTATGAAATTGTGACTGCTCAAGGAAAATAGGTTTGTGTTTGTACGCATCAATTGGAGTGACCATCATCTCGAAATACATTTACATATACCAAGTTCATACACCATAATAAAGCAAGGGCGGGCAGTTTGGACAAGGGAAGATCCATGCCTCTATATCATGGAGAATAGAGAGGTGGGAATGGGCCAGTAGCATGATGTGCAGTTCCTACATCGTTATACTTTGGCACCACATTGGTTTATCCACAGCACTTGCCTTACAATCCTACAAATGTCATAGATGAAACTACCATTCCTATGAAGACATCCTCGTACGTTCATGCGGTTATATCTTCATGCGGTTACAAACTTCCACTCTCTTTATAATGTGCTATGCAAATTTCCATGCAGAAGAAGAGTGCAAATGAATTATAAGATGGCTTCTAATGTCGGATGTTATCTCTACAAAAGTAAGTTTGTATTTATCATGCATGAGCTAATGAGTGTTCCATCAAACTAGAATCATCATGAACTCTAAAAATACAATCACCATATTAAAATATAAAATATAAACATATCATAACCATGAACTCTAAACATAGCATCAGTTGTGCGTGCTTGACGCTTCTCAGAGAAGTTAACACGCGTAGTATGCTGAAACAATTCAATCGTCTTGGCATCGTGGGCACGTGTTGCTTCGTCGGGGGTGTTTCAATGGCCAATATTGTGCGTCACATTGTCCTTCCTAATAGTTGCATACCACTTATCACTTTTCTCATGCACACCATGAAAGTTCGATGCCATCTTTGACGATACAAACACCAAACAAGTTAGTAAAAGTTCGCCAACAACACCACAGTTTTTCTTATATATGAGCAAATTTATTGAAAGTGATCGAGGGATTTTTATACTGTGCGAATTTTGTGGTGGGGTGGTCATTACTATCACGCCATCACTAATATAATTACTTATGGTGTGTACGCTAGTATCATTTTCCTGGCCCGCACACTTGGTTCCACATAGTGATGGTGTGGTAGGAAAATCTCATGGAATTCTCAGCCTTGGCCTTGATGTCCTGTATAGCATGCTCATTCGAATTCTCTTCCTTATACTCTTCGATCAGGTGGACTACAAAAGAACCGGAAGCTGGGTTTAGCCTATTGAGTTAATCAGTCGGAAGGGTATAATATCTTGGTACTAAAGAACTCGACTAAAGAAAACTTACTGGCTCTGCTAGTCGAATCATAAATTGAATGATGATTATTCGCCATCTGATTTCTAAGCCGAGTAAAGACAACTTTGCCAAATGATTACTAAATCGAAGTAATACTACTTCCACAAAAGTACCAACTACTACTAACGACATCGATGCTAAGAAAAAGATGATTTTGGAAACTTTGCGCCTTTTCAGACATCAATTGCCATGGATGCAAACTCCACAACAAGCTGACATGCTGGGTAAGCTGAGCCTCTCAGTAGTTGGCACCGTGGACAACATGTCATGCCTTGGCAATTGACTTCATCTCCAGGCATTCACCTGTAGGAGATGACACGGGTGGCGGGACAAACGGACCGGTTACCCTAGCAGGGTTGTTGGACAAGGCGATTGGGGCACTCGTAGTCGGAACGTTGGAAGCTCCTTCGTCGGTAGGGGTAGAGGGTGTGGTAGTCCTTATCTGACCGGAAACTCCTTCGACCGACACATGCAAATCCTTCTATGTTGGTGGATAGTTCACTCAACAAATTTTTAGACAGGTTGAGAAAGGCCCCATAATGGATATCCATCATAGGGAGGTCTTCTATAAAAACATCCTCCCGTCTAGCCTCTAGGGAGGATGAGGATCTTCTTCTTGGAGGCAAAGCTAGACTTCTTTTAGTCCTAGTAGAAAGGAAGAAATCAGAAACTAATGAATCATCTTCAACAATGGCACAAATCATCACAAGAAAAAATAAGCCGATGATTTTCCTAAATTTTATCTAGAGTGGAAGAAGCCAAAAGCCGGAAGGGCCTTCCAAGGGCCCCACACGACCACCTGGCGCGACCTAGGGGGCGCGCCACATGGCCATGTGGGCCCTTGGCTCTGTTTTCCCTGATTTCTTCGCCATATCAAGCTAGGGGGTGCGCCGCGCCACACGACCATGTGGGCCACACTATTATAAATATAGACTAGATGACCCATTTTTAGAATTGAAGTGCATATAGATCCGCGTAACTTATGACTAAATCTATCTTACACAAACTATCATATGTCGTAAACATTACGAATTGAATATCACAATATTTCCACTGTGAAAAGGTACAACTTATACATATAGATAGGGTATACAAGTGCCAAGGCCCAAATTACACGTAAAAATCGACTAGTCCAACATTACATTACAAATAACGGAAGAGAAATAAGATGTGTCTGGGTACATACAAGATCCAAAGATGTCTAATAGGCGACAACATAATCCCGTGATCCCTACATAAAGCAAACATGTCGAAGATTGTGTGGTTACTAAGGGGGGACTAAGGAGGTTGATGACGCCCCCGCCCCCCTTTGGTGGGTTGGGATTATAGCGAAGAGGGAGATGGGTCGGGGAAGAGATGAGTCGGGTCTGTTGCTCTACAAAATAGAAATAGGAAAAAAGGAAAAGAAGAAAATGGCAAGGCGTGGAATTAAATGCCGGAAATATTTGTTCTAGGCTGAGTGATTTATACACTTGCCCATAAAAATGAATAATTTTTTTGGAGAAGTTGATTCGAATTAATTGAATTACTAGACTCGTGTGATAGAATTACGCAAAAATCATGAGTTTTTGCAGAGCTTGGAAATGTGAGGAAATAACTATACGGGCCAAAAGTGGGCCTTATACTTGATTTGCAAAATGAATGAGAAGTTATGGAAGGCATTGATTTGAATTTGAAATGACATTTAAATAAAATACTGGAGAGTCTCAAATTGAGTTTGTGTGAACTATGATATTCATCATTCTAGGTGAATTAATTATTGGGATGATAAAATGACGATGTTACAATAGATCATACTAATTTGTGCAAAATAATAGTGAACTGATCACGAGCAAATTATACTTGAAACTGTATGTCGGTCAAACATGGAAAATGTCAACAATGTTTTTGTGCATACATCATGGAACATCTTAGAAATTTGTAATAATTACTTTGAAATTTGTTATGCACACCATGTCAATTTCATATTGAAATACCAAGGTAAATTATTATCTTAGTAAATTATTTTGGACCGCGACAAATTTATTGTACACACCATGGAAAACATGTTGAAAAAACTTAATTTTTTTCTATATACTATGGAAAAATTGTTAACATACCATAGAAATCGGATAAAAAAAATTCCATGGTAAAATTGCGATGTGATGATTAGATACATGTCAAAACAATTCATGGTACGCTTCATTTATAGGTGTTACCATGGTAAAAAAATATGAAGATGCTTGCACTGGGAATAATTGATATCGGGGTCAAACCGTCGATGGTCTATAATAATAGGAAAATAAATAGATGAGGTTTAGATGGAAATCAGTAGTTTTTTACATATTCCAATTTTTATTTTCTGTTTTCTAAATGTCATTCTTTTCTAAAAATTGACGTGTGATCAGTTCAAAAAATCATAAATTTCTCATGGTGATTTTGATTTTATTTCGATGGCAAAAAAAATTATGCAATCGATATAAAATACATGATAATTTTTATTTTATGGCCATGATCAATATATTATGTATACTATTGAACTTTCGTTTTAACATAGTATGTCACAAGGCAAACTATTCATGTAGCATGGCGAACTTCATATTGCATACAAAATCATGGAAACTTTAAAATCACACACACATTCTTTTTTCTATGTATGTGAATTTTTATTATCTATGTGTTTCTTTTGGTAATGTACTGTACTACAGAAAATTATTTTCATACACCACGTTCGCCTCCGCTATCCAGGTTTCGTCGTACTCTGATGTAGTCACATCTAACTGCGCTTTCCTCCATTGTCTTGGTCATGACTAAACTAGCTTTCTGGAGATCTTAAGATTGCGGTTGCTAAGGGGGGAGTAAGTAGGATGATGACGCCTCCCCCCCCCCCCCATTGTCTTGGTCATGATTTTTGTCACGACATTCCTCAGCTCGCTCTCTATCTGTCCAATCTCCCTCTCGAGCCACTCTGATAGATCTGGTTCTTCGCAAGCAAGCGGTCTTGAGATTTCCTCTTCTCATGCTGTCCATCCAGCAGGACACCGCATCACGGATCCTTGTGGCCCGCTCCGAGCACAACCTTTGCAATAGATCCTCCAACTCCTTCGACGACACCGATCTGGTGGGCACTAGAATGGGCGGGTCTTCTCCTGAGCACTAGGGTGGGTGTGGTGTGGAGGAGGATGGAGGTGAGCGAAGGGTAGTGTAGATGTTGAGGCGAGGGGCCATGGGACAGTCGGTCATTGATGGATCTATGGTGGTGTGGTGTGGTGGCAGTGGGAGCGAGAGCCAGTGGAGCGAAAGCATGGAGGAACTATTTAATGCCTACGACATAGAAAACATTCAATGAATAATACCTACAAGTCCAGAATTTTGGTTCTTTCTGGGCGTTTCTCGGTCTGGGACATAAAACCTCCCGATGGCCTGTCGAGACTTATGAAGCAGGTGGAGATCGTTTTGAACTCTTTGCAGTGTCATCCCGTCGACAACCTCTGTCGATGTTGCGAGGCCCTTATCTTGTGTCGTCGTATTTTTTCCAAGGCTTGTTCACGAAGGCGATCGACATATATCTCGAGGGATTCCTGATATTAGCAGTAGATCTGCGCACCAACCGCGATAAAAAATGGTATGTTCCAAAACTTTATACTCTTGTACTCCATTTCTCCATTTAATGTTGTGTGAAATATAAATATATCATAAAAAAATCTGTCATACAACTTATTTTAATTTATGTGTTTCACAACAAATCTGTTGGCTGGCACCTTATACTGCAGTCCATTTGCCAGAACAAACACATCTCGGCATGCGATGTTTGTGGAGATGGCTGCACGGCCCAACTCCCTAATCCCGAATTCCTAGACCCCTGGTCGGTCCGCGGCGCCTTACTCACAAAACGGAGTGCGTGAGCGGATTCACACTAATCTCTTACTCACAATCACAGGCTCACAGCGGCTTGCTCACAAATAGAAATCCCCTGGATCGCCCTCCTTTCTGATCCAGCCAGAATGGATCCACACACCGCCGCCGCCACCACCAGGACTAGGCCTTGGGCAGATCTGCAGGACGACCTCGTCCGATGCGTCGGCGACGGCGTTGACGAGCTCAAGTACTACTGCAGCGCGAGGGGTTCTTGCACGGCGTGGCGCCGGGCGCTCAGCCCACCGTCCCCGCTCCTTCTCATCGGCCAGGAACATGGCACCGCTGCTGCCGCCTCCCTCCCCATGCGCCGCTCCTTCCGCCTCCGCCCTATCCCCGGGAACTGCCTCGGTTCCAACGACGGCTGGATCGCCTACCTCTCCGACTACTGGCCCTTAGAGCGCACGTGCGAGGTCAGCCTCTTCAACGCCATGACGGCCGCCGATATCTGCCTGCCGCTGCTCAGGTGCGAGAGCAGCCTGGTCGCCAAGACCGTCTTCGCGCCCAGGCCAACCAAGGCCGACTTCACCGCCGCCGCAATTTGTGGCACCGGCTGTGGGAGGAATAGGATCGCCTACGTCGTGGCAGGGGACAAGGAGTGGACCATCCTCGATCCCCTCCCCTTTCACGGCGGAGATCTGTTCACCGACGTGGTCTACCGTGGAGAAGGTACGTTCTACTTTCTCACCGGTTGTGGAGCCGTCCAGGTGCTTCGCCTGCCGGATCGCCCGGACTGGTGCACCGCCGGCCACCGTCGAGCCATTGTTCTTGTCTGAGCCTGAGGAAAACATTCCGTTCGACCCTGCCACCAGTTTTGCCCGTCCATACAACAAACTATCGGATTTTACTAGGGCCAAGAACTTGGTTTTCTGCGGTGACAACATGTACCAGATATGGTGGAATACGAGCTGCAGGGTTAATTTGTCGCTACCATCAGGGGATAGTCTATGGGTAGAGGAGAATGAAATATTTGTGCTCAAATATTTTCCCCAGCGCCAACCATGCTGGGTTCCTGTCAGCGACTTGGGGGGCTACTCAGTGTTTGTTGGGTGGAACAATGCGGTGTAAATTTATGCTGAAGGTTTTCCTGGACTGAAGGGTAATTGGGTGTACTGCATCGGCGGGTATGGTACTCATCACGCCATGGTCTTCGACATGGGAACTCGGAGGTCTGCACCCTGCCTTCCTGGGAATCCACATAGCCCCATCTGCTGGTACATTCTCAGCGACATATATTCAGGAAGAACAGTTCATCACACCCAAGCAAGTGGCCTTGCTGAACCTGCACAAGACATGGAAGTGTGATGGCCAATTGGCGACACAGCTATTAGTGAGAGCACCATGTTTATAGAGCCTGCAGCAAGAGCCTGATATCAAAGCACTCAAGATCTCTCACAGCTTAATTTTCTGTTGTAGCCAATAGTTTCCTATAATGTATCTGCTCCCTCAAAATATTTGCTTCCTTATGTTGTTAGTTTAATTTGTAATCTGAATCATCTTTGTATGTTTATGTGATGTAATGGATCAGCTAGACTTATGGCTACCGGTTCTGTTCCCTAAATGATTTTCTTCATTAGCATATAGTTGCCCTCGGAAATGCGAGTGCATTGTGTCTGTATGGGGGGGGGGGGGGGGGGGTGAACATGTTTTATAGTCATATAAATATGTCTATTATTTACGGTTTGAAATAATATGATTATACAGCCACAAATATATCACCCGATCGGATAATATATTTATTCATTTGAATTTGTCTCGTTATACAGAGGCAGGGAATTGAATCTTGTTGTTTCATTGTCTTGATGTTTCATTTTGAGTCAAAAAACGCTGTCCTCGATTATTAAGAAGTTGATTTCAGCCTCATATGAGAATCCAATTGGTTACAATCTGCTAGACAGATAAGTTCATTTGGAATAATATCGGAGAAATCATGCCAATAGATGAACCAAATAACAGGAAAATTTTAGAATAACAAAATATTTTATTTAATGGTCTTGATATGCAGAGTTTGGTTTCTGGTGATTCAAAGTTTCCTGAATAATTTAAATTTTATATCATCTATTTGGCAAAAATACGACTTTGATACCATAGTATTCCTTCTAACTACGCATGTACCACACTGATGCCGAAGTAAAGACCAAACAGCTTTATGGAGATCCTAAGCTTGGGACAGTTTTAGAAATAAACTTAGTATGTACGATAATTATCTGAAAAAAGTGACACAATAAAAACAATATAAGTTTCAAATTGATATAAATGGTGTCTGCCTGCTTTGTGTGCCTGACAACAACCTTTAGTAAATATAAAGTCTTGCATAAGGTGAATCGGCCAATTTGAGAAAATGAAGTGTGCCCACGTCACAATCAAACTGAACTCTCCAAGTATGCAAATAGATCACATAAACCTGTAGCAGCTTGCTGATATCTAAGAAATTGGCAGAGGATACATATGAAAGATGTTTATTCTCTATTTAATGACCATGAAGTAAGATGGAAGCTCGACAACAGTTTGGAGAAAGGTATTGAGATGATTACAAAATTATGCATGATATAAACAATTTGTTGTATGGTTATGAGATGGCTTCAATTAGCTAATGATTTTCTTCTCTTATTAAGGTAAGCACATAGTATTATGCGACTTGGGGGGGGGGGGGGGGGGGGGGGCTACTCAGTGATTGTCGGGAGGAACAATGTGGTGTCAATTTATGCTCAATGTTTTCCTGGACTGAAGGGTAATTGTGTGTACGGTCGGTGGGTTTGGTAGGGATCACGCCATGGTGTTGATGGGAACTATGAGGTCTGCAGCCTCCCTTCCTGGGAATCCACAAAGGCCAATCTTCTGGTATATTCTCAGCAACATAGATGCAGCAAGAAGGGTTTATCACACCAAAGCAAGCGTCCTTTCTAAACCTGCAGAAGACATGGAACTGTGATGGCGACATATAGCTAGTGAGAGCACCATGCTTATGAAGCCTGCAGCAAGAGCCCCGTATGAAAGCACTCAAGATCTCTCACAGTTTAATTGCTTGTTGTAGCCAATATGTAGTTCGCTGTAATGTATATGTTCCCTGAAATATTTGCTTCGCTATGTTGCTGGTCTCTTTAATTTTTAATACGAATCATCTTTGTATGTTTGTGTCATGTAATGGATCAGCTAGCCTTATGCCAACTGGTTATATATTTTCCCTAAATGATTTTCTTTATTACTAGTGAATGTGAGGGCATCGTCTTTTGTGTGTTGAATATGTTTAATTGTAATATAAGTGTGTGAAATATATATGGTTTTTAATAATATGGTTATATAGCCACAAAAAAATTATGCTATGTAAAATATTACCTGATCGGATAATTTCTTTATGTATTTAAATTTGTGGACAGATAATTGGGTTGCAATCCCAAATACATCTTTAGCTACGATATTATGTGTCTTTTCGAACCGGATGTGGAACTAATTCTCAAGACTATGTTGGGTTCTTGTTGATTTCAGCCTTACATGATAATCCAATTGGTTACAATCTCCTAGCTTGTTGAAATCATGCCAAAAGATGAACCAACTTACAGGGAAATCATTATAATAAGAAAATATTGTATTTAATGGTTCTGAAATGCAGTTTCATTTCTTGTGATTCAAATTTTGAAATCTCGTGACCATAAAAATAACATCCACACTCTATATATAATGTATGCCCGCTTTTGTGTGCCATGAGGATGTAAAAGTCTTGCATAAGGTGAATCAGCCAATTTCAGAAAAAAATAAGTGTGCCACAGTCCACTTTATCATGGTCAAGCTGGACTCGCCAAGTATGCGACTAAATCACATAAGTGAACATGTAGCAGTTTGATATCTAAGAAATTTGCACAGAGTATACCGTAAACTTCTAAAAAGCATGAAAATCAAATCAAAGATACATATGGAAGATGTTTAGTCCCTATATATTTAACGACCTTGAATTAAGAATGAAAGGTCTACACAGTTTGTAGAAAGGAGATGATTACAAAATTTTAATGTAAATTGTTTGTATTATGGTTATGAGAAAGCTGCAAGTAGCTGTTGTTTTTCTTCTTTTATTAAGGGAATCACAGAGTATTATGAGATGGCCGCAATTTGTAGTATGGTTATGAGATAGCTGCAATTATGAACTGTGATGGCGACTTGGTGACATAGTGAGAGCACCATGTTTATCAAGCCTGCAGCAAGTGCCTTATACGAAGGCACTTAAGATTTTGCACTGTTTAATTTCTTGTTGTAGGCAATAGTACACTTTAATTTATCAGTTCCCTAAAAAGAATTCTTTCGCTATGTTGCTGGTTTTATTTTTAATATGAATCATCTTTGTATGTTGTAATCCGACTTATGGCTACTTGTTATATATGTTCTCTAAATTGTTTCTTCATTATGGATGTCCATGGCTACAGGTTATATTTGCTATGCGGTTGTGCTTATCAGGTTTAGCTGGAAGCTCGACTTTTGGTTCAGTTATTTAACACTAGTCATGGACAATTGGACATCCAGGAAATTGGGCTTAAGGACTGCTATCTGCATGTTCTAGGTTCTGGTTGTGGCTAGTATTCGATGGTGAACTGCATCATTTGGTTCATGATCTCTTTGGTGAAGGTCAGTCTTATACTCTTCTTATTCTTCTTTTACTAAGGAAAACACAGAGTATTCCGTTTACTGCTAATTGATCTGGGCAAAACGTCAGTAAAAAAATATGAAGATGCGGCCACTGGGAATGATGGATGTGGCGGTAAAACCGTCGATGGTCTATAAAAATAGGAAAAAAATAGATATGGGTTAGATGGAAATCACTAGTTTCTTTTTACATATTCCAATCTTTTTTTTCTGTTTTTTACCTGGCAATCTTTTCTAAAGATTGACATGTGATCAGTTCAAAAAAATCCTAAATTTCTCCTGGTGATTTTAATTTTATTTCGATGGAAATTTTTATTTTTATGCAATTGATATAAAATACATGAGAAAGTTTATTTTATATCCATGGAAACTATATTGTGTATACTAACGAACTATGGCAAACTTCATATTGCATACAAAATCATGAAAATTTAAAATCACACACACATTTTTTTCTATGTATGTAAATTTTTATTATCTATGTGTTTCTTTTTGTAATGTACTTGCCCACAGAAAATTATTTTTATACATCACGTTCGCCTCCACTACCGAAGCTTCCCCGAACTCCGTAGTCGCATCTAACTGCGCTTTTCCTCCATTGTCTCGGTTATGATTGTACGTCTTGGAAACGGATATGATAACTTCTGAACAGCCTCAAACTCAAAACCTCACGATTCGAACCAAACAAGCTAACAACCTGGGATACCTTAGGGAAACTCGAACACGCCGACGCATTTCTCACTTTTTTGTCCGATTTCGTCAGTTTGCGTCGGTGCAGACAGAAATTGCGGCCCAAAGCGGCGGCGCAAACGGACGCGCGTCCGTATTCCCGTCCATCTTGACCCATTTTCGGCCCAAACTTGGGTTGGCTATGAGTCGGCATGTATATGCTCCGGACGTTCGCAGCGAGTCTACTTCCTCCTCCCCTGGCCCGCCCGTCATTGGGCAAAGCACCCACTTCCTCCCCCATACGTGAATAGTACCTCCGCTGGTGGTCACCGCCACCGGCTCCCCCGCCAACTGCCAGCGGTCCGCCACCGCCAGCCAGTACATGCGTCGGTTATCTCTTGACGCACCACTCCGGTCCTTGCGCTGGGCCGACGCCGCCCGCCCCGTACACCGGACTCCCTCGTCGCCTACGCTCCTTCGCCGCACCTACGCCGGACTCAGTTCGCCGCGCCTGTGCCGGACTCGCTCGTCGGCTACGCTCGTCTCCATCGTCATGCGTGGTTGTAGACGGCGCACATTCGCTCGGACACACTGTTGGTGCGCCGGCCACTACTTCACTACGCCCGCAAGGTGTTAGACACTTTACCCACAAGGTACAATGTACAGTGGGATGAATATTTTTTCGAGAATTTCCTTTGTTTGTTGAATGATTCGTCAAACGATGAGGAATTGGTGATTTCTACTTTGGTCGTGAACAACCACATTGCTAGCCAGCAGCCGATGTTTAGGCGGTTCCATTCCAGGACATGAACCCGGGTCGAATCGCAATCGAGAGACCGACCACGTTCTTCTGTATGATGATTACTTTAGGACCCCAAAACCATTGTACAACGCCAGACATTTCCGCCGTCGATTTAGGATGTCTAAGCATGTGTTCAATCGCATTAGGGAGGGAGTGGTAGAATATGATGACTACTTCAGATGCAAAAAAGATGCACTTGGCAATGTTAGTTTTTCTTCTTATCATAAATGCATTGCTGCCATCTGAATGCTTGCATACGAAGTTCCTAGTGATCTTATAGATGATTATGTCCCCATGAGTCAATCCCACATGCCTTGCATCACTTTACATGTTTTCCAAGGCTGTGGCGGCAGTGTTCGTATCGGGGTACTTGAGGGAACCAAATGAGGCCGATACTGCCCTATTGTTAGCAATCAATGCGGAGAGAGGATTTCCCGAAATGGTTGGTAGGACAGATTGCATGCATTGGGAGTGGAAGCACTGTTCATTTGCTTGGCAGGGACAGTACAAAGGTCATGTGAAAGCTTGCACGGTTATACTTGAGGATGTGGCATCTCATGATCTCTGGATATGGCATTCTTTTTTTGGCATGGCTCGCTCCCATAATGAAATTAATGTGCTTCAGAGATCTCCAGCGTTTGCTAGGCGAGCAGAAGGACAAAGCCTCGAGGTTAACTTTGAGGTCAATGGCCATCAGTACACCAAATGATACTACCTTGCAGATGGTATCTATCCTTAGTGGTCAATTCTTGTGAAGACAATCTCTAACCCCCAAGGACAGAAGATGGCCGGGCTAGGTTTGCTCAAGCATAGGAGAGCGTAAGGAAGGATGTAGAGCGTGCATTTGGTGTGCTCCAATCTCGTTGGGCTATTGTTCGGCTTCCTGCTATATGTGGGAGGTGATGACTGCTTGTGTGATCATGCACAACATGGTTGTAGAGGATGAGCGTCCCGAGGATATCGGCTTTCAAGGCTTCCAGTTCCAAGGTACAAATGTTGTGCCTCAGTAAGTACCTGCTACGTTTGCACAGTTCACCCAGTTTCATGCCGAGATGCGAGATTATCAGACTCATATTCAGCTGCAGGATGATTTGGTTGAGTACATACGGGCACACATTGGCAACCAGTAGATATATGAACACTTTTTAATTTTAATTTGGTTGTAATATAAAAATATGAGACTATATTTGGTATTGTAAAACTATTTATTTGTGTGATGAAACTTGTTATTTGAGACTATCACTAATAGAAAACAGGGCTTTGGTTCATTTCGACCAGCCTGTCCATAATCTTCGTCTCTGCATGTGAAGGACCGGCCCTTCAAGGGATGGATCGCAAAATAGATAGCTCATGTTTCAGCTACTTTATCTTGGTCCTAACATTGCCAAAGGTATCCCGATCCCAGGTCGCCAGATTGACAGAAATCTCTTGGAGATTTTGGTTCAGGTTGAAAACATGATGCAGTTCCGAATTGGAAGAATCCAGCTGGGCGGCTGACCAATCATCTTTCACTTTTGGCATGAACGATGGGTGGGATTCCCATGCCACTTCATATCTAAATTGTTTCGGAGGTTTAATCATTAGGGAAAAGAGTAAGCAACAGAGCAGAATGGTCAGATGAAGCTGTGATTTTATGCTCCAGAAACGCATTTGGTTGATCCAACATCCAGTCCGGACTCGCCACACCTCTGTCCAGCCTGACCCTTGCATAAGAACCTCCAGCAACTCTGCGCTCGTATGTCCATGCAGTACCCCTATATCCGATGTCTGTCAAGCCACATGTATCCGAAGCATCTCTGAACGCGTCCATGTGGGCTTGACTGCGTGGGCAAACCCCTTCGTGCTCATGGGCTAACAAAACCTCATTGAAATCCCCGATTGCGAGGTTGCTCCCTGGTGTGGCATCACGAAGTGTATCCCAGGTTTTGTAGCGGTCAGGAACATGGGCTTCACCGTACACAAAAGTCACTCTCTGATGATGACCAAGTCCATCAATCTCAGTTTCGATATGATATCTCGAGAAACCAATAACATCCACTTTTATTTGTATCATTCCAAAACAAACATAAACCACCACTTCTACCCGGACTACTAACAGAATAAGATTTACTAAAACCTACCGAAGGTGCTAATTCTTCTGCCTTTGAGCCCGCAACTTGTGTTTCAACTATACATAGCACCTTCGGGGAAAATTGCTTCATCATATGACGAAGCTCTTGGACTGCCGCGGATTTTCCCGCCCCGCGAAAGTTCCACACAAGGAGAATCATTGGGCATGGCGACTCTCCTCTCGGGAGGCCGCCCCATTTGATTTTTTTCCAGCACTTGTGCTCTTCGGGATCCCCTCAGTTTTCTGTGATACGGTTTTGGTCCTCTTCGATGGTTGTTTTGGAGGTGGGCTCGGAGACGGTGCATTGGAGGTAGAGTTCTTCAAGTCTGATGCTGATCCCTTCTCTAATTGATCCATCGCTGCCCTCTTCTTGTCATCAGCCTCGGTTATGAGAGCATCGCCATTGGGCTCAGATTCATCTGACGGCACCAAATCATTGCTTGGCAAAACGGATTGCCCGGCGTACCTCCCCCTCCTTATTTGGTGCAGAATTTCCATTAGAACTACCAGGCCCATGACCTGCTCCGAGGTACCAAGTGGCTCGAAAATCCTTGAAAATCATAGCTTTGGGAGGGTGAACTCCATCCCCACACTCCTAGAAAGTATGCCCTAAATAGCCACAAACAGAACACCAATCAGGGAGGCGCTCATACCTCACTAGGAAGATCTGGCGTTTCTTTTCCCTAATCAGTGACACTACATTCTTCAATTGATTTCGGACATTCAGCTTGATCGTCACCCTGAAGAAGTTTCCCTCGAAATCTTGGGTCTTTGGCTCGGCGTAGACAAATTCTCCTATCTTCCCAGCCAAGGGTTTTTGAAGAGGGTAAAAACCATCTGGGAGGTCATGGATTTGAACCCAGAGTTCGATCGTCTCCAGAGGCATCGTAGATGGCTTAGAAAAACCATCATACTGCTGGATGACCACCGCGTTCCCCTTATAGTTCCACGGCCCATCAAGCATCACGCGCTCCCAATATCCAAGGCACTGAAATTGTAATGTGTATATATTATCACTGATCAAGGGGCGGATTTTAATCTCCTTAGCCAGATCCCACGCTACTCGCATAGTCTTGAAGAACCAAAACGGGATGTACTTCTTTGGGGTATGAACCCTAGCAACCGCCATCCAGCGCACAGCCTCCACCGGAGTTTCCACTTCCTCCTCCACCACCACGTCATCCAGATCATCCTCGGCAAGCCCTAGGGACTGCATCATTGCAGCAACCTCCTCTGAGTTCACGTCCGATCCAGAAACCTTGACCGCCATGATTCTCTGCCCTAACTGGTAGAAGGACATCGGCTAGGGGTAGCTATCAGGACTTCCGATCGCCCTTCCCCCGCAAGAGAGAGGAACGAAACCGCAGGTAGAATTGTCTCCACGACGATCGTCAGGCGCCGCCGGGACTAGAAAACCCTAACGTGAGGGAAAAATAATACTCCCTCCGATCCATATTACTTGTCTTAAAATGAATGTATCTAGATGCAGTTTAGTGATAGATACATCAATTTTAGGACAAGTAATATGAAACGGAGGAAGTAACATACATATTATTAACCGTTCTGCTATAATTGACAGCTTCTCGTAGCGCTGGAGGCCAGTTGGGAGAGGTGTGGCCCGTTTGGCACCAATTGGGCTGGTTGGAGGCATCTAATTCAGGCCCAGTGCATCGATTAATGTGGGGATAGGCTTACAGATTCACTGGAGATCTCTAGTTTATTGTTCTTGAGCGCGGAGGCAGCGAATCGTTTTCTTTGGCGATGGCAACACCTTGTAAATAGAGCGAACTTCTGATTCTCCAATCTGTGGAGCTGGGTCGCTGGTGCTTCGCGCTTTTGCACATGAATCGATCGTAGCTTCCTGAAGCTGGCTTCTCGTGGAGATTTCGTTTGTCTCGTATTCGCTTCAGGAATTTATGAAGCATAAAGCGGGAGGATATCAGAACAGGCCGTTAGAGTAGTACCGCTGCATGAGAGAGGAGCCATCTTTCTCTCTTTAGAAAAACTCCTTAATATTTGAACTTATGCATTTAACAGTACTTATATTTTATTTTTGTATTTATATTCTGCTTAGCTATTACTCCCTCCGTACCGGTTTATTAGGCCCAAAGACCATTTCTCTTATACCAAGGCACATAGTAATTTGCTCACATTAATCACTTCATGTCATTTTCAATGCACTCTCTCATATGCTAGTTTTCACATGCAGTCAATGAAAGAGCTTGCATGGAGTGTATTTATTTTCTAGCAATGGGACTAACAACAATAACTCCTCTTATAACCAATGTAAAAGGATACATGCATGCAACTTCTCAAGACGAGGCCTTATAAAAGGAACATGCTTATGCTGCTTAGGGGCCTAATAAACCGGAACGGAGGGAGTACATGTATGCACAAAATAGAATATGAATTTAAATAACTTGAGATAACCAATCACCAACTTCAAATTCAATTAAACAGAACTGAAAATTAGCATGATGACCAAAGCCTAGTATTGAGAAATTTTGAGAAAATTAAGTTGATGACCAAAGCTAAGGTGATGTCTCCACTCTCTCTACTCAACGCTGTTTTCGTCTCATATTGTCTCGCAACTATATTCTCGAGTAATAAATTAATGAAACAAAATCAAACTCACTTTTAGATTTTTTTCATCAATTGTTTTTAGATTTTTACTTAAAACATCTCTAAAAATAATTTATAATTAAGTATGCTAAGTTTCATAAAAAATCATAATTTAAAACATTAAATTATTTGTTAATTGTTCCCGCAGCAACACGCGGGGTATCATCTAGTTATTACAAAAGACATGAACCATATATAACACACATGGTTCACATGATGATGACCTCCATCAATAAAACTATGTTGTCGTCTCAAGACAAGCATCGGCTATCCTACTACGAATATTATTCATGGTATCTTCGTTCTCCTCCTTTTGAACAGGTCTGCTTGTGTTGGTGCCACCCCCCGTTGTAGCACTAGAGGCATATACTCATCATCGGCATCACATTTATCAAAAAAATGTCACTCAACTTGCCATCACAAATAAAATTATGCAATGCCATACAAGCAATGATTATATGCTTCTGTGTATGAGGTGAAAAACTTGGGACCCCTTTCAATATGCACCATTTCTGTTGGAGCACTCCAAAAGCACGCTCAACAACATTGCAAAGGGATGAATATGAAAAGTTAAACAACTTGTACTTCCCTTCAGGGGGACGGTGACGACGGACACGAAATTCTGGTAGATGATATGTACTCCCCTTAAAAGGAGCAAGGTAGCCAGTGCGATTTGGATTCCCATAGTCCACAAGATAGTATTTTTCTGAAAAAGAAAACGAAGTTAGTGTCACAAATAAAAAATAAAAAATGATGAAATTATTTATTATGATATACCTTTGGGAGGTAAGAAATGAATCAAAGTGCGCTAGCGCATGATTGAGGGCCCTTGTGTCATGTGCAGAGCCTGGCCAGCCCGTTGCCACACAGGTAAACCTCATGTTAAAGTCACGTATTGCAAGCACATTTTGAGATGTAAAACCATGCCGACATGTATGGTTTACCACCTCATCTGCGGGCAGTGAAACTGGAACATGTGATCCATCTATGGCACCAATAGCGCCTTTGAAATGAGGCCAGAAACGTTCTTCTTTAATCCTTTCATGATCGCACGCAAAATAGGATCTCTTCGGTTTTATAATATCTTTCGCTAACTTGCACAAACACACAACAAACATCCATACACTTTGTATGAACCATTCAAAGGGACCGTACAAAGCGGTTCTCAGTCTGAATGCTTGAGGGCCTCCAACAATCCATAACAACATGGCCAGTGACTCAACTGATGAAACATTAGTAGTTGACTTTAAACCATATGTACAAACAAGCAAACACTACTAGGAAAAACGCTACTAGTAGTGCCCCATAAATGGCTACTAGTAGCGCGCGGTGACGCACTACTACTAGCACGCTACAGCTAACTTTTAGTAGTAGCGCATGTTTGCGCGCGCTACTACTAGTTCGGATAGCAGTAGCTCCCCTCTTGTCCACGCGCTACTGGTAAATAGCAGCAGCGTCCTCTTTATTTGCGCACTACTACTATTAATTTCAAAAAACAAAAAAATCTCGTCGGTGTCCGTACTCTGGCAATCGCGCCGGTGGCCGCGGGGCAGTGTGAGGACGACAGCGGCTCTGTAGGGTGGCGAGGTTGTGCGCGATGGGGCGGTGAGGAGGAGGTCACCGGAGTAGGAGCACGTCAGGAGGAGGTCGCCAGAGTAGGAGCATCGTGAGGAGGAGGTCGCCGGAGTAGGAGCACCGTGAGGAGGAGGAGGTCGAGGAGGAGCACCATGAGGAGGAGGTCGCCGGAGAAGCACCGAGGAGGAGGTTGCCGGAGAAGCACCGAGGAGGAGGTCGCCGGAGAAGCACCGAGGAGGAGGTCGCCGGAGAAGCACCGAGAAGGAGGTCGCCGGAGAGGAGATGGAGTGGAGGAGGTCGCTGGAGGAGGACCACTTTGAGGAGGAAGAGGAGGTCGCTGGAGAGGAGGGGATGGAGTGGAGGAGAGGAGGAGAGGGAGTGGAGGAGATGAAGTGTGAGGAGTGGAGGAGAAAATGCGTGGTGGGGGTTTTGTTACCCCTGCCATGTCACTGATCCGCGAGAGGAGGGCTAGACCAATAGGAAACTGCCACATTAGACCTAGCAGTACCGCCCCTCTTGTACAGGCGCTACTTTTAAGTAGTAGTAGCGCCCCTCTTGTCCACGCGCTACTGTTTAGCCTCCACCTACTTTTTCGAATATTTTGGCCTCCAGATCTTAAAAGCATCGTAACTTTTTTTATGTTAGGTTTTTGAATATTCTAAAAATGTTCAACGGGGTTCACCCGGGTTGAATTTTGATATAACTTTTCGAGTAGATGATTTTTCATGTAAAAAACTTTTTCATCCGAGTTCGTATGCAAAAGTTATGTCCATTTTACAAATTAAAGAGAGATTTTGCAAAAAAAAAGTCGAAATTCATATTTTTCAATTTCCCTAACAACTAGACCACATATCACATGGGAATCTCATTTTTATTTTATTTTTTGACATTTCCATCATTTTCTTTTATTTATTCTAAAACTGAAAAGGCGGTCCAGGGGGGTGTATTTGTGTGTGTGTGGCCAGTGAAGACCACTTACTAGTAGCGCCCCTCTTGTACAGGCGCTACTGCTATCAACTTAGAACTAGCGCCCCTGACGAGGGGGTGACCCCACGATTCCTACGGATAAGCCTACCTGGTGTCCATGAAGACAGAAGGCCCATGAAGATACAGCCTCGGCCCGCTCGTTGGCACCGACGTAGGAGTCTACGACTCACAAGGAAGGTGCAAAGACCTGCCGTACGGAGCAAGCTAGGGTTAGGAAAGCTTACCTGTAAACGTAGATGAACTCCCGAGACCTAGCCCAGTATATAAGGGCTAGGAGGGGCGACACCAAAGACGACCGATATCATCTGTAACCCTAGCCTTTAGCGCTCTAGCCTTGGCATCCCCTGTAATCGCATCTCCCCCATTAATAATATCGAGCAGGAGCGTGCCTCCCTGTTTTCCGACGAGCTATCGTCCAACCTGTGCCTCTCATGACTAACCCAGGGTCCCTGACCATGGGATTTGCCGGGGTTGATCCCCGTCAATTGGCGCCGTCTGTGGGAACTACACAGGTTGGGATCACGATCTCGGCGGTCCCGTATTCAGCAAACTACAACTCAAGGGCAAGAACTAGATCTATCCCACTCGAAGGATTCAAGATCACGGCGGACATCTCTGCTACCCCATCAAGACCACTCGAGCTACAGTTGTGCTAGGACCGATACTACGGTAACAGCAAAGTGCAGCGTCAGCGCCGAAGGAATCGACGACTCAGAAGAAAGGCGAGGGGCCTCTACGAAGGAATTCCACTCGACGAACTGCGACGCGCAGCGGAGGACTCGCAAGTCTTTCGACAACCCACCACTGCCCGGGCACCCGCCGCACATCAAGACGATGACTACGAGATCGAAACCAGCGATCAGCAGAACCATCGCCAAGGAAGAAAGAATCGACGACCCAAAAGGCGCGCATGGGAGATCTACGGCGAGGCTCCAATAAGCGAGCCACGACACGCAGCCGCACAACCGACGACCGCTCGACGACACGCCGTCACACGAGCACCTGTCGTCAGTCAGGACAGCGACTCGGAGACACCGGTGGGCGAGTACTATAACCCAGATCGAAGGCCGGATGAATTCGCCAACCTCATCAAGAACCAAGACATGAGTCAAGGAATCGACAACGACCCCCGCTTCCATGAACACCCGGAGGATCACGACCAAATCTTCAGAATCTCAAGACGGAAGAGGCACGCCGGATCTAGAAAACTCACGGCTAGAGAGCAGCTGGCAGGACCCTGCACGATCCACAGCTTCGAGGACGACTGGGGACGCGTCAGGTCGGGTCACACTTTGAGAGACTGCCGCCTGTTCAACGAGCTAGCCGACGACCTCAAGAAGGAGAAGCAGAAAGAAGACAGGCGCAACCGACGACCCGAGCAACCGCCGCCCTCAAGCCCGGAAGGACGTCACAGCCCGCTGCAAGAGCAGGTGCTCATGATCCAGGAAGGAAGGGTACCGCAAACACGAAGCGATGCCTACACCCTGCAAGCTAGAGCAGCCGAGAGCATAAACATACTCGAAGTCTACCAGCTACATGATACGGAGACCAGCATCACGTTCTCACAGGATGACCATCCACCCGCAATCCCAAGACCAGGGCACGCACCCCTGGTGCTCGATGCACAGATCGGAGGGTACGGCATGGATAGGGTCTTCATGGACGGAGGCAGCAGCATGAACATCATCTTCGCCAGCACCCTGCAAAAGATGTTGATCCCACGATCAGTATGGAGAAAATCGAGCATCAAGTTACACGGTGTAGTCCCAGGAGAAGCAGCCACATCCCTCGGAGTCATCGAACTCGAAGTCGTCTTCGGCAACCGACGCAACTTCGCAAATCACGCCCTCGAGTTCGAGGTACTCGACTGGCAATCGCAGTACCACGCCATATTGGGACGGCCAGCATTCGCGCAGTTCATGGCGGTCCCACACTACGCCTTCCTCAAGCTCAAGATGCCAGGATCTGCAGGAGTCCTCACGATCAACGGAAGCTTCATCAAGTCAGATCAATGTGATCGTGACTTCCACAGAATCTCCGACACATTCGGAGCTGAACAAGAACTCAGAGAAATAGCCATGGTGACGGACAAGAGTGCCCTCCGATGGGTGAACCAAAGCGAATCCAAGGAGTACGGACGCGACTTCAGCATCGACAGCGACACAGTCATTCACCAAGTGCACCCGACGGACCCGGACAAAACTGTTCGCGTGTACGCCCACCTACCAGAGGAGCAGGCAACGGCTCTCGTCGCGTTCCTTCGCGGCGAGTGGGAAATATTCGCCTGGTGCCCAGCCGACATGCCTGGGATACCACGAGAATTCGCGGAACACGCCCTACGCATCAAGAAAAACACGAAGTCGGTGAAGCAAGCGCTGAGAAGATTCTCGGAGCCCAAGCGCAGAGGAATCGGAGAGGAAGTCAACTGGTTACTCGACGCCCAGTTCATCCGAGAAACGAAGAAAGCCACCTGGATAGCCAACCCAGTGCTGGTGCCCAAGAAAGACACGACTGTGCTGCGCATGTGTGTCGACTACGGACCAGTCAACAAGCATTGCCCGAAGGACCACTTCCCCTGCCTAGAATCGATCAGATAATCGACTCGACAGCAAGGTGCGACCTACTTTCCTTTCTTGATGCTTACTCGGGATACAACCAGATCAGGATGAAGGAAGAAGACGAAGAGCACACATCGTTCATCATCCCCTACGGCGTATTCTGCTACAAGACCATGCCCTTCGGGCTAAAAAACGCAGGCGCCACTTACCAGTGAATGATGCAGGCCTTCCTGAAGGAGCAAATCGGAAGAAACGTGCAAGTCTACGTGGACGACATCGTCATCAGGACCTACAAAGCAGCCACACTACTCGACGACCTGCGCGAAACCTTCGCGGCGCTCAACAAATACAGAATCAAGCTCAACCCAAAGAAGTGCGCATTCGGCGTACCGGCGGGGAAGCTGCTTGGCTATATGGTCTCTGCACGAGGAATCGAGGCAAACCCTGAGAAAGTCCAAGCCATCACCCAAATGCAAGAACCAACCGACGTCAAAGGAGTACAGCAGCTCACGGGAAAACTCGCAGCCCTAAGCCGCTTCATCAGCAGGCTGGGAGAACGCACGCTGCCTTTCTATCAGCTACTCAGGAAAGTAGAGAAATTCGAGTGGACGGAGGAAGCCCGACAAGCATTCGCGGACCTGAAGAAGACACTCTCGACCCCCACCAATCCTAGCAGTACCCAAGGAACAAGAGAAGCTATACCTCTACGTGGAAGCACGTAACAGTGTAGTAAGCACAGCGCTCGTTGTCGAACGCGCAGAAGAAGGCAAGGTCCAGAGCATCCAGAGACCAATCTACTACCTCAGCATGCTCCTGACCAAATCCGAGCAGCGGTACCCGCACTATCAGAAGCTACTATTGGCCATCGTCATGACCTCAAGAAAAGTGTCCCACTACTTCGACGAGCACCCCATCACAATCGTGAGCAGCGCACCACTCGCTGACATACTCAACAACCCTGGAGCGACTGTACGAGTCGCCGAGTGGAACATTGAGCTCAGCCCACGGGACCTGCAGTTCAAGCACCCAACAGCCATCAAAGCCCAAGTACTCCCAGATTTCCTGGTCAAGTGGACGGAGGTTCAGACACCAAGCCCTCCAGACCTATCAAGTTCATGGTCAATGTTCTTCGATGGGTCCAAGAGACAGCAAGGAGCTGGGGCAGGAGTTGTGCTCATCTCCCCTAAAGGAACAAAGTTGAAATATGTCCTCCAGATCAACTTCAGTCACGCCTCCAACAACGAAGCAGAAACGAGGCACTCCTCCATGGCATGCGCATGTCCAAAACATGCGGAGCCACTCGCCTCATAATTTACGGGGACTCCAATCACGTCGTCCAGCAGACGATGAGAAACTGCAACGCAATAGCCGACAACATGGCGACCTACCAGGAGCTCTACAACGCACTCGAAGGAAATTTCGACGGGTGGGAGCTCCATTACATCACAAGGGACAACAACACAGAAGTTGACGAACTCGCGAACATCGGTTCGACCCGAGGACCAATACCACCCGGCGTTTTTCTCGAAAGCATCAGCCGAAGATCCATCAAGGTACAGGCAGCAGCACCTGAAGCAGTCGCAGACGGCGAGGACGCCACAGACCTGGCGCAGGTGGCAGCAGCCACCCCATCAGAAGGCACAAGCACCAGTACACTCGACAGCACAGCCCCGACAGAGCTCGAAGGACTTGTCTGGGCAAAACCGTTCCTCCGATTTCTAATCGAAGGTACGCTACCGCAAGACGTGGCCGAAGCACGACGCATCAGCCGACGATCCAAGGCGTTCACGGTGATCAACAAACAACTATACAAGCGTAGCATCACCCAGATACTCCAAAGGTGCATCGACGAAGAGGACGGCAAAGCCCTACTGCTCGAAATCCACGAAGGCACCTGCGGACACCACACGAGCAGCAGAGTACTCGTGTCCAAAGCATTCCGAGTCGGGTTCTATTGGCCCACAGCCATGAAAAACGCAGAGGAAATCATGTGACGCTGTGTCGCCTGCCAGAAATTCGCCAACAGGCCACACGCTCCCGCCTCAGAACTCAAGACCATACCACTATCCTAGTCGTTCGCCACCTGGGGACTCGACATGGTGGGCCCACTCAAGAAATAATCAAAGGGCGGAAGGACACACCTTCTCGTCGCAGTCGACAAGCTCACTAAATGGATCGAAGCAATACCCATCACCAGCTCCACAGCCCTCACGGCTGTCAACTTCATCAAATCGATCATCTTCAGGTTCGGAGTGCCGCACAACATCATCACGGACAACGGCACGAACTTCACAGCCGTAGAATTTTAGAACTTCTGCGAAGCATTGGGCATCAAAATCAATTATGCATCAGTCGCGCACCCGCAGTCCAACGGCCAGGTGGAAAAGCAAACGGCCTTGTATGCGGGGGAATCAAGAAACGGCTCCTCGCACCACTCGAGCAAGCCGCCGGCAACTGGGTAGAAGAACTCCCTGCGGTATTATGGAGCCTGCGAACCACACCAAACACCGCGACCCAGTACACACCCTTCTTCATGGTGTACGGGGCAGAGGCAGTCCTACCACACGACCTCAAGTTCGGAGCACCTCGGGTCACCGGGTACGAAGAAGAAGAAGCAGAAGAAGCACTGCAAGACGACAAAGATACGGCAGACGAAGCAAGAGATACAGCCCTAGAAAAATCAGAGGGGTACCAGGACAAGCTATGCACCTACCAAAGCAGTCGCTTGCGCACTAGAACTTTCAACAAAGGTGACCTAGTCCTACGGCTGATACAAGAGAAGGTCCATAAACTTGCCCCCCAATGGGAAGGACCATATATAGTCTCAGAAGTCATCGGAGGTGGCGCCTACAGGCTGAAGAACCCGAAGACAGACGAGGACGTGGGAAACCCATGGAACGTACCAAACTTGCGGCTGTTCTATCCATAGTCCCCATCGGTCAGACATGACTGGCAACTCATGTAGCTGCTCGACCGCAATAAAGAAAATGTTGCCAAAATACTGCCATCTCAAAGCACTCGGGGGCTTAAGAACAAAATCCCCCCGAGAGACGCTATTGCCTACGCGATCTCAACCAAAAATCACTTGGGGGCTTAAGAATAAAATCCCCCCGAGAGACGCTATCGCCTACGCGATCTCAACCAAAAAAGCACTCGGGGGCTTAAGAATAAAATCCCCCCGAGAGACGCTATCGCCTACGCGATCTCAACCAAAAAGCCCTCGGGGGCTTAAGAATAAAATCCCCTCGAGAGACGCTATCGCTACTCAAGCGATCTTAAACACAAACACTCGGGGGCTCGAGCACAAAAACTCGCCCCCAAATACTCTATCATCGCTCACGCGACCTCTACATTCAAGTACTCGGGGGCTCAAGCACCATCTCCCCCCGAAGACCGCTCGCGCAGCCTGAAGCTTAAAAAAGAAACACCCGGCTAGCCCCACCTGCCGAGAGCAGGGATCGAAAGACATGGCCACAATCAAACGGAGCACCAAGTACTCTGAAGAAACTTTGGAGGAAGCACAGGACACAGACTCATTTAGTCTTCACCCGATCGCCAACGATCACCTAAAGAGTCGGGGGCTACTCCCATCGGGAGCGCTGCCGCGCACCCGATAAAAGATAGAAACTAACGACAAGGGAAAAAAATTAGCCTACGCTCGACCCTCCGACTCAAGCGTAGCCTCGGGGGCTACTCCCATCGGGAGCGCTGTCGCGCACCCGATAGAACACACAGTACAAAGTTTGGACGGACTCGAAGACAGCTCTCGATCGCAAAGGACTCGAACACAACTCTCGGTTACAAAGAAATCGAAGACAGCTCCTGATCGCCAAGGACTTGAACACAGTTTTCGGTTGAATAAGGCCCAAATATAAATTCCATTGCAAAGGATCAAGCACAGTTTACATCATAAAGGATCATTTTAAGTACAAAAGGACTCAACTACATTTGGATAGAAGGCAACTCCTGTTACAAGAGGGAATCACCCAAGGAATTATGACTTCTACATGTGTGCCCATGAGGGGTAATCGACTCTAGTACAAGGGCATCATCACAGACAAAGGAGGGGTTGAAACAGCAGGCTCATGATGTCAATGACATAAAAAAAAGTGAAGCTCGACTTATTTGTTGATGCTCCACCAGCTTCTTCTCCTGCTCCACCAGCTTCTTCTCCAGCTGCAGTTGCATGCCTTCTTCTCCGGATGTGTAGCCTCTTCCCCGAGTTGCCAGCGAAGATGAGGCCGCCTCCAGTTCTACAAGGTCGCTTGGCGCGCTCGTTTAACCGATGGCTTGACATCCAGGTCCTCTTCAGAGCCAGAGGAGGAAGCAGTTGAAGACGGCTCACCACCACCACCTGAGGAGTCGCCAGAAGATGGAGTTGTAGAAGATGCAGGCGTAGGACTCCTCGACCTTGTGGAGCTGTCGCTGCTCGACTCCTGCCAGTGTGGATCAATGCTATTTCCGCTCGGATCGAACGCGTGGACAGTGACAGTGCTTTCACCGTCAAAACGACAGCTGGGCATATCGCCATCTCGCAGATTCAACCGCCGAGCAAACAAACTCCAACCAGAGCCAAGAAAAATCAAGCGGGAACTATCAACTTCCAAGTCAACATAAGAAGGAGATCGACAGCTCCCTTGAAGATGCAGAAGCAAGCCATCTAAGCCACGTTCAGAGACAATGGCGGAAAAAGCAGAAGGAAGAAGCACGCGACTGGCGCTCCGGCCATGAACATGCAAAAGAAAATCATAGTGCCAGAAACCCTCCTCCAAGGAAGAGGAAGAAGGCACTGGCGCCTCACCATGGCGACCACCACGGCATGAGCGTGGTGCACGGACACCACGTCCACGACCAGCACCCCGCCTAGGAACCATGAGAAGAAGAAGAGAAGAAGGAAGAGGCAAAGGAGCAAGCTAGATGGAGGTGAACCGCAATGGAAGAGAACGCCTTATTTATAGAACACAAAACCTCCCAGCACGGATAAGCCGAGACGACAGCAGCAATTAATTCAAAAACCAAACGTCGCAGACGTCTCAGATTCCAAGCCCAAGATGCTTTCCCACGGGACGCACTGTGCATGAGACGCGTCAACTCACGCGCGTTTCCAACGCGCGTCTTGGAAACCCAACCAGCGCCGGCCGCACGCCACAGCGGTCATCATTATGACCGGACATGAAGACGTGACGGTTCACTGGCGAGGCATCCCTGACAGCCATCAAGCAGAGGCATCGTTATCCTGACAAGAGGCGAAGAAAACCAACGGACATCAAGGCTCAGAGATTCCATCTTTTAGATTTTTTTTCCCGATGAAGAAAAACATCTTACTACCATCGGGAGCGTACATCATAAGAGTCCCGGGTGCTCCCTCACCTAAAGGTCAGCAATGTGCTCGAGTGACCACTCGCACTCATGAGAGTCTCGGGTGCTCCCTCAACCCGACGCAAGACAAACATGCATTCGCCAAGATCATACGGCGCTAAGAGTCTCTGGTGCTCCATCACCTCAAGAGCCGAAATGGCATTCGAGTGACTACTCGCGAAAAAAAACCCCGTTTGAGCACTCGAAACAAGCTCCACGGGTGAATGAGTGAACAGCTCGCTTGATGTTTTGTTCCAAGCGGGTGCAATGCTATAAGGCTCCGCGCCTCAAAAAAACACATTCCTGGAACACGATACACTGTGCCCAGATGCCACGCAAGATTAGCGTGTAGGTAAGACCCCGCTGCGAAGTTCGGCCGGACCATCGGGAGCGTACATCATAAGAGTCCCGGGTGCTCCCTCACCTAAAGGTCAGCAATGTGCTCGAGTGACCACTCGCACTCATGAGAGTCTCGGGTGCTCCCTCAACCCGACGCAAGACAAACATGCATTCGCCAAGATCATACGGCGCTAAGAGTCTCTGGTGCTCCATCACCTCAAGAGCCGAAATGGCATTCGAGTGACTACTCGCGAAAAAAACCCCCGTTTGAGCACTCGAAACAAGCTCCACGGGTGAATGAGTGAACAGCTCGCTTGATGTTTTGTTCAAAGCGGGTGCAATGCTATAAGGCTCCGCGCCTCAAAAACACACATTCCTGGAACACGATACACTGTGCCCAGATGCCACGCAAGATTAGCGTGTAGGTAAGACCCCGCTGCGAAGTTCGGCCGGACCATCGGGAGCGTACATCATAAGAGTCCCGGGTGCTCCCTCACCTAAAGGTCAGCAATGTGCTCGAGTGACCACTCGCACTCATGAGAGTCTCGGGTGCTCCCTCAACCCGACGCAAGACAAACATGCATTCGCCAAGATCATACGGCGCTAAGAGTCTCTGGTGCTCCATCACCTCAAGAGCCGAAATGGCATTCGAGTGACTACTCGCGAAAAAAACCCCCGTTTGAGCACTCGAAACAAGCTCCACGGGTGAATGAGTGAACAGCTCGCTTGATGTTTTGTTCCAAGCGGGTGCAATGCTATAAGGCTCCGCGCCTCAAAAACACACATTCCTGGAACACAATACACTGTGCCCAGATGCCACGCAAGATTAGCGTGTAGGTAAGACCCTGCTGCGAAGTTCGGCCGGGCTGGGACTTGCCGAAGAGCGATTTCACTCCCAAACTTTTCCATGCGCTGCGCATGATAGAAAAAGCCGGGCGGACACGCCTTAGGCTATGCACATTACTGGCGGCAAATGAACACCGTAAGACCTGAAGCGGCCGGACTTTTGCTCAACACCAGTGTTCCAAGCTCACGTCGAGGGACGTGGGTTTGATTGAGCTACTGTGGTATTTTCCCTAGTGCAATTCACCAAGGCTCGACCAGTCGACTCCTTGGGCCCTTTCAGCTTAGCATCCCTCGAAACAGGTTTTGTCATGGCCACCAGACTGCCAGCGACCCGCGGATGAACCACGCATACCAATAACCGACAAATGAATGTACTCGAGTCCCTGCGCGACTCTTCGAGTCCCCCAGGCACTCGGGGGCTACTAACGAGGGGGTGACCCCACGATTCCTACGGATAAGCCTACCTGGTGTCCATGAAGACAGAAGGCCCATGAAGATACATCCTCGGCCCGCTCGTTGGCACCGACATAGGAGTCTACGACTCACAAGGAAGGTGCAAAGACATGCCGTACGGAGCAAGCTAGGGTTAGGAAAGCTTACCTGTAAACGTAGATGAACTCCCCGAGACCTAGCCCGGTATATAAGGGCAAGGAGGGGCGACACCAAAGACGACCGATATCATCTGTAACCCTAGCCTTGAGCGCTCCAGCCATGGCATCCCCTGTAATCGCATCTCCCCCATTAATAATATCGAGCAGGAGCGTGCCTCCCTGTTTGCCGACGAGCTATCGTCCAACCTGTGCCTCTCATGACTAACCCAGGGTCCCTGACCATGGGATTTGCCGGGGTTGACCCCCGTCAGCCCCTCTTGTACAGGCGCTACTAGTATGGCATGTCCCAGAGCGCACCGTCAAGACCACTTAGTAGCTGCGTGGGTTTATACCGTGCGCTACTACTATCAACTTACCAGTAGCGCCCCTTTTGTACAGGGCGCTACTGTTAAGTAGCAGTAGCGCCCCTTTTATACAGGCACTATTTCTAAAGGCCTAGCAGTAGCGCTCCTCTTGTGCGGGGGGCTACTGCTAATTAGCAGTAGCGCCCATTTTTTTAGGGCTCTACTGTTAAGCCTCTACCTATAAGATTTTTCCTAGTAGTGAAATTATGATGTGCCACGAAAACGTCGGTGCTCATCCCAAACATTTTATAAAAATATTTGGGTCGACTATGACACTCCATGACCTATTCAAGTCCACTTTGTTGGGAAAATCTATATGTTTTGTTCAAATACCGCTTAGACCCTAGGTTCTCCATAATAATGGCTTGCTTAGCAAGTTTAGCTAATAGTTTCATTCCTTCATGTCCCTTTATGGCCATTTCTTCCATGGTTGCATCCATCTATACAAGAATATAAAATTTTAACATATTCAATGTCAAGAACATAGAGAAAATTAGTAACAACAAAATTATATTGTAACAATAGAAGCAAATAATGTTTCACTACACAAAAAGTATAGTTCACAAAGAAAGCAAATATGGTTTACAACGAAAGCAAAGATGGTTCTACATAAAAAAATCACTACACGTGCTTCATCATCTCCTTCTCATGCTCCCTCTCCAGAAAATCATGGCTTATTTCTGTTCTTTCAAGAACATTGAAGATTTCCTAAAGTCAGGCTTCACTATAAGAGTGACGGTTGTGTGCATGAGAGCAGTTTTTTTCTTGGACACCGCATTATTTCACCATCTTCATGACCTCTGAAATGGTAGGAACTTGATTGATTGGAGGAGCTGATGATGCTTGGCGCTAGAGGTTATCTTCTCCACTCCACTTTCTATCTTCTCGCATGTCTGCTTGTACAATCGATAAAACAAACTCTTCTCATCCTTCTCCTCATTTGCAGTTGAAGATTTTTAATTAAACCATTGTAGTTTCAGTTTTAGTAGTATGGAAGTTTTAGTTTTTAGACCATAACAATTCTATTAATTATATCATGGAAAATTTAATTAGACCATGTTCGTTTTATTTGTTGGTAGTATGGCAATTCTTATTTCTTTATAACATGGAAATTTTATTAATTAAATCATGGCAATTTTTTATGTGCCACAACTTTTTATTTTGGTATATATTGGGTGTTTGATAGCCTACATTTTTTTTTCGCTCCCTCATATGTGCCTCAACTGGGCATGGCTGAGGTGATACATGGCAAAAACCATGTTATGCACTACGTTTGATAGCCTATTCAAGGCTTCCCTGCATTATAGAAATGATTTGTGACCAGCATTTGATAGCCTAAGTTGGCTAGCGTGATGCACTATAGCGTTTTGTAGGAACTCACAGTGTTTGGTTGCATACATTCGCACTGAAGTGTCATGATTAAGAGCTAATGGATACACGTGAATAGAATTTATGGACAGGTCAGTGTTGTGCTCATTAACATTCAATTGTTTGCACTTTAATGAGTTGTGCACTTTAATGAGTTGTTTGCTCAGTGTCGCAACCACATGTGGCACTCCAACGAGTTGTTTGCTCAACGCCACCACTCCACCACCTTGTAAGCCAACCATTATCCATTGTGCTCATGACCGATCGATGATGTCTCATGATCGTTTAGTTGTAGTAGTACTCAAACAGATCACACATATGCATTTGTATAGTCCAGTAAAAGGATGTAGATCTACCTCATCAATGATTGTCGAAATTAAAAACATGTAATACAAAAGTCGTGTGAAACAACGAAATGAAGGTAGTGGTGAAAGAAATACTCAAACGATCGATCGTGTGCCATGAATTTGACCAAATCCGTCTAAAATAGTTCCAAACATAAACATGAAATTGGTAGGCTGAATTGAACCACGGCGCCGATGTGCAACTTTTTCGTGTAAAGGTTAACTCGAATCGAAGCGCCTTGTGCAAATTGGAAGGGATTTGATGAAAAGATTAAGGGAGGGGAGCTTAGAGGGGAACACATGCAAACTTATGTACACATTGTGCCTAGCATAGAGAAGATCCAACGTAACTGCACGAGGACACTCACCAACGTCGGTAAGACCGCATCGCTAGAGCCTGGCACACTATAGAAACGACAGAATCGAGCATTTCCAATGGACCTGGTTGTGGGGTGCTTTAAGTTCCGTGTGGATCGACATTTATATACAATGCAGGCTAACAAACGAGCCAAACCTGCATCCAGACCTGTTTGGTAGGTATGCAGGGTACCAAACGCGTCCATAGTAATCTTGGATATGTCAAAGTTTACCTCTTTTTTTGAATGTTCACCGGGGGGAGAGATTCCCCACCTGAATATATATAAGGACAAGTCCTCAGTTACATCAAGAGAGAGATTGCAGTTTGGAATTAAAGTACAGGAGTCAGGCCCTAGTGGCATTCTAGCAAAGATATTTTTTAATCTAAGTAACCAGACAGTTTGCTTGGCGGGGTGGAGTTCATCTCTGAAGACCAATGCATTCCGAGAGTCCCAAAGTTTCCATAGAATCACCAGAGCCATCGTAGGCCAGATGGTGGGATCTAGAGAGGTCAGGGATGGAGTGTCCCAGATCAACTGTAGGTCATGAGGAGGGAGGATGTCCAAGGCAGCCCAAACCTAAACCGAGAATGAACATTGCAGAATCAGATGGCTGGCGTCTTCAACTGGGTCACCGCATCGAGGATAGGAAGCATCATTTGCCATGTGTTTGCGCTTCATGTTCCCTTTCATGTTGAGCCTATCTCTCATCAGAAGCTAGGCAAAGATCTTTACTTTGATAGGCACTTTGGATGACCAAATGAAGCCGTGGTTATCAACCGGTTGAGGACCAAGAGAGATAATCTTGTAACCGTTTCTTGGGGAGAATTGCAGCCCGTGAATCAGTGATCGCTCATTTGTTCGGTCTATCGACGGGAAATCCTGCAAAATAGAGAAGACAACGTCGAGGTCTTGCGATGCCGCATCAGTTAGGCGGCATTGTAGGTTAGATAATAAACCCATCTCCCCACTCAATATCCACTAGGACTGTGTCATCAATGGAATGGGAGAAGAGATCACTAGTAGAAAAAGGCCCATTTGTCCCGGTTCCAGAGGCCCATTTGTCCCGGTTCCCGAACCGGGACTAAAGGGTCGTTACTAATGCCCAAAACCTTTAGTCCCGGTTTGCCCACGAACCAAGACAGATTGGCCACCACGTGGCCGCTGCTGCTTGCCCAGGAGGGAAGGCCTTTTGTCCCGGTTTGTTTCACCAACCGGGACCAAAGGATATCCACGCGGCAGCATTTCAGCAACAGGGTTTTTTTAAAGGGGGAGGTTAGGGGGTTTTGCAGGGTTAATTTAGGGGTTTCATATATTGTTTTAACTAGCTAATAAAGAGAGGTGTGTACTCTCTTATCTCCGTGCTTGGTCGACGCTACGTACTATACATATAGAGAGGACTCGACACGCTAGCTAGCTAGTAAGAAAATGAAGAAACCATTAATATAAGTACAGAAGGTCATCATGAATATATATATATATATATATATATATATATATATATATATACAGAGAGAAGTGATCGACCTCTCCTTCCCCGAGATATTGGTCGATACAACAAGTTTTCGTATATCTATCCCTAACATATGAACTCAATTTCCACATCTCATCTCAAGTTCCATATGGAATTCTCCTTTCTTATCGATGACGTGGTCAAGAAAGAATCCCGCCAATTCCTCTTGAATTTCTTTAATGCGATCTTGTGGTAGGACTTCTTCCTGCAGCTCCCAAAGCTAATTTGAAGAAGGGGGTCAATACATGCATATATATATGAATTAAATTCAACACAAAATTGTGAATATTTTTGCTTACGCACATCAAACTCTCTTTTAGAGTAGCCGGCCTGCTTAGAGATCATCGCATTGTAGATGTACTCGCAAACGTAGTATCCACATAGATTAGTCCATTCTGGCTGCAACAACCACTTTACGAGAAATAGAGGTCAATCAAACTGATAATCAAGCATTATAAATGGTATTGATGAAACGACTAGCTAGAATCAATGGGAGATGCCCAGAACTAGCTAGTAGTACTTACTTTCGGGTATGAAAATTCCAGTTCCTTCGGCAGTCTCAAAGCTTTTTTGGTGAACTATTTCCAAACCCTGCCATATACAAAGAAAATAATTATTACCTGATATCAGAAAATGAACAAAGTTGCCGATATATGATCGATTGAACTTACTTCGCGAGCACGTCAGTGATCTCCACATACTACGTGCGATCTTTTCGTCTTGAGTCTAAGGCGGTTACTACTCCCTTCTCAAGTTGAATCTCTAGCAGAATAAAGTGGAAGCTGCGCACGCATGCATAACTCATCAATTACATTACTATAACCTCGAATATTAAGGAAAACCGAATATGCACAAGACAGTATAACACTCACTCGAAGTTGTAAGGAAAGATTATTTTTTCTTTGTTTTGATTTTTAAGCAACGATTTAAGCAAGTTGGCATCGGTTCTTTTGGGATCATTTTTAACCTCAAATGGATCAAAGATATTTATGTTAATGAACCCAATATTGTAGATTTCTTTTTTCTTGCATTCGACGATCTTCAATCTGCATGATATAGAGGATAAATTATTTGTACATGCAAGAAAGAGTTGAGATGTATATAGAGACTTAATTAAAGAAGTAGTACTTACAGACAATAGCAAGTGACGATAACTTTATCGATGGCCATTTGATTGTAAAGCTGGAATAATTCCTCAAATGGAACAAGCAACAGATCAATTCCAACGAGGTCATGCTCATCCTCTTTAACTTTAAGCGGCAAACTATCAATATCAGACGACTTGCAGAAATCCATGTACCACTCATGGAGTCTTCGCATCATCGTTGTTAGAGGAGGATCACCAGGTTTGACGAGAGGATACCCGTACCGGTATTTGTGTTCTTCCACCTCCAATGGATCAAAATGTGCATCATCAGGCATGTAATCACCAATATTAGTATCGTCACCATCCCCGGAGGATTTAAGTCGACGACGATATCGCTAGACACCTTCAACGGGGGGCAAGATTGGTTCGCCTGTTCGCCGAGCTAGGGAACTATTTTCCCTGTTGTAATTCTTTGTGCTTTTTGTCAGTTGCAGTGGTTGCAGACCGGCGCGCTGCTTGCGCTGTCTTTTTAAGAGTGCGGACACGGTTGTCATTCAGCGGAGCCGATGGTGGTCGCATCAGGGCATCCACGGTGCGCTTCAATTTCTCCGGATCTATCTTCTTCTTCGGAGGTGGATTTTTTTTTTCTTTGTTAAAAAGGCAGCTACTTCTTCTTTAACGATCTTCTCGTTTTCCTCCACGCTCTTCTCGTATGGTAACTTCTCAAGAGGCTTGAGAGATGATGGACCGTATTTGTATGGCCACCCGGCGGCGCTGGATGTACCGCTAGACGTCGGAGCAGCCGGAGCGGCGGCGGCAGCTCTCTTCTTCCCTTGCTGACAAGTCGGAGGAGGAGGTGGGATGATCGAATGCGTCGGCGCAGGCGGAGAAGGAGGCGGAGGAGGATGTGTACGAGAAGGTGGGCTGATCGGACGCGCCGGCGCAGGCGGAGAAGGAGGCGTAGGAGGAGGCGGACGAGGAGGCAGAGAAGGAGGCGTGCCCTGATCACGCGCCGGAGGAGGAGGCAGAGGAGGAGGTGGGACCTGATCACGCGCCGGAGGAGGAGGCGCCGTCCAGTTTGGAAGCTTGATTAATTCCTTCCGCCATAGATATGAAGACTTCAGAGCCTGACCCAGGTGAATTTCCCCTTCACCGGTAGGGTAGTGTATGGCATAGACCATCACAATGGCATAGCCTTGTGGAATCGAGCTCCTCATATCCCTCAACTATTTCATCGACCATCACAATGGCATAGCCTTGTGGAATCGAACCGCAGTGAAAAGTTCTGTCGGGTCGAGGAAGTGCAACATGGCCGACGGCCGCCTTGGGTGTGAGGTGCTGAAATTTCGCCAGAAGGTGGCAATCTTGAGACTCCGTGATAGCATCCACGGGGTAGCTGGGAGCCGTCAACTCAGGCTGCACAATGAGCTTGGTGGAAGCCACGCTACTTCTTCGCTGAGATGGCGGGGTAGCTTCTCGGGTATCTTCTTCAACTTGATGCCTCTCCTCTAGAGCTTTTACTCTTGCATTCAGCTGCTTCATTTCGCTAAGCTCCTTTTTCCTCTTCCTCTCCCGGCTTCAGTAACCGTCTGCGTCGGGAAATCCATACTTCCACGGAAGGGAGCCTGTCGTGCCTCGTGTTCGTCCTGGGTGCTCCAGATTCCCGAGGGCCTTTGTGAGCTCATCGTTCTCTCTGAAGGGAATGAATGTCCCTTCCCGCGATGCGGCGAATAATTTCCGAAGCTTTTCTATCGGTAGGGTCAATTGTTTGTTCGTCCAAACGCACTTCCCTGTTTCGGGGTCCAATGTTCCCCCAGCCCCGAAGAACCAAGTCATTGCACGGTCTGACCAGTTCCATGTCTCTGGTATGATCCCTCTGTCAAGCAGGTCCTTCTCAGCCTTCTCCCACGACGGGAGGGCTTTGAGGTAGCCACCTGACCCCGTGCGATGGTGAAGCATCTTCTTTGCAGCATTTAGCTTGTTTGTCTCTGACATCTTCTTACTCTTCTCCGATGTTTGTGGGCCACGAATGCAGGCCAATCATGTTCTATCTTCTCATATCGGCCCTTGAATATTGGAGTCTTCTTTTTGTCGACAAAGTTTCTTTTCAAGTCATTCTTCCACCTCCTGAATAGTTCTGCTATCTTCTTAAGAGCACGAGTCTTGATCAATCGCTCTATAACTGGCTTTTCCGGATCCTCCACTGGCGGTAGGGTGAAATTTTCCTTCAACGAGGTCCAAAGATCATCTTTCTGTCTATCGTTGACAAAAGACACTTCAGGGTCTCCGCTCTTCGGCTTATGCCCTTGCTGGATGCTGATCGGGATCTCCCTAACGAGGACCCCGCACTGAGCAGCAAAGGCGTCCTTGGTCCGAATGGGTTGAATCGGTTGGCCATTCCCGGTGATCTCGGTGATCGTGAACTTTTCATCTGGGCACAACTTTTTTTTCGGGCCTCGTCTCGTTACCGAAGTTTGGCTCGATCCGGATCCGGAGGGCTAGAAAAGAAAAAAGAAGAAACAATTAATGCATCAATTCAATTAGCTAGTCTCATCAGCACAGGCTGTATTAATATCTATACCTCGTCGGACTTTGCAACAGCTCCTTCCTCCGTTCGTTCATCGTAGTCGTCATCACGGTCTACTTTTTCATCCTTGGAGCCTGCTTCACTCTCTCCTTCCAGACCATCGGTGTTGTTCAGATACGACAAGACATCACCTCCTTCCTGGAGGTTGTCGCCCACCAACGGTCCCGGTCCTCCTTCCTGGATGTCGTCGCCCACCAATGTTGTTCCTCCTTCGCGGATGATTTCACCCATAAAGTCTTCTTCTTATAAGTTTCTTTGACCACCATCCATAGTTTCTGCAAAATATTACAACATGCCCCGGTTACTTCGGCTAATGATGAAGCCATGGATTTCTTCAATCGACCCTCGACCCCTCGACGACCCTCAAACCCTCGGCGACCCTCGACCCTCGACCTCTCTCGGACGTGACCCTCGACCGGCCTAGATATATCCCAACCCTCGAACCCTTGACCCTCGAGCTCGACGACCCTCGAACCCTCGACCCCTCGACGACCCTCGAACCCTCGGCGACCCTCGACCCCTCGACGAACCTCGACCCTTGACCTCACTCGGTGACCCTCAATCCTCGATCGGCCTAGATATATCCCGACCCTCGAACCCTCGAGCTCGACCTCTCTCAGTGACCCTCGACCCTCTATGTACCGACGCGTATAGTTTCTGACCCTCGACCGCACGGCGATCCTCGACACCCTCGCGTTCTCGATTTTTAAAAAAAGAGGAAGAAGAAAAAATAAGAGGAGAATTATAAGAAGAAGGAATAGAGAGGAGAAGAAGAAAAAATACGGTTCTATTTTTTCTTCTTCTCCTCTCTATTCCTTCTTCTTCTCCTCTTATTTTTTCTTCTTCCTCTCCTCTTCTTCTCCTCCTTCTTCCTCTTCTTATTTTTCTTTTTCCCTATCTTTCTTTTTCTTTTTCCTTCTCTTCCTCTTTTCTTATCCCCCAACACTAGAACATTTTAACTTATTAAATTGAGACTAATTATAAAACAGAAAAAATATGATGAACAAAAAATAATTTATATTTTCTTCTTTTCTCTGTTCTCTTTTAATTTTACTTTTTTTGCTTTTCTTTTTTTCTCCCCCACTATAGCTAGAACACATTTTAACATGCACAATTAGAAAAAAATTGATGAGCACACGCGGCCATGGCCGTGGCCATGGTCGTGGCCGGCGGCGAGAGGACGGGAGGAGCTCCCCCTCCCAGCCATGGCGGCAAGCACGGGAGAGGAGCTAGCTCCCCCTCCTGGCCATGGTGGACGACGTGCAGGCGGGCCGGCACGAGCTAGAGAGAGATGGAGGCGCTCACATCGGGGAGGTCGTCGGCGATGGCGGGGGTGGTGCGGTGCCAACGAGGTCGGCGGCAACGGCGGGGGCGGTGCGGCGCGGCGAGGAAATCGGGCAGCCTGACGGCGTCGGTGTCGTCTCCGGCGTCGTCTTGAGCAAATGGCGAGATGGGAACGACGGTTCCAAGGCGGGGGCTTATATACCCAAAGCATTAGTTCCGTTTGGTGCCACCAACCGGTACCAAAGGTTTTTTTCAGCAGCCGAAAGAGCGGGAAACAGAGACCATTGGTACGGGTTGGTGGCACGAACCGGTACCGATGCCCACCTTTGGTACCGGTTGCTGGCACCAACGGGAACCAATGCCACCCTTTGGTACCGGTTGGTGCCACCAACCGGGACCAACCTAGCGCTGCCTTGGTGCAGTGGGATGTTTAGTCCCACCTCGCTAACCGAGGGCGCTCGAGAGTGGTTTATAAGCGCTGTTGCGCCAACCCTCTCGAGCTCCTCTGAAATGTAGGCTTTGCGGCCTACCCACTGTCACCCGTTGCCTGTTGGCCTACTGGGCCTTTTTGGGCCTGGATCCTGGCCCAATATAGGGTTTCTAGTCATATCCAGGCCGCGCTGGCCCAGTAGGTGGCCTTTTTTATTATTCTTCCTTTCCAGTAATACAAATTGTAAAAAGGACCTTTAGTCCCGTTTGGAGCCACCAACCGGTACGAATAGTCTATAATTAGTCCTTTGTAGTAATACAAAATGGAAAAAAGGACCTTTAGTCTCGGTTGGAGCCACCAACCGGGACCAATAGTCTATAATTAGTCCCACCTCGCTAACCGAAGGTGGGTTAGAGGTGTTTATAAGCACGGGAAGTCCAGCACTTACTGTAGCATATCAAGCTTATTAAAAGGTGTATACCGAGGAATTCAACCCTAGGGGTGTTGTATCTCTTTAAGCAGGCGAAAGGTGGACCTTTCGCCTCTATCAGCTTGAACAGGCATAGGTTCTTCTGGACCAGAAGGACCTGTGTCTGTTGAAGCCGATAGAGACAGATGTCTCCCTTCCGCATGCTGAAAGAGATATATATCACCCTCCTTGGGAGGATTCCTCTGTCGATCTCTTATAATAAATTTTCTATACTTTTTGTTTTTATATGATTTTAGTTTTAATAATACAAAGATTAATAATACAAAGATTTCAAAACAAAACACTGTAGGATGTACCACTGAAGGATGTGAATAATACAAAGATTTCAAAACAAAACACTATAGGATGTGACCGAATGACTTGTATTTGGTCGATGAAGTGAAAGATTTCTAGCTAGATATATATAATATCAACAAAACACACGGTTTCTCCTGGTTACAGCCCGACGATGTGGCTCTTGAGTGGCCGCATATCAAAAGCACCGTCGGACCACAACCAGGCGAATTCGAATGATTTGTATTCGGCCAATGAAATGAGTATCGAACATGTCCAAGAGGTGGGCTATATATAGACAACGACAAGCCTGATCCAACGGCTCACAAGCCTGATCCAACGACTCACAAGCGCTTGAAAGAAACACATGATCCGTGTGCTTCTTCCTGATTGGTGGAGGCGAGCCTGCAACAACAAGCCTGATCCAACGGCTCACAAGCGCTTGAAAGAAACACACGATCCGTGTGCTTCTTCCTGGTTGGTTGGATTCTGAATCGTGTGAGGTTAAAAGCGCGTGAAAGAGGCCTCCACGCAAAGCCAGTCGTCACTAGTTCTCTTCTCGTGCACTCTTTCTCGTTCCGCGCCACCGCCGGCCACCATGCCACCCCGCCGCCGAATCCCCCTGCGAAACTACCACGGCATCCGCGAGCGCTCGGACGACACATTCACGGCGGTGATCACTTGCGCCAACAACGAGCGTGTGTGTCTCGGTAGGTTCTACCATGCATATTTAGTCGCCCGCGTGTACGACGTTGCGGCGTGGAGGCTCGGTCGCCCTCGCGCGGAGATGAAGTTCTGCAACTGCCACAGCGTGGAAGAGGCGGAGGACATGGCAGATCCTCCGCTCCTCCTCACTGAAGAGGACCACCGCCTCCATCGCCAACGAGCAGTGCTTGGCCTCGCCTCGGAGCAGGTCCAGCGCACCGTGCAGGATTGGTACGCGAGACATCCCCGTGAAGCCTCGGAGGAGGCGAAACACTGGACGAGGTTCGCGGCCGAGAGCACGGAGCGGCGACACGAGCGTCATGAATGGCGGGAGGAGCGGTGGGCGGCCAAGGCGATGGCGGAGGAGGAACTGGCGAGAGGCGCCGCCAACTGGCTCGTCGGTGACCCCCGCTGGATAGCGCTGGAGGATGACATCAGCTTCGTCACCGAAGACGATTTCTCGGACGACGAGGAGGAGTAGTTTTTTTATGTTTTACAATAAAATATTCTAGGTTTTAGATGTTAAGTTGTTGAATGTTTTATGTTTTCCGTGTCGCCGCCACCATGCCACCATATGTTCTAGGTTTCCCGCGCAGAAGCAGAAGAAATAAAGCCACATTCTAAAATTTCAACCCTTTTTGACTTCATTTGCTATATTTTATGCATTTAATGATTTATATTGAGGTAAATAACCCTAAAATTGGAAAGCACTACAACTGAACTCAGAAAAGGTTGAAATTTTGCATGGTATCATCATTTGACCCACATAACATGTGTGCAAAAGTTGAGAGGATTACGGCAAAAACTGAATGTACTTCGTGTATAAACTGGACCATCTCTTTCAAAGTACGAGGGTTTTAGAAGAAAACTCATCTGTTACAAAGGCATTTCATTTTTCTAAACTTATTTCAACTCAAGAATTTTTTTTGCATTCAATATGCACCATTCAAGGCCACATTCTAAAATTTCAACCCTTTCTGACTTCATTTGTTATTTTTCATGCATTTAATGATTTATTTTGAGCTAAATGACCCTGAAATTGGAAAGCACTACAATTGAACTCGAAAAAGGTTGAAACTTGGCATGGTATCATCATTTGACCCACATAATATGTGTGCATAAGTTGAGAGGATTACGACAAAAACTGGATGCACTTCGTGTACAAACTAGATCATCTATTTCAAAGTACGAGGGTTTCAAACGAAAACTCATATGTTACATCTGTCTTCACTTTTTCTTCACTTGTGTCCTTTTCTTATTGCACCGTAAACATGGATAGTCTTCATCGCTTAACAGGGTGCTTGGATAAGCCTGGACTTTGAAGGGAGGAATTTCATGAAACTTTTCATAATCATCAGATATGTATGTCTTGCCCTCCAATCCCACGATGCCCTTTTTTCCTGAAAGAACTATGTGGTGCTTTTGCTCATCGTATGACGTATTCGCTTCCTTATCTTTTATTTTTCTCGGTTTGGTAGACATGTCCTTCACATAGAAAATAGGCGTCACATCATTGGCTAGGACTAATGGTTCGTCTGGGTACCCAAGATTGTTCAGATCCACTGTTTTCATTTCGTATTGTGGGTCTACCTGTACCCCGCCTCCTGACAGATTGACCCATTTGCACTTGAACAAAGGGACCTTAAAATCATGTCCGTAGTTAAGTTCCCATATGTCCACTATGTAACCATAATATGTGTCCTTTCCACTCTTGGTTGCTGCATCAAAGAGGACACCGCTGTTTTGGTAGGTGCTCTTTTGATCTTGGGCGATCGTGTAAAATGTATTTCCATTTATCTCGTATCATTTGTAAGTCAATACAGTCGAAGATGGTTTCCTGGACAATGAGTACAGATCATCAGAAACAATGGTGTCACCTCTGAGACGTGTTTCCAACCAACTTCCGAAAGTCCTGATGTGTTCACGTGTAATCCAGTCATCATCACACTGCTCCAGGTATCTGGAGCGCAGACTGTTCTTGTGTTCATCGACATACGGGGCCACCAAGGTAGAGTTCTGTAGAACTGTGTAGTGTGCTTGAGACCAAGAATGCACGTCCCTGCATATTATTGAGTCATTTCCAAGTGTGCCTTTGCCAGTCAGTCTCCCCTCATACCGCGATTGAGGGAGACCAATCTTCTTAAGGCCAGGAATGAAGTCGACACAAAACCCAATGACATCCTCTGTTTGATGGCCCATGGAGATGCTTCCTTCTGGCCTAGCGCGGTTACGGACATATTTCTTTAGGACTCCCATGAACCTTTCAAAGGGGAACATGTTGTGTAGAAATACGGGGCCCAGAATGACAATGTCGTCGACTAGATGAACATGGATGTGTGTCATGATATTGAAGAAGGATTGTGGGAAAATCAGCTCGAAACTGACAAGACATTGTGCCACATCACTCCTTAGCCTTGGTAGGATTTCTGGATCGATCGCCTTCTGAGAGATTTCATTGAGGAATGCACATAGCTTCACAATGGCTAATCGAACGTTTTTCGGTAGAAGCCCCGTCAATGCAACCGGAAGCAGTTGCGTCATAATCACGTGGCAGTCATGAGACTTTAGGTTTTGAAACTTTTTCTCGGCCATATTTATTATTCCCTTTATATTCGACGAGAAGCCAGAAGAGACCTTCATACTGAGAAGGCATTCAAAGAAGATTTCCTTCTCTTCTTTGGTAAGAGCGTAGCTGGCAGGACCTTCATACTGCTTTGGAGGCATGCTGTCTTTTTCGTGCAAACGTTGCAAACGTTGTAGGTGTATCTTTTGTCTTTCCATACACGCCCAAGAAGCCTAGCAGGTTCACGCAAAGGTTCTTCTTCACGTGCATTACGTCGATCGAAGAGTGGACCTCTAGGACTTTCCAATAGGGTAGGTCCCAAAATATAGATTTCTTCTTCCACATGGGTGCGCGTCCCTCAGCGTCATTCGGAACAGATACTCCGACGGGACCCTTTCCAAATATTACGTGTAAATCATTGACCATAGAAAGTACGTGATCACCGGTACGCATGGCGGGCTTCTTCCGGTGATCTGCCTCGCCTTTGAAATGCTTGCCTTTCTTACGACATTGATGGTTGCTCGGAAGAAATCGACGATACTGTCGTGGGAAAGTCACGGCAGATGTTCATAGAGTCTGACTTATCATGGGACCTTTGTTGCGAGGCGAATTCGAGGAGAGAGTCGACATAGACACGGGACTCGGCGATTTACCCAGGTTCGGCCCCGTCGGTGCGGTAAAGACCTACTCCTGCTTCTTGACTATTGTGGGATCGACTCCTCAATAGGAAGAGCCGATCGTATCGATTACAATGATGATTTTTCGCAACCTTAGTCTTGTGGAGATCTAGGTTATGGCGTGAGTTGTCTAGTCCTGGCTTGAGGTAAGTTCTGGCTCTGGCTCCCGTGGACCTCGGCTTATAAAGGTGTCGGGTCCCGGGATTCCTAGAGTCCGACTCCTACATGATGTGGGGTTCTATTCTACTTTACAAATTGGCTACGTGCTATACAAGGTAAGTCGAATTCCTTCTAGGGCTTCAATCTTCACGCTTGGCAATCACCTCCTGGCCGGGTCTTCCTTTGCGGGCCTTCATATGTAAGTCGGCCCAGAGGTTTCTAATGCCGGTTCTATGGGCCTGATCCATCCCCCGACATTAGCCCCCAGGATTGTTGTGATGCTTTAGTCTTCACGGCAATCTTTTTTATCTTCTTCATTGCCATCGGCTTTTCATGGATCAAGGGCCGACTTTTATGCTTGGCGTTGATTGGGAGTCGGAGTCGTCTCTCTTCAATCTTGCTTCGATTCCTTTATCTCCATGAAGTCGAATCTTCTGGTTTCAACTATCATTTGATGCTTACTAGGAGCCGACGTCAATTCTTTTTAGCTTTACATCTCCTTTTCTTTGAAGATTTTTTCTTTTGACCTTTGGTCAAAGATCCGGTTTGGTTTTTATGCTCACACTGCCCGAAATGCCGGTTAGAGGCATTGATGTTTGTAGTGGGAATCGAGGAGTCTTTCCATAAATTCTATCTACCATGGGTAGTTATCCCCTATTATTTATGGCATTAATGGATCCTCCGCATGAATCTACTATAAATATCCCTTGGATAGTTTGATCTTTCAAGCGCATCCATCTTCTTCTTCCTCTTCCTATTTTCCCCATGGCACCTAAGCTAGAAGCCTCTTCTCCTTTAGCATCCAACGAGCCCGATCCCCGTGCAAGTATTCGAGGTTGCGGCCGTGGTCGTGGTCGTGGCCGTGGTAGAGGTAGAGGAAGAAGTACTCGTGTTGCCTCTCCTTCTGAATCTCCCCCTTCTTCTCCTGAGAGGAGTGAGTTCTTGGTTCATATCCGGACGATTCGGCGCTGGATCAAACTTCCTGAGTCTTTTTCTCAACTTGTGATTGACTCAACGCCTTCGGGTCTTTGGCTCCGATCTGATGGATGTCCTCATGGGCCTGTCTGGGTGACGGTTAGATTTTCTACCCATGGCACCATGTTTTTTGAGAAGGGTTGGAAAACTTTTCTTCGATCTAGGAATATCTCAAAAGGAGACACCATTGTCTTCAGTTTTGATGGTGAAGACACCTTGTCGGCTAGGATCTTTGACTCGGATGGAGACCGAGCCTGCTGTTGTGTGGAGAGCTCCAGCGATGAAGAACTCCTTAGTGAAGAAGAAACTTCAACGGAGGATGAAGTCGACTCTAAAGAAGATGTCTGAAGCTGTGGGTTTTTCTTCTTAGTAGTATATTGCTGAGTTTGGCTTTTGCTTGTAAGGTTGCCTCCTTTGATGTAAGACCCAGTTGGTTTGATGAATGAAATTTATGAACTTCCATTGAGTCCATAAGTCCATGAGTCGGTTTTTATTCCTGACTTCAAATATTTCTCAGAGTGTATGAGAGCCGATTATTTATGATAGTGTATGTATCTGTAGCCCCCCCTGAGTCGATTCAGAATAGCTGCGTATTGGTGATCGACTCATAGGGTAGATCGACTTGTAGCCCCCATGAGATGGTGTGGTCACGTTTGCGTGCCGTACTAGGTCATCAAAGAAGAATTTTTTGCTTTGTGAAGCTTGTTTCGAAGTAATGTAGCCCCCAAGTGTCGGGTTGTCTTGCCTGCAGCAACCTGGGACTTTCAATTTCTTTGCATATTTCCTGAAGTCGGCACGTATTATATGCCAAGCCTTTGTGATAAATAATTTTTGAAGTGTTACTCCCCAAGAGTCGGTGTATGCAGTTGGGTGATGTAACGAATCTTTATTTGAGAAGAAACTTTGAAGTGTAGTCCCCATGAGTCGGTATGTGCATCTGTGTGTAGTGCCGAGTCACATAGGTCTATTTTTTAATCTGCTAAGTCACATAGATATGACACGATAGATTGTGTTCCCAGTTTCCAAATAGGTCGGCGAGAGCCGGTTCGACGAATGTCGATATATGTATGGCAAGAGCCGTTGCGACCGAAGTCGACTTTATATGTGGCGAAATCCGTTGCGACCGAGGTCGACTTTTATATATGCAGAAGATGTAATGAAAAAGGTGTAGTCTCCATGAGTTAGTATGAGCATCTTTTGTGTCATACCGAATCATAGAGAATTTTTTGAGCTATAGTCCCCATGAGTCAGTATGGGCATCTTTTGTGTCATACTGAGTCACACAGGTTAATGATCAAGGTGCATCTTTTGGATGTCATATAAAATGAAAGAGTATGTGATGATGCTAATGTATGCAAAAAAGAAAGTATGAAAGCTCATATAGAAGTCGACTCTGGATTCAACATGCCTCATCTTCTCGTATTTGGGATAGATTATTGGGTTATCCAGGAGTCCGGACTTCTCTGTAAGCCGGCTACATATGACTAGTGCTACCTGTACTTAAGACTAGTCTCGGCAGGCATTGTTGTAAGCCCCCAAGGTATGTAGACTAAGCCGGGTACACATAGATCGTATGAGTTTAAGCTATACAGGCCAAGGCGTGTTTTGCCAGTTCATGTATATGTCGGGACTTCTTCGGATAAGAGTCGATGAGTGACATCGAGCCCCCTACTGCCCCTGAATAAGCTTATACACTGTGATTTTTACATATATATGCCGAGTTTTCGGATAAAGAGTCAATGATTGTCATCGAACTCCCCGATTCCCCTGAATAAGAAATATACATGCTCAGTACCAATAGAGGGGTAGATCAAGACCCCAGGTCTCTGAGATATAATAATGCAATGTATGATGCAAAAATGAATGATATGAAACAAAAAGGCAAAGCGGGAATTGATATGGCGAGAGTCCGTGCGACGAAAGTCGACTTAGTTATGTGTGGCGAGGGCCAGTGCGACAAAAGTCGACTTATTGTATATTGCGATGGCGAAAGCCGGCGCGATGAATGTCGGCTTGTATATATATTAATATGGCGAAAGCCAGTGCGACGAATGTCGACTTAGTTAAATGTACAATATTTTTCCTTTTTCTACTCAAGTGTAAAATGGACGGAGTTGTGCAATGTTCCACGGCCTGGGAGTCTCCTCCATGCTTGTGCGCGTGTCTGCCTTCTCGCGTATATCCACTAGGTAGTAGGATCCATTGTACAGGTTCTTGCTGACCACAAACGGTCCTTCCCAAGGAGAGGATAACTTGTGCATTCCATCTCTTTTCTGTATGAGTCAGAGCACTAAATCACCTTCCTGGAAAGTACGACTTCTGATGCGGCGGCTATGGTAGCGTCGCAGATCTTGTTGGTAGATAGCCGACTGAGTTGCAGCCAAATCTCGTTTTTCATCGAGAATATCCAAGGCATCTTGTCGTGCTTTCTCGTTTTTGGCTTCTACATAAGCAGTGACTCGAGGTGAGTCGTGGCGTATGTCACTTGGGAGGACGGCTTCCGCTCCATAGACTAGGAAGAAGGGCGTATAACCTGTCGACCTGTTGGGAGTCGTCCGGATGCTCCATAGTAAAGAGGGTAACTCCTCCTCCCAGCAACCCGGCGTCCTTTTCAAAAGGACAACGAGTCGGGGTTTGATGCCTCGGAGCAACTCTTGGTTGGCTCTCTCGGCTTGTCCGTTGGACTGTGGATGTGCCACTGATGCAAGGTCGAGTCGGATGTGCTTGTTTTGGCAGAATCGCTGCATAACCCCTTCTGATAGGTTAGAACCATTATCAGTGATGATGTTGTGGGGGTAGCCGAATCTGTATATGATCTTTTTCAAGAATTTCAGTGATGTCGCGGCGTCACATTTGCTGACCGGCTCTGCTTCGACCCATTTGGTGAATTTATCCACTGCCACTAATATGTGGGTATTCTTGTTGGCTGACCTTTTGAAAGGTCTCACCATATCAAGTCCCCATACTGCAAAGGGCCAGGTGATAGGTATCATCCTGAGTTCTAGGGCCGACACGTGGGCTTGTTTTGCATAGCGCTGACATCCATCACATTTCTTGACTATGTCCTCTGCATCCGCATGAGCTGTGAGCCAGTAGAAGCCATGTAGAAAGGCTTTGGCTACAAGTGAACGAGAGTCGGCATGGTGTCCACAATCTCCAGAGTGTATTTCGTTGAGGATGGCTCTACCTTCTTCTGGTGAGACACATCTCTGAAAAACATCTGCGGCACTGCGCCGATGTAACTCACCATTGATGAGTACAAAGGATTGGCTTCTCCTGACGATTTGTCTGGCCAACATCTCATCTTGAGGAAGGATTCCTCGAGTCTTGTAATCCAAGTAGGGTACGACCCATGAGGGTGTAGCATGAATTGCAGCAACCAAAGCCGGCTCTGGATCCGGCTCTGCTATGTCTTGCTCTGTTGGTGGTTGTACAGACGGCTTTGTTAGGACATCCAGGAATACGTTTGGAGGGACCTGCTTTCGCTGAGAGCCGAGTCGGGAGAGGGCATCTGCTGCTTCGTTTTCCCGCCGGTCCACGTGATCCACCTGGTATCCAACGAAAAATCCGGCTTGTCTTTGCACCTCTCGTCGATAAGTTTCCATTATGGGATTTTTGGAATCCCATTTTCCTGACACTTGTTGAGAAACAAGATCAGTCACCATAGCATTGGATCCAACTTATGTTCATCTCACGAGCCAGCCGTAGTCCATGAAGCAAGGCTTCATACTCTGCTGCATTGTTGGTGCAGGTGAACTGCAGCTGTAGAACATAGCAGAATTTCTCCCCTTTAGGTGAGGTAAGAACCACGCCGGCTCCTGACCCTTGGAGCTGCCGGCTTCCATCGAATTGCATCGTCCAATATTTGGTGACTGGCTTATCCGGAGATGTTTAGATTTCTGTCCACTCATTGATGAAGTCGGCTAACGCCTGGGACTTGATGGCCGTTCGCGGCTTGTATTTGATGTGATAAGCCCCCAACTCTATGGCCCACTTTGCAATCCTTTCCGTTGCTTCCCGGTTTTGGATGATATCTGCAAGTGGTGTTGAGCTGGCCACAGTTATGGGGTGCTCCTGAAAGTAGCGTTTAAGTTTCCGACTCGCCATGAATACACCAAGAACCAATTTCTGCCAGTGAGGGTAACGTTGTTTTGATAAATTCAAAACCTCATTGACGTAATAAACTGGCCTTTGCAGGGGGTGCTCTTTGTCGGCTTCCATACGCTCAAAAACAACCACAGCGTTGACTGCTCGATTGTTGGCGACGATATAAAGTAACATAGGTTCCTTTGGTTTGGGAGCCGCCAAGATTGGAGCCTGGGATAGTTGCTTCTTTAATGACTCTAGTGCCTGATCGGCTTCGTCATCCCAGACAAATGTTTTTTATTTCCTCAGAAGTCGATACAGGGGATTGCCTCTTCACCGAGTCGGCTTATAAACAGACTCAGAGCGGCTACGCATCCTGTGAGTCGTTGGACTCCCTTTACTGAGGTCGGCTTCTGAAGAGTCATGATAGCATTAATTTTCTCTGGGTTTGCCTCGATACCTCTCTCTGATACTATGTATCCAAGGAGCTTACCTGCAGGTACCCCGAAGGTGCATTTGGCCGGGTTTAGCTTCATCTGGTACTTGCACAGATTTTTGAAGGTTTCCGTCAAGTCACTAATGAGTGAGTCGGCCAATTGGGACTTGATCACTATGTCATCCACATAAGCATGCACGTTGCGCCCAATCTTCTCTTTGAGGCAACTCTGCACTGTTTGCTGGTATGTGGCTCCCGCGTTTTTAAGGCCAAAGGGCATAGAAGTGTAACAGTAAATCCCGAAGGGAGTGATGAAAGCCGTTTTTTCTTGATCTTGAAGGGCCATCTTGATCTGGTGATAACCGGAGTAGGTGTCAAGAAAACATAGGAGCTCACATCCCGCAGTCGAGTCTATGATCTGGTCAATACGAGGCAGCGCGAAGGGATCCTTCGGGCAGGCCTTGTTTAAGTCTGTGTAGTCAATGCACATGCGCCAGGTCCGGTTCTTTTTCAAAACGAGGACCGGGTTTGCGAGCCATTCTGGATAGAAGACTTCCATGATGAACCCGGCGGCGAGGAGTCGGGCTATCTCTTCCCCAGTAGCGTTTCTCCTCTCGTCGTTGAAACGGCGAAGGAATTGCTTGACCGGCTTCAGCTTTGGATCTATATTTAGGTGGTGCTCAGCGAGTTCCCTTGGGACACCTGGCATATCAGAGGGTTTCCAGGCGAAGATGTCCCGATTCTCACGGAGGAACTCGATGAGCGTGCTTTCCTATTTATCAGATAACTTCGTCCCGATGATGAACTGCTGAGAAGAGTCACCAGGGACAAAGTCGACTTTCTTCGTATCCTGAGCCGGTTGGAACTTGGGGTTGTTGTCGGGAGTCGGTTTCTTCAGGATTGTGGGGTCTGCCGGGTCTACCTTTTCTTGGTTACTGAAAAGTCCTCTTTGGCGCGTGTCGACTCGGCAAATTTGACGTGTTGTTCGTCACATTCCACTGCCCTGGACCGACTTCCATCGACGGTGATTGGGCCATTAGGACCCGGCATCTTTAGTTTCAGGTAGACATAACATGGCCGAGCCATGAATTTGGCGTAAGCCGGTCTGCCCAAAATGGCGTGATATGGGCTCTCGAGTTTTACCACTTCAAAGGGTATGAGCTCGGAGCGGAAATTCTCAGCGTTTCCAAAAGAAGTCTCCAGGTGAATTTTGCCTATCGGACATGCCGATTTGCCTGGGACTTCCGTGGAAAACGGTGTTGGAGGGTTGCAGCTGTTTTTGGTTCAGCTCCATCCTGCGAAAGGTTTCGTAGTAAAGGATGTTGATGCTGCTTTCTCCGTCCATGAGCACTTTGTCAAGTGTATATCCTCCAATTTGTGGAGAGACTACTAGAGCCAGGGCCCCCGGGTTATCAACCACCGGGGGGTGGTCGTCCCTTGTCCAAGTGATTGGCTGTTCTGACCAATTAACACTACTGGAAAAACAGCTATAGATAATATTGACACTAATGGCGCACTATACATATGGTGCGTCAATAGTAATGGCGCACCATGCGCAGGTGCGCCATTAGTAACCTAAACAGTAATGGCGCACCTGATGAAAAGTACGTCATTACTATGTTTGACCAAGGTTTGACCCATTCCTGGACATAGTAATGGCGCACTTTTTATACGTGCGTCATTAGTAAGGTGACATAGTAATGGCGCACCTCCATTACTATGTTTGACCAAGGTTTGACCCAGTCAAAGACATAGTAATGGCGCACTTTGTAAAGGTGCGCCATTACTATGTATTTGACTCAAAAGACATAGTAATGGCGCACTTTGTAAAGGTGCGTCATTACTAACTTTCTGAGGTGGCCAATTTTTTTACCAAATGCACCCCCCCTTGGATCGCCTTTTTAGTTTTAAAAAAATAAATGAAAATGATAGAAATGTCAAAAAAATAAAATAAAATAAAATTCCCATGAGATATGTGGTCTAGTTGTTAGGAAAAATTAGAAACATGAATTTTGACTTTTTTTACAAAATCTCTCGAGAATTGTGTAAAATAGGCATAACTTTTGCATACGATCTCCGATGAAAAAGTTTTTTATATGAAAAATCATCTACTCGAAAAGTTATATCCAAATTCAACACTTTTGCAGGTGAACTCAGTGCGCCCCAGTGCCAGTTTTGATACACTTTCATACACTTTTGATTATATTTGGACTAACCTATTAACTCAGTGCATCTCAGTGCCAGTTTCTGTTTTCTGCTGTTTTTGTATTTCAGGTTTTGAGCATTATTGTTGCAGGTGAACAGTGAACTCCACCAACCAAGCTGCTGCTTCCTGCTGAAATCTCATAATCACACACAATGCTCCATTTTTCTTCCATTTCTATCAATTTACTGTGATTGAGCGAAAGAAGATGGAGGGGGCAGTGGTGAGCGCCGTGACGGGAGCCATGAGGACGCTGCTGCCCAAGCTCGCCGCCTTGCTATATGCTGCAAACTAAAATATTTCTTACTTCACTATTTTGGCAGTCCAACTGTTCTGTCATTCCAGAATCTGAACTTAAACGCCGATGCACAAATAGTCGGGGTGTCTTAAACTTAGTCTGCAATTCTGCATATGTCAAAAGTTCAGATCCTGGAACCAATAGTCTATGGAAGGTGTAGATCAAATGCAACACTATCTATAGGATGTTAACAAGGGCCATGTCTCTTTCTATTCAACAATCAAGGAAAATTTGTTAGTTTGTGAAGCATTTCGAAAAATTCAAATCTTCAAATTTAAGTCTCTATACATATATAAGCAAGTAATATAGGTTACCTGCTCTAAAATTTTGAATTGAATAATTGAGGGTCGTGTGCAGAGGCCGGGGTTGTTATCCCTCTTTCGGAAAATAGCAATTAATGTTACAAACTTATAACTTTTAAACAAACTAAATAGAGTGACCAAAATTCAAACTGAATCTAGCACCATATTCTAGAAATTTCTGAGTTTATTAACAGTATTTTTCTCTAATAAATAATAATGCATATATGGTATATATCTGGGCAATACACTGATTTAACCAGTCACTGTAGAAGTTCTTGAAGATTTTCAGACCTAAGTAATAAGGAACAAATTATATGAATATTATATAGAGAAAATTTGAATATCGGTTTAGTGCAATACTTTATTCCATATACATAAACTTCTTGAAAGAGCTATAAAGAGCATATAATTGCAACTTCAAACCATAGGTTCGGATCCTACAAAAGAACTTATGCAATTAACATATTAAATTGTCTGTTATGTTGTTTGACAGATACCTTGTCGTGTTGGATGATATCTGGGCAATACAAGCATGGAACACTATTAAAGGTTCTTTTGTGGAGAATAATCTTGGTAGCAGAGTTATAACAACTACACGAATTGAAGATGTAGCTAAGGCATGCTGTTCTTGTTTTCATGGGCATATCTATAGGATCAAGCCTCTAAATGATGTCGACTCAACGAGATTATTTTATAGAAGGATTTTTTGTTCAGATGATGCATGTCCCGAGCAACTAAAGAATGCTTCCGATGGAATTTTGAAGAAATGTAATGGGGTTCCATTAGCCATTCTTAGTGTAGCCAGCTGTTTGGCTACTCATGAAGAGGCAAACTCAAAGGAAGCCTGGGAGAAGATTCTAAATCATTTATGTTTTGCATTGGAAAGACATCCTGCATTGGAATGGATGAGGCACGTGCTTAATATTGGGTACAGTGATTTATCTCTGGACCTTAAGGCATGTTTGTTGTATCTCGGTATATTCCCTGGGGATTCTACAATAAGGAAAGGAGATTTGGTGAAGAGATGGATATCTGAGGGATTTGTTCCTGAAAAGCATGGTTATGGCCCTGAGGAGATTGCAGAAAGTTACTTTTGTGAGCTCATCAACAAAAACATGATCCAAATAGCAGAGTGTGATGACTGCGGGGATGTGTTGTCTTGTAGAATGCATGATCTAATGCTTGAATTTATCATAATGAAGTCCACAGAAGAAAACTTCATCACCGTAATTAAGGAACCACCTACAACTAATGGTGCACATGGCATGAAAGGCCGTTTCGAATTTCGCCGGCTATCCCTGCAAGGCATTAATTCAGAATGCACTCAGGTGCTGGCTAACATGGCTCTGACCCAAGCTAGGTCGTTGAACTTTTGGGGTAAGCCTGAATGTATGCCTTGTCTCTCAAATTTTCAACTTCTGCGAGTTCTGCATCTCAATGCTTGCGGATACAACTATCAGCACTATGATCTGTCTCCCGTATGCGACTTCTTTCAACTGAGATATTTGAAGATTGGAGGTGTGCAGTGTGCGAAACAGTTAGGTGAATTGCATAAGTTACAACATCTGAAGATACTGGAGCTAGCTAGTGGAGTATGGCCTTTTCGGCTAGATGTCCGCACATTGCCATTGAGTTTATGGCATCTGACTGTTCCGATAGATGTGGAGTTGTTTGGTGGGATCGGCAGGATGAAAGAACTTCGTACTTTGTATGAAATTTCAATACTTCGCCGAGATGTGAAGAGCATGAAGGCGCTGGGTTGTCTGAGCAATCTAAGAGAGCTTGAGTTATATCTTCAAGGGCATTCTGTGCATGAATCTGATTCTCACTATGATTCTTTACTCTTTTCCCTCAGTAGACTCAACAGCCTTCAATCCCTAACCATCCGATGCCACGCAAGATATGGTTGCGATGAGGCTGAAGTCTTAACATGTTGGTCTGCACCACCGCCAAGCCATCTTCATAGACTACATGTGCTGGGCTGCACCTTCACCATAATCCCAGATTGGATTGCACAACTCAACCAGCTCAGGAGCCTGAAAATTGCATTTCGGTCACTGCCAAGTAATGTTATCGAGGTTCTGGCCAGGCTGACCATGCTGGTGCACCTTGAGCTGCATGTTAAGGAGAACGTTCCCGTAGAAGGCATAGTCATCCCAGGTGCAGCATTTCCAAATCTCAAGGAATTTTTGGTCAGGTGTAAAGTGCCATGCCTCATGTTCGAGGCAGGGGCCATGCCCAGGGTTCAGAGGCTCACTATAGAGTGTTATGCAGAAGGAAAGCGGCAAGGTGATGACAGTGTACTCGATGGCATCGAGCATCTGGGAAGCCTAGAGGTATTCGAGGTGCATATTTATGAGGAGGAGGATTTCAGCATCAGTCGTCAATGTTCGTCGAAGATTTCTGGGAAGCTGCCACCTGTGGAAGGGATTCAAAAGTGGGACAGAGTTAGTCTGGAGGCTATGCTCAGGAAGAAGATCAGCAGGCATCCAGGGAGACCTATTGTTAGCATTAGATAGCGCCATCAAGTGGACAGGAGGAGAGAAGTGCAGACTGCAGAGCTCAAAATGGTAGGTTCTGAAATTCTATGTCCCTTTACTTCATTTCTATCTTTAATTTCCTGATGTGTGAAAACTAAACATAGTGCATATTAAAATGTAGTATTTCCATGATCATGAACCTGGGAATTAGTCAATTATTATTCTACTGGATTTAGCTTTAGTTCTTCTCTTCGTCATTGCTTACTAATCTGACATACACTACTCTGCCTTTCACAGCATGTGCAGGGCCAAATAACAATGGGATACCGGAATACGGAAACGCGGAAAGAGTACAAACAGGTAATGTGGATAACTAGGTATAATGATCGGTGTTGTAATGTACTGTATCTCGGAGCAAAGGGAATTGTATGCGATAATAAAAGATTGAATCGATAAAATATATTTATGTACATGTGGGAATTATTAAGGGTGTCCAGACCCCGCTGAAAATTATTGATCGGAAGGTGTTCTGGGTCATCCCACATGTTTCTGAACCTGTAGGATCATACGCTTCACAACTATTGATATGTATGAGAACTAGGAGATAAAGAGAATGAAAGAATGAGGTCTGGGAGTGTTCCGGATGATCCCAAAAGAAGTGTCCGGTGACGGAAGCATCTTCCACAAGCTTCTAGGACGATCTAGAAGGTTCATAGTAGGCCAACCCCTCGCTGCCTTTGAGACCAAGGCACTGCTACGGGCCCAAGTCGGCAGCCCAAAGGGCAGGCTTGACGCTGTAGTGTTATGAACCCAAGAAAGACCAAAGCTGCTCTCAGAGGAAATTGCAGTTTCCACCAGGCTCCTCTCCATCCGTTGCGCAAACCACCATACCTACGTATGTTTTGCACTTTCCACCATATTTACGTCTAATTCGTTGCAACCCCAACTAATTAACTTTGACTGGTAAACTGATAGCTGGGTCCCACATGAAAATGGTTCATGCTTAGGAGTGCGGGGAGGGTATGAAGGCACAGGGTTGTATTCTTACTTTACTCTTGCTCTGAACTACCAAGCACAGAATTTCCAGCAATAATGATTTTGATAATGGCAATATAGCAGACTTGGATGTTAGAACTTGCATCTATATTTTGGTGGCTACATCTATATTTTGGTATTTCAAAATGATGCTTGTAATGGTTATATTATGACATAACATTGGATGGATAGCTACAATTCAACATATTCTGATCATCGTTTTTGGTCTTATCTTTTATATAACATGTACCGGAGGCTCACATGTATTGTGATGTTGTTAATTAATTAAAATGCAATGTCTATTGTCTGCTTAATTATCATTGTAAGGTTGCACCACGTCCAGCTTATTATGTGAGTCCTGGTTGTCAGTTTTGTTGTTAAAGTTGATAATGGGCTATTTAGAATGAGTAATTACAGATCCCTGCTATACATGGTGGAGAGTGCAAAAAATATAAAAACCTGGTGGTTTGCGCAACGAATGGAGCAGAGCATGGTGGAAAGTGCAATTCCCTCGCTGCTCTCATGAAAAGTACAACACTATGGTCGCTTGGTGGCTACAGAACTATTTTGACCAATACAGCTTTTCAAAAGATGATAACGAAGCAAAGACGATGTTCAATTTAGCACATTGGCCCATGATGAGTGTCGGTACATACCAAGCTTATAATGTCAATGGATACATATTCTTTATGGAGGCACAAGATTGGAAAAATTGTGCACTAGAACTCTAGAATGACGATAGAGACATCAAACAGTAAACAAAAAACAGATACTACGGTGGGCTCAAAGGGATTTGGAAGCTTTTTTTTTTGCGGGGTAGGGATTTGGATGCTTGACTAAACCTTGACGTTTTTTACACTATGACAGTGTCAGAAAACGTCTTATATTAAGTAACAGAGGTACTAGTATATAAGATAAATGGGATAGCTAACAAATTATCAGGTTATATGTTAAAGCACACGAAACAACACTGGTAATCATGTCTCCTAGGAAGCATATATAACTGTGAAGCAAAGCTATGAAAATATATGTGCAGATGCACAGATTGCAACCGCATGTCTTGCTGACATCACCTGTGTCACGTATACTCGATAAAGTTTCCGACAATGTCAAGCTTGGCTTCTCCAACCTCATTGCCTCACAGTTCCGAAATTATTTTTCCAAGAATGAATAGAATGTTACTACCAGTCTATAAGGGGGCAGACTGAGAGGCAGTGCTCTGTTTTGCGAGAACAGGGGTGACCTGCTGTTGTTGAAGGGCAGAAGAATGGACGTGCTGGACGCGCTCGAGATACAGCGGCGTCTGCATTTCTATGAGCCGAGATATCTGTGAAACAAGGTGCACACCATATCACAATTGGCAAAGAGGTAACTCATAGAAAGTCATGCGGTGGAAGCTTAACATTATAAGAAACTGGTTTCTCAGAAATAAACTAAAAGCCAGAATTTAGCAAAATGAATTATCTCAAGCTAACAACAATAGTCTGTCGAAGAGGTATCATATTGCTTACTTACCGCCCTTCGAAACGCAAACATCTCTTCTTGACCAGACAACATTGCCACTAGGCCTGTCGTAGAGGGCCCTACACCAACATTGCCTTCTGCAGAAACATCCCTCCTTAACTTGCTCCCTTCGGCTTCGGTTTCAAACTGAAAACTGCATAATATGACCTCCCATGTGAATAATAAAGTCTCTCTCTTGATTCATTATATTCAAATGCTTTGCATTAAAAAGTATTAATATTATACACGAATAGAACCATCATGCACAACAAAGCTCACCAAGCCAAGCAATTTTTATTCAGGGATGGCAGGGGAGCCCCTACCTAAATTTGATTGTTATTTTTTCTATTATTTTGTACAAAATGGTCCAGCTAGTAGCAATTCTCAAGATGTAGTCCAAAATTAAAAGTTTGATCCTGCAGATGAAGATTTCAGAAGACCTACATGATAGCAAGCATATTACCACTGAATATAAAATTACAACCTGCCGGTGTTGCATTGAAATATGCATAATGACAATATTATAGGACGAGAAAAATGTGGTTATGGGATAATGCATCCAACTATCCAATTATAAATGTAGATGTTACCTCTAAATCATCACAATTTTACACGGTCAAGAAAGTGTGCTGCGGTTCACCAATGAGTTAAGATCAAGAGTATAAATGTGAATGTTACCTCTCTAAATCGAAAAGAGGTCCTTCCTCGGTTCCTTGAAAAAGATTGTCAATGGATGAGGTAGCTAAACATATAAGACGGCAGTGATGATTGTACATCTCATCAATAAGGGTGATGAATCTTCTTGCCTAAATGAGGCATAATATTAGAAGAAAAAACATAACACTTCAATTGGCATCAAAGAATTATAAGTATTTACTAGATAAAGTCAGAGGATAATGAAAAGTAACAGATGAAGGAGTACCTTGTCACGGATCTTCATACTCATAGCTGGAATGTCCGATATGAAAATTGTATTGTAGTCCCTGGCTATTGCTATATAATCTGCAGCTCCGACCTAAGTATTGGAATAAGGAATACAAGTAAATATTTAGCATAACCAAAGCACGTCTTATTGGATCCATTCAAAACATCTCTCTCTGCATGGCATTAGAATTCAGTTCCGAATTCATACAGTTGAAAGGAAGATAGATACTACTCCATATATAGTTTCTGTCAAGCCAACAGTGTCATGATCATGAATAGCATTTTGATTATACAGAAATATAATCTGAGAGTGGGATATTACTGGGCGTCCACATAAATACTCGAAGTCAAACCTTGCCACACCGCTACAACTTTGAGGAATCTCAATAGACCTGTTGATGTAATATTGAAGTTAATATAGTTAGCATCCATGTATATTGCTATAGAGATGATTTTTAGGACACACCTTCCAAACATTACAGGAATTGTAACTGCAGTAATGTTTCCTCCTGTCTGGTTAGTTATGTCATGCCACATAGCCTCAAACATACTCCTTGTGTCAGGATTGGTAGGCCAATAATAATGAATCTGCATACAAAAATGCAAACTAGTTGTTACATTAAAGAAATACCAGATAATGCAAATGAAATCCAACAATAAAGAAATAAATACAGGCAGAATAAATATTAAATTTCCAAGCAAAACGAGAGTAAAGATGCGGTGTATTCATAAAAGGTTACACCTTACTGGTTTCATATTGGAGTTATCATAGGGATCAGAGAATGTAACTTAAACGTATACTTGAATTGACATGTACAAGTAGATGCTTGAATCTCTGTCCTAACAACCAAATTTATAGTACAACTTTAGTGAGTGTCATGAAAGACAAATATATTTTACAGGCCCTGTTAATTTATTAACCTCAAGGTAGTAAAGGGAGTTGATGTCTTCTTGTTTATGCACTACTCTGAATAACTAGATGACAAGCCCCTATCAAACTTCAACAATGAGATTCAGTCCATTTAACTACAGTGGAACAAGGCACAAGATTTCGAGAGAATGCCGACTGGAAGATTTTGCAAAATAAATTAAGATGTTCAAATCATGTGATTTAATCACCTGAACTTGTCAATCCAGTAACTGATTTCTAAACAGCTTAAGAATCTTCGCACATCGGATCACAATATCATAGGGAACTACTCCGTCCATTCACAATTATAAGATGTTCTAACTTTTTCTGGATTGGATGTATATGGACGTGTTTTAATGTATGTGTTCACTCATTTCGGTCCGTATGTAGTCCATATTGAAATATCCAAAACATCTTATATTTGTGAACGGAGGGAGTACTTATTTTAAACCTGCTATCACTGCTATCATCTAGTAAGAACCATGTTTATCCCCAGAACATGTAGCACAGATGTTTTATACGGTCCTAAGAGCAAGTGTCATAAATTCCCTATGTCACAAGTAAGATTACAAGTCAACCTGAGTTGAGCCATCCGTAGGAATAAGGCGGCGATAATCCGTTTCAGTTCCAACAAGAATCTTATTGCAGGTCTCGTCCAGCTTAGATAATAACTCAAGGAAGATTTCTCGTTGCATCCCATCCTACAAAACCAACAGAAAATAGTGAAAAGGTCAAAACAAGTACAGAGTTATTTAACTTAAAGGTACCTATTTATTTATTCAGGTACAATATATGTTGTCATTCCTATGCCATATCAAAAGTTCAGAAGATAATAACTACGCTTCAAAAATTGTCTTGTCATTTCTTGTAGATGGATGGTGTGCTTTCGAATAGTTAAATTACAAAACCCAGGTGCAATTAAGTAACTCACAGCCATTAGCTATGTTATCCCATTTCAATTCAATTGCACGCATTATCTTTAGCTGTTTCTGTATCCAGGATTAGGAAAAAGAACGATAAGCTCTGGTTTAGCTCCTCTACACATTCTCCACACTGTAACTCATCTATAACATGATAGCAACCTGGTGTTTTACCACTTTACCTTCTTTCACATTGTATGTTAAAATTCTGAGAAGTCATTTCTGTCTGTGTGAACAAGGTTCTAGGTAAGTGTAGTTCAAATGAATATTCCCAGCAGGTCGGAATGTGGCTATGCCTTTCACTCCTATCTTTTTTTTGGTGAAATGACAAGTGTTTACTACATTAAAAAAATGAAGAAACGAGCAATAATCACAAAAGGAGCTACCTGATTCAGATCTTCAGGTGCTTTATTACTGGTAGCAACAAGCACAGTCCCTGTGTTTAATAGTCTGCTCAGAATACCAGACAGAGCGACAATAGCGAATACATCAATAGTCTGCAGAGATGCAGTTTCTTAGTACATTTCAAAAATATAGGCTGCAGAGTCTACTGAATTTACAGTTACAGCTAAATCTTTCTTAGTAACTGCAAGCTAAGATGGTAGACAGAGTGAAGTAGCAGGAGGCGTTTATAAAAGTTTTTTTAAGTGCATATCTCACATTATGGCATAAGATTAAGATTGTCTGTCAGCTGTATTAGCCCCATGAAAGCTTAATGAGAAGTTAAGCTAGAATTATGCTAAGTCAATTAGTACCAGTGTCCAATCTAATTTACCATCAGCAATATTAACTTTCACTTGTTAAACATTTATACACAGCACGCATGTTATGCAGCATATGTAGAGTATACTGTAAGAACTATTGAAGGGGTGACAAAATAAATTTCAGAAAATTTTCCTGCAAGACTATACTTGATGTAATCACAATGGATTCATAAACTATGGGAGTAATCTGATAAAAATGATGTCAAGTGTGATATAGAGAAATCGCAGTTTCATCCAATAAGTCGGAAATGCACACCATCAGAATTCAGAAGTGTCAATTACAGGTACCTGTATCTCGTCAAAGCATAGAATGCTTGCACCAGATTTATTTTCTTGTCTATCGACAAGGAACTTGTCAGCGACAGCCAAAAGTATATGCTTTTGGTGTTTTTCTTGTTTGTACTTTTCTTCCCCAATCAGCCATTCCTTAATTTTTGCATCGAAGGGGAGGCCTGATATCCAACTGAAAGCACTTGACTGAATAGACTTATCATCATCACGTCTCTTCCACACATCATGCATATGCTCATGTATTTCAAGCATAGCCTGCATGAAAAGGAAAAAATCAACTTTATTCAAATGCTAGACAACAGGATCTTGGCTGAAATATGATAGTTAACATGTTAATTCACAGAACTCTTGCCAAGCCACACATACACTCTGTTTTCTCAGCTTGCCAAGCCAACGTACATGAGTTCTACAGAATTTACCTCATGAAAGTGAAACCTCCTCCTGTGTTTGATGACACCTTCTGTGGCCCCATAGAACATGTCCATCAACATTGTCTTCCCTGTGTTATAAGTTGCTCCTTAAAAGTTAGCATAACAATTGCAGGTATATAGATAACAATTATCATCATCTCGGTAAAAGAAATATTGCCATCATAAACAGCTCATGACTATTTTGAAAAGAACAGCACAATGACCCAAGTGAAGTATTTAGTTACTAATATATGCAGATGATGTTAAGACACTAATAGATATACAGAAGAAAACCTGACCACAAGCCATTAACTATAAGCATGCAGGACAGGTGAAGTTATTGATTAGCTTACCACTTCCAACATTCCCGTAAAGGTATAATCCTTTTGGAGCAACAGGTGCAACTGGTTTCTGGCCAACCAAATTATCTAGTTTCCTCTCTCTGTTCAAATATGAAACCCATCTTCCAACTCCAGGTTCTATATTGGCCCTTCTTTTCCTGGTTTAATCAGAAAAAGAGAAGTCAGTCAATAACTTCAATGCAGGGCAACACAACAGTTAAACAGACTTATAGGTCGCTGATCTGCTTAGTTACACTCTTCTTGGAATATGTACAGGAGATTTACAATATATACCCCAGAAAAATTTCTACAGGGTATTTCAAAAAAAATCCACAAATTTTATAATATTATTTTATCCTCAACTGAGTTTTACTGTTCTTAACAGAGTTGGCAGCCAATAACAAACTTGGTAAATAAAGGATGAGCACTTCATATGTTTGCACAAACACCTTACTAAAAGTTATCAGTAGGCAAAATTCATATCATTTGGGAGAGGATATATATGAACAGGCCCACTGCAAATTTAAAACACATAACTCATGATATTGGGAGTTTGATGGTTTTAGAGAAAACGGAGCAAGGGAGGAGAATAGATATTACCGTGACATCAATTTATCGAGAAACCCTCTTTTCTCATCTATCCACACCCCATCGTGCTGCTTATCCTCGGCTTCTTCGACGAGAAGCCTCCGCCGTTCTTTCTCCCTGGTACTGTCCCACATAGACAGCTTTGTCTGCACTTCACGCAAAGGCACTCACTCAGCCAGAGGCAACAAAACAATCTCCCTGAATAAAAACAAAATGCAGAGCCATCGGCAACTTACATGGTAATCCTCCATTTCCATCTCATACCGCTCAAGCCTTCTAAGCAAGCTGTCTAAGTCAGAGGCAACATTTTCCTGGTACGCATCGTGCCGGAGCTTGCCTTGGCTCACCAGGTCCCTGTAGAGCGCAAGAGGACCCCCTTCAGATGCAGAACAGAACAGCATGAGAAACTAACAATCAAAGGTAGATTTCCATGAAATTTCAAACAAGTACAGGCATCAGAAGGTCAGAGAGCACACATGGATGATCAGATTCTCATGATATTTCAAAAATTACAAGCGTATACACTATACAGGTTGCCTCGGATGAAATTTCGCACCACTCTCGGTCGGTGGCGAAGGCGAACAGAACAGCGGGGGAGCGGTGGGATTAAAATCATGGAATGGTCGGCAGAGCATTGAGCTAGGAACGTTCTACCGGAGCGGCCACTTCAGAGAGATGCGGGGGGCAGAGAGGGTACAGAGATCGCGCCGGTACCTGGTTTCGGTCCGTGATCGGCGGCTCCGTGGAGGCGACGGGGGAGGGGGGGCGGCGGGCGCGTGGGATGCTCGCCGCGGGTGGTGGTGGCGGGGAGGAGGGACGCGGATCGGCGGGAGACGCCGCCGCGTAGCCGGAGCAGCATCGCCGGGGAAGGGAAGGGAGGGGAGGTGGCGTGGTAGAGCGGAGCGGACGGCGAGGTGGTGGTGGTTTAACTCCCCGCCGCGCCCATGTCCCCGGAGGAGGAGGCGACGCGGCCGCTCTTCTCACCGCACAGTGGGCTCGAGCGCTTTTAGCTGGGCCTACCTACCACCGAAGAAAAAAAAGGCGAGAGAAGCCCGTGCGGGGCAGGCCCGTTCTGTGATGGACTAACAAGCTAATGGGCCATGCCATGTGGGCTGATTTTAGTAGAAGCTCGTTTTTTTCTCAAAAAAGAAGAGACTGGGTAAGTTCAAAAAAATGTTGAGAGAGTGGATCGTATTTAAAGTTAAGAAAATCTGAAATTGGTACACATGAACATAAAGATGTATATTACATTTATTTAAAATTCATGATGAAATACACTTTGATGTGACCTCATACACAAAAAGTATGGACTTTCATAGTGAATAGTGCATGTGCTTGAAATAGATGATATGTATTTTATGTAGGCTTCATCAAAATATATTTCATCATGAAAATTAATAGAGATGTAGCATGCATCCCTAGGTTCATGTGTATTTTCTTCATTTATTAAAAACTTTAAAATATGATTTTCATTTTTTCGGAAAAGATGAGCTTCATGTTGCTCAAGCTCGAACATGCATTTCTGAGATCACATCGTAACAACGTTACTAGATCATTTATGACGCGCATTGGTGCGCCCATCCATTTTTCAATAATTTATTAGAATTTTTCATTAATATTTGAAAACATGATCATGACACTCTAGTGGTTTGGGCGCCCAACAATCATTGGAAAAAACAAAACTAACCCCCTATTGAGAAGAACTTGAAAAGGTTTTCAATACACTGGTGTTGCTTGCAACGGAAAAGTAATAATACTGGCCATAAGATGATATAAATATGGATTGAATGGACATATAATATGTTCGTAAAATGACATTAACTCAAGAGGTTTATAAGGTTGTGCTAGCATGACTGGGCGAGATATTTTGAATAAGAGGTGCATTTAGGTTGTATGTCCCATGTCATGGAGTTTCATGTAAGATGCTTGTTTACGTTAGTTCAAAAGTTGCAACGACTAAAAAAAGTTCATACGACTATGAGCAATAGTATTAGAGAGCATCGATTACCTTATACAACGGTACATACTTGCAAACGAGCAAGAAGAAAAAATAGGAAGAGCAAGTAAATGATGTACTGCTAGGAACCTGAAGTTGTGAGACGTCATGACAACATTCTCCCTTTCTGGATTCTAAAATAGCAGTATGTCGTCCTTGTTGTGCAGCAACCTTTCAAAAAATATAGAAAACCTAAGGAAACGCCTATTCAATAGGTGGCTACAAAAACTTTTAGTATCAAACAATTATTTGGAACATCTGATCATCATCCAACGGCCATCGAGCACCCACCATTGTTCTTCCTCGGTTCTCTTCATCCTGTCGTGTGTCGTCTCACTGCCCAGCCCTCCCATGAACCTCTCTTCACACATGCTTGTCGCGCCGCGGCCATCCCTCTAAGTCCTATGACACACGTAGGAAAATGAACACACCCAATAAGATCATTATATAACCTACGCAGGACGTATTTGCAAGTCAATAGCCTGCTCAAAATTAAGAGATGCTAAGAACCTGCAGTCCCGGTAAAATTAACAAACTACATCCAGAGTGGAACATGCATATTCCGAAAAAGAGTATCACTTAGTATCGCACAAAATACAAAATGCAAGAATAAGGATTATCTACTTAGGGGAAAGAGAATAGCATTTTTAAAATAAATAATGTAACTGGGGGCTATGATGGATATTGTCCAAAATAGTTGCTCCATATATAGCCTAGTAATTTGGAAGAAAAAATGAACCACAAATGCAAAAACAAGTCTACAATTTCACCCTGGCAACATAAGAACATATGTAAATACCGCTGTATAATAACCGAAAAATGGCATGAAACATTTGTGTGACAACTTACATGAGTGCTTCAAACAATAATGCTCAAGGGAGCGGTGCCACAGATGTATCCTTGAAACAGTCGTATGTTGAGATAAATTAGCTTGTAGAAAAGATCATGTTACAGACTCTACCTTAGCATAGGAAGACAGACCAACTTTGTGTCAAAAGTACAAACATACGATAAATCTCATCATCATGTTCTTCATGTACCAAGTTTAGGACCTACCAATAGTGGTTGAGAAAACCTTTCTGGCAATTTTCAACAGTTTGAGAAAACATTTCTGGCATTTTTCAACAGGTTGACAATATAACTTATAAGTTGTTCTTCTCTATGCGGGCGGCTGTCAGATGCATGGACGGTCGGGCCATCTAAATGGAATCAAGACATTTATATATGATCTCATCAGTTATGACAATCCTTTTTAAAATAAAATGTGATAGGAGTGCAGTGGCGGAGTGGCATCAAGCCGAAACAAGCACATGTCGCCAGGTCAGTGTTGCAAACCTCCCCTTGTTCCAGTTAAACAGGCCTCATATTCTCTCGGTTTGTAGAGCACTAAAAAAATATCAAAATGAAGAGAACTAATAAATCAGTTGTACCATCGAATGTGCATGAATGGCAGAGACCTAACTTGCTTTACGACATAAGACCACAAGGAAATTATCTGCCTTTACATGAAGACTAAGAAAGCACCTGGAGTGCATGTACTCTACCTTGGCAGTCAATACATTTTTTTGGAATAAATTTACTTGGTGGTAAAAATCAACTAAATAATATTCATAAGATTTAACTTTGCAGATGAACATTTTTAGTGGTATTCTATCAAACCTGTGGTCCGACATTAATAATCAAATATATTAAGATATAGTAAGATAAAAATCACAATTTGATCTGCTAGCAAAAAATATTGTTTAGAGAGTGCATTTTTTGTTTCAATAGTTCAATAATTCATCCAGGCTTGCACCAATAAGATTAACGGTCACGAGCTTGTACTCCTCGCTCACTCCAAACCACTTCAGATGACAAATCCCATATAGATGAATAGTAATCGTCCAATGGTCGATGTACAAGAAAGATTCGGTTTAAATTGGAAATAACATTTGTATGGATTTCACCTGAAAATATATTTTAGAACTACATACTCCTAAGCAGGTAGGTTAAGCCGTTGTGATATCTGAAAGAAAGATATCACATGTCAACCACAACAGTCATTTGGATCCAAGCATCGAATGAATTGCCCTGAAATTGAATAAAAGGTGCATATAGAGAACAGACTGGCGTAGTAATAATCATACATCCAGTCCATACAACTACATGTATCACCATATTATTAAATTAACAACACAAAAACAAACTCCTTTCCATCCCAAAATAATTATCGCAGACTTAGTAATGTTTTACGGAGGGAGTACTATCTAAGAAATCTTGCAGGGTAAAAACAAGATGGTAAAACAGCGAAGGATAAGGTCTGATAGTACAGTGGAAGCAATTACCTTCCAGATTCCATAAGCCATTGGAGATTACCAGATGCGGAAGAAAACAAAATCGAGTACCAGTTCCCCAGTCTTAATCCCGTGAACCCCAAAATAAGCATAATCAATAATATCATTGTGATCCCCCGCAAAAAAGGAACAATCTCACTGTGATTCATGGAAGATCGGTGGTACCTAGCGCCTTAACTTTGTTGAATTGTTTTATACGAGTGGCAGAGAGAAAAGGGGGGAGGTCGAACCTTAAAATAGTCGAATCCCGGGAAGATTCATCGGAACCTCAGCATATCCTCGCGTTGCCAGACATCACTACCAATAGCAAGGTGATCCGGGAAGAGCTCTCGTGCTAAAATTTTGCTACGAAATTTCTTCCAGCGCCGCCATGAGCCCCAACCCGATCGAGCACAAGATGAGCTGACCAAACTTAAGTTCCCCTCGCGCACAGTGATAGATAGGGTGAACCGCCACCATGAATGATCGACCCATCCCCTCCTCTTTCTCTCGCAGCGATCGTATGTATCGACCTCTCATCTCTCACGCAGCGGCGGATCCCCTTCTCCTTTCTCTCGCTTCAACTGAACGCTGAATACGGAGAGTTATAGCGACCTATGCGGCCTTTGTTGGCATATATTCGCGGGGAGGAGCGGTCTTGGGCTAGAAAAAAGGCCCAATCAACGAGAGGGCTCAGATTTTTCTTGTGGAGCAGCAGCCCTTTAGGACATTTGGCCCAATAAAAAAGAACGTGCGGTGCAGGTCGGAACAGACACCAGATTTTTTTTCTTCGAAATGGAGGTTAAAACCCCCGGCCTCTGCATCGAAACGATGCACACAGCCTGCTTTATTAAATATTCACGAAACCCAATAATGAGGAATACAAAGATCAAACCGAAATCCACCAATCCTAGCGATCATCGCTACTCCTAAACATATGAGGGGGATGCCCATGAACAGGGCCATTTGCCCTGACATCACACCGACGCGCCTCATCTAAGAAACCGAGAGCATCAACCTGCCGCCCATTGACGCGCAAGGAACTCAAGCCTGTCCGGCAGACCCACAGTAGTCGCCGCCGCCATCTTTCGCAGTCCCAACTTCAGGAGAGATCAATGCATAGCCCAAGTTAGGCCAACCGTCAACGCCACCTCGACGCCAGATAGCTCCACTGACCCGCGCGAGTCCATCAGGCCACGTCCATCACCGACGCTCCGCGACACCTTGCCGCCGAGACCCACCGATGATGACGCGGTAGAGAAGACACCGCTCCGCCGATCCACCTTCCGACCATTCCAGCCGACAAATGCTCCAAAAACGATGCCCTCAAGAGGGTTAACGACGCCAAGCGCCGCCATCGTCCAATCTGGAACCCAGATCTAGGGTTTCCCCCGGAGCAGCCCGAGTGAGAGTAGCGAGGACAGCAAAGACGATGCCCTCAACAGGGAAACGACGCCAAAATGCCGCCGTCATCATCCGCCAAGACCAAGATCGAGGCTCGATTTTCACCGGCTGCCCCGCCACCTCGAACTCGTCATCAGCTAGACCACCGTTGGACTCGATGTGGGATCCCTAGATCCCCCACACCAAGCCCATCCTGGCCGACCTCCGGGAGGAGGCCGCCGCCGCCATCGTGACCGGGGCCGCCGCCCCGGCTTCCTTGTGTTGCGGGCAGACCTGTCGGCCGCAGACCGTCGTCGTCGACGTACCAGACGGGGGAGCACGTCCGAGACCTTCCAGACCCAACGGGCCCAGATGGGATCAGCCGCGCTGCCGTCGCCGTAGCCTGCCGCCGTCGCCGGGATGCACGCCGGCCGACCGACCCGCACCACCACATCAGCGGATCAAGATCTAGGCCGCCATGATCTGTCCCCGTTGATGTTCCCAGCCGGCGCCCTGCCGCCGCCGCGTCGCACGGGCTTTGCCCGGCGACGTATCCGGCAGCGGCGGAGGAAGGATGAGGACGCTGGGGAGGCCGAGGAGGGCGACGATGAGGTCCCCCGGGCGGCGCGGCGGCCACCGCACGGGGGTCTAGGGAGGGAGGGATGGAGGGAGGGGAGGAGGAAGGCGGCCGGCGGTGGGCTGGTTGTGGCGGCGCTGGGGCGATCCGATCTAAGGAGCCTCTGTCTTGCGGGAGCCGGAGCTAGCTCAGTTTGTTAGCGATGAAAAAGACTCCACCGCGTCACAGACACCAGATTTGATGGCTGAGATCTTCCAAATCACGCCAACGAACGGCGAGAAACGATCAGGTCGTGAGAGGGCTGGGATGTGGTTTAGTTTTAATGTCCTAAATAATTCATATCATAGAATGATAATCATATACGTAGTTTTTTAGACCATGAGAGTATCGAGTTACTTCACACTAGAAGATGTACTTTAGCTCTCAAATAAACCTGCCCATACCATGGTGATAATAAGGTGAGTCAAGGTTACATTTGATAGTGTGGCTAGCGATTGCAATAGCTTGAGACTAGGATTTGCTCCTTCACGATAAAGAGATATTTTCTTTGGGCCCAGTCGGTATAACGGTATCGATTATAATATGGCTAGACATATTGTGACTTAGTCACGGAGATAATAGAATATGATAACGAGTAAAGGAGGCAAACTTGCAAAGAGGCTAACGACACGCTTGTGTTCAAAAATTGCTTCACATGGATGCCAAACTTCTTGCCTCTTTGGCTACTCGATGTCGGTTCGAGGGGAGGCTTGCTTTGGCTACTCGGGGCGTAAACCTTTCTCTCGCCTTAGTCGGAGATGACGACGAGCGACGCACAGGCGTCGCACACCTTCTTGGAGGCGGCGGCGTTCGAGGGCCTATGCCATCCTCTCCTGCACTTCGGGGGAAACCCTTGCTCCAATCCTGGAGCGGACGACGGCGGCGCTCCGGTGTCGCGATCCTTCTTGAAGGCATTGTTCTAGAGTGCTCTAGGCGTGCGTGAGCCATCGGCTCGGGTGGTGCGCAGCCTCGGGGTCGGCGTGGAAGACGGGGCGGCGACTCCGGATCTTGTCCTCGTGGAGGGGTGTCTACATTGGTCATTTTGGTGGCAGTGTCGAGAATCAGCATGGTGCGCGGCCTCGGGGTCGGCGTGGATGTCGGAGCGGCATCTCCGGGAGTGGTTGTAGGGTGCTGGCCCCGGTTGCTAGGGTGACGGTGTTAGCGGCTCGCCTGGTGCGCGGTCTCTGGGTCGGCATGTGAGTTGTTTTCTTCTATAACTCGGAGCGGCGTCTTCGGAAATGGTTGTAGGGTGTCGGTGCGAGACGCTTGGGCGTCAGTACCGGCGGGCTTGGTGCGCGGCCTTGGGGTTGGCGTGGATGTTGAAGAGGTGGCTTCGGTTTTGGTTGTAGGGTGTCGGCTTTGGGTTTCTCGGGTGACGAAGCCGGCGGCCCGCCGGGTGCGTGGCCTCGGGGTCAGCGTGTGATGTCGGTGCCCTTTTCAGGGTGTTTTGTAACGGTTTTCGCCCGGGTTTCCGTTAATTAACCGCGTAACTCTCTTCTTTCTTTTTCATGAATCGGCCCTAAGGGACCGCGTTTCAAAAAACTTCTCGCCTCTTACTATGTCACATATTACGAGGCAAAGGGAATAGTACATGACTAAACATAAAGGTTCACTTGAAATTTCTTCATGTATGTGCGGGAGTCAACATGGGTGTACATGACTCTGCTGTTGATTATTAGCTATCAACGAAAGGCTATTGTCCTATGTTCGGAAGATATTCCGAGTCACGCCCGCATAATACCTAACCTATTGGGTCACACACTTAATTAGCGGTAGTCTATTAGAATACTAGAATCGAAGGTTTAGTGCAAGCAAAGTAGAATAGTTCAAAGGGGTACTAGGAGTAGTTTCGGGTATTTAAGTATGGTGTAATTTCGTAGCTATGTATGCTTTCCGATCTATCTTGTATGTCTTGGACGCGTGTGTGAGATTGATCTTCAAAGGAAATGGTGAATAGTGGTGGGTTCAGTATTACGGTGTTCTATATCCTAGTGACCTTGTTTGGGACAAGTGATACGTTCAAAATGCATCACTATTTTATATAGTAATTCTTTCTTATTCATTGATATATTTCATGATATGATGCTATTCTTATGTTGTTTTGGCTTAATTTACACAGTTTGCAACTTTCTGGTGCCGAAGCAGCAGACGCAGGATTCAGCGGTAAAAAGTGGACGCTGAGTTGCTGAAGAAGAACACCTCCAAATTACCTGAAAATCGACAGAGGCAGTTTTTCGGAAGGATAACGGAGGCACACAAAAGAGCAACCAGAGGGGGTCCACAGGGTGTCCAGGCGGCCACCTGGCGCGGCCCCACCTCTGGCCGCGCCGGGAGGGCGCCTAGGCCCCCTGGAGCTCTCCCGGCTCCCCCCTCTGTCCTATATACCCCTCGTCATCCAGAAACCCTAAAGAGGGAGAGTTTCCGGAGTTCCGCCGCCGCTCCGTGGCGGAAACCTACAGAGAAGAAAAGCCATCTCTGGCGGGCAGATTCCGCTGGGGAGATCACCTCCCGGAAGGGGAGATCGTCGCCATCGTCATCACCATCGTCACGGGCATCATCGAGATCATCATCAACATCATCCCCATCATCAGCACCATCTCCACCTCCATCCAATCTTGCATCACAATTGCAACTCGTGTTGTAATCCGTACTATCTATCCTCTCTACTCTATCGGTGTTGATTACTACTTTGTGGTGAATGCTATTGAGTTTTGTTGGAGAAATATTATTGTGTTCAGATTGTTTATCATCTATTTATCCCCACTGATCATGATCTCCTTTATGTCTTTTGAGTAGTTACTTTAGTTCTTGAGGACATGGGAGAAGTCTAGTTGTTAGTAGTCATATGATGTTGAAGTAATATGTGTTGGTTGATATTTAAGTTGTGTTGTTATTTTCCTAGTGGTGTTGTGTGAGTCGAACACTCAACACTTCGCCTTATCAAGGACCTAGGGGAATGCATTGTGTATAAAGAGTGCTAGCTTACGGTGGGTTGCCGGAGTGACAGAAACCTGAACCCCAGTTCGCACGCTTTTGCACAAGGGAATAATGGGTCACCGATCGTATTGCTATGGTTAGGCTTTTGCCTTAATTACTACCTTGTATTTGCGGATGCTTGCAAGGTGTTTAATCATAAGAGTGCATTCATCTTAGTCTAGAGGGTGCACTAGCATAGATCCACCCACCAAACACTTATCAACACAGCACATAGTACCGATACGGAATATGGCGAAAACACATGACTACCTCTCCCGTGTGTCCTCAAGAACACTTTAGCCTTTATAAGTTCAGTTGCTAGGCCTCTCCTTTGCTAAGAAAGGATTGGGCCACTCTTTATTATCCAGTACCTTTTACTCTGCCAGTCTTTACTATCCTGTTGCTTATACCAAGAAAACCCCTAAAAAGTTATCTTTCAGTGCTTGCAGTCGTCTCCTTACCAAAGTCACTTACTACTACTTTCTGCTCCTCGTTGGGTTCGACACTCTTACTTATCGAAAACACTGCAATAGATCCCATTATGTCGTGGGTCATCAAGCTACGTTTTCTGCCGCCGTTGTCGGGGAGTGTAGCGCTATTAGTAAGTGAAGCTGGTAAGGAAGTTTTTATATTTCTGTTTTAGTTTTGTTGTTGCTGTTTTTGTCCGTATGGAGACCCCTACTATTGGATCGTTGTTCTTGGGGAGCCGCCCCACAACTAAGGTAGTCACTGCTACCCCTGCTGAAATTGTGCCTTATAAGATACCATCTTGTATTATCGATTATGTCCTGACCAATCGCTATGCAGGAGAGAGACATCCAGGTGAACACTTGTTATATTTATCACAACTATGTTCATTATTCAAGCTTGCAGGTGTGTCACTGGAATTCGTTATGAAGAAATTATTCTCAGTATCGCTTACAGACAAAGCTTCAGATTGGTATAAGCTCCTCGATGACCCACATTCTCTTAATTGGGAAGAGCTTAAGTCTCTCTTTTATACAAAGTTTTACCCTCTTCATGAAGTTTATCGGGACAGGAATCACATCTATAACTTTAGGTCTCACGAAGGAGAGAGCATCGCTCAAGCTTGGGGGAGACTTAAATCCCTAATGTTCAAATGTCCTATTCATAAGCTCCCCAAAGATGTTATGCTTACAAATTTTTATGCCATGCTTTCTAATCAGGACAAGGAAAGGCTGGATGCCTCCTCTAGCGGGGTATTTCAGACAAAGAGCGTGGAGGAAAGATGGGATCTCATCGAAAGGATCCAGAAGAATACTGAAGATTGGGAAATCGATAAAGGTATTGAACCCGCTATAAATTATGAGCATGATTATATTGAGAGCTATGTAAAAACTGATTATTTCAATACCTTTTTCTCTAAGATTGGTCTGGATTCCCATTTAATGATCGATTTTTGTAAGGACTTTGCCTCTCATGTTGATTCTTCTAAGAAGAAGAAGGATCAGTACCATAAGCCTTTCAAAGAAGTACCTATTGATATTCACGTTGCTGATCCTATTTTTCCTGCAGTTATATATGAACAACCCCCTTTTCCTTCAAGAATAAGGGAGCACTCTTTTGTGACAGGCATCATAAATAAAAGCGAGAGATGAACAGGCGAACCTAAGGACCAGATCAGAGTCGATCCTCAAGTCGCTATGGTTAAAGATTTAGTTACTAATGATGTTTCAGATTCTATTATAAATTTTTGTGCTGTTTCAACTAACATTGTCATAGCCAAGAATAAAAGCCCAGTTTCAGGTACACCAGTTGTATCTGTTAAAATAGGAGATCACAATTATTACGGGCTATGCGATCTGGGATCGAGTGCTAGCGCGATTCCTTATTCACTTTATCAGGATATCATGAGTGAGATTTCACCCTATGAACTTGAAGAGATTGATGTTACTATTCATCTTGCAAACAAAGCTACTATCTCTCCTATTGGGATTGTGAGAGATGTTGAAGTCCTATGCGGAAAGGTAAAGTATCCTACCGACTTTCTCGTACTTGGTTCAGTACAAGATAGCTTTTGTCCTATTATCTTTGGTAGACCTTTTCTCAGAACTTGTGGAGCTGTTATAGATTGCAAGAAAGGTAAAGTTTCTGTTGAATTCAATGGTGAGCCATATGAATTTAATTTTTCTAAGATTTCCAAGCAGCCTCGTGGTACTGAATCACCTAGTGATGATAAAATTATTGAAAGTATTGCTTCTATTGCTATTCCCCCTAATGATCCTTTGCAACAATACATGGAGGACCACGAGAATGATACTCATATGCAGGAAAGAAATGAAATTGACGAAATCTTCTTGAGACAACCTGCTATCCTGAAGCACAACCTTCCGGTTGAACCTTTAGGAATTCTATCCAAACCAAAAGAAGACCCGGTGTTTGATCTCAAACCTCTTCCCGATACACTCAAGTATGCTTATTTAGATGAAAAGAAAATATATCCTGTTATTATCAACTCTGACCTTTCAGGATATGAAGAAGAGCGACTATGGGAAGTACTTCGTAAACACCGTGGTGCAATTGGCTATACCCTTGATGACCTTAAGGGGATTAGTCCATCTATCTGTCAACATACTATCAACCTCGAGCCCGATGCTAAACCTGTTGTTGACCACCAACGACGGTTGAACCCAAAGATGATGGATGTTGTGAGGACCGAAATCCTCAAGCTTCTAGCTGAAGGTATTATCTACCCTATAGCCGATAGTAAGTGGGTAAGTCCAGTTCATTGTGTTCCTAAGAAAGGAGGGACAACTGTAGTCCCTAATGATAAGAATGAACTAATACCTCAGAGAATTATTATTGGGTATAGAATGTGTATTGATTACAGGAAGTTGAACAAGGCGACCAGGAAGGACCACTACCCGCTGCCATTTATTGATCAGATGCTTGAGAGGCTGTCCAAAAACACCCAGTTCTGCTATCTTGACGGGTACTCTGGCTTCTCTCAAATTCATGTTAACACTGTCGATCAAGAGAAGATCACTTTCACTTGTCCTTATGGTACTTATGCTTATAGGCGTATGCCTTTTGGTTTATGCAATGCACCTGCTACTTTTCAGAGATGTATGTCTGCAATATTTCATGGTTTCTGTGAGGAGATTGTGGAAGTTTTCATGGACGATTTCTCCGTCTATGGAACTTCCTTTGACCACTGTCTCCACAATCTTAATAAAGTTTTGCAGAGATGCGACGATACAAACTTAGTTCTAAACTGGGAAAAGTGCCACTTCATGGTTAACGAAGGGATCGTGCTTGGACACAAGATTTCCGAGAGGGGAATTGAAGTGGCAAGGCAAAGATTGAAGCTATCGAAAGGATGCCCTATCCAAGGGACATTAAAGGTATTCGTAGTTTTCTCGGTCATGCTGGTTTCTATAGAAGATTTATTAAAGACTTTTCTAAAACCTCAAGACCCCTCACTAATCTTCTCCAGAAGGATGTTCCTTTTGTATTTGATGAAGATTGTAAGGAGGCTTTCGAAGTTCTTAAGAAAGCTTTAATAACCGCTCCTATAGTACAACCGCCTGACTGAAATCTGCCCTTTGAAATTATGTGTGATGCTAGTGATTTTGCTGTTGGAGCTGTTTTAGGACAAAGGGTTGATAAGAAATTGAATGTTATTTATTATGCTAGCAAGACCCTTGATAGTGCTCAAAAGAATTATGCTACTACTGAGAAGGAATTCTTAGCAGTGGTGTTTCCTTGTGATAAGTTTAGGCAGTATATTGTTGATTCTAAAGTTATTATTCATACTGACCATGCTGCCATTAAGTATCTTATGACGAAGAAGGATGCCAAACCAAGACTTATCATATGGGTACTCCTTCTTCAAGAATTTGATTTGCAGATTGTTGATAGGAAAGGAGCAGACAACCCTGTAGCGGACAATCTTTCAAGGATGGAAGATATACCGCATGATCCCATCCCAGTCAACGACAGTTTTCCAGACGAACAACTTGCCGTTGTTAAAGTACAATCTCTTTCCGATCCTTGGTTTGCAGATTATGCTAATTTTATCGTTGCAAAGTATTTGCCTCCAGGTTTAACATTTCAGCAAAGGAAGAAGTTCTTTCATGATTTGAGGCATTAATTTTGGGATGACCCACATCTTTTCAAAGAAGGTCCAGACGGGATCGTGAGAAGATGCGTACCGGAACACGAGCAGAAGGACATTCTCAAGGAATGTCACGATAGTCCCTACGGAGGACATCACGCCGGTGAGAGGACCGCACATAAGGTTCTCCAATCAGGTTTTTATTGGCCTACTCTCTTAAAAGATGCTAGAAGTTACGTTTTAGCCTGTGATAAATGTCAGAGAGTTGGTAATATTAGTAGGAGGAATGAGATGCCTATGAATTACTCGCTAGTGATTGAGCCTTTTGATTGCTGGGGTTTTGATTTTATGGGTCCTTTTCCTTCTTCGCACAAGTACACTCACATATTAGTTGCTGTTGATTATGTAACCAAGTGGGTTGAAGCAATCCCCACTGAGAGTGATGATCATAAAACATCTTTGAAAATGCTCAAAGATGTAATTTTCCCTAGGTTTGGTGTACCTAGGTATCTCATGACTGATGGAGGATCACACTTCACGCATGGAGCTTTTAGAAAAGCTTTAGCCAAGTACGATGTCAATCATAGGATTGCATCACCGTACCATCCTCAAACTAGTGGGCAAGTTGAGCTCACCAATAGAGAGATCAAGTTGATCTTGCAAAAGACGGTTAACAGAAATAGGAAGGACTGGTCAAATAAGTTAGGAGATGCTTTGTGGGCGTATAGAACTGCTTACAAAAACCCCATGGGCATGTCTCCCTATAAAATGGTCTATGGCAAGGCTTTCCATTTGCCATTAGAGTGAGAGCACAAAGCTTTCTGGGCTGTTAGAGAGCTTAATGCTGACCCAAAGTTAGCTGGTGAAAAGCGTCTCATGAACTTGACTTCTCTAGATGAGTGGAGAAGTGAAGCTTACGAGAGCGCTAAAATGTTCAAGGAGAAGGTAAAGAAGTGGCATTACAGGAGGATTCTGAAACGTGACTTTAACGTTGGTGATAAAGTTTTATTGTTTAGATCTCGTTTCAGGTTTTCTCCAGGTAAACTAATTTCCAGGTGGGAAGGGCCATTTCATATCGAAGAATTCTACCGATCTGGTGCAATTAAGATTAACAATTTTGAAGGCACCAAACCTCAAGTTGTGAATGGGCAAAGACTCAAGCATTACATAGCGGGAGACCCCGTCAATGTTGATGTGAATATAATACGCACAACAACTCATGAAGAACATGTTGAAGCCCTATTTCAGACACTAACAGAAGCAGAATAAGAAAAGGTATGTATTACGGTAAGGAAACATCGCGAACCGCCATAAAAGTTCCATATTACGAGTTTTTGCAAAATTAGGAAAATTCGAGGCCTAAGTGGAGCCGGAGATGAGCTCCAGGGGGCCCAGGCGCCCCCTGGCGCTCCCTACCTCCTGGCCGCGTCGGGAGGTCGCCTGGGCACCCAGGACTCCGTCTACGACCCCACTTTGACTCGTTACCTTCCTTTTGTTGCAGAAATTTTTGCTATATATTCACCCGGATCGTTCCGGCAATGTATCTCGCGATTTCGTGTGTTTTCTCTTCAATCTGTTTCTGCCAGGAAATCTTTTAGCTAGACCTAGGTGCCATGGCTTCCCCATGTTCCCCCAAGGACAAGTTTGTCGTCAACGTCATCAACCCTTACCTCGCTGAGGTGAACAAGCACCCCCAGATCCTTCGTGTGGAGGACGGTGTTCTCCACAAGGAAGATCTGAAGGGACTAGTCATGGAGGGAAGCACCGAGGAGCGGCTGAAGGAGATGGAACATGAGGTCTTAAAGTTCAAGAAGATGGTGGAGCGTGGTGTTGAAGCCAACTTCGACATCAGGAACGAGATCGAGGCTTCCCATAGAAAAGAGATGAAGGAGATGTGGTCAAGTTTGTCCGCATTAGAAGAAAAAGTCTACCAGCTTCAAGCACAAATCTATGATCTGCACAACCAGAACTGTGAGTATGAACTAAAGTTTCTGCGCATGGGTTTAGGTGCTCGCACAACTAGAACTGTGAGTATGAACTAAAGTTTCTGCGCATGGGTTTAGGTGCTGAGTGCAGGATCCTGGAGACTGGACTGTCCTTCGAGACTGAAGATGAGCTACCATGGAAGCGCTTCGCCAAGGAGTATTTGATTGAGAAGAACAAGGAGGAGTAAATCTCCTCGGGTAATGGCATCCCCTCAGCTTGTTACAAGCTTGGGGGAGTGCCCGGTATCTTTATCTTTATCTTAGTCTTTTAGAGTCAAGTAGAGTCGTATCATGTCTAGGGAGTTTATTATATGAAATAGGTGTTTGCATTGAGGTCTATCGCTCCGTCTGTGGAGAGATTGTATCCGTGAGTGTGGAGTCGTCTATTGTGGAATATTAATGAGAAGTCTATTAGTTCCTTCGCTGCACTCGGTATTCTCTTCACGCAATCGGCATCATATGATGATTCTTATGGGGAGTATTGACCTTATATCAGATATGGCTTTGAAAACTTTATTTAAATTTTGGCAAACATAGCTTTGGTCTTGACAACATGCATGTTTTCTCAAGTAGCGACATAGCCAAAACCTTTATGTTATTATGCTTGAAGTGTTATGTTGACAAGGAAGACAACTTGATGTGTTATGCTTACCTTAATGTTTATGCCTTATATGTTTTGCATCTAAATTAGCATCAATTTGTCTGTTCTCTCAAAGCCTTTGCTAGCCAAACTCTTTGCCAAGTAGATTTCTACTTGTGCATCCATACCCTGAAACATTTACCTTCCGTATGAGTCCACCATACCTTCCTATTCGTGGTATTCCCCTACCACTCCTATAAGTATAGAATTTATGTGTTATCCTTAAATGTTCAAAATCTTCTGTTTTGTGCCTCTTGTTTAGCTCATGAGGAAGTAGTAGGTAATTCATGATCTTCTCAAGTTGGCCAAGTTTTATCCCGGGATTGCATGTCTAATCTACAAACCCATAATACGAGGAGGAACTGGCATGGGTGCGCCCAGCTCGAAAGATAATATAACAAACAAACCCTCCTTCACGCTGGTCTATGAGAAATCAAAAACTTTGGCAGTGATAAACAAAGGAGATTAAGGGGATGTGATCGTCCTCACTTGGGAGCCGTTCCTCGAAACTTGTCCATCTTGAGAAGTAATTGAGCTATCTATTAGCATTCGTTGACAAACTATGCACCATCTCAAAATCTATCTTATTCTGTTTGATTTAAGGATAGCACATGAGTTTTCCCTGCTTGCCCTTAAACAAGGCTTTCTTTTTACCTTTATGTTGAGTCAGTTGTCCCAATTCCTTCTTTTCCCTAAGAGAACAGATACTTGATGTTGATGAGGATTCATCCATATAAAGCTGCATTAAGTTTTGCCATGCCATATCCTTGTTGACATTATCTTTTGATAAGTAAGTTGCTTGCGAAAGTTTTTGCCTAGCAAGCATCTTCCTTTGTGTTAGCATTTTGCATTTCATGACTATTAACATGTTCTTTCGAAAGCTTCAAATTGTTTCTAGTTACCCTTTGACCAAGGTTATGTTTGCCATAATTTGATGAGTTTCCTCAGCCCTACTTTTGATTATAATTGTTATTACTTTCTCATAAGGGCCTTATGAGTTGAGGTTGCTGTTGAGGATGCTTGAGTTTGATGAAGGAACCTTGATGCTTCCTGTCCGTATTTTATTTATCGACACTTCACTCTCTAAACTTGTGGACAGGTTTACCGAGCTCAGTATTCGCTTGGGGACAAGCGAGGTCTAAGCTTGGGGGAGTTGATACGTCCAAAATGCATCACTATTTTATATAGTAATTCTTTCTTATTCATTGATATATTTCATGATATGATGCTATTCTTATGTTGTTTTGGCTTAATTTACACAGTTTGCAACTTTCCGGTGCCGAAGCAGCAGACGCAGGATTCAGCGGTAAAAAGTGGACGCTGAGTTGCTGAAGAAGAACACCTCCAAAATACCTGAAAATCGACGGAGGCAGTTTTTCGGAAGGATAACGGAGGCACGCAAAAGAGCAACCAGAGGGGGGCCACAGGGTGTCCAGGCGGCCACCTGGCGCGACCCCACCTCTGGCCGCGCCGGGAGGGCGCCTGGGCCCCCTGGAGCTCTCCCGGCTCCCCCCTCTGGCCTATATACCCCTCGTCATCCAGAAACCCTAAAGAGGGAGAGTTTCCGGAGTTCCGCCGCCGCTCCGTGGCGGAAACCTACAGAGAAGAAAAGCCATCTCTGGCGGGCAGATTCCGCCGGGGAGATCACCTCCCGGAAGGGGAGATCGTCGCCATCGTCATCACCATCGTCACGGGCATCATCGAGATCATCATCAACATCATCCCCATCATCAGCACCATCTCCACCTCCATCCAATCTTGCATCACAATTGCAACTCGTGTTGTAATCCGTACTATCTATCCTCTCTACTCTATCGGTGTTGATTACTACTTTGTGGTGAATGCTATTGAGTTTTGTTGGAGAAATATTATTGTGTTCAGATTGTTTATCATCTATTTATCCCCACTGATCATGATCTCCTTTATGTCTTTTGAGTAGTTACTTTAGTTCTTGAGGACATGGGAGAAGTCTAGTTGTTAGTAGTCATATGATGTTGAAGTAATATGTGTTGGTTGATATTTAAGTTGTGTTGTTATTTTCCTAGTGGTGTTGTGTGAGTCGAACACTCAACACTTCGCCTTATCAAGGACCTAGGGGAATGCATTGTGTATAAAGAGTGCTAGCTTACGGTGGGTTGCCGGAGTGACAGAAACCTGAACCCCAGTTCGCACGCTTTTGCACAAGGGAATAATGGGTCACCGATCGTATTGCTATGGTTAGGCTTTTGCCTTAATTACTACCTTGTATTTGCGGATGCTTGCAAGGTGTTTAATCATAAGAGTGCATTCATCTTAGTCTAGAGGGTGCACTAGCATAGATCCACCCACCAAACACTTATCAACACAGCACATAGTACCGATACGGAATATGGCGAAAACACATGACTACCTCTCCCGTGTGTCCTCAAGAACACTTTAGCCTTTATAAGTTCAGTTGCTAGGCCTCTCCTTTGCTAAGAAAGGATTGGGCCACTCTTTATTATCCAGTACCTTTTACTCTGCCAGTCTTTACTATCCTGTTGCTTATACCAAGAAAACCCCTAAAAAGTTATCTTTCAGTGCTTGCAGCTGTCTCCTTACCAAAGTCACTTACTACTACCTTCTGCTCCTCGTTGGGTTCGACACTCTTACTTATCGAAAACACTGCAATAGATCCCATTACATCGTGGGTCATCAACAAGGCACGTATTTGTATTGCTGCCACTAAGGGTAAAGCAATGGGGATTAGATGTATTGCTCAACTTTTCTTCGTTTACATTTTGTCATCTTGCTTTATGTACTTCTATATTTCTTGTAAACTTAATACTACGAGATGCATGCTGGGTAGCCGTCTTGGGAGCAAATTAATAGTAGCGGGAGTAGATATGAGCAACAACGTCTACTTATCACGGACGTAAGGCCTATATTGAATTCTGCCATGAATGATCATAAGTATAAACTATTGCAGTATGTCGATTGCCCAACTATAATTCGTTCACCACATCATGTTTCTTTATAAAAGAGACGTCACTAGTTGATCCTATGGCCCCTAAGATCTATTATCATCATTATTTTTGGCGTGTTCTTACTTGCTTTATCGTTGTTCCGTTATCTTATAAATCATATATTGGTGATTTTGATCTTATGACTAGCAAGATAGGGCCGTGACAACCCTCCTGCTGAGCAAAGTGAGACTGTCTCTCGTGTGCAGGCACTGTCTGAATTCCTGGGACTGAAAGCTCCTCCTGGTTTGATAACCTTGGTTCTTCATCGAGGAAAACATGCTACTGTCAACATCATGCATTCCACTTGGGGTTCCCAACTATACTATCTCTCACTGAGAAGGTAGAGAGATCATCTTCGACACACAACTTGAGGCAAGTTTTACAACCATGCCGGGAAGAGGGACCAAATTTATCACAAACAAGGGACTTAGAGTAAGATTTTTCAGATTCAACAGATTGTCTTTTGAATTTAGGAGTAGCTTCAGGTTATTTATTATTTTTCTTTAGAATAGTAACATCTCAGTTTCCTTAGCACTGATGTTTTTAACCAACACCTCCTCAACATCATACTAAAATTATAGAATCGACCACTCAAACAACCCTCAATAGTAGTTCCATGGAGCTCAGGAGTATAACCGATTTTCGCTTGAACAAGAGACAATCGATGAAAAGTAGACATATCAATTTCTAAAGTAACACCAACTAACCCACCAACATATGCCACATTCCCATCACATCGTTTATCAAGTGGGATTTTACCAATGAAAAAAATAGCACGCTATTTCGCGGTTATTAGCGCGCTATAGCTTAATTTGAGGGGTTACGCTATATTTATCCAAAAGTTACCGCTACAACACTATTGACGTTTTTAACGCGCTAAATCACGCTAAACTTGATAACCCGCTATTTTTTATAACACGCTATTTAAAACCTTGTGTCCATCTGGTGGTTTTTCTAGTTCATCTGAAGATGATGCCAATGATTCTGATTAAAAGCTTAAAACAATTTGTCTTTTAGAGTTTATTACTTTGTTGTGCGTGGATTTAAGCCTCCTATTTTTATTTGTGCCATGGATTTGGCCTTGACATTTGGACACATTTTTTATATTGAAACTTGCAAAGCCTGAAATCCTTAATATTTGGGTTAGTTATCGTCATTTTTTCATCACGCTATTTTAAATGTAACTTTGCTATATCCCGCTATATCTTTTGTAGCTTCTGGAGAAGGGTCACGCTATTTTTGATAGCAAGCTATTTAAAACCTTGGATTTTACTAATATTATCACAAGCAACTTTCAACAACCCCCTGAACCCACATTATCAAACTAGGGGGATAAATTACTATAAAAACCACATGATTTAAGAGCCATGTGTTCTACGTATAAGGGCATGTACAATGTTTGATAAGACCGTTCTATCTTAGCGCCGCCACATAATTTAGATATAACAAAAAAAGTGATATACAATAGGTTCTATCTTAACTTAGGTATAATAGCTGGAGGTTCCTAAATTTGTGGTGAGAGAATTATTGCTAAGAGGTCATCTCTTAAATAAGAGAAGGAAAAACATTTTTTTTCATTTTCTCTCTCTTCCACATCAGCACGATAAGGCTAAGATAGCACCATTGTACATGCCCTAAAGCCTTTTCAACTTCTCTCACATTAGGAAGGAACATGACATACTGATCAGGAGCAATCTCACAGAAGGATGTGCATCATCGCCCCAATCGTACTTGATGATGTGGATCTATGCTCAGAACATCCGCAACAACATCCCAATAGTTAGATCTAGCATCTACACACCCCGATGTATCATTGGAGGAAGATGTCTTCGTCTACGCCCCGTGTTTCCAAACGTTGTTATCTCTGCCATGGCCATGACCTCGATCAAAGCAACTAGCACCACCATGACGGACAATACCAAATCCGTCCCCATGCATCGTCATCTCCGACTTCTTTTCTTCTTTCCTCTCGATTTACCCGGTGGAGCTACAATGGGGGACCAACCACTTGCGCAAAGCTACTAGTATCTCCAAGAATCTTGTCTTTCCCACCAACAAAAGGAATGAAGACCCTAGATTTCTTCGTCCTGGCCGCCTCACAGAAGTGGAGGAGCGATCCATCGAGATCTCAGAATGAGAGAGGGCGAGGAAGGGGGATGTATATAATTTTACACTGAATCTACCCTAGCCTATGGGTCGCCATGGCGGTCGGATATCTCTGTCTCCATGTGTATAGCATCACTGCCATAGCGATGTGGATCAATGGAGTGGTGTGACCAAGCACCCCTGTCCCATTGTTGATGACGCGACGACCGGTTCCGATGTAGTGTCACCACCATGACGGAGGGAACCCAGGCGAGCGAACCATCATGACTTGGTCATGGTCGATGATCATGTACACTCTCAGCATGCAGTCCGGTCTGATGGAACACTCTTGTAAAGTACGTATATCTAAATGGATGGAGACCAAAAAATATTTCAATTTGGATTACCAACACACTATACATCCGATTCGAAAAAAATTACTACTAGAATAGTACGTACGTATTATAATTTGAGATGAATGGAGTAGTTTCCACCATTACAAAGGGCCCAACTGTAAAATAAAAAACGCAAAGAAGGACCTACTAATAACACCAAAATACAGTGACCGAATCCTTTTCTCATTCCAATTATAAAAATCACAGAAGAAAAAAAAAAGAGGAAAAGAAAACACGCTTCTCCCTTGTCATCGTCTCCTTTTCCCCACCGCACCCGCACCGCGTCTCCCAGTTCCTCTTTCTCCTCCTCCTCCTCATCTTCCCACCTCCTTCGTCAAACCCCAGGCCCAAGCAACCGCCGCCGCCGCCGCCGCCCTCCCCCCACCGAATCCGCCGTCCCGCGCGCCCCCGGCCCGCTCCCCCGCGCCGATCCGCCGGAATCCGCCGCAAAGGCGGCGCCTTTCCCAGCTCTCCCCCGATGTACAGCAACTTCAAGGAGCAGGCGATCGAGTACGTGAAGCAGGCCGTCCAGGAGGACAATGCCGGCAACTACGTCAAGGCGTTCCCGCTCTACATGAACGCGCTCGAGTACTTCAAGACCCACCTCAAGTACGAGAAGAACCCCAAGATCAAGGAGGCCATCACCGCCAAGTTCACCGAGTACCTCCGCCGCGCCGAGGAGATCCGCGCCGTCCTCGATGAAGGAGGGGGCGGCCCCCCCGGGGCGCCCAACGGCGGTGACGCGGCCGTCGCCACCCGGCCCAAGACCAAGGGGAAGGACGGCGGAGGCGACGGCGCCGGAGGGGATGACTCCGAGCAGTCCAAGCTGAGGGCCGGCCTCAACTCGGCCATCATCACCGAGAAGCCCAACATCAAGTGGAACGACGTCGCCGGGCTCGAGAGCGCCAAGCAGGCGCTGCAGGAGGCGGTCATATTGCCTGTTAAGTTCCCCCAGTTCTTCACAGGTGAGCCTTTGCAAAGGAAGCCAGTAATTCTATCTAATTAGTAATTATTCCTCGTCAAGGATGAGACGATTTTAGTTTTGTGGATCGTATAGATAGGCCTTATGCATCTTGATCTGGATTGAATCTGATTGGGTGAGCATGGATTATTCGGTTCTGGAGTTGCAGGTCGAAAGTATATGCTACACAAGCTGGTTTGTGCCTCTAGATAAGCATACTGCTGGACCACCATGAGTGCATCGATTTGTGTTGAACACAATTTACTCAGTTCAGCGTGTGGATGTCTGGCAAATTACATTCAGGAACTTGTTTGATTCTTCAATCCTCGCAAAAAACCTTGCTAAACTTATAATCACCTTGCTACTGTAACAGATAACAGTATGGTTTGGAGCCAATATCAGTTAATGATGGTGGCAGTTGAATTAAAAGATGATTATCAAACCAAGGGGAAGAAAGTTGTCATGTTATTTGTAGATCCATAGAAACATTGCTTTCTTGCAGTACAGCTAGGTGGTAAAGGAATTAAAACTGTATCAGATAGATCAAGATCTGGACTACTTGGTTTGGGTCTTCGATATTTAATATGGCAAGAGTTAGCTTCACTTCGTAACTGTTTGTTTGCATTGTGCATTCAGCGCCCCATCTTATGTGATCTGAAAATCAGAACATTTCCCAAATACTTCCACAACTGGCGTCTGTTCTAGGGTTCTGTGTCAAACTAGTTAACTATCATATACTGGAGTGTTTTTCGTGATGTAACTGCTGATATGTGCAACTAATGGAGTGTGCTTTTCTTTAGGCAAGCGGAGGCCATGGAGGGCTTTTCTTCTGTATGGTCCACCAGGAACCGGAAAGTCTTATTTGGCTAAAGCTGTTGCAACTGAGGCTGATTCGACATTCTTCAGGTAGTTATCATATATTTCATCTACTCACTATCCTTTACTCTCACTGATTGCATCCTTGATGAATGATTTTTTGTCTGATGCCTTTTACCTTTGTGTAGTCAATTATCTGTTGATTTAGAGAGCACGTACTAAATTAACAACCTTACAGTTACAGCATCCTTTGCCTATTGTTTATACTACCAAGATTTATTGCAGGCTTTCTTCAGTTACTTTTGTAATACTTAACATTAAGCAATTATATGTGTTTGAAACAGTAGATAAGCGTTTCATAGGCTACTCAAAATTTCAAATCTATGTGCTGTTGTGCTTCAAATAATTATGTTGTGCTGGTACACTTCATATTGTGAGTTTGCGATTGTTCTAGTTCCACCAGCTTACGCCATATAGTGCTGCACGAGAGCATAGTTACGTCATATATTGTGAGTTTTATCTTTTTCTACACTGGGATGGGACTTCTGTTTTATGATCACAATTGCTAGTTACTTGTTCTGTCTCTCCCTCTCTCATCATTGATTACCATGTATTATCTCTTTACTTTCCATGTGTTGATAATTGACTTTGTCGTAATGTAAGCAAATTTCCCACAATATAAAACAGTTTTATATGCCAAACAAGAACGTGCAGCCTTGCAATTCATATTTTGGGGCATCATTCAGGTTTGCAAACAAGCGATATATGTACGACAATGTTGTGACAAGTGTGCGAACAAGCGATGGCGACACTGATGACTTTCCAATCAAAATAGGACTGCACCAGGGGTCAGCTTTGAGCCCTTATCTTTTCACATTGGTGATGGATGAGGTCACACGGGATATACAAGGGGACATCCCATGGTGTATGCTCTTTGCAGACGATGTGGTGCTAGTCGACGATAGTCGGGCGGGGGCTAATAGGAAGCTGGAGTTGTGGAGACAGACTTTGGAATCGAAAGGTTTTAGGCTTATTAGAACTAAAACTGAGTACATGAGGTGCGGTTTTAGTACTACTAACCATGGGGAAGAGGAGGAAGTTAGCCTTGAGGGGCAAGTGGTACCTCAGAAGGACACCTTTCGATATTTGGGGTCAATGCTGCAGAAGGATGGTGATATTGATGAAGACGTTAGCCATCGAATCAAAGTTGGATGGCTAAAGTGGCGCCAAGCTTCTGGTGTTCTCTGTGATAAGAGAGTGCCACAAAAGCTAAAAGGCAAGTTCTATAGAACGGCGATTCGACCTGCGATGTTGTATGGTGTTGAATGTTGGCCAACTAAAAGGCGACATGTCCAACAACTAGGTGTGGCAGAGATGCGCATGTTGAGATGGGCATGTGGTCACACAAGGAAGGATCAGATCCGGAATGATGTTATACGGGAGAGAGTTGGGGTGGCACCAATTGAAGAGAAGCTTGTCCAACATCGCCTGAGATGGTTTGGGCATATCCAGCGTAGGCCTTCTGAAGCGCCTGTGCATATCGGGCGGTTAAGGCGTGCTGATAATGTCAAGAGAGGTCGGGGGAGGCCAAACTTGACTTGGGAGGAGTCTGTGAAGAGAGACCTGGAGGACTGGGCTATCAACAAAGATCTAGCTCTGGACAGGGGTGCGTGGAAGTTAGCTATCCACGTGCCAGAACCGTGATTTGGTTACGATATCTTTTGGGTTTCAACTCTAGCCTACCCCAACTTGTTTGGGACTGACAGGCTTTGTTGTTGTTGTTGTTGTTGTTGTTGTTGTTGTTGTATTCAGGTTTGCAGAGTGCCTCTCTGTAGTAGTTCATCATGTGCAGCAACTAATGTTTTCACTATTTGTTACCGCTATGATTTTTGAATTTCTCATGGTGGTTTATTTGCACATGGTTGATAATATTGACAAGAGTACATGTATGTTTAGTGCACATGTGTGGATAACGGGTTAAGGTAATTAACTTGGCACACTATAAGTACTGTACATTATTTATGTATCTACACCAGACGTTTGTTTCCTTTATTGTCCTGTATCACAGTAACATCATAAAAAGGTTGAAGGTAGATTTCCTGTTCATGAAAATTTTATTTGATGCAGGCAAGAGAGTTTTTGCTAAAAAAATATTTTGCAAAACTAGGAACGTTCTCTGTTATAAGGTGTGTCCTAAGATAGCAGCTTTACTGAGTTACACTTGGTTTGAGTGTTCCTTTTCATGTGCATACCATAGAATAGGATATATTTAACCCATTGGCTGAATTTGGGAACTTTTGATGTCTACATGAAATTTACTTTAGAAAATGATGCAGTACCATGGTAATAGTATATTGTCGTTCCAAAGGATGTTAGTGTATTATGCTTCCAATTGTTGTGCATTGAAATAAAATGCGTGAGAACAAGAGATGTAGTACTGTAATAATTGGTGGGTCAAATCAACTATGCATTGAACAAATAATTTTGCCGTCCGTTTGAATAGTAAAATAACTTCAAATTTGAGGTCTTACTCCAGTCCATAGATATTACCAGATGAGCTGTATTTAGCCAGACCCCCAAAACACAATTTGGGCCTGCACCCCTTATTCTTCTAGAGTTGGGCTTCTGACTTCCAGATGAGTAGCTTTACTGCACTTTGAATCCCAGGTTAAAGAGCGGAAACAACTAATGTATATGTAGCCGCACCATATAAAGCATTTGGCCAACATGTGGAGTGGCTACGGTACCATGAACATTTATATGGACTGAGCGTATTGCAGGTTTTAGGATAGTATCTGTAAACTAAGAAGCACCGATATGGAGATACGGACACGGGGATACGACTACGGGAACATGGGACATGGCATTTTTCAAAAACAGTCATTCCGGGATACAGCGGGGCATATAAGTATTTAGAGAAATAAATATGCAATAAATATTTAAAGATAATTTTTAGATGAGATTTTTTTAGTACTGGTCTACTGGATATATGTTGTCTCCTTTCTATTCATGAAAGACTTTGAGCAGTCCACTCAAAAAGCCCATGTAGCTCTCCGTCCACTCAGAGCCCATGTAACGCACAATTCCAGAAAACCGTAGACTATTAGCTCTCCAGCCGCTTCCAACTTCCCATTCTCGTACTCCTTTCCTACAGCCGCCTACAGAGAAGAGAAGAAACGACTACGCCGCTGCATGTACCTTCTTGCTAATCGGCAGCTTCCATCACCCATCTTCTCCCTGCCCAAATCTTCTTCCTTGCTGGCCGCTGCAGTCCCCATCGGCCATATTTCTCCCTGCCCAGAGCTTCTTCCTTGTATATGGTTGCTGTCGGTAGGAGAGCTGGGCAGCAGTGTGGTGAATGGAGGCCGGCTCCCAAGTCCCCGCCGTGTCCATGCCGTATCTAGACTGTATGCCCATTTTATTTCCTTTTTTAAATTCAGAAAAATGGGATTCTGTGGGATACATGCATCCGGGCATATACGGGTGTATCCCTGTGTCCACCCGTATCAGGGACGGCCAATCGGCAGTTTTGGCCATACAAGTGCTTTTTAGTCTGTAAATATGTCCGAACAAGCTTGCATGTTCTTTCTTCTGAACTTGATGTGCCCATATGTTGCTAATGTTCATTTCCTACTAGTTTTCATTTCTCTGTACTGCTAATGCAATATCCTTAAGGTTATACCATATTAATGCGTTCAATTTACCTGCAGCATATCTTCATCAGACCTTGTTTCAAAATGGATGGGAGAGAGCGAGAAACTAGTTGCTAATCTTTTCCAAATGGCTCGTGAAAATGCCCCTTCAATTATCTTCATTGATGAAATTGATTCTTTATGCGGTACACGTGGAGAAGGCAATGAAAGTGAAGCTTCCAGGAGAATAAAAACCGAACTTCTTGTACAGATGCAGGTGGGTTCTTCCAGCCTATATTGCTGTTTACTGTTTCTGAATATGTGTTCTGCTGTAGAATATGGAAACATGCTTAGTTGGAATTCTGTACTTAGGATGGTAATGATTCAAATAATTCTGACATGGAGAAGTGATAGGAAGACCCATCATGTGTCCAGATTATGTAATTAGTGAGCCCAATTTTTTTTGCAAAAAAAAAAACTTTGCCACTGCTGTTGCATGCTAAATAAAAGGATAAGGACATAGTTTCATTTAATTTTGGTCATGCCATTGGCCTCACATATTCCTTATCACACATTTTTGGGTAATAGTGGGCTGGTTATTGCATAACACTGGATAGCACAGTAGTCGTATAGATTCCTCGCCCTAACAGATTTGGCTAATACTCTTGCTTTGTTTTCCTGTCCAGGGTGTTGGTCATAATGATGATAAAGTTCTTGTTCTTGCTGCGACGAATACGCCATATGCTCTGGACCAGGTCTCTGGAAACTTGTCAAATACACTGTTGTGCCATTTATGGTTTATAGAGATTATCTTGATATTTCTTGAACAGTTTGGCACTTAACGTGTATTCATTACTTCAGGCTGTGCGGCGGCGGTTTGACAAGCGTATCTACATTCCTCTACCTGACGCGAAAGCTAGGCAGCATATGTTTAAGGTACTTAAGAAACATCTGTGCAACACTGCATAAAAAAAAGTTCTGTCTGGAAAAGTTGTCGTGTTCCTTTGCTTAAAGCTGGCAACTTAAATTTATTCAGGTACATCTTGGGGATACACCACACAGCTTATCGGAAAGTGATTTTGAGGTCTTGGGTCGTCGTACAGAAGGGTTCTCTGGTTCCGATGTTGCAGTCTGTGTAAGTAATTTTTGCACAACCCACATGTTTTCTGTACATTGTGATGGCGCCTGATTCTTGCTATTTGTCAACAGGTGAAAGATGTGTTGTTTGAGCCTGTGCGCAAAACACAGGACGCTATGTACTTCTTTAAGACAGATGGTGACATGTGGATGCCCTGCGGTTCGAAGCAACCAGGTGCTGTGCAGACCACGATGCAGGAGCTTGCAACCAAAGGCCTTGCCTCACAGGTAAGATAAGATAAGATAGATGGCATCTCCTCCAAAAGGCTTCTGTTGAATTGAATTAACTAAGGTGTACTGCTTGGCTGCAGATTCTTCCACCCCCGATCTCGAAGAACGATTTTGAGAAGGTCCTCGCGAGGCAGAGACCGACTGTCGGCAAGAAGGACCTGGAGGTGCACGAGAAGTTCACCAAGGAGTTCGGTGAGGAGGGTTGAGCAGCACGCCGCCGCGAAAACTCTCTCGACCCCATGCACAGCCGCACCACAGAAATGTATATTGTTTACAACTTTAATTTGTTGCGCTTGGGAGTTAGATTCGCAGATCTGTACACTATGGTAGCCCTTATTATGCCTAACTTATGGCGACGACGGCAGCCTTGTTATGCTGGGCTATCATTGTGCCTCTGTTGTCAACTCTTTCATTTTTATACACTGTTATGCTTGGAATTTTCTGCAAGTGTATTAAGAAATAATGATTATTAAGGTGGCGGGTAGTCCTTGTGGTGCAGCTTGTATAGTTCTTTTCCATCTGGTATCGCATCTTCTCGTTTTCTTTTGCATAATTTTTTGTAGTGTTCATAGATCATAAGTTTAGCACCTATAATCCTTTCTATGCTGGTAAGATCTGAATCTCCACTTGACAGCTGAATTCTACCTTGTTCTGTGGATTTTAGGTAATGCTTCGGGGTTTTACAGATTTGGTTACTGCCTGCAATTAATTGCTGGGCTCAAGCACCTTAATAACGTACAGACAGCAGTTTGCAATGTCATTGGCTTAGTTTAAGCTTTGATTGGGTTGGTCAATAACACACAACTCATAATCTCCAGAAAGTATTGTTGCAGAATTCACCAGCTAATACTGGGATCAACAATGCATTTCTCATGGCAGTTTTATTGTAAAAGCAGCTAATTCTGGACGGGATATGCACTTTGGATAGGCACGATTCCCTGCACCCTGCTGCCTACCACAGTGGTTATGTAGTAATATTTCTTTTGAGACAAATCTGGAGTAATATATTTAGGACGCACATATAGCGTGGACGTTAGATTGAAAGCCAACTATTCGTTCGCCCAATTAACCTGTAGTTGAGTTGGTTAATGAACAATGGTATCCATAGTTCATTAAAGTTTAAGTTTCAGATTTGACGTTGTTGTTCAATTTTTTTTTAATTTAGGTAGTAAGTTTTTTGGTGAGCATTTATGGTGCGAGATGCTCATGTATTATGTTTGTGTATATGAACGTCTGAGTGACTATCCGTTCGCTCTGTGATTTATAAAAAAGACTATTCGTTTGCTCTTGACGGATCGAAAGAGCAAACAAAGAATTTCCCCTCAATCGTTTGCTTCAGCCTTAGTTCAACGCAACTCCAAAACTGACTCTTAGGAAGCCCGTGGAAATAAAAGGCCAGACCTAGTTAGCTGCTTTTACAATAAAACCACCATGAGAAATGCATTATTTTGCCATGCCAGTAAATTTACCATCTTAAATAAACAAGGAAAAATGGGAAAACATATATTTTGAAGGAAAAATTGCCATAAAAAAGTAGATGATTTGTGATCAGATAAAAGTACATTTTCCATGGTGTATAAATAAATTTCAATATTAGGATATAGAAAAAGCTCCGGTAATTTGACATGGTAATGCACGATAATATAAGGTCTATGATGACATGTAAAATGAGAAAAAAAAGTTAAACCTCATATTTATATGTATAGCTACACTTTTTTTTGCCATGCTATGGTCAATAAAACTAGCACATATTTTTGAAAAATGGAAATGCACTGTACATAACCCCTAAACAATGTCATGATTCGTCCTTCTACAAAGAGGTAAACTTCGACATGTCCAAAATCACTATGGACGCATTTGGTACCCTGCATACCTTCCAACCAGGTCGGCTGGATGCAGGTTTGGTTCGTTTATTAGCCCGCGTTGTATCGAAAATTATCTAGTAATCCCTTCTAATTTGCACAAGGTGCTTCGGTTCGTTTTAAGCTTTACATGAAAAAGATGCACATTGGCATCTTGGTTTAGTTCAGGCTATCAATTTGTAGTTTCGTTGATTGTAAATGTTCAATTTCATGTTTATGTTTGGAGCTATTTTAGATGGATATTGTCAAATTCATGGCAGACGGTTGATCGTTTGAAAATTTCTTTCATCACTACCTTCATCTCGCTGTTTCACGCGACTTTTGTATTGCATATTTATTATTTTGATGATTATAGATGAGTAGATCTACATACTTTTATTGAACTATACAAATGCATATGTGTGATCTATTTGAGTACTGCTAGAACTAAACGATCATGAGCACATCATAGATCGTGTTGGGAAACGTAGTAGAAAACAAAATTTTCGGCCTACGAATCAAGAACCCAAGATCATCCAAGATAGATTGCATACAAGGTTTTAGGTCATGGCTCACCAACCGATGTAGCGGAAGTAGAGTTGGTGAAGCTCGTGGACGTAGTGGAAGTAGATCTCGCAAGTTCTCCCACGAACAGTCCCTCGATCAATCCCACGAACAAGTCCCGCGATCTAGTCCCACGGACAAATCCCATGAACAAGCTCCTCGAAGAAGGGTCGAAGGTACGACCCCTCCATTAGTATCCACACATCCCGTAGCAGCAATCCAGCAGCGCTCCGCCGTCCAGAGATGAACGCCACCGAGAAAACTAGAGGGCGAAAACCCTAACGGATCCCGATCTAGAACAGCGTCTAAACCGGGGTCTAATTGTGGAGCAACGGGGTTTAGAGGAGGGAGGGTGGCGCATAGGCCTTGGGGACAAGTTGTCTTGCTCTCCCCCTCCCCTTGGCTCACCTTATATAGGTGGCCAGGAGGCCTAGGGCGCAGCTCAAGGAGGATTGGGAGTCCAACTTGGACTCCCAAGCCTTCCAAACCTTCCCACACCTTCCCACCGGAAACCTGCCATACTGGGTTTTGGTATTTCCACCTGGAGGGGATTCCTTCCCCTTGGTGCGCCCCCACCCCCTTGGCCGGCCAGGGCAGCCTAGGTGGCTTGCGCCCCAAGGCCAGGGGCGCAGGGGAGTGGGTGGTACTGCTCGGAACCTTCCGGAACCTTCCATGACCTTCTAGAAGCTTCCAGGACCTTCCGGGACATATCGGGACCGTTTCGGGACATTCCAGACACTTCTGGAGCACTTCCAGGACCTTACGGGACCGTTCTCGGACGTTCCGGAGCCATCCGGATAGTTTCCAAGACCATCCGAGTTACAGTTTAAGCCACCCGATGACCACGAAAGTTCTCGGGACGCCCAGCGATTATCCGGAAACTATTCCGGTTGATCCAGGACTTCCCCAGTACCATTCTCATATGTTCCGGAACCACCTGGGACTACTCCAGAGTGATCCGGACATAACCTTAAATACCCAGAACTACTTCTGGTGCCCTTATGAACAATTCCATAAATCTCCGGAACTACTTCCGGTACCCGTATGAACTATTCTGCTTTGCTTCCACTAAACCTTTTACCATTCCAGCATTCTAACAGACTACTGCTCGTTAAGTGTGTGACCCAATAGGTTCGGTATAATGCGGACATGACTCAGAACATCTTCCGGACATAGGTCAACAGCCTTTTGTCAATAGCCAATAATCAACAGCGGAGCCATGGACACCCATGTTGACTCCCGCACATACACGAAGAAACTTCGAGTGAACCATTATGTTTATTCATGTACCATTCCCTTTGCTTCGCGATATATGACATAGTTAGAGTAGAGAAGTTTGGCACCCATGTGTAACAACTTTTGAACACAAGCCACTCGTTATCCTCTTTGCTCGTTTGTCCCTTTTTCTCGTTATCGTATTCCGGTATCCCCGTGACTGAATCACAATGCGTCTGGCCAGACTATAATGGATACTGTCATACCGAGTGGGCCCGAAGTGAATATCTGCTTCATCGTGAAGGAGCAAATCCCATTCTTGAACTATCACAGTCACTAGCCACACCATCTGACATACCCAGAACTTATTTTACTACTTCCCATTTACGGGAGGATTCATCTAAGAACCAAAGCATGTCTTCCTGTGTGAAGCAACTCGATACTCTCATGGTCTAAGGAATTACGTATATGATAACATTTCATGATATGACTTATAACGTAGTTACGATGTGATCTCTAAGTATATCATTCAATACTGGGGTCGGTTCAACATCATTGTTCTGCTAACAATATGTTCCCATTGCTACTGACATCCTTGTTACAAGAACAATGTCCATGATTAAGAAAACGTAATCATCAGTTAGCACATGAGCTGGTCTTAAAGGCTAAACCAGGAACTCTTGGTGTTTACATTTCCACACATGCAAATGATTTTTCTTCTGAATCTCACAGTCAGGGTCATTGCAATTATAGCACAGAAATATAAACATTAATTACGAACGTGGAAATATATATATAATAACATTTTATTATTGCCTCTAGGGCATATTTCCAACAGATCGATCATGAGCAAAATCGATAATTGTTGGCTTACAAGGTGGTGGGGTGGTGGCGTTGATCAAACAACTCGCTGGAGTGCCATGTGTGGTGGTGACACTGAGAAAAAGCTCATCAGAGTGCAAACAATGTTAATGAGCACATCACTGGCCATAACCTCTATTCACGTGTAGCCATTAGCTCTTAATCAGACCACTTCAGAGCAAATGCATGCAATCAAACACACCGTGAGTTCCTAAAAAACACTATAGTGGATCACACTAGCCAACTTAGGCTATGAAATGCTGGGCACAGATCACATGGTCTTTACATGTATCGCCTCAGCCATGTCCAGTTAAGGCACATATGAGGGAGCGGAAAAATGCAGGCTACCAAACATGCCCTATATATATCAGAATAAAAAGTTGTGACCCATATTTTTTTTCCATGATTTAATTAATAAAACCGTGATGATATAAAAAAATAAGAATTTCCATACTACCAACTAATAAAACAAACATGTCCTAATTATTAATTTTCCATGATATAATTTATAAAATTGTTGTGGTCTAAAAATTAAAATTGCCATGCTATCGAAACTGAGACTATGATGGTTTAATTAATAAGTTTTCTACGTTCTAATAGTAAATTGCTATGGTAGCTACAATTAAACTATCATGGTCTAATTATTAAAATTTCCATGATAACTATAATATAGTTACACATGAAAAATAGGAAAATTGTTGTCAACAAATATTCTAACCTTTGAAATTTTGTAATGGAAAAAAGGAAAAATTACAATTTTTTTCTTTTTGAAAAATATGGTAAAGTTAGGAAATTTATTATTAAGAAAAGGAATAAAATAAATAAATTAGGAATTTGGCATGGACACATGGGACAAGTGTAATTCATAAAATTCTCATGTGATCATGCAATTTTCTACAAAATTTGTCATGTTTTTGGAAAGATAATTAATAATTTCCCATGAACTAAATAATGAAATTTCCATGCTATAAACAATAAAATTAATATCCTACAAATAAAGAAACCAACAATTGGGTTTGACGAGTAGGCGTATGGAGTTTATGATGGGAAGGTGGTGCATCTATGCAAGGTTAAATATATTCAAATAGTTGTGCTCACGATTATGAATGACTTGAATATTGTCGACTTGACCATAACGAAACTTCAACTATAATTATTAAAATGTTTTCATCCTTAATATAGATGATTAACTACTTTAATGAAGTAATTTTTTTTCAACAATTGCCTTGTGCGTTCTTCCTCACGGGTGTGGTGAGGAGAAGACAAGATTATATCATGTGATTGGAGATAGGATAATAGGTCAACATGGGCACAACTGAGGGTATTGTGTTGCACAATGAACATAAGTAGTTGGCCTTTTGCGAGTGAGGCATTTTGGCTCGAGCCCGGTTTTTTGAAAAACTCGAAATTCAATTTTTTCCGATGTTAAAAAAATCTGAAAAAAATTATGCAAGTATGTAAGGACGTAATGTAAATATGTGTAAAATTTCATGATGAAATACCTTGAATTGCGGCCTGTGTAAAAAAGATAAATTCATGGCTTGGAAGAATGAATAGTATCATGTGTTAACATCCCCAAGATTTGTTATTTTTTCACAACACTCATTTCAATGTATTTCGTCCTAAAAATTTACACACTTGTGGGTTATACCTTCATGTATATCTGTATTTTTTTTCAAATTTTTTTGAAACGTAAAAATATGAACTTTGATGAATTTTCGAGTTCAAATTTAAAGGGAGCCAATGAGCCCGAGCTCCAAAATGCATTTCCGATCTTTTGCGCGCTTTTACCTTATCTTTGATAGTTGTAGGGGGTTCGGGGAGGGACGTGGGTGATGTGAGGGTCGTGGGTTTGGGATGAAGCTAACAGGTGGGGTCCCGTGGTAAGTGAGAGAGAGGGGAAGCGGGCTGGGCTAACATGACTGGCCAGTTGGGCCTTTTTTTCCTCTTTCTTTTTCTTTTTATTTTTTATTGAACTTTGTTTGAATTTTTGCTTCAAAATCCCTTTTGAATTTGAAAAAGTGTTCTATAGCAAACTTTCTCCAAATATGCTTCGCATATTAGAATATAAGTTTTAGAATATTTGGACTTATGGAATTATATCTCTTTCCAAATATATTCCTTTTAGTTTTCAATTTATTTTTTGTTTTTTATTTCCTTTGTTCTTTTGGATCCATAATTGATTTTGATTTAAAGTTAAATCATCACTAAAGTATTTAAACTCAAAGAAGACAAAATAAAACACTGGAGTAAATTATTTATGGAATTTTATATATTCCTTGCCCTACCTATTTTGCAAATTTATTTTATGTAGTTGGATTTAATAAATATATTAAATATTTCTTTAACATATATAAAATGACTAAATTTAATCTCTTTAAGACCTAAAGTGCAAGAAAATAAAATATGCTTACGAACGCATGTTTCATAATTAAAATTTAAGATTATGGATTATGGCATCTTTAGTATTAGAGGGGAGTCTGTGATCGTGACAGTTGATTTGGCGTTTGTACGTTCATCCATCGTCCCTCATCTCAAAACTACACCCCACATTAACTCAATCAAATCAAATCGAATCTTATAAAAACTTCAAGTAAATAAAAAACATTTCTTTCTATTACCTCTTCATACCCAAATAAAATCATATCTTACCAAAATCTCAAATAAATCAAAAACATTTCTTTCTATTTCATCTTCATACCCAAATCAAATCATATCTTACCAAAACCTCAACTAAATCAAACCATTCGTCACCTTCCCTATTCACACTCAAATCAAATAAAATCTTGCTAAAATATAGAATCTACACATTCCTTTTCTTCCCCTATTCTTTTTTGTATTCATACCTAAATTAAATCATATCTTACTAAAACCTCAACTAAATCAAAACATACCTTGAATTCCATATCCACACTTATACAAAATAAAAGCTTATCAAAATATAGAATATAGTGGATGTAACGTAACACGATTGATGTGGAACCACTAGAATGTGTATGCCTCGATTGCAACGTACGAGGAATTAGGTAGTATGATCAGTTGATCAATGTATCAGCATTGCATTTGCGCACACAAAATCAGCGTTGTGACCGCATCTACATGAAACTTGAGCGTGCAGACGAGCAAAAGCATTGCAGGCTCTACTTTCCACGGACCAAAAAAGCCCATCTCTCTCTGCTTTCTTCCTCCTTTTTCCCTGTGCAGGCAGGCCTCAGCCCATCCAAGATCTGGGGATGTGTGTTCTACTTCTAAAAAGGAAGAAAGTTCCAAGAGACGAGAGGATCTCTTGACTTTTCTCGGTTAGATAGATAGATAGTCAGATAGTTTTCCTCCAGCTTGGGCAATCGCCATCTCAATCGAAGAAACGAGCGAAAAGGAGCATCGGCAAGTTGCTGTCTGGATCAAGTTGAGAAGATTGCTATCCGCACGCAGCTCCCATTTTCCACGTAGAAAGTTGTTGTTCCCGGTCTGCTGATATGGGCATAGGGCGGCGGAGTCCATGCCATCAGTCCACTGATTGATCGAGGAGGAATGCACGCCCCAGCTCATACGTACATGCTCTTCCAGACCTTGGCCATTGACGGCACCCGATTGGTCGTGACATGGGAAGGTTCCATGGACCGGATCATCCTGGTTCGCTGCTCTGCTCGTGGACGGTCTCCGGCACACACACGGTGCCGTGACATGAGCTGATCCGATCAGCGCGCACACGCACCTCTGTGTCATCGTCGATGGTGATCGATCGATCTCGGTCTGCTGGACGCATGCGCCGCTCTTCCTTCTCCCTGCGTGGAAGGGAGACCGTCCACGAGTGGATACAAGGATGGAATATGGAAATATGGAAGGGGTCGAGTGCATGCATGGACCGGCGACCGGCGACCGGCGACTAGTTCCCTCCTCCGGTGGTCTCTCGCCACTCGCCCGTCATCCACACCACCTTTAACTAATCAATTGAGCAATCTCATTGGGTTGGATATTATAACTTCCTTTCTTTCTCTACATGCATGCATGCATGCATGGACAAACAGCGGCGACCGGGGTTGCTTCTTTGCTCGACAACGAACGTTGAAACCAGGGACAACAAAGCGGTGGTCACACGGCCGGAGACCCGCGGCGGCGGCGGCGGCCACCGTTGGAAAACCATACGACCGACCGGAGTTCCCGGACGGCCACGTGCTGTCTGTCCGTCGCCGTCGCCGTCCACGTACGGGCTTCTCCCCCTGGTCAAATGTGGCGCAGCTAGCTAGGCACGCCAAGCAGAAAACGCGGCCCCACACCACACACTGTCGGTCCGTCAACACTCAATGGTATCGATACATACTCCCTCCGTCCACAAATAAGTGTACGTTTGGACATGCCTTAAGTCAAACTTTATTAACTTTGATCAACTTTCTAGAAAAAAATAGCATTATTTATGACACTAAACTAATATCAGTAGATTTATCTTGACATGCAGTTCAATAATATAGTGATTTGATATCACATATGATGCTATTTTGTGTAAAAATTTGGTCAAAATTAAAAATGTTTGACTTCCAAAAAAGGAAAACGTACACTTATTCATGGACGGAGGGAGTATCTACGTAGCAGTAGGTAGTAACTTAATAAGTAGAGTAATGTCATGTCAATATGTCCATGTGTTCATGTCGAAGCATCATCGATACAGCTCTCTCTCTTGTCACGACATACGTGATGACGCAGAGCATGGTGCACGGCCTTAGACGGACGTACGGTTACTTATTTACTTTGTCTCGGCGCGTTACGTGTAGTGCAGTGCAATCTGCATGCAGCATGTGTTAGAGAATCGACACGCAAATAACAATGAAGTAGAACGAAAAGCAACACAGGGGACACGCAGATTTAACGTGGAAAACCCTTCCGCGAAGAAGGGAAAAAACCACGGGCGCCAGCCAGCGAACTATTCCTTATTGTGGAGGTGTTACAAACGCCGAGGGATTTACAACTTGAAGAACTATCCCGTGCGGCGGCTTACAAGGTATATTTATAGGCGGTAGGAGAGACCTAGGCCAACACTGCCCAAGCCTACCGGCGACGGGCCTCCGCTCCGCTCCGTCAGAAGTTTCCTCTTAACTTCATGAATGTATTTGGATCAACTTCAACAGCATGCGCACGCCGCAGCTCACCAGATCGCGTCTAATGGCCTTGAAGCTAGTACACTAGTAGCTTGCAGTCATGTGGTACGAACTCTATAGCACTAGCAGCCGTGTCGTGTGAGCATTGGATGCTGCGTGCACTTGGCACTGCGTACGTACGTACATTGATCGATCAGTAGCTCAGACAGACACACGATGTACGGTACGCCGCCAGTGACAAATTGCTTTTGGACCGGACCGCCCCGATTAGATGGTGCGTGCAGCACATACACCTACTAGATTAAGATGGTTAGTAGTACCCAAAAAAAATGTTACTAGTGACTTCATCAAACTCAAGATGATGTACCGATTTAATATTATAAATATATTCATAAGGATAGGATGTGTATACCTGCATTCATAAAGATGAGTGTATGCTGGTATTTGTAAACGTCTACGTCATACTGTGTTAAAAAAAAGATTAAGATGGCTACCATGGTGCATCATATTGAAACTTTATATAAAAATCATCTATCAGTCAGTATTCTGAAACTTTTTCTTAATAAGATTTAATGATTTTCATAGGAACCGTTGGATTAAAATCCATCGGTTCCACCTTCTTCTCCCCTCGACATACCGTTCCTCTGCTTTTCCACGCATACACCTATTGAGCGTGGCCAATATGATCCTTATCATTGGACCAATGTCTCAGTGTCACGAATATATTGGAGCTCTCCACAGAATGGATCGATGCTTGCTAAATTTCGACGCAACCTAGAGTCAACCAACGCGAAACTAAAATCGCTAATCGGATCGATCTCAAACTAAAGTCGGCATCAAAATGCAGCTAGATATTCGTTGGTAACCACCAACATCAACAATGTGCATGCGACAACCAACTCATAGATGGATATATGGGGCCAAACCAAAAGGTTCTCTCTCTTTAGGGGGTATGAATCTAGTCCCCGCTCTCGACATCCAGGCCCGGTTCCACACTGCTCTCCTCTCCCCCACTAGGCAGGCAACTGGTCCACAGCCATGCATATGGATGAAGAGCCCGGCCATGCATCTATCTGCTGCTTCCACTTGGCCATCTTGCTTGCCTGGGCAATCATCAGGTGCACAGTACCCCGGGTGCCAACACCAACATGGATATACTTATATGGATACATGTATGTACGTACGTACTCGATCGTACAACGGACCAGTCCGTGTGTGGATTTTGACCACCGGAATACCGCTGCCGGAGACGGCCGACTGCCTGTGAAACTAGCCTGGTTTTTGCTACTTGGACTGGAAGCGATTGTTGTAACATCTGCTATGCCTGCACGTTCATCCTCCCTAGCTAGGTACCATTGCCAGTAAAAGTATCAAGTTGAGCGCAACTGGATCTCAATTATTGAATGTGACGACACTAAAAGCGGGGCGTTACAGTCGTCACTTGTGAAACCGTGGAGACACCACAGAGAAACGCAGGGAAGCCAACGAAATACTAGTTGTTAACCAGGGATGTGTGGACTGGAGTGATAAACTTCCCATAATTCATAGAGCTTCATATGGATTTGGACAGTGTTAAACGAAGTGAATTTACCTTTCATCTGCTGCAAGGACCATTTGGAGTTGCTTGCATATGACAAGTACTATGTAATATATATATATATATATATGTAGATTTATGGGGGGTCTCAGTACGTGCATTCCACCCACACACCGGAAAGCTGACCGACGTACATATAGATGAGCTACCTCTGTCTGAAAATGCATGTCGTCATGTGCAGTCAAACATCACCAACTTTGACTTCCAATATGTTCTGTATATGGAAAGTACTAAGCTGCAGTAGGTAGGTGATAATAATAATTTCACTGGAATTGTTATGATTTTTTTCTATAAAACTTAATTTCACGAATGTTGACCAGCATATTTATGTGAAAAATCATTGATCAAAGGTACACGTGAAAGATTGTGACCCTTTCTAAAACGACATGTATTTCTAAACACATGGAGCAGTTTTCATCCCCCAAATAGTGACTCATTGACCTTCACATATTTTAAAATTCAATACAAACGTACATGCTCATAGATACGTACATACATTCATCCTTATGACACGCGCGCGCACACCCATATCCTATCGCTATGAGCACTTTTCGGGAGACTGATCCGATGAATCTTAAGATTTAATGAAATCATGACAAATGCCTCGCCGTTGATGAAAATATTTCCTCCCACTCAGGGCCGGGCCGGTAAAATCTGGGGCCTGTGCGAAACCTAAAATAGGGCCCTATTTTATACGAAGAGTTGAACTAATGAACTCTAAATTTAAAAGATGTGATATGTACAAAAATTGCTAATTGCTTCACAGTTATATGAATAATCAAACTCAGCTCATGTTGCGGTAATCTGATTTTGAAGATCAAACCACAATTAATGGTCCTTGTTTTTTTTGTGAGGGGCGGCGGGGGGTAATGATCCTTGTTTTGTTTGATGATCCGAGCAACCCGTTGTGCCTCATCATTTTGCAAGCTATTATGATAGCTTGCAAAATAATCTTATATTATAGGACGGAGGTAGCACCTGGAATTCCATTGACAGATCGGAAGCAAAGACGCTGGTGAGTCAAGCGCCAGCCGCTGAAGGTCGGGCCAGAGCGGTGCTAGCGCTAGGCGGGCTGCCTAGGTCCAACACACGAGGAGCAACTTCTTTTAGGTGTGCACCGTTATGTATCCAGCAGCGAGCCTGCGATTATTTTTTAAGAATTGATGGAGCGTTGTTCTAACTTTCAGTATCGAATGCTAGTAATCGATCCAAATAATCTAGGTTTATTTTGTTTTGTTTTCTAGAAAAATAATGCATAATGTACATGTACATAAATTGTGGGCCCCTAGATTTTTGGGGCCCTGTGCGACCAGCACACTTGGCACATGTGCTGGCCCGGCCCTGCTCTCACTGAAAAAAATGTCATAATGAATCATATAGCATCAAACCTGGGGTTTGATCCCTAGTGGGCCGAGGCTATCACCGCCCTCGTAATCATTGAACCGTGTTCTTGTATTTACTTGATAACTTATACCTATTTTCCGGGTGTTTATGAAATAATATTACCAAAGACTAATAATCGTCTGATATAGACATTGGGATATGTGCTACTACAATGAAAAGTGACAAGCTAACACCAGTTGACTAAGTGATAACCGTTTCTAGGTATTTTTTCTTAATTTGATCAATTTTCAGTTTTTTCAAAGGAGGATTACCCTTGGCCACTACATCGAGCGATGGACACAACTATGTTTATCGCATTATTCAAAAAGGTCTTAGAAAATAAATACATAGATCAATAGAAAGCCATCTTCATGTAAAAGCGGCCGCCCTACCTACAAGTTGATGATGTGCCCTGACCTCGTGTCACGTGCACCAAAAAATCCGATGGCTTCACCAAGTCACCCATCGGCTAGCCGGGAGCATCAACCGATCTAGCAGATCCTTAGTGTGCATCGTATGCGCACGTCAAAAAAATCAATCACTGCCATTTTTCACATACCCATCTTCATGAGCAATCAATGCATCGATCTTGCTAGACTGACCCTTCTGCTGACTATGTCACCACGACATTGGACAACACCAGCCTCCTGCGCGTGCTCATCAAACGGTATCCAACACCGAGACCGTGCTGCACCTTGTTGCGAAGATTCTCCGTCGTCGAACTGTAAATGACCAAGGTTTAAAATAGCGGGATACATGATATATCGGCGGGATTTTTTGGCAGCTATTTGGGGATATTTGATACAAAGAATGCAGCTATATCGGCGAGATATCGGGCTATTTGCCGATATTCAATGAAGAAAAAAGAATATCGGCGAACTTTCCTAGAAGATATATCGGCCAAATATCGGGTTATCTTAAATCATGTAAATGACACATCGCTCCACCTTGGTCACCGCATGAGAAACATGCGGATACCTACGCCTAGACATCCCTCTAGCCAATAGTTGCTAAAATAGATGTCCCCATGAGGTAGAGCGACATCGAACGCCTCCATCGTCCGTTTGGAGAGGCCCAAATCTAGGGTTTCCCTTGGAGCATCCGGAGGGAGGGGACAAGAGATGCACCGGTGATGCCTTCATCAAGGTAACGACGCCCCTAGACGCCGCCCTCGTTTGCCACCAAGGACAGTTTATTTTCACCGGCAGTCCCATCTGTCTATACTCACTCCGATCGGAGTCAATGGACCAACGAGCCGAGCGACACCGGAAGCCCCCAGTGTATTAGAATTCCAACGGCAGGAAAGGGAGGCCGCATCCCCACCCATGGCAACACATCTATGCCAAAACCCAAGGCACCACCGCCAAGACCACGGTTGAGGCGCTGCGAGGGGGGACTTGACACGGGTATCCGGATGACATGAAGGTCGACGCCAATGAACGCGGGGTTCCCCACTAGACAACTCGCCACCATCGAGTCAGGGGCGGGAGTGCGAGGATGAGGTGACACGCCACACCGCCACCTTCCTGTGAGCCGGTGCGGCTTCGTCGGCCGCTCCTCCGACGGTGGCGAGGAGATGGAACGGGGTGGAAGGGACCTGCGTCGTCGTTGGCAAGGGTTTCCCCGCCGCCGCCAAGGAAGGCGGTGTGGGGGTCCCAAGATGCAGTTGGTCAATGCACCCAGGGAACGTCGTGGTCAACAAAGTAATATCAATCAGTTTTTGAGCTAATGATAGTGGATTATACCCTGTGTTGGACAAGAACACTTTATAATCCCCTTGTCGTATATATGTCTCGGTTCGTGTAAAAAAGGTTATTGCTATTGATGTGCACGGACGAAAATGCTGTTTAAGTAGTGGGAGATAAAGCCAGATTAATGGGAAGGATCTAACAAGTCACAAGCACATAAAAAAGACACAATGATAACAACCCTATAATGTGAATAGTTCACTAGAAGCCAACCACGCATGTGCATGTAGCATAAAATAACAGCTTTTCAGCAGCATAAATAAGCACCAACATAAACACAATTACTACACACTAATCGATCCATCGCAAGTGTAAAAATGGGAGCAAGCATGCACCAACCTCCATATATACACAAGAAATCACCAAGGACGCAACGTACAATAATCCCCCACGATGGCATCTGGCAACGCGACAAACCCAGAGATGGACGACGACAAAGACGACATGGAGATGGATTACTCCTCCGCGGACTCGGGGGCGGAGGAGGAAGCGGCGGAGCCGCCGTCGTCGCCGGTGCTGGCTTCGCCGCGGGCGGCGCCGTCGTCGCGGTTCAAGGGCGTCGTGCCGCAGCCCAACGGGCGGTGGGGCGCGCAGATCTACGAGAAGCACTCGCGGGTGTGGCTCGGCACGTTCCCCGACGAGGACGCCGCCGCGCGCGCCTACGACGTGGCCGCGCTCCGCTTCCGCGGCCCGGACGCCGTGGTCAACTACCAGCGCCCGACGGCGGCGGCGGCGGCGGATGCTGGCTCTTCGTCGTCGTCCAGGAGCGAGCTCGATCCCGAGCTCGGCTTCCTCGCCGACCACTCCAAGGCCGAGATAGTGGACATGCTCCGGAAGCACACCTACGCCGACGAGCTCCGCCAGGGCCTGCGACGCGGGCGCGGGCGCGCGCAGCCGACGCCGGCGTGGGCGCGGGAGCTCCTCTTCGAGAAGTCCGTGACCCCGAGCGATGTCGGCAAGCTCAACCGGCTCGTGGTGCCGAAGCAGCAAGCCGAGAGGCACTTCCCTCCGACGACGGCCGCGGCCACCGGCAGCAGCGGCAAGGGCGTGCTGCTCAACTTCGAGGACGGCGAAGGGAAGGTGTGGAGGTTCCGGTACTCGTACTGGAACAGCAGCCAGAGCTACGTGCTCACCAAGGGCTGGAGCCGCTTCGTCAAGGAGAAGGGCCTCTCCGCCGGCGACACGGTGGCGTTCTACCGCTCCGCGTACGGGAATGACACGGAGGAGCAGCTCTTCATCGACCACAAGAAGATGAACAAGAACGACGACGCTGCCGCCGTCGCCGATGAGAATGAGCCCGGCCATGTCGCCGTCAAGCTCTTCGGCGTTGACATTGCCGGAGGATCGTCGAGTGGCTGAATGGTAAGTTCTTAGTCTTCTTCTTCTTCTTCTTCTTCCGTAGGGTGATTGCCATTGCATATATTGATTGCTGGCTACTCGATCCACATTTCCATTTCGGGCAGCAAGAATAGACAGAAAACAATATTTAATCACATGATCACACGCATATAGAAGATGGAGACAGATCGGAGCAAGAGAACAGTTGCAACTTTGCAAGAGAGGGACAATTCTTTCACATTTTGTATGTCGATCTTATTCAATGGATTCCACTATTGGATCGGGAGGCTTATAAGAAAGCGACAAATTCCTTGCATAATCTTTTATGTTGATCTTTGTCTTCTTGAGCAAGCCAAATCTTCTTCTAGTGCCATGATTGTTGTGCAGAACCTTTAATTGTTAGATTTTTTGGTTATACGAGATCCATCTATATATGTCATTCCTGATACAGTGCACGCTAGTGCCATATATAGGAGTATCTACACCGCCAGAGTGGTTTATGCATGATCTTTGCTAGATATAAGGAGTTGTAAACTTCATCTAAAACTAAGGACCTCTAAAACCTTTTTTTTTCATAATTAAATTGTATAAGGTAGTGGATCATCTATATTTTGATTACAAAAAGGACATCAGGTCAATATGACTACATTAATCTAATGGTTGTGTGCATCGACCGGTACACATGACGGTTGCTCCCACTTTCGAAAAAGAAAAATCCACGAGATGGTCGAAAGCTCTTGGTCTTGGAGAAATTTTATGTCTAATGAAACCTCAACACGTAGAATGCTAATATGTTCAAGATGGGTTAGTTCATGTTCTTTAAGGAGTTAAATTACCCCAATTTCAAACTAGACAATTATCAAGGCGATGGAGCCGCGCGTGTATTGTTTGGAGAAATTTGCCTATGTTTGTCTAAATGAGGAGGTACATGGTTCATCGATCTCAATGTCTTTCACAAGCTTAATTATCACACAACTAGATGTGAAAATTAAATAGAATGAGAAGGTTTTCTTAGTGACATTATCTTGATGCTTTTGTGCTAGTGTGTTGTAGAAATGATTGTGACTTGAATGTCAATTGCAATATTATGGAGATCATTGGGAAATAAGTCATAATGTCCATCATTGTAAAATCAATCATGATGTTCATTGTTAAGGGAATGAAGCATTGAGAAGCATATAGGTGTTGCGTAAATATGCACGAGTCACAAGGAGAAGTACAAAAATATGGGAACAAGTGTATGCTATCATGAGACAAACAATGACATATGATAAGAGACCATGCCAATATGAAATAAAACAGGACACAAGCTCCGTAGAAACTACAATCTAGGTCCCGTAGTGGATATTGAACAACTACGATAAAAGATCAGATGAATATGAAACAAAACGGGGCACAATCTCCATTGAAACCGCAATCTAGGTCCCCTACTGGATTTTGGATGATTGACAACAAAATAGCCAAAGGGGCAATGACTTAAATTTAGTGTTAATCACGATTAGTCCCATGTGCTAGATTGAAATATAAAATGATGGCCCCTAAGAAAAGCCATATTGTCAACATGATTGTTTGATATAAGCAAGGAAGGTGAAATCATGACAATTTATAACAAGAATCCCTAAACTATGTGATATTCACCCTTTCTCCGGTTCTATAAGTCATCTAGTACCACTGGACAGGCCAACTACTAATATGAAATGCGAGGTAAGAGTGTGTTAGCGAGAGACCCAAATTTAAATGTGGTTTGGAGTGCCTGAGAGTGGAACACGAAACCACCAGGTAGCATTTTGCAAATCCTAACATTTTTGTTAGGGTTTTCTTCCCCAGGATACATTGTCGCTAGTGCCATCGAGATACCTAAGTTTTCTTTGACCAGAGAGCTCCATCATTTGACAATACCCACAACTAGAAAAACGATCTTCTTTAAATGATCACTGCCGACGGGCACTAGGGGTTCCCCTCAGTGGTGGAGCACACCATAGGGGGAACTCCTTGAACGTCAGTAGTGACACTTGATGGGTGCTCCATGGAGCTCAATTGAAGGTCACATGGTCGATATTATTAGGACTAGGATGCATTTAGTCGATCAACACAATACTGATGGATGGTCTTTAACAATGGATGGCAAATACCGCTTGTGACTCGAGCTTCCATCACCATTGACAGGAAGGCACACACAACATCCATTGGTGGTTTGTGCTTGTAAGATAATGACCCAGATATGTCACCTCCATTGATGACTCTTAATATAAGTATGTTAGTGATAATATGTCTTAAATCAAGGTCATAAGCACACAACCATCATCCTTCACGCCTATGCAACACCTACCTCTTCTAAACTCTAAGGGTATAACTCCTCCCCCATCTCTCGTCGGTGGCGGCGGTTGATCCCAATATACTACCACACCCTTCGGGCCACCATCCATTCTAACTCCACACTCATGTCACTTTATCATTGCGAGGGAGAAACAATGCCATCCCCTCCTCACTTGGCCCTGTGTGGAACTGTGTTCTCCGTTCCTTAACCTCTATCCAAGGATAGATCATTATGTTCGGAACCATAGTGACTTCGCCTCCTCGCCTGGTCATGCGGCAAACACTCCTAGGGTCCCTGGTCTAGCCCACATATGATTCGTGCGTGGGGGGGAGGGCACTTTGGCACACTCTTCTTGATCAGCCATGCAATGAACATGGCACTGGATCCTCTGCTCCCGGCTACGCGGGCATCGAGCCACCGTCTCCACAACTCCCGCTATATGTGGAAGTGACCTTGACGGTACCACACCGTCGCCCCTATGCCCCTGACCACATGGGCACCAAGCCACCGTCTCCATAACACCCACTACATGTGGAACTGGCCTTGTGGGTACCACACCATCGTCCCCTCCTCTCCCATCCATCTCGATAAGGACCCTTCCTCCTCCACTTCTTCATCATCCTCTCTATGGATCCGAACGACCGAACAATGAAATTTGAAGTGTTTATTTTTAGGCCGTAGTTGTAGGGTTTAATCTAGGGATTATTGACGAAACTTACCCAACAACTTAATTTCATTTTGCTTTTGATAAACATGGATACTAATTGAGGCAATGATGAAATCAAAGATCATAAGAATATCCTAGCTAGATATATTAATATGATTAATGCATAGCACTAATATTAGTAATGATTAGAATTACTCCACTCATCTCGTAATGTAACATGGATTCGTTTTCACAAGTAATTTTTTTACAACTTTGACCATGTTTATAGATCAAAATATAATTTATATCTACAACACAAAATATATATCATACAAAAATATATTCTACGATGAATCTAATGATAAGATTTGGTATTCTAGATATCGATGATGTTACTATAGATTTAGTGAAATTTTATAAGATTTGACTTTTAAAAGATCTAATACACACTATATTTGGTTACACTGAGAGTAGTAAGTTAGTAGTAGAGTATGGGCTTTTGGAGCACAGGCTCCGCGGAGAACTTTATTTTGAAAATTTCAAAAGTTATATTTAAACATTCCCAAAAAATGCAAAAAAATTCTAATATGTGTTTCACACTAGCGTGTAAATTTTTGTTTGAAAATATTATGATTTGATGGCTGTGAAATAAACAAAATTTTAGCCCAACAATCAAAAAATCGGTCCATTTTAAAAATTGCATTTGTCTTTTTTTTGTACGCCACATATGAAATCATAATGTTTGAAATTTGTACATATATGTATTATATGTGTGTATTCTTTTCCGCAAACGTTTTAAATTTTTTGGCAAAGTAAAATTTCTATTTTTAAAAGGTCCACCGTGGAGCTCGTCCACCATTTGCAATTTCCGGTTAGTAGTATGATTTTCACGAACCCCTAGAAAATTGAAGAGGACGAATAACTGGTATTCAATATGTATTTGTCTTGCACTCACAAAAAAAAATGTGTACGTCTTTGACCGAGGGATTTCTATGGAAATTAGAGGGGTTGATGTATGGCCTTCTCGTTGATATCGTTTGAGACGAGTAGCTGAATTTCAATTTAAAATCCAAAATTTGATTTTATCTTGCACCTAAGATAGGCAAAGCTATCTTGTTTGGCGTACGCCTGACCCAACAAGAACAAATCTAGCAGAAGCGTCATCCCATCATCGACATGTATATACATGAGTTTTTTTATGTACGGGAGCTTTTTTCGGTCATCTTGTCTGGCTCATAATTTTCTTACAGGCTGTCCCCAAAATCTTACCCCGAGGTACCGTCTCTCAACCATTCATCCCTCCCACAACCGCATTTTGTTTTCTCCGCTGCGTGGACTGCACAACTCCGATGAGAAGTGTCCGTGGCATATTGAAATGTGTTAAATATACCGTTCTATTTAGTAAATATGTTCTGCCGTACGTGATTTTATGTACCATTTTACATTTACGGCGACTCACAAATGAAATATGACGTCTCATTATTTGGCGCATCAGTTAGACTTGCCTTAAAAAGCACCGGATTGGGTGACATTCTCATGCATGGACACGTGGTCGTTCAGGCACGTAAATGCATGGCTAATCAATGCTAACCGTGATAGGTGGTTCGCGCTAGCCAGCGATCATGACAAGCATTTCATGAAATGGGATACATAATTTGTTTAGTCAATTTCTTATCAACTAACGGAAGTAATCAAATGTGCATGTCAGGTGCTTTTGAGCCATTCAACCACTATGAATCCTGCCGCTCCACTCGCATTGAGTACTACTAGAAGGATTAACAGTGCTTTACTGTGCGGTTGCTATTGTTGGAAATTTATAAAGAAACATTATTTGCTTTGACGTGTGTGAGAGACATGATGAAATATTCTTTTATAATGTGGTATTTCGATGGTTTTTTGAAATATAATTATTCGTTATCTATGAATTAACCCACATGTATGAAAGAAATGTTTTTACAATGGTGATCACATGTATTACATTGGTGCCACAGTGTTGCATATTGACATTTTATTTTCAGGTGCCAAGAGAGTGCACGAGACTAGTGTGTTTCTATAATCTGGTTGTCATCGATTAATTTGAAAAGTTGTGGACCAGACAAAATCGTGAAGGAAATTCAGAATTGAACACCACACTTGGATGCGAAAGCTTCTTGGGAAATGACTGACCAAGGCAAAATTTGGAACCCAATTCACGATCATATGTTGATGCTACAATGTCGCATGTTGGTATTTTTTTATCGAATGATGCGAGGGTGCGAGAGACTGGTGTACTTTTATAGGATGATTGTTGCTGATTGATTTAAGAAATCAATGACCAATTAAAATCAAGAGCCAGATTTAAAATTGAACACCTCACTTGAATTAGAGTGCTCTTTAAGAAAATGTTTACTAAGTCAAAACACGATCCAAAATCAATGTCCTCAATCGAATTAGAGATCACTAATACTAAAAAGCTTAGTGATATAGTATAAAGGCATACACAATGATTTATAAGGTGGTGTTCTTGTATGTATACAACATAGTTTAAAGAAGACAATAAAACAATGAGTTATCTTCTAGGGTTATCTGAGCAATCACTTTTGTATTCTTAAGACCACCCCTTAGTAGGATCTGTCTACATACTATATTTAGCGTTATCTTTAGCATTTAATGTTACAAGATTCTAAACTTATGGGCGATTAATATTAAGATGGAAAGTTAGAGAAGAAATCTCATACAATGTACACTACTAGGAAAAAGCCTAACAGTAGTGCGGGCACCCAATAAGGCGCTACAGCTAATAGTTAACATCGGTGTGGATAAGCTCGCGCTACTGCTACTAGAGTTAGTAGTAGCGCATGTACTCGACCCCGCGCTACTGTTATGGTTTTAATTTTATATTTTTTCTACGTATTTTCTTTGTATTTGTATGTTGGGGTTCGGGGCAGAAAGCACACCCAATCCCAAGACCTATGCTATGGCGATGTAAGTAGCGGATGAAATAAGTTCACATACCAGTATGTAGCCGTTTAAGCGTAAAACTTTCCCGCGTGAACGTGGTTGGTGTAGTCGTACCGGCAATCCCTGATGCCGCGCAACTCCACGATGACTCCGATAGCCACCCAGTCCTTGAGACCGATGATGGGATTTCGTCCACGTCAGAACGTTGTCGGTGAAGACGCCGCGATACGTCCACGACGATGAAGTAGCGCCACAAGTGTAGCGCCTCGTGGATTACACACATACGATGTACCCGACGTCCTTCCGGGCTCTGAACTAGAAGAGCAGCGGAAAAAAGATGGATTCGGATCCCGATTCCAGCAACACGACGGTGTGCGTATGATGGAGAAATCTTCAACCTAGTGCAGACTCCAAACAAGGGGAGTCCGTTCACAGGAGGGAGAGAGGAGGAAGAGAGATGAGAAACTTGTCTCAAATTGGATGAAGGAAAAAGGGCACCCTACCCCTCCTTATATAGGCCAAGGAGGGGGTACACCTCCCTCAACTTCCCATGTGGTACTAAACCAAATGAAGGTGGGGCAAATGCGCCTAGGGGGGAATGGGCCCCTTCATGGCGCCATGGCCCATGGGGGAAGACTCCCTCTTCCCCTAATGGGCCTCTTTAGGCCCATATGCCTTTTTCTTCTATTTTAGTTATCTTTGATTATATTTTAATATTTAATTCAGATAATTTAATAATAAAACATATTTAAACATTATTAAATAATATTTTGAACCTTTCAAAATTCCCAGAACAATTTCTGGCCTCCACCGAAAACAATTCCAGTGTTCTCTCTTATTTCTCCGGTGATCCAGAATCAATCCTTAATGCGTCGAATACCCTTAAGTGTGACACCCTACGGTCCGGGAAACAACAGACATGATCAATACACTCTCTTGATCAATGACCATCGATTTAGACCTGGTTACAATCCTAGATGGTCCCTGCGCTTCCATCGAATGAAACTTCATCGTTGTTGCATCCGTTTAACGTTGAGCATTATCCCTTTGTCCTATGGTACTTTTCTTGTCCGAGGTTTGATCGTCGGTATCCAATATACCTAGTTCATCCTCGTTACCGACAAACATGTTTACTCGTTCCCGTGATATTACATCCCTCGTGACCTAGTCACATGATTGCAATCTTTATGATGTAAATCACCGGGTGGACCCAGAGTACCTATCCGTCACTCGGATGGAAAAATCCCGCTTTGATCTATTTGCATAGTCATTAACGTATCTATTCGGAATACCCAAAGTGCACCTTTATGGCCAGCATATTTCAGTCAGGCGGTGGGTTACAAATCAAAGCATCGTCATAGATAGTAATTACGTATGATCATTACGGTAGTTACCGCAATGTTGAACTTATGTGACTTGATCACATTGCAACACATCTGGTGGGTGGATGTCCATCATATCATTCTCCCAACGATACGATTCCATTGTCAACAACTTAATTGCTCATGATCAGGAAACCTTGATTATCAATTGCCCAATGGACTAGTATACTAGAGTTAACTAGGGACCTGGTTGTTTTATACCACATGTGTATTAATGTTTCCGCTTAATATAGTAATAACACAGTATAAAATGTATTACGAACTTATGGAATATGCTAATAAACATATTTTATTTGCCTCTAGGTCACATTCCCAACAGTCTCTCACTTGCACTAGAGTACAAATAATCTTGCTGCATTTTCTATGGATCATAACTCCATATCATGCATATGGTTATTGATCATGCTTGCCTGTGGAAAATGTTGTATCAACGGTCTGGGTACCATTCAGATCCGTTTGTCTTTTTGCAAATCATTAATGTCACCTAGTTTGACAGTACTTCATTATCCATTATAATGATGATGTGTATATATCTGGCGGTAGAGTGGGACTTCGTTTGCTGTGTTTCAACAATGACATCCGGTGGGTCACAAGGACTTTTCCATAGTCATGCACACTGAAACTCACTCAGTCAGAAGTCGAACTTCTTAAGCCAAAATATAACTCCTTCCACTTCGAAAGCAGCTACATCAATGTAGATTTAATCCTTAGTGCATTGTATGCAACTTTGATGTCTAACCATGTTTCTTTCAACTTAGGCATTCATTAGTGTGATATCTCAATTTTCTAGGTTAGTGTCAAAACTTGAACCAGCATAACATTTATGGTCAAGTCCACTATCCTTTACAAATTTGAGATGTATCCTCAGTTCCCTCCAGACACCGAAGGATAAACTTAACTCTTTGTTTAATGATTTACTCATAAATCATATCACAACATGTTCTTCTTGCTAAGAACTTGGGTCACATTATGTCGTGTACATAACTCTGATTTTATATTAAAGAATCTATGACAAAGGCATAGAGGATGTAGCACATCCATTTCTTTCATTTATTTAACCATTGTTGTTGTACTGAGATCAACTCGATACTTCTCTTGGATATACAAGTAAGAACTACTTCTTGACTTGTCCCATTCTGAACTCTTTCGGAATCTTATCCAGGAAAGTATTCCTTTACAATGTTATTAAACACATTAATCTATCTTAATAGATTTTTAATGCTCAACTTCTATCATCTTCATTTATACAAGATTCAAATAATCATTATTACCAACTACACCATTCTTAATATGTTATCCATATATGAGAATGTTGTCATGCTCCCACTCAAATATGTCATGCACATATTAAGTTCAGGATAACACTCACATAGCTCCCACTCAAATATGTCAGCTACATATAAGGTAAGGATAACATCCACATAGCTCCCCTCAAATATGTCAGACACATATAAGACTAGGATAATACTCCCACAGCCCCCACTCAAAATATGTCGTCCACATATTAAGTTTAGAAAACTATTAAACTCCCACTAAGTTTCATGCGAATGCATGTTTCTCAATATTTTGGCTAGGTCCAAAATCACTTTGATCATCCATCAAATTGAGAATTCATATTACGAGACACTAGTATCCATATGTTTTCAAAACCTTCTTGTTGTACCAATAACAACACTTCTTCAAACGCAGGATTTGAGGAAGTCATGGTATTGATAACAATTTGGATCAATCGTAGTGAATATCCCATTGACTCAAGTAGCGCTACTTATTGTAGTCAACCTTTTGAATTTGTCAGAAACATACTTTATGACAAATCGATCTTGATGTCTTCTTTGATGTTCACATTTATTCCTTATAACTTTGAAGTTATTGAGAATATCAAGTAAACTCCTTACTCGATAAGATTCAAGTAATCTTAAATGTGATTCAATATGGGATTTCATGACTCATAGTCATATCTCGTACTTAGGTCCACCATCGCTTCTTTGTAGTTAGTAGGTATGTCTTGTTTCATTAAAATGACAAGTGAATCATGAATATTATTTTACACAAGGGAAAATATGTATTCTTGAATCCTACTTTGATCAGTAAAAGCTTCACTCGAAACATCATGATCATTATCATTAGTTTCTCCTCTGACTATAGAGTTTTGCTTCCGGAACGTTTTCCATTGCGCTACTCTGATATTTGGAGGCAAAGTCAATTACCTTGGTTGAACTTTCATTTTTCTTCCACTAACACATTCATCAAGAACATTTCTTGATAAACACCAAAACACTTAGCAACACAAGTTTTCCTCTTTTTGTTCTAGTTGTGGAAGATGCATCCATAGTTTCCTAAGAATACACTACAAAGATAATTTATCATATAGATCACACTTCGTAGAAACCACGACACACACCATAACATATATAGTGTTGGTTTCCACGAACTCAGATGGTTCCCTATACTGAAGTGAGTGGTTGCATATTAAATTAATAACTCTCAACAACAATAACGTAACTCGGTAAGAGATAACTTAGACCATACACTATTCAATAAAATATGATTATAATGTTTAGGCACATCAACAATATTGAAGTGTTCCAAGCATTGTAATTTGTGGAACAACTTTCACACAAGTCCGTATGCCCAAGGCTAACTCAAAACATTTGTCACTTTGATCAGATCTAGAGACTTGTTTTTCTTGTTAATTTAATACCCGTCTTCATTCTGAAATCCCTTTGATCAGATCAAATTATTTCAGACTCATGTTTCATTAGTGAATACACATATTCATCTAAGTCCACATATGAAGTTCACGAAATAATGAAATTCACTACATGTTGAAATATGATACATCACAATGTATGATATACAACAATCATCGCAAACTCTGATTTACCAGAATGTGAGGTTTTAGTCATCTCACCTAAAGAGGCATGGTTTGCATGTGTCAAGAGATCAAGTATCTGAAAACTTCATCAAACCATTCATGACTTAAACGATAGTGTCATTATTAAGTTTGGATAATTCTTGGCATTACAATATTTCTTATAAATGATCAAACTACTATCATCAATATAAGAACTATCATCAATATAAGAATAACTCATTCATAAACGTAATGTGACCATAAAAGATATCATTCATAAAAAAAGAACAACTGACTTGTTTCTCACTAATATGAATAATTTTCTTCGCGAGATGCAAGACACACTAATAATGTTCTCATTCAAACGATCATAAATTTATTCATACATTAATCAAATGATAGATGTAGAGGGAAAGTGTTGTCGACCATCAACTATCTTGATTTCCGTCAGCACACATTGTCACCTCATCCCTTCCAAGCCACTCTATCAGTAGTAAGTTTAAGCATCAAATACTTAATCAACCGCAATTAGTATTTTGTGGGGAAAGACATTTATAACTCGTATATCAAATATACCTTCTCCGTTAATGACCATTCCTACATTGGTTCTACCTTTAAAGTTCTCAACTTTAATCATGACATCATGACAGATGAACGATTCTCCTTCATGACAAAGTCTAGACATGGTCTTTGTAGCTGGGAGGAATCGGATGCCACTTCCTAGTTGTCGCAGAATAACCAGTCATTCAGTAGTCCAAGTTATACACAAGGTGTTCATGTATCTTATACATTTTCCATGTGACTTTCTCAGCAGGTTGTTCCTTCCACCATAGTTAAAAGAAACCCCGTCCATATACTCATATTCCATTACTCTGATTTGTGACCTAGTGCTTTCAAATTCACCTAGCACGTCTGCTGGCGCGGTAGTTGACCGGAAAAGACTCATGCTTCTCTCCCCGGCAACGCCGCCAGAAATTTGCTTGATGCGGTGAGGAAGATAGTTCTTCTCACTTCTCGTTGGTTACCCCAAGTGGAAGGTGAGATGTAGCGTAGCAGCAAATTTCCCCTATGTAGAGGATAGGGTTTGTCTCCCGTAGGACTCACAAAGATACAAGAAGGTGGTAAAGTGAACAGTAGCGCCGAGGTTGCTAACTTCTCCTGGACCTGCACACACAGCAAATAACTTTGCTCCCAACGAGTACAGAGGAGTTGTCAATTCCTCCGGCCTTGCTATTTACAAAGGATCAACGCAAGAGATAATAATAGTGGCAACGGAAAGTAAAGACTGAAAGTAAATTGAAGATGTAAACAATGGTGGAAATATGGACCGGGGTCCCATGACGTTCACTAGTGATGTCTCTCTCCCAAAAGACGATAAAAGTGCTAGCGAGGTAAACAAATCACAGCTGGGCAATTGACAGGATTATAAACGCACTACAATGCTAACTATGCTACAAAAGAAAGGAAGAGGCTCAAAAGAAATGGGCATTATGCCAAGGTAAGTAGACCGAAATACATTTGCATCTACTACGAATCATCCACCTTGAGATATCTATCCAGAACATCTCGCTGGTATTAAGTTGCGAATCCCACCCAAAGTGTAAACTCAAAGCAACAGACAACTGCATTAAAAGAACTATGCGTAAAGTAAACAATCCTTGCACCCGCAAGTACATGCACCGTCGTTTTATCCCTGGTGGAAACAACACATCCCCTAGTCTCATGTTTCTTTCACTCAAGCTAGACATCAGGGGCTGAACCCACAATCAAGCATAACGCTCCCTCTTGGAGTTGCAACAAATCACTTGGCCAAAGTAAAATACGGTAACAGAGAACATGCAAGAATTTACTAAATAACACAAATATAAAAGAGAACCAAATATATTACTCATCACAATCTGAACATAATCTCATAATCCATCAGATCCCAGCAAACTCAGCATAGCAACACAGAAATTACAAAGGTGCGTCGATCATGTGAGGCAGCTCACGAGGTCTCAAAAGTGGAAGCACAAAGAGGGGAGGAGAACATCACATAACTACTGTTCATGGATCCATGATCCAAGGGGGACTACTCACAATACATCCGGGAGGCGTCCATGGTGATGGATGGTCTCCCGGAGGGGATTCCTCCTTCCGGCAGGGTGCTGGGGCAGCTTCTCCTGGCAGCCCCGATCTTGAAACGGCGGCGGCGGCAGAACAGAGAGGAGAACGGTAATAGCAGATCGATCTTAGGGGTTTCCATCACGGGGGGTAAATATAGGCCAAAGGGGGCACCGAGAGGGGCCACAGGGCAGACAGGAGGCCTCCTGGCGTAACCTAGGGTGGGGCCGCGCCAGGGACCCTCCTGGGGCCTTGGTGGGTCCACCCCTTCCTTCCTTCCTTGGTGATTCGGGAAGCTTCTGGGTCGCTGATTTTTTATATAATTTTTTCGGGATTTATTTGGAACTTTTAATGGCCGGAAAATGAAATACAAAAACAGCAGCAAACGGGAACTGGCAACTGGGTGCACTGAGTTAATAGATTAGTCCAAATATGATAAAAAAATGTATGAAAGTTCAAGCAAAACATTGCAAAGTCACACAAATAATGCATGGAGCAAGAAGAAATTATAGATACGTTTGGGACGTATCATCCATCACCATGCTTGCCTCCAAGATGCTTCGTGAGTAGTTCCTCCTTGGACTGAGGGTTCATGGCAGCAACCTAGTTGATGATCTCTCTCCAATCTTGTGTTTCAATGTTTAGCCCTTGTGAGCTACCTATCATGATTAAGACATCTATGTATTAGTTTCGATGTTGTTATGTTGTGTTTGCTGGGATCGAAGAATTATGAGATTATGTTCAGATTGTGGAAGTAATATATCTTGATCTCTTTTATATTGTGTTCTTGAGTAGTCATGCATGTTCTCCGTTGCAGTTTGTTGCCTTGTCCAAGTAGTAAGTTCTAACAACAAGATGGAAGCGTTATGCTAGATAATGGGTTCCTGCCTCCCGATGTCTAGCTTGAGTGACAGAAATATGAGACTAGGGAATGTGATGTCACCATTAGGGGTAAAACAACGATGCTTATGATTGCGTGTCATAAGGATTGCTTACATTACACATAGAGTGTTAATACAGTTATATGTTGCTTTGAGTTTGCAACATGTAGTTGTGGCTCGCAACTTATTACCAGCGAGATGTTCCAGATAGATATCTTAAGGTGGATAATTAGTAAGTAGATGTTGATGAATAAACGGTCTACTTTTCTTGGTGTAATTCCCATACGATTGAACCTTCCACTCTCTGTTAGCATAATTAGCACTGCAGTGCGTTTATAATTTTTTCAATTGCCTAGCTGTAATTTGTTCATAACTCATATTCTCATCATAACTCATAAGTTTACACGGCTACCATTTACTGCTTTACTTTTCCTTTCCGTTATACATTTATTACATCTTGCATTTGAAACTTTGTAAACATCAAGGCCAGAGAGATTGACAACCTCTCTGTACTAGTTGCAAGCAAAGTTATTTGTGTTTTGTGTGAAGGTCCAGATCAAGCGAGTAATATCTTTTCAGACGGCGCGTTGCTTGCTTGCCACCTTCTTGTCGTCTCCGGAATCCTAGGGGAGACATCAACCTTAGTATCTTTACTGAGGGAAATTGACTACTATCTGCATCATAACCTTCCACATGGGGTAACCAATAAGGAGGTGTTATCTGCACGCGCCAGTGCCTCATACTTAGATTGGACACATACAAGTGATTTCAGGGATGGAGCCAGTGAGCCAAGTAGGATGCACAAGTTCCGTTTTGTGCATATCACAAGGCTCACTGGACCATCCCTGCTGTCACATAGTGTCAAAATATTTTAATCATCGATATTCTAAGAAAATACAAAATTTATCATGAAAAGTAATTTGATTTGTGCCTCATACATTGGCTTGAGCGATTCCAGGGATGGCACGAGTGAACCAAGTAGGATGCACAAGACTCATATTTGTGCATTATCCCCGATGTCATATATAGTGCCACAATCTGTTTTAATCATCGTCATTCAAAACAAAAGGAGAAAAGTAATAATGACATATAGGCCACTCGTAGTGGCAAATCCAGGGTACTCGATATATATCCTACTTTCTAGCACAAATCCACGGAATTTTTTGTCATGACCTTTGCTAAGGATAAGACATATAGAGTACCCGAATCTGTCGGAATGACAATGAATCAACATTCCAGCAAAACATAGGCTACCCATAGTGGTTCCCTGCAAACAATAAAATTCCTCAGCTTGCAAATACAAAATTTAAATAGCATTTCGACATCTTAAAACCAATTAAAATTCTAATTTTCTTTTTCTTATTCGATTTCCCCTATTTTTTAATCTTCTTCTTATTTCATTGTAATAATAACTAGAAAAATATTTTCTCTACTTCTTGTTTTTCCTCTTCTTTCAAAATTTAAATAGCATTCCGGCATCTTAAAACCAATTAAAATTCTATTTCCCTTTTTCTTATTATCTTTCCCCTATTTTTTAATCTTCTTCTTATTTCATTGTAATACTAACTACAAAAATATTTTCTCTACTTCTTCATGCTCCTCTTCTTTTCTATTTCATTTCCTTCTTGTCTTTTTCTTCTCTCCTTCTTCTCTCTTCTTCTCCGCCCACTAACATGTGACACTAACTAAAAAACCTAAAATCCTAACACCTAACACTAACTAAAATCTAACGATGCTAATACGAATAGTACCAATTGATTATTTGAAAAAAGAGAAAAAACTCACCACCGCCGAAGGGGATCGAGGGCGGTGCCAGGTGCCAGTGTGGAGGGAGGTGCCCAAGGGGGTGGAGCCGCAGGCGTGGAGGCGGTCCTCGGGGCGGAGGGAAAGGCGGAGGAGAAGTGGGAGGTGACGGTCGTTGGGGTGGAGGATAAGGGGAAGCGGGATGGGAAGGCGGCGGGGGCGGAGCCGGGGCGCGGTGCCGGTGGGGGAGTAGCCGGGGTGTGGTGCCAGCGATGGAGGTGAGAGAGAGCAATGCTGTGGAGAAAGAGAGAGGCAGCGTACGGTTAAGTCATACCTAGCAGTAGCGCGTCTAGGGCAAAAGCGCTACTGCTAAATCTATTACAGTAGCGCGTAGGACCAACGACGCTACTGCTATAGACTTACCAGTAGCTGGCTGAAGTTAGACGCTCTGCTACTATATCGGATCTGCTGGGTTCGATGGTGACCACTATAGCAAGAAAGTTGTCTTACCACACGCGCTACTGCTATGACATTGGCAGTAGCTCCTGTACTAGATCGGCGCTGTTGTTAGTTAGCAGCAACGCCTGTTTTAAACTCGCGCTACTTTTAAAGGTCCACCTATAAGCTTTTTTCTAGTAGTGGTGACATATTATCTTTCTTACTAAAAGATCACCTCTTAACTAAGAGAAAACAAGTCCCCTTCTATTGTTTCTATGATCCATCTCGCATATTATCCTTTGTGACATCATTAAAATACTATCATTATACATACTTCCCTAAGTTGTTGCTTAACCTGTTAGAAAATAAATCAAGTTGTATTCTTTACTAAATGGGGAACATTGTTGCATGTTGGTACATTGTTCCTAAAATAGAGAAGGTCCAATCTAATTTATTGTGTTTTATGGCGTGAAGTCATAGTTTTGTAGAAAGAGAAAGGTTCTACCTCTCGCCCTCTACAACCTACGATGAAAATAGTCTCATACTATTCAATAACGAAAATCAAACAAAAGAAAACATTCTATAAACAAAGTATTTTTGGCAAACAAAAACAAAGGTCAATCATTAAAAGATGTGAAAACAAAAACTACGACTAGGCTACCATCTTTTACACCAAAGGCATAAATCGAGACTGTCCATATGGTTTGCTCCGAAGAAGTTTGTAAAGATGTGGTGGTCGTCTTCAAGAACAAACCCGAATGAATCGAGGCTCATCCGTTGGTGGTGACTGGAAAAGGGAGAATACGGTGAGCTATGTATTTGGTAGTGCTCTCAAAGGCTTGGCTTGAGCACCGCTCCAACTGAGATTAGCACTCCCTCAAAAGAGTATGAACTTTGGGATAAATCATCGTGTATCCCTTTGTCACTTGTGGTTATTGTACTAGTTTCACATGCTTGTTGGATTGCTATTGTAGTTGTTGCCTAACAGTTGAGTTTAAGCTTGCTTTCCACTTAGGGATGTCCATCTAGTTACATTACTAGAGAATCTCATTTATCCGCTAAAACCTAAAATTGGTAATTGAGTTTAAATTTTTTAGTCACCTATTCACCCCCTCCCTCTAGTTGACCATATCGATCCTTTCAGTGACCGTTGGGATTGGTTGTTCTGACTTCAGTCATGCATGGCCACATTGTCTGCATGCCTATTGTAGCGGAATGTCTCGTTGCTGGCGTCATGTTTCATCGCAAAATCACCACATAACGACTACAAATGATGAAAGATGAGCCACGTAGGTCCTAAAAATATTCTAGGTGTGTCATCTAGCTCCTAAAAGTTCTAAAATACACATCCAAATCCTAAAGGTAAATAAATTGCCCACCGCGGGTCCTTTCTGGCAGAAAGTTATGACATTGACTATAACTTTCACATCTCACCTCTAATTGTGATCCAGTTTATAAGTAAAACTGGATTGAAAACCGCACAACCCGGGGGGCAAAGACATGAAAACACAAAAAACCTCATACATATTACAACACAACGCAATAGCCAACTACCTAAACATAGGTAATTTGGTGTAGTAGCATAGGTTATGCTGAACATTACAAAGAAAATTGGCAAGACAACAGGGTGGAAAACTCGGGTTACCGAGAAGAGACTGAACACGAGGGTCGCCAACGATCGAAGATACCTTAAAACTCCACAACAGCGCCTTCAGGAAGGTAAATGATGCCGGAGGGTTCTGGAGATTTGAACCCACGCATAGGTTGGGTGATGTTCCTTCCTGTACATTGAACGTTTTGTAGCCAACATACACCAGATCTTTCTCGCTAGCTTCTTCATGTACATTCCCTTGTGCGCCTACTCCTCCCCCTCCCACTCTTATCAAACTAAAAATCAAATAAAAAGGAGGAGACTAGATTATGGTTTGCGGACTGACCATACATCAGAGGTGGTTCTCCTGGGCCGCGCCTCATCGGAGCTATCCGGTCCCTGGTGTCGATGAATCGAAAGATGAAACACTAGGTTCGTCAGAGCTCCGTGCTCCAAATCACCGCGTCCTCTTGCCTCAGCTGTCGGGGTGGGGAAAGTAAGATATGGATCGTCAAATCGCCCCAGGCTATTCCTCTGTGTCGGAATCCAAGTCGACGTGGCCGCATTTAGGACCCGCGGTGGACAGATTATTTAGTTTTACGACTTGGATGTGTATTTTAAAATTTTAGGACCTAGATGAAACACCTTGAATACTTTTAGGACCTACGGTGCCTTTTACTCTAAAAACAACTAAGTTTTTTTCTTTTTTTTGCAAAAGTATCTCACTGTTAATCTCTTTTGTCTCCTTCCTACTTACATATGTGAATACTCAAGACTTGTGTTAACACGGCATGCATGTAGGGGACCATTGTACGTAGCTAGCTGCTATAGCTTCTTGTTGACACATGATGGCCATGGCCAGGCATCATAAGGTGCCTGTATGGTGGCAGCAAGCTGCCTGTGCGCCTGCCTGCCTGCCCACCGGCAGCAACAATTGAGATCTTGACTCTTCCTGACCGATCCCAAACTCAATTCAATTATTGGATGCACCCCAAAACGATCAAAGGGTGTGTGGGTGAGGTATCCTGACTTTTCAGCAGCTGCATTCTGTGCTACATACATACTCCGGCGCCCCAACTCAACTTTCATGTGTTTTTCCTATTTCGACAAACAGTTCAGTCGTTAGATCGACAGCAGGACACGGTGTGACTTGTCTCCACTCCTCGGAATGGTTAAAAGCAAGTGCTGAAAACTTTCCATATATGTAGGGCAAACAATGGTGCTCAGTTTCATGCGTGAGTGGTTTTACTGCACTGGGTATATTGATTAGTATTTGTTCTAGAACTTTAATAACTCCAGTATTTCTATATGTTGATCATAAGAGACTGGGAATGTTGGCATTTTGTAAACCTATCATGTCATAACTCATTCGAAACACATTTTCTGGACCTAGGACATCAGAACCATATAGTTTCATACGGCCAAAAGTACACTTTCTAGGTTTTGAAAAATACAAAAATGAATAGTCAAGGACACCGTATGGATACAAGTATATGCATGCAAAGTTTGAAACTGAAAACATGGCGCATGTCACCCGTACAAAAATTATAAAGTGAAGAAGGAATAGTGTAAGTTACAGGTGTGTTGGCTCCTCTGAAGGTAGTATTATATATTTTCTCTTGCAAAAAAATCCCTATCACATTTCATCCTGCACGCGCATACAATGTATTGTTTTGTATTTTCTTCAGACTTTTAAAATGTACTCCTTCCGATCCAAAATAAACATCACAGTTTTGAATTGAGGTTAGTTCAAAACTGCGATACTTATTATGAATCAAAGAAGTATTATTTTCTTTTGCAAAAAAATCCCTATCACATTTCAGATGAACCCCCTATTAAAGTATCTACAACAGGGCTCCTCAAACCTTGCATATACGATCGGGCAGACGGCCCAATGATTGATGGTTAAAAGAACGTGACAAACTCCTCATCCGGTTATATACGTCCGAGTTGACCAACACTCCATATATCCAACCCAAATCTATGACGGATATGGGTAGGCCTCGACAGGACTGGGCGCGTTCGCCACATCGAATCCGGTCCACCTGACCCACTCCACCCTACATATATTCATGCCTATCCGATCTCCGGACCAAACCCTAGACACTTTCACTCCAGTCCGCCCCAAGCTCTCTTTCGACCTTCTCCGGCATGGCGGGTAGTAGATTTGACTCCGATGACTCTAGATCTATCGACTAAGGCGCTGTCCCATATGGTCGGGAGGAGGCGATGGATGTCCGCATGGCCCTGCACCGCTCCCGTCAAGAGCACGCCCGACCAACATCATCATTGGTACTGTGTGATTCCATTGCATCGATTCAACTGGCGCTTGGATCCGTCTGGGCTGGAGGCTTGAGGTTCGTGTACAGCCACGTCTCCGGTACACTGAATGAGGGCTACAGGGACAGGTGCGCCCAGCGTAGAAAGGAGAGAACGCACGAGGCCGAGGCCCACCTCACCGTTGGCATGGAGGAGGCACGGGGTGCTTCGGAGGAGGCAACCGTCCATACCCGCATCGGGTATGGAAGAGACAATGGAGACACACGCGCCCCCTCATCCGAGAGCAATACTGGTCAGTCCGTGCATTGGCAGGATTGTGGCCCGTAGAGGAGAAGATGTGATGGGTCAGATAACTCTCGTGAAGAGCAGATCTGCCTCGATCCATTCTGCTTTTTCGACTCCTACTTCTTCGATAAAGACGTCAATGGTGCCCGTGAGGGAAAAAGCAACCGTAGACGATCTTTGTCCATAGCTAGTATGTAGGTACAACATATCAATCTTTGGTAGTCCAATGATATGTGTTATGAAATAGCCGAAGGTGTCGTAGAGATAGTTTATCATGCATATATTTGCATGGATTTAAGGATTGCTAAATGAAATATCCAATTATAGGAGTGAAAAATTAAAGGATAACCGACCAATGTCCGCGAAAGCACTTTAACACGTACGCCAATGTTTGAAGATCTGAATTTAATGTATCCAGATGTAGATGACCTTAGATGCGGATTTCTAAGTATACTGACCGAACCACATTTATACAAAATCACATGGCAACGCTTAAAAACTGGATTCACATGGTATACAGATTCTTATTTCCTTGATGGGGGCAAAGCATAAGATCACACCTCTTTAGACGAGTAGTCCCCCCCCCCCTCCCCGGGCGGCGGCCGGGGCGGCTCCCCCCGCGCTCCCGTCTCTCCCCTCCCCTCGTTCTCCTTCCCCCGCCGCCGCCGGTGGGTGCCCCCGGTCTGGCCGGGTGGTGTCGGCGGCGGCGGGATCTCCTCTCCCCCGCGCGCGCGACGCCCTTCCCGGGGCAGGGGTCGCCGGCGGGTGCTGCTCGGCCAGCAGCGGTCCGGTGCCCTGGCGGCGGGGACCGGAGGCTAGCGCGGTGGTGGCGCTGCCCCTTGGCGGCGGGGAGGCCTGGTGGTGCTGGGCGGCCGGCGGCGCGCCCCCGGCCCAGATCTGGGCCCTTAGGGCCCCATCTGGGTCCTAGCGGGCCGGCTACGGCATGGCCTCGCTTCCTCCGGCACGGTGAAGAAGAGGGGCGGCTCTGGGAGCGGCGGCACCGACGACATGCCATCTGCAGCGCGATGCGAGAGCTTTACGGGCTTTGAGGGCCTGGCCGGGCTCGTGGCTACGGGCCTGGTATGCTCTCGCTGTTGCGTCCGGTCGGATCCCGTTGTGTCGGTGGAGGCTGGGCCCTCCCACGTGCTGGCGGTGCTGCTTCTCCGAGCCCCGGCCTCTCTCCTTTGCTACGCAGGTCCCACTTCGCGACGCCGTGGTGCAACAACGTGGAAGTTTCAAGACTGTTGGTGCAAGGTGGTGGACCGTATGGTGGTATGTTCCGAAGCGCTCGGGGAGATGGTTGGGATCGGGAGAAATCCCTGTCGGCTTGGCTGACCCCAACGCGGTGCCGCCTACGGGTGGCGCCGAACCTTCTTGGAGGGCGTTGGGTGTCACCCTTCCTTTCTCCCCACCGCGTTCCGGAGGAAACCCTTGCAGCAGCGTCGTCATCGTCGCGTTCCTTCTTGGAGGTGTTGTGTGGTACCGGCGCTTCGGAATCGAAGCTTGGTGGTAGCTTCGGTGGGCGCAATGGTCGCGGGAGCTCTTTGTTGTTGTTGCACTGCCGTTGTCGGCATTTGTTTTCTCTTATTTTTTCTCTCTCGTTTCTTTTGGGCGTGCCTGTGCTGCTTCCGCCCCAACACCTATCGTTGGTTGTATCGGTGATGGTTGCTTTGTAATACAAAGCGGGGGGCAACCCTTTTTTCGCAAAGCATAAGATTGACGAAGCTGTCACGAACGACTATGTACATGTATATACAGTACTCCACTATGTACTACATCGTCTGTATCACCAAAAATATCACATTTATTACAAAGCGTACCTCACTATGTGTAGATACGTTGTCTGTGCCACTATGTGGAAATACCCCATCCACACACAAAAATAACAAACCTAAAATTTCATCCTGGTGGACTAAAGGACAAGTACCTTCCCTAGCAACTCAAAGACGAGACGAACGCCAAACAAGATGCTTGGGCCTGTTTCTCCGTGATGCTTGCTTCCCTAGCATGATGATGATGATGACCGGGCGTCGTTCCATCCACTCCAACAGTGGCGGTAAATTCAAGTTGACAAGACACCATTGCACGCATGGGAAGCAACAGTTTGAATAGTGTTTGATGCCAGCCAAACAGCCTAGAGGCTGAAGCAAGACGACGAGGGCCTGGTGATACGTACGGGCGGGGTGGTGGTGTGGACAATCTCTACGCGAGTGGCATGCAGTGGGCAGTGCCAGTGGCAGTCGTCCGTTTATGGCACCCAAAGGACCATGTACGTACGTGTTTCTTTGCTCGCAGTCGCCTGCATGATGGCCCCTGACATGGGGTCTTTATTAATTTGGCGCCTTCTGCCTCGTACGTGTCGAGCGTACGTGAAGCCCGATCGTGCTTAGCTTCGGTCACCAGGACTGGTTTGGCATGTAAAGCACACTAGCTTGCTAGTTAATGTTTGTTTTGCGATGAAGCTTGCTAGTTAATGTTGCATTGCTAATAATGGTGCCGACATCCCCGAAGCATGTATGTGCATATGTGCAACCAGACAAGCCTGCATGCATACATAAATGGGGCCACGTGTTTGGCACGTGTTTAGCAGATGAACAGCAAATTTATACTTGTCCTCATCATCTTGATCATTTATGTCTCCAAGTGAAGCCTCCAAAAATCTTCCCTGCTTACTGCAAAATTCTTGACAAGATAAAAACCTAGTGTAGTGGCACTTTAAATTTCACATTTGTTCCTAAACTACCAAAACCCCTCATCACTCCCACAAATTTGAGGACAAATTATGGCCCCTCCCATGTGTCCACCGTTGATGACACACCATCATTTTTATCCGTCCTAAGGGTGACAATGGTTAGGATAATTTCATTCTACCGTTTCCGAATCAGTTTTATAAGGAATGGTAATAGATTTTTTACATATGACAATAACCCGTTCGGAACCCGAATCTGATCAATAGAATAAAGTATAGGATATAATATTACTAATATCCGGCATAATAGGATAAATCTTTTTTCTACTCACGTAATCCGACCTTTTAAATTCCGAATCCTATTAATGGGCGAAGTTTTAAGTATTACATATCAGTACATGGATGCTATCTTTGCTTATTTGACTTACATGAGATAAGAAATATGCTTGAATTTTTTCAATAGTATTTAGTGCTTTATATGTTCTTAAATAGTATAAGTATTAATATTTGCTCATTGTTTAGGTATAATTGTAGTTTAAATCATTTATATATTCCTTACATATGAATATGGTAAATGACATTTTCCGATCCGATGTTGCTCCGTTACCGTACCACATCCGAATCCGCCTAATCCGGTATTCGAATCGACATCCGTTTTGCTTTCGAATCCAAAAATAACTATGCAATAGGATACGGTATAAGGATTATCCGTTCGAATCCGGTCCGGTTTCACCCTTAATCCGTCCCATCAGCCTCCCCCAAAATACGCGCCGAGGCTATCGAAGCACTTGTGAACTACCCTTCCCTCAACTCTTCGTCAAACCCATCCCGCCACCACCTCATGTGTAGACCAAGCTCACACATTCGATCAGATTAGTGCTCATCATGGTGATATCTTGGATGACTCAACTATAGCTTTGACATGTCCTCATTATCGTGCTTGAGTTCATTAACATCCCGAGGTCATTTGAGCTATGTGCTAGCCTCTTTGCGTACACTGCGGTGTCAAAACTATAAATATGTGGTGTCAAGGACAATTTATGCCTAAAACTTCAAGTATTTTTTGAATTTATGAATGTAAATTTTCTTGTATTTAGAATATTTGCTCAAATGAGTGTCAATTTGCGAAAGACCCTAAGTGTGTCTATGCCAGTGCTTGCGCTTGGCAGCCGCCTCCTCTTGCCCGGGGTGCAAATATCTCGTTGCGCGAGTAGAGGTGTAGCGACAGGAATATGCAGTCTGGCAAGAGCCTATGGGCGCGTTTGGTTGCCATCTGCGAAAGTGCCCGCATTGCATAGCCTTCCCAAATAAGCCTAGCTGAAGGTAAATAGGCAAAAAAACATCTGCCTTTTGTTTGGTTACCTGCATACACTCCAGCCAGGCTGGGGGAAACCGAGGGCGGTGGGCAGGCTTGTTGGTTGCTCGTAAAAGTGCTTCCGGAGTGAGGTGATGCAAACCACTGCTATAAACGTGTGTGCTTTCCTCACCCCTTTCAAATGTGCTGTCCTTACCACCACATTTGAGCACCAACATAGAGAGAACAACAACAAACACATCAAGAACATCACGGCAAGAACATCACAACAAGAACATCAGCAAAACAAGAACAAAAGGAAGAACATAAGACCTAATTAGAAGGGCTACATTAGTGGGGCATCAATTTAAACTAGAAGGGGCATCCCATATCGCCTGATGAACATCGCCAGTGCGCTAATTTGGCCAAAATGGACAATACCAATTCACCAGCCACAAGTTAAACATGTTCAACACAAACACTACAGATAAACCGTGGAGTAGTTGGAGGTGTTTCGATTAAAGATCTAAACCTTGAGCCAAAGCTCGCTGATCCTGAGGACGAGGATGTCGCCGACGATGATCCTATGGCAGCGGCAGAAGTACTCTCACCCCTTTCCAAGGACCTTGTGGCCCTCGAAATTCTCAATTTGCACCTAGAATTTGCACCACTTTGCCGTAGAGAGCCAGACTACGCGCAGTGGCTTGCACCAGCCATTGCGTCATCACCTCCCTGAACTAGGGAGGGATGTTGAGCATGGCCAACTCCAAATAGTGTCCATGATCTCCATGTAGAACCATATGGGATCTCGGGTGCCTTCCTCATGCCCTATCCTCGGCTTGTGCCCCACCATGTGCGGCACCCTCATGGCAGCGACCTTGCCAGGGAAGTCCACCCTCCTGAGCCAGAGGTTCATGGGGGTGGTGTCCTCATCGTCCTTAGTGCCCCGGGACAAAGATAAAGAGGGTTAGCAACTCCAGATCATGAATGGCACTGGACCTATTTGGCAACTGCCACCAATGGCAATTGGCACTTGTGATTTGAATCAGGGACTATATATTGTCGGACTTTCCAAATATGGACATATCATAGCACATATGAACATGATAGGACATGAGGCAAGAATATGGCAGGGACTTATGCACATATGCAAAACAGGGAACAACATGGAGCATGATCATAGCACATATGCAAAACAGGAAGCATGCATTTATGTTGGCACATAGACTGAACATTCTAAGCACATAGGTTGAACATAGCCACTAATCCCCACGCATACTAATCACCATGCACGTAGGCTGAGCCCATGCACAGAATCACTAGCACATAGCAAGTTCTACACTATTAGTGGGACACACAAGTAGAAGAACAAAACATGAACACTAGCATAACAAGTTCTACACTATCTGTGGCACATACAAGCATTATCCAATCTGAGCAATCTGAGGAATGCCTACTACAGAGAAACCTAGATGGAGCGGAAGGGACTTACCGTAGCGGGTACCGCTAGAGAGAATGCCGCACGGGGAGCACCCTGGAAGGAAGGAGGGGACCTGCAACACCGAGCCTCTGCTTCACGATGATGCACCGGCGTTGTCGATGATGCTGCTCCCTGGCGCTGTGGAGGATGAGGGCCAAACTTGGTAGGCACCATCTCGGCTGCACGTCTTTCACAGCTCATAGGGGATGACTGGTGGTGGAGAAGAAAACCCTCGGATGGGGGTAAAAATAACCGCACCCAAGAAGCCGAAGAGAGGGCCCCCGGATGGCACCCCCTGAGTCGGCAATGCATCTGATGGCCCATGGCCCGACGCATTGGACATATGGGGGGTCTGGTGCAGATGGAGGAGGGGGCGAGGAGTTCCTCCCTAAGGTTACCAGTGTTGGTGATGCCGGCAACCCAGCGCTCCTAGATGGGGTTGACAGCGATGGGGGTCAGTGGGCGGCGCGGCGTCGGGCGAGCCATCGAGAGGAACGGAGATGAACGGACAGTGAGGAGAGTGGGGAGAGTGAGAGCGGGGCGGTGTGAATGGGGAAGTGGGGCTGACAGGAGCGGGGACGGGAGTCATGAGCGGTCGCATTCCCGTCTTCCGCGCTCCCCGAGGCATGCAACGAAGCGCCAGGGGTGGCTATCGCGGTCATGGGTCCCTGAAAACTGCCAATCACTTCATTCCCATTGGATCTGGTCCGCGGGTGCTTTATGTTTCGTGCGGTGCGAGATTTAGATGCGGCCCAACCAACCAAATATGCTAAATTCTTCCCTCGCGGGTTTGGTTGGGCTATACTCAGGCAACCAAACACACCTTATGTGGATGTGTGATGCTTGCCGCATGCAAAGCCAAGACATAAAAAATGTGGCGAGAGGAAAGAAGAAGAATCGGTTTTGCTAAATCTGAATCAACTGAGACTTAGTTATGTCTCTCATTTTTGTAGGCACTGAGGTGGTAGATAGACTGGGCGTACAAATGAGATGGGAGGCCGCCATGGAGTTTAGGTTGGCTATAGTGGAAATAACTTAGGTAGTAATATCACACATTTTAAAACATGTTTGCTTATGTGGCATGTAGTTATGAAGAAAAAAGTTCTTGTAGTAACTTAGGTAGTTACCTTAACATAATACATACCAAAAGAAAATGAATCTATAATTTAATAAATACGATCTATGGAGTGAGGTGTTTTGGAGATCGGACTCCATGTATCCCTTTTTTTGAAAAATAAATTAATTTAAATTTCCCGATTGAATAAATAAATAAATAAATATGCAATTATGTAAGGATGTAATGTACCTGTGTGTATAAATTCACGATGGGTAACAAGCACCAGATTTGCGACCTGCACAAAAACTATTCCAAGTTTGGTTCTAGATCAAAGCATGCCATATTTTTTTGTTAAAGTTGCGTAAGGTTAGTTCTTTAAAATGAAAGCCACAAGTTGGCAAGTCTAAGGAAATATTGCCATACTTTTTGTATGTGTGAAATGTGGAATCCTAGTGTGGCAAAAAGCATCTTACCTAAGGTGTGGTTTGAAACAAACACTAACCTCTTTTGCTTAAGCTTAGTTGTATCAAACTTAATAAAAAACCAACAGCTTCATAGATGAACACGGAGTATTACTAATTTATGTTAAGAGGGTATGCATCTTCCGGAGAGAGTTATGAAGGCTGAGATTGGAGGACTTGCAATGGTGATTGGAGTCTTTGTGTCGATGAGAACTGGCTCGGAGTTTTAGGAATCATGGCAGCAATATGTTAGCGGGGGCGACAACACAAGTGAAGTTTAAAGTCCTACCTTTCTGGATGAAAATCCAAGGTCTAGCCTTAATTGGTTGTGCCGGCAATGGTCTTGCTGAAGACATTGTTTTGAGAGCGGGGACTATCTTCAGGGTGAAAACCCAAGGTATGGCCTTAATTGGTTGGGTCTAGCCTTAATTGGTTGTGCCGGTAATGGTCTTGCTGAAGACATTGTTTTGAGAGCGGGGACTATCTTCAGGGTGAAAACCCAAGGTATTGCCTTAATTGGTTGGGTCTGGCACTGATTCCTTTTCGAAGGCGGTGTTTTTGAAGAATTGGACATCAGGTGTTGGCATGATGGTGGTTGTGCGGCTGCTGCAAGGATTGTAACTATATAGCGGGACTTTTTATTTTTATTTTTTGTATTTTTGTTTTGGTTGGCTGAGTGCATCCGTAATGCCTTTTAGGCAGTGCGTAGTTGCAGAGGCCGAGTGTAATTATTATTTTTTCGATATTAATATATTCTCTTAAAAAAAACTGCCAGAGAAAGGATAAGACCGAAGTAAACGACGAGAGAGGGAAGCGTTTCATAGGCTGCTCAGTGGTGGACCAGATTTTCTGATTGGGCGAGAGAGGCACGTCTGTGGGCCCGGTCCATATGTGCTTTAAAGTTAGTGCTTCCAATGGCGATGGTGGTGGGCAGACATGCATGCATGCTTTGTCCGAGAACGCTAGTAGCATAGCAGAGTAGTAAATGCTCGCTGCTTGCAGCTTTGTACGAGCCATGCCGTGGATTCATCCTTTATCAGCAGCAGCAAATGTTTCTTGTCGTATACTCTGGACTTGAGCAAAGATAGGTCCGTCTGAACCGCTTCTGGCGTGCGCCTGCACATGCTTTTGCCCCGGCCCTCAGTTGAAATGTCAATGAATTTTCCTCTGAAGATACCATAAGTAGTATACCATGTGTGCCTGTATTGGCCTCTTGCTAGGGTATGATGTGATGCACCAACTAAATTAGTTAGTGTTTTTCTCCCAAATACCATAACATACCATAAGTAGTACTAGTAGTATGCATATGGATATGGTCCTACATGCATGGTGCAACCAACTAGCAAGTTTATGATGAAAATAATGTATTGCTCACTAAGCTACAGCATAGGGTTGCTAATGGATGTAAACGTAAAAGAAACATTCACTCCCTCACGGAATGGTGGTAGTACTGTTATTGAGGGGATCGATGACCTTCTTAGTCACACAACTGAGTTTTCTCTCGCGATCGTTTTGGTCCTGCTCAGGCAAATATTTTTGAGTTGGATCCTGATACTTGGTGTAATGTTGAAAAACTTAGCATTGATGATAATGATTTCCTGGACGCTGCTTTCTCTAAAGAAGAGGTTAAGCGTGCACTTTTTAGTATGGCTGCAAATCGTGCGCTTGGGCCGGATAGTATCCCAGCGAGGGGCAGCGTCAGGACCCAGGCAGTCCAGGCCACTGCGTGGGGTGTGAGCAGGAAGTGCTTTGTTGATTGTAGCTAAAATAGTTATTGTAGCACACTATGGCTACTATACATATAGGACTGGCCTCGGGCGTTAGTTTTGTTTTTGCCTCCGCTACTGATCCCAGAGGAATTCTATCAGTGTTGCTGGGAATTTGCTAAAATTGACTTGATAAATATTTTTTTGCGGCTCTTCACGTTGGGATGTTGGACATGAGAGCCTCAACTATGGGGTCATTACCATTATTCCTAAGATGCCTGATGCCCATAAGATTCAGCAATTTTTTCCTATCTATGTTTTGCGACTCCCTTATAAACTTATGACTAAGGTTATGGACAAGCAGATTGCTCTTTGCGCTGATAAACCGATCAATAGGCATCAGAATTTTAAAGGACGTAATATCATGGACGGTGTCCTCTTGCTTCCTGAGATACTTCATCACACTCATGTCAAGAAACGAGAACATGTTGTACTTAAGCTAGATTTTGAGAAAGCGTACGATGAAGTAGATTGAAATTTCTTGCGTGCCTTCCTTCAGATGTGTGGTTTTAGTTATGACTAGTGTGGTTGGGCTAAAAAACTCTCCAATGGTATGGTTTGTGTCGAACTCAATGGGAAATTTCCCCTTACTTTCTGAGTTGTAAAGGTGTTCATCAGGGTGATTCCCAGTCCCCCTTCCTCTTTAAGCTGGCGGTTGAATGCCTATACAAAATGACTTTAAACGCTTAGAAGGAAGGTATGATTAGTGGCTTTGCTCCTGATCTTATTGATAAGGGAGTCGATGTTTTGCAATACGTGGATGACATGGTCATGTGTCTTGAGCATGATCCTCAGAAGGCTTTGGATATGAAACTTCTGCTCTATATATTTGAGCTGATGCCAGGTTTAAAAATTAACTTCCTTAAACGCGAGATTTTATGTGTTCGGGGTGATTGAAAGGACATTTGCCGCCTGAAGTGATTTGGTATTGATAACAATGCATCTTTACAAACTAATCGTGTGCATTAGTTACTCAGGTATAATACGACACAAGATAGTTAGGTGCCCCTATAAAAGGAGAAGATCAACGATGACGTTTTCGACGCTTTTGTGTCTTTGGTCCAACAAAATCCGTACTATTAAAAGGGGGACTGCATTGGAAGGTTCGGGTGGAACCAATGACATACACGTATTTTTGTACCCATTTTCACCTTCCGCATTTTGGGCGAGAGATGAACTAAGTTCAACCTTTGAGCATGCCTTTATGTAAGTGGCGATTGTATTGGCTAGCCTGGAGGTCGTACCCCTACCCAGTCCAACAGTGGTACTGGAGTTCAGAGGCGGTTGTACCGACCCTACCAAGGAGAGCGGCTCAACCGGGCTTGTACCGCATGACAATTGAGGTCAACTAAGTTTCACCACAAAAGCCCATGGGTATTTCCACGGTATTAGGGCGGTGCTATGGTTGTATCGACTTAGGGTAAATTAAATCTAATTGATTTTGCATGGTATAATTAGTAGTCAGTGCGGTTGTACGACTCTAGCTGCACTACTCACCGAGGTCAGTTATACCGTCCAAGTAGTGCTCCTCTAGCGCAACAAGGGGTGATTCCCTTTTGTGCATGAGCTGATACCTTGGAGGTTGTTGCACGGTTCTACCGGGCCAGTGCACATGTGCACCTAAGAACGGTACAACCAGCTACCGAGGCGGTTGTACCAGCATGGATGCAACAATAGTGGGATTTTGCCGATGGGGCGGTAGTACCGCTCCTCATTCGGTTGTACCGATCTAGTGCAAATGGATGCATAACGGTTGGATTTGGTGGGGCACTATATAAGGGGGTCCTCTTACTCCTTGTGTCCTACCTATTCTCTCTCTCTCTCTCTCTCTCTCTCCACCATTGTTGCTAGAGCTCATTCTCCTCCGATATCCTTTTCTATCCAACACTATCATATGCTTATTCTTGTATACAATGAAAAGGTACATTTTTTGTGTAAACCATGTGATAAAAAGCATTTTCAGTTTCAAATTTGGTTTTCATTTCCTTTCTTGTTAATACTAATGCCACAAATCCATTTTGGCTTAGGAAACTTTTTTTTGTTTTATTTCATTTTTGTCTTATTAAAGGGTACTTATTATATAAAGCGCATTATGTTGCTTTTTTATTTAAATATTATATGATTATGCTTTCATCTTATAAAAAGTGCATTTTTGTGTAAATTGTGGAAAAAAATCCATTGTTTGTGTGAAAAAATATTTCTTCTTAAAGGGTAATATCAATGCAAAAAAAACTATTTTGTGCTTAGAAAATGTGTGCAGATTTTATAGCAGCACAAGTGATACATGTCATATCCACACCATTCATCCGTGCATTGAGATCTGCATTGCACCTCAGCAGTTTTATTTGGTTCACATTGTTCATTTAGAAAAATCACCACATCAACATGAATCATACCTGGATATTTTACTAGTGTGCACAAAAATACTAATACGTAATACTTTATGCAATCCATTATGGTGTATGACTGCATAGATCTTGAAGTAACATGCTTTTCAGTGAATTGTGTGGATATGAAATGTATCGGTTGTGCAGGTACATATGCATTTCCCTTAGAAAAGCTCATTATGTTATTTTTGGTGTTATTCCGTTTTATTTCATCTCAAAGGGTAATACCAACTAATTCATTGTCTTCAGGAATATGACTTGTCAATTAAATATATTAAATAATGGATATTTATTATAATTTGGATATTTAATTATTATTGATTATTTCTATTTTTATATGATGTTATAGATTATTTCTATTTAAATTATGAAACAACTTAAATGAAATAAATATAGATCCTTGAAATGATAATAAAAATATATATGTTGTGGACTTATGTGGGCCACGCCAACAACTAGGGTAAACTCACCCTTCCACTCCCCCGCTACACATGTCCTCTCCTCCCGATTCAATCCAAACTTGTCGTCCTCCCGAGCCCTCCTCGCCGACGACCCCGAGCTCCTTGGTACTCGTCGTCGCCCCCCTAATTGTCGCTCGCCTCATTGGCAGCGCCCCACCTCCGACACTTGGCACTAGGTCAATAGGTTAGTTCCCAAAAATGTTATAAAAGTTATGAAAGTGTAGCAAAAACATATAGAAGTGTCATGAAACAAGGATAGAACAAGAAAAAATTATTGATACGTTTGGGATATATCATGCAGCAGCAACATCGAAAGAAAACCATTGCCACACATCATAATGTCTTACATTGCCATGATCACTAGTACTGGGTACAAAAATGCTTATCTGCAACTTCAATCTATGGCCCGCCAGTTTTAATAAACGCTGACACTACTTTTCTCATATATTGTTGGCATTGCAAATTATGGTACGCCAGTTTTATGTAGAAATTATTTGGGACACCACTTGTACGTGGGACTCATCATGTCGAACAGACGGAAGACATAGGCGGTGTTTTATAATATCTAATGCCAACACTATTATTAATATCTATGGCATGTTATTTTACAAAACGCCACCAATAGTTGCTATTGTCTTCAGGAATATTTTGTTTCGAAATTAACCTATTATATGCTTATTCTTGTATATTATAAAAACGGAACAATTTTTGGTCTCATAGTTGTTATTGTTTTCATTTTCTTTCCTGTTAATAGTAATGACATAAATTCATTTTTTCTTAGAAAACCTCGTCTTTTGTTTCAAATTTGGTTTTCATTTTCTTTCATGTTTTATGTTTGTTTGTTTTATTTTATTTTTTGGATACATTCTTACATATATATTAAAAAGCTCATTATGTAAATTATATGATTATTTTTGCATATTGTGGTTAGGAAAGCTCATTATGTAAATTATTAATATTTAAATTATGAAACAACTTAAATTACATAAATATGCATAAAAATATATGAAATGAAAAATACAATCTATGGTAATGATTCAAGTGGCCCACGAGAGCAATTAATGTAATATTTATGGCATGGCCTAAAGTGGGCCACGCCAACAATAATGGTTAAATAGCCCGTCTAAGGGCTGCCCAAATGCATTGTTTCTTAGCACAATATCATATGAGCAATAAAAACTTAAGATACAACCACACAATGCATTGTTTCTTAGAGGTTTATCTTATTTAATGCTTTTGGCTCCATGCACAAATGTGATTGGTCTAACCATGGTTTTTGCATATGGCCACGTGCAAGGGTTGTATCTTAGCTAAGATACAACCTCCGCCTCTTTCTTCATTAAATACCATGCCACCTAAGAAAAATACCTATGATTACGTGCTAAGATACTAGCATTGGAAGTGCCCTAAGCAACCTCCTTGGCCTCCACTACACATCTCTCCCTCCCGATTCACTGTACCTTCATTGTGCCGCTCCCTCCCCGTGCGCCCTGATACGCCTCAAACGTATCTAAAAATTTTAATTGTTCCATGCTTATTTTGGTGACTTTGCTATATGTTTTGATGCACTTTCATACCTTTTACAATATATTTGAGACTAACCTATTAACTGATACGTCCCTAACGTATATATAATTTTTGCTTGTTCCATGCTTTTTTTGATGACATCGTTACATGTTTTGATACACTTTCATACCATTTGAAACATATTTGGGAACTAGCCTATTAACCTAGTGCCCAGTGCCAGTTTTTGTCTGTTTTGTTTGTACATCACAGAAAAAAGGCTGAAAAATTAAAGTGCTCAAAAAATCCAATTTTTTCCTTAAATTCTCATTCACCAGAAGACCCCCGTGAGCTAGAAGATCTCCCGGAGGGGGGGGGGCAGTCGACAGGTGACCATAGGGTGCTGCCAGGGCCTGCCTGCGCCCCCTGGCCGCCTGGGCGATTGGCCCCACCTCTGGTGCCTTACTTTGCGTCTATTTATTCCCCAGAACGAGAACACCCTGGATATCTAGTAGATTTTTACAGGAGGTTTTCCAATCTCCTCCGCCTTCTCCAGCAAGCTTCGAGGGACCATAAGTTCCTGTTCCAGCACCCTGCCGAAACGAGCAAGTGCCCCCGGATTCATGTCCATCGACGTTGATTCCTCCTCATGATGATGCAGGAGTAGATCCTCTCGGAGATGAGGTTTTCTACCAGTAGCTATGTGGTTATATCTCTTTTGCATGATGTGATCTTGATTGTGATCATTGGTTATGTTAATCTAGTTGTATCCCATGATGTTTCCCCTTCTTCTATGTATTGGTTTTGATGTGCCAACTTGATAATATCTAGTGTAATCTCTGAGACCATGATGACATTGGGTCTATTGGACATGGATTATTAGAATATTTTCATGAGTTCATTCTTCTTTGTTTTGGATTGAATAAGGATTTAAGAGTCTCTTGATGCTTGTGTTGAGTATAATTTTTATAGTTCTTCGGTGACAGGATGGGTGCTTTGTCATATTAGAAAGAGACTATTCTTGAGATAAGTTGTGGTGTTTGTTAGTACCATCTTTAGATTCTATCAATGACAGCGTGGGATATCCATAGATGTGGAATGCAAACTCTAAGGTGTGCTCTTGTAGCCCTACACATTTCTCGTCCTCTTGTGATCCACAAAAGAATGATCTCCGAGTTACGTCTTCCCTGCATATTTTTTGTGGAAATATCATGAGTTTCAACTATGTTAATATTGTTGGGAGTTTCCACTAGTGAAAGTATGAAGCCTAGGCCTTGTTTCCCACCATTGCAATACCGTTTGTCCTCACTTTTTTCATTTTCTCTACCTTGCTATTTTTACTTTTACATATTTATATTACCTTGCTTTACCACACCTATCACATATATTTTACCATCTCTTCGCTGAACTAGTGCACCTATAAAATTTGTCATTGTACGTATTAGATGTGTTGGGGAAACAAAAGACTTCTTGTATCTTAATTGCAGGGTTGCTTGAGAGAAACAATCTTCAACCTCTTCTTCCCTGAATTCGATAAACATTAGGTCATCCACTTGAGGAAAATTGTTGATGTCCTACAAACCTCTGCGCTTGGAGGCCCAACATAGTCACAAGAATAGAATCATGTGTAGACATCATTCCTAGTGCCCAGTGCCAGTTTCTATCTGTTTTTGTCAGTGCATTGCAGAAAAAGAAGAAAAATCAATATTGCCGGAAAAATCCAGAAAAATTCTAGAAATTCTTATTTAAAGGAAGCTTCCAGATGCCCGAAGGGGGCCAGGGGAGCCACCCCTAGCTAGGCGGCCACCTGGCACGACCAAGGCCTGGCCGCGTGGCCAGGTGGGCCCACCTCAGGTGCCCTACTTTGCGGCTATTTATCCCTCTTGTTTCAAAAACCCTTAGCATGGACTCTTTTTTGATGTTTACGCCATTGTTCCACCGCCATCGCGATCCCGAGATCGGGATGAGCAGAAGTTCCTGTCCCGGCAACCTGCCAGAGGGAGAATTGATCTCCGCAGGCTCCTGGATCACCATGCTTGCCTCCGAGATGCTTCGTGTGTAGTTTCTCCTTGGACCTAGGGTTCATGGAAGCAAGCTAGTCGATGTATGCTCTCCAATCCTGTGCTTCAATGTTTACTCCTTGTAAGTTGCGTTTCATGATCAAGGAATATATGTTATATATAGTTTACATGTTGTTATGTTGTGTTTGCTTGGATCCAGTGGATTATGAGATTATGTTTAGATCGCGGTGTTGGGTGCCCATGCCAATAAGGCTCTTTTTGGCATGCTATAGATAGGCATTTTTCTACAAGTGGGTGCTTGGCGAGCATCGTGCCGCCATACCTTTCCCAACAGAGACATACTACTCGAAAGAGAAGAAACCTCTGCCAACCACATTCGTGTGCCTACTTGCGGTTATCTCTCTCCATTACTTACTTTGTTGCTTGCACTGCTATACGTTCATATCTTATATGATTGTTAGTTCTTGTTGCTGATTATCAGATAAGTTGCCCACTTGTTGCATTTCTAGAAAACTTAAATTATTGTTGATCTTATTTATTTATTTAAATAAAAATGTTATTCGCCTATTCATCCCCCTCTATTCGACATCCCGGTCCTTTAAGTGTTGATGGTATTTATCCTTCTATGCAAATCTTTTGGGTTGGCAGATTGGGCACTTCCCTATGCGTTATTTGGGAGTTCCTGTTAGTTTTTCTTCCCTTAGAATTGCAGACTGGTATTTTGTGGATTATAAATTCGCCAAAATGTTGGAAGTCTTGGATCAACAATGCTGCTTCGTCGGGCGGTAGAGAGATCCTACTCAACGCATCCTTGTCTATCATTCAAACTATCATACGTCGATGTTCTGCCTACCCCCAAACTCTTTTGGCAGGGGGCATATGGACCGAAACGATATTACTTGGTATGTTGTGCTGCATGTGCAAATCTAGAAATAAAGGTGGATTGGGTGTAAAAGATCTTTGTAAACAAAATATTAGTCTCCTTGTCAAGTGATGGTGGAAATTAGAGTCCCCTAGTGGTTTGTTGCAAGATTTGGTGAAGGAAAAATACTTAACAAAAATACTAGGTTTCTACTACCGAAATTATATTTTGTGATTCCTCTATCTGGAAGTCAATTATAAAGGTCAAACCTCATTACATGTTTGACAGAAAGATTATTAAAAATCCTAGTGCACTAACAAGGTTTTCTTTGGATCCGATCGATTATTATTGTCCACTGGTTGACTGATTCCCTTATTTGTTTGGTATTTGTAACCTGTCGGAGATCACTATTGATCACTGGAAGGATATTGATCTTGGATCTTTCTTTCGTAAGAGGTTAGTTGCACCACTCATTTGCTAGTGGGCTGAAATATGTGAGGTTGTTAATAAGCTATCTTTATCAGATACTCCTAATAACAAGGTGATCTATACTACTAAATCCATGTATAAATTCTAGGATCGCAATCTAGCGAGATGTGATTCCCGCTGGATTTGGAACGCTAGAAGTCTGGTAAAGATTCAAACAAATTTGTGGCAACTTTTGCAAGACTCTACTCCTACTCGTGGTGTTATGAGCAATAGAGGCTAGTCTGGTGCTCCTAAATGCTCTTGTTCTGACGCTAGGGAAACCTTGCAACATCTGTTTTTCATTTGTCCCATTGCCAGGGTGGCGTAGCAGACTATGGGATCTGTTCTCGGACTGATCCCTGTCCTATTAATTTGTGGTAATTTTACTCGTGGTGTTACACCGTTTTTCCCATTGGGCCTTGTTTCTATAGTTTTGTACTTGCGACGGTGTGCTGGGCTATTTGGAATTGTTGCAACATAGCAACTTTTGAATATTAGTTGCATCAAAATGCTTTTTAAGTGATCTTTACAGCCAGTGTGCATCTTAATTACTAGACATGGTTCCTGAATAATGATGATTGTGAGGCGTCAAGATGTTGAAGGACAACGCAATGAACCTAATGTGTATCTATCCTCTGGGCTTCATTGAGCCCGTTGAAGATTGATTCTACAACGTATTTTGTTGGGTCCTTTGTGATCTGTTACTTTCCTACTACTACTTGCTACATACTCCTATGTGAGTATGTTTTGGGCTTGATCTGTAAGTGGTGGTTTGTTGTGGACATTACCTCTTTAGGCTAGTTTCATTTAATGTGGTCGGGTTTTTATCCCTCGACAAGCGTTTTTATTGTGAGAGTCTGTGGAGGGTTTCCCAACAATGCTCTGAACTCGTTGCTCTCCTTTCCCCGCCCCCTGCTAGTTGAAACTTTGTCTTTCCGTAGTCCTTGATAATGGAAATGGTTGTTTGTCTGGCTAAAAAAAGCTCACAAAGCTATATCACCCCTTTGGTGATCCATCCCTACTGATGGGCAAAGGAGCGCCGGACATGGTGTAGCGTTCTCCCAACGAGGGAGATGCGTTCAAACTCACTAATTTAAATAAATAGTTACCATCGACGAGCCCAAATTTTGGCTTATCATTTGTGCCTTGTTATTGCTGATACTCGATCTTACTTATGGACTAAACCCCAAGCTCATCACTAGTTATGATACCTCTACTAAGTGGTCAAAACATGTGGCTCCTAACTCATGTATTTGGCAGAACTGCAAAACAACAACCCTAAAAACACCCCACCTAGTTGTCCCATGAAATAAAACCCTCACCCTAACCATTTTGTCTTCCTAATTTGAACATATCTTCCAAATTTACTAGTCGACACCTCTCGATCCATAACTTATCCTCAAGCTCTCTCTCTCTCTCAACCACGGGAAGAGGAGAGAGAGAGAGGGTCATGAGGGCAATCACACCAAAGGAAACATTTTGATCAAGCCATGAGAATAAGTCATCGTCTAAAGGGCCGGTTCTGTACAATCCTTCGACTAAGTAATAAACGAAGGGCGGAGAAGAACGCAACCACTAGATAAGCACAAACTCTTCTGGCAAGTCAATCAAGCACGGTTAGGGAAGAGACCACAATTTCTCCAAACTCATTTTCGGAGGGAATACCACTAGCTATCTCCCTTTTCACTAGAATGAGGGCACTATACTATTAATTGCAACCCGGGGAGTGACTGATGGGGATCAAATGAAAAGAGTGTGGGATGATGGCCTCACCTCCACTATCACCGTCGAACCCAAAGTCGACACACAAACACCAAAAAGCACACCTCCTCCAACCGACCCCAAGGCAACACCTTCAAGAAGGTCCACAATGAAAATTCACTGTTGTCGCCCGGCCTAACATGGCCACGATCTCTGTCGAGGAGTTTTTTGTGGGTGGCGGAGGTAGGAGGGTAAGAAGGAGGGATACCGAATGTCCCCCCCCCCTCCCCCCCCCCCCCCCCCGGTAAGGAAAATAGGGTAAGAACACCACTTCTGACAACAAGGTCAATGAGAGATTGACCATTGGTTTTCTCCGTCTCTACTTTTCCACCCTTGTACCCTCGAGACCGACCAGCTCGGGCAATCCGTGGAAAATGGGACCAAATTCCGTGTGCCCGAGAAGAATTGAGATGAGGGTATAATTAGCCAGATCTGGCATGACCGCTAGAGCAGTTCCCGCCGCAAAGAGTGTCCACGACCCTAGCGCCACCCACACGACCAATGGAGACAAAGAAAACCTGCATCACAACCCGCCAGGAGAGGTTTGTGCCGCCATCATATTCAGGGTTGTGGCCTTTGCTTTTGGAGCCCCCCTCCCCCCTCAACACAAGGAAGCAAGATCTTGCCACCACTATCACTAACAAACATGCAACAACTCCAACAGTAAGACGCCGTCAAAGCGCTTGTGAGGGCATTGCTAGAGCCCGGGAAGATGTTCATAAAGGGAATGGTTCTTCACCGGAGCTCTATGGAAAACATCACACGCCACACTTTGATAGGAAAATGTTAACAAAATCTGTGTTCTCGCAGAGAAGAGGATATTGACTAACTATGTCGTTAATATTAACCGAATAGCATAATACTTTTGTAATGAATTTGAGTTGTTTTCAATCCTAAGAAGTCACCAACACAACACGCCAACGCATGCTAAAAACGTTGTGAATGACTAGCCGCCGTTGATTGGCTGCATGCACATGCATGATAGAAAGCTCAGGAAATACTATAAGCACGTACAAAGAAAAGCTGGCGACTGAGAACGCCTTGACTTGAAAACACGAGCGTCGCGGCATGAAAATTTTGACAGGACCGCAAAACACCTAACCTGTTGTTAATCTAAGAAAGTGAAGCTCTATATGCACGCGGTGCAGATGCATGCATCTTGAGTAGTAAATTAAATGCAGTACAATATAAAATTGTTGCACATGGCAGAGAATCACTGGATGTCTGAATACGACTTCTATCTAGAAGCTTATCGTCCATCTTCCATACCACGAGAATATATAATAAAAACACAATGCATTCAAGTGAACGAGTCATCGTTCTTTCGTCCAGAGATTTGGACCACTACTCCACTTGCAATATTATGCAAGATTATCCAGGCGTTTTAGCACGTGGCATTAAACTTTTTCAAGCCAGCTAGCAATTCAACTTCACTAGGATTGGCACGTTAGGGAGTACCATAAAGGTCTGTAAAAGGGTTGATTCAGAGGGATTTTCACAGAAACATTGTTTCCACAGAAATTTTTTAATCCAAAAACTTATAAATGGTTGATTTCAGAGGGATTTTCTGAGAAACACTAGCGGGTTTTGCTGATTTTTTGGTAACATGCATGTACTTATGTTATGCAATATTAGCTGGCATGTGCTTCAAATAATTTCCCCATAAAAACGTATTTTTGTCAGAACATTTTGTAGAAATCGCACGAGCAGTGAGCAAGAGCTTTCCTCAATTGGTGTGAGAAAGTGATTTCAAAGTAGATTTCTTTCTAATCACCCAAATGTAGAAATTATGTTTCTAAGAAAGGTATATATAGCGTAGAAGCACACATACAAACACGTTATCACCCGCAAATTCACACAATATATATATATCTACCAACGACAGAAGTATGCAGTCTGATGATTAATGAGACCATCACAAGGGCCACGATTATTTTACGGGATAACATCGTCGCCACTTGAAAGAGTCGCCCTCTTACATTATGCGAAAGAGCAAGAACTAAGGTTTGATTCATACCAAGCCGGAGGTATAACCACTCTTCTAATGTTTTTTCTAAGAATTAATAAAGTGTTTCAGCCAGAACTCAAGGAAGAGGAAGAGAGCCGACACATACTTTGGTCAGAAACACACAAGTTGCAAGCATTCACTTTCCACTCGTGTTCCAGAGGTGGCGACAAATGAAAGGGCCACAGCTCGTATGCGTGCTATGAATCCGTCACCTCGATAAATACGTTGGACCATGTGTACCATATGGTGCACCGTACATGGCTAACAGGCTAACAGCGGCGGTCGCCGTGGTTTTCTCAACTTGTTCCTGCCACCTAAGCTCGTGCATGGTTATCTACCGGCGGCCGGCTGGGCGGTATTTTCGCTAGGCTCGATCGTTACACGCGATTAAGAACAAGCAAATATGCATAATGTTTTGCACACTGTTTAAAGAAAAGAATCGTCTGAGATATAGCTGATCATCGCACACGATTTAAGAAGCCAAACGATGCGTAATGCTTCATAGATTCTAATCGTGTGTGATATCCGAGAAATTAGGCTTTCGCCCTCTTTATAGATAAAGGAATTGAACAAAAGTACACGGAGAATGATACAAGATGATGAGGTAATTCTCTAACAAAGCCGAATCCTAAAATAAGCGGTGCAACTACGCGATCAGCAGAAGGCATCGGTTAAACTACACACAATCTCACGCTACATTCTAACACACCTATGCTTCACATCAACGCCTTAAGAGGAAAAACGGCGCAGAGCGTCGCCGCTGCCGAGTTCAGAAGGACAAATGTCTTAACACGGAGCCTTGACACGAGTAGAAGATCTACGACGACGTCTTCAGGAAGAGAGCGGCACCCACGGGTGTCGTCGCCGCCGGTGCCAAGACACGGAGATCTCACTCGGCACCTCACCCGTGACACTGATACCGCCAGGGAGAGCGTGACGAGGTCTAGTTCCCAGATCCGGATCAGGGCATCGCCTCTACTAGAGAGGGAATGCCCGAGCTACCCGATGCTCCGCCACCCGTTGCCCACACAACCGGGAGGAGCCACCACCACCATCATGGTGCCTTCCGGAAAGCAACCATGTGGTCCACCATCCAGGGCCGCCGCCCCGGCATCCCTGCCCCAGACACCGCCACCCTCCACCTCACGACACCTCAACCTCAGTCGGACGAGTAGACCTCAGCTGTCCACTCAGTGCCCGGCATCAGTCCTCGGATCTGGGTTGACCCTCCTCTGTAGGAGGTGTCCACGCATGCATCCCCATCAAGCCCTCCTGGAGATAGGGGACACGATCCTAGGACTGCCGACGGCCGCCGTCAAGCCTGCCTGGAGCTCGCTCGACGCCAAATCTGAGGTCAAAGGCACCGATCAATAGGTCAGACAACATTGTCACGCCACCGCCACCGCACACCACCGCTGTGATGGCCCATCCACGGAGGCACCCCGGACCAAGACCAGCCACTCCCACACGAGGAACGAACCCGGTCTTCCCATGGCCCAGATCCGACCTGCACGAGCACAAACCCTAGGACCAGGCACCCGGCCCACTCCCGGGAGAAAGAGGTCGCCGCTCTGCACAGCCAGTTGTGCCGTAGCCGCCACAGTCAACACCAGCCCGCACCACCAAATCCACCTTCGGACCGCACCACCGAAGCCCGCGTCCCCTGCCGGCCAGATCTGACTGTCGCAGCGCAGGCACGCACCACCACTGAAGCCGCCCTCGGCCCGCGCCACTTCGCAGGTTGGACCGGCAAGACGCTATTGATAGAGGCCGATCGCCACCCAGACCCGTCACCGTGCCGCCGGACACGCACAAACACCAGCCACCAGAAGGGACCCAGCCCGAGCCGCCCAAGCAGCACCACCACCGCCCCGGGCGCCCACCGCCGACGTCGTCGGTCGGCCACCTGCACCAGACCCGACCAAATCTAGCCGGAGTCGCGACTGCCCGTCACCTCCCTAGATGGGACGCCGCCGCATTGCAGAAGTACGTCGGGCGCCGCCACCAGCAGCTCTCCATTGTTGTCGGGCAGCCCGCCGCCGCACCTGGCGCTTGCATCGCACCAGGCCGCCTGCAGCCATCGACGCCAGCAAGCCAGCCATGGGGCCCCGCGGCCCTCCACGCACGCGTCGTCGCGCCGCCACGCCGGCAGGGTGGCCCACACCCCTCACCGCGTCGGAGGGAGAGAAATCCCCGCCATCGGCCGGTCGGGCTTCGCCCGGCCACGCCCCCTGGCGGCTGTGAGGGGGGAGGTGAGAGGCGAGTCAGGAGAGGCCCTCCCCGGCCGCCTCGCGGGTGGCGACGCGAGGGAGGGAGCGAGGGGATAGGGTTTCCCCCGGTAAGAGAGGCTTGAATCGTGTGTGATATGGGCGGTACATGTTTGCAAAATAGATTTCGTGTAGGATATTTGTAACCATTTGCACACAGCTGTTGTATAATAACCGTGTGCGATGTGGAGTTCATACCATTTTCAGAGAACTAAACTTGTACAATTTAGATTAGAATCTCAAACGACTTGGCAGGTCCTTCTTATCGTTTTTTCGCAAATCTAACACAAATAAGGGAAGATTTTCGGGAGATCGGACATGAAACACATCCGACAACCTGGTATCACTCAAATGCCCTATGCGTCAGAAACGGTCACCGCACATTTATGGAGGTCACTGACATTGGATGTCAATCCGTCGGATGCATGCGACTGGCTACTGCGGCCGCATTTATGTTCATCGTGTGGCATCGCAAACGCTCACTGGAGAGGTGTACGGCTCTCCAGCCGATAGCTCGGTCTCTGCTCTTCTTTCATCTCGGAGCGACGCGAAGGGACGGCTACCTGTCGTCGCCCTTTCGGTATTAAACCAGGGTAGCAGGCGAGAAACCCACTCCGGCGCCCCACATTCACACTAGATCCTCCGCGCCCCAACCTGGCGGCGGCTATTTAAACGATCCCTGGCAGGATCGTGGACCACACCACACAAACATGTTCCCCTTTCTTCTTCCTCCACCTACGTTGCCCCTCTACTTCGCTAGCCAAGACTCTGAACTTTAGGCTTGTGGGATAGAGGCTGATTCACTGTCCGAGCAACATCGATAGTGGACAACAACTCTCCTCAAGAAGCCGGTCGTAGCGGTTGCCCAGGTGGTGATTACGGGCAATAACTCTCGTCATAAGAGGGATACGCGCCGGCTTGGATCCCAAGAAGGCCACCACTTCTCCCCTCACGTGGATGCCAAGCTTTGTGGACTAATTAATCATCGATTGATTAGCCACTTGGTCGGGGAGGCGGACGATGACCTTACCATCCCGCTGAAGCATCATTGACCGACGCAAACGGTCAGCCTCCTTCATCATATAACTATGATGATCGAGTGGTACACCGGTGAGAAGGATGAGCGATGTTGTGCATAAAACCGGCATCTGGATTGAAGCTTCTTCGATGCCGGAAGCACCTGAGCTAGTGAAAAGCATGGAAGACCCATACGACTGACTAGAGTAATTTCAGAGTCGGGTAAACTCATGTAATTCGTTTGATTGTTATGAAAAAACGCCCGGTTTGCATGAAATTTGTCTGATTTATGTAAATTATATTCGAATCTGAATGAAATCTATTTGAGTTTATGCAAATTTAGTGTACTTTTATTAAACTGTTAACGCAAAGAATGCAGTTACGATTGGATGGCCGACCTCCACGTAATTGTCCGTGGACCGATCCGCGTTGAAGACGCCATAAGATGAGTATCCCGTAAACGGGCTTAGATTGAAACACAGCTCAACTCATTTCACAACGAGTTCGAGCGTAGGCAGCCGACACCCATATAACCGTACAACGACATGGTTCCCATTTTGCCCCAACGGTTGGTTGTAACCAGCTCAGCTCCCGGAAGCTAACGAGAGCATTAGAAGGACGTCGGAAGCTTCCAACCACGAAATGGAAGCTCGGGTTAGCGGCGGCGAGGTAATTAACTCGTGGTCGGCATCCATCCATCCATGCGGGTGGGTGGTGGTGTCGTGTGGGCACTTGGTACACGACACGGACACATGCATGAAGGCGACGGGACGCAGTAGGGAGGCGATAAGCATCAAAAAATAGCAGCAACAGGAAAAGTCGACGGGAGACGACAAAAGGATGGATGGGTCCGGATGCTTTACTGCAGGCATGCAATGCAATGGACTTGGCTGGGATCTAGAGGTGAGAGAGCTCCCTGGCCTGTCACCTCACCCCCACTTGCCCACCACCTTGCTTCCTCCTTCCTATTGCTTGCTGTTCCGGCTAGCTAGGCTCACACACTTGCTTGCACAACCGGCCGGACAGGGACAAAACTCATAGACGCCGCCGGGAATTCAAGTCTCTTGCCCATGGAAAATATGCAGGGGTGTTTTTTGTCCATCCATGTTTTTTTGATAATCCAATGTATTTTTTGAGGAATAATATCCTACGTATTGATTAATAAGCAGTATATTCATATTGAGTTTCATGTATTACCAGTTTACCTCTACGCTTCTTTTTATAAAGGTTGAGTTTTAATAGTTTAAATGGAGCACCAAGAGAATATAAATATTATGAGCACACTTTCAGTTTCTGCGTAATTGAGATGCACGCATCTTACACTAACACACACACACACACACAAAACACCCAAACAACTAGCAAATCATATAAGATCAAAGTTATGCGTAGACGAGCAAAAAATAAATCCGAAAGCGATCAGATCCACGATCGGCAAACTATAACAGCAACCATATTCACACAAAAATTCTGATCACTCACACAGACGATGAAGTATTTTAACAACAACGCTTTCGGAAAGGGCACGACGCTGATGCGGTCGCCATCACCAGATCCAACCAACAAGGCAAGAATCTAAGTTTGCATCCTGAAAAAACAGTCCAAGCATATCTGAGAAATGTCTTCAATAAGGTAAAGATGCAATAAATTGCCATTGCCAGGTATAACCGAGTCGGGTATGCCTAGGCTTACACCCCGGAGCTCTAGACCGAGTGCAAGTAGCACAACCATCGAGATCATTCGTGTATTGTTGCCATCCCTTTTCCTCGATCGTAGCAGTTGTGGTCATCGCTACTGCACAACCATCCCTCTGCGTCAAGTCTTCAACCATAGTTTGCATTTCATCGCTGAATTAAACCGTCGGATCCAAATAGATCATTCCTCTCTGAAGTTCTTTCAGTGCTTGTTGCCGCCATGAGCCGTAGGAAGTAGTGGTAGAAGTGTCTGCCGCCACCACCGTCAAGACAGTCGAATCCGGATCACCACCACGATCATCACAAGGCTGCGGCCACGAGAAGAGAGGTCGAAGCCAACAGCCCTCGGATCCATATCCAGGGGAGAACCCCCACGAATCTAGGATGCAGAGTGCCGCGCCCGAGCTCCCGCACTAGTGTGCCAATGCTCCACCGAGCAGCAACACTGCCGCAGCTGCATCCCCTGCCCGCAAATGTTGTCGTCGCCGCACCCCCTTTCACCTTCGCGGTTGCCGCCCACCACTAGTAGAAAAAGGCTCCTTTGTTCCGGTTCTAGAGGGCCATTTGTCCCGGTTCCGGAACCGGGACTAAATGGTCGTAACTAATGCCCCACGCGTTGACCAACATGAGCACCAAGGTGATGGCCCACTCCCGCGCCCACCATCACCATACACTAGTAGAAAACAGGGCTTCTGTCCCGGTTCCAGAGGGCCTTTAGTCCCGGTTCTTTAACCGAGACAAATCAATTGGGACTAAAGGTCCCGACTATTAGTCCTGGTTGGGTTACGAACCGAGACAAAAGGAGCTCCACGTGGCTGCTGTGGGGCGCCCAAGCAGGAGGACCTTTAATCTCGGTTGGTGTTACGAACTGGGACTAAATGTTATTTTTCCAAAAAAATGAATTTTATGATTTTTTTTATTTTTCAAATCTTTGAATTATTTGTCAGTTTAATCTCTAATCACCCATCCTCACACCCGTGGTCTCTAATCTCTAAGTCAAAGTGCATACTCGTGGTCAAACTTCCCGATCGGTCACTCATCCTCACACTACACCATCCCCAACACGCTTAACTTTTGAGTTCCTTCTTAATTAGCTTCCAAGATTGCACTGCAAACATATTAATAATAATATGCTATCAATCTCGTTAACCTCTACACTTTGATGTCACATGATATTATTTTTTAAATTTCAAACCTATATTAACATAAACAACAATGATTAAGTAATAATAATCTTTATATAGAATACAATGATTAATTTCAAAAAGTATTAAAAAAGTGAAAATTCAAATTTTGGGAAAAAAACTTTGAAATATATTACACTTTGGAATTATGAAAATCTATAAAAAAATTGCAAACGCCCTTTGCTCGTTAAGAGCAGATTCGGATTTTCGCGCTGAACAGTTTGATATTTTACACTATTTTTTTTCGAGTTCGTACGCAAAAGTTATTGCCATTTCAAAAAAAATAAAAAAAAGACCTTTAGTCTCGGTTGGTGTCTCCAACCGGGACTAAACGTCTATATTTCCAGTCAAAATTCTGAAAAAGGAAATCTATTTTTTTTATCCCGGATGGTGTCTCCAACCGGGACTAAAGGTTCATTTAGTCCCGGTTCCAGCCACCAACCGGGACTAAAGGTTGCGTCACTCTTTAGTCCCGGTTGGTAGCTGGAACCGGGACTGATGTCTGTCGAGGCCCGGCTGGCGTGCTAGCCTCTCGAACCGGGACTGATGCTCCCATCAGTCCCGGTTCGTAACACGACCGAGACTAATGCTCTGATCTGAGTAGGACCAAAGCCTTGTTTTCTACTAGTGATCGTCCACCGCAACCTCAGTACACTCGTCGATGCATGCCGAGGGAGCATCGCACCATCGGCCACCACCTGAGCCCCCTACTCAAGGTGTGGTGTCGCGCTGAGAGCCGTTGTGCCCGTCGCCGCCAGATCCGAGTGGGGGTTTCCCTGTGGATACTTTAAGCGGCGGCGGGTGGAGGAGAAGCCGAAGGGGAAGGGTGGTTGCGGTGGGAGTAGTTGTCCCTCGCCCTGGGGGAAGACGACGCGGGGTAGTTTAACTCTGCGCTTAGTCGTCCTTTGGTTCATAGTTAGAAGTATCATGAAAATAGAAAATTCATAGGAAATAAAATGGCATGTATCTCAATTCCTATAGGAAAAGAAATGTTATTTGTATCATAGAATATTAACTTTTCATTGAATCTAGACTGAAAAAATCATTTGCAAATGTGAAGGATCGATTCATATCCTACATTAAGATGGGAATCCACTCCTACAAACTAATGGGCTCCAAAAAAATATTTTCTATAAAAATTAATCCTTTAGAATCCCTATAAAATTATGTAAACCAAAAGAGTCAATCTTGTACTGAAATGTTGTGTGTGAACGCATGCATATATACTTCCTTTTTCAAGGGATGTGCATAGATACTTCAACAAATAAGACTCGATGTAAATAAGACTCAATGTAGACATCGTCACATGACTTGTGCAGCACCGGCATTGAACTAACATATACTCTTACTATTCAGTGGCTCCAACGATTACACAGTGTTGCCAATCTGACTTGCGAACCAACAGGAGCACCAAGGTGATGGCCCACTCCCGCGCCCACCATCACCATACACTAGTAGAAAATAGGGCTTCTGTCCCGATTCCAGAGGGCCTTTAGTCCCGGTTCTTCAACCGGGACAAATCAATTGGGACTAAAGGTCCCGACTATTAGTCCTGGTTGGGTTACGAACCGAGACAAAAGGAGCTCCACGTGGCTGCTGTGGGGCGCCCAAGCAGGAGGACCTTTAATCTCGGTTGGTGTTACAAACTGGGACTAAATGTTATTTTTCCAAAAAAATGAATTTTATGATTTTTTTATTTTTCAAATCTTTGAATTATTTGTCAGTTTAATCTCTAATCACCCATCCTCACACCCGTGGTCTCTAATCTCTAAGTCAAAGTGCATACTCGTGGTCAAAATTCCCGATCGGTCACTCATCCTCACACTACACCATTCCCAGCACGCTTAACTTTTGAGTTCCTTCTTAATTAGCTTCCAAGATTGCACTGCAAACATATTAATAATAATATGCTATCAATCTCGTTAACCTCTACACTTTGATGTCACATGATATTATTTTTTAAATTTCAAACCTATATTAACATAAACAACAATGATTAAGTAATAATAATCTTTATATAGAATACAATGATTAATTTCAAAAAGTATTAAAAAGTGAAAATTCGAATTTTGGGAATTTTTTTTTTGAAATATATTACATTTTGGAATTATGAAAATCTATAAAAAAAATTGCAAACGTCCTTTGCTCGTTAAGAGCAGATTCAGATTTTCGCGCTGAACAGTTTGATATTTTACACTATTTTTTTCCGAGTTCGTACGCAAAAGTTATTGCCATTTCAAAAAAAATAAAAAAAGACCTTTAGTCTCGGTTGGTGTCTCCAACCGAGACTAAAGGTCTATATTTCCAGTCAAAATTCTGAAAAAGAAAATCTATTTTTTTTATCCCGGATGGTGTCTCCAACCGGGACTAAAGGTTCATTTAGTCCCGGTTCCAGCCACCAACCGGGACTAAAGTTCATTTAGTCCCGGTTCCAGCCACCAACCGGGACTAAAGGTTGCGTCACTCTTTAGTCTCGGTTGGTAGCTGGAACCGGGACTGATGTCTGTCGAGGCCCGGCTGGCGTGCTAGCCTCTCGAACCGGGACTGATGCTCTCTCGAACCGGGACTGATGCTCCCATCAGTCCCGGTTCGTAACACGACCGAGACTAATGCTCTGATCTGACTAGGACCAAAGCCATGTTTTCTACTAGTGATCGTCCACCGCAACTCAGTACACTCGTCGATGCATGCCGAGGGAGCATCGCACCATCGACCACCACCTGAGCCCCCTACTCAAGGTGTGGTGTCGCGCTGAGAGCCGTTGTGCCCGTCGCCGCCAGATCCGAGTGGGCTTTTCCCTGTGGATACTTTAAGCGGCGGCGGGCGGAGGAGAAGCCGAAGGGGAAGGGTGGTTGTGGTGGGAGTAGTTGTCCCTCGCCCTGGGGGAAGACGACGCGGGGTAGTTTAACTCTGCGCTTAGTCGTCCTTTGGTTCATAGTTAGAAGTATCATGAAAATAGAAAATTTATAGGAAATAAAATGGCATGTATCTCAATTCCTATAGGAAAAGAAATGTTATTTGTATCATAGAATATTAACTTTTCTTTGAATCTAGACTGAAAAAATCATTTGCAAATGTGAAGGATCGATTCATATCCTACATTAAGATGGGAATCCACTCCTACAAACTAATGGGCTCCAAAAAATATTTTCTATAAAAAATTAATCCTTTAGAATCCCTATAAAATTATGTAAACCAAAAGAGTCAATCTTGTACTGAAATGTTGTGTGTGAACACATGCATATATACTTCCTTTTTCAAGGGATGTGCATAGATACTTCAACAAATAAGACTCGATGTAAATAAGACTCAATGTAGACATCGTCACATGACTTGTGCAGCACCGGCATTGAACTAACATATACTCGGGATATTTCCTTTGGCTCTGGGGTGCACGTGCACCTGCGTGCCAAATGTATATTTCCATATACTCTTACTATTCAGTGGCTCCAACGATTACAGTGTTGCCAATCTGACTTGCGAACCAACTTGACAATTTCAGGTTTGGCATCTCGTGTGTATTATGAAGTGAAATGTTTTCTCAGCAGGATGCACTATTTCCATGGATACGAAGGCGCCTGTGATAACATCTTCAATCTTAAAGCTCGGCTCTCACCTGCAAAGTATTGACTGAGTGTGTGCATTGTGCTTCTGATGATGTGTGCACCATCGTTATACTTGGTGTTTCTAAATAAAAAGTGTCAATCGTATTTATATATATCAAACTTGATTAATAGAGGGAAAACACTTTACATCATCAGTAGTCTAATAAAGGCTATACACAGAGACGTAAGGTCACCTGGTCAGCATATACAACCAGAGAAAGCACTAGACTTTTTTGGCTGTTGCAAATCCTCGGCGCGCCAACCATCTCTATTTCTAAGAACCTTCTCCTCTCACTCATGCAATAGTTAGTTAATTCAGTTGGTTGACCTGTCACCATTTTTTTAAGTCGTCAATGCCAATACTGACCACATGAAAAAAAAGCCTCCGTCTCTTTATTCAGAATTAAATAATCCCTCTTGCATACTGTTAATAATAGTAACATTTGCCTAACACTTCACAGGTTTTGGCTCCACGTGCTTAATATACTTGCTGACCCCCAAGCAGAAGTTTTTGCAACTTAGTCCATACGATTTCTCTGAAATTGCCAGCAATTAGTTGCATATAAAAAGTGACAATCATACTCAAGAAAAAGGGTGACGTTACATGCATAGCTATTCCTCAATGACGACATCCTGCCTTGACTTTCTTCATACACGTGCACATCAAATGGGATCGCATATATCTCCCTTTGTTTTTATCGTTGTAAAGATTGTTAGCATCTACTCCTATAGTATTATTTATGCAGACAAATCCTATGTGTGGAGAAGGGAACAATTGTAAAATAAAATAATTAGCAAGGCTGCTAGTTTTGTTTAGGCATGTGTGACTCCCATTTAAGTACGAAACAAACCACGTTCCATGAATCTGAATGGAGAAATGCTGCATCCAAGAAAACATACGGTCTGATCATGACTTGGCCTATTTTGATGAGATCAAGGGGATGGAGGATGGGCTCCACCCGGTTGAAATTCAGGGAAGTCGAGAGAATTAGAGGAATGGCTCGTAAGACTCCCGTAACATGCCCGTAGGTGTAGCATTTTTTAATTTGAATGATATCCCATTTCAAAGAACTATCCCTCTGTTAACAATAGTTTTGGCCTTTACGACGATTGATTTAGTTTTAATATTCAAACTCCATCATTTATTCACCCTCTTTGCCACCACAAAATTTTCAACATTGGATTAGGCTCAATTAGTATTATTTGTGGGAAAGGCTTAATTAGTACTAGTGTACCCATGTATTTCCTAGCCATCCAAAGGGATTGTATCTAACAAGGCAAATCCAGATCAATAAGGGTTGAACGGGTCGACTAGATATCTAATTTTCACTAGATAATTGAAGTGTAATTCATATCTTAACCATGCAAAAAATGTACATGCAACAGAGTGGCTCACACTGATGAAATATTATATAAATTAGATTTAACTCTAGTTTTCCTTTCTTCTTTAGAAAGGCTTTAGATTTTAGAATTTTAAGAACTGCATTGGGGGGGCAACCACTATGCTTGTCAAGCCTTGATTTTTTTTCCAATTAATAGAGGACCTAATCTAACATGACCTAAAATAAACTGCATGGTAAACTCAAGAAAGTAAATTTATTTAGTAGTTTCAGTAACCGAGAATATAATAATATAATAGCCATATTGCAAGAACTAAACGAGCCCATCAAGAAAATATATTTAAACTAGTTTGATTTAAGAAAAGTCAATAGTGTTTGATGCGTCAGTCGTATGAAGGTGTGAAACCATGTTTTTTCTAGACCAGGAAGGTCGAAGGAAGGTCGTAGTAAGAAAGAAGAGGTTGCATGACTAGAAAGAAGGAAAAAAGGAGAAACATACCCATTGTCTACTAAATAGATGGTATTTAGGTTTTGCACATTCTCAAAATGAGTGGCTATGACCAAAAGTATGTTACACAATGCACATAAATACTTACAAAACAAATATTAAAATTATATTTGAATTGGAAAACTTTTTTTCAATTGGGTTGCACAAAACATTATTGCAAGATGTATGGTACAATCTATGTCTCAAAATCTAAATACTAGTTTTCTCAGGGTTTCGTGGAAAAAAAATACATAAGTTCGGCTACATGCTATGTTCTGTAGCATAGCTAGTGCGCTTAATTGTGCGTTATGTATGCGAATTTAAGCAAACCGATACATCAAATATGTAGTAAAAGTACATTTTTTCATGCATATCTTCATGTGGTTTATGGGCAGCCAGCATGTTGTACTACATGCATCAAGTACATTGTATGGTAAACCAATACATCAACATCCAAGTTGCTAAAATAAAATAAAAATATATCTTCCACTGGCCACACCCACAAGTAATATAGAGCATGCTGAGGGTGCAAACAAGAAATTTTCCACTGCAAACGCCATCACTTTTAGATTAATTAACCACACACTAATTATGCCCCCAACATATTACTCCACTTCCACACATATATGTACACATGTAGATACATCCAAAATAGAAACTCCACAATATCTATATATACACACCAACACATGTGTAAACACCCCACATCAACCACCTCATCATCATCTTGTCCAACCCTAGCTACAACAGCAACTCATCATTTTAACCTGTAAACACAAACACAACAACACAAGAAAACCAGCACATCTAGCTAGTATTTTCCTTTCCATATGTACCTAGCTTTTCTTAGCTAGTATCACAGCCCACACACTCCAGAGAGCACAGGCCAAGAAACCACGGAAAAGCAACCAGCCATGGGGGTGGAGATCCTGAGCTCCGCGGCGGAACACTCCTCCCAATACTCTTCCGGCGCCGCCTCCACGGCCACGACGGAGTCATGCGCCGGAGGACGGCTGGCGAAGGCGCCGAGCCTGCCTGTCGGCGTCGCCGACGGGTCCGTGACCTCTCGTTCGGCGGTATTGGCGCCGTCGGGGTCGTCGCGGTTCAAAGGCGTGGTGCCGCAGCCCAACGGGCGGTGGGGTGCCCAGATCTACGAGCGCCACGCCCGCGTCTGGCTCGGCACGTTCCACGACGAGGACTCGGCGGCGCGCGCCTACGACGTGGCCGCGCTCCGGTACCGCGGCCGCGAGGCCGCCACCAACTTCCCGTGCGCGGCCGCGGAGGCGGAGCTCTCCTTCCTGGCGGCCCACTCCAAGGCCGAGATCGTCGACATGCTCCGGAAGCACACCTACGCGGACGAGCTCCGCCAGGGCCTGCGGCGCGGCCGCGGCATGGGGGCGCGCGCGCAGCCGACGCCGTCGTGGGCGCGGGAGCCCCTCTTCGAGAAGGCCGTGACCCCGAGCGACGTCGGTAAGCTCAACCGCCTCGTGGTGCCTAAGCAGCACGCCGAGAAGCACTTCCCCCTGAAGCGCACGCCGGAGACGACCGCCACCACCGGCAAAGGGGTGCTGCTCAACTTCGAGGACGGCGAGGGGAAAGTCTGGAGGTTCCGGTACTCGTACTGGAACAGCAGCCAGAGCTACGTGCTCACCAAGGGCTGGAGCCGCTTCGTCCGGGAGAAGGGACTCGGCGCCGGCGACTCCATCGTCTTCTCCTGCTCGGCGTACGGACAGGAGAAGCAGTTCTTCATCGACTGCAAGAAGAACAAGACTACGGCGAGCTGCTCCGCTAACCGCGGCGCCGCAACGGCGTCGCCACCGGTGGTGGCTGAGACTGCCAAAGGAGAACAAGTCCGTGTCGTTAGGTTGTTCGGCGTCGACATCGCCGGAGAGAAGAGGGGGCGAGCGGCGCCGGCGGAGCATGGGCAAGGCCCGCAGGAGATGTTCAAGAGGCAATGCGTGGCTCACGGCCAGCACTCTCCTGCCCTAGGTGCCTTCGTCTTATAGCATCTGCACATACAGCTCTATATTCTTCTCCTCCCCCTTCTTGCTGTTACTCCTACATGTTAATTATATGTTCATCTTTTGGTGGATTAGAATACTTTTGTTCCTCAATTTTGTGAACAACTCAGTTTTAAGTCGAATTGCAGAATGAGTTGTACTAGTATGTAATTATTTGTATGTACACAACTAGGAATTCTAGCTAGGAAGTTCATAATAATCCTGTGATGTTGTTACATATCTATATATGTATTATCATCTTGGAAAATCAATAAGTTCCACTATGCCATCTAATTAAGAGATGTGCTTCCTGTATGTTTCAATAAAGATTGGTTCACTGCTCCTTATATGTTGGCAAGATTTATTAGTTTTGCTACACCAATTCGTATACATTAGCAACTTATATATAATTAAGAAGCAATGGTAAATCTTTGCTGGCCCAGTATTCTGCACTGCATATATGCATGGAAGAAAATAACTGGGCATATATTGTAAGCTTAATTACATTAAAATGTTTGAACCGCTTGCTGGTCTTGGATTGTGTTACAATTGATTTGATTAGTTCACTCACATGGCTAAAATTTGCCATGTAATCTTCATTTGCATTCATTTTGGGCTTATATTGCTATATCTTGCTTGAGTGGGTCATAAATTCAAGCATTCATCTTGTGTGGATCTCTGTTGGCTATAATTGAAATATCGCTCTCGCCAATTGCTTCAACTAATTCATCATTCTTACATTAGTAGTGCATATACCTAAAAGTAATGCATTAATTTGTATATACCTATCAATTAATCTTTAGCATCATGAGCACAATGATTAATAGTTCTCACTTTTTTCCTTGTAATGTTCATGATCCTATTGTTTAAGGTATTGCTAGCTTATTTTATAATATATAGGTAGTTCATTCAAAGTATCATATAACATCAATCTACTTCACTTTTTCACAATGATCAAAAGCTTTAGCCAACTAATTATGAATATACTATATACTAAGGGTCACATAGGTTTATATTAGTAGTATTTTTTTCTGAGTTTGAGTTATTTAACAATTTGATCATATTGGTGTTGACCCACTTTGTTTGTGCTGTAAGCAGCATATAGATGACTGTGTGGAAGTATATTGATGACCACTTTAAATTAACAATGAGAGATTTATTCGAGGCGCCAAAGATCGAACACTATCTTGTTGGTTCAGATGGATAGAAGTAAGAAGATTCGATTACAGGTGCTTCCTGCTCTTGTATTGTTTACAGTTTACCTGATTAGTTCACTGAACACATTGCTAAATTTGTCTATTGCTTTCTCATGTTTCACGAGAAGTAATACACATTCAGTATCCAATTAAAGGTATATTTGTGTATGCTTAGAAATATGTTATGTGAACTAATAATTTTCTGTACATGGTTTTCATGAAAATAACATTATCTAACAGAAACTAGATCAAATGGTAGTAATCTGCCTAGATTAGTTATGTACTTATTTTATAAGAGTCTCGCTTAAATTTCAGATCAAACTATTGTATAAGAGTCTCCCTTCTTACATATTTTATATTAGTTGAGACTATTTAATTATCTTTGCAAGATCAATATACGAAATCTTCTACTCCTACCTCTGATTAAAAGATAGGATTTTTCCAAAGTAAGATGTTGATTAAATGTTGTTTTATTATTTTTCATAAGTGCATGCACATGCTTTCAGATTGCACACAATATAAATTAAATGTAATGTAGTGAAGTAAAGTAATAGGACTGCATCATGTGTTCACCTGCAAAAAAATTGCAAAACAAAATCAGTGTACATTTTATAAAAAAGCATGGGCCGTCAAGGTTGACTGGTTAATTTTCTATATTGTACATGCGCATTTGCCCACCATTTTTCATAACATTTTACTGTTGCACACGTTTTATGTCTTGCATGGAAATATGATGTTTGAGGATCTTAGATGCACAACTTGACATTCCGAAATCATGTGTGTTAGTATATTTTTCGTATGTATGCTTCTTGTATTGAAAGATCGTATGTATGAATATATATGCTTCAGTTTGTTATTTCGGATAGATGTCTCATCTCTACTTCAATTTCTGGAATATTTTTCTTTTAAGTTATATGAAGATATGTTAACATCCAGGGTGTCCTAAGTATCCCAACAGACAACCTGACTTATAATGGAGAGACAATACGGTAGGCATCATACTCATTCTAAAGGGACATGTCATGATTACCCCAACAGAACCAAATGTATGGATTTAAGAGTACGAATGTGATTTTTGCACTCCTGAAACTGACTATCAAATAAATTTATATTACTCCACAATTTGCACTGCCATTTTCTATGCTCAAAATTAGTATATTGTTTTCTCAAGGAAAAGGACAGGGACCAATTAATACTAATATTGTACGTCACCTTTAATTTTCTAGATAGCTAGGCAACTTGCAGGATCAATGTAATGACACCAGCTACTTGCGTGAACAGGAACTTCAAGCAAGGTAGGTTCATTGTACTCAGTACTCACTCAACATTACAATTCAGGTAAGCTTATTAATCGTCAATGATCTTGCTTGGATGTTGTATATACGAGTCGCATTGTAGCACTAATAATAGGGCAATGCACAATGGTAGAGAAGCTATAGTCACCTCTTGGACCCTCCATGTCACTCACATAGAGGGCTAGATATGGCACAAAACTAAACATCATATATATGTGTACACTGCTACAAGCTCAATTAATTATTTCGAAATATAGTCTCACTTACATGTCCACAAAAGGGCCCATAGAAGTTGTAGAGGAAAATAAAGTTGAAATGGAACCAAGGTTCTATAAGCAGCGAGTGGTCCTGCCATAGCTGTTTTGGACCACAGTCGCTAATAATAAGCAACAATCAAATGCTCTATTGTACTTGCAACAATGGTTGTAGCTTCAGATAGCTTTGCTATTTATACAACCCTTTAACTATAGATAGTTTCGTTACCCTATATAGATAAAGTTTGTCAAAAGGTTATGTTAATTCTGGATTTAACTTCACCCAATGCATACTTACATATAGTATAATCTTAAGTTATGATAAAACCAATGAAACAACCTAACTTTTCTCTGTTTTAACATCCTTATATTTCTAAGAAAGTATTTGTGGTGAATAAAAAATTGTTCTTGTTATGGTCACTTATATCTACACTTGTCTTGTAAGTCATCGATATTCTACGAAAGTGGCACATGTTCTAGTACACAAAGATGCATGAGAAATTTGTATATCTCATGTGGCATACATAAGTATTGTTTTCATCATCATATTAATATGGCATTCATAAATAGCTTCCAAAACAATTAGCATTAAGATTGCAATAGCTTAGTTTGGACCTCATCGTGGAAGTGGTGATTTAAATCCTTGCGTATAGACCTTACACACTATTTTCTTAATTTAGATTATTTTTACTTAGGGCCAAAGAATGTTGCACTTAGTAGTTGCAGCAGTTTAGGCACGGTAATGAAAGTTTAGAACCAAGAGATACAGGGAAATTGGGATGACATACCTCGCAAATTATATGAAAAATTAAGGAGAAGAGAAGACCTTTGGAACGCAATATAGAAATATTACAAGAGGTTTAAAAGAAAAGTTCATTTCACGGGATTTATAGTTATCCCTAAAATAGGGGATTACAACAAAGAGAAAGAACGAAAGAAAGAGACTTTCGCAAAGAAAAAATAATAATCAGAGAAATTATTCAAATGCCCTCAATTGTAGGGGTCTCCTTGATTCACACAATTTCTAAACCGCGGGAATAGATAAAACTACGAATTAAAATGATATGTCATCCTGAATACTACATGATTGGATAGTTATTTGATTTTGCACAGGAAAAATGTAGAATTATTTCCAAGAGGTTGAAGTGGAGGTCAATATTCCATGAAGCCTATTACTAATGAATCCTAAGGAAGACCTATCATTTTAAATCCTACGAATCAGACAACAAATCTAAGGAAATTTTGAAAGATTATAACCCTACAAAAATGTTATAGAAATTCTTGGAATCAAAGATGACCTACCTAAGATTGTAAAGACGAGGCAAAAAAAAGAACCCGCCGACATCGCTCCCGCAAGCGAGCAGGGGAAGCCTAGACTGCGGCCACTCGTCCTCCTATATATCCTCCCCTACTCCACTAGTACCACCGCCACAGGGCGCATACAAGCGAAGCCCAGCCGACGCAAGCGGTGGTGGGGGAATCTCTCCCTCGCTCGCTTGGATTTGGCGCTGGTCGAGGCCATCAATCTAGGGCATCATGGTTCGTGGGCTCCGGCGGTGGGTATAGATGGCGTGGTCATGGAGGCATGATGCGGGTCATGTGGTGAACTAAAACGGTGGAGTTGCGTGTCTGGCCAGGCGCCGACAGTTGGTGGTTCCAGATCTGGTGGGCGGCGCAGGCTGAGGATGTGCGGGTTCAAACGTGGGAGGTCGCCACTTTGGTGGTTGGTGGTGGCGGCCAGATGTCCTCAACCATATGGTTCGGGGCTTTGGGGTGGCGTTCTCCTCAGCGGGCATGTGGCGTTTGGCTAGTGCAAGTTCCAACTATATCCCTCGGCAACATGGAAGCGATGCGGGGCGTCTAGAGAGGTAGTCGACAGATGTGGTGACACTTGGTTGTCAGAGGTGCCCATTGCAATGGATCCCCCTCCTCCCGGTCTAGGTCTGGACGGCCAAATCTCATGGTGCGATGAGCGCCATTCCAGCAAGAGTTGGTTGGTAGTTGTTGGGTGGCGCATGCCATCGTTGCAGGGGTTGGACTTGGTCACCCTAATGGAGGCACAATTGCTACTTGTGTGTGCCCTAGGTCAAAGAGAGGGGGTATCATGTATTGGTTGGGGTGGCATTCACTTGTTATGGCGTCGGTGTTGACTACGTTAAAGGATGTTGGGCTGTGGCCCCGGATGGTGGATTATATGGTTGGATTGCCATCAACGATCCGTCGTGGTAGTGGTGGATGCTCTATTGGTGTTCGGGGCGATAAGAGGTGTAGTGGCAGGAGGTCATGGCATGTCTTCTTCCTTCGGAAGTGATGGCGCCTAGATCCGGGATCGATGGGCTGGCCCTCGTCGCGATGTTGATCGTGGTACCTCCTAGTGGTGCGAAGGGATTTCTGAGAGAAAGCCTCACGCTTTGGCGCCTGCGACAATGACACTCGTGGGTGCTACTATCTTCCTAAAGATGTTATCGTGGACATGTTTATTATGTGGGTGGGATCCAGGTGAAAGCTCTAGTCTGTTTCTCCGACTCGACGACGGCAACACCTGGCGTCGTCACCCTACTAGGGGTGTTATCGTGAAGCTCGGGCATCGTTGGTTGGTTCTCAGCAAAGCGTTGAGCTAATGCTATGCTTCATGCATATCTTTTGGTCTGCTTTGTACAAGGAATTTCTCACCCCATTATACGGTTTTACGTGTGTCGCTTGTATATAAAGCGGAAAAAAACATATTTCGAGATATACGATTGTAAAGATGAAGTTCCTACATGAGCCTACTTACTTTGTCACAAGCGGACAAAAAAAAGCATCGAAAATTTCCTTTTTTTCCTTTATTCCCACTGCCATTGCTAGCTGCTCAATCAAACGAGCCAGAGAAATAGAAATACGAGTAACTGTAGCACTAGCTAGAAGCTCCAGTGGGTGTGGCTGACATGATGAAGCACTGGAGTAATGGGCAGCGTACACGTAGCAAAGAAGCAACTGGGTCGCGGGCCAGCCCTCTAGCCGCACTTGTCCTTTTCTGATAAGTACCAGACGGGCGTATACGACAAAGGTAGATATCACTGTAGCAATAGCGGCAGGCAGACAGAAATTCAAGTGGATGTACCGCGGTCACACTCACTGCTGCTGCTGCTGCATCGATCCACGGCTAGTAGGAGTACTCCATATATAGGTGTGGTGGCGACTGCTGTGCGCCATGCTGCTTTTGGCACTGAGACATGTTTACTCACATCTACTCCTCTCTAGATTCTACTCCTACAACGTAGGCCATTTAAGCTTTTCGAGCAGTAGTACTAACTACTAGGCCAATACGACAACCTTGTAGTTGCACCGATCGACTGGTTTACGCTCTCATTCGTGCATGCTCTCTGCCCGCCTCACGGCCTCACCAATGCTTGCTCAGAATATTTGTTACCACTGTGCTGTGCATCTTCACCAATGCGGCCAGGCAATGCATGCTCACAATGTGTGCGTGCTCCTTCCTGTAGCCCTGTGTGCCTGCTCAACTCTCTCTGTGTGTGTGTGTGTGTGTGTGAAGAGAGAAGAGAGGGAGAGAGCTCTCCTGTTGCCGACCTTGTCGTCTCTTTGCTCTGGCCAATGGGAACCCGTGCGAGCACGGTCGCACGACACGGCCATGAATACTTCACGTGGAGGCGGAGGCGGAGTCAGGCGTCAAAATAAAACTTTCTTCACCGTCAATGGTCACAGGGCAGTCGCTGGTCAATGCTTCCATCCACCGGCCGCGTGCGGTTGTGCGTCAGCTCTTTCCAATCATGTCCTCCGTCTCGTAGCAATGCGAATGCAGCGCGCGTGTGTGTATGTCTGCATATTTTACATCAGACTATCTAACCAACATTCAAGTATATATCTTCATAATTTTTGGTTTCCAAAAATAAAAATGTATATATGCATAATCTTCAACATCGATCCTTAAAACAATCGCAAGTATTTATAGTGTGTAGTTTGTCATTCAGTCCAAACTCCTATTTGTTCGTGGACGATTTCGCGTGTTTCTATGTAAGAACTATTTAAGCACGACTCTGGTGCCGTCCACACCACACCTCACATCATATTCTCTTCGCTCATTGTTGTCGAAGATATCGAAGTAGTGGTTCTCTGCGCCGGCAGGTAGCGCATTTCCAGGCATTCTGTATATGAACCCCTGCAAACATAGCTTATTCCTATCGATTTGATGATCCCCATAGGGTGCGATCAGCGAGAGTTCATTATTGGGAACATGCAGGCTGGACTGGCAAAACAACACTAGCCACAGATACGATTCGAAAGAAAAAATGGCAAGATGTAAGAAGAACGAGAGCTTGACAGTGCTATTCTCATCTCATTCTGGATTCGGATCATGACGTCCCTACCATCACTCTCTAGGGACAACGTTCTCCATGGCAGACGACTTCTTCGGGATGGAGGAGATCATCCTTCGCTCCCGCGGCGAGGGGGATCAGGAGCCGCAGTAGAAACGCCTCCTCACGGAGGTCACCAGACAGAGAAGGAGTACCATGCACACGTGGCACTCTTCCTCGAGAGACCGCTCAAGGACAGCAGTTCGATGTCTCCCTCATCGTCGCTCCACCACGATAAGGCAGAGCTAGCATCGTCGCCTCTTCAGCGCGTGAAAGCGGATCCTCCCTCTCACTGCCACAACCACGGTGTTCAAATTTCACACCGTGTGTACGAGGAGCCGAGATCGCAGTCACACAGCCGGTATGCATCAGCGTCAGGGGTAAGCCAAGCATGGCGCAAGAAACCCGTTAAGAAAGTGGTGCCCCAGCAATCACAAAGGTGTGTTGGGGCCTCTATCACTACCTCGGGTCCGCCCACGGGGACTCCTCCTCATCGCGGAGCAATTGGACGGCAAAGGAGAGGGCGGCTATGAAGGCGGCAGGGAGGGAGCGATGTGTCGGTCACCGTTCATGAAGTCTGATGAGGCGTCGGCCTCGGTTCGGGGCCAGTTGGTGACCATGGCGGACACATCCGCATAGTGAATGGGAAACTCATCTAAATCGAGGAGGGGTGGTCTCTGCGCGACACCGCCAACAAAGGCAAGGGCAGGGTTCCCCGAGCATGTTCGGCGTTTGTCGAGGCACCGCTATGCACGGCTTGAGGAGAAAGCCGAGTTAATTCTCAACGAGCGTCAAACGGCGGTCGGGTAGGGTTGTATCGGTCAGCCCGGCCAGGCATACGAGGTCACCGTCTGGTATAGGTTAGTTTTTCGTTTTTGTAATTTTTAGTTGAGCAAAAGAAATATCATTCGGTTTATGTAAATTATATTAATTCTATATCGGTTTAAATAATCATCATTTTGCATTAATTATGTCTAAACTTATTTGTATTATGGATAAAAATTTAAAGCATTGATATCACTGTTTGGGAATACATGCACGGATAAATACATGATAATAAGAGATGTGCTACTATGTGTAATTCACGATAATAAATAAAATCAAAATACTAATTTATAATACATATGTATTATAATTAAGAATATCATATATTATACGAACAGCCTTGTAGCATTTGCCAACATTCTTCAATAACAAATCCACATTAGCGTGAAGTGCGGTTGCAAAAATCAAGGAGGTATGACTATCGATGTCTGCAAGAGCAAAATCTTTTTCAATGGTCAAGCTTATTTAAAGTTTGATTTATGTCTTTTTAATATGTAAATCTATTAACACCAAATAAATATCATTAGATGCATCTTCAAATATATTTTATGTTATATTATTTTTATATTTATTTGAATAAATTTGGTCAAACTTTATGATTAAACAAAACCCTGTACATATGTTTGCTCTTATGAGTATTGGCCGACCGTTTCCTTGCTCTTATGTTTCAGACTAGGTACTCGATGTTTTTTTCATATTGTTATGTGTCAAATATAATTGCGAAGCTCCTGATGTGTCTTTAGAAAAGGCATATATGTCTTGCAAGGTACTTCGTCTGTTTCCTTTTCACTGAGCATATTATCTTTAACCTTAGTAAAACTTTGTAAATTTTGGTCAAATTTATTTGATAGAATATCGACATCTATAGTACCAAATAAATACAATATTCATATCTATAAATAAAGCATGAATGGCTGGAAATATGACCAAGGGTGCTTATGCATGCACGCACGTTCCGAAAAGAAAGTGGACATCCACATATTTCAAAATATTTTTACAATATTCATAAGTGCACATTGTACTAAGTGTGACCACTACCAAAATTTTGACAATAAATCTCTGGTTATGCAAAAACAAAAGCATGTACACACATGACACATCTTCAAATAGTTGCTATATATATTGTTTTTTCAACATTGTATATTTATGCATAGACCATAAACATGTGTGTCTTTTGTACACTGCTATGTCAAGTAACCGTATTCTAATTTAGAAAATGCATTATTTTTCTTTTAAAAATGAATTGTGTAAATGCACATAGTTGCTAATGAGTATTTTTTTTAAACAATGTGTCTACGTCATAATCATATAGAATGAATAATACCTCCTATTCGCGACAAAGATGTATATGTATGGACTATAAATCCAGCACCCTTTCTACGGCCGGTTTCTCTGGTTCATCGCCGATATGACCACTATTTGGAGCATATCCTAGGCAAGAATGTGACATGGAAGACATTTGAAGCGGACTATGTGTTGATGCATGTCTCTATTAGAGGCATTCAGTCGATGGGAAAATGGATGATCACCACAAAACCCTTTGTAGGGTCCAATTTTTGTTAGAATGGGGAGCAACTTGTGGGTTACCAAGGGAAAACCTTTTCCCTGGTTTGGACCCGCAGCACACAGTTTCCGGCCATGACGCCCAACAAGTTGCCGGCTCAAGTTTCCATCTCCAACCAGCCCCCCTCAATTCCATCTCTTGCAACTTGCAACCTGTTCAGATCAAAGGACAACCACCTTACCTTGTCCCTTAGCTGGTCATAGCTATTCGATCACCTTTATGATCGATGTGTATGTATGGTTCAAAGAATGGAGCTTGCCACTTGCGCCTAGAATACTATAGTGGAGGTGTGTAGGTTTCTGGTGATCATATGTTGAGCATATGCAGATTCAAAGAACCTATGGTCCGTATGGAACTAGTATTAGGCAGCGGCAAGCAGGCCAATTCTGTGGATGCCGTCACTGATGCATGGACAGATAAGCATTGTAAATTCCATAACTTTTTCATTTTAATATCACCTTGATGATATCCCCTGCTGCAACTTGCTTAATTATATTCTGCAGCCGCTCACCCATTGGTATGGTTTGGTCCATGCATGTATGCAAGAACGCATGCAGTATTGCCTTGGTCAAGTACATGGAATCCACCCTCGGAGCATATGTGGAGAGTAGACTTTGACAGGAATTTCCAGGTCTGTGGTGTTTGAAGTTAACTGGTGGCGACGTCCTAGCTGCTTCGCATTTTTCACATGCATAGTTCATGCATTCCATGGACATCTTGTTATTTTTATAGCAACACTAACACTCGGGACTCAGCTAGCTTTTGCAAACTGTTGGCTTCCTGGAAAACGTTCAACCCAATTTTGCTTTGACTAGTATTGTTTAGAAAAGAATCTTAGGTAGGTTGTGTATAAGATGAAGATGCTAACAACTAACTGTTCTGGAAAATATTTTCATATATAAAATGGACACCTTGTATATTCATGGGAGTATGTTTTTCCACATACCTCTTAAACACCCATCTCTTAATTATTTGATGATGCCCCATGGCCCCCTAGTTTTTGCATGATATCGCTTTTACATTAAAAATAGTGTATATGCCAACTAAGTAAAATATATGGACTTGGACAAAAAAATCATAGAACTCACTCTGGGTATCTAGTAACTACTAATGAAGTATATTAAAAATTATTGATTGTCATACTCTATTCATCTAAGTGATACAGGGAGTGGAAATCCAAGTGTGTGTAATCATTTTCTGGTTTCAGTTTACGAATAGAGGGAGTAGTTGTTATGTTTAAGCACTTCATGGCAAAAAAGAAAGGTGATAGACCAGCCTCAATAGATGAACACGCAATGGTTGCATACATTCTTACATGTTCGACTTTGCTCTACGTAAAAGGGTTAAGTACAAAACCACTACTCCCTTATGGATCGGAGGTAGATACATCTGTTTCTTTCTTTTTTTTGCCAGGAAGATACGTATGTTCGGTGACAATTAATATGGATCGAAGGAAGTACATCTTTGACCAACAAAAATAGAACAAGTGATATCATTGTAACTCTAGATAAGATCTCATTGTTGCTTCTAAAGGCAGGAACACATTTCAAATTCATTGTGTTTGATGATACAAACCTGCACCGGGTATTACATCACAATTTTTTACAGAACATTGAAAAAAAAATACGTAGGTGTACTAATTTGTAGGATGATACGGATTAAACCTGCATTATTTTGGGGGGAATTTCACAAATTGAGATAACAATATATTTTTCTTTGAGAATGAGATAAATATGGTTATTTTGATGAGACGTGTGTACTTTGTAAAACTATATGTATGAAGCTGAATCTTTTGTGTAAAATGCACATAATGATTGTGATGTTGCTGGTTATTCCCATGATAGGAGTTAATACCGTCACAGTTCTTACCATCTGATTGTTTAATTAACTCCGATACGTACCGCAATTTGCTTGTTGTCATTTGCAGCTAGAATATTTTGGCGTGTCATCAAGTAGCGGTACCTGAGAGAAAAATAAGGAGCTATACGTAGCTACTAGCATCCCCGTGGTTTTGCATTTCCCACCATGGGAGACTGTCCACTTGGCAGATTTTGAAACACGCCAAGACATGGAAAGGTGCTCCAAGTTGAAATCGCCAAGTGGATTTAGATTATTAGGTGAGAAGGACGTACCCCGTTTACATGCATGCATGAACCCCTTTTGTGTCTTGTGCTTTATGGTTATTGTTTGTATAAACGCAATTGGACATGTTGGTCTCTTTGCCAGTGGTTTTGGTTTTCCGAAATGCGCATCTAGAGAGGAGAAGAGTCGACGAAAGCACGCGCGGCTAGGCGAGAGTTGTGAGGGCACGACTCGACTCGTCAACGTAAGTTAGAGGACGACTCGCTTGCGTGGATGTGTGCACCTCCTTCGCGGTCGAAAGATAAGGTAGAAAACATATATAGCCGCGATGTTAGCATCTATCTAGAATTTCCAGTGTTGATCTTATTAGCTGTGGAATTCTATGGCAATTGAGACCTTCTAGAAATTAAGATTGTGTGCTTTCTTGACCAGCACCAATGAAAAAGCTCTAGCTGACCCAGGCCAGGCCCATCAGGGAGGGTACGAGATGTAGCAATAATACTGCCACTGCTGCTTGTAAGTTCCGTACCCCAACTAGCCAGCAGTTTGGGGCTTGATCTGAAGCCTGCAACGAACCAATTTAAAGTTTACAGGAGGTACACCGACTAAAAATGGAGATCCAGTTGGTAACTAGCCTCTAGCCAATTCAAAGCATGCAGGAGGTACACAGGCCTGCACCCACTGAATCCACAGGGCATGGGGGCAAGGTGTAGTTCAGCTGTCAAGTGGAGCTTACATGATTCAGGTCTGATCGCGCAGTCGAAATGAGTAAAATGTAATTTTAGGTGCTAAATTTATGATCTACAGGCACAAAAAAATTGAACATAAGAATATCAGGAGCAAATAGATGCGCAGAGAAACTTAAAACAACTTCTATACAAGTTGCACCACATTAAGAATCATTATTCCCTAGTACACTTAACGGAGTGTAAGAACGAACTAGAGTGACGACAGAGACACAATGATAGCACAGCATAACAATCAAAGTCGTAAGCAATACACATTCCTCCAGTGCGGATGTGCATGAGTTCAGAGAGTGTACTAACGGTGTATCACCCCTCCTCGCTGAACTCTTCCGTGAACTTCTCTTGCACCTCCAGGTCCTTACAAACAGCAGGCCACAAGGACATTCTCGAAATCGGTCTTCAAGAACGCAGGTGGATTCTCGAAGTCGGTCTTCGAGAACGCCTTAGTAGTTTAATTCAACAGAGACCTTCTAGAGGGAGACACAGGCAGCAATAACGGAACCAGAAAATCCATCTGTCTGATGACCCAAGACCTCAAAACCACTTTCCGGTAAGTTGTGTGGCGTATCCCAAGATGGACCTGAATAAATTGTGAAGGATCATGACAACCATTCTGAACAGAACTTCTTTTATATAGTGTTGCACAGATGTTTCTTGAGTATCTTTCAAGACAGGTAAGGGAATGTAAATACACTTGTCAAACCGTCGCCAGAAAGCCTGAAATGATAAATATATGTCAATTGCCAAACTGTCAAGATACCAAGAGAACAATGATATAAACCACAACAGTGTATTTGACAAGTCTTCAGAAACCTGGTTCAGAGCTATGGCACATTCGAAGCAACTTCATCATCATTATATCCAACACCCCGGACAGTTACAGGAAAACAAGAAAACATATTAGGAAAAATTGTTTGGGTAAGGAATCTATACTACTGTGTTTGGTACCAGATAACCAGCTTGTAGCAATAATACTGCTACTGTTGCTTGTAAGATCCGTACCAACTAGCCAGCAGTTTGGGGCTCGATCTGAAGCCTGCAATGAACCAAATTAAAGTTTACAGGAGGTACACCGACTAAAATGGAGATCCAGTTGTTAACTAGCCTCTAGCCAATTCAAAGCATGCAGGAGGTACACAGGCCTGCACCCACTGAATCTACAGGGGATGACGGCAAGGTGTAGTTCAGCTGTCAAGTGGAGCTTACATGATTCAGGTCTGATTGCGCAGTCAAAAAGGGTAAAATGTAACATAAATTTAACCAAAAATTATGATCTACAGGCACAAAAAACAATTTAACATACGAAAATCAGGAGCAAATAGATGCCCAGAGAAACTTAAAACAACTTCTATACAAGCTGCACCACATTAAGAATCATTATTCCCTAGTACACTTAACAGAGTGTAAAAATGAACTAGAGTGACAACAGAGACACAATGATAGCCCAGCATAACAAAGCCGCAACCGCTAGTTACCAGAGTGCACAGATCTGCGAATCAGCTCCAGAGTGCGGTGCGGCTGTGCATGAGTTGAAAGGGTACTAGCGGTGTACCGACCCACCTCGCCGAACTCTTCAGTGAACTTCTCTTGCACCTCCAGGTCCTTGCACACGGCAGGCCACGAGGACATTCTTGAAATCGGTCTTCGAGAACGCAGGTGGATTCTCGAAATTGGTCTTCAAGAACACCTTAGTAGTCCAGTTCAACAGAGATACCTTCTAAGAGGGAAACGAAAGCCATCTATCTTATCTTACCTGTGAGGCAAGGCCTTTGGATGCAAAGCTCCTCCATCATGGTCTGCACGGCGCCTGTCTTCTTCGATCCACAAGGCATCATCATGCCACCATCCATCTTAAAGACTATATCATCCTGTTTGTGATAGCTCAAACGACACATCTTTTGCCTGTTAACAAATAGCAAGAATCAGACGCATGTCACATTGTACAGACACACCTCAAGGATTGAGCAAAAAACTACTTGCACAGACAGCAATTCCGGAACCAGAAAACCCATTTGTATGATGACTCAAGACCTCAAAACCACTTTCCGGTAAGCTGCATGGTGTATCCCAACATGGACCTGAATGAATTGTGAAGGATCATGACAACCTTTCTGAACAGAACTTCTTTTATGTAGTGTTGCACAGATGTTCCTTGAGTATCTTTCGAGTCAGGTAAAGGAATGTAAATACACTTGTCAAACCGTCGCCAGACAGCCTGAAATGATAAATATATGTGGATTGCCAAAGTGTTCAAGAGATACCAGGAGAACAATGATATGGCACAACAGTGTATTTGACAAATCTTCAGAACCTGGTCCAGATCTATGGCACATTCGACTATTCGTACCAAGAACTTCATCATCATTATGGCTAACACCCTGGACAGTTACAGGAAAACAAGAAAAAGTATTAGGCAAAACTGTTTGGGTAAGGGATCTATACTACTGTGTTTGCTCCCAGATAACCAGTGTTACAGGTAATAGCCGGTCCAGTGTTAACCAACATTGTGTGCGGCCAATGGCAATTTGCTTTTTTCTTTTGTTTAGCATGCCACAGCAGTGCCAAAGAAAAACAAATTAAACTCCATAATCTGGACACGGAATTTGTCTGGCTACCACTTCTCCACGTCTGAATTAGTGGAATCATTGCCATCCTACGTACAGAATTCCAACTAAGCATGTCTAGCCGCAAGGCCCTACAGCAGAACGCATATTCAGAAACAGTTCACGACAATATAGGCTGTAAAAATTTGTAGGACAAGGTATAATTCAGCTGCCAAGTGGAGCTTACATGATTCAGCAGCTGTCAAGGTAGCCTGGCACCAAACTTATCTGACAATGACACAGTCACACAGCGCGGTCGAAAAGGGTAAACGATAATTTTAGGTGCTATATTTATGATCTAAAGGCATAACAAAAATTAAACAAGAGAAAACAGATACTAGAGAAACTTAAAACTACACTACTATGCAAGCTGCACCACAAGGACTCCCCACCTTAAGAATCATTATTCCTTAGTACAATTAACGGGGAGTAAAAATGAGTTGACAACAGAGATACAATGGTAGCCCAGCATAACAAAGCCGTCGGCGCTAGTTAAGCACAATAGGGGCTACCAGAGTGCACAGACCTGCGAATGAACTACCATGTGCATCAATCTAAGTCGTAAACAATACACATTCCTGTGGTGCGGCCCTGCATGAGTTGGGAGTATTGAGTTCAGAGATTATTCGAGGCGTATCAACCCTCCTCTCTGTACTCTTTCCTGAACTTCTCGTATATCTCCAGGTCCGTCTTGCCGACCGTTGGCTCTGCCTCATGAGGACCTTCTCGAACCGGTCTCCTAGATCGGGAGTTAGGGAATGTGCAGCCAGGCACCACACCTCAATAATCCAGTTGAACAGAGAGGCCTTTTGGAGGAAAACAAATGTCATCTATCATGTCTTACCTGTGAGGCAAGGAATCTGCATCATGGACTGCACAGCACCTGGCTGCTTCGATCCACAGGGCATCCACATGACCACATGCCATCATTCATCTTACAGAACAAACATCCTGTTTGTGCACAGGCTCAAACAACACATCCTTCACCTGTAAACAAATAGCAAGAATAAGATGCATGTCTAAATGTACAGGCACATCTGAGAGTTGTGCAGGATATACTTACGCAGACAGCAACGTCCGAACCAGAAAACCTGTCTGTCCGGCAACCCAACACCTCAATATCACTTCCGATAAAGCTGTGTGTCTGATGTCTTCCCGAGAGGGATCTGAATGAATTTAAGTTGCCAACTTTAAACAAAGGATCATGACAATTTTTCTAAACAGAACATCTTTTTTATGCAGCCTTGCACAAAAGATGCTTCTTAAGTACCTTTAGGCATGCAAATTTGGAACCTTGCAGGTACCCTCCGACTCTCTTTAGTTCAACCATATGAACAAAATTTTCAGCTATCATTTCATTTTTTGGAACTTTAGTTCATTTGGTTGAACTAAGTAGGGTTGACGGGTATCCTAAAGGTTCCAAACTTGCATCCCTGAGTACCTTACACATATGCTGCCTTGCTTTCACGTCAGGTAATGTAGATACACATGTTAAAGCCAGCGCTCTTAAGAAAAACCAAGATTCAATGAGAATTTGCTCGTAGCTTTTTGTCTTTGACCTCAAACATTCAATCAGGATGGTCGGTTAGCTCTTATCTTTTAGAATAACTTAGTCAAAAAAAAGTCAAAACGTCGCTGCACAGCCTGAATTAATGAATACTATGTAAAGTACAAAACTGTTTTAAGAGATATCAAGAGAATCTTTATAAACCTAAATGACATGACAGCGTACTTGAATTTTTTTTCCAAAACCTAGTCAAGAGCAATATGGAATATTCAAAGCAGCGAGAACAGGAACGTTGTCATCATTATGGCCAACGCCCTGAACAGTTACAGGAAAACAGGCAAAATTATTAGCCAAAACTGTTTGGGCATGGAATCTATACTAGTGTGTTCTGTACCAGATGAGTGTTATAACAGCCAGTCCAATATCAGCCAGCACTGTGTGTTAAAAAATCTGTTGGGACAATGGCTTTGACAAAAATGAAAATAGGCTTTTCTTTTGCTTAACATGCAACAACAGTGGCAAAGTAGAAAAAACTAGGGCCCATGATCTGCATACGGGACGTGTGTGGGTATCACTTATCCATCTCTGAACGATTGGAATCATTGCCATCCTAACTACAGAATTCCAACTAAGCATGTCTAGTCGCCAAGTTCTGCAGCAGAACGCACATTCAGAAACAGTTCACGACATTATAGGCTGCAAAAACTCACCTGCATCTGTACAAGATGTTCGCTTGATTCTCCTAGAAGCTTCACTTTTATTGCTTTCTCCATGTGTTCCACATAACGTCATCAAAGAAGATAACTGAAAGAGCATTTTGTGAGCCATTTAGAAAAGAATAGCAACTAGTTTCTCGCTCTCTCCCATCCATTTCAAAATGACGTCTGACAAAGATATGGTGCAGGTAAATTGAATGAATTAATATGAATAACTTTAAAGATATATTACATTAGCAGTAGAGAGAAACGGAAACTAGTGGGAAATGAACATGAGCAACACACATGGCACAGCAAGTCCAGAAGAAGGAAGATGCAAGTTTGTTTACACATTTTTTTTTACACGGGCAACACCCCTTTCCATTTCATTATAAAACAGATATACATAGTCCGACCACATCACCGGAAGGGGAGGCGGTTTGGGGGAGAGGAAATAACGAGTAAAACTAGCGATGGGGAGGGTTAGGAGCAAGGTGACAAGGGTAGTGGGAAGGAGGAGAGGGGAGCGCGGCAGCACATCGCCAACCTTTGCAGTGCCGTCAAAATTAGAGCAGCCAGGTGAGGTTGTTATGGCTGTGTGCTGGCCGCATCCGTATCAGGGGCATTGCCATTCCTGTGGCGGTGCCCAGAACCGGAACCGCATGGCAGCCATAGGAGTTTCTTTTCAAGAGGAACCGCTAGCTAGCTAGCTATAGTGTTATGTGAGTTTCCCGATTATTATACAGATATGAAGCTCCCTGATAAATTTTGTTGTTGTTGCGCTTCTTGCACAGATACTCTCACCTTTTGTCATTGCTATGGCTCATAATTTAGAACTTGGTTTTGTACAAGATGGAACTGAATGATTGTAGCCATTTCAAGCTGAAATGGTAGTTATAGGACGTTTTTTAAATATTGTAGAAAGAATGTAAAGAATAAAATTTATACCTTACCAAATGCATCTGTTTGAAATGAAAAGAGATATAGAGAATGAATCTTTATAGATGGCGGTCTATATGAAGATACAGAGGATCGAATGCAGACTATCTACTACTAGTACTAGAGATTCTCTTAAGGTCAAATGAAACAAAAGCAACATCTAGTATTCTGCGAGCATGTACGGACAACATCTAGGCATTGTAGTATCAACAGAAAGCACGAAGTATTAGTATATCACACAGGTGAACTAGCACATTGAGTGAGGGGAATAGATATTCGGTCCTACCGAGGGCCAGAAGCAAGGTCGATGCCGGCATGCCATGGAGGGGGTAGGGTTAGTCCCGAGCTCAGCGTGCGCCAAATCGAAGGAGCACATAGTGGAAGGCGCGACTGGGTGTCCCATTCTCACCACAAATTATTCCGGCGAATAGGTGGCCACCATCAGGCAAGGCGGCTCTACTGGAAGCACTGGCTTTAGGAGCTGTTGGTGGCCGGCAAGGTCAGGTTAGAAAGGTGAAGGCGCTGGATCAGGCGAGCGTCGAGGGGCAGTGTCTCTGATGGAGGCCGCGGCCGGCGGCGCTAAGGAGGTCCGGCGGCGTTAGGCAGCAGCAAAGCTAGGGATGGGCGGGCATGGTGGCGCCAGAGTGAGTGTGGTAATGATGGGTTGGGCTTTTGTCGGTTGGTCTGGCCCATTATGCCCATTACAGAAAACTGTTTTCAAATTCTTATTACAAATCACAAACCAGTTTGTAATAGGATTCTTATTGCAAATCAGGCTTTGCAACAGGTGCAATGGATTTGTTGAGAAACAAAATATCTCACAAGCTTTGTAAGATGGGTGTTGTCGCATTGGCTGAAGCGAAACGTCTTGCCGAATCACTTTTAACTGGGTCCGTCTTTGCTCGATTTTGGTAAAAAAGATGTGTCATAAGCTTTGCAACAAGGGTCGTTTTGCAATGGCATGAGCACAGTAAACCTTCTATTGCAATGGTTAATGCGCTACAACATACGATCCAATGTGATCATACGGTTCAAGAAGCGGTGGATCTTTTGAGACTCTGATCGGTTGACGCATAGCGTCGTGCATCTTTTATGGGCCCAGCAAGTGTGCTATGAAAGCATCGCGTGAAACTATGGTTACTCAGCCCACTTAGTTGGGACATGATTTCCTCATTTGACGTCGCATTGATGTCATATGTATTTTTTGTTTATATATTTTTTTAAGAAAAATATATTGTGATTTTGTTTATAAATATTTAAATTTATTAAAAATAAAATGTATGTTCCACTTTAGAAAAGGATTTCTACCATTCAGAAAAAAATGTATGAACATTTGAATAATGTTCACACATTTAAAAAAATATACTACATTTATTAAATGTTTTATAATGTTATAACATAGTATGGCAGTTCAATAAAAAATATTTCATACCATTCAAAAAAATATGTGACATATATGAAAAATGTACATTGTGCATAAAAAATAAACTTCCGTATATGAAGTCTATCTATCTATCCAAGAAAAGTACTCGTAACACTTTTCATTTTAGCTCCTCGTCTATTCTATGGGCTGACAGTTTCAGATAGTTATGTCTCCTTTAGTGAAACGGAATAGAGCTCGCCTGCAGCATCCATTAGCAAGCCTAGCACACGTACGAATGATTTGTTTTTGGTATTAGTTTATGTTTATTACATTTATGAATGGAAAAGAATAAATTTTAAAATAAAATGTTCAGTGCAAGTTCCAAAAATTCTTCATGTACTGTTAATTTTGTTTGTAAAATATTTAAATAATACTGATAGCATTACAAAAAAAATTCTGATAATTTAAAAAGGTTCTAGTGTTTTCAAATTTTATTTGACAAAATGGTTATATGATGTACAAGAATGTTTGTGTAATTAAAAAAGTGTACTATTCCAAAAAAAACTATGTTACATTTAAAAGTGATCATGCATTTCAAAATATGTTTTTCCATTTTTAAAAATTACAGTAAAATGTAACAAAATGCCTAGTTTAACATTTATTCAAAAATGATTCAAAAACCTCCTAATGTATATAAAAATGTACAACATATAGAAAAATAGACATGTACTAAAACTATAAAAAACACAAAAAAGAAAAAGAAAAAATGTGCTACAAACCCAATACGAGGCACAAAGATTTAAAAAACACGCACCCGTACTAGGTCGATCCAGTAACACTTGTGCCAAAAGGCGAGCCAGAGCTCTGCATTGCAAAGGTGATACATTGCTCTTACGGGGTGAGAGTTGAAAGATAGAAAGGGAAAGGAAATTGGCCTCAACTCTGTAAAAACTCCAGGCCCATCAATGTCTTTGGAGCGTCTACACTATCTGGATTCAACTATTTTTTTGAAAGGGCCCAAGCTCTACATTAATTAAAAAATAGTATTCCAAGAACTTCCTGCAAAAAAGGAAAATATAATCCAATCATAAGAGTTATGCATCCTTTCCCCTCCCCCCATCACGTGTCGATGGCACTCTGATGAAGTTCGTGTCGTCGTCGTTGGAACAAATGATAAGTATCCACAGTGAGGAAGTCGATGATCTCCGCCGGGAAGTGTCGATGCCATCTCCCCATAGGAATCACACTTCGAAGAAGAAGAAGATGACACTAGGTCGATCATACCTAGACGCTTGCCCTATAAAATTCATGCATCAGTCAGTTATCCCAAAAGTCTGAACCGATGGAGAGGGGCTATAGCTAGGCAATATGTTTATGTTACAACACTTTCCCTCACGTCTAGTCTATTTTATTCCTTAGCCTAGGTTTGGTGTAGGCCGCAGATCTTTTATTATTATTATTGCATTGATAGGATCTTGAACTCAAGATCTCTTGGCTCAGATACCATATTAAATTCATGCACCAAAGAACTCAACCAAAAATCCGAACTGATAAAAAGGATTAGATTATATATATATATATCTATCTATATATATATATATAGAGAGAGAGAGAGAGTTATATATATATATATATATATATATATATATAGAGAGAGAGAGAGAGAGAGAGAGTTGACGAAATATAGCCTAACTTGCATTATTATTTCCAAAAAGGGGAAATCAAACTTGTCCATCTGACCTCATCGCTAGATACAACAGGCACACACCTTTGAAGCGGAAGAAAAGGCCGAAGAAGGGACAATGCTTTTTGGCTCCCAGGCTTGGATGAGCTAGGGCAACTTCAAAAAATCGTTCAAAATAGTAAAAACATTCAATCCAAAAAAATTTGAGATGAAAGGGGCATAAGTGCTACAAGTTCGTGCAAAAATTAAAGAAGTTCAAACATATGAGAATCTCTTAGCAAAACAAATTGAGGTATATAAGAAAGTGAACTGTTCATACATTGTTTAGACCGAATGTTTTTTCTTTTGCTGAGAGCTACCCAGATGTTTGAACTTCTTCAAATTTTGCATGAACATCTTGTACTTAGGCTTTCTTTCACAATCAAAAAATTGGATTTTTTAAAAAAATTCTAGTATTTTATTTTGTTTTAATATGAACTGGATATAGATGAGCTAAGGCTCACAGTTGAATCTATAATACCTAAGTAGTTCATCCCCACTAACCTATTTATTTTGACATGCAAGCTATCCACATTATCAAATAGGTCCATCATGTAAAACTCTTTCACTAACTCTTCATGCACATGCTACCATTAACTTTGGATGCGCATGCATCCTATCACAAATAAATAAAACTTTTTTATGCTCTCAACCTTACAATTTATAAGCAATTTTTTATATATAAAATCAAATTATGAGTTACATAACACTTTATTTTTTTATGTGACATTTTTTTAATAAATACACATCCAAAGTTGTTATCATTGTTTTAAATTTAGCCAAGGGTGAACACGTCTTCACCGTCTCTACTTGACGTTGTTTCTGTCTCATATCATCTCGCCGATATATTGTTAAGTAAATAAATTAACACAACAAAAAATCAAATTCATTTTTGATTGTTCATCATTTTTTAGATTTTTTACTTTAAACAATATTTCTTCCAAAAAAACATTTATAATTAAATTGTACCATGTTTCATAAAAATTTCACGTGTTTTAAAACATTAAATTATTTCTTAATAGTTCCACAACAACACGCAAGGTATGGTCTAGTACATTGAACAACACCGTCTAAAATGGCCAAAGTAACAGACATGTAAGACCTACATGTTCAATCCAATCCCACCGATGAATCCGATCGTCACACGTATCACCGGAACCGGAGAAAAGACCAGAGGAACCATTGTTGAACGCAGACGTTGTCACCACGAGAGAGGAGAACAGTGGCAAATGCCTCCAAGAGAAGGATGATTTTTTTTATTGGAAAAGGAGGATAACCATTGGCCTCTGCATCAGTCGATGCATGCAGCCATATATTATTAATAGTTCAAAATTCGGCATCCAGAGTCCATCGATCCGAAAATAAATCGACAAACAAACCCTAAGGCCGTATACCTCGTGAGTCGCGACAATACCTCCCCCACATAGCCACTAATCCTTATAATACAAGACATAATATAAACAAAAAATACACAACTCCTAGGCTACGCCTTCAGAAAGGATACGCCGCACGTGCGCCGATGATGATGAGTACACCACAAGGTTGAACTCCGGATTATCATCCCTAAAACCAAGCTTCAATCCATCATCTTTAGCAAATACACGACACAAGCGCGCGATGATCTTGTGTTTTCAATAGAAGGATGATGGGTCTCAAGTGCGTGCGTGTGCTGAGCAGGTCAGGTCAGGTCAAGGTAGTCGGTAGTAGGTGCAACCAAGGGGAAAACGCCCGCGGGTCTGATGATTAGCGTGTGCAGAACATGGACCGGAGACCGTCCTAGAGCAGGAGCTTGGGTCGTCGGCGTCTTCGACGGAAGGTCTAGAAGAGCATATACGAGATGGATGCTGCGTTCCTTTCTCGATCAATAGACTCCGCCCTCTGCCCCCAAAGCTGACCAGGAAAACACCAGTAAAAAAAAGGGTCAAGACGACAATCGCCTCAGCTTGACGAACTTGGGTATATTTCCTCTCTCTCTTTTCCCCTTCTTTGATGAGAATGACAACAATGTACCGATGTTCCTTTCGTTTCTTTGATTAAGGGCGATTGCCCAAGTTGAAGGAAAAAGCTATCTGTCTATCCATCTATCCAAGAAAAGTCAAGACATTCTGACCCTCATCTCTTGAAAATGAAAGTTAGAACATCCATCCTCATCTCTTCTTGAATGCGCTGAGAAAAGATGAACAGGCATGGGCCTCAAACTTCCAGTCCGTGTCGTGGATACACGAGGCCCATCAATGAGTTTTGCTCAAGTTTCATGTAGCCCAATCCCCCTCAAAAAAAAATGTAGCGCAATGCTGGCTGATTCAAAGTGCTATGAAATACGATTACAGTCCAGTAAGTAAAAATACAGACATTCAAACAAAACAGTATCACACACGAACTAATGCTTACATTGTCCTCTGCGTCCTTTGTCAGTAACATGTCAGGTTTTATACAACAAAAATATATCGATGCCCGACCCCACATCCCCTGATTGCCTTTACATGGTTCACACAGTGGATTTCCATCCCTAACCTAACAAACCAACACAAGGAATCCTGGAGCAAAGCCTCCGGAAAGGGAAGCAAAGGCCACCTCCCCTAATACTAGCAACTACCACCACCACCACCTCATATCATAGTACACAACTACACATAGACATGACAAAATGCGGTATGTCTCACATGGCTCACTCGAGAATGTGTGTGCCGTTCTCAGCTCACAACATACCCTCGATGATGATGATGCTGACCGAAGAAGCTATAAGGACATCATGTCGATGATGCTGGCAAAATAAATTCACAACGTGTTGTCCATGCTTCGAGCCTGCAGCCTTGTCATGAGTGTTTCTCCTCAGTAAACACAACAACCCGGGGTCCATTTCCAGGGTGCGTCACTTATCGAGTGTTCCCACTCCCATTCCCATTCGTGTAGAAACCATCGGTGCTGTGCGCGTCCATCTCTGCCAGCATCACGGACTTTGCCCGCTGATACCTGTTCCTTTTCGCTGAGATTGCTGATATCGCTGCAGACGCAAACCCGACAGAGATTAGATGTGTGTTGCCTTCAGACAAGTGCCGAATGAAGAAAGACAACTGGGCCGTGACTTGTGACTTCCCTTGACTAGTTCAGGAATAACCAAGATCATATAGTTTGAATAACTGAGGCATTATAGCTTGGTAGATAAATCTGCTACTTCCTCCGTTCACAAATATAAGATGTTTTAGATATTTCAATATAGACTACATACAGACCACAGATGGACCACTATTACATCCAAATCAGAAAAAAGTTAGAACATCTTATAATAGTGAGCGGAGTACATTTTAGCTTCAATAAATATAAACCCTGCTACAGTTTCAGAACTAGCATGATAAATTGATAACTGACACAGATGGAGTCAGCTAAAGTTTTCGAAACACAGCACTAACGTAAAGCATCAAAATGTTGCTCGTTTCAGCAACTTAAATCATGTATGGAGGCAGCAGAGTTAAATGAGATACTTACAGGTTAAATCTTGAGGGAACTCAAAATCGTAGTCGTATGGTCCCCGTCTTATGCACACGATGTAGACCACTATAAGTATAACAAGCAGAAGAAGCCCAAATGAGGCTCCAAGTGCAATTTTGCCAGTTTTGTTCAAGCCTCCTTTCTCCCAGAATAGCGCACAAGCAGGTAGTGTAGGCACCCCACAGAGGCCTTTATTACCTGAGAGACTGCCAACGCAATGCATGTTTGTAAAACACAAGAGAATGAAATGGAAATTACATACAACAGCTAGTTATCCATGATCTATTTAGTATATAAACACATGACCCCCCTCATCTATCCGCTCACCCCTTGCACACCTGTTCTCTCCTTGTCTGGTTACAAGTAATTTATAATAGAACATTTTCAAAGTAGAGCATGTCAGGCAACTCATCCTAGGTCCCCAATTTAGCTAATTGATGCCTAACAAATTCTCTCAACCAACAGCTTCTATTCAGTTGGTATGCACCGAGTTGGTGTTTGGGTTTGTACGCCTGAATCATGCTAAGCTGACGAGGAAAGATAAATAATATACCTAAACATTGTTATCCATAAGTCACTCAGCATGACATGATGGGGCCTAAACCGACAAGTCTTTGACCTCATTTGGAGGCCTGAAACAAACAGCCTGAGTACAGTAACTCTTCCTGATGATCACTTGGATGACATGCTATGCAAACTTTACAGGAAGCAACTGGGAGTATGTTCTATGAAAATAGTGGCGATATCTTACTCTATCACGCCACCATGCACGCCAACTGAATAAAGTTTTTCTGGAACTTGCCCATCAAGTTGATTGCCGTCTAGTAGACTGCACAAGAGGTGGCACCTAGTAAGTCGGCATTGTTGCATATATATGCACAATAGCCAAAAGATTTCATAACAAATTGAGTAATACTGTGAAACACTCTTTTTTTATATAGTACAACTGTGAAACACACTGCTTACACAGTCTGTAATTTAGATGAGCCTATGGTGCCAGGAATGCTCCCAGTAAACTTGTTCGAGGACAGATCCCTAATAAGAAAACAAGAAAAAATATTAAAATGACTCATATTGTTAGAGAATCAGGCTTGTAGAAGCATTAGATGTAACTACAAGAACAGAGATACACCATGTTTGTGAATGCATAGATGAAGATGAACTGACATTGTAATCCAGAATGAGCAAGCAAAGCTTAGAAGCACATTTGCTAATTTAATGTTCTTTTTAAACAAAAATAACATGCTCAAATTACCTAACAGTCTAAGTTACATCTGGACCACTTAAAATATCCCTCCATCCAGGCACAAAGAGAGAAAAATGACACCGAGTATCATTGATGACCAGTACAGATGTTATATGATCTCAGATATCAGTACTCCCCCCGTTCCATAATACTTGTCGTTGTTTTAGTTCAAATTTGGAGAGACTATTATACCATCTCGCACATCCAAGGAGGGAGTATTATATTTTTTTTAGTCAGTCCGTAGACGACTTACAAGCTAAGATACTGGCATTAAAGCATTTGGCTCCTGAACCTCACATAAACAGTTCCTATAGCTACTTTCTTGGTACTGTCCTAGCTTCATGATAATGCAACTTGTGTGGTGTGGGCCAGGTAAATTTTACCAAATTACAATTTTAAAGATTTCATGATGAACAGACAAAGTAAGATTTTGTATCATGTATCTACCATGAGCATGTCAAGAGCAGAATAGCGGTGTGATAAAAAAGTGTCATATTTCTAGCATGTAACAGTACAACTTTGCATGCTATGATGAACTATTGTACTCACAGTGTCACAAGTGAAGGTTGGCCTAAACCTGGTGGTAAGCTTCCGGTCAAGGAATTAGAGCTCAAGTTCCTGGTCAGGAAGATCAAAACATTTATTAATGACGAACAAGGAGACATCACAAATCGCAAACTGCTTAAGGAAAATAACACCGTTTTCTACAGCTAAAAATATATATTTTAAAAATAATATGAGCACATACAAATATGAAATGGTAAACAGTAAACACTTTAAACTTGATGTCATGGACAATATATCTGGAACACAGTAGTATTGATTGAACAGGTTCTGGAGAAACAATTACGTAAGTGAGATAATGGCATGATGCAACTAATGCTATCCATTGTTTAATACTGCAGTCATCATCTGCATTGATGTATCTCTATCATTTCAGATTTGTGCTAAAACCTCCTACAAGAAGTTCCTTCTTTTAACAAAGCAACAGTGAGTGGAAGCCCCACTTGAAAGATTGTTTTTATGAAACCAACAAGTACATACAAAATGGGTCCAACGCAATCCATTGAAGACAACAAATGAGGAAATAGCTGGTGTGTGTTTTGTTGAAGTATAGCCTTTCTATTGTGGGTATGGTTGACAGGTGCGGCTGAGAAAGCCACTCGGCTCATTCCAGATGCATGTTTATAATGCCTGTCGAGGTCATGGTTGCTGCTATTCATAGTGCTCTACCACTCCTTGACATACTGTCATAATACACCCATGTGCAGTGGGTCCAATATTGACTTTGGGACCTTCCAATATTATATTTCACACTGAATGAGATTACATTAACTTCCAGGTGACAACCTGTACCCTATCTCTATTTTTTGGATTTGTACTGCTCCTTGCTTTAGTACTATCTAGAAAGGAAATAGTCATGGTAAGCTATTCATTTAAGTCTCAAAGATGTCATAACCAATGTCATCCAGTTATCTGTAGTACTGTAAAACTTTAAATTTCAAATTTACAATTCATGTGCTCCTGTAAAGCTAATGCAAACATGAAACTCCAGAACCATCGATATGCGGAAACTAGAAATAAGTATGATGACCAGGATCAAGTTGAAATCAACTTTTAAGTGTGTGCAATGATACTTACAAGCTTACCAAGTCTGTCAGATGACTTATTTCATCAGTGATGAAACCTTTCAGTCCTTGACTTGCAAGATCCCTGTCCGCACAATTTAAAAAACGTGAGAGTTATAACAGCAACCACTCACTTTTCACAAGATATAATGAGCAGAGGCATACAGTTTATTTATATGTCCAGTGGTACTTCTGTTGTGAAATTTCATTCAAGTACACAGTGATACTGATGCACACAGAGTACTATGTTGTAGGACAACACACTTTTAGCTATTAGAACTGATGCTAGAACAATACTTGAGCAGTAGCTCAAAGTAGAAGCACAATGCTAGAACTGAAGCTAGAACAATACATAATTACAATTTTGCAGTTCAGCATTCTGGTGCAGCAGTCACTGACGTAGATATATTTGCTGCTAGATGTTTGTCACTGTTAGAATGTTTTTCCTTAACAATTAACAATGATCTGCAAAACACTACCAGCACTTCTTCACCTATAATTGTACCGACAGGAATACACTTGGTAAATCAAACATAGGTTAATAACTAGTACTACTTTACAAGAAAGCAGAACTACCCTAGAAACAGAGAGCATGCATGAGTTCTTCGATTCACTACTGACTTCTTCTGAATGGAAAGAAATAGGATTGGGATATGAAAGTGCACTCACAGCTGAGTGATCACAAGCCCTTTGTTACCAGGATGGCAAGTAACCCCCTCCCATGCATCCCACGTTCTCGGCGCGCATGGGTCCCCATTCCACCCCATCCTTGCTGGAATTTTCAGAGAATCCTTGAGGGCCTTCATCGCAGCCGCTGCAAAGCTCTCAGCAAATCTTGTTCAGGAAAACAAACAAACTCGGAGAAAATGCAGGGAGTATCCGATTAGCTTGTCTCAGGGAAGATCGTATTACCTTGTTGGGGCACCGTCCTTGCCTCAAGCGGCACCATTGCGTAATTCTCGAGCCCGCACAGAATCGGCCGTCCGACAACCGGCACGAGCCTGACGCTCATGGTGGAGCTGGTCAGGTTTTCCACAATGTATGTCCACTTGAATGCCGTGAACCCTCCGACCTGCTTGAAAATGTCGATCCTGGTGACATTCCTCCCGGCGAGCATTACGTCGAACACCCTCTGGCCAGCGGCCCTGACCCCGGCGTCGATCTCGGCGAAATGCAGCCAGACCATGTAGGACATCCTGGTGTCCACGGGCATGAGGTACTCGATCTCGTTGGAGGCGTCCCCGCCGGTGGTCACCGCGGACCTGTACATCTTGGTGGGAAAGTAATTGGGCGGCTGGTTGCTGCCGAAGATCTTCCTCCCGCCGGCGGTGATGGCGTCGTAGACGAGGTCGTTGTTCCGGAAATCGGTGCCGGCCTGCCACACCCTGGAGAAGGCGTCGGAGTCGTTGGTGAAGCCTGGGCCGAAGAGGTGGTTCCCGCAGGTGAGGCGGCCGTAGTTGACGAGGATGAGGTCGGCGCCGGTGGTGGCGCCGTCGTATGCGAGCGGGTGGACGGGGGCGACCTCGATGGAGGCGACGACGGGGGAGTCGGTGGAGAGCGAGTAGAAGCAGACGTCGGTGGATTCCGCTGGCGCGGGGTCGGAAGGGAAGATGAGGTCGGAGTATGCCCCGTAGCGCGCGGCGGTCTCGGGCCACGGGGAGCGGAAGGAGAGCACGAGCGTGGCGGCGGCGGCGACGTCGAAGGAGGGCGAGCGGAGCTTGGAGTCGTAGTTGTCGTAGACGGAGAAGACGCGGAGGTAGTAGCGGCCGGGGGGCAGAGGGAGGGAGTAGCAGGAGGACTTGCCGGCGGAGGAGGGCGGGAAGAAGCGCAGCGTGCGCTCCTGCGGCTGCGGGAAGCGGTGCGGCTCGGCCACCATCCCCGCGTTCCCGCCCGCCGAGAAGAAGCGGTCGGACAGCCAGCGGCGGCCGAAGGAGGATGTGAAGTCCGCCGCCCCGCCGCAGTCGATGTTGTAGCTGTGGTTCGCCTGCGCTGCATGTGAGCGAGAGGGAGCTTCAGCGCGGTGCACACAGGGAGCTTTAGCTCGATTGGAGGTGCTTACCGCCGGAGAGGAAGGGGTCGTCGGAGTCTCGGGCGGCGCCGGCGGCCGCGGCGATGAGGAGGATTAGAAGGGGGAGAGACCGCATTGCCGCTCCCGGGACTGGCCGGCCGGCGCGGCTCGCCGGAGATGAATTTGGTGCGTATTTTTTTGCAGGGGGGTTTGAGCTAGTGGAAACGCGGAGTGGAGGAGACGTGGTGGGAGGAAGGAGACGACTGACAGAGAGAGACGAGGCAGGGAATGCTGGATCTGGGCGCGCTGGAGGATCGGACGGCGGTGGCAGCGCCAGCCGCGCCGCGACGGCCGTCCGATCGGCGGTAAGTGGCGGACCCACGGTAGTAAAAGACGGAGCGGAGGGAGAGGGACGGTGCGATGCGATGCGAAGCTCTTTGGATCTTTTTGTTGCGTTTTCAGACACTTGACGATCTCTCTTTTCCTTTTCCTCTCAAAGTCCCAAGTTGTTTTACAAAGAGAAAGTCTCAAGTTGTTTGCTCCTGCACGTGACTGAGAGCTGCAAGTAAAATAAATTGGGTGCAATGGGGACAAGGGAGCCATGGATGGAGGAGGTACGGGATCTATCTCTATAGTAGTATAGTACTCCTACTTGGGCAGTCACGGGCGGGACGGAACGGAACGGAACGGAACGGAAGCACCGTTCGACTCGACTGCTCGTACGTCTAGATTCGAAACAGTGTGTGTGGAGTGATGGTCACGGGATAGGCTAGCTGAGCCTGAGCAACCACCCACCCCCAAATCAGGTAATTAAGCGTGGTGCTGGGCCAGGTGGCGCATTTCCATCCCTTTTCCGACCCGGCTTCTCTCTCCACGGATCGACGACCGTGCGCAGTAATGCGCGGCGCGTCTGCCTCGTGGCTTCTCACGCACGCACGCGCATATACATACGTGCAACTTCAGGAATCGGGACCCCATTTCCTCCATTTTTTTTTTGCGGATATAAAAATATCACTACTCAGCCCTAACAATGGGCAAATCCAGATTACAAGCATCAACAACACGCTTTGGACCACTTCCAAGCTATACAGAGGTTCTAGAGTCAGAAAGAGCAAGTTTTGCTAATAAACTACTAGAACGACAAGAACTTAAAAAGGTAAGCGAAAAACTATCCAAAGATACAAGTAGCGCTTTTATTTCCGACACCAAGCAAGAGTAGATGGTTCTACTAGCTTCAGACTCCTCCAGCAGCTTATTCACAGTTCTTGCAGAACAGTCGATTATGATAGCCGATTGATCTCTATTGATTGAAATTTGCAACCCTTCTCGAATAGCGTGTAAGTTCGCCTCCAAAGCATCTTGGCGGGAAATGATTTCTCTACACGATGAGAACAAGATTCCTCCAATATGGTCCCTTAGGATCATGCCGCATCCGAAGCTCCCTGGATTTTCACTCACCGAAACATTCAATTTCATAGTTCCCTCCAGGGACGAATCCACCGTGAAGTGTTGCTTCTCTTCGTTATCGCATGTGGGAGCCCAAACCCTAGATTGAGGGGTGCCTTCTCCTTCTTATCATCCGCAGGACTAGTATAGGGCATGATTGAGGTAAGGTATCCAAAGAGAGACACTGGCTGAGGGAGATTTTTGAATTTCATCCGTATTTGCCTCCTCTCCAACGGGGAGCATAATAAATCTCTTGACGGTGGATGAATGATCAACGAGCATACTTCATTGTACACACGGTCGACGGATTGGAATCGTCAAAAGCAACATACAACAAGGAACAATAGATGACCGCTTGGGTTGTCATCGAGAAAAAAAGTAAGCAAGTGATAGAGAAGGAGGAGCGCGCGTGTAACACTCTATTTCCTAAGCTCTCAATGGCTAGTGAGAGAGCATCAATTATAAAAAAAGTGTAAACCTTCCTTCACTAGCAAGCAGTACTAAGCTTTCCCACCATCTGTCATATCTACATGGCCTTAGAAATTAACTAAGAATTATTGGCTTATTTGGGTCTAAGCTCATCTATAATCTAACAGAAACAATGTTCGGTTGCGTCCGCAGACAACGCTTGAACACGCCCAATTTTCCATAGTTCATAATCATGCTTTTAGTATTTTTAGTTCATTTTTCATACAAAATCATGCTATGCAAATAAGATTTATGTAGATACTGCTATTGGAGTTCCGATATGCCGATGTAGTTTTGGCTAGATCGCCTCCCTTGTAGTCGTTGGTGGTCGAGTGAGACGACGGCTCCTTGTTCCGCTTCGTGCGAGCCTGATGGAGGAAGCGACGGTTCGTGGACCCACATATGAACTGAACATGCGGAGTGGATGAGACATGGTGGAAGGAAGGAGGCGACGGACAGAGAAACGAAGCTAAGAATGATGTATCCGACCACGCTGGAGGATCGGACGGCGATGGAGAGTCTAACGCAGCTCGCCGTGGCTGCGACGGCCGTTCAATCAACGGTGACTAGAGAGCCTCAGTGGTAATAAAGAGGGAGTGAGAGCGACGGTGCGAAGAAGCTCCTTTGACCCTTTTGCTTTCCTCGTCCTTTTTCCTTTTTTTTTCGCCTCTCAACAAAGAGCTAGCCTCAAGTTGTCTGTTCAGGTGAGAAAGCGGTGCAAGTAAAAGAAAATACTACTCCTTCTGATTCATAATAAGTGTCGCTAATTTTGTATTAAACTAGTACAAACTTTATACTAGATAAGAGACACTTATTATGAATAGGAGGGAGTAGTAAATCCATGCACCCGTTTGTACGGGATCTATCTATTTATCTATGTACTCGGTCGGGCAGTCACGGGCGTACGTACGGGAGCACTTCTCGTCGAGTGTGTTGTTGTTGTTGTTTGTCGGCTGTGAACGGAAATTATTGGTTGAAGAAATTAGCGTACTGCGTGAGATTGGAGTGGTAGATTAGCTAGTAGTGATGGCGAGGCATGCGTCCAAATTGCAAACAGTGTAGTGTAGACTGCGGTGTGGTGGTCACGGTCACGAGCTGTGCCGCGCCAACCACCGCCGGACCAGCGACCATAGATACGTGATTAACTGCGGTGATGCATGCAGGCGGCATCGTGGAATGATGGAATCCCGGCGGGGGACCGGTTTCTTCTTCACGGTTCGGTTCGTGCCGCGACGTGCGCAGTAAAGTAAGAGCATCTCCAGCTGTACGGGTTTCCAGGGCGTGTTTTAGCCCTAAAATAGCGCTGTTTGGGATTGTCGGCGTAAAAATCATTTTGGTGGCAATGGAACATCCAGCCGTGGCCCTAAACACTCATCCTAATCGGCATATATTTGATCTAAATTTGACGCATATTTGGCGAAATTCGACGAAATATAAGCGAGTTCATCTAATTTTACATGAAACAATAAACTAAAAATAAAGAGAGCGACTACCGATAGTCGAAAAAACGGTAGAACTCGTCGAGGTCGACGCTGGCTTCTCCGGCGACTCCTCTAGCGACACCGTTGTCACTGGCCGGGCAGCTCGCGCTTCACGGCGGCGTCGTCGGTGGGCGTTCCCCTCCTCCTCCTCACCCTCAGCGGCGCCGCGTCCTCGTCGTCGCTGTCCTCGATGAACACCAGAGGGGCAGATGGTGGTGGTGCTGCCCTGCTCCGGCTGGTGCCCCCTGCCGCCTGTTCTGATGCCGCCTGGCCGAGCCCCCGACCACTTGCGGCGTCGAAGCTACGCTGCGCCTCGTAACGCTCTAGCTCGCGCTTCTGCCGCTCCATCCCCCCCCCCACGGAGGTAGTCCTGCCTCGCCCAGGTGAGGCCATCACTACTAGGGAATACCCTTATGGTGCCGCCCTTTTTTTGTGTTTAGTGGCGCATGGGCTTAGAGGTGGCGCATTCTGGATGCGCCACCCCTAAGGCCCTTAAGCGTGGCGCATCTCAGAATGCGCCACCTCTAAGCTCTTAGGGGTGGCGCATTCTGATATGCGCCACGCCTAAGGTTCCCTAGGGGTGGCGCATTCACAGTGCGCCACTAAATCCAGACAAAATGCGCCACTAAAGAATTACAGAAAACAAAAAAAAAAGAATTACAGAAAGGAATAAAAACATTACAGATATTTTTATTATATTACAGAAATGCAAAATACAATATAACAATGAGGCCAACAGTTATTGATACAAAAGAATTGCATTATAATTCTTATTACAAAGATTTACAAAGGTTTAGAAGCCAACAAGATTCACAAGATTACATCCATCACAAAATTACAATGAGTCCAACAATTATTGAAAAGCGAAAGCTACTTTCGTCATCATATCTTGTTTGCTCTTCAACCTGCACAAAACAAAGCTTTAGAGGTCACATCCATATGAATTCATACCAAAGGAGAACAAAGCAATCAAGCATCTATTCTTATCAACAACTTAAAGCAAGTCGATCAATGGCGAGAAGCATGCACATATGCATAAAAATGCATATGCAGTGACCTTTATACACAAAGAGCACCAAGAGTATTTGACACTACCATCTACTACACAAAGAGTACATCCAAATTACATCCGAATTACACAAAGAGTACATTCAATTGTTCTGACTCGGCTCGGGGAATGGGAGGCATCCTTCTTTCGTCATGAAAGGCCTTGTGTCACGCAAGGCCTTTAGGCGGACTTCTATCTCCCCATTGGATGGTGCAATGTTCGAGTGGAAGATCGACCCCCTCATTTGTACTTCATGACGGATGATAGTCGCCATCTGCGCTTGGATGTGAAAGAACTCCTCCTTCAGATTTGCATCGGCGATTTCCGCCTTCCTTTCGGCCCACGCTCTGAGATGACTTGGCAGCGTAAGGTTGCGTTGTTCCTGTACAATCGCCCTCATGTGATGAAGGGCGTAGTACGCATCCCTCACACTGCCAGCCGGCTGCTTGACGCACGGGAACTGCGTTACGTGGTTGAACACGTTCACGCCAGGCTGATTTTTCCTGAACTTGTGCTTCATGATCTTGCCTCCGGCTTTTATGTAGCCGACGAGAACATCATCCAAAACTCTCATGATATACTTGTAATCTTTCTTCTTCACACTCCCCGAGTCTAAATACACGGCATGCGAGTGTTGCGGTGAAAAGCAGATGAGCACGCAGTCTTGATCCTCACTTCATAATTAAAACAATCCAAAAGGAATGTTGGAAGAGGACAATGGAAAGCTAAGAAAGCATATATGCTACGGAGGCGAGCGAATGACTTACTTGGGAGAGTAGGTCATAAGAAATGAATCATTGTCGGCGTTCTGTAGCATGAAGTCTGTGATGTACCCCGCCGCGAGAGCCGCGTCTCCGTCGTCCATCAAGATGCTTTCACGCATGTAGAAGGGGTCCAATATCGCGACGCTCGGGGTCTTATCTCTCCTGATACTCATAGAAAGGCTGAGCGAGAACAGACGGATAAGGCTATGGTCCAGCCGCTTGAGATGGTAAAAATTGAAGATCTCCGAAAATCACAGGATTATCATATCCGCGGGGATAGTGTTGATGAAGCCCATGTTGAGTGGCACCTTGGCCATGAAAACCGGGTACGAGGGATTCTCTTCTCGAAGAAGAATCTTCTCTAATGCCATAATACTATGATGCACACTCTGCATATCCGAAGTTGCAAGGTCCAGCATGTCCTTAGGTAGCATCGCCCTACCAGCCACATGGATTTCAAACGAGAGATCCTTGGGTCTTGGTGGCCCGTCCTGAGCCCGGATCGGCATCGAAGGTTGGTTACTCGAAGTGATGCTCTTCTTTCTTTTCCGTCCCTTCTTCTTTTCTGATTTTGAGCAGTCATCGGCCTTTATCTTCTCAGTGGGCGCCTTATGGAGTGTGGACAGGCTGAGAATAGATCTCCTTGTGGCATCTGCTTGAGGCTCGGTGAAGGCGCAAGCTTCTGGAGACATGTCCTGAGAAGCAGCGAAGAGACGCGTGGAGCAAGCAGGCTTCGCCGCAGGATTAGCTGGACCGCGAGCTTCCTCGTCATGCTGATAGGCTCCTTCAGCAGGAGGCATGAATAAGTCATCAGCATCATACAAAGTATTAATGAACTGGTCGGCGCTGATATCATCATCAAGATCATCGTCTTCTTGTTGTGCGCCGATGGGATCATGTGACGCCGACACGATGACTAGCGGTGTTGTCCTAGGTGTGGTGCCCCTTTCCCCCGTCATTAAACGCATTTGGCTCTTCGGCTATAGGCATATTTGGTTGAAACAGTCACTGCGGACTGCAGGCTCGTCCTCATCGTATCCGGGGGGTTTGAATGGGAGGTTCAACTCTCTCGTAGCCCGAAATCACGAGAGAGATTTGAACCCTATGCATCTCCGGTGCCATCGGCATATTGTGCATGATTCGATTTTGTGGTTGAATGATTTTACCTTTGGCAACATCCTTCAACTCGTCGTCCACGACTTGTAATAGAATGCATGGAGTGTCCTCCTGCGAAAGATATATATATATATATATATATATATATATATATATATATATATATATATATATATATATATATATATATATATATATATATGCATGTACGGCATTAGAGAGATTCCACTAAAAAAGGCAAGGAGATGAAGTCCTCGTTTGAGTTGCAGACGCTTATAGTTACCTTGAGGGCGTCGAGGTCGGCTAGTGAAGAGACCCCGCCGATGACGGCGGGCATGCAAGAGACGGAGGGCGCGCCGCCTCCCGTGGCGTCGGTCGCCCTATTTGCGCTGCCGCCGGGTGCATTATTGTTATGCCCCGGTTGCTCGATCGTGGCTGGAGGAGTTACCATCACGTCCGGCGCCGCCGCCGCGGTGTTGACGGACGGAGTCACCAATACGTCGGGACTCGGTGCGGGAGCCACCACTACGGCGGGAGTCGGGACTGCAGGCGCCGCGGTGCCCGAGTTGCTGCCGACCATGCTGGGGATTGGTATGGGCCCTTGTCCACCACGCGCTTGCCAATTCGCGAGCGACTGCATCATATCTGGAAGGAGAGCGTTCATCGTCTTCGCCACTTCGTCCTAGACAAGCTGCGGAAGCATGTTCACCTTCTCCTCCAGTCCACGTACATAAGTGGCATCTTCTTCGGTCCTTCTCGCCTTGCGCCCCCTTGAACCGGACTGCTCCGCTGATTTTCCATAATATTCGGACCAATTTAGGTCCGCACCAAAGCCGACCACACGGCCGGCTGACGATGGCTTCGCCGTCACGTCGTCAACCTTCTTGACCTTGTTCAACGCCCTGTTAAAGGCGTTGTCCCACGGGCCGGCCTGCTTAACCGAGAACTCCTGCGATGAGGCGATTTTCATTTCCGCTTGCTGCAAAAAGAATGTGAAACGTTAAGAAATTGTGAACTTCACTCGAGAATTCAATCGACAAGGTCGCGTGGTAAACTACTTACCACGGCAGTCGTAAACTCCTGAATCTTAGGATCGATAATTATTTTCGAGGTTGCTTTGTCCTTATAGCTCCGGGCCCTCACAAAGAATTCGGTCTGCGGATCATCTTTGTATTTCTGGAAGGGGTTAGGTATGCCCGCAGCAGCGTACTCAGCATCCTCCTTGTCCCATTTAGGCTTGGACCTTTTGTAACCACCGGCTCCGAGACGGTGGTTACCTATGACCTGCGACCGCATGGCCTTGCCCTTTGCACTCGCGGCCTTGGCTTGCTCGGACTCACACCTAGCCTTGAAAAGGTTGTAGGTAGCTTCGTCGACCAACTACTCTTTCTCCTTGAGCTCCTCCCAGGTTTTGTTCTTTTCAAAAATTGCCCTCTTCACCCGGGTTTTCCAACTGGACAAGGCCTTGCTCATCTTCCTGAGGGCCCATGTGTTTACTTTGTTCCCTCTGAGTTTGGTGTTATCGTACGGCTCCGGAAACTTGTATCGTCCGTGCAGCTTGTTGATAAGAAGCTGACAATAATGAATATTCTCACGACTCCTGAGGTTAATCGTGGTGATCGGCACGGTGTTGCGGAGGATCGCCGCGACTTGACGGCCGTACCCTTCCGAAAAACGTTCGGGCTCTTTAGGAATCCCGACGGCGGTCACAACAGTAAACTCTTGCCTGATGACGCCGACCTTGGTCGGTTTCCGATTCCTCTTCTTCGACTGGGTACCATCTGTGTTGGAGCCACCGGTCCCATCATCCTCGCCGATGTTCCTCTCGCCGTCTGTCGTACCGGCCTCCTCCTCCAAGTCATCATCCGATGATTCGGACTCCGACTCTATCTCCTCCTCATACTCCTCCTCGCCCGGAGGTACTTCATCTTCTCTCTGCTCCTCGACCTCCTCCTGGGAGTATTCCCAAAATTCCTTCCTTTTTTCTCCCGACTGAGAAGAACGACCGGCGTCGGCTCCGGTCGACATGTTTGCACTAGTACAATATTAAGAAATGCAACTACTTAATTAATTAGCACAATAAATAAATGCAAATACTCTCATGTTAAGAAAAATAGCAAAGGTCATGCACGAATTCACGGAAAAATTCGGCATGACCTTTGCTCTTTTTCTTAACATGAGAATGCCTCATTCTCAACCGAAACGGAAGTTAATCAACATTTCGGGAGAAAGGGGATAATGATTTGTACCTGCACAACATATATATAGGCTATACATGAGACAATAACCAACAACATAGCATTTGTTCTTATCAGATTTCATAAACAGAGTCACCAAATATCAAGTAAAACAGTGGATTGATATATGCTTAACAACATCTATATGACAAGCTGCTTGCATTCTGCTAGTAGCATTTTTTAAAGCTGCTTGCATTCTGTTAAGAACAGATTCTACTCAGATTTCCTTCTCCATTTAATTTTGTTAAGAACAGATTCTACACACACACATGACACACACACACACAGCACAACACACACACAGCAGAATCAATTTTTATTAAGCAGCAAAGAGCAACAATAGCAAAAGCAAAAGCAAACCCCAAAGGGAAAGATTGTTTCCCTTTGGACCTATGTTGCTATGATTGCTTATATATGCATCAAGAAAGATTTTAAGGTAGGATGGTATTTAGCGAGACAACATGTCATATTGTCATGTGATATTGAAGTAGAATATAAACCTTTCACTAGTAAATGTTGACACATTGGATACATATACATCTTTTTTCTATCACTTTCCTTGGGAGATGGCTAAAGCCTAAAGTAACTGATTTTTTTTACTAGAAACTACTAATAATGACCAATCTGTCTAGGAACAGAGAAGATCAATGGTATTGTGCAAAGTATTGTGTGGCTGGATGACCATAGAAGGTTAGCTATACTTCAATGATCATGCATACACTTAACAATTTCATTTGTACAACTCTGAGCAAAAAACCCCAAGCTATTTTGAAGCAGATTCAGACAATTAGCAAGCCGAATTACAAGCATTTTCAAACCTCAAATTCACATACACAAGAAATGGAGGGGGGCACCCAATCTATTTAATCATAACCATGTTCAAACCCCATGCTATTTAATCATAGCTTTGAAGAACAGGGGATAAGCAGGGGGGCAGGGATGGAGATGGAGGTGTCCAGGGGGCTCACCTCGGGGGCCTCAGGGTGGCGGCTCCGGTGGCGTCGAGGGGATCTGGTGGCGACGAGCAACTCCGGCGGCGGCGAGAGACTGCGGTGGCGTCGAGCGCGCGGCTCCTCCGCGGTGGCGTAAAGGGGCGGTTCCGGCGTCGTGGGGCGAGTGCTCCGGTGGCGTCAAGGGCGAGAGCTCCGGCGTCGAGGGGCGAATGCTCCGACGTCGAGGGGCAAGTGCCCCGGCGTCGAGGGGCGGCTCCAGCGTCGACGGCGAGGACGGTGGCGGCTAGGGCTCCACGCCACCAAGAGGTTTCTTATGCGTGGCGCATCCTGGCGAAATGCGCCACGCACAAGGAACCTTTTGGTGGCGCATTCTGGCAAAATGCGCCACCCCTAAGCACATTTAGTGGCGCATTTATGAAAGATGCGTCACCCTTAAGCACCATTTCATTTTTTTAATTAAAGTTTAACCATTTCATTATATTTGTTTAACCATTTCATTTTTTAATTAAAGTTTAAACATTTCATTATATTTCTATAAAAGTGGTCAAACTTTATTAAGATTGACTTTGACCAAATCTTATATGCGAAGTAAAAAGAAACGGAGGGAGTACTTGCTCTAACCGACCTTGAGAATGGTGCTTCGATTGTGTATCGTCGATGTTCATACACTTCAAACTATGATCCAAACATAAGAATGTGATCATATCGATCCACGTACCATGCCTTAACCGTGTCGTCTCCGAACCAAGATCCACAAACACAAGGTGTAGCGGCATTTGGAAACATAAGATTGTGATCATCAATTACAAAGTGCATATTAAATCCATGCATACACAAAGTGATCATGAATTACAAAATATTTTTCTTAAATTTGGAGCTAGCTATCTAGCTATCGTTTCCTCACAATCTTCTTCTTGCCCTTCTTTGTCGTGGTTGAATAATTTAGGCCCGGGACGCCTTCACTTTTCCTCTTGAACGGGAGGAGACCTTTCCTCGGTACGGTTGTGGTGTATGTATCCTGAGCGGCGTAGTCATCCTCCATCTTCGGGTCGCCGTACTTGTCAAAGTCTTGCTCGTTGGCGACTCCATCCATTCCGATGATGTTTCTTTTGCCTCTCCTCACTACAACGCGGCTCGGCTTTGATGGGTCGGTAATGAAGATGTTGAGAATGTGCCCTAGAGGCAAATAAAATATGTTTTATCAAGCATATTCCATTAGTTCATAATACGTTTGATACTATGCTATAACTGTATTAAGCGGAAACATTAATACAGGTGTGGTATACAAACAACTAGGTCCCTAGTAAACCCTAGTATACTAGTCCATTGGGCGATTGATGATCAAGGTTTTCTGATCATGAGACAATGGCGTCTGTTGACAATGAAGTCGTATCATTGGATAATGATATGATGGACATACACCCACCATAAGTGTTGCGATGTGATCAAGTCACATAGTTCGACATTGCGATAACTATAATGTAGTGACCAGATCCTTAGACCGTAATGATCATACGTAATTACTGTCTATTAGGATGCCTTGATTTGCTACCCACCGTCTGACTGAAATATGCTGGCCATAAAGGAGTACTTCAGGTATTCCGAATAGATATGTTAATGAGTATGCAAATAGATCAAAGCGGGATTTGTCCATCCGTGTGACGGATAGGTACTCTGGGCCCACTCGGTGATATTGCATCATAAAGTTTGCAAACGTGTGACTAGGTCACGGAGTTGTAATATCACGGGAACGAGTAAACTTGTTTGTTGAGAACGAGGACGAACTAGGTATAGTGGGTACCGATGATCAAACCTCGGACAAGCAAAGTACCATGACAAAGGGAACAGGCACACGGTTAACGGATCCAACAGCGATTGAAGTTCATTCGATGGAAGCGCAGGGGCTATCAAGGATTGTAACCAGGTCCAATTGATTAGTCATTGATCAATGAGAATTGTCTCGATCATGTCTGCTGTTTCCCGGACCGTAGGGTGTTACACTTAAGGGTACTCGACGCAGTAAGGATTGATTCGGGGTCACCGGAGAAATTGGAGAGAAGACCGGAATTGTTCCGGTGATGACCGGAATTGTTCCGATGAAGGACGGAAGTTGTTCCGGGTATTTTGAAAGGTTCAAAATATATTTAATAATGCTTAATTAATGTTTTATTATTTAATTATCTGAATTAAATATTAAAATATAATTAAATATAATAAAAAATGAATTAAAAGGCATATGGGCCTCATAGGGCCCATTAGGGGGAGAGGGAGTCCTCCCCCATGGGCCATGGCGCCATGAGGGGGCCCACCCCCTTTATTTGGTGCGCCACCCCCTCCCTTGGGATTAGTCCCACCCCGGAAGTGGAGGGGGGGTGGCACCCCTCCTTGGCCTATATAAGGAGGGGTAGAGGTGCCCTTTTATTCATCATATTTTGAGATAAGTTCTCATATCTCTCTCCCTCCTTTCTCCTTCCTCGAGTGGACTCCCCCTTGTTTGGAGTCTACACTTGGTTGGGGATTTCTCCACTATACGCACGCCGTCGTGCTGCTGGAATCGGGATCTGAATCCATCTTCTTTCCGCTGCTCTACTGGTTCGGAGCCCGGAGGGACGTCGAGTATACTGTATGTGTATAATCCCGCGAGGCACTACACTTGTGGTGCTACTTCATCGTCGTGGTCGTATCGCGAGGTCTTCATCAGCAACGTTCCGACGGGGACGTAATCCCGTCATCGGTCTACAAGGATCGAGTGGCTACAGGAGTCATCGTGGATCTGCGCGGCATCGGGGATTGCCGGTACGACTACACCAACCACGTTCATGCGGGAACGTTTCCCGCTTAACGGACTACATACTGGTATGTGATCTATTTCTGTCCGTTACTTGCATCAGCATAGCATAGGTCTTGGGTTTGGGTCTCGTAGGTTATGAAAAATTTGTGTTTTCTGCCCCGAACCCAACAGTGGTATCAGAGCAAGGCTATGCGTAGATGTATTGTACGGATAGAACACATATAGTATGTGGGGATCAATTCTCCAATTGTTACCCTCTCACGTGTACTCATTTAGCGATGCGGCAATGTTTGATGAAGCGGCCCCCGACCGACCTTACGCGTTTACGCGAGACTGGTTCCACGCTTGACATATGGCTTGTACCATATAAAGTGGCTGGGGGGTGTCTGTCTCTCTGCATTAGCGATGCGAAGATGTTTGCAACGGAGGGCCCCGACAGGGGTGTAATAGAGACAATTGCGGGATTGGTGTTGTGGCATGTTTTCGCAGGATAGAAAGAGGTTCTTTTCTCGAAACCCCTAGCAGCCACGTAAAACTTGCAAAAGATAAAGTAGAAAGGCGTTTTCAACTTTAATTTGCATGTCAGGGGGAATCATAGCATGTATGATTTATACTGTTGCATCCTGTTTTGCTAATATGTTAGATATACGACGGTAGCATAATAGGATGATCCCTCACTAAAACCAACACAGTGTCCTTACCCTAGTGAGAACCACCTGGAAAGTTCTACATTATGGAGGCACCACGTGTCACACGTGTGTCAAACATTTTTTCGTTCACATGAGGTGGGTGTAGCAAGCCTGGCATATGTATATGATATGGCCTTGCATGACACATCAAACAAATCACATAGGGTGTGGTGGCGAGCCTGGCATATGTATATGATATGGCCTCGGGACACAAGAGACCGAAAGGTCGAGCATGAGTCACATGGATGATGTGATTGGAAAGATGGCCTACCTTGAACAACATACTGATGGCCGTGACGATCGGGGGAGGTATGGTGTTCAAGGATCGTGTAATCACTTAGAATAAACTATGAGGGATGTTTGTCTGAGTGGGAGTTCCAGAATTGTTTCTTTTTTAGAAACATGAACTCCACATTATGAACTTAACCTTCATGTCTTAGCAAATATCATTGTAGATAACGTCATACCAATGTTTAGAACTATGGCCCTTTTAGTATGATAGAACTTAAGGTAAATGGGTTTTACTTCATTGATGTGTACCAACACCATTAGAGACATACTCATTAGTAATGACTTGCTAAACATAATACGAAGAACTGCTAGGAGATACACCTGACAACTCCGTAATCAAGGAAGATGATGATGAGTATCGCACTCACCGTCACTTATGAATGACTGTCCAATACACCATAATTCATTCTATGGAATCTGAATTGTGAATGCATGTTAACCAACACGTATGACGTGCTAGGTGAACTTGAAAGCACTTGGTCACAAATCAGAGTAATGGAATATGAGTATATGGACGGGGTTTCTTTCAACTATGGTGGAAGGAACAACCTACTGAGAAATTCACTTGGAAAATGTATAAGATACATGGAACACCTTGTGTATAACTTGGACTACTTAATGACTGGTTACTTTGCGATAACTGGGGAGTTGCATCCGCTTCCTCCCAGTTACAAAGACCATGTCTGGACTATGTCATGAATGAGAATCGTTCACCTGTCATGAGGTCATGGTTAAAGTCAAGAACTTTAAGAGTAGAACCAATGCAGGAATGGTCATTGACGGAGAAAGTATATTTGATATACGAGTTATAAATGTCTTTCCCACGAAACACTAATTGCGGTTGATTAAGTATTCGATGCTTGAACTTACTGCTTGAGAGTGGCTTGAAAGGGATGAGGTGACAATGTGTGCTGACGGCAATCAAGATAGTTGATGGTCGACAACACTCTCCCTCTACATCTATCAATTGATTAATATATGAATAAATTTTATGATCGTTTGAATGAGGACTTTATTAGTGTGTCTTGCATCTCGCAAAGACAATTATTCATATTAGTGAGAAACAAGTCAGTTATTCTCCTTTTATGAATGATATCTCTTATGGTCACATTACGATTATGAATGAGTTATTCTTATATTGATGATAGTTGTTTGATCATTTATAAGAAATATTGTAATGCCAAGAAATATCCAGGCTTAATAATGACACTACAGTTTAAGTCATGAATGGTATGATGATGTCTTAAGATGCTTGATCTCTTGACACATACAAACCATGCCTTTTAGGTGAGATGACTAAAACCTCGCATTCTGGTAAACGGAACGTGTACTGATTGTTGAGTATCATACATTGTGATGTATCGTATGTCAGCATGTGGTGAATTTCATTATTTCGTGAACTTCGTATGTGGACTTAGATGAATATTTGTATTCACTAATGAAACATGAGTCTGAAATAATTTGATATGATCAAAAGGGATTTCAGAGTAAAGATGGATATTAAATTAACAAGAAAGACAAGTCTCTACGATTTGATCAAAGTGACAAATTTTTTGAGTTAGTCTTGGGCATAAAGACTTGTGTGAAAGTTGTTCCACAAATTGCAATGTCTTGAGACACTTCAATATAATTAACGTGCCTGAACATTGTGATCATATTCTATCGAAAAGTGTATGGTCTAAGTTATCTCTTACCAAGTTACGTTATTATTGTTTAGAGTTATTAATTTAATATGCAAACACTCACTTCAGCATAGGGAACCATCTGAGTTCGTGGAAACCAACACTATATATTTCATGGTGTGTTGTGGTTTCTAGGAAGCTTGATTTATGTAAGATAAATTATCTTTGTAAGTGTTTCCTTAGACAACTATGGATGCATCTTCCACAACTAGAACCAAAAGGAGCAAAACTTGTATTGCTATGTTTGGTGTTTGTCAAGAATTGTTCTTGATAAATGTGGTAATGGAAGAAAAGTGAAAGTTCAACCAAGGTAATTGACCTTGCCTCCAAATGTCAGAGTAGTGCAACAGAATATGTTCTGGAAGCAAAGCTCTACAATAAGAGGAGAAACTAATGATAATGATCTTCTGATGGGAGCTTTTACTGAGAAAGGTAGGATTCAAGAATATATATTTGCCCCTGGTGCAAAATGATATTCATGATTCACTTGTCATGTTAATGGAACAAGACATTCCTACGAACTACAAAGAAGCGATGGTGGACCTAAGTACGAGATATGACTACGAGTCATGAAATCCTATGTTGAGTTACATTTAAGATTGCTTGAATCTTATCAAGTAAGGAGGTTACTTGATATTCACAATAACTTCAGAGTTATGAGGAATAAATGTGAACATCAAAAGGACGTCAAGATTGGTTTGTCACAAAGATTGTTTCTGACAAATTCAATGGATTGACTACAATATGTAGCAATGCTTGAGTCAAAGGGATATTCACTACGATTGATCCAGGATTGCAATCAATACCGTGACTTCCTCAAATCCTGTATTTGAAGAAGTGTTGTAATTGGTACAACAAGAAGGTTTTGGAAAAACATATGGATACTAGTGTCTCGTAAACTGAATTCTCATTTTGATGGATGATCAAAGGATTTTGGACTTAACCAAAATATCGAGGAAACATGCATTTGCATGAAACTGAGTGGGAGCTGAATAGTTTCCTGAAACTTAATATGTAGATGACATATTTTGAGTGGGAGCTAGGAGAGTATTATCCTAGACTTATATGTAAATGACATATTTGAGTAGGAGCCATGTGGTTAGTATCCTGAACTTAATATGTGTCTGACATATCTAAGTGGGAGCCATGTGGATGTTATCCTTGTCTTATATGTGGCCGACATATTTGAGTGGGAGCAATATGAGTGTTATCCTATAACTTAATATGTGCATGACATATTTGAGTGGGAGCATGATAACATTCTCATATATGGATAACATATTATGAATGGTGCAGTTGGTGTTAATGATTATTTGAATCTTTCATAAATGAAAATGAATAAGTATTAAGCATTGAAGATCTATTAAGATAGATATGTGTTTAATAACATTGAGTCGTAATACTTTCCTGGATAAGATTCTGAAGGAGTTCAGAATGGGACAAGTCAAGAAGTGGTCCTTACTTGTATATCCAAGAGAAGTGTTGAGTTAATCTCAGTACAAGAACAATGGTTAATGGTTAATGAAAGAAATGGATGTGTTGGATCCTCTATGCTTTTGTCATAGGTTCTTTCATATAAAACCAGAGTTATGTACTCGACGTAATGTGACCCAAGTTCTTAGTAGTAAGAACATGTTGTGATATGATTTATGAGTAAATCATTGAACAAAGAGTTAAGTTTATCCTTTAGTATCTGAAGATAACTGAGGATACATCTCAAATTTGTAAAGGATAGTGGACTTGACCATAAATGTTATGTTGGTTCAAGTTTTGACACTAACCTAGAAAATTGAGATATCATACTAATGAATGCCTAAGTTGAAAGAAACATGGTTAGACATCAAAGTTGCATACAATGCACTAAGGATTGAATCTACATTGATGTGGCTGCTTTAGAAGTAGCAGGAGTTATATTATGGCTTAAGAAGTTGGACTTCTGATTGAGTGAGTTTCAAGTGTGCATGACTATGGGAAAGTCCGCGTGACCCACCGGATGTCATTGCTATGACACAGCAAACGAAGTCTCACTTCACCGCCAAATATATATACCTCATCATTATAGTGGATAATGAAGGAATGTCAAATTAGGTGACATTATGATTTGCAAAAGGACATACGGTTCTGAATGGTACCCAGACCGTTGATACAACCTCTTCCACGGGCAAGCATGATCAATAAGGAGTTATGATCCAGAGAAAAATGCAACTAGATTATTTGTACTCTAGTGCAAGTGGGAGACTGTTGGGAATGTGCCCTAGAGGCAAATAAATTATGTTTTATCGAGCATATTCCATTAGTTCATAATACGTTTGATACTATTCTATAACTGTATTAAGCGGAAACATTAATACATGTGTGGTATACAAACAACCAGGTCCCTAGTAAACCCTAGTATACTAGTCCATTGGGCGATTGATGATCAAGGTTTCCTGATCATGAGACAATGGCGTCTGTTGACAATGGAGTTGTATCATTGGATAATGATATGATGGACATACACCCACCAGAAGTGTTGCGATGTGATCAAGTCACATAGTTCGACATTGCGATAACTATAACGTAGTGACCAGATCCTTAGACCGTAATGATCATACGTAATTACTGTCTATTAGGATGCCTTGATTTTCTACCCACCGCCTGACTGAAATATGCTGGCCATAAAGGAGTACTTCAGGTATTCCGAATAGATATGTTAATGAGTATGCAAATAGATCAAAGAGGGATTTGTCCATCCGTGTGACGGATAGGTACTCTGGGCCCACTCGGTGATATTGCATCATAAAGTTTGCAAACGTGTGACTAGGTCACGGAGTTGTAATATCACGGGAACGAGTAAACTTGTTTGTTGAGAACGAGGACGAACTAGGTATAGTGGATACCGATGATCAAACCTCGGACAAGCAAAGTACCAGGACAAAGGGAACAGGCACACGGTTAACGGATCCAACAGCGATTGAAGTTCATTCGATGGAAGCGCAGGGGCTATCAAGGATTGTAACCAGGTCCAATTGATTAGTCATTGATCAATGAGAATTGTCTCGATCATGTCTGCTGTTTCCCGGACCGTAGGGTGTTACACTTAAGGGTACTCGACGCAGTAAGGATTGATTCGGGATCACCGGAGAAATTGGAGAGAACACCGGAATTGTTCCGGTGATGACCGGAATTGTTCCGTTGAAGGCCGGAAGTTGTTCCGGGTATTTTGAAAGGTTCAAAATATATTTAATAATGTTTAATTAATGTTTATTATTTAATTATCCGAATTAAATATTAAAATATAATTAAATATAATTAAAAATGAATTAAAAGGCATATGGGCCTCATAGGGCCCATTAGGGGGAGAGGGAGTCCTCCCCCATGGGCCATGGCGCCATGAGGGGGGCCACCCCCTTTATTTGGTGCGCCACCCCCTCCCTTGGGATTAGTCCCACCCCGGAAGTAGAGGGGGGGTGGCACCCCTCCTTGGCCTATATAAGGAGGGGTAGAGGTGCCCTTTTATTCATCATATTTTGAGATAAGTTCTCATATCTCTCTCCCTACTTTCTCCTTCCTCGAGTGGGCTCCCCTTGTTTGGAGTCTACACTTGGTTGGGGATTTCTCCACAATACGCACGCCGTCGTGCTGCTGGAATCGGGATCCGAATCCATCTTCTTTCCGCTGCTCTACTGGTTCGGAGCCCGGAGGGACGTCGGGTATACTGTATGTGTATAATCCCGCGAGGCACTACACTTGTGGTGCTACTTCATCGTCATGGTCGTATCGCGAGGTCTTCATCAGCAACGTTCCGACGGGGACGTAATCCCGTCATCGGTCTACAAGGATCGAGTGGCTACAGGAGTCATCGTGGATCTGCGCGGCATCGGGGATTGCCGGTACAACTACACCAACCACGTTCATGCGGGAACATTTCCCGCTTAACGGACTACATACTGGTATGTGATCTATTTCTGTCCGTTACTTGCATCAATATAGCGTAGGTCTTGGGTTTGGGTCTTGTAGGTTATGAAAAATTTGTGTTTTCTGCCCCGAACCCCAACAGTGGTCTCGGTGTTGAGATAATTCGTGCAAAAAGAGATGCACTCTTCGGTTAGAAAGCCCTTCGCTATGCTTGCATCTGGACGGGACCTGTTACGAACGTATTTTTTGATGTGTCCATTCATCCTTTCGAACGGCATCATGCTGCGCAGAAACGCAGGCCCGAGTTGGACGATATCCTCCACGACGTGGATCAGCAGATGCACCATAATGTCGAAGAACGCGGGCGGGAAATAGATCTCAAGCTCGCATAGTATGAGCACGATCTCCTCATGTAGCCTTTTGAGTTGCGTAGCGCAAATCGACTTCCGGGAGATGACGTCAAAAAAGTTTCAAAGGCCAAACAACGTTTTACGGACGTGCTCGTCCATTATCCCTCGCATCGCAACCGGGAGAATCTGCGTCATCAGCACAACACAGTCTGAGATTTCATCCCGCGGAAACGCTGCTTCGCCTCGTCTAGGTATCTGCTTATCTTCCCCGCGTAGCCGTTCGGAAATTTTACTCCTATGAGGCAGTGGATAAACCGCTTGATCTCCTCCTCGCACAGAGTGAAGCATGCCGGGGGGCAGTGATCAATACCGGTCTTCTTCTTGGTCGTCCTTTTTCGTTTGCGAGAGTTTTGCGTTTTCGTATCCTCTTCCTCCTCCGGCTCATCTTCGTCGTCACTAGGGGGGTGAAGTTCCCTCCTGATGCCCATAAATTTCAAGTCATTCCTTGCTTTTGGCCCGTCCTTGGTCTTCTCCGGCATGTTGAGCAGCGTGCCAAACAAGCTCTCGCACACGTTCTTTGTGATATGCATTAGATCAAGGCTGTGAGGACTGCGGAGTAGACTCCAGTATTCCAAATCCCAGAAAACAGACCTCGCTTTCCATACCCTCATCAACGGTTGAGTCTTTTTTTTTCTTTCCCGGCGCGGGGCACTCTTTCCAAGTTTTCAGCAAGTTGTCGATTTCTTTGCCGCTCCTTCGAGCTGGGGGTGCTCAGAGCTCCTCTCTTCCATTGAACAGATGTCCCTGTTTTCTCCACGCGTGTTTCTTGGGAAGCCACCTCTGAGACCCCTGGAACACGGTTTTTGAAGATCCAGGATCTTTTGGTAGCTGGCGGTACGTTGTATTATCCATGCACCTAACGCATGCACAGAATCCTTGGACCACCTGCCCTGAGAAATATCCGTATCCGAGATAGTTGTGCACCGTCGTGATCACCGCGGCTTTCATTGGGAAATATTCTTTTGCCGCGGCGTCCCACGTATTGACTCTGTCTTTCCATAACGTTTCTAGCTCCTCTTTCAACAACTGCAGATATAGATTGAGGTCCGTACCTGGTTGTTTCGGCCCTTGAACTAGCATACACATTGTTATGTACTTTTTCTTCATGCACTTCCAGGGGGAAGGTTGTATATGCATACAAACACGGGCCAGTTACTGTGTGTGCTGCTCTGACCGCCAAATGGATTGACTCTATCGGCGCTCACACCAATCCTGAGGTTCCTTGGTTCTTTCCGAAAATCTGGGTATTCGAGGTCCAACGCAGTCCATTGGCTACCATTTGAAGGGTGCCTCAGCATGTCCTCCTTTTCCGGATCCGGGTTCGGGTCATCCTCTTTTAGCTTCTTTCTATCTGCGTGCCAGGTCATGAGCTTTGCTTCCTCGGGATCTACGAAATACCTCTACAGACGAGGAGTGATCGGAAAGTACCATACCACTTTTCTAGGAACTTTCTTCCCTCTCTTGTATCGACTAACACCGCACACCGAACATGTGGTTTTATCTTTGTCCTCACCCTGATAGATCATGCAATCATTTATGCAGACGTGGTATTTAACGTGCGGAAGATCGAGAGGGCAAAGGACTTTCTTGGCCTCAGCGATACTAGTTGGGCACGTGTTGCCCTTCGGAAGACGATCGTGCCAGAATGCCATGTTATCATCGAAGCTTTCGTCGGTCCATTTGTGTTTTGCCTTCATCTCCATAGCCCCAAGTGTTACATTCAAGCGGGTATCCCCGTCGTTGCATCCTTCGTACAACATTGTAATCGCGTCTTTCTCGAGTTGCGCCATCTTGGCTTTCTCTCTAGCTGCACCTCTTGCGTTCAACGCCTCTTTGACAAGCAGCTCTTGAACATGAGGGTCCCGCACCCAGCTTGAATCCTCATCATGTCCGACATTTTGATCTTCATGTCCGGCATCTTGATCTACATGATCCGCTTCGGCATCTTCTTCATGATCATGTACGGGATGCTCTTCGTCTTCTCGCCCGCCGCTGTTTTTTGGTTGCCCTTCCTCATTTACTGGCGCCCCACCATTGACGTCCTCCTCCTCACCAGCTTCATCACTTATCCACCATGTGTAGCCATCCATCAAACCATTACGCTTCAGGTGTTTTTGCAATATTCCGAAATCAGGCTCGGTCATGCACTGCAGTTTGCATCTCCGACACGGACATCTTATATCCGACCTATTATTCCTTAGCATGTCGTTTGTCACACATTGCATCCACCTAGCCACGGTGATATCGCTCAGCATCTCGCGGACGATGGTCGATCACCTGCGTGCACGAAGAGAGCAACACAATTATATATCACAGTCGTCGCCGGAAAAATTCGGCATGACCTTCCCTAATAATGCATGGGAGCATGCGGAGAGTGCGCCAGAAATTTGTCGAAACGGAAATGAATCGACATTTCGGCAAAACATTGGTCACTCAAGATACACATATACATCAAGACCACCATAAGCTTCACATATACATCAAACCACCATAAGCTTCACATATACATCAAACCCAAGCTTCACATATACAACAAACCCCAAGCTAATAAAGGCAAGTATATGAGTCATAAATGGAACAAAAGAGTTTGGGAGGAGGTCCACTTACTTCAATATGAAACAAAATAGATGTAATGCCAAGTATCGATGGATAAATGGAAGAAATGAGGTGGGGAGGAGGAGAAAACCGAATAGATCTAGGGTGCGAAGAGTGGATCTAGTTTGAGAATTGTGTGGAGTGAATGAGAGGTGGTAGGTGGGGTGGAGTAGATAATGGCAGCTCTAGGCATTTAGTGGCGCATATAGAAAGTGAGTGGTGGCGCATTGGTGAAATGCGCCACCCCTAAGCTCTTATGGGTGGCGTATTAGAGAAATGCGCCACCCCTAAGGATCTTATGGGTGGCGCATTTACAGAATGCGCCGCCCCTAAGAGCTTAGGGGTGGCGCATTTCACCAATGCGCCACCCATAAGGTCCTTAGGGGTGGCGCATATTGCTGGATGCGCCACGTATAAGATCATCCAGGCTGGCCCACTCTTAGGGGTGGCGCACTGAAAAATAATGCGCCACCCATAAGACCTTATGGGTGGCGCACTGGAAAATAATGCGCCACCCATAAGATGGTGGCGCACGGCCTTCTCTATGCGCCACTAATAAGCTTTCCATGTATAGCTATTTACCTAGTAGTGCATAGTCCTCCTCCTCCTCCTTGGCGACGGCGACGCGGGGGGGGGGGGGGGCTCGACCGCTTCCTTCTTCGACTTCAGCCAAGAAAGGAAGCCCCAATGGGAAGGAGTTGTCGAGGAAGAGCGCCCGAGCTGCCGTCGTTGATGACGACGCCCACGGAGCGTGTGCGACCGACTCGGCCTTGACCTCAGTCTTGACCGGGAGGAACTGTGGCGGCGACGCCGTCGGGCCGGTGGAGAGCGCGAAGCCGTTTCGCCGGACGACGAGGACGTCGCCGTGTCCATGCCCCGTGGCATTGTCGCCCACAACGGCGTGGAGGTGCGGGAATACGAGCGGCGGGATGGTGCGACCAGTGGTCGGCAGTCGATTGGATTGCTCGGCATGCATTGATTCTCCTGGACCGCCGACAAGCACGGGGGAAGACGAGGCGAGAGGATGAGGATGAGGCCTCATAGACGCCGACACTCGGGGTCCGCTCGGCGTGGTGCGCGCGAAATCGGGGGGCGGTTTCCCTTTCTCACAATTATTTTCGTCCGGTGCCCCTAGGCGCCTCCCAGCGCGGTGGGTTGGGGGTGTTGGGGCGCGGCTATAGATGCCCTTAGAGCATCTCCAGCTGTTGGAGACCCCAAAGAGCACCCGGCGCTGTTTTGGAAGAAAAAAACACATCGTCGACGCTATTTTGATCTTTTGAAGAGGACATGTTTCCAGCTATACACATGGGAAGCATGATTGGTTGTAGCTTCATCCTTGGTGGGCCGTTGAGAGGGAGGGGCGAGTGAAAGATTTTGGCCATTTTTTCGGCGATCCAGACATAAAAATATGGCCTTTGGAGGAGGTTCCCGGGGGTGGCGGCTGGTGATGCTCTAATGCGCGGCGCGTCTTCACGATCCCGCCGCCCGCACGGACGGATGCAAGAGGTCTCCTTCTCCGGCCGGTGCAGCAATAAGCAAATGTAGGACTTGATGATGATGATTGTTATCGACGGAGCAGCTACAATAAGTGACGACCGACTGTACACTGATCAAGCAGGACCCATTTACAGCGACGTACGCCTTCTCGCTGAATCCATTCATTCAAGAGTAAACATCAAGTAGGGCCCGAAGAAGAACATGTCAGCTATCTACTCCCAAAAACCAATGAATAATTAAAGAGTGTAGGACCCGTAACAAGAATATGCAAGCAAGCCGCAACGATCCAGACGCATAGCGGCATCGGAATAGCTCCCGCGATACAAGGGCATGGCGACAGCATCCTCTCGCTGTGTGTGGGTGCTACCCGTATGGTGCCTATATGAGGTGGTTTCACCGTTCAGCGGCGGTCATCTGACGAAAAAGCATACATTTCGCTGCAGGGATCAAAGACCCCCTCTTGGAAAAATCAAGCAAAATCATAGAGTACAAACAAGACACCACACAGAATCAGGGCTCCTTTGGTTTGCAGGATTATAAAAGCCCATGAATAGGAAAAACACAGGAATAGGATAGGAATGCATATGCAAAACAGAGGAATGATAAACACGGGAATTATGTCAAGTTAGATGTTTGGTTCACAGGAATTGGAAAAACACAGGAATTCAAATTAACATGGTCAAATTAGAGCCAAACCACATGAAAATGTATAGTTAGAATGTTATTATGTCACTATGATTCTTAGTCTCGTTCTTTGTGCATAGGAATTTGAAAAAGAAGTCCAAATGGATGTTAGAATTCTTGTATTTTTCCTTTGAAACTGGATCCAAAGGAAAATTTCCTCCATTTTTCCTTTGCCCCATTCCTTTGAATCAAAGGCATAAATAGTACCATTATAGGAAAATTTCCTATTACTACAAATTTTCTTCACTTTTCCTATGAACCAAAGGAGCCCTGCTGTTTACGTTAAGGAGGTTCACGTACCTATGCAGCAGGACACATGACGCCGGGAATATCATAATTACGATCTGGCCGGACTAAAAAATGGTGCACGACAAGCTTCCGAATCCCCGTATACAAAGTATATATGCTCAAGTTCCATTCCTTCACGAGGGAACGGTACAAGCACAACCAGAGCTAAGGGACCCGTGGCACTAGCACGCAACACGCCAAAGAGGCAAGCGTGCGTCGTGCCTGCCAGGATCTGCGATGCAGGCACCTGCATGTTTTTTTTAGCACAATAGCTATACGTGAGTCCCTTGGATTTCAATTTTAAAAAGTTAGTCGATTTTCAATGGAAGAAAGCAGCAGCGACCAAGAAGAGCAGAGGCCGCCGGCTCGCCCGCGATTCGCCGCGAAAGAACAAAACCGTTATTGTTCGCATGGGACATAACCAGGCTCTCGCAGGATGAAATCGACCTGTTTGATAGACCGCATTCACTGTCTGGTCCGCGACATGAAACTTAAATCATCTTTCAGCCGGGCACGTTGAAAACGCCTGAATCCGCAGTTTTTAACGAGCTTGGCTCGCACGATGCAGGGAATGGGGAACGTGCATATGAACTTGTGTGGGCGGGAGATGGCGCGAGCTTGCGCGTCTTCGAAAAAGCGGGATAATTTAACTATTACGTATGTGCCATTATCAAAGATAATAAAGACAACTATTTTTGTTGCACCTTATAATTCTAGAGTTCATATATACTGATTAAAAAAATTCCATGCTATATTTTGATCTAATCTATAATATGAAAATAGAACCATTGTTCAATAAAAAAAGTTTAAATAAAAACATTATAATACTCGAGACAAGAGAAATGAGAGTTCTACATATTGTGGAAAAGCAATACAAATAGTATGAAATATCTACTTACAGAAACAAAGAATGTAGTTATTACATTCTATCTTTGTCCACTAGGAAAACATAGATAGATCGTCAATTTAACTAACGGTGTTGTTGCTCACTATAACAACTAAATTAAAGAAAGAGATGACTAGCTAGCTAGGTGCCAGATTAGAGATGTTGATGCCAAGGATATTACAAAGCATGGTGTTGTTGCAGTGGGAGAAACCTAAGACCTCCCGCAATGGTAGTATCATAAGGTTAGTATCATGCACATGATACTAGTGTATGATACTACCTTCACAATGCATAATATCATAACTTAGTATCATAAGTAGTAGTATTTATTGTCATGCAAAACACATACTAGTTTAGCATTTATTATAATACGGTATCATAATATGATACTCAACTCTTTTTTTTCATTTAATTCTATGCCACATCACCAAATTTGCTTAGTTGACATGCATGATGTTGAAATATGATCCAAATTCATCTACTGTGTTATACACGGGCACCGTGTCATGAGCGGTGTGAGGCTTTGCGTTGGTACCGGCGCGTACGAGTACAACTCGTTTACTTGTCCTATTAGGACTCTTATGTGTTGCCTCCTATATATACCCCATGTAGTCACACCTAAAGACAACATGTCGTCTCGTGTTTGTAATACTCCTTCATCATAGTGAAGTTGCGCCTTCGTGCGTCCGTGGTTTTTCCCCGCAAGGGTTTCCACGTTAAATCGGTGTCTCTTGTCTTTACTTTGATCTCGTTTTATCTAATAAGTGGTATCAGAGCCAAATTGATACGAGATCGTTTTGAGACCAGATATTTTTTCGAGGCGACGTGATCCGTCGAATCCGACCAGGCGCCGATATCGAGGCCGACAGGGTTTTTCCGCTGCTGGCCGTACGCTGCATCGAAGGAGTCGTCGATTCAGCCGTTGCTTCTGGCGAGTTCGGCTGAATCAATCCGAGTCAAGTCAAGTCGCCGAGTACGCTGCACTGTTCCGCCGAGTTGCAGCACTTTCCGCCGAGCTGGTGCTATTCCGTCGAGTTCCGCTGCTGCTGTGTTCGTGTCTGATACAAATTCTAGCTGTTGCTGCTTTCCAGCCGTGGAAGGTTGTGAAGGCCGATCCATCCATTGTTACAGGAACCGAAGTACTGTTAGTACTCTAGTTGGTACTATTTCACGGAAATAATTCTACTGTTCATCCGTTACCTGGTGCTATTTTTTCCTTCATTGTTGCTCCGCTTCAATTAATTATTCGAGAATTTTATCTTTGGCTTGAATTACTTTGTGCATAAATTTGATTTATTCATGGCTTCTATGAATATGATCTTCAGCTGTTGGACCGTGACACAAGGTTTTCTTTATGGCAAGTCAAGATGCGGGCGTTATTGACGCAAGTCGATTATGATGATGCACTGAATAGTTTTGGGAAGAACGTAATTCAGGATTGGACTCCCGAGGAGAAAAGAAAGGATCGTAAAGCTTTGTCACAAATTCAACTCCATTTGCACAATGATATTTTGTAGGATGTTTTGAGCGAGAAAACTGCTGCCGCTCTATGGTTAAAGCTGGAAGAAATTTGCATGACCAAAGATCTTACTAGCAAGATGCATCTAAAGAAAAAATTATTCCTGCACAAGTTACCTGAGGGAGGTAATGTTTTCAATCATATCTCAGAATTTAAGGAGATTATTACTGATCTAGCTGCAATGGAGGTTAAATATGAGGAGAAAGATATGGTGTCGGGACCCGGGGTTTGTGTATGCAAGTCCAGTTAAGGCATAGTCATATGGAGAGCCGAGAACCGTACCCACTTGTCTAAGCAGACAAGGCCAAGCACATAACGTTCTCGGAAAACATCGTACGTGAGGGGCATCCCATCCAGGCCGGATGATCAACTGAGATGGGTCCTCATCGTCCGCACACAAGTCTAATGATATGGGTGGTGAACTCCCATATTCAAAGACAAGTCGCCTCAACCATACTATCGACTATCTCATAACTCTTACATAGACTTACTCCAGCCCGATCACTTAGTCGGGGTCTAGGGCGGGCTCGATCATACCACAAAGTGTGCACAAGACAGAGTCTCGAACAATCGCATCGCGATGCCCCAAGCTGCGCGCATTTAAGGGCCACTTGGTGTATGAAAGACCGCCAGCCAGAACACAACTAAGGTCTCGAACACCCATACAAAGACATGCATGTTATAAACATACACGCAGCACACATGCCTTATATGAACAACAGGTACCATTGCAATTCTCTACAAAGTGTACAATTTTATTGATAACTCTTATAGAGTGCACATAGAGATCACATACATGTGATCCAACATTACATTACAAGCGGAAGCAAATTATGTCTGAGTACAGACAAGTTTAACAAATGGCTTAAGAAGCCTTATTTAAACACAAAGCCCTCCACGAGGGAACCAGTCGTCTGACTGGGACTAGACTAGTTGGTCTTCAGTCGTCCAGCTCGATGAAGAAGCCACCTTCGGGGTCAGTGGCATCATCTAAACCATAGATTAAGCAAACGTGAGTACAAAGTCGTACTCAGCAAGTCTTACATAGGAGCTATACTACTCATGCATCTGTATCAAGGTAATGGGAGGTGGGGTTCACTTGCAGAAATACCAGACTTTGAGGTAAGAAGCGTACACGAGTCCACTACTTTCTCCAATCAATACACCACTATGGTGCCTTCCTCGACTTCCCCACGAGAAAGCACGCCATAGCACTCACACTTATCTTGGTGTGTTTTAGAAGTATCCGGTTCAAGTTATCTAGTAATCAAGCTAAGCTTTCCAAGCAGTCCATAACCGCGGACGCGGCTATTCGAATAGTTTTGTTAACCTTGCAAGGGTGTACCGCTACACACACATGATCATCATTTACCGCCTTTGATCTTGACACCATTCAAGGGGTGCCAGCAAGGATGCTCACCACAATTGTTACCTCATAGCCGATCTAGTCCGAGAAAGCCGCCTACTTGGGTTGGTTACCACAATCGTGAACCCGGCCGGTTTACCGAAGTGGACCCAAGTGATGTGTGCGTGGTGCATAAGCCGGTCTCGGATGAGCCGTTCTCTCACTTAGCATCCAGGCCACAGACCTACCAGAACTCCGAACTATTGCGACATCTGGACATCGAAAGGGATGAGTTAGTAAGTTGAGAGGGGTCAGTGAGCCCAATGTGTGGTTGTACTCTTCATCTTGGATCACCACACAAGAACTCGTACTAGGGCGGTGTTCAACGAGACAACCCACTGTGTACTCCTACACAGCCTCTCATCGTTCACCTTGTATTAGGGTCGATTCACCAACACTTTTCTACCATCATCAACATGATCATTCCCATCCCGACTCACATCACAGTAACAACATGGTATCAACTAAGCATGCAATAAGCAGTAACATTGCAGGGGCCACATGATATCAAACAACTCCTACATTTGCTAGGATTGTGGTTTGCTTACTACTGTGACAAAAATATAGGTCATGCAAAGGAATGGGTTCATCTATGCGGTAGAAACGAAGCATGGTGATCATCCTAAACAATGCATAAGCGAGACATGAGAGGGAAGTGGGATTTTATCGACATGATCAATGGGGGTTTGCTTGCCTTGCTGACGAGGTTCGGGTTCGGGGTCTTCAACGCAGGGGGTGACCTCGGGCTTCGGCTCCACGTCTATCAGCAACATGACAATCATAGGATCAACAGAATGTACAATGCACAATCACATGAATAATATTGAAAAGGTGATGTTCATGGTACTGATGTGTTGATCATTCCATTTAAATGGAGTATATTGCAAATTGAATTGCAAATTCAAACTCCACATTTGAATTCAACATTAACCAAGTTATATGTGATATAGTTTGATCATTTTGAAACAACTTCAAATGTGTATGATATGCCTCTGATGTGTGATTGAAATGTAGCATGTTGCCATGGTTCAAGTTGCAAATTTTTTTGATTTGAATTTGATTTAATTCCATTTAAATCAAATATCAAATGCTACTGATCACATTTTAAATTCAACTCAAACAGAGTTGAAAGTTGCATATTTGGAAAGATAATTTTCTCCTGATCATTTTTCATATATTATTTGTCCAATTTGGAGTTAATATGAATTTTCTATGAATTTCCAAAGTTTGGGGTATTTTCTGGAATTTCTGGAATTCTTTTAATTCATTTTGATTTTCTGGAAATTCATAAAACGATTTATTGCGCAAGTGCTGACGTCAGGGGGAGGGCTGACATGTGGGGCCACCCTGTCAGTGGCTGGGTTAATTAACCCGTGGGTTAAGTTAATCCAGTGGCTTAATTAAGCCATTGGGCCCACTGGTCAGTGACCCAGGGGGTCATTAGCCAAGTGCTTAGGGGCTAATCCACCGGCGGCTAAACGCCGGCGACTGGAATCGCGGCGGCGCTGCACGGGATCACTATTCCGGTCACGGGAGGGGAAACGGAGGGCACCGGCTTGCTCCTGGAGGTCTTCCGCGTCGTCTGGAAGTAACAGGGGGTCACGGGGAGGTCGGGAGCGACGACGGCGACGACTCCGGCGGAAACAGAGAACCGGCGAGGTCGCAGATGACGTTGTGGTGCACGGTTGGAGTTGATTCGGGGCTCGTTCGAACGCTAGCACGTGCAGGAGTCAAACGCGTGCACTGGGGGTTCACGACGAGCACTGGAGCGAGGAGGACGACGACCATGGCGGCGACGAGCTCCTGCGTCCATGGCGGATCCGGCTAGAGGAAGCAAACGAGGGGGAGAAGTGAGGGGTTCCGGCCGTGAGCTCACCCTGAATCTATCTGGAGTGGTGGCTTGCTCGGGGAGGCGCTGGAGCTGCCGGAATTTGAAGTCGATCCACGGCGGCCGGCGATGAAGACGACGAAGCTAGCGAGTTCGTGGAGGCGTCCTGCTCCGATTCCTTTCGCAGGTCGATGAAGACGACGACGAGGAGCACGGTGGACTTGATGGCTTGAGCTCTAGGGCACAGTGGCCACGCGGGGGCTCGACGGCGCTCCGGCGTTCTTCTCGGGCGACGACGAAACGGGCGAGAGAGGAGGGGAGGGAGCTCGTGGAGGGGGGGAATGGACTGCGGAGGTTGCGGGGAGTCTCCAGGTGCGAGAAGAAGCCACGGGGAGGCCTGGAAGCTCCTCGACGGCGACGTGTCGTCCCCGGCTAGCTCGGTGGCATTCCACCGAGCAGCTTGGAGGCGCGGGAGGGGGAAGAAGACGCCCCTGCCCCTGTGGGCCGGCTGGGCTGGGGTGGGCCGTCTTCGCCTGGGCGCCAGGTAAGGGTTTTCTGCTTTCTTTTCTATTTTCCTTTTCTGACATTTGTTCTGTTTAGCTAAAATAAATAGCTAAACATTTTATTAAATGCTGAAAAAATTTATGTGGCCTCATAATAATATCGACTAGCCACTCATAAAATTTCAACATTTTTAAAATTCAAATAATTTGAATCTTAAATCAAATAGGGGTATTTCTTTAATTCCAAGGCACTGTTTGATTATTTGAAAAATCTATGAGCATGGGATGGGTCCCACATCACTTGATATGTGATCACACTCATTTATAAGACTTTTCAAAAATCTAACATGAATTTTTGGAGAAGATTTTTATCTGGCCTTTTGAATTAATTCATCTGGGGGGTGTTCCTTCTCCCATTTGGATTTTGAAGTTGATTTCCTCTGAAAATTTGACATGATGCAAGGTTACTTGATCCTAGCACATTACCTAACAGAGGGTTCTGACAACTCGCCCCCACTCAACAGAATCTCGTTCCGAGATTCAGAAGTCTGCGGGAGGAAGGAGGGGTACTCGGCACTGAGATGGTCTTCTCTTTCCCACGTAGCTTCTCTTTCAGAGTGGTGTGACCATTGCACTTTCAGAAACCTAATCTTCTGACGACGAGTGACACGCTCTGCGGAATCAAGAATACGAACGGGGTATTCTCGATAAGAAAGGTCATCTTGGAGATCAAGCGTTTCATGGTCGACTTCGCGGATGGGGTCCTTGAAGCAACGCCTGAGTTGTGACACATGGAATACATCATGTACTCGGGAGAGGTGCGGAGGTAGTTCAAGTTGGTAGGCAACTTCTCCACGTTTAGCAATAATGCGGAAAGGGTCCGATGTAACGTGGGGCCAACTTGCCTTTGATACCGAAACGTTGGGTTCCCTTCAGAGGAGTAACCCGAAGGTAAGCCTTCTCATCCAGATTGTAGCTCTCTTGCCTATGATGACGATCATAGTAGCTTTTCTGACGAGACTGGGCTGCTTTCAATTGATCAAGAACAATGCGAACTTGCTCTTCTGCTTCCTTGATCATGTCCGGTCCAAAGAATTGTCTTTCACCGGTTTCTGACCAGTTTAGTGGTGTTCGACATCGTCGTCCATAAAGGAGTTCAAAAGGAGCCATGTTTAGACTAGATTGAAAACTATTGTTATAAGCAAATTCGGCAAATGGAAGAGACTTCTCCCAATTCTTTCCGAATGAGATAATGCAAGCTCTGAGCATGTCTTCAAGAATTTGGTTAACCCTTTCGACTTGACTGCTAGACTGAGGATGGAAAGCTGTACTAAAGGAGAGATGAGTTCCCATAGCATTCTGAAAGCTTCCCCAAAATCTAGAGGTAAAAAGGCTACCACGATCAGAATTGATTTCCAAAGGAACACCATGAAGGGGTACAATTCTAGAGATGTACAAGTCTGCTAACTGGCTAGCAGTTATAGACTCGCGAACCGGAAGGAAATGAGCAACTTTGGAAAGCCTATCTATGACAACGAAGATGGCATTGTTTCCTTTCTGGGTTCTTGGAAAGCCGGTGATGAAGTCCATACCGACTTTGTCCCATTTCCACTCGGGAATAGACAAAGGTTGAAGTGTACCAGCAGGTCTTTGATGTTCTGCCTTAATGCGACGACAAACATCACATTCGGCAACAAATTGAGCAATGTCTCTCTTCATCCTAGTCCACCAAAATCTCTGGCGTAGATCTCGGTACATTTTTGTGCTACCGGGATGAATTGAGAGGGGTGTGTCATGGGCTTCCTTGAGGATGAGTTGCCTTAGTTCCTTATTCTTAGGTACTACCAAACGATTTTCAAAGAATACCGTTCCTTTACTATCTGTGGAGAAACATTTAGCAACTCCGCTAGCAATGTTCTCCTTGATCCGGCGAACACCTCGTGCACGCCTTTGGGCAACTATAATTTGATCCTCAAGAGTTGGTTTCGCCACCAAGGTAGAAAGATAGCCATGAGGAACAATCTCAAAATTGAGCTTGCGAAAGTCCTCATGAAGAAGTGGTTGATACTGTGGTAACATGAGGTTGTTACAATACGACTTACGACTTAGTGCATCAGCCATGACATTGGCTTTGCCTGGGGTGTAAGAAATTACTACGTCGTAATCTTTTATCAACTCAATCCAGTGTCTTTGCCTGAGATTAAGATCTGGCTGGGTGAAAATATATTTGAGGCTTTGGTGGTCGGAATAAATCTCGCAACGGTTACCAAGGAGGTAATGTCGCCAAGTTGTTAGGGCATGAACTACGGCAGCGAGTTCAAGGTCATGGGTAGGATAGTTCTCTTCATGTGGCCGCAACTGGCGTGAAGCATAAGCCACCACATGTCGATCTTGCAGAAGTATGCATCCTAACCCTTGCCGTGATGCATCACAATAGATCTCGAAATCCTTTTTGGTGTCTGGAGGTGCAAGTACAGGTGCAGAAGTCAATCTTCCTTTTAGCTCTTGAAAGCTTTCCTCGCACTTGGGAGTCCATAATAATTTATTATCTTTCTTGAGGAGTTCAGTTAGAGGCTTTGCAACTTTAGAAAAGTTCTCGACGAAGCGACGGCAATAGCTGGCTAGGCCAAGAAAACTTCTAACTTTCTTAACCGATTCAGGTGGAGTCCAGTCAAGGACGGCCTGAACTCTCTCGGGATTCACAGCAATGCCTTTTGCAGAAATCACGTGGCCTAAGTAGGTCACTTCTGGTAACCAAAATTCACACTTGGAGAATTTAGCATACATGCGATGCTCTCTAAGTTTCATCAATACCAGCCTTAGGTGTTCGGCATGTTCTTCTTCGTTCTTCGAGTATATAAGGATGTCATCGAGGTAAACCACGACGAACTGGTCCAAATACTCCATGAAGATCAAATTCATCATGCGTGAGAAAGTGGCGGGGGCATTGGTTAAACCAAAAGACATGACGGTGTACTCGTAAAGACCATAACGAGTAGTAAAAGCCGTTTTGGGAATGTCCTCGTTTCGGATCTTGATTTGATGATAACCTAATCTCAAATCCATCTTGGAGAAGACAGAGGACCCTGCAAGTTGATCATAAATATCATTGATCCTGGGCAGTGGGTACTTGTTCTTTATCGTCGCTAAATTTAGCGGGCGATAATCTACGCACATCCTTTCTGTTCCATCTTTCTTCGTTACGAACAGAACGGGGAAACCCCATGGCGATGAGCTAGGGCGGATGAAGCCTTTCTCCAACAAAGCTTCCAGTTGGGTTTTAAGCTCAGCTAACTCACGTGGGGCCATTTTGTATGGGCGTCTAGAAATTGGTGCGGTTCCTGGGGCAAGATCTACAATGAAATCTACACATCTGTCGGGTGGCATTCCCGGCAGCTCTTCAGGAAAGACATCCGGGAAGTCACGAACCACCGGAATATCTTCAAGTTCGGGAAGGGGAAGTACATTCAAGGAATGCACTTGGTTTCTTGTTCTGGGTGAGGTATAGTTGACGGTTTGGCCTGAAGGGTGGGTGAGTTTCACGGATTTTCCTTTGCAATCCAGGTAGGCATTCTGTCTTGATAGCCAATCCATGCCAAGGATGACATCAATGTCTGAAGACTTGAGGGCTATGAGTGAAGCAAGGAATACTAAACCCTCAATTGCAATTTCATTACCATGGCTTACTCTATTAGTTTGCCATCTTGACCCTGGAGTTTGAATAATCATTGGGGTGGACAATTCAACAAAAGATAAGTCATGGCGAAGTGCATAACTTTCCGACATGAATGAATGAGATGCTCCTGGGTCGAAAAGAACGGAAGTAGGAACATAATTGACTGGGAGCGTACCAAGAATGACGTCAGTGGTGTCGTCAGTCTCTTCGGCGGCGATTTGGTTCACACGTCCACGAGTGGCGGGAGGAGCGGGTTTGGCGGTGTAGACCTTCTGGGGTGGCTTGCCACGACCATTGTTGCTGTTGTTGCCCCCGGCACGGGGTGGAGCATTCTGGTGTTGGAGCTGGTTCTGGGGACACTCACGAGAGTAGTGACCTGCCTGACCACACTTGTAACAGGCTCCGAAAACAGTGCGTGGAGCTGGGTTGTTTGGTGGAGATGGGTGGAACTGGGTTGGTGGACGAGGCGCCACATAGGATGACCTCGGTGGGTTGTTCTGGTGGAACATGCTGTTTGGGATCCAGATCTTGCGCTTCTGGGAGCCAGAACTGGATGAACCATCATCTCTGGGGTGTTTGCGAAAGTCGTTGGGGGTGTTCATGTCCTCGGCCTTGATGGCCTTGTTGACAAGGACCTGGAATGTGGCAAAGTCATGAAGGTTGAGCTCACGACGAAGTCCAGCGTTGAGGCCACGACGGAACCTCTCTTGCTTCTTGGAGTCGGTGGAAACTTCTTCGGTAGCGTAACGAGCAAGTCGGTTGAAATCACGACTGAACTCGTCAACAGTCCTTCTGCCTTGAGTGAGGTTGCAGAACTCCTCACGCTTGCGGTCCATAAGACCCTTGGGAATGTGGTGCTCGCGGAAGGACGTGCAGAATTCTTCCCAAGATGCAGGTGGTCCAACGGGACGCATATTCAAAAAGTTCTCCCACCAAGAACTAGCTGCACCTTCGAGGTGATAGGTGGCATAGCTGACCTTGTCACCAGTTGCAACACGGCCTGCTTGGAGCTTCCTCTCGATGCTGCGAAGCCAGTCATCGGCGTCAAGGGGCTCGGTGGAGTAACTGAAAACCGGGGGATGAAGCCGGATGAAGTCGTTCAGGGACACCAGCTCATTGCGCTGTTGAGTGGTGTTGCGTGCGATGACTTCCAGCAGGTGGTGAGAGTCACGGCGGTTCCTTTCGACTTCCATCAGAACTTGTGCCATCGTGGGTGGGGGTGGAAGGTTGCCTTCCTCCTGGTCGTTTCCACGACCTTGGTTCCGACCAACCTGGCCACGGGTTCCTTGAGACATCCTGAAGGGAAAACCAAAGTCAAACAGAGTTGATTGGAAGAGTCTAAGCAAGGTATTGAAGTACTGGAAGGATTACAGAGCAAAGGAAGTAATCATCTTGACAACATGGTGACAAAGCATACAAGCCATATATTCACAAGCTGTCATACAAACCATACATCGTTTTAGTACAAGCACTAAGCTAATACAAACGTGATGAAGACAATACATCCTTCAGAGGCACTCTGACTTCCTATACATTATTTATCTAAGCCTCTGGAACTTAGACACCTTGCCTACAATATACTAAGATACTACTACATCATTACTAAGTAAGACCACAGGCGGTCTCACTCATCTCCATCTCCATAGTAGTCCTCATAAAAGTTACCCGCGTATCCCGGTAGCTGGAGGTGACCATCGGAAAACACGGAGGCTTGTGGACCCTGATATCCATTTGGGCAAGGATGGGGCCTAGGTCCAGTGTAGGGTGGAAGCAAAGGACCACGGGGTGGAAAAATGCCTCCAATCTCGGGCCAAGCAACTCGAGAAGGCATCTGAGTCCTCACTGGGTAGATCGCATCATGCTCAACTGATCCCACGCTCACAAATGGTGCCAAGAGGGTCAGTGCTTGATACAGACGAACACGGGTGGCGTGGAGCTCGAAACGGAGAGCGCGTGCATCACGAGCTCTATCACTAGCAAACCTAGCAGTCACCTGGAGTGCTGGATCCTCTGCAGAGTGATCTGAGTAGAGTTCGGTGTAATATCCCTCTTCTCCTGGAAGTGCAGCAGGGATATAGCGGAAAGAAGTCTCTCTCAGCAAAGTGTGCTCCTCTCTCAGCAGTGTCATACATGAGTATGCAGCATCCTGCACAGCCATGTTCTCGGTAACGCCAATGCCATGTCCAAAATGGATAGGCTGAGGGACTCCAACGTGGTGCGGATAGATCCGGACAATGCAGTGGAACTGCGTCTGGTTGAAGTCGTGAAACTGCTCCTCGATGGTGTACTCAGGGTACCACCGATAACCCACATAGGACATCATCTCGATCAACGTGGCGGAATGGCCACGCACACCGAGGCACCTGGTCAAACGAACAATCTGCCGAGGGGGAAGATCTGCCATCTGAAACAGAAAGGAGTTTGCAAATGCATCAGATTATGAGATAAACCTGGAATTACTCGGACAGCATAACGGCTGTAATTGCAAGAAAAAGACAATTTCTTACAACACGGAAACAACACTTACATACGATGTAACAAAACAGGGAGCATAACCATTCTAACAAATCGATCACAACGTTCCTACGGCTATGAGGAAGCAAACAACGAGATGTTCTAATCAGACAGAGGAGAGCCTAGTCCTATCTTCCCGTAGAATAAGATAAGGGTGACCTAGAACTCAGAACGAAGGGGGTAAGGAGAAAAAAGAAGCCTTACGTTGTTCCCTTATATACCAAGAGTAACTATATAACTATAGCAAGCTAGACTCAACTTCGGCCAAGGCTACTAGTCCTACAGTCAGTCCTGCTCTGATACCAAGTCTGTCGGGACCCGGGGTTTGTGTATGCAAGTCCAGTTAAGGCATAGTCATATGGAGAGCCGAGAACCGTACCCACTTGTCTAAGCAGACAAGGCCAAGCACAGAACGTTCTCGGAAAGCATCGTACGTGAGGGGCATCCCATCCAGGCCGGATGATCAACTGAGATGGGTCCTCATCGTCCGCACACAAGTCTAATGATATGGGTGGTGAACTCCCATATTCAAAGACAAGTCGCCTCAACCATACTATCGACTATCTCATAACTCTTACATAGACTTACTCCAGCCCGATCACTTAGTCGGGGTCTAGGGCAGGCTCGATCATACCATAAAGTGTGCACGAGACAGAGTCTCGAACAATCGCATCGCGATGCCCCAAGCTGCGCGCATCTAAGGGCCACTTGGTGTATGAAAGACCGCCAGCCAGAACACAACTAAGGTCTCGAACACCCATACAAAGACATGCATGTTATAAACATACACGCAGCACACATGCCTTTTATGAACAGCAGGTACCATTGCAATCCTCTACAAAGTGTACAATTTTATTGATAACTCTTATAGAGTGCACACAGAGATCACATACATGTGATCCAACATTACATTACAAGCGGAAGCAAATTATGTCTGAGTACAGACAAGTTTAACAAATGGCTTAAGAAGCCTTATTTAAACACAAAGCCCTCCACGAGGGAACCAGTCGTCTGACTGGGACTAGACTAGTTGGTCTTCAGTCGTCCAGCTCGATGAAGAAGCCACCTTCGGGGTCAGTGGCATCATCTAAAACATAGATTAAGCAAACGTGAGTACAAAGTCGTACTCAGCAAGACTTACATAGGAGCTATACTACTCATGCATCTGTATCAAGGTAAAGGGAGGTGGGGTTCACTTGCAGAAATACCAGCTTTGACTTGGCTAATCCTGAACTACGAGTACCAGACTTTGAGGTAAGAAGCGTACACGAGTCCACTACTTTCTCCAATCAATACACCACTGTGGTGCCTTCCTCGACTTCCCCACGAGAAAGCACGCCATAGCACTCACACTTATCTTGGTGTGTTTTAGAAGTATCCGGTTCAAGTTATCTAGTAATCAAGCTAAGCTTTCCAAGCAGTCCATAACCGCGGACGCGGCTATTCGAATAGTTTTGTTAACCTTGCAAGGGTGTACCGCTACACACACATGATCATCATTTACCGCCTTTGATCTCGACACCATTCAAGGGGTGCCAGCGAGGATGCTCACCACAACTGTTACCTCATAGCCGATCTAGTCCGAGAAAGCCGCCTACTTGGGTTGGTTACCACAATCGTGAACCCGGCCGGTTTACCGAAGTGGACCCAAGTGATGTGTGCTCGGTGCATAAGCCGGTCTCGGATGAGCCGTTCTCTCACTTAGCATCCAGGCCACAGACCTACCAGAACTCCGAACTATTGCGACATCTGGACATCGAAAGGGATGAGTTAGTAAGTTGAGAGGGGTCAGTGAGCCCAATGTGTGGTTGTACTCTTCATCTTGGATCACCACACAAGAACTCGTACTAGGGCGGTGTTCAACGAGACAACCCACTGTGTACTCCTACACAGCCTCTCATCGTTCACCTTGTATTAGGGTCGATTCACCAACACTTTTCTACCATCATCAACATGATCATTCCCATCCCGACTCACATCACAGTAACAACATGGTATCAACTAAGCATGCAATAAGCAGTAACATTGAAGGGGCCACATGATATCAAACAACTCCTACATTTGCTAGGATTGTGGTTTGCTTACTACTGTGACAAAAAGATAGGTCATGCAAAGGAATGGATTCATCTATGCGGTAGAAACGAAGCATGGTGATCATCTTAAACAATGCATAAGCGAGACATGAGAGGGAAGTGGGATTTTATCGACATGATCAATGGGGGTTTGCTTGCCTTGCTGACGAGGTTCGGGGTCTTCAACGTAGGGGGTGACCTCGGGCTCCGGCTCCATGTCTATCAGCAACATGACAATCATAGGATCAATAGAATGTACAATGCACAATCACATGAATAATATTGAAAAGGTGATGTTCATGGTACTGATGTGTTGATCATTCCATTTAAATGGAGTATATTTCAAATTGAATTGCAAATTCAAACTCCACATTTGAATTCAACATTAACCAAGTTATATGTGATATAGTTTGATCATTTTGAAACAACTTCAAATGTGTATGATATGCCTCTGATGTGTGATTGAAATGTAGCATGTTGCCATGGTTCAAGTTGCAAAAAAAATTGATTTGAATTTGATTTAATTCCATTTAAATCAAATAGCAAATGCTACTGATCACATTTTAAATTCAACTCAAACAGAGTTGAAAGTTGCATATTTGGAAAGATAATTTTCTCTTGATCATTTTTCATATATTATTTGTCCAATTTGGAGTTAATATGAATTTTCTATGAATTTCCAAAGTTTGGGGTATTTTCTGGAATTTCTGGAATTCTTTTAATTCATTTTGATTTTCTGGAAATTCATAAAACGATTTATTGCGCAAGTGCTGACGTCAGGGGGGGGGCTGACATGTGGGGCCACCCTGTCAGTGGATGGGTTAATTAACCCGTGGGTTAAGTTAATCCAGTGGCTTTAATTAAGCCACTGGGCCCACTGGTCAGTGACCCAGGGGGTCATTAGCCATGTGCTTAGGGGCTAATCCACCGGCGGCTAAACGCCGGCGACTGGAGTCGCGGTGGCGCTGCACGGGATCACTATTCCGGTCACGGGAGGGGAAACGGAGGGCACCGGCTTGCTCCTAGAGGTCTTCCGCGCCGTCTGGAAGTAACAGGGGGTCACGGGGAGGTCGGGAGCGACGACGGCGACGACTCCGGCGGAAACAGAGAACCGGCGAGGTCGTAGATGACGTTGTGGTGCACGGTTGGAGTTGATTCGGGGCTCGTTCGAACGCTAGAGCTGGAGCTGCCGGAATTTGAAGTCGATCCACGGCGGCCGGCGATGAAGACGACGAAGCTAGCGAGTTCGTGGAGGCGTTCTGCTCCGATTCCTTTCGCAGGTCGATGAAGACGACGACGAGGAGCACGGTGGACTTGCTGGCTTGAGCTCTAGGGCACGGTGGCCACGCGGGGGCTCGACGGCGCTCCGGCGTTCTTCTCGGGCGACGACGAAACGGGCGAGAGAGGAGGGGAGGGAGCTCGTGGAGGGGGGGAATGGACTGCGGAGGTTGTGGGGAGTCTCCAGGTGCGAGAAGAAGCCACGGGGAGGCCTGGAAGCTCCTCGACGGCGACGTGTCGTCCCCGGCTAGCTCGGTGGCATTCCACCGAGCAGCTTGGAGGCGCGGGAGGGGGAAGAAGACGCCCCTGCCCCTGTGGGCCGGCTGGGCTGGGGTGGGCCGTCTTCGCCTGGGCGCCAGGTAAGGGTTTTCTGCTTTCTTTTCTATTTTCCTTTTCTGACATTTGTTCTGTTTAGCTAAAATAAATAGCTAAACATTTTATTAAATGCTGAAATTTTTTATGTGGCCTCATAATAATATCGACTAGCCACTCATAAAATTTCAACATTTTTAAAATTCAAATAATTTGAATCTTAAATCAAATAGGGGTATTTCTTTAATTCCAAGGCACTGTTTGATTATTTGAAAAATCTATGAGCATGGGATGGGTCCCACATCACTTGATATGTGATCACACTCATTTATAAGACTTTTCAAAAATCTAACATGAATTTTTGGAGAAGATTTTTATCTGGCCTTTTGAATTAATTCATCTGGGGGGTGTTCCTTCTCCCATTTGGATTTTGAAGTTGATTTCCTCTGAAAATTTGACATGATGCAAGGTTACTTGATCCTAGCACATTACCTAACAGAGGGTTCTGACATATGGGCTTAATGTTATTGTGTTCACTTCCAAGTTCTTATACCAATTTTAGAGATACCATATTAAACAGTCGTGATACTCTCACCCTTAATGAGGTTTATGAAGCTTTGCACTCTAAGGAGAAGATGAAGCTAATGGTGTCTGGTGATGGTTCTAGTTCCTCTCAAGCCGAGGGATTATCTGTTCGTGGCAGGACACATGAGAAGGGCTCAAGTAATGGAAACAGAGGCAAAAGTAAGAAAGGCTACAGAGGCCGCTCGCAATCCAGAGGCAAGAACAAGTATTGCAGATATTGCAAGAAAAAGGACATGAAATCTCCGAGTGTTTTAAGTTGCAGAACAAGGAAAAGAAGAATGCCACATACAAACAGAAAGGTAAAAAAGGCGAAATTTCTGCTAATGTTGCTCGTGATGATAGTTCTGATGATGCTCTTGTCGTTATTGCTGGATGCGCGGAGGCCAATGATAAATGGGTACTTGATACTGCATGTTCTTTTCATATGTACCCAAATAGAGATTGGTTTAATACTTTGGATTCTACTACTGTTGCTGGTTCCGTTTTGGGTTTTGATAATTCACCATGCAAGATTGAAGGCATAGGTTCTATACGAATCAAGATGTCTGATGGCACAATCAGAAGTTTAACAGATGTTCGGTATATTCCGAAGATGAAGAGAAATCTTATTTCTTTGAGTGCCCTTGATGCAAAGGGGTACAAGTATTCAGGTGGAGATAACGTTTTGAAAGTCACTAAAGGTTCTCTGATTGTTATGAAGGGTGACTAGAGTTTGACCAATGGTCTTTATTACCTTCGAGGTTCTACCATCTCAGGTAACGCTACTCCAGCTGTTTCAAATAATTTTGATTGTGATGCTGCTAACCTTTGGCATATGCGTCTTGGACATATGAGTGAACTTGGTTTGGCAGAGTTAAATAAGAAAGGTCTTCTTGCTGGTTATCAAACTGGAAAATTAGAATTCTGTGAGCATTGTATTTTCGGAAAGCACAAGAGGGTGAAGTTCAACACTTCAACTCATACTACTGAAGGTATTCTTGATTATGTGCATTCCGATTTATGGGGGCCTGATGTGCGAGGTGATGATAGTGATTTCTCGCCCTTCGTTGGTAAACCCCAAGTGGAAGGTGTGATGTAGGACAACAGCAAATTTCCCTCAGTAAAGATACCAAGGTTTGTCTCCAGTAGGAATCCGGAGATGATAAGTAGGTGTCAGCGGCGCAACTGACGTGGACCTGCACACAGACACAAATAACTTTGTTCCCAACGAAGTTCAGAGAGGTTGTCAATCTCTCCGGTCTTGTTGTTTACAAAGGATCAAACACAAGGGATAATGATAGCAACTGATAGTAAAAGCAGAAAAGTAAATGAACGTGGAAACAGTGATGAAGATATGGACCGGGATACGTGATGTTTACTAGTGATGTCTCTCTCCCAAAAGACGATAAAACTGCTATGCGAGGTGGACAAATTACAGAAGGGCAATTGACAGGATTATGAACGCACCGCAATGCTAACTATGCTACAAAAGAAAGGAAGAGGCTCAAAAGCATGGGCAGAACGCCAAAATAAGTAGACCGAAATCCAACTGCATCTACTACTAATCATCCACCTTGAGATATCTATCCAGAACATCTCGCTGATATTAAGTTGCGAGCCCCACCCAAAGTGTAAACCCAAAGCAACAGACAAAGTGGATATGGATGGTCTCCCGGAGGGGGTAGCTTCTCCCGGCAAGGTGCCGGAGCAGCTTCTCCAGGCAGCCCCGATCTTGAAACGGCGGCAGCGACGGAACAGAGGCGAGATCACGAAAGAGGGATCCGTCTTAGGGGTTTCCGTCACGGGGGGTAAATATAGGAAAAGGGGGGCACCGAGAGGGGCCACAGGGCAGCCAGGAGGCTCCTTGGCGCGGCCTAGGGTGGGGCCGCGCCAGGGAACCTTCTGGAGTCCCTGTGGTGGCACCCCTTCCCTCCTTTGGTGTTTCCGGAAGCTTCCGTGTCGCTGATTTTTTATCTGATTTTTCCGGATTTTTTGGAGCACTTTTAATTGCCGGAAAACCTGAAATACAAAACCAGCAGAAAACAACAACTGGCAGCTGGGTGCACTGAGTTAGTAGGTTAGTTCAAATAGGTTCAAAAGTGTATGAAAGTTCAAGCAAAACATGGCAAAGTCACACAAAACATGCATGGAGCAAGCAGAAATTATAGATACGTTTGGGACGTATCAACATCCCCAAGCTTAATTCCTGCTCGTCCTCGAGTAGGTAAAAGATAACAAGCAGAATTTCTGTGGTGACATGCCACACAACCAAATAAGGACTTTAAAGTAAAGCAATCAAAGCATGCAATTCAATTCAAGTCTTAACAAGCAAGAGTCTATATTAGCATTGACACAAGCAATAAAAGAACAAAAGGTGCAAGAGCTCTTGCTGTCCGTGACTCGAATGTCTCCAAATGGTGTTTGCGTGCAAGCAAGGGACTGGGAAGAAAGAGAAAAAAGGTTTGTTGAGAACAACTATCTACTAAAGTTTCACACTTGGTCTCCTTTGGATTCTTATCTGGACTCGTCCCCAGACCACTAGTCAGGTACAAGTCAAATTGATCCACTCCCTTTCGATATTTTGAGCACTCATGCAATGGATGAGTGTGAGCAAGAAAGTTGACACCTAAAAGGCGAAACAGAAATAAGGTGGAGGAGGAAGACAAAAAGGTGTGAAAGGCTCACATCAATGAGGACAATCATAGGCGAGAGAAAGCCATATGATAGATATGATGTGAGGAGTAGGGATTGCCATACAACGGATGCACATCTGAGCCAAAATCTCTCCAAGGGAACTAGTGGGGGTGCATCTAACTCGCTTGCTCAAGAAGACCTAGAGCTTGTTTGAGGAGGCTCATCATTGGAATATACAAGCCAAGTTCTATAGTGTGAAGGGTCCCCACATAGTTGTATGCATGATGATGATCTCTATGGAGTACAAGGGATAGAAGATGAAGTACTAGTGTGGATCTCTCAAAAGGAATAGTAGTATGCCCCCTTCTCTCTTTTTATTTTATTTTTTCTTCTTTTTTTATTTTTTTTGTATTTTTTGGTGGCCTCAATGGCTCTTTCTATTCAACTCTCATTTTTCCTCTTTGGGATCTTTTGAGTTTGTCCTCTTTGGGATCTTTTGATTTTGTCCTCTTTGGGATCTTTTGATTTTGTCCTCTTTGGGATTTTTTCCTCACTTGAGGGGCAATACTCTATATTTTACAAGAATATAGGAGATCTTTCACACTTTACAAAGGTACTCTCATAAAGAAAATGTAACTATCATGAAGTATGCAAATGTATGCCTCTGCCAGTGTAGCAGGATATGCAATGATACTAGCGCATCATGTAGCAATGATTAGGGCAAGACCCAACTAGCATGCGGCTCATCGATCAAGCAAGTAGCATGTATGCCATGAAGATCAAGTCATGAGAAGGTGGAAGTTGCATGGCAATGTATCTCGGAAAGGCTATGGAAATGCCTTGTAGGAAGGTATGGTGGCTATTTTGAGGAAAGATATAAGGAGGCTTATGATGACAGAGCGTATCGTGCCAAGGGTTTGGATGCACCGACGAAGTATGCGCCAACTCTCGAGGTGAGAAAGGGCAATGCACGGTACCGAAGAGGCTAGAAAAAGTATAGGTGGGTGGAAGTGTCAACTTTCGAATACTCACATTAGTCCGAAGAACTCATGCACTTATTATCGATAACTCTCAATCTAATCAGGAGGTTCACAAAGAGACAGGTACCCCGAGGAGGAGCGTATGGGGGTTTGGTTATCCTTGCGCATCCTCGACTCATGGTACGTGAGTGTACTCTAATATTCGAACCCTCGAGAGGTTAGTGATCCATCCAGATACTAGAGTTCTCAACAGGGGTTTTTTGGTTTTCGAAAAACACACGGATTGCCCAAAATACGACATATGTCACTAATAGGCAAGAGCTCTTGACACCATAAGTTCAAACATTACTCTAGTCAATACCTCAAAACTATTGCAAGTTACTACTACAAAGAGAACAACAACTTTAACTACCTACTTTCAGTCAAGACACAGAACTCAGTGCAACAGGCAAACTCTCTAACAAGATAAAACATGCAACCTATAGAAATTTCAACCTAAGATAAAAGAAAAGCTCTAGAAAAACTAATGCACTACAACTAAACAGAACAACAGCTAAGAAAAGAAAAAGAACAGCTCACAGCTAAAAGAATAAGCATGCAAATCTTATGAGGAGTTCTAGTTCAACCGGAGCGTGAATCTCTCCCACACAAAAGAGTAAGTAAGCTGGGATCTAACTTGTTACTACAGCAAAGAAAGCAAAGCAAAACTAAAAACTAAACAAAACCTAAGAGCGAGACGCTCCAAGAAAAGCACATAACGCATGAAGTGATAAAAATATAGTGCAACGAGGGACAAACTGATGATTGTTGATGGAGAAGGGGATGCACGGGGGCATCCCCAAGCTTATACGCTTGAGTCTCCTTGAATATTTGTTGGGGATGCATCGGGGCATCCCCAAGCTTGAGCGTTTGACACTCCTGAATCTTCTTTCATCATCTTCCATCGCGCACTTGAAAACTCCCTTCATACATAACTCATTGTAGACTGATTAGAGAGGTTAGTACCCTAATAAAATATTTTTTCTCTACTTCAAATAAAGATTTCCAGGAAGAGCTAATGTTTCTCAAGATTGCCAAAAAGGTTTTGCAAAGAAAAAGCAAGCTTAAGGTTTGCAAAAGTAAGGAGAGAAAAAACGTGGCAGAATCTGTGAAAAACAAAACAGCAGATAGAAACAAATTTTTTAGGGATACTTCTGCAACTCAAATAAAAAAACTCAGAAAATACGGAAGTTTCCTAATTGTATAGAGCACGCTGTGTAAAACATTCAGCTGAAAAAGATGAACTGGGAGTTTTCTGGAATTTTTCTAGTCACGAGGACAGAATCTGTTTTCTGGACAGCATGTCACAACTTTTACCTCCCTTGCCGTATGAGGCTAAACCTGGCACAAAGCTTGAAAAATAAAGATACAATGATGTTTCTACAGTAGTAAAAATCATCAAGAACACTAAAAACAGAACAATAGCGAAAAGAAAAACCTAAATTCGTTGCGGGCTGCCTCCCGAAAGCGCTTCTTAAGAGCCATTAGCTAGGCTTAAAGTAGAAGATCAAGTCTTTTCAAGAGAATAACTAGCCCGTGTGACGGACTCAAAAGGTAACTTAATCTTTTTCCTAGGGAAATGTTCCATCCCTTTTTGAATGGGAATTGGAATTTGATAGTTCCCTCTTTCATGTCAATGATAGCACCAACTGTGCGAAGAAAAGGACGTCCCAAAATAATTGGACAAGAAGGCTCACAATCAATCTCCATAATAGTAAAATCAACGGGAACATAATTGTCATTGACAATGATAAGAACATCGTCGATCTTCCCCAAAGGTTTCTTTATGGAAGAATCAACAAGACTAACACCAAAAGAACAAGGAGAAAATGGTTTCAATTCAAGCATATCATACATTCTTTTGGGCATAACAGAGGTACTTGCTCCAACATCACAAAGAGCATAACAAGAGAAGTTATTCAATTTAATTTTATCATAGGATCCCAACCATCTTCTAGCTTCCTAGGTATGGAGGCTTCTAGTCTAAGCTTCTCCTCCCTAACTTTGATTAGAGCATTGGTGATATGCTCTGTGAAGGCAAGATTAAGTGTGCTAGTGTGGGGGTCTCTAGACATCTTGTGTAGGAAACCAATAACTTCTGGTAGAGTGCAGTTGTCAAAGTCTAAATCACTACTATCTACCAAGGAAGTAGTGATATTATTTAAGCTCACTTGTTTAAAAGCCTCTATGTTCATCGAGTTTTCTTCTTCTAAGGCTGAGGTGGTAGCATCACCATTGATAGGTCCAGTGGGACTAGGGGTGTGATGGGTGCTAACAGTTTGGACATCCTCAACTACTTGGATAGTGGCTACTGTGTGGTAGGTAGGAAGGCTCTTAATTCTCTCTTCTTCCTCATTTTCTCTAGCCCATCTCTCTTTAAGTTTAGCTATCATCCTAATATTTTCATTGATTTGTAACTGGATAGCATTAATAGGAGTGACCTTACTCTCCTCTAGGGGAGAGGTTCTAATTTTTAACATCTCAACATCAAGGGCTAAGTTGTCTACCTTCAAATAAAGATTATCTAATTTAGCTAGTTTTTCTTCCACATTCTTGTTGAAGGCTTTTTGGGTAGTGATAAAGTCTCTAAGCATACTCTCTAGTTCTGAAGTGGAGTTTCTGGTGGTAGGATAAGTGTTGTTCCCATAGTTGTTGGATGGGAAAGGCCTAGGATTGTTGCTACCAAAGTTACTCCTATAAGCATTATTATTGAAGTTGTTTCTAGAGACAAAATTGACATCTACTTGCTCCTGAGCAACCAAAGAGTTTAAAGGAACATCTTGAGGATCAATAGAGGGTTTCTTGGTAAGTAGAGACATGATAAGGTCAACCTTTTCATTTAAAGAGGAGATCTCCTCGACAGAATTTGCCTTCTTACCAGTTGGAGATCTTTCGGTGTGCCATTGCGAGTAGTTCAGCATCATCTCATCTAGTAGCTTTGTGGCAGCACCAAGCGTGGTTGACATAAAAGTTCCTCCCGCGGCCGAATCTAACAGGTTCCGCGAGGTGAAGTTCAAGCCTGCATAAAAAGTCTGGATAACCATCCAGGTAGTCAGTCCATGTGTGGGGCAGTTCTTGACAAGCGTCTTCATACGTTCCCAAGCCTGGGCAACATGTTCATTATCCAATTGCCTGAAATTCATAATGTTACTCCGTAATTGAATAATTTTAGCAGGGGGATAGTACTTCCCTATAAAAGCATCTTTGCATTTACTCCAAGAATCGATACTGTTCTTGGGCAAAGATTGTAGCCACTCCTTGGCTCTTCCTCTCAAAGAGAAAGGAAAAAGCTTCAGCTTGACGATGTCTCCATCCACTTCCTTGTACTTCTGCATGTCGCAGAGCTCGATAAAGTTGTCTAGGTGCAAGGCAGCATCTTCTTCTGCTCCTGAGAATTGATCTTTGCTAACAAGGTTAAGCAGAGCAGGTTTAATCTCATAAGAAGGTGCTGAAGTGGCAGGTGGAGCAATAGGAGTGCAGATAAAGTCACTGTTGTTGTGACTAGTGAAGTCACACAACTTAGTGTTTTCATTGGAACCCATAGTAGCAGCAGGTATTTTTGGTATTTTTGATTAAGGACACAAAAGTAAAAACTGAAGGGTAAACTAACAAGACTAAAAAGCAAAGGTAAAAGATAGTGTGCAACTCCCCTATCTTGTAGACTTGAGTCTGCGGCAACGGCGCCAGAAATTTTCTTGATGGCTTCTCACCCCTCGTTGGTTACCCCAAGTGGAAGGTTTGATGTAGCACAACGGCAAGTTTCCCTTAGCGAAGATGCTAAGGTTGAGTATCGAACCAGTAGGACTCAAGAGATACAAGTAGGTGGTAAAGTGAACAATGGCGCCGTTCACAACCGAGGTTGCTAACTTCACCTGGACCTGCACACAGATACAAATAACTTTGCTCCCAACGAGTTCAGAGGAGTTGTCAATTCCTCCGGCCTTGTTGTTTACAAAGGATAAAACACACGGGATAATAATGCTAGTGATAGCAACGAAAAAGTAAATACTGAAAGTAAATTGGTAGTGTGAACAATAATGTGAAGATGGACCGGGGTCCCGTGATTTTCACTAGTGATGTCTCTCTCCCAAAAGACGATAAAAGTGCTAGCGAGGTAAACAAATCACAGTTGGGCAATTGACAGGATTATGAAGGCACCGCAATGCTAACTATGCTGCAAATAAAGAAGGGCTCAAAAGAAATGGGCGGTACGCCAAGGTAAGTAGACCGAAATCCATCTGCATCTACTACGAATCATCCACCTTGAGATATCTATCCAGAACATCTCGCTGGTATTAAGTTGCGAATCCCACACAAAGTGTAAACTCAAAGCAACAGACAATTGCATTAAAAGAACTTTGCGTAAAGTAAACAATCCTTGCACCCTTAAGTACAAGCACCGTTGTGTTATCCTTGGTGGCAACAACACAACCCCTAGTCTCATGTTTCTGTTACTCAAGCTAGACATCAAGGGGCTGAACCCACAATCGAGAATAACGCTCTCTCTTGGAGTTGCAAATAAAATACTTGGCCAAAGCAAATACCGCAACGGAGAACATGCAAGAATTTACTTAAGAACAAAATATAAAAGAGAAAACCAAATATATTACTCATCACAATCTGAACATAGTCTCATAATCCATCAGATCCCAACAAACTCATCATAGCAACAACAGAAATTACATAGATGTCTCGATCATGTGAGGCAGCTCACGAGGACTCGAAAGTGGAAGCACAAAAGAGGGAGCTATAGATCACATAGCTACTGGTCACGGACCCATGGTCACAGGGGAACTACTCACGGTACATACGGGAGGCGTCCATGGCTATGGATGGTGTCCCGGAGGGGCTATGACGAGGGGGTGACCCCACGACTCCTCTACTTGAGGGTACCTGGTGCGTGTCATGGCTGGCGGCCCACCAGGGGCCCACTCGTGGACACCGACATAATGGAATAAGACGTGAAGCCGAAGACTTGAGGCGCAAGATAAGGAATCATACTTGTAGTTGACTAGGACTCTTGTAAAACCTACATGGCTATCTATATAAAGCGAGGTAGGGGCACCTCTCTAGACAACTCAAGACACAAGCTCTCAACCCCCACGCATAGAACTAGACAGATCTCTCTCCACCAAAGCCCTCACGACACCTCTGTACATCATCATCAATACAAGATCAGACAAGAAGCATGTAGGGTTTCCCCTCTGGGGCCTGAAGCTGGGTAAATCGTGCCCCATGTGTCGCTTGTCCGCCGTTCGAGGAACCAATATCATCTATAACCCTAGCCTTGAGCACTCCAGCCTTGGCATCCCCTGTAATCGCATATCCCCCATTAATAATATCGAGCAGAAGCGTGCCTCCCTGTTTGCCGACGAGCTATCGTCCAACCTGTGCCTCTCATGACTAACCCAGGGTCCCTGACCATGGGATTTGCCGGGGTTGATCCCTGTCAATTCGCATCGTCTGTGGGAACTACACAGGTTGGAATTACGATCTCGGCGGCCCATTCATCAGCAATCAAAAAAGTCGACGACTCCATCAACACTCGGCTTCTTCAAAAACTACATCAAGATCTACATCAACCTCACAGAGAAAACAAGAAAATTTTCGAGCGCGTCACTCGAAGATCGACATCAACAAAAGTGCTCACACGCAGCCTACAGAAAAAACGTCTGTGTTGCGGGCACTCGCGACGGAGACTCGGAGCTCATCTCGACGATCCCTTCGGTGGAAAGATACGAAATCCAATTTTCGAAAATCTGTGAAAATTTCAGCAAATTCCAATGGCTGGATCTTCGTCGGCGACCCGCGCACTGAAGCACTCTCGAAATCTAACGAAACTCCGCGCAACTCCAGACAATAAATTCCTGACATTAGCACGGATATCAACTTGAAGATCCCTCAGGTGAAAGCATGCGGGATTCAATCCGCCATCAGCACAAAATAATTCAGAAAATTGCAACGGTTAGATCTCCGTCAACGGATCTCGCACTGGAACGCGTTTTTGGATCTTCGCGAGATCGCAAATTCGGGTTCAATCTTGACCCACAAGGCTTCTACTCCAACTCGACATGCCATGGATGACTCGCCAAGGTTTCTACATCGACTCGCGCCGCTACAACGACATCACCCAACGAGGAATCGATGGATCCGCCCGACGCATCAAGTCCTTCTCGGTCACTCGCCGCACCGTCAACTCCAAGAACACAAATCATCCTGCACCGAGCTCCTTTGTATGAGCTCTTCCGTACCGAGCTCCATTGCGCAGGAATCGCCGCATAGAGTCCTCTCGTCATTCGCTGGATAAATTCATCACGACGACTTCATTGCGCAACTCCGCCACCTCAACACTCGGGGGCTCGCGGACTCGGGGGCTCACGGACTCGGGGGCTGAACATCGCAGTCGCCGTCACATCGACGCCGTTCTTGCCTCGTCGACTGCTCATCGTCGACTACTCGACTGCTCATCTTCGACATCCTCTGCCGCGTCGATCCTACAGCTAAGTTTTCTTGACACTCTTATGATATGATTCCAAAACCTTTAGACATTCTCGATCAGTCGCCAAAGCCGGCTACGCAGTTGCGCACAAAGTTCTGAAGGCTACAAAATCATTCTTTGGATCATGCTCAGTTTTATATGTGTTTATTCACGTTTATAGTGAGGCTGGGTACCAAAAGGCCGCTCTTGTTCCCGGGTTCAACAAGTCTGGCATAGCGTCCCTGTTACCCGGCAAGAGTATGCTGCTGGAGGGCCTACTCATGAAAAGACATGCATAAACTTTATATGCTGCTACATTATCCACTCGACAAAAGTGCAACATCTACAAATCATGCACCTTACAATTCTTTGGTATATCGCGCAAGTACACCTCAATACAGTTACACCTTTCTTAGCAGTGCTCGGGGGCTGGGCGCCCTCATGACGCGGCGACGCCAACCTCCTCGTCCATGACTGATCGCAACAACAACTCACGCCTACGGCGCAAGACCCGAGTCGAGCACTTCCTCGGATGACAATTACTCGATGACGAAGAAGTCTTGAGTCTATGCTCGACTGCAAGCAGTCGAACATAGCCTCGGGGGCTACTCCCATCGGGAGCGCTGACGCGCACCCGATGAGCACTACTCGCGCAGCTGGCAAGAACGACGGGGTTAGCTTAAAAACAACTTGAGCCTATGCACGACTCTACGATTCGCACATAGCCTCGGGGGCTACTCCCATCGGGAGCGCTGACGCGCACCCGACGACCGCTCGACTGGGCAACTTCTGTCCACCCGACGATGAAACAAGAAGACGAACCGGACTGCAATTTTGATGCTTCATCCAAATACTCCCATCGGGAGCATACTCACGACATCTTCGACCGTTCATCAGCAAATGATCGACAAACACTACGACGGCTACTGCAGATTTGAGTCCCGGCGCGACTCTTCGAGTCCCCCAGGCACTCGGGGGCTACTGACGAGGGGGTGACCCCACGACTCCTCTACTTGAGGGTACCTGGTGCGTGTCATGGCTGGCGGCCCACCAGGGGCCCACTCGTGGACACCGACATAATGGAATAAGACGTGAAGCCGAAGACTTGAGGCGCAAGACAAGGAATCATACTTGTAGTTGACTAGGACTCTTGTAAAACCTACCTGGCTATCTATATAAAGCGAGGTAGGGGCACCTCTCTAGACAACTCAAGACACAAGCTCTCAACCCCCACGCATAGAACTAGACAGATCTCTTTCCACCAAAGCCCTCACGACACCTCTGTACATCATCATCAATACAAGATCAGACAAGAAGCATGTAGGGTTTCCCCTTTGGTGGCCTGAAGCTGGGTAAATCATGCCCCATGTGTCGCTTGTCCGCCGTTCGAGGAACCAATATCATCTGTAACCCTAGCCTTGAGCACTCCAGCCTTGGCATCCCCTGTAATCGCATATCCCCCATTAATAATATTGAGCAGGAGCGTGCCTCCCTGTTTGCCGATGAGCTATCGTCCAACCTGTGCCTCTCATGACTAACCCAGGGTCCCTGACCATGGGATTTGCCGGGGTTGATCCCCGTCAGGGTAGCTTCTCCCGGCAAGGTGCCGGAGCAGCTTCTCCAGGCAGCCCCGATCTTGAAACGGCGTCGGCGGAGGAACAGAGGCGTGATCGCTAAAGAGGGATCCGTCTTAGGGGTTTCCGTCACGGGGGGTAAATATAGGCGAAGGGAGGCACCGAGAGGGGCCACAGGGCAGCCAAGAGGCTCCCTGGCGCGGCCTAGGGTGGGGCCGCGCCAGGGACCCTTCTGGAGTCCCTGTGGTGGCCCCCCTTCCCTCCTTTGGTGTTTCCGGAAGCTTCCGTGTCGCTGATTTTTTATCTGATTTTTACCGGATTTTTGGAGCACTTTTAATGACCGGAAAACCTGAAATACAAAAACAGCAGAAAACAACAACTGGCAGCTGGGTGCACTGAGTTAGTAGGTTAGTCCAAATAGGTTCAAAAGTTTATGAAAGTTCAAGCAAAACATGACAAAGTCACACAAAACATGCATGGAGCAAGCAGAAATTATAGATACGTTTGTGACGTATCAGTAATGAATTTGAGATGAAGGATTTGGGTGCAGCAAAGAAAATTCTTGGCATGGAAATATCCAGAGATAGGCCATCTGGAAAATTATATCTCAGTCAGAAGGGATATATTGATAAAGTTCTTCGTCGTTTTAATATGCATGATGCCAAGCCAGTGAGTACTCCATTAGCTGCGCATTTCAAATTATCATCAGCCGTATGTCCTAAATCAGATGTTGATATTGAGCACATGTCTAGAGTTCCCTATTCAAGTGCAGTTGGTTCACTTATGTATGCCATTGTTCCTTGTGCGTTGTTAGTAGATACATGGCTAATCCTGGAAAAGAGCATTGGAAAGCTGTTCAGTGGATTTTCAGATATCTGGGAGGCACTTCTAATGCTTATTTACAGTTTGGGAAATCTAAAGATGGGCTTGTTGGTTATGTTGATTCTGATTTTTCTGGTGATTTGGATAAGAGAAGATCACTCACATGTTATGTTTTCACCATTGGTGGTTGTGCTGTGAGTTGGAGAGCGACTTTCCAGTCTATTGTGGCTTGTTGCACTACTGATGCCGAGTATATGGTTGTTTCTAAGGCATGCAAAGAAGCTATTTGGTTGAGAGGTTTATACACTGAGCTTTGTGGAGATGAGTCTTGCCCTACCATATTTTGTGACAGTCAAAGTGCTATATGTCTCACTAAGAATCAAATGTATCATGAGAGAACGAAGCACATTGATGTCAGATATCACTTCATTCGAGATGTTATTGCTAGAGGTGATTTGAAGGTGAGCAAGATAAGTACGCATGAGAATCCTGCTGATATGATGACAAAGCCAGTTCTGACCAATAAGTTTGAGCTTTGCTTAGACTTAGTTGGTATCTCTCACTAGTCCTATGGACTTTGACGTAGAAGGTGTTTGTGATGATTTGGATGGAGTTATTTGCTTTCTTCGACTACTGAAGGGAATTTGGTTCAAGGTGGAGATTGTTAAAATATGATCCAAATTCATCTACCGTGTTATACACGGGCACCGTGTCATGAGCGGTGTGAGGCTTTGCGTTGGTACCGGCGCGTACGAGTACAACTCGTTTACTTGTCCTACTAGGATTCTTATGTGTTGCCTCCTATATATACCCCATGTAGTCACACCTAAAGACAGCCTGTCGTCTCGTGCTTGTAATACTCCTCCATCATAGTGAAGTTGCGCCTTCGTGCGTCCGTGGTTTTTCCCCGCAAGGGTTTCCACGTTAAATCGGTGTCTCTTGTCTTTACTTTGATCTCGTTTTATCTAACACATGATACTAGCTATGATACTCACATTGCGGGAGGTCTAGACGTCTATATCTGTGATGGAGGGACTAGACAAATGAAACAAAAAAAAATAAGAACTACAATCAATTTCTATGACTGCCGACATTGATGAAGGCAACAGAGTCATTAATCTGTGTAGCAAGACACAAAAAAATTTAATGGCACAATAGCATACGAGAAGCTAATTAAGCCAAGCTTGGACCTTGTAGCTCAATAAGCCAAGCAGCAGTGCAATATGCTGTACGGAAAACAGGTAACGAAGAACTAATTTCTATTCAATCAACGTGAAAACACAAACATTGCTTGGCTACACATGGAAACATAGTCTCACTCAGACGTGGCTACCAACCAACAAAGGTTCCTTGGCTTTGCCATATATATGAAATGATATTATAACTAAAGCAACGTTTCTTACACTAGACTTTGTCCAACCTGGTCATCGAGGATACCTCGCGGACAACATTATTTCTTCTTCCATAGTGTATTGCCTGCTTACTTCCTGAGTAGCCCTTTGAGCCTGAACATGATCCCTGCAACCTGGTGTTGTGTTATTTGTAGCACGATCCTTAGCCCACAAGTTTTCGAGCGTCATCTCCACTTCCCTCATCGTAGGCCGGTCTTCTCCCTTCAATTTTGTGCACATCACTGCTAATGCGGCTACTTCTTGGACATCACCATTTTCCTCTTCAATGACTTGTGGATCTATTATCTCTACTAATTTTCCTTCTGTGAATAGTAAGCTAAAATGTGAAACAAGGCTATCACCATCATTAGACCTATAGATGAATGGTTTATTCCTAGTAAGCAATTCTATAACCAGGACACCAAAACTGTAGACATCACTCTTGTCAGTCAGACGACCCGTGTAATAGTACGTGGGATCTAGGTAACCAATTGTTCCTTGAATTGCTGTTGTGATCCCAATTTGATCAATTGGGATGTACCTTGAAGCTCCAAAGTCTGATACTTTGGCTGTTAAATTATCATCAAGGAGTATATTGGAGGACTTAATATCTCTATGATATATTGGCATAGAAGCTGCCGAGTGTAAATATGATAGAGCTCTTGCAACTTCAAGCACAATCCTTAATCGATTATCCCATGATAGAGATATTGGTCCTTCAACATGAAGATGATGATAAAGGGTTCCATTCGATATGAACTCATAGACGAGCAATGGAACTTCTGTTTCGAGGCAACATCCCATAAGCTTGACCACATTTCTATGATTGACTTGAGACAAAATTGCAACTTCGTTTATGAAATCATTTATTTCTCTCTGTACTGCAATTTTTGATTTCTTGATGGCAACGACGTTAAGATTTAATATTCCTTTATACACAATACCATGTCCTCCTCCACCAACCTCACGAGTTTTATCAAAATTTCCCGTGGCCTTCTCTATTTCTCTTAATGTAATGATCATCCTTTCACCTATGTCTGTCTTTTTGGAAACCAAGTGCTGCAATAACAACCCATGGTTTTGCTTGAAGTATTTTTGTTTCACTCTTTTCACTCTTTGTAACTGCATTTTGCGTGTTATGAAAGGAGCACCAAGCGCTACAAGTAAAAGAATGAATCCACCACTAACTATCAGAGCTATGTTTGAACCTGCAAAAATATAGGTATGAGTAGTCGATCACAATTCATTTGTATCAATAGTTAACAATATAATTAGGAGTGAACTAAATAGTTAGTGAATGGTCACAATTCATTTGTACTGATAGATGGCAATATTTATAAGTCTATAAATTAAGAAAATATATTGAACGATCTGTCTAATGATACTAATTATGTGCCATAAATATTAATGTTTTCGTATATATATTTGGTCAAAGTTAAAAGTTTTTGACTTCTCATGAAGCGAGAAGGACGCTTATTTTGAGGAATGAGATTTTGGAAACTGTTGGAGGAACCCAACAAGTATATATGCTCCCAACTGTTTTTAGCCACTTGGAAAACTCATTGATTTACTGATTACTTTTTAGGGAACTATTGGAGATGCTCTTAGTTAGTGAAATGTTAAATTAATTAGATGCCCTGTTTTTAGATGCGTGCACTTTGAAAAAGAGAAGTATTGAAACCGTTGTCACATTTTTTCTTGAGTTTATTAGGCGTTTAGAATGAAGCGGCCAAGTGCATGTAATATTCAGTAGAACTAGCTTGATGGAGTGTCATTTCCAGATGGTAAATGTTGTGATTGTGAGGTGTTACAGTACCTGAGAAGGAATTGCTGTTGGTGATGCATCCACCTTTTGTGTAGGGATCCCCATTGGTTCCTTGGGGACATCGGCAATCAAAAGTTCCAGGCACATTTAGGCAGATTCCGTAGCACGAGTATGTTTCTGGGTGCGCGCACTCGTCAACGTCTAGGAAAATATATATACGACGTATTAGTTAGTGCTAGATCAATACATTAATCTTGTGTTGTGGGTCAAATCACTAATTTGTTTACCTTTGCATCCGCTGAGTTTATAGGCGTTGCCCTGGAAGCCAAGAGGGCAGTGGCAGAGAGATACCCTCCTTGTGTGTTGTTGCAGTCGCCAAAACATGGATAGATCTCTGGGAATTGGCATTCGTTGATATCTGAAACAAACAGACGATTTGGAGGAAATAAAAAGAAAAGTCCCGCTATAGAGTTACAATCCTTGCAGCAGTAGCACAACCACCATCAAGCCAACACCTAATGTCCAATTCTTTAAAAGCACTCGCTCAGAATTAAGGGACGAAAACTATCAGTCGTGACTCGTATCAACTGCTGAATTTAGACGTACGTACCATTGCATCCATTGAAGACGTAGGGGTTGCCGTTGTAACCAGGTGAGCAGTGGCACCGGTGGCCGCTGCCAAAAGTAGTGCTGTTCTGGCAGAAGCTGTGGGTGCTGAGGCACTCGGGAGATTTCATGTTGGCTGGACATGTGGTGTTGCTGATGACCCACTCCGCCACAGCTGGAAGCGCCCACGGTGATTGCCTGTCCATCTGATAAGAGCTGAAGCGCTCCGCGTCTGCTATGTACACCGTAGCCTGGTCTCCGCTCCATGAGCCGTTGAACCGGCGAAACTGGAGCAGGTAGAGGGCCAGGCCCGTCGGGATGGTGGCCTGGCCGCAGCCGACGCCGGAGCAGTCGGGGGAAGCCACGTCGTAGAGTTTTTTGGTGAGAGGTGAGCAGAAGGCGGCACAGGTGCTTACGATGTCGTAGTCCAAGGCCATGAGGAGGACCTGGACGTTGCAGCCGATCACCACGAGCTTGTTCCTTTGGTTGGACAGGGCGTAGGGCGCAAGATCGCCTTGGCCGAGGACGGCCCATGTCCCTGTGCTGGTCGAGTAGCAGTTGTTGCTGCTGCTGCTGCTACCGGGGTCGGGGAGGGAGATGTTCTCCTGGTGGAGGCGTGGGACGTTGATGAGCATGGTGGCGTTGGCCAGATCGATGTCGAGCACCTCCGTGCCATAGCCGACCAACAGGGTGCTGTGGTTGATGCAGGTGAGCTTGAAGCCTTGGTCGCGGTAGTAGCCGGGCTCCACGCCGAACGGGTACTGGATGCCGATGCTGCCGCAGCTGGTGGTGCAGTTGCCCCCGCCCGCAGCTGGTGCCGCGGCGGCCGTCGACGGGAGCAAGAGCAACACGGCGTAGACGACGGAGAACATTGTTGTAACGACTCCACGTACTACTTGCTACTTTATATATGTACTACTGGTTGCTAGTACCCTCCTCTCCACTCCATATGTAGTAGACTCCTCAGAGTCAGGGTAACAAGAACGAGTGAACGAGACTGACTGACTGATTTCTGTCTAGATACAGTAGGTTCGAGGAAGGACCGAGCGGTGACTTTTAGACAGTTAGACTACTTTTGTGTGGTGCGAATTAGGCATTCGGGCCAACAATGCGTACGTTGCGGTGCAAAATGGGGGGTTGTTCTTCCGAGCCACTGTTTACTCTTTCCACGCGTACGTGAAGCGTGTACGTCCCGCTGCCTGCCTAACTCCACAGACCCACTGTTTTGTTTTGCTCTCCTTTTTCTTTCTCCCACTAGTGGACAAACCCCCATATTATCCCGGTTCAAATGGGCCTTCGGTCCCGGTTCAACACCCGGGACCAATAACTCGGGACCAATGCTGGTCCCGGTTGGCCCACGAACCGGGACCGAAGAGGGGGGAGGGGTCATTGGTCCCGGTTGATAGGAAGATATGTTGAGGAGTATTGTTACAAGAGCGGGATTTGTCAATCCATATAATGGATAGATACTCGAGGCCCACTCGGTGAGATTCCATCCATAAAGCTGCAGCGTTTGACTAGGTCACGGGGATGAATATCACGGGAACGAGTGAATGAGGATTAGTTCAGAACGAGGTTGAACCAGACATAGGATGTCATTGATCGAATCTCGGAACAATCCAGTATCGCTGACAAAGGGAATGTTATACGGTGTAAGGTCCAATCGGTGTTTGATATCCGAAATGCACGGTCATTATGGGCATCCAGGTCCCGCTGATGATCATTGACTGTAGCCTCATCTCGGTCATGACTGGAGTGTTCTCGGACCGTAGGGTAACACACTTAAGGGCTCGATGAAATCGGAGACCTTTTCGGAACCATCGGAGTAACCAGAGAATAAAGGAAACAACATCGGAGAAGTACCGTGTTGAACCAAACAAATTCGGAGTGAACCGGAAGGTGTTCCGGAGCACCGGGAGATGTAATATTATGTTTTAGTTATTAATTAATTGAATTAATAATTAAAATCATTTTATTTCTAATTAATATGTGCAATGGGCCTTAGTGGAGAAAAAGGCCCATTAGGGGAAATAAAAGGGAAAAAGAAAAAAGAAAAGAGGGGGGAGGCGCCATGTGCCCTAGGGCCCATGAGGGGTGCGCCCCCTCCCCCCCCCTTGGCCGGCCACCCCCCTTAGCAAAGGGACTTTAGTCCCACATTGCTAAGGGAGAGGGGTTGACTCCCTCCCCTCTGCCTATATATAGATGGGCAGGGTGCACATATTTAATACAGAGAAATTCGTGAGAAATTAAATATTACTCCGAATTGAGATCGGTTTTCTCCGGTCTTCTCCCGTCCCTTGTCTCTTTCACGGTGGGCTCCCTAGTGTGAGCCTATAGTGGAATTGAGGCTTCTCTGCTAGAATCGGAGGCGGTCGTGCTGCCGAAGCTCCATCCGGAGGTCTGCTTCCGCCACCTTCGCTGGATCGGAGAACGGAGGTCGTCATCGAGTCTCGTACGTGTGCGAGTACTACGAGGTGCTACACGTGTGGCACTACACCCATCCGGGTGCTCAACACAGCCAGGGGGCTGTGAAACTTGATCGGCTACATCAACCACGTTTGCGGGAATGTTTCCCGCGCAACGGACTACATCCCGAGGTATGTTATTTCCGCACTACTTTCCATTACGGTAATACGGCTAGCTAGATCCTGGGTTATGGGAACGCTAGTTAGAAAAATTTGTGTTTTCTGCTGCGAACCCCAACAGTGGTATCAGAGCTAGGTCTATGCTTAGTATTACTGTACGGATAGAACACATCGGGGATGTGGGCGTTGATTGTATGATTGTTACCCTCCCACGTGTACTTGTTCACATCTGCGGCATTGTTTGATGAAGCGGCCCCCGACTGACCTTACGCGTACGCTTACGCGAGACTGGTTCCACGCTTGACATGCGGCTTGTACCGTATAAAGTGGCTAGGGGGTGTCTGTCTCTCTACTTTAGCGGATGTGGCATTTGCAACGGAGGGCCACTTGCGGGCTGTAATAGAGACAATCGTATGGTTGACGTTGTGGTTGACTCGTAGGTTAAAACCTGTTTAACTATGAAAGCCCTAGCAGCCACGTAAAACTTGCAATATACAACTAGACCGTCTAAACCTTGTATTGCTAAGTGGGGGCTATCGTTCGTTTGTTTGTGATGTAGTGATAGCTTTGCTATGTGTTACTAGTAAGTAGTAATCGTCATCATAAAACAAACTAAAATGGAGACACTGTAGACTTAGTGTTGCCATAGCTCAGACATCTTAAAACTTGCTAGTATAGGATACACGACGGTAGCATGTGATAAGATGATCCCTTAACAAAGCCAAACACAAGTATTCTACCGAAGTGTACACCGCCTGGAAGGTTCTCCCATATGGCTTGATGCTCCGTACATACCGGAGTTGTCCTACATATTAAATGGAGTTCGCATGAGGTTGGGTTCGGCAAGCCTGGCATATGCAGATATGGCCTTGCCGAGCAGCATATAACATGGAGGTTAATTTGGCGAGCCTAGCATATGCAGATATGGCCTCGGAATACTAGAGATCGAAAGATCGAGCATGAGTCACAGTACATATAAGATAATGTGATCGCACAAGTTATTGTCTACCTTTGAAACTGACCCGTCGACCGTGTGATATTCGAGGTCGGGCAGTGAATCTGGATCATGTAATCACTAAAACTTCCTAGGGATGAATTGTTTTAGTGCGAGCTCATTTATAATATGATTATATGAACTCATTGTTGTGAACTAGTCTTAATTGTGTTCCTTGCAATTATGTTTGTAGAAAATGGATAATACCCAGTACCTTGAAATGGTTTCCTTCTTACATGGTGAAAGACTTAAAGAAAATGGGTCAAACTTCATTAGTTGGTACTTGCGCCTTAGAGCCGTGCTCAAGAGAATCAACCTTTCATTCTTAACTAAAAAGCATGTGGGAAACTCTCCAGCAAACGACATGGATGCACAAGCGGCGATTGATTATCAGTATCGTCGAAGGACATATGCCATAGCTAAGGGTATCATAGAAACCAGCATTACGCAACCTTTGCGTGAGGAGTATGCTGATTTGGATACATATGATATGATCGATGAGCTGAAGTCATCAAACTTGTATCAGTTTAGAGTTGCCAGATTTGAGTTAGAAAGTGAGTTTATCTCTACAAAGATGGAAGAAGGCTCTTGCCTGAAGGCACACTTTGTCAAGATGCATGAGATACATCTGAGCCTCGTAGATGATTTTGACTATGAGACCACACATGATTCTGCGATATACACGGTGTTACAATCGCTTCCACCGAGCTATACAGACCATGTCCATGGCTATGTCGGCAGAGGTGAAAGCCTCGAGTTCTCTGACTTCATGGATATACTTCAGTACCTGGAGGTTGAACCCATTGAAGGAGAAGTTGTTGATGCAGAAGGTATATACTTGATATAGTTTATAAATGTTTATTCCCTTATACAACATTTGAAGTAAATGAGTATCTGATACTTATTCTGTTTTATGAAAACAGGACCTGCCGTTGCATGGACGGGAAGAGGTGAAATCGAGGATTGATGGATATCAAGTCAGTTGATGGCCAGCATGGATTCCACCGAGACATCTATCATAGGAGATATTTAGAGTATTAGATAAATCTTATGTAATCATTATAGTATGAACACTTAGTTGTGTGTCTTGCATCTCGCGAGACAAAGTTATTCATGTAATGAGACAAGTCAGTTGTTCCATCTTTATGAATAAAAGTGTGCTTATACTTTGATTACGTCTTGATTTATGATATGATAGAAAGCACTTATAATACTACTATTATTGTCAAGAAATATTCAATGTTTAATGATAAAGTTGTCTCGATTATAACAAGTCAAAGATTTGATTACATGAGGTGACTTCATAACTGATGAATTCATTAAATGCACGATCTATTAATTTGTGAGTTCATTATCGAATGAAAATCATAACTTGATTTCATGAGATGGATTAGATACAGCTAGTTTGAAAGGATAGTTTTCCCAAATGATCTCATATTTTGCACATGTGTGTATATTATACTAGCCAACAAGTTTGCCAAAGGAAGTTTTTATTTTCTTTGCACGAAAAATCCATTTTCCATTTTCCGAGTGACAAAAGTAGGGGTTTTTTGTGAAGGATCTACCAAATATTTGATGTCAACTTGAACCACTTTATTTTTGTAAAATATTAGACCATGTGTTATTTACAATTGACCAAAGTTTCCATGTAATATGGTTTTTTTATACCTCTTCTGAAAAAGACAAATTTCCGCAGATTCAACTGGAACGGGGTCAAATTTGAACTACATGTGCTTGATAGTTTGCTCTTTATTTTTTGAAAAAATCATTTCTAGATACACAAGTAGTCATTTCATCAGGGATCCACCATGACTTTTGTAAGATTCCACCCCTATCTATTACCGGTCATGCCCTCCGTTTTGACCACTTTTTGAAATCGACAAAAATAATTCAAAAAAAATAAAAAAATTGTAAAACATTCGCGTTGCATCCTAATTTATGTCTGGGGGCTTAGATGAGGGGCAACGGTCCCGGTTTTTGCCAAAAACCGGGACCAATGCCTCGCAGTGCGCCACGTGTTGGTCGCCAGAGCATTGGTCCCGGTTGTTGGCAAAAACCGGGACCGTTGCCCCAGTTGAACCGGGACCGTTGCCATATTCAGACGAACCGGGACCGTTGTCCGGCATCGGTCCCGGTTCTGAAACGAACCGGGACCGATGCCTTTTTTGGGCTGGACGAAAGGGGGGTCTCTCCACTAGTGTCCCGTGGCCGTGCTGCACACTCTAGACTTTGTGTCGGTATGCTGAATACAGATTTGAATTATCTGATATCCATATCCTCATCAATGGTGGGAGGCCGGGCAGGCACAATGACTCCACTGAGCTTCTCCGGGCCGGTCGTCGCCCGCCAGGGGTTCATCCCCCATCATTTCTCACTAATCGCAGGAATTAATGGCAGAATCCTTCATCTTCATGGCCCAAAGGAAAATCTCGATTGGATCCACCCAGCGATCGCCAAAAGCTCTGTTCCACTCCGCCATCGTCATCGAGCCCTTCATCTTCTCGCACAGACGCACGGATTTCCGTTCGTCTCTCCCCCCATCCATGCACCTGAAGATCTCCTCTATCGTCACCATCGAAGAACACCGGCGAGAGGCAGTCGATCAGCTCGCAATCGCCACCACAGTTGCTAGATCTGGGAGGAGGTGAGGTCGGGGACGGGTGGGGACTGACTCTCAGTAACTCAAGAGGCCGCCATGTCGCACCTCCGCGCCACACGTCCCCTCGGTCCCGCAGATGAGACGTGTCGGAGTTCTTCGGTATACCCTCCCTCCTAAAATATATAAAGGGTAGTAATGTCTTTTCATAGAACAAATACCCACCCCGTATATTATTTTTCTTGGACGTACATAGACCTATTCCACTCGATCCTATCCCCCACCCCCACGATCTCCGCTTGTGCCGTAGTAGGGAAGGTTCAGATTATCACAAGGAAAGAAAACGTTTTGGCGCCCTTCTTCCTTCTGGAGGCAGAAAGCTTCAAATCCTTTAATGGCGGCAGGTCGAAGTAGGAGCCCTCTGTCTTCGCATGCACCAGGTCCGGCTGCTGGGGCTAGTGCTGGGGTGCTCCACGTACGAGGCCAGTGGGAACATGACCATCAACGAACTACGTGTGAACCCTGGGCAACCAGGACGTGCCCTTTGGCATCATGGCCGTCTGAAGCTTCCAGGTCTTCGTCTCCTTCTGCTTGATGGCGGCCTTCAGTGGCCGTGAGGGGAGGCATCCAGCTACCTAAACCTTGGGCCCAACCTGGTCATGGCGGTGGGGGGCGTGAAAGACGGAAATGGTCGCGCGATTGATGCGCTCACATATGTATGCGTATCCAGTGCGAATGAACGAACGACATATTTTTTTCAAGACAATCATACTCTTCGATACGAAGGGGTAACGGACAATCTCGGCCTTTCTTTTGTTTAGGGGGGGTGTATCGAAGAAGAAGTGGTCGAGGAATCCGACTCGCCATGGGAGCCCGCACCCGCAGGTCTAAGCCACTGCACCCGCATACCGCTCCCTCTCCAACACAAACCTCGTCCATATATCGCTATACCGGAACACGGCACGCCAGGTGCTGAGGAAACCGTAGCAGATCGTCGACGAGGTGCTCCTCCCCGTCGACGAGATCGACCCAATCTATCAGAATCCCATGCGAAGAGAGCAGCTCCAGCTTCCCCGTCTCATCCGAAGCAGCCCATGTTGGATATATGCTCTAGAGGCAAATAATATATGATTATTCCAATATATCTAATCAAGTTCATAACCAGTTTCATACCGTGCTAGAACTGTATCAGTGAAACAATGATGCATGTGTGGTATAGAAACCCCCAGAGTTCCTAGTTAGCCTCTACATCGATAACTAGTTCATGGTCAACATGATGATCGTGGTTTCGCGATCATGAACAATTAAGTCTCTTGACTATGAGGTCACCTCACTGGTTAAGTGACGTGATGAACATTACCCAAAGTAAGCATTACAACATGATCAAATCTTATGAAGGTTCAGTGTTGTAATTACAGAACGTGGTAGACCGTTCCTTTGAACGTGAGTACGTGCATAATTGCTATCTTCTCGGATGCTTTGACTTACATCCCACCACCTGACTGAAATATGCGGGTCATAACGGTTGTATCTTGGGTATTCCGTGGAGATATGTTGAGGAGTATTGTTACAAGAGCGGGATTTGTCAATCCATATAGTGGATAGATACTCGGGGCCCACTCGATGAGATTCCATCCATAAAGCTGCAGCGTGTGACTAAGTCACGGGGATGAATATCACGGGAACGAGTGAATGAGGATTAGTTCAGAACGAGGTTGAACCAGACATAGGATATCATTGATCGAATCTCGGAACAATCCAGTATCGCTGACAAATGGAATGCTATACGGCGTAAGGTCCAATTGGTGTTTGATATCCGGAATGCACAGGGGTCATTATGGGCATCCAGGTCCCGCTGATGATCATTGACCGTAGCCTCATCTCGGTCATGACTGGAGTGTTCTCGAACCGTAGGGTAACACACTTAAGGGCTCGATGAAATCGGAGACCTTTTCGGAACCATCGGAGTAACCAGAGAATAAAGGAAACAACATCGGAGAAGTACCGTGTTGAACCAAACAAATTCGGAGTGAACCGGAAGGTGTTCCGGAGCACCGGGAGATGGAATATTATGTTTTAGTTATTAATTAATTGAATTAATAATTAAAATCATTTTATTTCTAATTAATATGTGCAATGGGCCTTAGTGGAGAAAAAGGCCCATTAGGGGAAATAAAAGGGAAAAAGAAAAAAGAAAAGAGGGGGGAGGCGCCATGTGCCCTAGGGCCCATGAGGGGTGCGCCCCCTCCCCCCCCCCTTGGCCGGCCACCCCCCTTAGCAAAGGGACTTTAGTCCCACATTGCTAAGGGAGAGGGGTTGACTCCCTCCCCTCTGCCTATATATAGATGGGCAGGGTGCACATATTTAATACAGAGAAATTCGTGAGAAATTAAATATTACTCCGAATTGAGATCGGTTTTCTCCGGTCTTCTCCCGTCCCTTGTCTCTTTCACGGTGGGCTCCCTAGTGTGAGCCTATAGTGGAATTGAGGCTTCTCTGCTAGAATCGGAGGCGGTCGTGCTGCCGAAGCTCCATCCGGAGGTCTGCTTCCGCCACCTTCGCTGGATCGGAGAACGGAGGTCGTCATCGAGTCTCGTACGTGTGCGAGTACTACGAGGTGCTACACGTGTGGCACTACACCCATCCGGGTGCTCAACACAGCCAGGGGGCTGTGAAACTTGATCGGCTACATCAACCACGTTTGCGGGAATGTTTCCCGCGCAACGGACTACATCCCGAGGTATGTTATTTCCGCACTACTTTCCATTACGGTAATACGGCTAGCTAGATCCTGGGTTATGGGAACGCTAGTTAGAAAAATTTGTGTTTTCTGCTGCGAACCCCAACAGTGGTATCAGAGCTAGGTCTATGCTTAGTATTACTGTACGGATAGAACACATCGGGGATGTGGGCGTTGATTGTATGATTGTTACCCTCCCACGTGTACTTGTTCACATCTGCGGCATTGTTTGATGAAGCGGCCCCCGACTGACCTTACGCGTACGCTTACGCGAGACTGGTTCCACGCTTGACATGCGGCTTGTACCGTATAAAGTGGCTAGGGGGTGTCTGTCTCTCTACTTTAGCGGATGTGGCATTTGCAACGGAGGGCCACTTGCGGGCTGTAATAGAGACAATCGTATGGTTGACGTTGTGGTTGACTCGTAGGTTAAAACCTGTTTAACTATGAAAGCCCTAGCAGCCACGTAAAACTTGCAATATACAACTAGACCGTCTAAACCTTGTATTGCTAAGTGGGGGCTATCGTTCGTTTGTTTGTGATGTAGTGATAGCTTTGCTATGTGTTACTAGTAAGTAGTAATCGTCATCATAAAACAAACTAAAATGGAGACACTGTAGACTTAGTGTTGCCATAGCTCAGACATCTTAAAACTTGCTAGTATAGGATACACGACGGTAGCATGTGATAAGATGATCCCTTAACAAAGCCAAACACAAGTATTCTACCGAAGTGTACACCGCCTGGAAGGTTCTCCCATATGGCTTGATGCTCCGTACATACCGGAGTTGTCCTACATATTAAATGGAGTTCGCATGAGGTTGGGTTCGGCAAGCCTGGCATATGCAGATATGGCCTTGCCGAGCAGCATATAACATGGAGGTTAATTTGGCGAGCCTAGCATATGCAGATATGGCCTCGGAATACTAGAGATCGAAAGATCGAGCATGAGTCACAGTACATATAAGATAATGTGATCGCACAAGTTATTGTCTACCTTTGAAACTGACCCGTCGACCGTGTGATATTCGAGGTCGGGCAGTGAATCTGGATCATGTAATCACTAAAACTTCCTAGGGATGAATTGTTTTAGTGCGAGCTCATTTATAATATGATTATATGAACTCATTGTTGTGAACTAGTCTTAATTGTGTTCCTTGCAATTATGTTTGTAGAAAATGGATAATACCCAGTACCTTGAAATGGTTTCCTTCTTACATGGTGAAAGACTTAAAGAAAATGGGTCAAACTTCATTAGTTGGTACTTGCGCCTTAGAGCCGTGCTCAAGAGAATCAACCTTTCATTCTTAACTAAAAAGCATGTGGGAAACTCTCCAGCAAACGACATGGATGCACAAGCGGCGATTGATTATCAGTATCGTCGAAGGACATATGCCATAGCTAAGGGTATCATAGAAACCAGCATTACGCAACCTTTGCGTGAGGAGTATGCTGATTTGGATACATATGATATGATCGATGAGCTGAAGTCATCAAACTTGTATCAGTTTAGAGTTGCCAGATTTGAGTTAGAAAGTGAGTTTATCTCTACAAAGATGGAAGAAGGCTCTTGCCTGAAGGCACACTTTGTCAAGATGCATGAGATACATCTGAGCCTCGTAGATGATTTTGACTATGAGACCACACATGATTCTGCGATATACACGGTGTTACAATCGCTTCCACCGAGCTATACATACCATGTCCATGGCTATGTCGGCAGAGGTGAAAGCCTCGAGTTCTCTGACTTCATGGATATACTTCAGTACCTGGAGGTTGAACCCATTGAAGGAGAAGTTGTTGATGCAGAAGGTATATACTTGATATAGTTTATAAATGTTTATTCCCTTATACAACATTTGAAGTAAATGAGTATCTGATACTTATTCTGTTTTATGAAAACAGGACCTGCCGTTGCATGGACGGGAAGAGGTGAAATCGAGGATTGATGGATATCAAGTCAGTTGATGGCCAGCATGGATTCCACCGAGACATCTATCATAGGAGATATTTAGAGTATTAGATAAATCTTATGTAATCATTATAGTATGAACACTTAGTTGTGTGTCTTGCATCTCGCGAGACAAAGTTATTCATGTAATGAGACAAGTCAGTTGTTCCATCTTTATGAATAAAAGTGTGCTTATACTTTGATTACGTCTTGATTTATGATATGATAGAAAGCACTTATAATACTACTATTATTGTCAAGAAATATTCAATGTTTAATGATAAAGTTGTCTCGATTATAACAAGTCAAAGATTTGATTACATGAGGTGACTTCATAACTGATGAATTCATTAAATGCACGATCTATTAATTTGTGAGTTCATTATCGAATGAAAATCATAACTTGATTTCATGAGATGGATTAGATACACGATCTATGAACCTCTGCAATAAATATAATCTTGACAAGGTTCTAGCAAGTAGAACTTGTGCCAATCATTATACATAAATGATGTACTAAATGGGCACGTGAGTTATCATTAAGACTTCATATGATTAATTGAAAGTTGTATTCAATTGAGATCATAAAACTGAGATTCAGGAATCACAGTGAGGAGTGAGAATACAAGGATACATATCACTACGCTACGATCCGAAGTGATAAGTATTGATATTGACATAATGGGAGACTTGTGGAAGTTGTACCACAAACTACGATGGAAGTTGAAAGTGCTAGACTACTTAAACCATTCGTAGTCATACTAAATCGTAGTATGGTCTAAACGTTCTTTCCCCTAGCACTATAGTTATTATCGAATAAGGTTGTTTAATTCATTAATTTAAAACACCCACTTCATGAATAGGAAACCATCCTGAATCTAACGAGACATGATAGCTCCATAACTGATGGTGTTATAAGGTTTCTTAAAAGAAAGAATTTCTTTGTAATAAAACTACAAGCAATTGAAATTACATATTCTCCCCGAATAGCAAAATGTGTGTTGCTTGATTGGTAATGCGAGAAGAAGTCTCTCGACACGGATCCAATGGGAGATAATGGAAACTTTGACCAGGGTATTGGACCTTGCCTTCAGAATATCAGAGTATTGCAACGGAAGCGTGTTCCGCTGTAATGGCGCTATATAAGGAAGGATATGCCAAAGATGATTGATCTTGGTATATGAGTTGAAGTCATTGTTGAATTTAGAAGGTTATCATGAATACGTTCTGTACAGAACAATAATCATGAGTCTTCTTAATAAAACAATAGGGAATAACATTGCTTGAAGACACAAAGGAATGATGGTAGCCTAGAACACGAGGAGAAATTAAATAATATTGAGTTACATATAGGATGACTCACGTCCCGTGAAATAAATCGGTTATTTCATATTCTCGACAAACTGGAGAGTTATTGAGAATAATGTAATGGGCATAAGGCATTATTTGGTTATGACCAAAGTTCAATGGTGATTGACTACGGAAACGTAGGAATGCTTTAATCAATAAAATATTTCATTTACACTACGATGGACCATGGCCTGAAATTTCATCTCAGTCAAATTTGGGATTTGAAAGAGAATTGCAATGGGCATGACGAAGGTTACTTCGTTAAAAGGATGGAATATAGTACCTCAAGACAGGAACCCTCAACCTTGATTTGATCAAGTGATTTTGTGATGACCAAAATATTGAGTGGGCCTGCAGTTTCATGAAACTGAGTGGGAGCTTTGAAGACTTCCCGGAAACTTGGAATGCAGAGGGCATTTTCTGAGTGGTAGCTTTGGAAGCTTTGTCATTATGTGAGACATAGTGAAACAATAAAATGACTTGATGAAAGCTGAAATATATGAGTATATGATGGATATATTTGAGTGGGAGCATGATCATTATCTCAAACATATATGCATTGATATGTCTAAAGAATGATCTCATATGTATATATATGGATATGCATTGATTGTGTATATAGAGAACCGTCTTATATACATATGTGCATTATGATATATATAGAGCATAAGGCAAATAAAATACAAGATTGCAAGAATCTTCTTTTATGTGAAATACCAACACATTACACGTTGAAATCTATATGAGTAGATTAAGATACGGATAATGAAACGAAGTGAAGGTTGGAATAATCTTCTAGACAAGAAACAGGTTCTTGTGGTTAGAAATTATATAATGGATGAAATCCAAATATCACAAGCAATGTCTTGATGGAAGAATAGAGATGCACCATGTACTTGACATGTGATCTTATATGTTCTTGACATATGATTCTACCATATAACATGTTAATCCAACAACAGAATGAATCAAAAGTTCTTGGAAGAAGAACAGATTCCGATGTGTTTTAGGAGTAAAACACAGAATCTGAATAAAGTCCATGCATTCAGTATATGAGGAATACTGAGAACTAATCTCTAAAATATAGAAAGGATAATAGACTTGAATGTAATGCAAGATTGCAATTGCAAGCCATATTATGGGTCTATATGGAATTAGAGACATCACCAAAGACATGAAAGAAATGTGAGCAAAATTCACGGCACTACAAACATAATACTACTTAAGAAAGTAGACGTATGGATAAAAGTTTAGCGTTAGAAGTTTTGGTCTTCTGGTTGAGTGTATTTCCCAGTATATATGACTAAGGATGAGTCTTCTAAAGAGTGAACCAAGAGATCATTGGAGGATACTGTGAAATAATAGTCTCACTCTCCCGCGAAATTTATATCCAACCATTATATGATAATGAGTGGTATGTCAAAAGAGTTTTGACCTGTACCAGTTGCAAAGGAAACATACGAATCTGAATTGGTGCAGTTCGTTGACGAACCCTCTTCCATGAGCATGCATGATCAATGAACACTTATGTGATAAGATGATTATGATCGGAAAAATGCGGCTAGATTATTAGTACTCTAGTGCAAGTGGGAGACTGTTGGATATATGCTCTAAAGGCAAATAATATATGATTATTCCAATATATCTAATCAAGTTCATAACCAGTTTCATACCGTGCTAGAACTGTATCATTGAAACAATGATGCATGTGTGGTATAGAAACCCCCAGAGTTCCTAGTTAGCATCTACATCGATAACTAGTTCATGGTCAACATGATGATCGTGGTTTCGCGATCATGGACAATTAAGTCTCTTGACTATGAGGTCACCTCACTGGTTAAGTGACGTGATGAACATTACCCAAAGTAAGCATTACAGCATGATCAAATCTTATGAAGGTTTAGTGTTGTAATTACAGAACGTGGTAGACCGTTCCTTTGACCGTGAGTATGTGCATAATTGCTATCTTCTCGGATGCTTTGACTTACATTCCACCACCTGACTGAAATATGCGGGTCATAACGGTTGTATCTTGGGTATTCCGTGGAGATATGTTGAGGAGTATTGTTACAAGAGCGGGATTTGTCAATCCATATAATGGATAGATACTCGAGGCCCACTCGGTGAGATTCCATCCATAAAGCTGCAGCGTTTGACTAGGTCACGGGGATGAATATCACGGGAACGAGTGAATGAGGATTAGTTCAGAACGAGGTTGAACCAGACATAGGATGTCATTGATCGAATCTCGGAACAATCCAGTATCGCTGACAAAGGGAATGTTATACGGTGTAAGGTCCAATCGGTGTTTGATATCCGAAATGCACGGTCATTATGGGCATCCAGGTCCCGCTGATGATCATTGACTGTAGCCTCATCTCGGTAATGACTGGAGTGTTCTCGGACCGTAGGGTAACACACTTAAGGGCTCGATGAAATCGGAGACCTTTTCGGAACCATCGGAGTAACCAGAGAATAAAGGAAACAACATCGGAGAAGTACCGTGTTGAACCAAACAAATTCGGAGTGAACCGGAAGGTGTTCCGGAGCACCGGGAGATGGAATATTATGTTTTAGTTATTAATTAATTGAATTAATAATTAAAATCATTTTATTTCTAATTAATATGTGCAATGGGCCTTAGTGGAGAAAAAGGCCCATTAGGGGAAATAAAAGGGAAAAAGAAAAAAGAAAAGAGGGGGGAGGCGCCATGTGCCCTAGGGCCCATGAGGGGTGCGCCCCCTCCCCCCCCCCTTGGCCGGCCACCCCCCTTAGCAAAGGGACTTTAGTCCCACATTGCTAAGGGAGAGGGGTTGACTCCCTCCCCTCTGCCTATATATAGATGGGCAGGGTGCACATATTTAATACAGAGAAATTCGTGAGAAATTAAATATTACTCCGAATTGAGATCGGTTTTCTCCGGTCTTCTCCCGTCCCTTGTCTCTTTCACGGTGGGCTCCCTAGTGTGAGCCTATAGTGGAATTGAGGCTTCTCTGCTAGAATCGGAGGCGGTCGTGCTGCCGAAGCTCCATCCGGAGGTCTGCTTCCGCCACCTTTGCTGGATCGGAGAACGGAGGTCGTCATCGAGTCTCGTACGTGTGCGAGTACTACGAGGTGCTACACGTGTGGCACTACACCCATCCGGGTGCTCAACACAGCCAGGGGGCTGTGAAACTTGATCGGCTACATCAACCACGTTTGCGGGAATGTTTCCCGCGCAACGGACTACATCCCGAGGTATGTTATTTCCGCACTACTTTCCATTACGGTAATACGGCTAGCTAGATCCTGGGTTATGGGAACGCTAGTTAGAAAAATTTGTGTTTTCTGCTGCGAACCCCAACAGTGGTATCAGAGCTAGGTCTATGCTTAGTATTACTGTACGGATAGAACACATCGGGGATGTGGGCGTTGATTGTATGATTGTTACCCTCCCACGTGTACTTGTTCACATCTGCGGCATTGTTTGATGAAGCGGCCCCCGACTGACCTTACGCGTACGCTTACGCGAGACTGGTTCCACGCTTGACATGCGGCTTGTACCGTATAAAGTGGCTAGGGGGTGTCTGTCTCTCTACTTTAGCGGATGTGGCATTTGCAACGGAGGGCCACTTGCGGGCTGTAATAGAGACAATCGTATGGTTGACGTTGTGGTTGACTCGTAGGTTAAAACCTGTTTAACTATGAAAGCCCTAGCAGCCACGTAAAACTTGCAATATACAACTAGACCGTCTAAACCTTGTATTGCTAAGTGGGGGCTATCGTTCGTTTGTTTGTGATGTAGTGATAGCTTTGCTATGTGTTACTAGTAAGTAGTAATCGTCATCATAAAACAAACTAAAATGGAGACACTGTAGACTTAGTGTTGCCATAGCTCAGACATCTTAAAACTTGCTAGTATAGGATACACGACGGTAGCATGTGATAAGATGATCCCTTAACAAAGCCAAACACAAGTATTCTACCGAAGTGTACACCGCCTGGAAGGTTCTCCCATATGGCTTGATGCTCCGTACATACCGGAGTTGTCCTACATATTAAATGGAGTTCGCATGAGGTTGGGTTCGGCAAGCCTGGCATATGCAGATATGGCCTTGCCGAGCAGCATATAACATGGAGGTTAATTTGGCGAGCCTAGCATATGCAGATATGGCCTCGGAATACTAGAGATCGAAAGATCGAGCATGAGTCACAGTACATATAAGATAATGTGATCGCACAAGTTATTGTCTACCTTTGAAACTGACCCGTCGACCGTGTGATATTCGAGGTCGGGCAGTGAATCTGGATCATGTAATCACTAAAACTTCCTAGGGATGAATTGTTTTAGTGCGAGCTCATTTATAATATGATTATATGAACTCATTGTTGTGAACTAGTCTTAATTGTGTTCCTTGCAATTATGTTTGTAGAAAATGGATAATACCCAGTACCTTGAAATGGTTTCCTTCTTACATGGTGAAAGACTTAAAGAAAATGGGTCAAACTTCATTAGTTGGTACTTGTGCCTTAGAGCCGTGCTCAAGAGAATCAACCTTTCATTCTTAACTAAAAAGCATGTGGGAAACTCTCCAGCAAACGACATGGATGCACAAGCGGCGATTGATTATCAGTATCGTCGAAGGACATATGCCATAGCTAAGGGTATCATAGAAACCAGCATTACGCAACCTTTGCGTGAGGAGTATGCTGATTTGGATACATATGATATGATCGATGAGCTGAAGTCATCAAACTTGTATCAGTTTAGAGTTGCCAGATTTGAGTTAGAAAGTGAGTTTATCTCTACAAAGATGGAAGAAGGCTCTTGCCTGAAGGCACACTTTGTCAAGATGCATGAGATACATCTGAGCCTCGTAGATGATTTTGACTATGAGACCACACATGATTCTGCGATATACACGGTGTTACAATCGCTTCCACCGAGCTATACAGACCATGTCCATGGCTATGTCGGCAGAGGTGAAAGCCTCGAGTTCTCTGACTTCATGGATATACTTCAGTACCTGGAGGTTGAACCCATTGAAGGAGAAGTTGTTGATGCAGAAGGTATATACTTGATATAGTTTATAAATGTTTATTCCCTTATACAACATTTGAAGTAAATGAGTATCTGATACTTATTCTGTTTTATGAAAACAGGACCTGCCGTTGCATGGACGGGAAGAGGTGAAATCGAGGATTGATGGATATCAAGTCAGTTGATGGCCAGCATGGATTCCACCGAGACATCTATCATAGGAGATATTTAGAGTATTAGATAAATCTTATGTAATCATTATAGTATGAACACTTAGTTGTGTGTCTTGCATCTCGCGAGACAAAGTTATTCATGTAATGAGACAAGTCAGTTGTTCCATCTTTATGAATAAAAGTGTGCTTATACTTTGATTACGTCTTGATTTATGATATGATAGAAAGCACTTATAATACTACTATTATTGTCAAGAAATATTCAATGTTTAATGATAAAGTTGTCTCGATTATAACAAGTCAAAGATTTGATTACATGAGGTGACTTCATAACTGATGAATTCATTAAATGCACGATCTATTAATTTGTGAGTTCATTATCGAATGAAAATCATAACTTGATTTCATGAGATGGATTAGATACAGCTAGTTTGAAAGGATAGTTTTCCCAAATGATCTCATATTTTGCACATGTGTGTATATTATACTAGCCAACAAGTTTGCCAAAGGAAGTTTTTATTTTCTTTGCACGAAAAATCCATTTTCCATTTTCCGAGTGACAAAAGTAGGGGTTTTTTGTGAAGGATCTACCAAATATTTGATGTCAACTTGAACCACTTTATTTTTGTAAAATATTAGACCATGTGTTATTTACAATTGACCAAAGTTTCCATGTAATATGGTTTTTTTATACCTCTTCTGAAAAAGACAAATTTCCGCAGATTCAACTGGAACGGGGTCAAATTTGAACTACATGTGCTTGATAGTTTGCTCTTTATTTTTTGAAAAAATCATTTCTAGATACACAAGTAGTCATTTCATCAGGGATCCACCATGACTTTTGTAAGATTCCACCCCTATCTATTACCGGTCATGCCCTCCGTTTTGACCACTTTTTGAAATCGACAAAAATAATTCAAAAAAAATAAAAAAATTGTAAAACATTCGCGTTGCATCCTAATTTATGTCTGGGGGCTTAGATGAGGGGCAACGGTCCCGGTTTTTGCCAAAAACCGGGACCAATGCCTCGCAGTGCGCCACGTGTTGGTCGCCAGAGCATTGGTCCCGGTTGTTGGCAAAAACCGGGACCGTTGCCCCAGTTGAACCGGGACCGTTGCCATATTCAGACGAACCGGGACCGTTGTCCGGCATCGGTCCCGGTTCTGAAACGAACCGGGACCGATGCCTTTTTTGGGCTGGACGAAAGGGGGGTCTCTCCACTAGTGTCCCGTGGCCGTGCTGCACACTCTAGACTTTGTGTCGGTATGCTGAATACAGATTTGAATTATCTGATATCCATATCCTCATCAATGGTGGGAGGCCGGGCAGGCACAATGACTCCACTGAGCTTCTCCGGGCCGGTCGTCGCCCGCCAGGGGTTCATCCCCCATCATTTCTCACTAATCGCAGGAATTAATGGCAGAATCCTTCATCTTCATGGCCCAAAGGAAAATCTCGATTGGATCCACCCAGCGATCGCCAAAAGCTCTGTTCCACTCCGCCATCGTCATCGAGCCCTTCATCTTCTCGCACAGACGCACGGATTTCCGTTCGTCTCTCCCCCCATCCATGCACCTGAAGATCTCCTCTATCGTCACCATCGAAGAACACCGGCGAGAGGCAGTCGATCAGCTCGCAATCGCCACCACAGTTGCTAGATCTGGGAGGAGGTGAGGTCGGGGACGGGTGGGGACTGACTCTCAGTAACTCAAGAGGCCGCCATGTCGCACCTCCGCGCCACACGTCCCCTCGGTCCCGCAGATGAGACGTGTCGGAGTTCTTCGGTATACCCTCCCTCCTAAAATATATAAAGGGTAGTAATGTCTTTTCATAGAACAAATACCCACCCCGTATATTATTTTTCTTGGACGTACATAGACCTATTCCACTCGATCCTATCCCCCACCCCCACGATCTCCGCTTGTGCCGTAGTAGGGAAGGTTCAGATTATCACAAGGAAAGAAAACGTTTTGGCGCCCTTCTTCCTTCTGGAGGCAGAAAGCTTCAAATCCTTTAATGGCGGCAGGTCGAAGTAGGAGCCCTCTGTCTTCGCATGCACCAGGTCCGGCTGCTGGGGCTAGTGCTGGGGTGCTCCACGTACGAGGCCAGTGGGAACATGACCATCAACGAACTACGTGTGAACCCTGGGCAACCAGGACGTGCCCTTTGGCATCATGGCCGTCTGAAGCTTCCAGGTCTTCGTCTCCTTCTGCTTGATGGCGGCCTTCAGTGGCCGTGAGGGGAGGCATCCAGCTACCTAAACCTTGGGCCCAACCTGGTCATGGCGGTGGGGGGCGTGAAAGACGGAAATGGTCGCGCGATTGATGCGCTCACATATGTATGCGTATCCAGTGCGAATGAACGAACGACATATTTTTTTCAAGACAATCATACTCTTCGATACGAAGGGGTAACGGACAATCTCGGCCTTTCTTTTGTTTAGGGGGGGTGTATCGAAGAAGAAGTGGTCGAGGAATCCGACTCGCCATGGGAGCCCGCACCCGCAGGTCTAAGCCACTGCACCCGCATACCGCTCCCTCTCCAACACAAACCTCGTCCATATATCGCTATACCGGAACACGGCACGCCAGGTGCTGAGGAAACCGTAGCAGATCGTCGACGAGGTGCTCCTCCCCGTCGACGAGATCGACCCAATCTATCAGAATCCCATGCGAAGAGAGCAGCTCCAGCTTCCCCGTCTCATCCGAAGCAGCCCATGTTGGATATATGCTCTAGAGGCAAATAATATATGATTATTCCAATATATCTAATCAAGTTCATAACCAGTTTCATACCGTGCTAGAACTGTATCAGTGAAACAATGATGCATGTGTGGTATAGAAACCCCCAGAGTTCCTAGTTAGCCTCTACATCGATAACTAGTTCATGGTCAACATGATGATCGTGGTTTCGCGATCATGAACAATTAAGTCTCTTGACTATGAGGTCACCTCACTGGTTAAGTGACGTGATGAACATTACCCAAAGTAAGCATTACAACATGATCAAATCTTATGAAGGTTCAGTGTTGTAATTATAGAACGTGGTAGACCGTTCCTTTGAACGTGAGTACGTGCATAATTGCTATCTTCTCGGATGCTTTGACTTACATCCCACCACCTGACTGAAATATGCGGGTCATAACGGTTGTATCTTGGGTATTCCGTGGAGATATGTTGAGGAGTATTGTTACAAGAGCGGGATTTGTCAATCCATATAGTGGATAGATACTCGGGGCCCACTCGGTGAGATTCCATCCATAAAGCTGCAGCGTGTGACTAAGTCACGGGGATGAATATCACGGGAACGAGTGAATGAGGATTAGTTCAGAACGAGGTTGAACCAGACATAGGATATCATTGATCGACTCTCGGAACAATCCAGTATCGCTGACAAATGGAATGCTATACGGCGTAAGGTCCAATTGGTGTTTGATATCCGGAATGCACAGGGGTCATTATGGGCATCCAGGTCCCGCTGATGATCATTGACCGTAGCCTCATCTCGGTCATGACTGGAGTGTTCTCGAACCGTAGGGTAACACACTTAAGGGCTCGATGAAATCGGAGACCTTTTCGGAACCATCGGAGTAACCAGAGAATAAAGGAAAAACATCGGAGAAGTACCGTGTTGAACCAAACAAATTCGGAGTGAACCGGAAGGTGTTCCGGAGCACCGGGAGATGGAATATTATGTTTTCGTTATTAATTAATTGAATTAATAATTAACATCATTTTATTTCTAATTAATATGTGCAATGGGCCTTAGTGGAGAAAAAGGTCCATTAGGGGAAATAAAAGGGAAAAAGAAAAAAGAAAAGAGGGGGGAGGCGCCATGGGCCCTAGGGCACATGAGGGGTACGCCCCCTCCCCCCCTTGGCCGGCCACCCTCCTTAGCAAAGGGACTTTAGTCCCACATTGCTAAGGGAGAGGGTTTGACTCCCTCCCCTCTGCCTATATATAGATGGACAGGGTGCACATATTTAATACAGAGAAATTCGTGAGAAATTAAATATTACTCCGAATTGAGATCGGTTTTCTCCGGTCTTCTCCCGTCCCTTGTCTCTTTCATGGTGGGCTCCCTAGTGTGAGCCTATAGTGGAATTGAGGCTTCTCTGCTAGAATCGGAGGCCGTCGTGCTGCCGAAGCTCCATCCGGAGGTCTGCTTCCGCCACCTTCGCTGGATCGGAGAACGGAGGTCGTCATCGAGTCTCGTACGTGTGCGAGTACTATGAGGTGCTACACGTGTGGCACTACACCCATCCGGTTGCTCAACACAGCCAGGGGGCTGTGAAACTTGATCGGCTACATCAACCACGTTTGCGGGAACGTTTCCCGCGCAACGGACTACACCCGAGGTATGTTATTTCCGCACTACTTTCCGTTACGGTAATACGGATAGCTAGATCTTGAGTTATGGGGATGCTAGTTAGAAAAATTTGTGTTTTCTGCTGCGAACCCCAACAGCCCCGGGGCAAACCTAGCGAGCTCCTCCCTCTCTAGTCTCTACCGCAAAGAGGACCGGGGAGTATGTGAATCCCCGAAGCGTATCACCCTCTCTGCCTCCCCCCATGCCGGCGGGGTTCTCGTCGTTGCCCAGGTCACCGCCAATCACTCCATGCATCCGACGGATCGCCCCTCTGTTAAAATATATGTGTCCGATATTAGGTGTAACAGTTGTGCTACAGTTGGACTTGTAATAAGCGGTGGGCTAGGTGTTTGAGTCGGACATGAGAAACCCGGGTCTATTATATAAAGGCACCGCAGGGTAGAAAAATAGACTAGACACAAGTTGATAGGCTAGACAGAGATCACGAGAGGGACGGTCCGGCGCCCGTGGCAGGGGCGGCCGGACTTACCATGGCAGGTGGTCGGAGTGCTGTCGGATAACCGTGGAGGACTTGTCGTTGATTGTATCATGTGATTTGGTACATGGGGAGCAGCACCCGTAGTCATGCTTATCCGTGTGTGTGATGGTTTGCTGGCCCATGAGGGGCTGCGGCCTGGCGCGATTAATGGCCGCAAGACCAAGGCAGGCCCAACTAGAAGCAACGCAGCAAGGTTTACGAACGATAGTGGCTTGTTCCGGTGGTGCCGTGGTGGCACGGGAGCAAGCGGAGGTTGAGGCTGCATTATGTGTAACTAGTACATATGCCCGTGGGTTGTAACGGGCGGGAAAATCGCAAAACCAACTTCTATACGCCCCATATATCATATTCTGACAAAAATTGAAAATAAAGTTTTCATTATTTATAACATATTCATGCATTGCAACGGAAGATAAAATTTGCGTCTTCATAAGAGTTGTATGATAGCTCTATAAGGTGTGTCATCCCACAGAACAAAATGCATATATGAACTGCACATTAATCATGGAACAAGCAAAAGTTTTTCTTTCATAATCTTGAAATCAACTGCACAATTGACGTCCTTTATTTTTCTTTTTCTTGCCAATGCATTGCAAAGGAAGAGAAAATTGATGGCACGTTAATCATAAAACAACCATAAACATTTTTTCAGTAATATTAAATGAATTACATGATTAATGTGCTTTTTTCTTAAAAAATTATACCTATGCGTTGCAATGAAAGATAAATTTATGTGTCTATCAAAACGGTACTATAGCTGTGTAGGGTGTCATCTAATAGAACAAAATGCATATGAACTGCATATCAGTTGTGGAACAAACAGAAACCCTTGTTATTTTATTTATAACTTTAAAAAGGCAGCGGTAGGTGTTGGCCCACCGGCCAACAACTGGGCATGATCACATGATACCTTCTCCTATGTGAAGTTGTCTTTCTTTTTTACGTGGATTCGGAAAAAGCAAATGCATACCGTACATCCATGCGCAAAAAGAGACGACTTGCCTTGATGCATCGCTCGAGCATCGTCCGTCGCCACTGGTGCCGCCCTCACCATCGTCGTCTCCCATGTTTCCTCTTGGTTGCCGCCCTGCTGCCAGTCATCTCTTTATCACGTGGACTCGCGAAAGCAAGCGCATGCCGTACAACCATGGAGAAAAAAAATCCACTGGCCTCGAAGCACGTGGATTGGGGAAAAGCAAGCAACCATGGTCAAAAACAGTCGACCGTCCTTGAAGCATCGCCTCTCACCACCGGTTGACGCCCTCACCGTCGGTTGGCGTCCTCGCCGTCATCGTCTTCCGCCCTACCGTCAGTCATCTCTTTATCACGTCGAGTTGCGAAAGCAAGCGCATGACGCAGATCCATGGAAAAAAGAGACGAGTGGCCTCGAAGCACTCGAGCATCACCCCTCACCACCGGTTGCCACCCTCACCACCGGTCGCCGTCCTCGCCATCTTCGTCTCTCGCCCTACCGCCCGTTCTCTCTTTATCACGTCGACTAGCGAAAGCAAGCACATGACATACATCCATGAAAAAAAGACGAGTGGCCTCGAAGCACTCGAGCATCGCCCCCTCACCACTGGTTGTCGCCCTCATCGTCTTCCATGTTTATTTTTGGCAGTGTGCGCCTGTGATCGCAGCTCCGGTGTGCAACGATCGTAGCTTTGGCGAGGCGGTACCATGGGCAAAAAGAGACGACCGACCTCGAAGCATCGCCCCTCGCCACCAGTTGCCGCCCTTGCCATCATTATTTCCCGCCCTACCACCGGGACGAGTGGCCTCGAAGCACTCGAGCATCGCCCGGTTGCCACCCTCACTGCCGTTTACCGTCGTTGTCTCCCACGTTCTTGTTGGCAGCGTGCTCCGGTTTGCAATTAGCTTTGGCGAGGCGAGGCAGAGCACCGTTGCGTGCTTCTTCGAAAGACTCATAGTTTTCCGCATCGCCGTATTTTGCTTGCACAACTCGTTTCCTTGTTATCCGCGGTCATGAGAAACTCTCCTCCTTATCTCTTATTAGCACACGGAGTTTATTGTTTGTCCAAGCTATACTCACAAGCATCTATCTCTCTTATTAGCACATGTAGCCTTTGGCTTATACACGTCTTTGGGCAGCTTGTTGCTTATCCAGCTACTTACTGTCGTATATAAATTGGTGATACTTCACTTAGATTGGTGGGGTGGGATTAATTAACTGCTAAACGAACCTAATTTTTGTGCATAGGTACCGTGAGTTCTCTCTTTAACGACCAGAGAGCGGATAGGTTATCTTATATAGAAAGTCGGATCCAAAATAAATGAGTACGATGAACGTGGCCCAAGCAGCAAAAAGCCTACGAGCTTGAGTTTCCAAGCCGGTTGGACTTGATGGGCTGAGGCCCAGGCGGGGATGAGTAGCGCGAAGCAATCGATCAGACCTGGAGCAACGCACGAACGGACGAGCGAGGAGTGAAGCTGACGTCCGATCAATCAGATTAAGGACTGCGGATTGATTTTTCTAAAAGGGAGGGGCTTTTTAGCAAAAACGTTAAAACGGACTAAGAAAGCCACCTCCCTTTATTATTAGGTATAGGTATAGACTAGGAAAATTGCCCGTGCGTTGCAACGGGAAAACAAAAATATAAAAAACACCTAGCCTAACCCTCTGTCTACATGCAAGCCCAACAAAATATACTTTTGATGTGTCCACTAAATCATATCACACACATATCATTGAATGCCCTAATGTAATGAAATATTTAAAATAATCTTTCGAATTGGATGAGAGAATTTCTCTTTGTGAGTCCTTACCCATACACATGTTCATACATTGTCTATCGTACGTTCCATCGCTTTTTAGCGTGCACTTGTTTCATGGAGGGAATTTTGCCCTCCTCTCCTTTTCATCATATGTGTTCACAGTTAATATACATTGAACAAAAAACACATTGCATTATCCGAAGCCATCGAAGTAGTGTCATGGATGTATTAGGTCTGTCTATTTTAACATTGGATTTACATAAAATCACATACTTCTATGGGGTGGTTGGACACAAAGATAAATAAAACTGTGTAAAAAAGATAAATAACAACCTACATATTACATGTGGTATGAGCTGCGAAATTACTCTTTGAAGATAACGATAATTTTAGATCAACTCAAAGTACTTAACTTTTGATTTAATGCATGCATGACTTTTCAATCTGCCATTGACGTTTGAACTTTTGAGATATGCATGCTAATCAAATCGATGGGACCGGACGCAGATTTTGTTTTGCCGGCATGCATGTACACTTGCATGTGCTCTTGCTTTATGATGTGGTTGTGCTACCCATGAGGGTATTATGTAGAATCTGATATATATGTGTGAATGTGCACTATTATTATGGGCGAAGCGTTTTGGAGCTTGGTCTCTAGCGAGCCCTTTATTTTTATTTTCAAATTTTATCAAAATTCATATTTCTATTTATCAAAAAATTATGAAAATAAAAATACATATACATGGAGTCATAGTGTAAATGCGTGTAAATTTTCAGGGCAAAATACATTGAAATGAGGTATGTGCAAAAAAATTAAATCTTTTTAACACATGGTACTATTCATCCTCAAAGTCTATGTATTTGTATTTTTTGTACAGGTCACATTTCAAGGTATTTTATCCTAAAAAAAATCACACATTTACATTTTATTCTTGTATACTTGCATAATTTTTTATAGATTTTTTTGAAACCGGAAATTTTGAATTTTGAACTTTTCAAAAATAAAGGGCTCCATATATATATACGATTGGCATGTACACTATTATTATTAGTCAACAAATATATCAAATTCGTTGCTGATTGCATAGCCAGCCCATGAAAAAATTTCCACTCGTGTGACTTTGCGGCCCATAATTGAAGGCCCAGCAGCGAACAAAAAGTTAAAATATAACTAAAAGCGTTGACACCAGCGTTTAACCGAAAAGAGCTTGAGGTTGACCTGGTAAAGCTCTTAGCAAGGTTCTATGCGTTCGCCGGTTCGAACACTGGACAGGCCAATATTGAACGCTTTTATCGCACTTAAAATTGAACTGCGGGTTTATTACATAAAACTTTAGGGACTTTTCCATAAAAATACCATAAAACGAACCATTTTTTACACTTTTGATTCAATGCCAGGAGCAGGTTGCCTCGTGAGATTTGGTTGAAAAAAGGTAAACGATCCACCCCGCGGACCGGCCGAGTGGGTTGCACCGGTCGCCTCTCTCAGTAGCAATCCACCCCTTACCTCTGCCACCGCGAGCCGCCGCTCCTCGCCATGGTCGCTATCCGTGTTCCGCCGTCGTGCGCCACCGCCGAGAGTCGCCGCCGTGCCATGGCTGCTGCCCGCGTGGAGCTCGAGGAGCTCGCCGCCATGCTCCCGGGACCTCGCCGGCGTTCTCCCTCTGCCCAGATCCGGCCCTTCCCCGAGGAGCCGCGCTCGCCCCGGTCCTCCTCCGTCGAGCCCGCACCTCCCCGTACCCCCACGCCGCCGGCCATGGCCGCCATGGCCATGAGCAGATCCGTTATTTTTGCTACAACCGCATCATATTTTTGCTACAACCATATCATATTTTTGCTACAAAGGAATAAACTAGTATTTTTGCTACAATGCACAATGTACAGGGGTAATATCTGAGTATGTAATGTTGCAACCAGTGAACCGTTTTGTTTCTACCGTTTTATGTTTTTGCTACTACTGGCCAAGATTTTTGCTACATCACCACTGCGGAGCTACGACCCCGACGACGGCGACGATGAATTTTGTTGCAACCGTTATTTTTTCTGCTACAATCGTTGTATGTTTTTTCTACTATCGTTGTATATTTTTTGTTACGCATAATGTTGCAATCGTTTAAATTTTTGCTTCCACTTTTGTGCGTTTTTGCTACTACCGTTAAAAGTTTTTGCTACAACGAAAAAAATTATAAAATGATTAGCGACGACGGATTATGATTTTTTGTTGCAATCGATAATAAAAAAATGCTATCACAACAATTAAAATTTGCTACCACCATTTTTTTTGATGTAAAAAGCACAAAAAATAAAAATGTTGCATCAGTGTACCAAAAAAATTGCAAAAGTACCGCAAATATTGAAAAAGTACCGCAAATGTTATAATGATGTGAAGAGGTACGCAGGGATCTAATCTTTTCGATCGCCGAAATCGGACGGCTGCGGGCCGACCGGCCCAGGCGTTTTCGCCGGTCGACCGGCGCAGAGCGCCGGCCTTGAAAAAAAGGGGTCAAGTCTGATGCCTGGCTGGGTGTCCAGGAGCAACACGGTCGTTGATCAAGGTGATTTGATATTGTGTGTGCTAGGGGTACACAGGAGGCTGGTGCAAGAAGGACAAATTCCAGAAAAAAGGTCTACGTGCATACAGAGGGAGGCTACTGGCAAATTTGACAAGAAAAAATGTGCAGAAGGTATCCATTGGGACAGTCTGTGCGAAATAAATTTTTGGTCAAAGTTTGAGGAGAGGCTTGAGTCGTGGATGGCGTGGATGGCGACATGCGTATAAAGCTCGGAGGAGTTTGGAGCGCGTCGTAACAGGATCATGCAAACACATGGCGTCAAGGAATGCACGGAGATGTGCGGAACGGATACGACGCAGGGTGGAGCATGGTTGCAGTCGGATATTTTTTGGTTGGGTCGGACTGGATAGTCTGATGGATCGACGAGGATGTTGGTCGAAGTAGAAGACGGCGGTGATTTCGACGACGATGACATAGGAGCGTGATGCCGATGGTGGCCGACTTCTAGGGCGTGGAAACACGTGGTGCAGGCCCGAGGGCTTGTGCGGTTCGACATGACAATGGCGCAGGGTTGATTCAAGATGGCGTACGCATGAGAGATTGGAGTCGACGGGGCGCGGAGCGATGGACTGATCATCTACCATGGAGTCATGTTGAAGGTGGAGCCGAGGTCTGATGGAAGACTTCACTCTGAGCTGATGGAGGGGCTACGGCGTAAGCTAGCAGAGAGTCGAAGCCTATTTCAGCGGGAAAAGCGAGGGACATGTTGTTCAAGCTGTGGCCAAGGGTTCGAGGGATACGTGAAAGTCGGCATCGGTCGTGGATGATCGGTGTTTCTCCGTAGTGGGGGTTGAGGTGGTGTGGGTCTGCATCCCAAGAGACTCGACCAGGACAGCAGAGACTCGATGCGGATGATAGCGGCGAGGCGTGCAGAAAGCACGGGACACAGCGACGGTCCAGGGCACAAGAGGTCAGACATGTGGTTAGACGAGGCGTGCAAGGGGTGCTGAAGCAATGTTGACGAGTACCAGATTCAAGTTGGTGACAAGGTCTATCGGTGCCGGTTGATGGACAGGAGTTGACCACGGGAATCTGAGAAAGTGGCGGAAAGTTTAAGATTGTCAAGAGCCGAGAGAGTACATTGTCGTATATTCTGTGGTGTTCAGTACACATGGTAAAATAGGCGGAGTGCTATAGCGGTGGGACATGTCAGAGACTATCCGGAAAAGGGGTGAGACAACTGCGAATTTGACTCAGGGTGACACATGACAACGGTGAAATTTCTTTAAGTCTGAGATATCAGTCAAGAAAGAGCTAGTATGTTGAGTTTCGGGTAACTTTTATATGTGGCGACCAATATGTGAGTTGTTCACTTTCACGCAGACAGTGATCGGTGTGTGATGGCGTTGAACGGATACTACAGTTGCAGGTGTGAGTTAGATGGAGTCTGGGAGTAGCAGTGGTGCTCATGGTTCAAGTCCAAGGTACACAGAGGTTTGCACATGGAGGCTTCAAGATGACGAAGATATATTCGTCAAGGTGGAGTGTTAAAATATATGTGCCGAATATTAGGTGTAATAGTTGTGCTACAGTTGGAATTATAATAAGCGATGGGTTATGTGTTTGAGTCGGACACGTGTAACCCAGGTCTATTATATAAAGGCACCGCGGGATAGCAAAATAGACTAGACACAAGTTGATAGGCTAGACAGAGATCACGAGAGGGACGGTCCGGCGCCCGTGGCAGGGGCGGCCGGACCGACCATGGCGGGTGGTCGGAGCGCTGTCGGATGGCCGTGGCGGACTTGTCGTCGACTGTATCAAGTGATTTGGTACATGGGGAACAACGCCCGTAGTCATGCCCCGAGGATGTAGCCATGTTGGTGAACCTCGTTAACAAATTTCGGTGTCGTGCTTGTGCTTATGGTGATTGCTTGATCCTCAATAGATCAATATGCGTCTCGGATTATTCTAACACCCTCAAGTTGCAAGACATACTTTTCCATGAAAATAATCCGGCGCCTCATCTTGTGAATTCCGTTTCGCATATATCAGATTAATTGCAAGCATGTCTAAATGGGTTCGGCTGTGCTGCTAACCCATGCAAGGCTGTCCAATGACTAATAAATAATGAATGGAGATTAAAGCAGATTTTGGGTTGGTGACTGACCACGCGCATGCCTTATAAACTGTGATGAAGGTAGTATTAGACTTGAATTGTTTGTCTGGCGTCACAAAGACAAAGCAACCCAAGTGCAAGTCACAGATACGGATTCTTCCGACTGTGTATTTGGGCCAAGTGCCGTCTCCGAACGTGAGAACGTCGCAGGTCTGCTTGCGGGGATCGTGTCTGCACGAGCCGATACGCACGACTTTGTAGGAACCGGATACGGCGGCGCGGCCGAGCCTGATGGTGTTTGCGAGCTTGTCCCCTTGGTTCTTTTGTGGCTCGACCAACATACCCATGGATATCTCGCGGTCATGGTCTAGCGATGCTGATGGTTTGCGCTGCCCAATCTTTCCCGTGGCTAGCTGAAGTGGAGGTGTAAAGGGCTCTTGGAAAAACTTCTCTTTTGATGGGATATGTTAACAACCATGAGGGGACACTTCTTCCTTTGGGAATTGAATTGTTGATAAAGCATTCTACCTCTCCACTATGATGTAGTTGGTCGACTAACTTTTGAATAATTCCCATGAAAAGGTCTTGGGGGAAGTAGTTGTTTCCGTACCGAAGTACCATAGGAGATGCATGCGGGTTGTCTAACTAATAGCAACATTTTGGTTGGACAACTTGGAACTTACTACAAGAAGCTGGTCAGGAAGCTCAACCAAACAGAGCAATACAAAAATGAATGGCACACCAACCTTCATTTTGTATGTTGATGGCGATCTTACGATCTACTATATATGCACACTAACCCATCTTCACCCGAGTAAACCAAACTCAAGCATCTCATTTTTCATATATTTTATATGGAAAAGACAAGTCTTCGTTGTAAGTAGTGTCGGCATTACAAATGTTTATTGCAATCCAGAAAAGCACGAAGGAAATCTATCTATTATATACTAAAAGCAAAATGCGGATGAAAAATAGAAGAATTAGCTAGAAAATCCCACGTTAATCAGAAACATCTGACCCTCCATTAAAAAGATTAACTAACTACAACCGATAGATCTACGTAATGTGGTCCCACCAGAAATATTAGTGCCGATTTGGCCTTCGTACATGATCTATTTTTGTTAGTCCACGCACAACCCTTTTAATCCCAACCGCCGCAAGTCTTAGCCTCCGTTTCCTCTCCAAGGTGTCTGCCTCCTCTTTGTTCTCTACCAGAATCCCATGCAACCTTTACTAGATCAAACGCGGTGGCCAGACGCCGGAAGATTGCAAACCCTCTCCATGGATGATGAGCAGCGGTGTGTCTCAGATAAGAACCTATATGGTCAGAACTATGGGAACCCTAGAGAATTTCCTGCTCCTTCAAGCTTGGATCAATTTTTACATGCTTGGGGTTGGTGTGATGGTGAGCGGCAACCACTTAAGATAAAATACAAGCACCAAGTGCAAGTACAATAAAATCTGTGAGCAATCTAGACTCTGTTGTGGGCATGGCTCTGTGCAGATTATGGTCAAATTAAGATTCGTGATAATAATGGCTGAACCCCGTCGACTTGCCGCTTGGCTTAATCATGGTAAACGGTGGTCAACGGCCATGATCATGGCATGGACTGGTGTAGCGCAGCACTGGAAGCTTGATTGTCTGGGGGCATCCAGGATCAGTTTGGCGGAAGCACACGTATGTTGAGCTCAGCTGGATGGATCTTTCCATACAAGCTCGATGCATAAGTCCTTGGACGTCACCATCGCATGGCTAGCCTTCAGGGTCAACAAGGTCATGGTACAAACTAGCTAGCCTCCTAGACTCGATGATCAGCAATCCATGTGGTATTATTCCTTGGAGCAAATTGACTTTGGAAAAACTGAATTGTGTTCCATCCATCCACCATATAATTATAAATGATGTAACTTGCATAAATTCTCAATGATTTTCTTTGTTTTACTTCCCTGTAAAATAATATTTGCATCTTCCTTATTATCTTAAACAACATCTACGAAGGTTTAGGATGAAAAAATAATATAATTTTATTCATCGAGGAAGATAATCCTATGCATTCAGACTACTAGATGGCTTGGCGCGCTTCGCCGCGTCTGATTATAGACGCGTACTTTGTAAGTGATTTTAGGTAAACCTAGGGTACACAACACTTTTGATGAGTTGAATTGCACGTACCGTCTCTTTTTAGAAACAACTGGTAATGTGGTGTGTCTTTTTTATTCCTCGCAACAACTATTTCTAAGTTGGATGAAAAAGTAGAGATGAACCATCACATCGAGTGTCAGCAAGGCACGAAGACTATGGCGAGGCTAAGCCTGGAGCGAGCCAGAGTTGGAGACAATGTCATTGGCCGTGACATCGCAGGAGAAGGTGAGCTCGAGGATTGACAGGTATAGTTGAGGGGCCTATTCATTTTTTGACTCACGGTCGGATTGGACGATACCGGAGTTGAAGAAGGGGACCTCTTGGATAGCCGATGGCTTTTATAGGATATCCCGAAGGCAGCTATCAGAGGAGAAGCATTGGAGAGGGGTATCAATTTAATGTAAGAAAGAATATGAGAACTGGTCGCCCGCTTTCAACCCAACGACTCTCTTGAAATCAATCGACTCTAAATTTTTTTAAATAACTTGTAAATAATTGATGTCATTTTGGGATATCCAAATCTGAACCCAGGCTCATATGCTCCTGCACAATGATTTTTTGAAAAGACACATGAAAAAGTTCAAAAAAGTCAAATTTTATTATGATAACAGATGCTTAGGGGCTAGATGTTCGTGTAAAATTTTAGCATTTTCAAACATTTAGGGAGCTCACGGAAAAAAAAAGACAAATTCAGTTCGGAATAGTGCATGAATAGTAGCATTTAAAGAAATTGCAAATTTATCTTTTTTTCTTTGAACTCTTCAGTTGTCCGAACTTCTTCAAAATTTGCACGAACATCTCGAACGTAAGCATCTTCCACCACAAAATTAATTAAAAAAAATCAAGATTTTTTCATTTTTATTTCTCCCCGGGTGCAGATGCACCCAGGCACCGAATCGACGCTTCCATGTCATTTTTTCCTATTTTCCCTCACAGGGACGATCAAGATTTCGCTCATAATATGTAGTTTTGTACTCTACAAAAAATAATTCTTGGCCCATAATGGATCAAAACCAATGTGATATACGTATTCACGGATGAAAATATATTGCCACAAAATTTTGAACATACTATATACTATATATGTATTTATCTAATTACATTTTCCTTATTTTTTGCGATGTGAAACTACAGTTAGCCTTCTAATGATCAAATACAATCGTTAATGGTAAGAAAATAAAATGTTGCATGTATGCAAATCTGCACTCAGGCATAAAAAAAGGCTGCATGTGCCCACTAAAAACAAAAAGGCTGCATGTATGGAAATCACTCTTTAACCTGGAGAGGAAATAATGGTAAAAAGTGAGCACAAGGATTGTTGGCTGGCTGGGTTAGATGCGCCCATTACGGCGGAGGAGGTCTGGGAGGTGGTCCGGAGATTGCCTTCGGACAAGGTGCCGGGCCCCGATGGTTTCTCGGGGTGTTTCTTCAAGTCGTGCTGGCATATTATTAAGGATGATTTTCTTCGCGCGGTGGACCAATTCTCCCGTGGTGATCTGAGGGGATTCCATTACATAAGCACGACCCTGATCTCGCTGCTGCCCAAGGTGGATGGCGCATCTGACCTCCGGGATTTTAGACCCGTGAGATTAATTCATGGTGCGGCGCGGATATTTGTCAAGGTCTTGGCCAATCGTTTGGCTCCGGAATTGCCCAGCCTTGTGGGAGTACACCAGAGTGCTTTTGTGCGAGGACGAACACTGCATGACAATTTCTTGCTTGTTCAAGCCACGGAGAGACGGCTTCACGCCCTGAAGGAACCTGCGGCGCTGGTGAAATTGGATATTACAAAAGCTTTTGATTCGCTGGACTGGGCTTTTCTCCTGGAGGTTCTTCGCCGTTTGGGGTTCAGGGACCGGTGGATCACTTGGATTTGCGGGCTTCTCTCGTCTGCCACCACGAGGGTCTTGGTGAATGGGACGCCTGGAAGCAAAATTGGGTATGCCAGAGGCCTGCGCCAAGGGGACTCATTGTCTCCCATGCTCTTCATCCTAGCTATGGAGGCCATCCACCATCTCTTTCGAGCAACGGAGCAGGCAGGGGTCCTCTCCCCGTTGGCTAGAAGGGGAGTGCCCGGGCGTCTGTCATTCTTTGCAGACGATGTTATGATTTTTCTGCGGCCTGAGGCGCAGGATTTGCAGGCATGTGCTGGTCTGCTACTCGACTTTGGGGTGGCCTCGGGACTTCGGATCAATCCTCGCAAGTGTTCAATTCTTCCAATCAACTGCACGGCTGATATTCAGGAGAGGATGGCCACCATGCTTGGTTGCCCCATCGGGTGCTTTGCGTGCCGGTATCTGGGGCTCCCGTTGTCCATCCATAAGGCGACTGCGCTGCAGTTCCAAGACACGGTGGACGGGATCGCCAAGAAGCTGCCGTCGTGGCGTGCGTCCATGCTTGATAAGGCGGGGCGGTTGATTTTGGTGCAGTCCGTGTTGTGCGCCATGCCGGTTCACTCGATGATGGCCCTGGATCTCCCTGTCAAGGTAATCTCGCGGATCAATGCTGTCTGCCGTGGGTTCCTATGGACTGGTTCCGAGCAAGCTAATGGGGGCCAGTGTGCCGTGGCTTGGGAGGTGGTGTGTTCACCCAAATGGTGTGGAGGGTTGGGAATTCCGAATCTTCGATGGATGAACGTCGCACTGAGAGCTCGATGGGCTTGGTTAAAGCGCGTGGACGGGGCTAGGCCTTGGTCGGATTTGGACATCATTGTGCCCCCTAAGTCCCTTGAGATTTACCATGCGGCAACATTGGTTCAGGTTGGCAATGGGAGGGCAGCCTTCTTTTGGGAGGATCGATGGTTCCATGGGTGGAGGATAAAGGAAATTGCGCCGCTTTTGTACGCGCAAATCAAACCAAGCATTAAGGATCAGAGGACGGTGGCGGAGGCCACGTCAGGCGTGTGGGCACAGGACCTTGGCCCAAACCTCAGTACGGTTGAATTGGCTCAGTTTCTTATGTTGTGGGAGCTACTCCAGGATTTCACGGTTCTCCCCGACGTGGAGGATGCTGTGAGGTGGGCTTGGGAGCCGTCGGGATCGTATTCTGCGCGGTCTGCGTATGCAGCGAAATTTGTTGGTCGGGAGCTTGATCCCGCGGCCCCTATAGTTTGGAACTCTCGAGACCCTTTGACCTGCAAGTTGTTCCTGTGGTTGGCCCTCAAAAACAGATGCTGGACGTCAGATAGGCTCGAGAGCAGAGGGCTTCCACACCAGAGCGCTTGTCCGTTTTGTGACCAGGAGCCGGAGACGATGGATCACCTTCTGGTGGCCTGTGTATTTGCGAGAGGAGTTTGGCACAAAGTGCTGGTGGCATGGGGTGGTACCATGGGACACCCTGGGCCGGAGGATCGCCTGCTTCCGTGGCTCACTTCTTGCGTTGAAGGCTTTACCGACCATAGACGGGGCGTCGAAGCAATCCTATGCCTTGTTGCTTGGGAGTTGTGGAAGCATAGGAATGCGATCGTGTTCGACAAGGCCCGACCCTCCGAAGGAGTCGTGATGGCACGGATAGTGGATGAGAGCAAGGCCTGGGTAGAGGCTCGGCTACTTCGGGAGGGCGCTCTGGCTTTTCACCAGAGATTGTGTGCGTTGTATACGTGGGTTAGTAGCGAGTAGTTCGCATGCGGCGTTTGTAACCGTGGATGTAACTTGGGGGACGGGTTTCTATACCCTCTCTTCTATTAATATATGATACGCATGCTATGCGTATTCTAGAAAAAAAGCACAAGGATTGTTAAATAAAATAATATTTCTAACATGGGTCCACATGTCATAGGTACAATACGACAAGTGCCTTGAGGACTCTTCATTTCAGCCAAACATAAACTAGTAGAAGATGTGGGCATAACCAGAGTATCCAGAATGTGGATAAGAAACAGTGAGTTTTTTTCTAACGGCCCATCTTATTTTTTTATATAGGTTTTCTCTTTTGTCTAACATTTTATTTATAATGGGAAACTATCAACAATAATCCAATAGAACCTGTGTTGTACAAAAGGCAAACAATGGAGGGTATCTTTTTCCAAATATCTTTTTTGGCCTCTGTTATTCCCGGCGCTACTGAGGAATTTGGTGGGGAGATGCCCACGCAAGGAGTAAAAATGTAAGCAAAAAAACATCATCATGTGAAAGAAGACATAAACATGTACCAAGAATATAATAAAAATACATTTCTGTAAATGTGAGCACCACAATTATATAATATGATAGTACTAGGCTACTAGCCCTCGCATTTGCGAGGGCCACCTTGCTAGTTAATAGAAAGCTAAAAGCGGTTATATCCCGAGGATTTATAGGAATTAGAGACACAGGGAAAGAAACAACCACATGATCAACCAATATGTCTACCATGTTTGCTTCATGAACATGGTGTACCATATCGTGTTGCATTGAGAAACCAACTCAGCGTGTCAATTATTTGTTAGTAATAACCTGAATGTAGAGTGTGGCTTTTTGCTAGAATCGTGATTCTAAATCAGATGGAAGCTTCGGTGATAGGATTGCAGATCATAGAAACTTATTTATCTGGTTCATAGAAACAATGTCGAATCATTGTGGTTTTATGAACAGATGGTATGTGGTTTCAGAAAATATTATACCAAAGTATTAATCGCTCATGCAATTAAATCCCAAGGTTGTAGATTATTGTGGTTTTATGAAACTATGTCGTCAAACTGAGCCTTCTACGCCTATGTTCAGTCATCCACAATACGAGGTTGATTGTTTCAAAGAAATTTCAGATTTCGGTCCGAAGGATTTCTCCCATGGATGCCGCTTAATTTGCAGTATACAAATCCTTGTAAATTTGTCATAAGGGTATCTTGGCACTCAATATTTTGGGAGAAACATTTTCATATACTGAAACATAATGCTACATTTAATAAAAATCAGACTCAGTTTTGATTGACAGCTTGAGAATCACCGTCAAAGAAACAAACACATAATACCGGAATAAAATACATAATACCCAAATAAAATCACATTCTGAGAAAAAAATTAGAACAACTCCGAATACACATAATACCGTAATGGTTCTCTGTTCTGCGTCCATTTGTGCCGTCCATTTGCACGCTTCCTTCGCGCAGATTCTAATAGGTGCGTGCAGTTCGTGCCGTGACGGGCCGTTCCATCTCAAGATCACTTAAAGCCATGGACATTGGAATAGAACTGCACAAGACGCGACGGACAATGACTTGGCAACCTCTGCTCCTCTTTGTTTTTTTGTGCCAAGTATGTATCGATCGACATCATGTAGTAGTAATGGAATATATTTGTTTTATAGATATGATACGTGCCAAACGTCAGGACTGAGCCACTTCCGCCTCTGACATTTTTAGATGGCAAGTTTAAGTGTCCATAGATAGCAATTATCGATAAAAATTATCATGTATTAGTAAAAAATGACATGTATTAGCGATAGTTGTCATCTCACATCTACTAAAGTTGTTATCAAAACGTTTGGAATTGACATATTTGCATCCAGACGTTCGGTCCTTATCAAGGTCCTTGTTTTGAACTGTCATAGAATCTTGCTTACATCAAGGAGGCTCTTGTACCGAATGTGGACAGACAGAACCTAATCATGATATTATAAAGCAACTCCCTCACTAAAATATGGTACCCATCGGTCTTCAGAATCCGCATTTCATTCCTTCACAAGGAAACAGTAGAGCAAGAACGAACTCGTGCCACGGAAGATGCCAAAAGGCATTGCGTGTGTGCGTGCGTCGTGCCAGGGTCTGCGATGCAGCTACTTACATCTGTTTTTCTATGCGCGTGAAAAATATTCACTCTCGTAAATGACTAAATCTTGGGTTTTCAGTTGACGTGAGTACATCCACAAAGTTTATCGCCATATGCCCATAATCTCCATCGACCACTCTACCGACAGGTTCACAAAAAACTAGTTGGACAAAGTAAAACGTTGGAAAGGTTGAGACCATCACCTCGCTTTGAAAAATTGCCGCACAACCATCTTACGGATGGTCGTCATGCCTAATGCGCGCTATGGCCACACCTAAAAGCCCTTGCCACAAATGTGCCACGAGGCCGAATGGCCGGTCCACGCGACTCCGGCTCCACCATGCGGCCAGATATCTCCCTTTCTAGATATAAGGCTAGGCTCGATTTTATTGCTAAAGTCATACGGTAATGAAACGATCCCAAGTTTTAAGAAATACTCCCTCCGTCTCATAATATAGGCTATATTATGGGACGGAGGGAGTACATAGCAATCGACCTCCATCAAAAACCACAAGTGGCCATCACAGCACGCATGCCCAAATAGAACCGAGAAAAGTTTAAGAAGTTTGCAGACGTACCAGCCATACAGGCTAAGAGGTGAACTAAACTAACAAAGCAAGACAGGAGCCACTACTCAAGGTGCAGCAGAGGTCGCAGGAGCCAGATATCTCCCTTGCCAACCCAGGCCTAGATCCGGGCAGGCCTCACGCACCTCCACGGAGCCACCACTTTGCCTGCAGCTGACATCCAGATGCGTTGCCTGAGAAACCAACAGACTGCAACAAATCCTATCCAGTGTCCCTGGAAGATGCCTGCTGCACCACCTCAGAGCCCCCTCTCCCGCGCAGTACTGGTGCGGCCGGCGAAGAGCCGAGATGTGCCACCAAGACGTCCCTCCATCGATCTGAGACCCGATCACCATGAGAGCACATGGGCGCGAGTAGTGGCGAATCTTGAATCGTAATTAAAGGGTAGGCTCAAGTTGATTTTTTAGCATGAAGATATCACAAAACATTTATATACATCGCTTCCATAAAACCGTTTTTGTAGGCTGGGCAGTGGTAACAAAATCCCGTATTTTTGGAGGGTAGGCTCAAACCTATTAAAGCCTATACATTTGATCACTGGGTGCGAGGAAATTGCCCCGCCAGCGCCGAGGTAACCCAGGTTTCAACTGATGACTCACCGTGACAGCGGCGAGGGGAGGGGACATATGGTGTAGCGAATTCGACAATCCCAGTTTACATGCATAACATTTAACTCAAAATTTAATACCCGCCAAATTACACAAGACATAAGAAACAAAACCATACCCCTACCCCCTTCCCAAGCGTCGCACCGTGGCTACATGGGGGAAACACTATCGACGCTACCAACTAGCATTCCCCGAACCGCTCTGAGGTGTGCAGATTGCTTCTTAGGGTATCGCCCGGATGCTCTGGAGTGGTCACTGGAGTGCATGCGGGTTGCGGCACGGTGGTGGGCATCGACGACGCGTGGCTCCGTACCAGATTTGGGTTATAGGCATGCGGTGGTGACAGCTTCGGCCATTGGTCTGCCTATCAGATCCGAGCGTAGCAGGATTTGGCCATCGATGTTCCTTTATCAGGGCTCCTCGTGTGGCCCATCTGGGTCCGTGGGGCCTTGAACAGAGCATTTTGTGCCGATAGTTATGTGGTTGGTACGACAATGTCTTTGGTCATTGTGTGTGAGGGTGATGGCAGCGTAGAGGTCACAGTGGGGGTTGTACATCAGTAAACTTATCTTCTTGGTGCTTTCTCAATCGATGTACCAATGTTGGGCTCTTTTCCTGGAGCTCGGTGAAGTGGAGGTTAAAAGGGATTTAGGTGAAAGCCTTGCTTTTGATGGGATTAAACTGCCGATGACATGATGGCACTATGGTGCTTCTTCCTTTGGGAACTAAATTGTCGTCAATGGGTTCTTCCTCTCAACTTGGATATGGTTTGGTTGACTAATTTTTTAATAGTTACCATGAAAGCATCTATATATAACACTTGGAAAAGTAATTTACCATGAGAGATGCATGTGGGTTGTCCAACTATAGCATTGGTTTAATAGGGACTTCAAGAAGCTGGTTAGGAAGCTCAACCAAACAGAGCAATGGGAGAATGAATGGCACACAAACCTTCATTTTGTATGTTGACGATGATGATCTCATATTTACTATATATACACACTAACTCATCTTCACTCGAGTAAACAAACTCCACCACTCATTGTCCATATTTTACGCCTTGATAACACATGTCTTCTTATAACTATTATGGTAAAGTAATTATTTATTGTAATCCACGCAAGTAAGGAGGGAGTATATAGAAAAGTAAAACTAGTATATGTCAATGATTTATAGGAATAAGAGACAAGGGTAAAGAAACAACAACTAGGCAACAGAAAGTATCCACCATATAATTCTCATTAACATGGTTTAGTATCTCATGTTGCAACGGGGAACAACTCCGACGTGTCAATAATTTGTTAGTAACTTAAGAGCAAAGTGATTCTTTTACCATGCAACTCATCGTTTCCACTCTCATTTGTACTTTGACCAAATCCACTTGTGTGAAATTACCAAACCTATTGAAGTAAGACGATTCCCATTTTAGTTTCTTAAGTAAATGGTGTGGTTTCACTTTAATGAAATGAGAGAGGAGGATCTCTTTTTATTTAAAGAGAGTTATGTATATATGATTTATCTAATATGAATACTGAGATAATTCATTTAAGTACACAAGAAAATTGATAATAACGAGTAGACACTATGAAATCAACCATTATATGAATGATTTTACCATGAAATATGCAACTATGTCATGAGCTATACTGCCAAAGGGCACATTCTGAGAAGGAGATATGCATAATGGTAGTGGATGAGTTTGGTATTATTGCTGTAAATGTTTGGCACATTTCCACACTTTATATCCGTGCATCTTGACCTCTTTTAATATGTTAAGCTCAGAGAGTAAGATGCTGAGGGGGGGGGGGGGATTTTCTATAGGTCGCGTACAAATGACTTCATAACATCTCAGGCATGCAAAAAGACCTCCACACAAAATTAAAGCCAGACTACAAACTTTGACAAGTTAGCTCCAGCTTTTATACGACTCCAACGTCACACACAATTTCTAACCAAACACAGTAGTGCAAATGCCTACTGATTCACATCGGCGCTAAAAGAGAAGTGATATAAGTTGTCATAAAACCATAGGCTGATGGAAAGTTTGTACCTCATGTTCCAGGCTTATTGAAAGCCGGCGATCATTTCCTGCGTGCTTGCCTGTAAATTGAAGTGGAGCTTGACCCTAGTGTCATGGTGTAATGTACTCGGTAAAGAAATTCAGTTGAGCATACTCTTACATGAGAAGTCTTCAAGGCTTCCCCTAATTGTAAAATCACCAAGGTTTAGTTGGTCGAGGAACACATTTACACTGAAAAGAAACAAACAAATGTAATACATTAGGCCCAAGAAAATCCCATGTTACCAGGAGCACTCTGAGGATAAGAAAGAAGAAAAGGAAGCATACCAGTCGAACGGGGTGTATTCTAAAAGCTTCATGTCGGATGCCTTGTGAACTCATACAAATAGCTGCCAGATCAGATGAGTACCAGTAAGCTGAACTTCGGAATCTCAACTGTCAAATCAACAGATGAAAAGAGTAATCAACAGAAAATCAAGCAAATAAGATGAGATGTGATCAAACCACATTAATACACCAAGACAATCCTAGCAAATTCATTGTGCAGTTTGTTTCCCACCTCGCTTTCCTAGCAATCTGGAGTGGTGGATTTCGACAAACTTATGGTTGCCAGTGCTATGGATGTGGAGGCATAGGAACTACACTTGGTTCCAACTACAGGTGGTTGGGGGAAAACCCAGCAAGAGTTGTAACACATAATGGCTACAGAAACAAAACTTCTCGCATTTTTTGCACACATCAAGATCCAACTTAGTAAACAAGCAGCCACTACTTCAACCTGGAGATCAGTTTTGTACTACCAACAGCCAAGCAGGCCACCAACAAAACACCGAACCAAATTCAGTCATCTGCACAAATATACAGCAGACAGACAGAATCACTTCCCGGTGACTGAATTCCCCTACTCTCTTCCCCATGAGTATAAGGCAACAAATAGTGGAAATACACCTATTGAGCGATGGCAAAATAAGATACGACATCTAAGGAGATTTCTTAAAGGGTGGGCAAAAAAACAAAGTGGAAAATATAAAAAAGAGAAAGAAAGACTTCTAGCGATAATCGATGAATTAGACTTGAAGGCTGAAACTATTTCCTTATGTGCGACCGAGCGGGATGCATTAAGGGATGCACATGAACGCCTTGCTAAGCTCATGAGGGATGAGGAAACTAAAGCGGCTCAAAGAGCTAAAGTTAAAAATGTACAACAAGGGGGAAATAATACTAAGTATTTTCACCTAATTGCGAATGGTAAACAAAGAAAGAAGAAAAAATTTCAGCTAGAGCAAGAGGAAGGGACTATTGTGGGAGAAGACAACCTAAGAGTCTATATTTCAGAATTCTACAAAAATTTATTTGGGGAGCCAGACCCTACAAATATTACGCTTATGGAAGATGTTACTCACGAAGTACCGCGGATCTCTTCGGAGAATGAGATTTTAATTTCACCTTTCTCGGAGAAAGAAGTATATGACGCTATCTCCCAGATGGAGCATAATAAAGCTCCAGGCCTGGATGGGTTCCCGGCGGAGTTTTACCAAACTTTTTTAGGGGTGATCAAGGAAGACTTGATGGCTCTATTTTCTCAATTGCATACGGGGGAATTGCCCTTGTTTAGATTGAACTTTGGCGTTATAACATTACTCCCCAAAAAGGAAAATGCGGTACAGATACAACAATATAGACCAATATGTTTATTAAATGTGACCTTCAAAATTTTCACCAAGGTTGGTACTAATCGCATCACGGGGATTGCCCCTAAGGTTATTAGACCAACTCAATCAGCATTCATGCCTGGTCGCCACATTCTGGAAGGTGTGGTTGTTCTACATGAGACGATTCATGAGCTTCATAGGAAAAAGATGGATGGTGTTATGTTCAAGATTGATTTTGAAAAGGCGTATGATAAGGTGAAATGGCCTTTCCTTCAGCAAACTTTGCGTATGAAAGGATTTGCACCCGAATGGTGTAGATTAATACAACAATTTGTGCAAGGAGGTAGTGTTGGAATAAAAGTCAACGAGGACGTTGGCCACTACTTTCAAACTAGAAAAGGTCTAAGGCAGGGAGACCCATTGTCCCCTATGTTATTCAATATAGTTGCAGATATGTTGGCGATCCTCATTGCACGGGCAAAACAGGATGGCCAAGTCGGTGGTCTCATCCCACATCTTGTTGAGGGAGGAGTCTCCATTCTGCAGTATGCAGATGATACTATTCTGTTCATGGAACATGACCTTCCGAAGGCTGTAAATATGAAACTTATATTGTGTATCTTCGAACAGCTTTCAGGTCTAAAAATTAATTTCCACAAAAGTGAGATTTTCTGTTTTGGTAAGGCAAAAGAAGTGGAACATCAATACAAACAAATCTTTGGATGTGAGGCTGGTTCCCTTCCCTTTAGGTACTTAGGAATACCTATACACTACAGAAAGATAAAAAATTCAGATTGGTATCCAGTGGAAACTCGATGTGAAGGAAAACTGAGTTGCTGGAAAGGAAAGCTTCTATCTTATGGAGATCACTTAGTCCTTATCAATTCTGTTTTGACTAGTTTGCCTATGTTTATGTTGTCTTTTCTGGAAATTCCGAAGGGAGTAAGGAAACGACTAGATTTCTATAGGTCTCGCTTTTTCTGGCAAAGTGATGAGAATAAGCGTAAATATAGGTTAACTAAATGGAACATTATTTGTAGACCAAAATATCAAGGCGGCCTTGGGATTGAGGTACTTGAACTCAAAAATAAGTGTTTACTAAGTAAATGGCTTTATAAATTACTTAATGAGGAAGGGGTGTGGCAGGAGTTGTTACACAACAAGTATCTCAACCAGAAAACACTATCCGAAGTCCAGGAAAAACCAACCGACTCCCCCTTTTGGAAGGGTCTTATGCGGGTGAAAGATGACTTCTTTAGTAGAGGTCATTTTATAGTTGGAGATGGCTCCACTACGAGGTTTTGGGAGGATATTTGGATGGGTGATGCATCACTGGCGCAACAATACCCATCATTATATAACATTGTGCAACAGAAAAATGTAACTATTGCAAATGTGTTAGCTCATGTACCTCTGCATATTGAATTCAGAAGGGTACTAACGGGTAACAAGTGGACATCATGGCTACACTTATGCCAACGAATAATGATGGTGAGTTTAAATGATGAACCAGATAGATTTGTATGGAACCTAATGACCTCAGGAATATTTTCGGTAAAATCTATGTATGAAGACCTTATGAATGACCATACGCCTTTTCTTCGCAAGTATTTGTGGAAACTAAAAATCCCTCTCAAAATCAAAAAATTTATGTGGTTCCTCAACAACAAAGTCTTACTCACCAAAGATAATTTAGCAAAAAGAAATTGGACTGGATGTACTAAATGTTGCTTTTGTGGGGCACAAGAGACCGTCGAACATTTATTTATTTCATGTCCTTTTGCTAGATTATTATGGCGTACAGTAAACTTCACATATAACATTACTCCACCAACTAACATTACAAATATGTTTGGAAACTGGTTGAATTGTGTGGATCGTATATCCAAGGCCAGAATTCGCATTGGTGTTTCGGCCTTATGTTGGTCAATATGGAGATGCAGAAATGACATTGTCTTTAATAGAAACAAAACTTTCAATTTCTTGCAGGTTATTCATATGGTGGCGCATTGGGTGCAGCTATGGGCGTTCCTACTACCGCCAGATCAACGGGATATTATGGCTACTGGATACAATCGTCTGCTGACGGTCGCACGGGATATCTTCAGCCGGGCTGGCTGGCAGCATACTAATAGACTACATGATGCTTAGTTGTCATATGTATGCAGTTTCTTTATTTCGCTGGTTGATTCATGTATCAACTTTAAGCGATCCTTAAGTTTGTAATAACTTTGAATTGTACTCTTTTAATAAATGGTTGTGTGCATCGACCGATGCAGAGGCCGGGGCGAAATCCCCTTTTCGAGAAAATGAAATATGCAACTATGTCATGAGCTATACTGCCAAAGGGCACATTCTGAGAAGGAGATATGCATAATGGTAGTGGATGAGTTTGGTATTATTGCTGTAAATGTTTGGCACATTTCCACACTTTATATCCGTGCATCTTGACCTATTTTAATAGTGTGATGATCCTAACACTCAACGAAATCAAAATAAAACGTCTAGTTATCGAACAACCATACAATTTCCTTTTTGAAGTGGGGGCAATTAACCATCTCCTTAATATAACCTCCGAGGGACTAATGACCTGAGATAAACTTTAGCAATTGTCATTACTCTCATTAATCATAGTGTCATAGCATCAAAATGCAGTTTAGAGATAAATGGAATTGTAGTGTGTGATTATAACATCATCATTCAAAAAGGAGGTTACCATACCGCATGTCTTGCAAGTAACCAAACAGTCAAACATTGCATCGAGAGAGCACATAGATGCACCCAAACTTCGTGCTTGTGTTTCTAGTCTCATACAACATAGAGCTCCTTTAAGAAGAAATCATAGCTTACACACCGACCAAATGTCAGAACAAGGGTTATCGTCCCCGAAGGAGGCTTCGCACCAACACCTTGAACAAGGTAACGATTCGGCGTCGTCAATGTTGTCTGGTCCACCCATAAAGCTAAACTATGGGTTTTCACTTGAAGAGAGTACATCCACAGAGTCAGCTTCCATAATCTCCATCCATGCTCTACCGACATATTCACATTGAAGTAGTTGGCCAAATAAGATGTCTATGGAAGAGTTGACACCATCACGTCTCTTCCAAAAATAGATGCACCTTTATCCGCTCACAATGGTGGGCTCCTTTCCCGGAGCTCGGTGAAGTGGGGGGTCAAAGGGATTTAGGCGAAGGCCTTGCTGTTGACGGGGATCAACTGCCGATGATGATGGCACTATGGTGCCTCTTCCTTTGGGAACTAAATTGGTCATCAAAGGGTTCTTCCTCTCAGCTTGGATGTGATTTGGTCGACTAATTTTTTTTAATAGTACCCATGAAAGAATCTATAGCGCTTGGAAAATTAATTTACCATGAGATATGCATGTGGGTTGTCTAAATATAGCATTGGTTTAATTGGGACTTCAAGAAGCTGGTTAGGAAGCTCAACCAAACAGTTCAATGAGAGAATGAATGTCACACCAACATTCATTTTGTATGTTGATGATGATGATCTCGTGATTTACTATATATACACACTAACTCGTCTTCACCCGAGTAAATAAACTCCACTACTCTGTGTCCATATTTTATGCCTTGATAACACATGTCTTCTTCTAACTATTATAGAATAGTAAATATTTATTGCAATCCCACACAAGTAAGGAGGGAGTATATAGAAAAGTAAAACTAGTATATGTCAATGATTTATAGGAATAAGAGACAAGGGGAAAGAAACAACCACTAGGCTACAGAAAGTATCCACCATATAAGTCTCATTAACATGGTGTAGTATCTCATGTTGCAGCGGGAAACAACTCCGATGTGTCGATAATTTATTAGTAACTTAAGTGCAAAGTGTTTCTTTTACCATGAAACTCACCATTTCAGCTCTCATTTGTACTTTGACCAAATCCATTGGTGTGAAATTAAAAAACCTATTGAAGTAAGACAATTCCCATTTTAGTTTCTTAAGTAAATGATGTGGTTTCACTTTAATGAAATGAGAGAGGAGGATCTCTTTTTATTTAAAGAGAGTAATGTGGATAGGATTTATCTAATATGAATACCGTGATGATTCATTTAGGTACAAGAAAATTGATAAGAACGAGGAGACACTATGAGATCAACCATTATATGAATGATTTTACCATTAAAGATGCAACTATGGCATGAGCTATACTTTCAAAGGGCACATTCTCAGAAGAAGATATGCATAATGGTGGTGGATGAGTTTGGTATAGTTAATGTAAATGTTGTGTAAATTTCCACACTTTTATCCGAGCATCTCGACCTCTTTTTATAGTGTGATGATCCTAACACTCAATGAAATCAAAATAAAACATCTAGTTATCGAACAACCATACATTTTCCTTTTTGAAGTGGGGGCAATTAACCATCTCCTTAATATAACCTCCGAGGGACCAATGGCCTAAGATAAACTTTAGCAATTATCATTACTCTCATTAATCACAGTGTCATAACATCAAAACACAGATTAGAGATAAATGGAATTTTAGTATGTGATTATAACATCATCATTCAAAAAGGAGGTTATCACACCGCATGTCTTGCATGTAACCAAACAGTCAAACATTGCATCGAGAGGCACATACATGCACCCAAACGTCGTGCTTGTGTTTCTAGTATCATACAACATGGAGCTCCTTCAAGAAGAAACCATATCTTGCACGCCGACCAAATGTCAGAACAAGGGTTATCATCCTCGAAGGAGGCTTCGCACCAACACCTTGAAGAAGGTAACGATTCATTGTCGTCAACGTTGTATGGTCCACCCATAAAGCTAAACTATGGGCTTTCACTTGAAGAGATTACATCCAAAAAGTCAGCGGCCATAATCTCCATCCACCACTCTTCCGACATATTCCCACTGAACTAATTGACCAAATAAGATGGCTACGGAAGAGCTGACACCATCACGTCTCTTCCAAACACTGATGCACCTTTATCTTGCCGATGGTTGTCGTGCGCACCACGACCACACCTAACATCCCTCGCCACCAAAAGTGGTACGAAGATGCATGTGGCGGTGCGAGTGAGGGGGCACGTGCCTCGCACGACCTCCCATTGGGACCATGCCAACATTGGAGGCCTCATGCATGATCCGATATGCATCAACACCGTCGTACAACACCCGCGTGCTTTGGCCACCATAGCCCATGTACAAAGACATCTAGGAATGATCGCAAGCAGAGGACGATCCACACAACTCAGACTCCACCACGGCCAGATATCCCTTTATGACCCATGCCCAAATCCGTGTAGGATGCTTTCTTTAAAAGCCTCATGCGCCTCCATAGAGCCACCACCGCACGTGCTACCGATATACAAACGTGTTGCCTGAGACACTAGCAGATCCAACCTGGTGGCGCTAGTCGGTGCACACTTCACCCCCACAGAGCCACCTCTATCGCGCAGTACAATCATCGTTGGCGAAGATCCGAGATGCATGCCGCCAAGACGTCCCTTCATCGACCTAGGATCCGATCACCATGATAGAGCATAGGCGCAAGTAAACTTCCCCATCGCCGCCGAAGTTGCCCACGCTTTGCGATGACTCACCCCCAATAGAAGTGAGGGGAAGGTACAAACGGTGGAGTGAATTCGAAAATCCCTGTTTACATGCATAACACTCAACTCACAGTCCAATACCCACACAAACTACTCTATATATAAGAAATTCAATCATCTACCCCTAGTGGCCCCCTTCCCAGGCGGCACCCTATAGCAACATGGGCGAAACACTATCGGTGCCACCAATGACTATTCCTCATGCCGCTTCGAGGCATGCAGATGACGCCTTCTTTGGGTGCCGCATACTCAGGCAGCTGCTCCAGAGTAGTCGATGGAGGTGCATGCGCATGGCGGCGCACTGGTGGGCAATAAGGGCGCCTAGATGCAGGTCTGCAATGACGTGGGGATCTGACCAATGATCTGTCGGTTGGATCCAAGCATAGGAGGGTTGGGCCACCGAAGTGCCTTTGACGAGGCTCTGTGTGTGGCCCATGTCGATCCATGGGGACTTGCCAACATTTATGTGATTGGAATGTCGTTTTTTTTTTTGTCATTGTGTGCGATGATGGTGATAGCACAAAGAGTGTCATAGTGGTTGCACGTTAGTGAGCTCCTAATCTTGATGCTCTTGTGGCTCGACTGGTGTACCCTTTGGATATCGAGGAGCGATGATCTATAGATGCTGATGTTTTCTGCTGACAATGTAGGGGCCCTTTCCCGGAGCACGGTGAAGGGGAGAGGTGAAGGGCTCTGGGAGAAATTTTTGCTTTTGAAGGGGACGGTTGCCAGAGGCGATTGCGTGATGGCGCCTCTTCCTTTGGGGATTGAACTGTTGATAAATGGTTCTTCCTCTCCACTAGGATGTGGTTTGGCTGACTAATTTTTGGATAGTTTCCATGAAAGGATGTGTATAATGCTTGGAAATGTAGTTGTTTCTGTACCCGAGTATCATTATGAAAGATGCATGTTGTTTTTCTAACTAAAAGAAACAGTTTAATTGAGCTTAGAATTTTTCCTACAAGAAGCTCATCGGGAAGCTAAACCAAACAGAGTAATGAGAGAATGAATGGCACACCAACCTTCATTTTATTTGTTCATGATGATCTACTATATATTCACACAAACCCGTCTTCACTCGAGTGAACAAAATCCACCATCCCGGTGTCCACATATTACGCCTTGATAACACAAGCCTTCGTCTAAGTAGTTTTGGTATAGTAAATTTTTGTTGTAATCCGCACAAGTAAGGAGGGAATAAATAGAAAACTAATACAATGATATGTGGATGATTTATAGGGATAAGAGACACAGGGAAACAAACAACCACGGGGTCGATGTAAGAGACTATCATATGTGCCTCATAAACATGGTGTACTATCTCTTCCTGCAACGGCAAACCAACTGGAAGTGTCGTTAATTCATTAGTAACTTTAGTGCAGAGTGCTGCTTTTACCATGCAGTTGATCATTTCAGGTCTTATCTTATATCTTATATTTTTTAAAAATTGGTTTCAATTTTTGTACATGCAAAGTGTTCACCTCAACATCCTTAATAAGCCACTACCTTTATTATTTTAACATGCACACATGACCCCTCATCAAAAGTCCATCATAATATGCATGAGATTCATTAATATTTAATTTCATGCACAAATCCATCTCACCACACATGCCATCACATCAAGGCTCAATCAACACGCACGAGATTTTTTTTTCATTGTATCATGTCACTTATATTAAATAAATATTTTCAATTACACAATAATAAAATACAATATATAAGGGCACGGCGTTTCTGCACTCGGGATCATCTGAACTCGAACGAAAAATCCATTGATGTGACTGATGGAGCACTAAAAAAATGAGATGTACCGTATGATAGTAGTAATACGTTAGAGAATAGTGGTGTCCATGGCTCAGGTTCATGCACTACGTCAGAGAATAGTGATGTCCGTTGCTCAGGTTCATGAATTGTAGAACGGCGATAGCTCAAACCCTTGTACCATACGATTCAGCTGGTCACTTTCCTTCGTTGCTGCTAGCTGTATCTTCTTGTTGTTAGTGTTCAATTTTAAAAATCAGTTTTAGAAAGGTCTCGGCTTCCAGGAGCAGATGTGCTCAGGATCAGACTTGGATTTTCGAATATATAACAATATTTTTTGTTTTAGTTTATATATTATTAATTCTACCATTTATTCTTCATACAATCAAAATATATTGCAATTATTTTTCGTAGGAGCACGCGGGGTATCCTCTAGTTTGTATTATGACCAAATCCAGTGATGTGAAATTACAAAATCTATTTTAGATAGTGCCCATTTTTTTTATTTTCTTAAACGATAAATTAAACGATGTAGTTTCAATGAATGAAATTGGAGAGGGTATTCTTTACAAAAAAGTAAAATAAATGTATATTTAATCCATCTAATTTGAATACGATGATGATTCGTAAAGGTGAAAAATCGATAAGAATGAGAAAGACCATGACACCAACCATTATATGAATGATTTGCTAATATGTTCTTACCAAGATAGATACAGCTAGGGCACATGGTATAAACCGAACCGTATAAATCAAATAAACCATTTATACGGTTCCGTTTATATGGTTTATACTGTTTTTTTGCTTTAATACTTCAGTAGATACGGTATGATATTAAAATACGGTTTCTGTTTCAGTATATACAAAAAATCAATATGGTTTCGGTATATATCATATTAACCAAAGTTAACACGAATTTGAAAATGACATGATAACATTATACAAATTTATGACTCATAATACATAACTTGTATACGAACAATCCTTAAATTCACTATGCTCCCTAAGTTTGGAGCCACTAGAATCGATTGAGGTCTCAATTCTGACCTGGTCCAAGCATTCTGTTCTGTGTGCCTTTGTTTTTCCGATAGCTCCGGTTGGGACTCACTATTGTGAAGATGCTCATAGGGATAGGGTGTGCGTGTGTGCACCATAAGGGTGATTGTATACTCGTGTTTGTGAGCGTTAGAGTTGTACTGTATTCCTAAAAAAATGATGAAGGGCGCGTGGCTTCTGGAGGGTTTGTCTTCTCCACACGTCATTTCCTTTTGGTCGGTGGCTGCCAAGAAGAGAAGGGGATAGTGTTGGGGTTCGCAGCAGAAAACACAAATTTTTCTAACTAGCGTTCCCATAACCCAAGATCTAGCTAGCCGTATTACCGTAACGGAAAGGAGTGCGGAAATAACATACCTCGGGGTGTAGTCCGTTGCGCGGGAAATGTTCCCGCAAACGTGGTTGATGTAGCCGATCAAGTTTCACAGCCCCCTGGCTGTGTTGAGCACCCGGATGGGTGTAGTGTCACACGTGTAGCACCTCGTAGTACTCGCACACGTACGAAACTCGATGACGACCTCCGTTCTCCGATCCAGTGAAGGTGGCGGAAGCAGACCTCCGGACGGAGCTTCGGCAGCACGACGGCCTCCGATTCTAGCAGAGAAGCCTCAATTCCACTATAGGCTCACACTAGGGAGCCCACCGTGAAAGAGACAAGGGGGGGGGAGAAGACCGGAGAAAACCGATCTCAATTCGGAGTAAATACTAATTTAATCCGATTTATTGTGTATTTGGCTTAATTCAATATGTGCACCATGGCCCTCTTTATATAGGGGTAGGGGAGGGAGTCAACCCCCCTCCCTTAGCAATGTGGGACTATTCCCACATGCTAGGGGGCGCCGGCCAAGGGGGGAGAGGGGGCACCACCCTCATGCGCCCTAGGGCCCATGGCGCCTCCCCCCACTCCCTTTTTCTTCTTCTTCTTTTTCCCTTTTATTTCTTCCCCTAATGGGCCTTTTTCTCCACTAAGGCCCATTGCACATATTAATTAGAAATAAAATGATTTTAATTATTAATTCAATTAATTAATAACTAAAACATAATATTCCATCTCCCGGTGCTCCGGAACACCTTCCGGTTCACTCCGAACTTGTTCGGTTCAACACGGTAATTCTCCGATGTTGTTTCCTTTATTCTCTGGTTACTGCGATGGTTCCGAAAAAGGTCTCCGATTTCATCGAGCCCTTAAGTGTGTTACCCTACGGTCTGAGAACACTCCAGTCATGACCGAGATGAGGCTACGGTCAATGATCATCAGCGGGACCTGGATGCCCATAATGACCCCTGTGCATTCCGGATATCAAACACCGATTGGACCTTACGCCGTATAGCATTCCCTTTGTCAACGATACTGGATTGTTCCGAGATTCGATCAATGACATCCTATGTCTGGTTCAACCTCGTTCTGAACTAATCCTCTTTCACTCGTTCCCGTGATATTCATCCCCGTGACCTAGTCACACGCTGCAGCTTTATGGATGGAATCTCACCGAGTGGGCCCCGAGTATCTATCCATTATATGGATTGACAAATACCGCTCTTGTAACAATACTCCTCAACATATCTCCACGGAATACCCAAGATACAACCGTTATGACCCGCATATTTCAGTCAGGTGGTGGGATGTAGGTCAAAGCATCCGAGAAGATAGCAATTATGCACGTACTCACGATCAAAGGAACGGTCTACCATGTTATGTAATTACAAAACTGAACCTTCACAAGATTTGATCATGCTGTAATGCTTACTTTTGTTAATGTTCATCACGTCACTTAACCAGTGAGGTGACCTCATAGTCAAGAGACTTAATCGTCCATGATCGCGAAACCACGACCATCATGTTGACCATGAACTAGTTATCGATGTAGAGGCTAACTAGGAACTCTGGGGGTTTCTATACCACACCTGCATCATTGTTTCACTGACACAGTTCTAGCACGGTATGAAACTAGTTATGAACTTGCTTAGATATATTGGAATAATCATATATTATTTGCCTCTAGAGCATATATCCAACAAATAGAAGCCTGCTCCGTTGCCCCACAAATTCAGTGCCTTCTTCGATTTGTTGGCTGTTGTGCTTGCCGGTGAGGTTGGCTTCCTGCGTTGGACCTCTTTCCTTCATCGACAGGACGTGCTGACCGTCGGCGTGCTTCTTGCTACCCGCGCTTGCTAGCCGGTGAGTTTGGTTTCATGTGTTGCGCCTCTCTCCTTCGCTCCAAGGCCGCAGGGACCTGCTGCTCATCAGAGTGCTCTGTTCTACCCGCGCTTGCTCTGAATCGGCTTCTTTTCTAGGATTAATTTACGTATCTGATTTTGTTGGGTTGATGTTCGGATGTATGATGCTTTTGGATTTGTTTTGACAAAGAAGACCAACATGTACATCCATGGAGGCGTTCATCCATACTCCACTGCGATTCCCTGGTCGTCGCCACTGTTGTTCCCTTCTTCCTCCGACGCGTCCTTCTGCTGCCGGCGGGTGACGGGGATCAACCCCGGAAAATCCCATGGTCAGGGACCCTGGGTTAGTCATGAGATGCACAGGTTGGACGATAGCTCGTCGGCAAACAGGAAGGCTCGCTCCTGCTCGATATTATTGATGAGGGAGATGCAATTACAGTGGAGGCCAAGGCTGGAGCGCTCAAGGCTAGGGTTACAGGTGATATTAGATGTCTTTGGCGTCGCCCCTCCTAGCCCTTATATACCGGGCTAGGTCTCGGGGAGTTCATCTACGTTTACAGGTAAGCTTTCCTAACCCTAGCTTGCTCCGTACGGCAGGTTTTCGCACCTTCCTTGTGAGTCGTGGACTCCTACGTCGGTGCCAACTAGCGGGCCGAGGCTGTATCTTCATGGGCCTTCTATCTTCATGGACACCAGGTAGGCTTATCCGTAGGAGTCGTGGGGTCACCCCCTCGTCAGTAGCCCCCGAGTGCCTGGGGGACTCGAAGAGTCGCGCAGGGACTCGAGTACATTCAATTGTCGGTTATCGGTATGCGCGGTTCATCCGCTGGTCGCTGGCAGTCTGGTGGCCATGACAAAACCTGTTTCGAGGGATGCTAAGCTAAAAGGGCCCAAGGAGTCGACGGGCGAGCCTTGGTGAATTGCACTAGGGAAAATACCACAGTAGCCCAATCAAACCCACGTCCCTCACCGTGAGCTTGGAACACTGGTGTCGAGCAAAAGTCCGGCCGCTTCAGGTCTTACGGTGTTCATTTGCCGCCAGTAATGTGCATAGCCTAAGGCGCGTCCGCCCGGCTTTTTCTATCATGCGCAGCGCATGGAAAAGGTTGGGAGTGAAATCGCTCTTCGGCAAGTCCCAGCCCGGCCGTACTTCGCATCGGGGTCTTACCTACACGCTAATCTTGCGTGGCATCTAGGCACAGTGTATCGTGTTCCAGGAATGTGTGTTTTTGAGGTGCGGAGCCTTATAGCATTGCACCCGCTTGGAACAAAACATCAAGCGAGCTGTTCACTCATTCACCCGAGGAGTTTTGTTTCGAGTGCTCAGTCGGGGGGTTTTTCGCGAGTAATCACTCGAATGCCGTTTCGGCTCTTGAGGTGAGGGAGCACCTGACTCTTAGCGCCGTGTGGTCTTGGTGAATGCATGTTTGTCTTAGGTCGGGTTGAGGGAGCACCCGAGACTCTCATAAGTGCTAGTGGTCACTCGAGCACATGGCTGACCTTTAGGTGAGGGAGCACCCGGGACTCTTATGATGTACTCTCCCGATGGGAGTAAGATGTTTTTTCTTCATCGGGAAAAAGATCTGAGAGATGGAATCTCAGGGCCTTGATGTCTGTTTGGTTTTCTTCGCCGCTTGTCAGGGATAGCGATGCCTCTGTTTGTTGGCTGTCAGGGATGCTCTGTCAGTGAACCGTCACGTCTTCATGACCCGTCATAATAATGGCCGCTGTGGCGTGCGGCAGGCGCCGGTTGAGTTTCCGATACGCGCGTTTGGAAACGCGCGTGAATTGACGCGTCTTGCGCACAGTGCGTCCCGTGGGAGAGCATCTTCGTCTTGGATTCCGAGCCGTCTGCGACGTTTGGTCTTTGAATTAATTGCTGCTGTCGTCTTGGCTTCTCTGTGCTTGAGGATTGTTGTTCTATAAATAAGCTTTTCTCTTCCACAGCGTTCCGCCTCTATCCAGCTTGCTGCTTTGCCTCTTCCTTCTTCTCTGGTTCCTCTCATGGCTCCCAAGCGGGGTGTTGGCCGTGGCCGTGGTGGCCGTACACCAAGTTCATGCCTTGGTGGTCGCCATGGTGCGGCGCCAGTGCCTTCCTCTTCTCCCTTGGAGGAGGGATTCTGGCGTTATGACTTTCTTTTACATGTTCGTGGCCAAAGTTCCAATCGCGTTCTTCTTCCTTCTGCTTTTTCCGCCATTGTCTCTGAACGTGGCTTGGATGGCTTGCTTCTGCATCTTCAAGGGAGCTGTCGATCTCCTTCTTATGTTGACTTGGAGGTTGATAGTTCCCGCTTGATTTTTCTTGGATCTGGTTGGAGTTTGTTTGCTCGGCGATTGAATTTGCGAGATGGCGATGTGCTCAGCTGTCATTTTGACGGCGAAAGCACTGTCACTGTCCGCGCGTTCGACCCGAGCGGCAACAGCATGGATCCGCGCTGGCAGGATTCGAGCAGCGACAGCTCCACAAAGTCGAGGAGTCCTCCGCCCGCGTCTTCGACTGCTTCTTCCTCCAGGGACTCTTCTGGTGCTGGTGGTGAACCATCTTCAACTGCTTCCCCCTCTGGCTCTGAAGAAGACCTCGATGTCAAGCCATCGGTTCAACGAGCGCCGCAGGCGACCTTGTAGAACTGGAGGCAACGGCGTCATCTTCGCCAGCAGCTTGGGCGGAGCTGGAGAAGAAGCTAGAGGAGCAGGAGAAGAAGCTGGTGGAGCATCGTCTTTAATGGCTCCACAAATAAGTCGAGCTTCATCTTTTGTTATGTCATTGACATCATGAGCCTGCTGATACGTCCAAAACGTATCGATAATTTCTGCTTGCTTCATGCTTGTTTTGTGTGATATTGCTATGATCTAGATACACTTTTATACATTTTTGATCATATTTGGACTAACCTATTAACTCAGTGCACCCCAGTGCCAGTTCCTATTTTCTGCTGTTTTTCTATTTCAATTTTCCCCCATATAAAAAGTGCTAGAAAAATTCGGGATAATCCAGATAAATAATCAGCGTGACGGAAGCTTCGAGAAGAGCCCGGGAGGGGCCAGAGGGGAGCCAGGGGGGCCCAGGAGGCCACCCGGCGCGGCCCCACCCCTGGCCGCGCCAAGGGGGCGCCTGGGGCCCCTGGCCCACCTCTGGCTGCCCCCTTTCGCCTATTTATCCCCCGTCACGGGAAAACTCCAGAGAGGAACCCTATTCCGCGAACTCGCCTCTGTTCCGCCGCCGCCGCGCTTCCGAAGATCGGGAGCACCAAAAGACCTCTTCCCGGCACCCTGCCGGAGGGAGGATTGACCTCCGGGAGTCTCCTCTCCACCATGGATGCTCCCCGGATGTCTCGTGAGTAGTTTTCCTTGGACCATGGGTCTGTGATCAATAGCTATGTGATGTTCTCCTCCACTCTTTGATCTTCATTGTTTAGACCTCGTGAGCAGCCCTACATGATCGAGGCACCTTTGTAATATTTCTGCTATTGCTATGTTGAGTTTGATCGGATCTAATGGATTATGAGATTATGTTCAGATTGTGGTAGAGTAATATATTTGGTTTTTATCTCTTATATTTTTGTTCCTAAGTAATTCTTGCATGCTCTCCGTTGTTGTTTATTGCTTTGGCCAAGTAGTAGGTAGTGACTCCAAGATGGAGCGTTGTGCTAGATTGTGGGTTCATGCCTCCCCGATGACATGCTTGAGTGAGAGAAACATGAGTCTAGGGGATGTGTTGTTTCCACAAGGGGGAAAAAGAACGGTACTTGTAACCGCGGTTGCAAGGATTGTTTACTTTACGCAAAGTTCTTTTTAATGCAGTTGTCTGTTGCTTTGGGTTTACACTTTGGGTGGGGCTCGCAACTTAATACCACCGAGATGTTCTGGATAGATATCTCAAGGTGGATGATTAGTAGTAGATGCAGATGGATTTCGGTCTACTTACTTTGGCGTACTGCCCGTGCTTTTGAAACTCTTCCTTTCTTTTGTAGCATAGTTAACATTGCGGTGCGTTCATAATCCTGTCAATTGCCTTTCTGTAATTTCTTTACCTCGCATAGCAATTTTATCGTCTTTTGGGAGAGAGACATCACTAGCGAACATCACGTATCCCGGTCCATATCCTTATCACTGTTTCCACTCTACATTTACTTTACCGCTTTTATTTTCTATCATTATCCCTTGCATTTTATCCTTTGTAAACAACAAGACCGGAGAGATTGACAACCTCTCTGAACTTCGTTGGGAACAAAGTTATCTGTGTCTGTGTGCAGGTCCGCGTTAGTTGCGCCGCTGACACCTACTTATCATCTCTGGAGTCCTGCTGGAGACAAACCTTGGTATCTTCACCGAGGGAAAACTGCTTCTGCACTACATCTCAACCTTACACTTGGGGAAACCAACGAAGGGGCGAGAAGCCATCAAGCAAGTTTTCTGGCGCCGTTGCCGAGGACTCCAAGTGCTAAGATAGGGGAGTTGCACATTACCCTTTACCTTTGTTTTTTTAGTCTTGTTAGTTTATCTTTCAGTTTTTATCTTTGTGTCTTTTATCAAAAATACCAAAAATACCTGCCACACTTGCTGCTACTATGGGTTCCACTGAAAACACCAAGTTGTATGACTTCACTAGTCACAACAACCAAGACTTTATCTGCACTCCCATTGCCACACCTGCCACTTCAGCTACCTCTTATCAAATTAAGCCTGCTTTGCTAAACCTTGTTATGAGAGATCAATTCTCTGGTGCTGGAGATGATGTTGCTTTACACTTGAATAATTTTGTTGAATTATGTGATATGCAAAAGTATAAAGAAGTAGAAGGTGATGTTGTTAAGCTCAAGCTCTTTCCTTTCTCTTTAAGGGGAGATGCTAAAATCTGGTTTCAATCTTTGCCTAGAAATAGCATAGATTCTTGGGATAAGTGCAAAGATGCTTTTATAGGGAAGTACTACCCTCCTGCTAAGATTATCCAATTGAGGAGTAATATTATGAATTTTAAGAAGTTGGATAATGAACACGTTGCCCAAGCTTGGGAATGAATTAAATCTCTTGTTAAGAAATGCCCTACACATGGTTTGACTACTTGGATGGTTATCCAGACTTTTTATGCAGGCTTAAACTTTATCTCGCGGAACCTGTTAGATTCGGCCGCGGGAGGAACCTTTATGTCAACTACACTTGGTTCTGCCACAAAGCTTCTCGATGAGATGGTGACCAATTATTCCCAATGGCACACCGAGCGCGCTCCAACAGGTAGGAAGGTAAACTCTGTCGAGGAAATTACCTCCCTCAATGAAAAAGTTGACTTAATTATGTCTCTACTTACCAAGAAACCCTCTATTGATCCTCATTATGTTCCTTTAAATTCTTTGGTTGCTCAAGAACAAGTATATGTGAACTTTATTGCTAGAAACAACTTCAACAACAGTGCTTATAGGGGAAATTTTGCTAGCAATCCTAGACCGTTTCCATCTAACTATGGGAACAACAACACTTACCCTAGCAACAAGAACCCCACTTCTGAATTAGAAAGCATGCTTAGAGACTTTATCACTACCCAAAAAGCCTTCAACAAAAATGTAGAAGAGAAATTATCTAAAATAGATAATCTCTCTTTGAAGGTAGAAAGCTTAGCCCTTGATATTGAGATGCTTAAAATTAGAACCTCCCCCCTTGAGGAGAATAAAGACACTCCTATTAATGCTATCCAGTTACAAATCAATGAAAATATTAGGATGATGGCTAAACTTAAAGAAAGATGGGCTAGAGAAAAAGAGGAAGAGGATAGAATTAAGAGCCTTCCTACACACCACACAGTTGCCACTATCCAAATTGTTGAGGACACTCAAACTATTAGCACCCAATGCACTCCTAGTCCCGTTGGACCTATTAATGGTGATGCTAATACCTCAACCGTAGAAAAAGAAACTCCTATGAACATAGAGGGTTTCAAACAAGTGAGCCTAGATGACACTACTACCACCTTTGATAATAGTGATATTGATTTTGATAGTTGTACCCTCTCAGAAGTTATTAGCTTGCTACACAAAATTTCTAGAGACCCCCACACTAGCACACTTAATCTTGCCTTCACGGAGCATATCACAAATACTCTCATCAAAGCTAGGAAGGAGAAGCTTAGAGTAGAAGCCTCCATACCTAGGAAGCTAGATGATGGTTGGGACCCTATGATCAAAATTAAATTAAATAACTTCTCTTGCTATGCTTTATGTGATGTTGGAGCTAGTACCTCCGTTATGCCCAAAAGAATATTTGATATGTTTGAATTGAAACCTTTTGAGCCTTGTTCTTTTGGTGTTCGTCTTGTTGATTCTCCCATAAAGAAACCTTTGGGGAAGGTCAACGATGTTCTTATCATTGTCAATGACAACTATGTTCCCGTTGATTTTATTGTTATGGATATAGAGTGTGAACCTTTATGTCCAATTATTTTGGGACGTCCTTTTCTTCGCACCGTTGGTGCGGTTATTGACATGAAAGAGGGGAATATAAAATTTCAATTCCCATTCAAAAAGGGGATGAACACTTCCCTAGAAAGAAAATCAAGTTACCTTTTGAGTCCGTTACACGGGCTAGTTATTCTCTTTCTCTTGATAAAACTTGATTCTTCTTTTTGCATTATGCCTAGCTAATGGCTTTAAAGAAGCGCTTTCTGGAGGCAGCCCGCAACGAATTTAGGTTTTTATTTTTGCTTTTGTTCTGTCTTGATGATTGTTACTTCTGTAGCAACATCATTGTATCTTTATTTTTCAGCTTTGTGCCAAGTTATAGCCTCTTACGGCAAGGGAAGTAAAAGTTGTGACATGCTGTCCAGAAAACAGATTCTGTACTCGTGACCAGAAAAATTCCAGAAAAATACCATTTCATCTTTTTGAGCTGAAATTTTTACACAGTATGCTCTATACAATTACGAAACTTCCTTATGTTCTGAGGTTTTTGATTTGAGTTGCAGAAGTGCCCCTAAAAAATTCTTTACTATCTATTGTTCTGTTTTTCACAGATTCTGCCACGTTTTGTCTCTCCTAACTTTTGCAAACCTTAAGCTTGCTTTTTCTTTGCAAAAACTTTTTGGCACTCTTGAGAAACAGTAGCTCTTCAATAATATCTTTATATCCAGTGGAGAAAAAATATATTTATTAAGGGTAGTAACCTCTCTAACCAGCTTATGATGAGTTATGTATGAAGGGAGTTTTTAAGTGTGCGATGGAAGATGATGAAAGAAGATCCAGGAGTGTCAAGCGCTCAAGCTTGGCGATGCCCCCATGCATCCCCAATAAATGTTCAAGGAGACTCAAGCGTCTAAGCTTGGGGATGCCCCCGTGCATCCCCTTCTCCATCAACAATCATCAGTTCGTCCTTTGTCTCACTATATTTTTATCACTTCATGCGTTATGTGCTATGCTTGGAGCGTCCCGCTCTTAGGTTTTGGTTTTAGTTTTCTTTAGCTTTGCTTGCTGTTCATAACAAGTTAGATCCTTTCTTACTTTGTGTGGGAGAGAAACACGCTCCACTTTCATAATCTAGAACACATCATAGGATTTTCCCTGCCTATCTTTTTGCTGTTGTGTGTTCTTTATCTTTTCATAGCTACTGCCATGTTTAGTTTTAGTCTTAGTTTGTCTTTAGCAAGAGCTTTGGATTTTGTTTAGTTTGTTTTTGAAACTCTTTTTAGTTTTCATGTTTATCTTGTTAAGAGAGTTGGTTATTGCACTGAGTTGTGTCTTGTCTTGAAAGTAGGTAATTGAGGTTGCTATTTAATTTTAGTAGTAGCTTGCAATAGTTTTGAGGCATTGTTGTGAGTAATGTTTGGACTTTTGGTGTCAAGATCTCTTGCCTATTAGTGATAGGTGTCGTATTTTGCGCAATCCGTGTTAATTTTCAAAACTTACAAAACTAGTTGAGAACTCTAGCTACTAGATGGATCACTATCCTTCTGAGGAGTCGAATATTAGAGTACACTCACGTACCATGAGTCGAGGATGCGCAAGGATAACCAAACCCCCATACACTCCTCCTCGGGGTACTTGTCTCTTTGTGAACCTCCTCATTAGATTGAGAGTTACCGATAATAAGTGCATGAGTTCTTCGGACTAATGTAAGTATTGAGAGTTGACACTTCCACCTTCCCATATTTTGCTAGCCTTTCCCGTGCCGTGCATTGCCTTCTTCTCACTCCGAGAGTTGGTGTCCACCTTCGCCGGTACATCCAAACCCTTGGCATGATACACTCTGTCATCATAAGCCTCCCTTTATCTTTTCTCAAAACAGCCACCATACCTACCTATCAACGCATTTCCATAGCCTTTCCGAGTTACATTGCCATGCAACTTCCACCTCTTCATGACTTGATCTTCATGTCATACATTTTCCTGCTACACTGGCAGCGACATACATTGCATACATCATGTTAGTTATATCTTCTTTATGATTTTGAGTACCTTGTAAAGTTTGAAAGATCTCCTTTGCCTTCTTGTAAAATAGAGTGTTGCCCTTAAGTGAGGAAAAGATCCCAAAGTGGACACATTAAAAGATCCCCAAGAGGACAAATGAGAGTTAAATAGAAAGAGCCATTGAGGCCACAAAAAAATAAAAAAAAATAAAAAAAATAGAAAAAAGAGAAAAAAGAAATAAAAAGAGAGAAAGGGGCAACACTACTATCCTTTTGAGAGATCCACACTAGTACTCCCTTTATATCCTTGTACTCCATAGAGATGATCTTTTTGCATATAGTTTGGAGAGCTCCTTAGCTCGTATGTGCATCCGTTGCATGGCAATCCCTACTCCTCACATCATACCTATCATTTGGCATCTCTTGCCTATGATTGTCCTCATTGATGTGAGCCTTTCTCATCCTTTTTGTCTTCCTCCTCCACCATATTTCTCTCTTTGCCATCCTAAGTGTCAACCCTCGTGCTTACGCTCATCCATTGCATGAGTGCTCAAAATATCGAAAAGGAGTGGATCAAATTGACTTGTACCTGGCTAGTGGTCTGGGGACGAGTCAAGATAAGATTCCAAAGAAGACCAAGTGTGAAACTTTAGTAGATTGAGTTCTCAACAAAAAATACTTTTTTCTCTCGTATTCCCTATCCCCTTTCTTGCACGCAAACACCATTTGGAGACATTCGAGTCACGGACAGCGAGAGCTCTTTCACCTTTTGTTCTTTTGTTACTTGTTTCAATGCTAATATAGACTCTTGCATGTTATGACTTGATTTGAATCTCTAACCTTGATTGCTTTACTTTTCAAAGTTCTTATATGGTTGCTAGCATGTCACCACAGAAATTATGCTTGTTATCATTTACCTACTCGAGGACGAGCAGGAATTAAGCTTGGGGATGTTGATACGTCCAAAACGTATCGATAATTTCTGCTTGCTCCATGCTTGTTTTGTGTGATATTGCTATGATCTAGATACACTTTTATACATTTTTTTATCATATTTGGACTAACCTATTAACCCAGTGCACCCTAGTGCCAGTTCCTGTTTTCTGTTGTTTTTCTATTTCAGTTTTCCTCCATATAAAAAGTGCCAGAAAAATTCGGGAAAATTCAGATAAAAAATCAGCGTGACGGAAGCTTCGAGAAGAGCCCGGAAGGGGCCAGAGGGGAGCCAGGGGGGCCCAGGCAGCCACCCGGCGCGTCCCCACCCCTGGCCGCGCCAGGGGGGCGCCTGGGGCCCTTGGCCCACCTCTGGCTGCCCCCTTTCGCCTATTTATCCTCCGTCACGGTAAAACTCCAGAGAGGAACCCTATTCCGCGAACTCGCCTCTGTTCCGCCGCCGCCGCGCTTCCGAAGATCGGGAGCACCAGAAGACCTTTTCCCGGCACCCTGCCGAGGGAGGATTGATCTCCGGGAGTCTCCTCTCCACCATGGATGCTCCCCGGATGTCTCGTGAGTAGTTTTCCTTGGACCATGGGTCCGTGATCAGTAGCTATGTGATGTTCTCCTCCCCTCTTTGATCTTCATTGTTTAGACTGTTGGGAATGTGCCCTAGAGGCAAATAAAATATGTTTTATCGAGCATATTCCATTAGTTGATAATACGTTTGATACTATGTTATAACTGTATTAAGCGGAACCATTAATACAGGTGTGGTATATAAACAACCAGGTCCCTAGTAAACCCTAGTATACTAGTCCATTGGGCGATTGATGATCAAGGTTTCCTGATCATGAGACAATGGCGTCTGTTGACAATGGAGTCGTACCATTGGATAATGATATGATGGACATACACCCACCAGAAGTGTTGCGATGTGATCAGGTCACATAGTTCGACATTGCGATAACTATAACGTAGTGACCAGATCCTTTGACCGTAATGATCATACGTAATTGTCATCTATGAGGAGACTTTGATTTGTATCCCACCGCCTGACTGAAATATGCTGGCTATAACGGTGCACTTTGGGTATTCCGAAATAGATGGTTGATGAGTATGAAAATAGATCAAAGCGGGATTTGTCCATCCGTGTGACGGATAGGTACTCTGGGCCCACTCGATGATATTGCATCATAAAGTTTGCAAACATGTGACTAGGTCACGGAGTTGTAATATCACGGGAACGAGTAAACTTGTTTGTTGAGAACGAGGACGAACTAGGTATATTGGATACCGATGATCAAACCTCGGACAAGCAAAGTACCATAGGACAAAGGGAACAGGCACACGGTTAACGGATCCAACAGCGATTGAAGTTCATTCGATGGAAGCGCAGGGGCTATCAAGGATTGTAACCAGGTCCAATTGATTAGTCATTGATCAATGAGAATTGTCTCGATCATGTCTGTTGTTTCCCGGACCGTAGGGTGTTACACTTAAGGGTACTCGACGCAGTAAGGATTGATTCGGGATCACCGGAGAAATTGGAGAGAACACCGGAATTGTTCCGATGAAGGCCGGAAGTTGTTCCGGGTATTTTGAAAGGTTCAAAATATATTTAATAATGTTTAATATATGTTTTATTATTTAATTATCTGAATTAAATATTAAAATGTATTTAAATATAATTAAAAATGGAAGAAAAGGCATATGGGCCTCATAGGGCCCATTAGGGGGAGAGGGAGTCCTCCCCCTATGGGCCATGGTGCCATGAGGGGCCCCACCCCCCTAGGGCTGCGCCAAAACCCCCTCCCTTGGGATTAGTCCCACCCCGGAAGTGGAGGGGGGTGGCACCCCTCCTTGGCCTATATAAGGAGGGGTAGGGTGCCCTTTTTTCTTCATACAAATTGATTTGAGACAAGTTTCTCTCATCTCTCTCTCCCTCCTTTCTCCTTCTTCGAGTGGACTCCCCTTGTTTGGAGTCTACACTTGGTTGGGGATTTCTCCACTATACGCACGTCGTCGTGCTACTGGAATCGGGATCCGAATCCATCTTCTTTCTGCTGCACTACTGGTTCGGAGCCCGGAGGGACGTCGGGTATACTGTATGTGTATAATCCCGCGAGGCACTACACTTGTGGTGCTACTTCATCGTCGTGGTCGTATCGCGAGGTCTTCATCAGCAACGTTCCGACGGGGACGTAATCCCGTCATCGGTCTACAAGGATCGGGTGGCTACAGGAGTCATCGTGGATCTGCGCGGCATCGGGGATTGTCGGTACAACTACACCAACCACGTTCATGCGGGAACGTTTCCCGCTTAACGGACTACATACTGGTATGTGATCTATTTCTGTCCGTTACTTGCATCAGCATAGCATAGTTCTTGGGTATGGGTCTCGTAGGTTATGAAAAAATTGTGTTTTCTGCCCCGAACCCCAACAGTGGTATCATGAGCAAGGTTATGCGTAGATGTATTGTACGGATAGAACACATCTAGTATGTGGGCATCAATTCTCCAATTGTTACCCTCTCACGTGTACTCATTTAGCATTGCGGCAATGTTTGATGAAGCGGCCCCCGACCAACCTTACGCGTTTACGCAAGACTGGTTCCACGCTTGACATATGGCTTGTACCATATAAAGTGGCTGGGGGTGTCTGTCTCTCTGCATTAGCGATGCGAAGATGTTTGCAACGGAGGGCCCCGACAGGGGTGTAATAGAGACAATTGTGGATTGGTGTTGTTGCTTGTTTTCGCAGGATAGAAAGCGGTTCTTTTCTCGAAACCCCTAGCAGCCACGTAAAACTTGCAAAAGATAAAGTAGAAAGGTGTTTCAACTTTAATTTGCATGTCGGGGGGGATCATAGCATGTATGATTTATGTTGCATCCTGTTTTGCTAATATGTTAGATACACGACGGTAGCATAATAGGATGATCCCTCACTAAAACCAACATAGTGTCCTTACCCTAGTGAGCACCACCTGGAAAGTTCTACATTATGGAGGCACCACGTGTCACACGTGTGTCAAACATTTTTTCGTTCACATGAGGTGGGTGTAGCAAGCCTGGCATATGTATATGATATGGCCTTGCATAACACAGCAACAAATCATATAGGGTGTGGTGGCGAGCCTGGCATATGTATATGATATGGCCTCGGGACACAAGAGACCGAAAGGTCGAGCATGAGTCACATGGATGATGTGATTGGCATGATGGCCTACCTTGAACAACATACTGATGGTCGTGACGATCGGGGGAGGTATGGTGTTCAAGGATCGTGTAATCACTTAGAATAAACTATGAGGGATGTTTGTCTGAGTGGGAGTTCCAAAATTGTTTTTGAAACATGAACTCCATATTATGAACTTAATCTTCATGTCTTAGCAAATATCATTGTAGATAACGTCATACCAATGTTTAGAACTATGGCTCTTTTAGTATGATAGAACTTAAGGTAAATGGGTCTTACTTCATTGATGTGTACCAACACCATTAGAGACATACTCGTTAGTAATGACTTCCTAAACATAATACGAAGAACTGCTAGGAGATACACCTGTTAACTCCATAATCAAGGAAGATGATGATGAGTATCGCACTCACCATCACTTATGAATGACTGTCCAATACACCATAATTCATTCTATGATATCTGAATTGTGAATGCATGTTAACCAACACGTATGACGTGCTAGGTGAACTTGAAAGAACTTGGTCACAAATCAGAGTAATGGAATATGAGTATATGGATGGGGTTTCTTTCAACTATGGTGGAAGGAACAACCTGCTGAGAAAGTCACTTGGAAAATGTATAAGATACATGGAACACCTTGTGTATAACTTGGACTACTGAATGACTGGTTACTTTGCGATAACTGGGGAGTTGCATCCGCTTCCTCCCAGTTACAAAGACCATGTCTGGACTATGTCATGAAGGAGAATCGTTCACCTGTCATGAGGTCATGGTTAAAGTCAAGAACTTTAAGAGTAGAACCAATGCAGGAATGGTCATTGACGGAGAAGGTATATTTGATATACGAGTTATAAATGTCTTTCCCACGAAACACTAATTGCGGTTGATTAAGTATTCGATGCTTGAACTTACTGCTTGAGAGTGGCTTGGAAGGGATGAGGTGACAATGTGTGCTGACGGCAATCAAGATAGTTGATGGTCGACAACACTCTCCCTCTACATCTATCAATTGATTAATATATGAATAAATTTTATGATCGTTTGAATGAGGACTTTATTAGTGTGTCTTGCATCTCGCGAAGACAATTATTCATATTAGTGAGAAACAAGTCAATTGTTCTCCTTTTATGAATGATATCTCTTATGGTCACATTACGATTATGAATGAGTTATTCTTATATTGATGATAGTTGTTTGATCATTTATAAGAAATATTGTAATGCCAAGAAATATCCAGGATTAATAATGACACTACAGTTTAAGTCATGAATGGTATGATGATGTCTTAAGATACTTGATCTCTTGACACATACAAACCATGCCTTTTAGGTGAGATGACTAAAACCTCGCATTCTGGTAAACGGAATGTGTACTGATTGTTGAGTATCATACATTGTGATGTATCATATGTCAGCATGTGGTGAATTTCGTTATTTCGTGAACTTCGTATGTGGACTTAAGATGAATATTTGTATTCACTAATGAAACATGAGTCTGAAATAATTTGATATGATCAAAAGGGATTTCAGAGTAAAGATGGATATTAAATTAACAAGAAAGACAAGTCTCTACGATTTGATCAAAGTGACAAATGTTTTGAGTTAGTCTTGGGCATAAAGACTTGTGTGAAAGTTGTTCCACAAATTGCAATGTCTTGAGACACTTCAATATTGAGATATGTGCCTGAACATTGTGATCATATTCTATCCAAAAGTGTATGGTCTAAGTTATCTCTTACCAAGTTACGTTATTATTGTTTAGAGTTATTAATTTAATATGCAAACACTCACTTCAGCATAGGGAACCATCTGAGTTCGTGGAAACCAACACTATATATGTCATGGTGTGTTGTGGTTTCTAGGAAGCTTGATTTATGTAAGATAAATTATCTTTGTAGTGTATCCTTAGACAACTATGGATGCATCTTCCACAACTAGAACCAAAAGGAGCAAAACTTGTATTGCTATGTTTTGTGTTTGTCAAGAATTGTTCTTGATAAATGTGGTAATGGAAGAAAAGTGAAAGTTCAACCAAGGTAATTGACCTTGCCTCCAAATGTCAGAGTAGTGCAACGGAATATGTTCTGGAAGCAAAGCTCTACAATAAGAGGAGAAACTAATGATAATGATCATGGTCTTCTGATGGGAGCTTTTACTGAGAAAGGTAGGATTCAAGAATATATATTTTCCCCTGGTGCAAAATGATATTCATGATTCACTTGTCATGTTAATGGAACAAGACATTCCTACGAACTACAAAGAAGCGATGGTGGACCTAAGTACGAGATATGACTACGAGTCATGAAATCCTATGTTGAGTTACATTTAAGATTGCTTGAATCTTATCAAGTAAGCAGGTTACTTGATATTCACAATAACTTCAGAGTTATAAGGAATAAATGTGAACATCAAAGGGACGTCAAGATTGGTTTGTCACAAAGATTGTTTCTGACAAATTCAATGGGTTGACTACAATGTGTAGCAATGCTTGAGTCAAAGGGATATTCACTACGATTGATCCAGGATTGTTATCAATACCGTGACTTCCTCAAATCCTGTATTTGAAGAAATGTTGTAATTGGTACAACAAGAAGGTTTTGGAAAAACATATGGATACTAGTGTCTCGTAAACTGAATTCTCATTTTGATGGATGATCAAAGGATTTTGGACTTATCCAAAATATCGAGGAAACATGCATTTGCATGAAACTGAGTGGGAGCTGAATAGTTTCCTGAAACTTAATATGTAGACGACATATTTTGAGTGGGAGCTATGGGAGTATTATCCTAGACTTATATGTAAATGACATATTTGAGTAGGAGCCATGTGGTTAGTATCCTGAACTTAATATGTGTCTGATATATCTAAGTGGGAGCCATGTGGATGTTATCCTTGTCTTATATGTGGCCGACATATTTGAGTGGGAGCAATATGAGTGTTATCCTATAACTTAATATGTGCATGACATATTTGAGTGGGAGTGTCAGAACCCTCTGTTAGGTAAAGTGCTAGGATCAATTTCACTTTGCATTTTCAAAAGAAATCAAAGGAAATTCATTTTCAAAATCAAAATGGGAGAAGGAACCCCCCCAGATGAATTAATTCAAAAGGACAGATAAAAATCTTCTCCAAAAATTCATGTTAGATTTTTGAAAAGTCTTATAAATGAGTGTGATCACATATCAAGTGATGTGGGACCCATCCCATGCTCATAGATTTTTCAAATATTCAAACAGTGCCTTGGAATTAATCAAATAACCCTATTTGATTTAAAATTCAAATTATTTGAATTTTAAAAATGTTGAAACTTCATAAGTGGCTAGTCTATTTTATTATGAGGCCATATAAAAGTTTTCAGCATTTAAAAAAATGTTTAGCTATTTATTTTAGCTAAACAGAACAAATGACAGAAAGAAAAACAGAAAAAAGAAAAGGAAAAAAAAGGCTTACCTCAAACGGGCCCAACTCACCGAGGCAGCCCAGCCCAGGGGCAAGGCCGTCTTCTTCCTCGCGCCAGGCAGGCTGCTGCCGCCGTCGCGAGCATGCCGACGATGCTGGCCACCTCCTGCTTCCTCCCCATCCACGTAGTCGCGCCTGGAGACTCCCAGAGCCGCCCCGCTTCTTTCCCCTCCCTCCAGGAACACCTCCCCTTCCTCTCTCGCCTGATTCATCGCCGCCCGAGAAGCACGCCGGAGCACCGTTGAGCCCCCGCGTGGCCATTGACGCCGAGAAGCCCCAAGACTGTGTCCAAGTTCTTCCTCGTCGTCGTCTTCGTCGAGCAGTGCAAGGAATCGAGCCCGGAGCCTGCGTAGACGCCAGATTCTTCCTCGAGTTCTCGCCGGCCGCAGTGAAGGACTTCGTCAATTCCGCCGCCGTTGAGCCACCCCAGCCCTCGCCACCACCTCTACTGAGTTCCTGGTGAGCTCGGGTTCAAAACCCCTAAACTTCCCCCTTCGATTGCTTCCTCTAGCCTTGGTTGCCATGAGAGCCGAAGCTCCTCGCCGCCAGGATCCATGGCGACGTCCACCCGCTAAGAAATCGAACCCGCCTTGTTGTCCAACGTGTTCCCCGTGCTCCTCCTCGTCGAACCAGCCTAGCCCCGCCTCAAGTCGTGCCCCGGAACGAAATCTCGATCACGGCCGTAGCTAGGTCGCCGCAAAACTTGACGCCGACGAGCGTACCGTGCACCCCAGCTCTTGGATTCGGTCCCGTTCGACGCGCGCAGGAGAGGGCTTCAAGCTGGTGGTCTTCGCGCTCCAAATGATGGCCGGAATCGTGATCCCGTGCAGCGCCGCCGCGGCTTTGGTCGCCGGCGGTTAACCGCCGGTGGGTTAGCCCTTAATCACCTGGCTAATGACCCCCTGGGTCACTGACACGTGGGCCTAGTGGCTTAATTAAGCCACTGGATCAATTAACCCAACGGATTAACTCACCCAGCCACTGACAGGTGGGACCCTCTTGTCAGCCCCCCCTGACGTCAGCACTGACGCAGTAAATCAATTTAAATGAATTTCCAGAGATTATTTGAATTAAAGATTTTCCAGAAATTCCAAAAAATACCCCAAACTTTGGAAATTCATAGAAAATTCATATTAACTCCAAATTGGACAAATAATATATGAAAAATGATCAGGAGAAAATTATCTTTCCAAATATGCAACTTTCAACTCTGTTTGAGTTGATTTTAAAATGGGACCAGTAGCATATGTCATTTGAATTATTTGGAATTAATTCAAATTCAAATCAAATGATTTTGCAACTTGAACCATGGAATTATGCTACAATTCAACCACTCTTCAGAGGCATATCATACACATTTCCAAAAGGTTCAAAATGATCAAACAATGTCACATGCAACTTGGTTAATTTGAATCCAAATGTGGAGTTTGAATTTGCAATTCAATTTGCAATATACTCCATTTAAATGGAATTGCTTAACACATCAAAGCATGTACATCAAGATTCAAACTTCCATCATGTGATTGTGCATTGTATTTACTTTGCTACTTTGCTTGTTGTTTGTCGAGTAGAGGTGGAACCGGAGCAGGAGGCTTCCCCCTTCATTGAAGATCCAGAACCCGAACCTCGTCAGCAAGGCAAGCAAACCCCCATTGATCATGTCGATAAAATCCCACTTCCCTCTCATGTCTCGCTTATGCATTGTTTAGGATGATCACCATGATTCGTTTCTACCGCATAGATGAACCCATTCCTTTGCATGACCTATCATTTTGTCACAGTAATAAGCCAACCACAATCCTAGCAAATGTAGGAGTTGTTTGATATCATGTGGCCCCTGCAATGTTACTGCTTATTGCATGCTTAGTATGATACCATGTTGTTACTGTGATGTGAGTCGGGATGGGAATGATCATGTTGATGTTGGTAGAAAAGTGTTGGTGAATCGACCCTAATACAAGGTGAACGATGAGAGGCTGTGTAGGAGTACACGGTGGGTTGTCTCGTTGAACACCGCCCTAGTACGAGTTCTTGTGTGGTGATCCAAGATGAAGAGTACAACCACACATTGGGCTCATTAACCCCTCTCAGCTTACTAACTCATCCCTTTCGATGTCCAGATGTCGCAATAGTTCGGAGTTCTGGTAGGCTTGTGGCCTGGATGCTAAGTGAGAGAACGGCTCATCCGAGACTGGCTTATGCACCACGCACACATCACTTGGGTCCACTTCGGTAAACCGGCCGGGTTCACGATAGTGGTAACCAACCCAAGTAGGCGGCTTTCTCGGACTACATCGGCTATGAGGTAACAGTTGTGGTGAGCATCCTCGCTGGCACCCCTTGAATGGTGTCGAGATCAAAGGCGGTAAATGATGATCATGTGTGTGTAGCGGTACACCCCTGCAGGGTTAACAAAACTATTCGAATAGCTGCGTCCGCGATTATGGACTGCTTGGAAAGCTTAGCTTGATTATTAGACAACTTGAACTGGATACTTCTAAAACACACCAAGATAAGTGTGAGTGCTATGGCATGCTTTCTCGTGGGGAAGTCGAGGAAGGCACCATAGTAGTGTAATTGGTTGGAGAAAGTAGTGGACTCGTGTACGCTTCTTACCTCAAAGTCTGGTATTCGTAGTTCAGGGCTAGCCAAGTCAATGCTGGCATTTCTGCAAGTGAAACCCCACCTCCCTTTACCTTGATACATATGCATGAGTAGTTTAGTTCCTATGTAAGTCTTGCTGAGTACGACTTTGTACTCACGTTTGCTTAATCTATGTTTTAGATGAGACCACTAACCCCGAAGGTGGCTTCTTCATCGAGCTGGACGACTGAAGACCAACTAGTCTAGTTCCAGTCAGACGACTGGTTCCCTCGTGGAGGGCTTGTGTTTAAATAAGGATTCTTAAGCCATTTGTTAAACTTGTCTGTACTCAGACATAATTTGCTTCCGTTTGTGTTGTAATGTTGGATCACATGTTTGTGATCTCTGTTTGCACTCTATAAGAGTTATCAATAAAATTGTACACTTTGTAGAGAATTGCAATGGTACCTGTTGTTCATACAAGGCATGTATGCTGCGTGTATGTTTATAACATGCATGTCTTTGTATGGGTTTTCAAGACCTTAGTTGTGTTCTGGCTGGCGGTCTTTCATACACCAAGTGGCCCTTAGATGTGCGCAGCTTGGGGCATCGCGATGCGATTGCTCAAGACTCCGTCTCGTGCACACTTTGTGGTATGATCGAGCCCGCCCTAGACCCCGACTAAGTGATCTGGCTGGAGTAAGTCTATGTAAGAGTTTTAAGATAGTCGATAGTATGGTTGAGGCGACTTGTCTTTGAATATGGGAGTTCACCACCCATATCATTAGACTTGTGTGCGGACGATGAGGACCCATCTCAGTTGATCATCCGGCCTGGATGGGATGCCCCTCACGTACGATGCTTTCCGAGAACGTTCTGTGCTTGGCCTTGTCTGCTTAGACAAGTGGGTACGGTTCTCGGCTCCCCATATGACTATGTCTTAGCTGTACTTGCATACGCTAACCCCGGGTCCGACAGGGAGCATGATAATATTCTCATATATGGATAACATATTATGAATGGTGCAGTTGGTGTTAATGATTATTTGAATCTTTCATAAATGAAGATGAATAAGTATTAAGCATTGAAGATCTATTAAGATAGATATGTGTTTAATAACATTGAGTCGTAATACTTTCCTGGATAAGATTCTGAAGGAGTTCAGAATGGGACAAGTCAAGAAGTGGTCCTTACTTGTATATCCAAGAGAAGTGTTGAGTTAATCTCAGTACAAGAACAATGGTTAATGGTTAATGAAAGAAATGGATGTGTTGGATCCTCTATGCCTTTGTCATAGGTTCTTTCATATAAAACCAGAGTTATGTACTCGACGTAATATGACCCAAGTTCTTAGTAGTAAGAACATGTTGGGATATGATTTATGAGTAAATCATTGAACAAAGAGTTAAGTTTATCCTTCAGTGTCTGAAGAGAACTGAGGATACATCTCAAATTTTTAAAGGATAGTGGACTTGACCATAAATGTTATGCTAGTTCAAGTTTTGACACTAACCTAGAAAATTGAGATATCATACTAATGAATGCCTAAGTTGAAAGAAACATGGTTAGACATCAAAGTTGCATACAATGCACTAAGGATGAATCTACATTGATGTGGCTGCTTTAGAAGTAGCAGGAGTTATATTATGGCTTAAGAAGTTCGACTTCTGATTGAGTGAGTTTCAAGTGTGCATGACTATGGGAAAGTCCGCGTGACCCACCGGATGTCATTGCTATGAGACAGCAAACGAAGTCTCACTTCACCGCCAAATATATATATACCTCGTCATTATAGTGGATAATGAAGGAATGTCAAATTAGGTGACATTATGATTTGCAAAAGGACATACGGTTCTGAATGGTACCCAGACCGTTGATACAACCTCTTCCATGGGCAAGCATGATCAATAAAGAGTTATGATCCAGAGAAAATGCAACTAGATTATTTGTACTCTAGTGCAAGTGGGAGACTGTTGGGAATGTGCCCTAGAGGCAAATAAAATATGTTTTATCGAGCATATTCCATTAGTTCATAATACGTTTGATACTATGTTATAACTGTATTAAGAGGAAACATTAATACAGGTGTGGCATACAAACAACCAGGTCCCTAGTAAACCCTAGTATACTAGTCCATTGGGCGATTGATGATCAAGGTTTCCTGATCATGAGACAATGGCGTCTGTTGACAATGGAGTCGTATCATTGGATAATGATATGATGGACATACACCCACCAGAAGTTTTGCGATGTGATCAAGTCACATAGTTCGACATTGCGATAACTATAACGTAGTGACCAGATCCTTTGACCGTAATGATCATACGTAGTTTTCATCTATGAGGAGACTTTGATTTGTATCCCACCACCTGACTGAAATATGCTGGCTATAACGGTGCACTTTGGGTATTATGAAATAGATGGTTGATGAGTATGCAAATAGATCAAAGCGGGATTTGTCCATCCGTGTGACGGATAGGTACTCTGGGCCCACTCGGTGATATTGCATCATAAAGTTTGCAAACGTGTGACTAGGTCACGGAGTTGTAATATCACGGGAATGAGTAAACTTGTTTGTTGAGAACGAGGACGAACTAGGTATATTGGATACCGATGATCAAACCTCAGACAAGCAAAGTACCATAGGACAAAGGGAACAGGCACACGGTTAACGGATCCAACAGCGATTGAAGTTCATTCGATGGAAGCGCAGGGGCTATCAAGGATTGTAACCAGGTCCAATTGATTAGTCATTGATCAATGAGAATTGTCTCAATCATGTCTGTTGTTTCCCAGACCGTAGGGTGTTACACTTAAGGGTACTCGACGCAGTAAGGATTGATTCGGGATCACCGGAGAAATTGGAGAGAACACCGGAATTGTTCCGATGAAGGCCGGAAGTTGTTCCGGGTATTTTGAAAGGTTCAAAATATATTTAATATATGTTTTATTATTTAATTATCTGAATTAAATATTAAAATGTATTTAAATATAATTAAAAATGGAAGAAAAGGCATATGGGCCTCATAGGGCCCATTAGGGGGAGAGGGAGTCCTCCCCCATGGGCCATGGCGCCATGAGGGGGCCCACCCCCCTAGGGCTGCGCCAAAACCCCCCTCTCTTGGGATTAGTCCCACCCCGGAAGTGGAGGGGGGGTGGCACCCCCCCTTGGCCTATATAAGGAGAGGTAGGGTGCCCTTTTTTCTTCATACAAATTGATTTGAGACAAGTTTCTCTCATCTCTCTCTCCCTCCTTTCTCCTTCCTCGAGTGGACTCCCCTTGTTTGGAGTATACACTTGGTTGGGGATTTCTCCACTATACGCACGCCGTCGTGCTACTGGAATCGGGATCCGAATCCATCTTCTTTCCGCTGCTCTACTGGTTCGGAGCCCGGAGGGACGTCGGGTATACTGTATGTGTATAATCCCGCGAGGCACTACACTTGTGGTGCTACTTCATCGTCGTGGTCGTATCGCGAGGTCTTCATCAGCAACGTTCCGACGGGGACGTAATCCCTTCATCGGTCTACAAGGATCGGGTGGCTACAGGAGTCATCGTGGATCTGCGCGGCATCGGGGATTGCCGGTACGACTACACCAACCACGTTCATGCGGGAACGTTTCCTGCTTAACGGACTACATACTGGTATGTGATCTATTTATGTCCGTTACTTGCATCAGCATAGCATAGGTCTTGGGTATGGGTCTCGTAGGTTATGAAAAATTTGTGTTTTCTGCCCCGAACCCCAACATAGACCTCGTGAGCTGCCCTACATGATCGAGGCACCTTTGTAATATTTCTGCTATTTCTATGTTGAGCTTGATCGGATCTGATGGATTATGAGATTATGTTCAGATTGTGATAGAGTAATATATTTGGTTTTTATCTCTTATATTTTTGTTCCTAAGTAATTCTTGCATGCTCTCCGTTGCTGTTTATTGCTTTGGCCAAGTAGTAGGTAGTGACTCCAAGAGGGAGCGTTGTGCTAGATTGTGGGTTCATGCCTCCCCGATGACATGCTTGAGTGACAGAAACATGAGTCTAGGGGATGTGTTGTTGCCACAAGGGGGAAAACAACGATGCTTGTAACCGCGGTTGCAAGGATTGTTTACTTTACAGAAAGTTCTTTTTAATGCAGCTGTCTGTTGCTTTGGGTTTACACTTTGGGTGGGGCTCGCAACTTAATACCAGCGAGATGTTCTGGATAGATATCTCAAGGTGGATGATTATTAGTAGATGCAGATGGATTTCGGTCTACTTACTTTGGCGTACTGCCCGTGCTTTTGAACCTCTTCCTTTCTTTTGTAGCATAGTTAGCATTGCGGTGCGTTCATAATCCTGTCAATTGCCTTTTTGTAATTTGTTTACCTCGCCTAGCAATTTTATCGTATTTTGGGAGAGAGACATCACTAGCGAACATCACGTATCCCGGTCCATATCCTTATCACTGTTTGCACTCTACATTTACTTTACCGCTTTTATTTGCTATCATTATCCCTTGCATTTTATCCTTTGTAAACAACAAGACCGGAGAGATTGACAACCTCTCTGAACTTCGTTGGGAACAAAGTTATCTGTGTCTATGTCCAACCCGGGCATTTCTCGGGCCGGACCTGGTTCGGGCCGGGCTTGAGAAAGCCCGATGCTGAAAACTCCAAGCCCGAGCCCGGCCCGGCCCGGCCATCGGGCTGTAGAAATCGGGCCCGAGCCCGGCCCGAATATGGCAAAGCCCGACAAAGCCCGACAAGCCCGGCCCGATCCTTTGTTAATTTACGTTTTCTATAAGCCCGAGCCCGGCCCGATCAGTGTATTAAGCCCGATTGTGAAGCCCGAGCCCGTCCCGAATGACAAGCCCGACCCGGCCCGACCCGGGTTTTTTGGGCCGGGCTCGGGCCGGGTCGTCGGGCCGGGCTGCCCATGCCCAGGTCAGGTCTATGTGCAGTTCCGCGTCAGTTGCGCCGCTGACACCTACTTATCATCTCTGGAGTCCTGCTGGAGACAAACCTTGGTATCTTCACCGAGGGAAAACTGCTGCTGCACTACATCTCAACCTTACACTTGGGGAAACCAACGAAGGGGCGAGAAGCCATCACCTGCTGCTTCGACTCCTCCTTTGTCTGTGATGATGCTCTTGTACTAGAGTCGATTACCCCTCATGGGCACACATGTAGAAGTCATAATTCCTTGTGTGATTCCCTCTTGTAACAGGAGCTGCCTTCTATCCAAATGTAGTTGAGTTCTTTTTGTACTGAAGATGATCCTTATGATGTAAACTGTGCTTGATCCTTTGCAATGGAATTTATATTTGGGCCTTTATGCAACCGAAAACTTTGTTCGAGTCCTTGACGATCAGGGGCTGACTTTGAGAGTTGTGTTCAAGTCCTTTGCGGCCGAGAGCTATCTTCGAGTCCGTCCAATACTTTGCACTGTCGGTTTTATCGGGTGCACGACAGCGCTCCCGATGGGAGTAGTCCCCGAGGCTATGCTTGAGTTGAAGGGTCGAGCGTAGGCTAAAATTTGTTTCCTTTGTCGTTAGTTTCTGTCTTTTATCGGGTGCACGGCAGCGCTCCCGATTGGAGTAGCCCCCGAGTCTTTAGGTGATCGTTGGCGATCGGGTGAAGACTAAATGAGCCTGTGTCCTGTGCTTCCTCCAAAGTTTCTTCAGAGTACTTGGTGCTCCATCTGATTGTGGCCATGTCTTTCGAGCCTTGTGTTCAGCAGGTGGGGCTGGTCGGGTATTTTTGCTTGAGAGTTTTTTAAGCTTCAGACTGCGCGAACGGTCTTCGGGAGGCGATGGTCCTCGAGGTCCCGAGTGCTTGGATGTAGAGGTCGCGTGGGTGACGATAGCGTCCTTCGGGGGGAGTTCTTGTGCTCGAGTCCCCGAGTTTCTTTTGGGTAGAGGTCACGTGAGCGTCGATGGTCGTCTCTCGGATGGGGGTTGTACTCGAGACCCCGAGTGCTTTTGATGAAGATCGCGTAGGCGATAGCGTTTCTCGGGGGGATTTTGCTCTTAAGCCCCCGAGTGCTTTGATTAAGATCGCGTAGGCGATAGCGTCTCTCGGGGGGATTTTGCTCTTAAGCCCCCCGAGTGCTTTGGTTAAGATCGCGTAGGCGATAGCGTTGCTCGGGGGATTTTGCTCTTAAGCCCCCGAGTGCTTTGATTAAGATCGCGTAGGCGATAGCGTCTCTCGGGGGGATTTTGCTCTTAAGCCCCCGAGTGCTTTGGTTAAGATCGTGTAGGCGATAGCGTTGCTCGGGGGGATTTTGCTCTTAAGCCCCCGAGTGCTTTGAGATGGCAGTATTTGGGCAATATTTATTTTATTGCGGTCAAGCGGTTACATGAGTTGCCAGTCATATCCGACCGATAGGGGCTATGGATATAACAGTCGCAAGTTTTCTACGTTCCATGGGTTGCCCACGTCCTCGTCTGTCTTCGGGTTCCTCAGCCTGTAGGTGCCACATCCGATGACTTCTGAGACTATGAATGGTCCTTCCTATTGGGGGGCAAGTTTATGAACCTTCTCTTGTATTAGTCGTAGGACTAGGTCACCTTTGTTGAAGGTTCTAGTGCGCAATCGACTACTTTGGTAGGTACGTAGTTTGTCCTGGTACCCCTTTGATTTTGCCAGGGCTGCGTCTCTTGCTTCGTCAGTCGTATCTTTGTCATCTTGTAGTGCTTCTTCTGCTTCTTCTTCTTCTTAACCGGTGACCCGAGGTGCTCCGAACTTGAGGTCATGTGGTAGGACTGCCTCTGCCCGTACACCATGAAGAAGGGTGTGTATTGGGTCGTGGTGTTTGGTGTAGTTCGTAGGCTCCATAGGACCGCGGGGAGTTCTTCTACCCAGTTGCCGGCGGCTTGCTCGAGTGGTGCGAGGAGCCGTTTCTTGATTCCCCCGCATACAAGGCCGTTTGCTTTTTCCACCTGGTCGTTGGACTGCGGGTGCGCGACTGATGCATAATTGATTTTGATGCCCAGTTCTTCACAGAAGTTCTGGAACTCTGCGGCTGTGAAGTTTGTGCCGTTGTCCGTGATGATGTTGTGTGGCACTCCGAATCTGAAGATGATCGACTTGATGAAGTTGACAGCCGTGAGGGCAGTGGAGCTGGTGATGGGCACTGCTTCAATCCATTTAGTGAACTTGTCGACTGCGACGAGCAGGTGTGTCCTTTCGCCCTTTGATGATTTCTTGAGTGGGCCCACCATGTCGAGTCCCCAGGTGGCGAACGGCTAGGATAGTGGTATGGTCTTGAGCTCTAAGGCGGGAGCGTGTGGTCTGTTGGCGAATTTCCGTCAAGCGACACAACGTCGCACGATTTCCTCTACGTTTTTCATGGCTGTGGGCCAGTAGAACCCAGCTCGAAATGCTTTGGACACGAGTACTCGACTGCTCGCGTGGTGCCCGCAGGTGCCTTCGTGGATTTCGAGCAGTAGGGCTTTGCCGTCCTCTTCGTCGATGCACCTTTGGAGTATCTGGGTGATGCTGCGCTTGTATAGTTGTCTGTTGATCACCGTGAACGCCTTGGATCGTCGGTTGATGCGTCGTGCTTCGGCCACGTCTTGTGGTAGCGTGCCTTCGATTAGGAATCGGAGGAACGGTTTTGTCCAGACGGGTCCTTCGAGCTCTGTCGGAGCTGTGCTGTCGGATGTGCTGGTGCTTGTGCCTTCTGATGGGGTTGCTTCTGCCACCTGCGCCATTTCTATTGCGTCTTCGCCGTCCACGACTGCTTCAGGTGTTGTTGTCTGTACCTTGATGGATCTCCGATTGATGATTTCGAGAAAAGCGCCGGGTGGTACAGGCCCCCGGGTCGAACCGATGTTCGCGAGCTCGTCAGCTTCTGTGTTGTTGTCCCTAGTGATGTAGTTGAGCTCGCAACCGTCGAAACTTCCTTCGAGTTCGTTGTAGAGCTTTTGGTAGGCCGCCATGTTGTCGGCTATTGCGTTGCAGTTTCTCATCGTCTGCTGGACGGCGAGATTGGAGTCCCCGTAAATTATGAGGTGAGTGGCTCCGCATGTTTTGGCCATGCGCATGCCATGGAGGAGTGCCTCGTATTCTGCTTCGTGGTTGGAGGCGTGACGGAAGTTGATCTGGAGGACATATTTCAGCGTTGTTCCTTTAGGGGAGATGAGCACAACTCCTTCCCCAGCTCCTTGTTGTCTCTTGGACCCATCGAAGAACATTGACCATGAGCTTGATAGGTCTGGGGGGCCTGGTGTCTGAACCTCCGTCCACTCGACCAGGAAATCTGGGAGTACTTGGGCTTTGATGGATGTTGGGTGCTTGAACTGCAGGTCCCGTGGGCTGAGCTCAATGTTCCACTCGGCGACTCTACCGGTTGCTCTAGGGTTGTTGAGTATGTCAGCGAGTGGTGCGCTGCTCACGATTGTGATAGGGTGCTCGTCGAAGTAGTGGGACACCTTTATTGAGGTCATGACGATTGCCAGTAGTAGCTTCTGATAGTGCGGGTACCGCTGCTGGGATTTGGTCAGGAGCATGCTGAGGTAGTAGATTGGTCTCTGGATGCTCTGGACCTTTCCTTCTTCTGCGCGTTCGACAACGAGCGATGTGCTTACTACACTGCTACGTGCTGCCACGTAGAGGTATAGCTTCTCTCGTTCCTTGGGTACCGCCAGGATTGGTGGGGTCGAGAGTGTCTTTTTCAGGTCCGCGAATGCTTGGCGGCCTTCCTCCGTCCACTCGAATTTCTCTCCTTTCCTTAGCAGCTGATAGAAAGGCAGCGTGCGTTCTCCCAGCCTGCTAATGATACCGCGATTGCCAGTCGAGTACCTCGAACTCGAGGACGTGCTTTCGAAGTTGCGTCGGTTTCCGAAGACAACTTCGAGTTTGATGACTCCGAGGGATGTGGCTGCTTCTCCTGGAACTACCCCGTGTAACTCGGTGCTTGATTTTCTCCATACTGATCTTGGGATCAGCATCTTTTGCAGGGTGCTAGCGACGATGATGTTCATGCTGCTGCCTCCGTCCATGAAGACCCTATCCATGTCGTACCCTCCGATTTGTGCATCGAGTACTAGGGGCGCATGCCCCGGCCTTGGGACTGCGGGTGGATGGTCGTCCTGTGAGAACGTGATGCTGGTCTCCGTGTCAAGTAGCTGGTAGACTTCGACTATGTTTATGCTCTCAGCTGCTCTAGCCTGCAGGGTGTGGGCATCGCGTTGTGCTTGCGGTACCCTTCCTTCTTGGATCATGAGCACCTGTTCTTGCATCGGGCTGTGACGTCTTTCCGGGCTTGAGGTCGGCGATTGTTCGGGTCGCCGGTTGCGCCTGTCTTCTTTCTGCTTCTCCTTCTTGAGGTCGTCGGCTAGCTCGTTGAACAGGCGGCAGTCTCTCAAAGTGTGACCTGACCTGACGCGTCCCCAGTCATCCTCGAAGCTGTGGATCGTGCATGGTCCTGCTAGCTTCTCTCTAGCCGTGAGTTTGCTGGATCCGGCGTGCCTCTTCCTTCTTGAGATTCTACAGATTTGCTCGTGATCCTCCGGGTGTTCGTGGAAGCAAGGGTCGGTTTAGATTCCTCGGCTCATTTCTTGGTTCTTGATGAGGTTGGCGAATTCGTCCGGCCTTCGATCTGGGTCATAGTACTCGCCCACAGGTGTCTCGAAATCGCTGTCCTGGTTGGCGGCACGTGCTCGTGCGACGGCGTGTCGTCGAGTGATCGTCGGTTGTACGGCTGCGTGGCGTGGCTCGTGCGCTGGAGCCTCGCCGTAGGTCTCCTGTGCGCGCCTTTTGGCTCGTCGATTCCTTCTTCCTTGGCGGTGGTTCTGCTGATCGCTGGATTCGGTCTCATAGTCATCGTCTTGATGTGGGCGGGTGCCTGGGCGGTGGTGGGTTGTCGGAAGATTTGCGAGTCCTCCGCTGCACGTCGCGGTTCGTCGAGTGGAATTCCTTCGTAGAGGCCCCTCGCCGTTCTTCTGGGTCGTCGACTCCTTCGGTGCTAGCGCTGCACATGGCCGTTACCGTAGTATCGGTCCTGGCACAACTGTAGCTCGAGTGGTCTTGATGGCGTGGCGGAGATGTCCGCCGTGATCTTGAATCCTTCGAGTGGGCTAGATCTGGTTCTCGCCCTTGAGTTGTAGTTTGCTGAAGACGGGACCGCCGATATCGTGATCCCAACCTGTGTAGTTCCCACAGACGGCGCCAATTGACGGGGATCAACCCCGGCAAATCCCATGGTCAGGGACCCTGGGTTAGTCATGAGATGCACAGGTTGGACGATAGCTCATCGGCAAACAGGAAGGCTCGCTCCTGCTCGATATTATTGATGGGGGAGATGCGATTACAGTGGAGGCCAAGGCTGGTGTTGTGGTTATGGACCTAACAATAGATATGAGGGTAGTGATGGAGCTATGAATATCTATACGCAAAGATGGTGACACCAGGAAAAGTTATACAGGTTAGGCCTCTCCTTGGAGATAACAACATTAATCCTGTCCCAAATAGTTTGGGGTGTTCTTTCTCTAGATGTCCAAGTTGTCCCTGCTGGGGTGAAAGGATGGGCTTATATAGAGTGCGCCATGTCCCTTCATTGCCCAGTAATGGGTTTTAATTACAGAGTTTAAGGATGGCTATTATTACAATGGGAAACGTCTCCCCATTATTGCTATTTAAGTAGGGGTAACGCCTATGGCTTTAATGTCTTGTAACAGCAGCCCTTCTTCCTCTTATCCGAGTACCATGCAGCTCGGCTTCTTCTTCTTCCGAGTAACCACCTTATTCGGATGGTAGTGCTTCGCTCCGAGTGACGCCTTACTCGAGAAAGGGCCTCTTCTGAATAAGGTTGCTCCTGTATTAATGGTGTCGCTTGAGTAAACTAGCTACTCGGAAGAGTTTGATTTGATCCGAGCAGTTTCTTACTCGGACAGAAAAGAAATAAGAGGTTTTTCTTTATGTTTTGATTTACAAGTATTTTCCAAGAGGTGGTAGAACTAAGGGTATCCCCTGATATAAGGAACATGGAGGTATACCTTAGGTATTACCACGACAGTAGCCCCCAAGTGCTTCTGGGTGCTCGCGTGAATTCATGAGGTGTGTGGAGATCAAATTCGATAAGAGGCCCGGAAGGACTTTATCAATATTTACACTGTCCCCTCGATTATGTGTAGGGTGAGTCGTTTTTGGAAGGATTTGGCGACACTCAAGCGTCTCTCGAAAGAGGTAGACTGAGGCCTCGGAAGGCGTGTCTTGGGGTAAAAGGCCTTAAACCCCATATGTAACCAAATCTGTAAAGTTTGATATTTAAAGCATCAGCTGACGAGCTTTAAATCGTATCCCATGGGATATCAATTCTTTACCCCTCACACCAGATCGTGCTAATAATCTGGCGATCTACGTCAGAGACGGATTATCAGCGAATTAGTTATTCGGAATTTCCTCGGTAATGCTTACCGAAGCTAGTTCGGGATTCTCTGAAAGTGATTGCCTATTTTAGCTGTTTCGAATGATGACTTACTCGGATTTTTTTTAATGATCCTTTCCGAGTGATGACTTATTCAGAATGAATCAGAAAAATGACATTTTTGTCCGAGTTGGGGCTTGTCTGGAAAAGTTATTTGTTTAACTTTCTTCCGAGTAAGGTTTTTACTCGGAGAAATTATCTGAGGGTTTTTTCCTTCCGAGTTGTGCTAACTTGGAGAAATTTTGTATGTCTTGCTCCCGGGCCGCTTTTCCAAGGGAGCGAATCTTTTTTCTGTCAGGGGATCTTTTCTGTCAGAGCGGTTCCTCGATTTCCGCGACGGTCAGTTATTTTATCATTAACTGCGCGCCTTTTAAGGAGGCTGGATTTGGGGGACCGTAACGGGCGCCCTCATTAAATGCCTTGATAACTGTGTGGGCTTCCCTCTTGTATCTTATAAATACAGCTTCCTCTTTTCCTCTTTCTGCTCAGTACAGCGCTTGCTCCTTCCTCTTTTCCGCTGGTGACCTTCTATATCGAGGGTTTCTTCTCCCATTGGTGATCTTCCAGGCGCTCTTCATACCAGCGGGGCTCCTATCCGTTTGCTCCCTTGGAGTCATGTCTGCGGGGGAATGGTTGCCTTCCATCGTCACGGTGGAGAACATCCGACGCTACCAGGACGAGGGGCTACTCCCTCGCCATGGCTGCCGCCTTCCTAGCCCAGGTGAGGTTGAACCTCACCCTAGGGAGGACGAGCGGGTTCTGCTCCTTTCTCATGTGGATAGGGGATTTTCTCTTCCTCCTCATCCTTTCTTGCTTGATTTTCTTGCTTTCACCTGATCTCAGCTGCATCACATCGTTCCCAATTCTATCACGCTTCTGTCTAGCTTTTTCTCTTTGTGTGAGGGTTTTCTTGGTATCGATCCTCATTGGAACCTTTTCCGCACCATTTACACCATAAAGCCCCAAAAGATAAAGAACTCTGGGGAGGCAGAGATAAATCATCTTTGCGGGGGGCTGTTTTTGGCGAAGAGGCAGGGTATCCAGTATTTCGCTTCTAGCTTGCCCGATTCCGTGAAGAACTGGCAAAATAGCTGGTTTTATTGTAAGGTGGAAACTGCCCCTAGTACTCGGACGTTGCCTCCTTACTCGGATTTCAGGCTGGCCGACTCCCGAGGCTGGAATCCCCGGTTGCTCGCTTCCGAGAAACAGCGGGTTTTACCACTGATGAGGGAAGTAGTGAGGATGAAGAAGGCGGGGTTAGACGCCATGGATCTTATTGCTCTTTTCGTTAGTCGGAGAATTCAACCTCTGCAAGCCCGAGCTAGGAGGATGTGGGAGTACACGGGAGTTGATGATAACACCCGCTATAACAACTCGGCGATGTCTCAGAAAGAATTTTAGCAACTCATGAAGATCATTACCAGCGTGACTCATGGTGCGCAGATGTCTGGCCGAGTCAGGCCTCTTGATATTAACCGTCCTCCGACTCTGGTGATTTAGTTTTCCCTGGCTAGTCTTTTGGATGTTGCGGTAAGTCCTGAATTTTAACTTGGTTATTCTGTCCATCTTTTAGACGAACGTCGCTCCATCCCCGATCCCTTTGGCGCCGCAAAATCCTGAAGATGAGGACGAGGACAGCAACAACGACGCAGGGCTCGGGATTGAAGATGACGTAGAGACGGAGTCTGATGCAGTGCCTCCTCGTACTACTGCCGAGCAGCGCTCCAAGAATAATCATGACCGTGAAGCAGCTCGGGAAGGATCCGTACGGGGGATGAAGCGTCCCATGTCTCCGAGTAAAGGGGAGAATAGAAACAAGGCCGCCGCCCTTAGCCCGAGTCATGGGAAGGTGGCTCCCATGAAACAGCGGAAGACGCTTTCTACCCTTGGCGGGAGGAAAGTTAGTGCTTCGACAGATGCCGCCAAAATCCCCAAGAAGGTTTCCGAGTCAGGAGCTGCTCAGGCTGCTCCTGTGGTTGTTGCTCCCCCGAGACGGGCTGTTAAGATAGCTCGGAAGTAAAATCCGACAACTTTTTATTTATCCTCAGTGATCTTTGTCGATCCTAACATTCTTTATGCTGCAGTGTTCGTCCGAGTGGTTCCGAGACGCTTCCTGGCGTTGAGGCTCCTGATGCTGCAGCTTATGAAGATGTTAGCAACTGTGTTGTGACTGATTTTCAGGTGTTGGATTCTATTCCTGAACGAACTTCAATCGATGGTGAGTATACATTCTTTGGCTCTGAATTTCATCTCTTCTCAAGGCTTTGCTTATAAATTTCTTTTGTTAGACATGGACATTGATCGTGACGCAGATCCGATCCCAACTGCGAATGAGACGATCTTCCCTGCTCCCAGCACGCAGACTGCTCCGTAAGGTTCTACCAATCAGGAGGTTATTACCCCTGCGGCAGCGGTTCCTCCTATTACCTCGGGGGTGAAGAATGCCGAGAAGAGCTCTACTGTTCCTGTTGCTGCCCCAGGAGAAGTTCAAGCTTCTCCCACTTTAGTCTCAGTTGATACATTGCTTGAGGGTGCTGTTCTGGACGGATTGAAGGGGTCTTTGGCAAAGGCCTCGGAAATCGAGCTGCGGCTACGTGAGATGGCTTCCGATGCTGGAGTGATAAAGGCCAAAATGCATGTAAGTACATGTGCAAGTTTTCTACCCACTGGGTGTACATATTTCCGAGTTGTTTTGAGAATTTACTTGTGGGGGTACTACTTAGTGCATCTCGTAGGTGTAGCCCCCAAGGCTCCGAGTTACTTCTTGGAGTTACTCGGAGTCTTATGTAGAGATTATTGATTTAGTGATTTTCCAGTGGGGGCACTTCTTAGTGCACCCACTGGGTCTAGCCCCCAAGGCTCCGAGTAACTTCTTGGAGTTATTCGGAGTCTTATGTTGTAGAGACTAGTGGTTAGGTGATCTTCCAGTGGGGGCACTTCTTAGTGCACCCACTGGGTGTAGCCCCCAAGGCTCCGAGTAACTTCTTCGAGTTATCCGGAGTCTTATGTTGTAGAGACTAGTGGTTTTGGTGATCTTCCAGTGGGGGCACTTCTTAGTGCACCCACTGGGTGTAGCCCCCAAGGCTCCGAGTAACTTCTTGGAGTTATTCTGAGTCTTATGTTGTAGAGACTGGGTCTTGAATAATTTTTCCTGTGCCAGGAGGCTTGCGAACTAGGCACTGCTTTTGTAAAACTGGAGGGAGAGCATGAAGTCTTGAAGAAAAAACATGCTAAGGATAATGGTAAGGTCTGCTTCTTGTATCTTAAGAGGAATTCGAGATTTTTCACCACGTGATATTTCCGATTATTAAATCTGCAGAGGCTGCAAAGAAGGCGTTTGATGCGAAGGTGAAAGAAAGTGATGAATTTGTGAGCAAAATGAAGAAAGAGATTGAACAAGCTAAGAAACGTGCGAAGGAAAAGAAAATCCTGGAAAAGCAAGTGGCCAGCCACAATAAGGCTCTTGAGGAAAAGGAAGCTGCCATCTCCAAACTTCAGTCGGACCAGCAGAAACTCTCCGAGCTGCGGTCCAAAGATAAGGAAGAGCATGAAGCTGAGCTGGCCGCAACTCGGGAGTCTGTCAGAAATACTGAAGAATATTGTGCCGGGAGGTTTGCTTCATTTAGCGAGATGCTATCTAGTAAGATGCCGTTCTTTGTTGTGCGTCCGACTTGTTTCTGTCTTGTTAATTTGGTTTGATTTATACGCCATTATGTTCTTTGCAGTCTATTCCACCAATCCTGAAGCGGAACAGGCTCATATGGCACAGTTTGCCGAGTTGATGAAGAAAGATAATTATACTCCCAGGACGACGGAATTTGCCTTGTCCAGAGGTCTGCTAACCATGAGGTGCGCAAAGGTGAAGAAATATGCTGAAGAGACCATGGGTGCCACCTTAGGGTTGAAGAATTACATCTCGCCTACTGAGGAAAATCGTGTTCATCTAGATACGGTTGTTCCTGTGCTTCAGGCTGCTCCGCAGCAGATTGCTCGTTGGAAGAGGTCTTCAGCACGAAGTGGTGCCAATTATGCTCTGGCTCTGACTAAAGCTCACTTTTCAGAAAAGGTTCACAATCTGGAACGAGTCGGAGAAGGTGATCCTGAGCATGGTCCGAGCTGTACGACCTTATTGTCACGGTATGCTGAGACTGCGAGTCGAATTGCAAAGATCCCAGATCTTGATTTCTTCGTGGAATCTACTGGAGTTACCAGTGAATCTGATGAGGCAAGTGATGCCTGATCGAGTTGAAGGAAAAACAATTAAATTTTCCTCGGAATGCCGAGTGTTTTTGTAATAAACAGTTTATGTCTTGTTGATGTGCCCTGGGTACACAGTTTGTCCTTTAAAACTACTTCCCTTTATTAAGAAGGCCTGACTCTGAGGTGTTGATTTGTTTTGCTATAACCAGTTATCTGCAAGGATATAGAACTATGTTTCTGAAATCATCGTTTCTCTTTTTTCGGGTTTTCGAAGTTGAGCAACTTAGGTAAAATTGGCTTAAGCTTTCGTCCGAGCTGCGTGCAGCTCGGAAAAAACTTGAATTTTTTCGCAACCTTAAGTGGCCCCCAGGTTTGAAAAGAAACTTGGCAGGTCACTTAGTGAAAGTTAGCTTAAGCTCTTGTCCGAGCTGCATGCAATTCGGATAGAAACTTGAATAGTTCGTAATACTAAGTAGCCCCCCAAGTTTGAATAGGGCTTGGCAGGTCACTTAGTGAAAATTAGCTTAAGCTCTCGCCCGAGCTGCGTGCAGCTCGGATGAAGAACTTGAATAGTTCGTAACGTTAAGTAGCCCCCAAGTTTGAATAGAGCTTGGCGGGTCACAGAGTGAAAATTGGCTTAAGCTCTCGTCCAAGCTGCGTGCAGCTCGGATGAAGAACTTGAATAGTTCGTAACGTGAAGTAGCCCCCAAAGTTTGGAAAGAGCTTGGTGGGTCACTTAGTGAAAATTGGCTTAAGCTCTCGTCTGAGCTGCGTGCAGCTCGGATGAAGAACTTAAACAGTTTGTAACGTTAAGTAGCCCCCAAGTTTGGAAAGAGCTTGGTGGGTCACTTAGTGAAAATTAGCTTAAGCTCTCGTCCGAGCTGCGTGCAGCTCGGATGAAGAACTTAAACAGTTCGTAACGTTAAGTAGCCCCCAAGTTTGTAAAGACCTTGGCGGGTCACTTAGTGAAAATGCGGCTTAAGCTTTCATCCGAGCTGCGTGCAGCTCGGATGAGGAACTTGGATTTTAAATAATGCAATTGATGAAGGCATAATCTCTTTATTGAATCAATTCGCAAGAATCTTATGCATAAAAGCGCCGCAACATTTGGGTGTTCCATGCGTGTGGTTCTTCTATATTATTCGTTACATCATATAGCCGATAAGCTCCATTACCTAAAACTCGGGTTACAATGTAAGGGCCTTCCCAGGGAGGGGCTAGCTTGTGATCAGAGGCTTGTCTGACACGCAAAACCATGTCACCTTCCTGAAAAGAGCGAGCTCGGATATGACGCTCGTGATATCGTCGAAGATCTTGCTGATAAAATGCTGAGCGTGTTAGGGCTAAGTTTCTTTCTTCTTCTAGAAGGTCAACACCATCCTGTCGAGCTGTCTCGGCTTCTTCTTCGGTATACTGAGTTATTCGTGGGGCGCTGTGCTTGAGGTCACGCGGTAGGACAACTTCTGAACCATACACCAGAAAAAAGGGAGTTGCTCGAGTTGATCGGTTTGGAGTTGTTCTCAATCCCCATAATACTGAGGGGAGCTCTTGAACCCAGGCTCCTGCTGCTTCCTTCAGTTCCCGCATAAGACGTCGTTTGATTCCTTTCAAGATTAATCCATTTGCTCGCTCCACCTGTCCATTGGATTGAGGATGTGCTACTGAAGCGAAGTTTACTCTGGTACCCATGTTCCAGCAAAACTGCTTGAATTCGGTTGAATTGAAATTCGACCCGTTGTCAGTGATGATGTCATGGGGGACGCCAAAACGATGTATGATGCCTTGGATGAAGCTAACTGCAGTGGCTGAGTTCAAACTTTTTATTGGTTTTGCCTCTATCCATTTTGTGAACTTGTCCACAGCTACTAGGATATGAGTGAACCCGGATGTGCCTGTTTTCAAGGGCCCTATAATGTCCAACCCCCATGTAGAAAAAGGCCAAGCTAAGGGTATTGTCTTCAGCTCGGAAGCTGGCTTGTGCGGCTGATTCGCGTAAAACTGGCATCCTCTGCAATGATCCACAATATTCTTGGCATCCCTTAAAGCACTCGGCCAGAAGAATCCTGCTCGGAAGGCTTTGGCTACTAGTGTCCGACTTGATGCATGGTGACCACATTCACCGGAGTGTATGTCTTGTAAGATGAGTCGACCTTCTTCTTCCGAAATGCATTGCTAGGGAAGCTTTGTGACACTGTTTCTGTACAACTCATTGTTGATCATCGAATAGGATTTTGCTTTTCGCACTACTTGCTTGGCTTCTACTTCATCTTCTGGAAGCTCTTGTTTTTGCAAGTATCTCAGAATGGGCAAGGACCACTCGGGGGGAATTACCTCTATGTCAAAGACAAGATCTACAACCGCGGGAATACCTTCTTTGTCTGGAATGTTCCCATCTGGTAGCATGCTTGGGTCGGCTTCCGAGTAAGGGTCTTCCTTCACGATTGGTGCATGTATGTGTTCCAGATAAATTCCTGAGGGGATTTGACCCCGAGTGGATCCTAACTTGGCTAAGTCATCTGCTGGTTGGTTTTGAGCTCTCGGGATGTGATGGAGCTCCAGCCCATCAAATTTTTTCTCACGTTTTCTGACTGCTACACAGTAGGTTGTCATTGTTGCGCTCCGTATATCCCATTCTTTCATGACCTGATTGATTACTAGATCGGAGTCTCCAAAAATCATCAACCTTCTGATCCCGAGTGAAATGGCCATTCGTAATCCATACAAGAGGGCCTCATACTCGGCTTCATTATTTGTTGCGGGGAAATGGATTTGGAGGACAAATCGCATTTCATCCTTTCTCGGGGAAACCAACACTACTCCTGCTCCTGCCCCATTTAACATCTTTGATCCATCAAAAAACATAGTACAGTGTTCAGGGATTGGTTGTGGGATGCTTTGTGCTTCTGTCCATTCGGCCAAAAAATCTACCAGAAAATGTGATTTGATTGCCTTCTTGGGCTGATACTCGATATCATATGGTAAGAGGTCTAATCCCCATTTCGCAATTCTGCCCGTGGCATATCTGTTGTTCATTATCTCAGCCAAAGGAGCTTCTGAGACTACTGTGACCGAGTGGTCTTCAAAGTAGTGAACCAGCTTTTGAGATGCCATGTGAATTCCCATTGCCAACTTCTGGTAATGAGGATATCGCTGCTTGGATGGCGTGAGGACCTCGGAGATGAAATACATAGGCCTTTGAATCTTCTGTGTTTTTCCTTCCTCTTCTCTTTCCACCACTATAGCTATGCTGACGACTTGGCTTGTGGCTGCGATGTACAGCAAGAGTGGCTCCTTTTCTTTCGGTGCTGCGAGAACTGGCTGAGTTGACAACTGTTTTTTCAATTCTTTGAAGGCCACCTGAGCTTCTTCGGTCCACTTGAAGTTTGACGACTTTTTCATTAGCTGATAGAGGGGGAGTGCCTTCTCTCCAAGTCGGGAAATGAATCGACTAAGTGCTGCAAGACACCCTGTCAATTTTTGAACATCTCAGAGTTTCTGAGGGGGGCTTCATGTTCTGGATTGCTGCTATCTTCTCAGGGTTAGCTTCAATCCCTCTTTCAGAAACCATGAAACCGAGTAGTTTTCCTGCTGGCACACCAAATACACACTTTTCTGGATTCAATTTGATGCTATAAGATCGCAGACTCTGAAAGGTTTCAGCCAGGTCGGCCAACAAGTTACTTCCTTCAGCTGATTTGATTACAATGTCATCAACATATACCTCAAAATTTTTGCCAATCTGCCAGAACAAACAATTCTGCATCATGCGTTGATATGTAGCCCCTGCATTTTTAAGTCCGAATGGCATGGTGACATAGCAAAAACAGCCAAAAGGAGTTATAAATGCGGTTAGTATTTCATCTCGTTCATATAATCGGATCTGATGATAGCCCGAGTATGCATCGAGGAAACATAGTCTTTCACACCCAGATGTGGAATCCACAATCTGATCAATGCGAGGAAGAGGAAAGTGATCCTTTGGACAAACTTTATTGAGATGACGGAAATCAACACAACTTCTCCAAGTTTTATCTTTCTTTGGAACCATCACAGGATTTGCTAACCAATCGGAGTGGAAAATTTCCCTGATGAATCCAGCTGCTAGCAATCTTGCTATTTCTTGTCCGATAGCTTTTCTCTTTTCCGAAGAAAAACGCCTAAGGGACTCTTTTACTGGTCTTGCCTTTGGATCAACCCGTAATTTGTGCTCAGCCAACTCCCTTGGGACTCCAGGCATGTCAGATGGCTTCCACGCAAAAATGTCCCAATTCTCACGGAGGAAGTTGATGAGCTCGAGTTCCTATTTAGGGTACTGAGTTTGGACATCGGAATGTTCATGTCTTTTAAGGTACTAGCACATAAAAGGTTTATGCCACTGCCTCCATCCATCAAGACATTCCTTAGCCTAAAATTACCGTTTCCTGTTTCCACCAATGGGTCAACTATCAAAGCATGTCTTCCAGGGTGAGGGATATGAGGAGGGTGGTCTGATTGATCGAACGTAATCGGAACATTTGCCCATTTCATATAATTCGGAACAGCTGGAGCCATCGTGTTAACTTCCCTGAATCTCAATTTTTCCACTCTTTTTGATTCCCGTCCTGCAAAAATGACCAGTATTCAATCTTCCCGAGGAAAACCTTCACTATCAAAATCTGGACTTCCTTCCTTTTTCTTCCCCTTATCTTGCTGGGGCCCGGTCTTCGCATTTTGCGCAGCTCTCTTGATTAGCCGGCACTGCCTGGCTATGTGCTTCGGCAGAACTGTCTTTCCTTCAGCGTCTTGGGTGGTATGAAGAGGACAAGGTTGATTCAGGATATCATCATCATTTGAAGGCTTCTTCTGACGAGGTTGCCATTCCTTCCTTTGTTGATTTTTGCTATGGATACCTACTGCATTTGCAGCCGCCACCAATTCGGCATCTGTTGGTGCCCCTACTGCCTTTCGCTTACCAGTCCCGCCTCCATTCTTTTGCTTGGGATTAGAAGCCGAGCTGTTATTTTGATACTGCTGGGATTTTTGCCGAATTTCCGCTTCCCCATTAGCATACTTGTTTGAAATTTCCATCAATCTGCCCAGTGATGTGACATCGGGAGACCTTACGAGCTTCAAGCTTAACTCTTTTTACTTGACACCTTGCTTAAAGGCATGAATCGCCTGGAACTCGGAGACTCCCTCTACCGAATTGTGGACAGTAATCCATCTCTGAATGTATTCTCGAGTAGGCTCGTTGTGACCTTGGATGCACAACTGTAATTCGGTCAGCCCTCCTGGTCTCTTGTAGGTTCCTTCAAAATTCTTGACGAAAACCCTAACTAAATCCTCCCATGTCCAAATGTTGTTTGGTGGGAGCTGGTTTAGCCATGTCCGAGCTGAACCTTCCAGCATCAGGGGAAGGTGCATCATGGATATCTCGTCTCCACCACCTCCTATCTGGACTGCTATTCTGTAGTCATCCAACCACGTCTGCGGCTTGGCATCACCCCGGTACTTCTCCACCCCTTGCGCTATCCTGAAGCGAGGAGGAATTGAGGTTGATCTGATTCTCTCGCTGAAACAGACAGGGCCTGTAGCCATCGGATAACTAACTTGGTCTTGTCGATACATCCTCGCACGATCTACTCGATTCTATACCAAATAGCTTCGAGCATCATCTTCAATATCTCGATATCTTTCCTCTTGATGATCCACTCGGCGCCGCTCTTGGTCCCTCCTCCGAGCTGCGAACTCTTCGTCTCTCCTCCGAGCTGCGAACTCTTCGTCTCTCCTCCGAGCTGCAAAATCTTCGTCTCTCCCCCGAGCTGTGAACTCTTCGTCTCTCCCCCGAGCTGTGTATTCATCACCTCTTCGGAACTCCGGGTTTCGAAACTGCTCATGGCGATATTTATCATGAGGATTTCCCTTGTTCCGAGGTGAATGATTTCTGTTTCTTCGAGGAGTATAAACGGACTGAGAGGTGCCCGTGAGGGGCGGCTGAGAGTGAACTCGCTGTAGTGATTGACTGACTTCGGCGTTCTGCTCCACTGCCTTTTGTAACAAGAATGCTAAGTGTTCTATTCCTTCGGCCGCCGAGCCGCTCGGCTGCAAGAAATTTGCAATCCGAGTAGCTGCTATTAAATTCTCCATTGGGGTATCCAGAGCTCGGAAGGGTTGATTTTCACCAATCCCCGCAGTTGCCGACTGGTTCTACTCTGCTTGAGGCGAGCTACCTCACGAGCCTGGTGCTCCAATGTATTCTGTAGCTCGGTTAAACGTTGTCTCTCAGCTAAATTGGTTAACCTAGCTGCTTCTAAATGTTGCCCTTCCGGAGTTGAGGTATCTATGGGGGTTTGTAACACTCGCTCTGCTGCCTCTGCCGTCCCTTGTTCTTCCCGAGTAAGGGGCCGCCGACTTGAACCTCCGAGCTCTAGACGTCTGAAAGCAGATGTTCGTCGACGTTCTCTTTCTCCGAGTGGAATCTCTTCATTGCCCCGAGCTGCTTCATTAGTCCGATCTCCCCCCTCTCTGGCCGGTGACGCCTGAGGTGGTGGAGTTCCGGCCATACAAACTTCTGCCATGGTGACGGGAGAACCATTGCTCCCTTCTTGTTCGGCTTCTGGTTCCGAATCAGACATCAAAAGGTCTTCATCATCTCCAGAGTTGAAGATGTGCATTAGAGATGCCGTCGGACCTTCCTTCGCGATCAGCTCGCTGATGGCCTGCTGAGCTGATTCCATTGAGTCGATGACCGCCACCTGCTAGATCGGGCGGGGCTTGTTCCGGTAAGGAATACGCGGGAGGCCTGGTCTCTTCTTCTTGCGGTGAACAGGCAACAGGGCCTGGGCTTGAGGACGAGCTGGTAATTGGAGGCGAAGAGCCCCCGATTTGTCGGCTCAAAAGTGCACGCTGCCTCTTAAAGGCAACAGCAGCGCTTGGAGCGGCGCATCCGCCAGCCAAGCAGAATCGTCAGCCACAAAGGCTAACGATCCAAAGGAAAACATATCGCTGCGGATGAGTTGGGGACCGCAGGACGACGAGGAAGACAAAAAGAATCCCATCTCTACGGTTGCTGATCATCTCAGCCCCACGGTAGGCGCCAATTGTTGTGGTTATGGACCTAACAATAGATATGAGGGTAGTGATGGAGCTATGAAGATCTGTACGCAAAGATGGTGACACCAGGAAAAGTTATACAGGTTAGGCCTCTCCTTGGAGATAACAACCTTAATCCTGTCCCAAATAGTTTGGGGTGTTCTTTCTCTAGATGTCCAAGTTGTCCCTGCTGGGGTGAAAGGATGGGCTTATATAGAGTGCGCCATGTCCCTTCATTGCCCAGTAATGGGTTTTAATTACAGAGTTTAAGGATGGCTATTATTACAATGGGAAACGTCTGCCCATTATTGCTATTTTAAGTAGGGGTAACGCCTATGGCTTTAATGTCTTGTAACAGCAGCCCTTCTTCCTCTTATCCGAGTACCATGCAGCTCGGCTTCTTCTTCTTCCGAGTAACCACCTTATTCGGATGGTAGTGCTTCGCTCCGAGTGACTCCTTACTCGAGAAAGGGCCTCTTCTGAATAAGGTTGCTCCTGTATTAATGGTGTCGCTTGAGTAAACTAGCTACTCGGAAGAGTTTGATTTGATCCGAGCAGTTTCTTACTCGGACAGAAAAGAAATAAGAGGTTTTTCTTTATGTTTTGATTTACAAGTATTTTCCAAGAGGTGGTAGAACTAAGGGTATCCCCTGATATAAGGAACATGGAGGTATACCTTAGGTATTACCATGACAGCTGGAGCGCTCAAGGCTAGGGTTACAGGTGATATTAGATGTCTTTGGCGTCGCCCCTCCTAGCCCTTATATACCGGGCTAGGTCTCGGGGAGTTCATCTACGTTTACAGGTAAGCTTTCCTAACCCTAGCTTGCTCCGTACGGCAGGTCTTCGCACCTTCCTTGTGAGTCGTGGACTCCTACGTCGGAGCCAACTAGCGGGCCGAGGCTGTATCTTCATGGGCCTTCTGTCTTCATGGACACCAGGTAGGCTTATCCGTAGGAGTCATGGGGTCACCCCCTCGTCAGCGGGTATGCCCTCTTTCCCCCCTCTTGTTCTTTTTTTCCTGGTTCAGCTTCCGGATGTGCTCGATGAATGTTGTAGTTATGGACCTAACAATAGATATAGGGGTAGTGATGGAGCTATGAAGATCTGTACGTAAAGATGGTGACACAGGAAAAAGTTATACAGGTTAGGCCTCTCCTTGGAGATAACAACCTTAATCCTGTCCCAGATAGACTGGGGTGTTCTTGCTCAAAGTCTCAATATTGTGTCCCCTCCTGTGGTGAAAAGGATGGGCTTATATAGAGTGCGCCCTGTCCCTTCGCTGCCCAATAATGGGTTTTAATTACAGAGTTAATGATGGTTGTTATTACAATGAGAAACGTCCCCCATTACAGTCATTTAAGTAGGGGTAACGCATATGGTTTTAATGTCTTGTGACTCTAGCTCTTCCTCTTCTTGTCCGAGTATCATGCAGCTCGGCTTTTCTTGCTTCCGAGTAACCAACTTATTCGGACGGTAGTGTTTTGCTCCGAGTAACGCCTTACTCAAAAAGGTCTTGTCCGAGTAAGGTTGCCCTTGTCGTAGTGTCATCTGAATAAACTAACTACTCGGAAGAATCTGACCTTATCCGAGTAGCTTCTTACTCGGATGAAAAAAAAAGAGAGGAAGAGGTTTTTTGTTTATGTTTTATTTTATAGATATTTTCCCAGAGGTGGTTATATTAGGGATACCCCCTGATATAAGGTACATGAGGGTATACCCTAGGTATTACCACGACAGTAGCCCCCAAGTGCTTTTGGGTGCTCGTGTGAATTCATCAGGTATACGGAGATTAAATTCGATAAGAGGCCCGGAAGGACTTTATCAACGTTTGAATTATCCCCTCGATTATCCGCAGGGTGAGTTGTTTTTGGAAAGATCGGCGACACTCGAGCGTCTCTCGGAAGAGGTGGACTGAGGCCTCGGGAGGCGTGTCTTAGGGTAAAAGGCCTTAAACCCCATATGTAACCAGATCTGTAAAGTTTGATATTTAAAGCATCAGATGATGAGCTTTAAATCATATCCCATGGGATACCAATTCTTTACCCCCCACACCGTATCATGCTAATAATCTGGCAATCTTCGTCAGAGACGGATTATCAGCGAATTGATTGTTCGGAATTTCCTCTGTGCTGCCTACTTAAGCTAGTTTGGGATTCTTCGAAGGTGATTTCCTGATTTAGTCGTTCCGAATGCTGACTTACTCGGATTGATTTTAATGATCCTTTTCCGAGTGATGACTTATTCAGAACAGACTTGGAGTGATGACATCCTTGTCTGAGTTGCGGCTTATTTGGAAAAGTCATTTGCTTATTTTTCTTCCGAGTTAAGGTTTTATTTGGAGACATCATCTAAGGGCTTTTTACTTCCGAGCTGTGCTAACTTGGAGAAAAAATTTGTATGTCCTGCTTCCAAGTTGTTTTTCCCATGGGAGCGAATCTTTTTTCTGTCAGAGGATCCTTTCTGTCAGATATTCTGTCAGAGCGGTTCCTCGATTTCCGCGTCAGTCAGTTATTCTACCATTAACTGCACGCCTTTTAAGGAGGCTAGATTTGGGGGACCGCAACAGGCGCCCTCATTAAGTGCTTTTAAAACTGCGTGAACCTCCTCCTCGCATCTATAAATATGACTTCCTCTTTCTTCCTCCTCAGTATAGTGCTTGCTTCTGCTTCTTCTCCACCGGTGTGTTTCTAAATCGAGAGCTTCTTCTCCCGTCGGTGATCTTCCAGGTATTCTTTGAACCGGCGGGGCCCACCTCTGCGCGTCCCCTGGAATCATGTCTGCGGGGGAATGGTTGCCTTCCATCGTCACGACGGAGCTCATCCGGCGCTACCAAGACGAGGGGTTAATCCCTCGCCATGGCTGCCGCCTTCCTGGCCCAGGTGAGGTTGAACCTCACCCTAGAGAGGATGAGTGAGTTCTCCTTCTTTCTCATGTGGATAGGGGATTTTCTCTTCCTCCTCACCCTTTCCTTCTTGACTTCCTTGCTTTCACCGGATCTCAACTGCATCATATCGTTCCCAATTCTATCACACTTCTGTCTAGCTTTTTCTCTCTGTGTGAGGGTTTTCTTGGTATAGATCCTCATTGGAATCTTTTCTGCTCCATCTATACCATAAAGCCCCAAAAGATAAAGAACTCTGGGGAAGCAGAGATAAATCATCTTTGTGGGGGGGATGTTCTTGGCGAAGAGGCAAGGTATCCAGTATTTCACCTCCAGTTTGCCCGATTCTGTGAAGAACTGGCAGAATAGCTGGTTTTACTGTAAGGTAGATACCGCCCCTGGCACTCGGACGCTGCCTCCTTACTCGGATGTCAGACTGACCGACTCCCGAGGCTGGAATCCTCGGTTGGTTGCTTCCGAGAAACAGCGTGTTTTACCCTTAATGAGGGAAGTGGTGAGGATGAAGAAGGCAGGGCTAGATGCTATGGATCTTATTGCTCTTTTTGTTAGTCGGAGAATTCAACCCCTGCAAGCCCGAGCTAGGAGGATGTGGGAGTACACAGGGATTGACGATAACACCCGCTATAACAACTCGGCAATGTCTCAGAAGGAATTTGAACAACTCATGAAGATCATCACCAGCGTGACTCATGGTGCGCAGATGTCTGGCCGAGTTAGGCCCCTTGATATTAACCGTCCTCCAGCTCTGGTGATTTGCTTTGAACTGACTAGTCTTTTGAGTGTTGTGATAGATCTTGAATTTTAACCTGGTTATTTTGTCTATTTTTTAGACGAACATCGATCCATCTCCAATCCCTCTGGCGCCACAGCACCCTGTTGAAGAGGACGAGGACAGCAACAACGACACAGGACTCGGGGTTGAAGATGACGAGGAGACGGAGTCCGATGTAGTGCTTCCTCGCACAACTGCCGAGCAGCGCTCCAAAAATAATCACGACCGTGAAGCAGCTCGGGAAGGATCTGCTCGGGGAACGAAACGTCCCATATCTCCGAGTAAGGGGGAAAGTAGTAGCAAGGCCACCGCTCTTAGCCCAAGTCATGGGAAAGTGGCTCCCATGAAACAGCGGAAAACGCTTTCTACCCTTGGCGGGAGGAAGGTTAGTGCTTCGACGGATGCCGCCGAGATTCCCAGGAAGTCTTTCGGGTCAGGGTCTGCTCAGGAAGCTCCCGCCGCTGTTGCTCCCCCACGACGAGCTCTTAAAACAGCTCGGAAGTAATATCCGACATCTTTTTATTTTTCTTCCTTTAGTGATTTTTGCAAATCTTAACTTTCCTCATATTGCAGTGTTCGTCCGAGTGGGTCCGAGTCACTCCCTGGCATTGAAACTCATGATGCTGCAGCTTATGAAGATGTTAGTAACTGCGTTGTGACTGATTTCCAGGTGCTGGATTCTATTCCTGAACAAATTCCAGTCGATGGTGAGTACTCGCTCTTTGGATCTAGATTTTATCCTTGCTCCGTGCTTTTGCTTACAAGTTTTCTTTTGCTAGATATGGACATTGGCCTTGACGTAGATCCGATCCCCACTGCGAATGTGGCGACCTTCCCTGCTTCCAGCGCCCCGACTGCTCCAGAAGCTTCTACCGCTCAGGAGGTTATTGCCCCTGCGCCAGTTCAACCTGCCACCTCGGGGGTGAATGCCGAGAACACGCATGTTCCCCCTGCTACCTCGGGGGTGAAAAATGCCGAAAAGAGTTCTATTGTTTCTGTTGCAGCCTCAGGAGAAATTCGGCCTCCTCCTACTTCAATCTCGGTTGACGCCTCGATTGAGGATGCCATAGTGGATGGATTGAAGGGGTCTCTGGCGAAGGCCTCAGAAATTGAGCTTCGGTTACGTGAGCTGGCCTCCGACGCTGGGATGATGAAGACCAAGTTGCATGTAAGTACTTATGCAAGCCATGTTCCCACTGGGTGTGTGGGTTCAATTTCCGAGTTGTTTTTGATAGACTTCTCGTGGGGACGCTACTTAATGCACCCAGTGGGTGTAGCCCCCAAGGCTCCGAGTAACTTCTTGAGGTTACTCGGAGACTTATGTTGTAGATGTTGTTGGCTTAATGATCTTCCAGTGGGGGCACTTCTCAGTGCACCCACTGGGTGTAGCCCTCAAGGCTCCGAGTTACTTCTTGAAGTTACTCGGAGTCTTATGTTGTAGAGACTATTAACTTGATGATCTTCCAGTGGGGGCACTTCTTAGTGCACCCACTGGGTGTAGCCCCCAAGGCTCCGAGTAACTTCTTGAAGTTACTCGGAGCCTTATGTTGTAGAGACTATTGATTTGGTGATCTTCTAGTGGGGGAACTTCTTAGTGCACCCATTGGGTGTAGCCCCCAAGGCTCCGAGTGACTTCTTGAACTTATTCGGAGTCTTATATTGTAGAGACTATGTCTTGAATGATTTTTCCTGTGCCAAGAGGCTTGCAAACTTGGCACTAATTTTGTGAAACTACAAGGAGAACATGAAGCTTTGAAGAAAAGGCATGCTGAGGATAATGGTAAGGCTATGTTTCTCATAGTAAATGAGGAGTTTCCAAAAAAATCGCCATGTGATGTTTCTAACAACTGAATCTGTAGAGGCTGCAAAGAAAGCATTTGATGCGAAGATGAAAGAAAGTGATGAATTTGTCAATAAGATGAAAAAGGAGATTGAGCAGACTGAGAAGCGTGCGAAGGAGAAGAAGATTTTGGAGAAACAAGTGGCCAGCCAGAAGAAGGCTTTTGAGGAAAAAGAGGCCACTATCTCCCAACTTCAATCCGACCTGTAGAAGTTGTCCGAGATGCGTTCTAAAGATAAGGAAAACCATGAAGCTGAGCTAGCAGCAACTCGGGAATCTGTCAAAAATGCTGAAGAGTACTGTGCCGGGAGATTTGCTTCGTTTAGTGAGATGCTATCCAGTAAGATGTCTTCCTTGCATTGTGCGTCCGACCTGTTGCTGTTAAGTCACTTCGTTTGATTTTTACACCTATTGTGTCTTTGCAGTTTATTCCACCAATCCTGAGGCGGAACAGGCGCGTATGGCCGAGTTTGCCGAGCTGATGAAGAAGGACAATTACACTCCCAAGACGACGGAGTTTTCCTTATCCAAAGGCCTGCTGACCATGAGGTGCGCGAGTGCAAAGAAATATGCTGAAGAAACCATGGGTGTCACCCTAGGGTTGAAGAATTACATCTCGCCTACTGAGGAGAATCGTGTTCATCTGGATACAGTTGTTCCTATACTTCAAGCGGCTCCGCAGAAAATTGCTCGTTGGGAAAGGTCTTCAGCTCGGAGTGACGCAAATTATGCTCTGGCCCTGACTAAAGCTCATTTTTCAGAGAAAATCCACAATCTGGAACGAGTCGGAGATGGTGATCCGGAGCATGGTCCGAGCTGTACGACCTTTTTGTCTCGATATGCTGAGACTGTGAGTCGGATTGCGAAGATGCCAGATCTTGATTTCTTCGTGGAATCTACTGGAGTTACCAGTGAATCTGATGAGGCTAGTGATGCATGATCATGTTGAGGGACAAACAGTTGAATTTGCCTCGGAATGCCGAGAGGTTTTGTAATAAATAGTTTATGTCTTATTACTGCCCTGGGTGCACAATTTGTCCCTAAAACTACCGCCTTTTATTAAGAAGGCTTGGCTCTGAGGTGTTGATTTGTTTTGCTATAACCAGTTATCTGCAAGGATATAGAACTATGTTTCTGAAATCATTGTTCTTCTTCTTTCTCTGGTTTTTGAAGTACTTGTTGAGCAACTGAATAAATGCTGCTTAAGCTTCCATCCGAGTTGTGTACAGTTCGGATAAGGAACTTGAGTTTTTCGTAACGTTAAGTAGCCCCTAGGGTTCAGAAAAACTTGCTGATAACTTATTTAAATTTTTCTTAAGTTTTCATCCGAGCTACGTACAGCTCGGACAGAAAGCTTGGATTTTTCGCAACGTTAAGTAGCCCCCAAGTTTCAGGAAAACTTGTTGGTTACTTAGTTAAATGTTGCTTAAGCTTTCGTCCGAGCTACATACAGCTCGGACAGAAAACTTGGATTTTTCGCAACGTTAAGTAGCCCCCAAGTTTCAGAAAAACTTGTTGGTTACTTAGTTAAATTTTGCTTAAGCTTTCGTCCGAGCTACGTAGAGCTCGGACGGAAAACTTAGATTTTGTCCGCAGCGTTAAGTATCCCCCAAGTTTCAGAAAAAGCTTGTTGATAACTTACTTAAATTTTGCTTAAGTTTTCGTCCGAGCTGCGTACAGCTCGGACAGAAAACTTGGATTTTTCGCAACGTTAAGTAGCCCCCAAGTTTCAGGAAAACTTGTTGATTACTTAGTTAAATTTTGCTTAAGTTTTCGTCCGAGCTGCGTACATCTCGGACAGAAAACTTGGATTTTTCGCAACGTTAAGTAGCCCCCAAGTTTCAGGAAAACTTGTTGGTTACTTAGTTAAATTAAGCTTTCGTCCGAGCTACGTACAACTCAGACGAAAAACTTAGATTTTGTCCACAGCGTTAAATATCCCCCAAGTTTCAGAAAAAGCTTGTTGGGCAACCTGCTATAACCCGTTATCTGAAAGGATATAGAACTATGTTTCTGAAATCATCGTTCCTCCTCTTTCTTAGGTTTTTTGAAGTGCTTGTTGAAGGTTAGCTTAAGCTTTTGTCCGAGCTACATACAGCTCGGACGAAAACTTGGGTTAAAAAATGCAATTGATGAAGGCAAAATCTCTTTATTGAATCAATTCATAAGAATTTCATGCATAGAAGCGCCGCAACATTTGGGCATTCCATGCGTGTGGCTCTTCTCTATTATTCGTTACATCATATAGCCGATAGGCCCCATTACCTAAGACTCGGGTTACAATGTAAGGACCTTCCCAAGGAGGGGCTAGCTTGTGATCAGAGGTTTGCTTGACACGCAAAACCATGTCGCCTTCCTGAAAGGAGCGAGCTCGGATATGACGCTCGTGATATCGTCGAAGATCTTGTTGGTAAAATGCTGAGCGCGTTAGGGCTAAGTTTCTTTCTTCTTCTAAAAGGTCAATACCATCTTGTCGAGCTGTCTCGGCTTCTTCTTCAGTATACTGAGTTATTCGAGGAGCATTGTGCTTTAGGTCACTTGGCAGGACAGCTTCTGAACCATACACTAGGAAGAAGGGAGTTGCCCGAGTGGACCGGTTTGGAGTCGTTCTCAACCCCCACAATACTGAGGGTAGTTCTTCAACCCAGGCTCCTGCTGCTTCCTTTAGTTCCCGCATAAGACGCCATTTGATTCCTTTCAAAATCAACCCATTTTCTCGCTCTACCTGGCCGTTGGATTGAGGGTGTGCCACTGAGGCGAAGTTTACTCTGGTACCCATATTCCAGCAAAATTTCTTGAACTCGGCTGATTTGAATTTCGACCCGTTGTCGGTGATGATATCATGGGGAACGCCGAAACGATGTACAATGCCTTGTATGAAGCTAACTGCAGCGGCTGAGTCTAAGCTTTTTATTGGTTTTGCTTCTATCCATTTTGTGAATTTGTCCACAGCTACTAGGATATGTGTGAACCCTGAGGTGCCTGTCCTGAGTGGCCCTATCATGTCCAATCCCCATGTAGCAAAAGTCCATGCTAAGGGTATTGTCTTCAACTCGGAAGCTGGCTTGTGTGGCTGATTTGCGTAAAACTGACATCCTCTGCAATGATCAACAATGTTCTTGGCATCTCTTAAAGCATTGGGCCAGAAGAATCCTTCTCGGAAAACCTTGGCCACTAGTGTCCGACTTGACGCATGGTGACCGCATTCGCCGGAATGTATGTCTTGTAAGATGAGTCGGCCTTCCTCCTCCGATATGCACCGCTGGGGAAGCTTTGTGACACTGTTTCTATATAACTCGTTGTTGATCACTGAGTATGATTTTGGTTTTCGCACTACTTGCTTGTCTTCTACTTCGTCATCTGGCTGCTCTTGCTTTTGCAAGTATCTCAGAATGGGTAAGGACCACTCGGGGGGGATTACCTCTATGTCAAAAACAAGATCCACAACCGCAGGAATATCTTCTTTGTCTGGAATGTTCTCGTCTGGTAACATGCTTGGATCGGCTTCCGAATAAGGGTCTTCCTTCACAGTTGGGGCGTGTATGTGCTCCAGATAAAATCCTGAGGGAATTTGTCCCCGAGTTGATCCTAGCTTGGCTAAATCATCCGCTGCTTGGTTTTGTGCTCTTGGGATATGATGGAGCTCCAGCCCATCAAATTTTTTCTCCAGTTTTCTGAATGCTACACAGTAGGTTGTCATTGCTGGGCTCCTTATATCCCATTCTTTCATGACCTGATTGATCACCAGGTCGGAGTCTCCAAAAATCATCAACCTTCTGATTCCGAGTGAAATGGCCATTCGTAATCCATACAAAATGGCCTCATACTCGGCTTCGTTGTTTGTTGCTGGGAAATCGATTTGAAGGACGTATCTCATTTCGTCCTTTCTTGGGGAAACCAGCACTACTCCTGCTCCCGCCCCATTTAACATCTTTGACCCATCAAAAAACATAGTCCAGTGCTCAGGGATTGGTTGTGGGATGCTCTGTGCTTCTGTCCATTCGGCCAAAAAATCTACCAAAGCCTGTGACTTGATTGCCTTCTTGGGTTGATAATGGATATTGTATGGTAAGAGGTCTAATCCCCATTTTGCAATTCTGCCCGTAGCGTATCTGTTATTCATGATCTCGGCCAAAGGTGCTACTGATACTACTGTAACCGAGTGGTCTTGAAAGTAGTTTTTGTGGTGCCAAGTGAATTCCCATTGCCAGCTTCTGGTAATGAGGATATCGTTGCTTGGATGGTGTGAGGACCTCGGAGATGAAATATACAGGCCTTTGAATCTTCTGTGTTTTTCCTTCCTCTTCTCTTTCCACCACTATAGCTACGCTGACGACTTGGCTTGTGGCTGCAATGGACAATAAGAGTGGCTCCTTTTCTTTCGGTGCTGCGAGAACCGGCCGAGTTGATAACTGCTTTTTCAGTTCTTCAAAGGCCTCCTGGGCTTCTTCGGTCCACTTGAAGTTTGACGACTTTTTCATTAGCTGATAGAGGGGGAGTGCCTTCTCTCCGAGTCGGGAAATGAATCGGCTGAGGGCTGCGAGACACCCTGTCAGCTTATGGACATCTCGGAGCTTCTGAGGCGGCTTCATGTTCTGAATTGCTGCTATCTTCTCTGGGTTGGCTTCAATTCCTCTTTCAGAAACCATGAATCCGAGTAGCTTTCCGGCTGGAACACCGAATACACACTTTTCTGGATTTAGTTTGATGTTATAAGATCGAAGACTCTGAAAGGTTTCGGCCAGATCGGCAAGCAATTTACTTCCCTCAGCTGTCTTGATCACAATGTCATCAACATACACTTCGACACTTCCCGTGAAATTCCAAGTAACTGTTACTGAGTTTAGACATCGGGATGTTCATGCCTTTTAAGGTACTAGCATACAAAATATTTGTGCCACTGCCTCCATCCATCAAGACATTCCTCAGCCTAAAATTTCCATTTCCTGTTTCCACCAACGGGTCGACTATCAGGGCGTGTCTTCCAGGGTGAGGGATATGAGGGGGATGGTCCGATTGATCGAACGTAATCGGAACATTTGTCCACTTCATATAACTCGGAACGGCAGGAGCAGCAGTGTTAACTTCTCTGAACCTCAATTTTTCAATTCTCTTCGATTCTCGGCCTGCAAAAATGACCAAAACTCCGTCTTCCCGAGGAAAACCTTCACTATCCAGATCTGGACTTCCTTCCTTTTTCTTTCCCTTGTCCTTCTGGGACCCAGTCTTTGCATTTTGAGCAGCTCTCTTGATTAGTCGGCACTGCCTAGCTGTATGCTTCGGGAAAACCGTCTTTCCTTCAGCATCTTGGGTGGTATGAAGAGGAAAAGGCTGATTTAGGATATCATCATCATTTGAAGGCCTTTTCTGACGAGGCTGCCACTCCTTCCTTGGCTGATTTTTGCTGTGGATCCCTGCCGCATTTGCGGCCGCTACCAATTCGGCGTCTTTTGGTGCCCCTTCTGCCTTTCGCTTACCGCCCCCACCTCCATTCTTTTGCTTGGGGTTGGAGGCCGAGTTGTTACCACTTCGGTACTGCTGGGACTTCTGCCGAATTTCCTCTTCCCCATTAGCATATTTGTTTGCGATTTCCATCAATCTGCCAAGTGAAGTGACATCAGGGGACCTTGCGAGCTTCAAGCTTAACTCTTTGTACTTGACACCTTGCTTAAAGGCATGAATTGCTTGGAACTCGGAGACTCCTTCTACCGAGTTGTGGAGTGTGATCCATCTCTGAATATATTCTCGAGTGGGCTCATTGTGACCTTGAGTGCATAACTGCAATTCGGTCAGCCCTCCAGGTCTCTTGTAGGTTCCTTCAAAATTCTTGACGAAAACTCTGACTAGATCTTCCCATACCCAGGTGTTGTTTGGTGGAAGCTGGTTTAGCCATGTCCGAGCTGAACCTTCCAGCATCAGGGGAAGGTGCATCATGGCTATCTCATCTCCACCTCCTCCTATCTGGACTGCTATTCTGTAGTCATCTAACCTCGTCTGCGGCTTGGCGTCACCCCGGTACTTCTCCACTCCTTGCGCTATCCTGAAGCGAGGAGGAATCGGGGTTGACCGGATTCTCTCGCTAAAACAGACGGGGCCTGTAACCATCGGATAACTAACTTGGTCTTGTCGATATACCCTGGCACGATCTACTCGATTTTGTACTAAATGGCTTCGAGCATCATCTTCAATATCTCGGTACCTTTCTTCTTGATGATCCACTCGGCGCTGCTCTTGGTCCCTTCTCCGAGTTGCATAGTCTTCATCTCTCCTCCGAGCTGTATACTCATCACCTCTTCGAAACTCTGGGCTTCGGAACTGTTCATGGCGATATTCATCATGAGGATCCCCCTTGTTCCGAGGTGAATGATTTCTGTTTCTTCGGGGAGTATAAACAGACTGAGAGGTGCCCGTGAGGGGAGGTTGAGAGTGAACTCGCTGTAGTGATTGACTGACTTCAGCATTCTACTCCACTGCTTTTTGTAACAGGAATGCTAAGTGCTCTATTCCTTCAGCCGCTGAACCACTCGGCTGCAAGGAATTTGCAATCCGAGTATCTGCTATTAGATTTTCCATCGGGGTATCCAGAGCTCGGAAGGATCGATTTTCGCCATTTCCCCTCAGTTGCCGACCGGTTCTACTCTGCTTGAGACGAGCCACCTCCCGAGCCTGATGCTCCAATGTATTCTGCATTTCGGTTAGACGCTGTCGTTCAGCTAAATTGGTTAGCCTGGCTGCCTCCAAGTGTTTCCCTTCTGGAGTCGAGGTGTCTATGGGGGTTTGCAACATTTGCTCTGCTGCTTCTGCCGTCGCTTGTTCTTCCCGAGTAAGGGGTCGTCGACTGGAACCTCCAAGCTCTAGACGCCTGAAAGCAGATGTTCGCCGACGTCCTCCTCCGAGTGGTATCTCTTCATTGCCCCGAGCTGCTTCGTTAGTCCGATCTCCGCCCTCTCTGGTTGGTGACCCCTGAGGTGGTGGAGTTCCGGCCATACAAACTTCTGCCATGGTGACAGGAGAACCGTTGCTCCCTTCTTGTTCGGCTCCTGGCTCCGGGTCAGACATCAAAAGGTCTTCATCGTCGCCGGAGTTGAAGATGTGCAAGAGTGATGCAGTCGGACCTTCCTTTGCGATCAGCTCGCTGATGACCTGCTGAGCTGACTCCACAGAATCGATGACTGCCACCTGCTGGATCGGGCGGGGCTTTCTTCGATAAGGAACGCGCAGGAGGCCTGACCTCTTCTTCTTGTGGTGAATAGGCAAAAAAGCCTGAGTCTGAGGACGGGCTGGTAACTGGAGGTGAAGAGCCCCCGATGTGTTCATGTCTTTTAAGGTACTAGCATATAAAAGGTTTATGCCACTGCCTCCATCCATCAAGACATTCCTTAGCCTAAAATTACCGTTTCCTGTTTCCACCAATGGGTCAACTATCAAAGCATGTCTTCCAGGGTGAGGGATATGAGGAGGGTGGTCTGATTGATCGAACGTAATCGGAACATTTTCCCATTTCATATAATTCGGAACAGCTGGAGCCATCGTGTTAACTTCCCTGAATCTCAATTTTTCCACTCTTTTTGATTCCCGTCCTGCAAAAATGACCAGTATTCCATCTTCCCGAGGAAAACCTTCACTATCCAAATCTGGACTTCCTTCCTTTTTCTTCCCCTTATCTTGCTGGGGCCCAGTCTTCGCATTTTGCGCAGCTCTCTTGATTAGTCGGCACTGCCTGGCTGTGTGCTTCGGGAGAACTGTCTTTCCTTCAGCGTCTTGGGTGGTATGAAGAGGACAAGGCTGATTCAGGATATCATCATCATTTGAAGGCTTCTTCTGACGAGGTTGCCATTCCTTCCTTTGTTGATTTTTGCTATGGATACCTACTGCATTTGCAGCCGCCACCAATTCGGCATCTGTTGGTGCCCCTTCTGCCTTTCACTTACCAGTCCCGCCTCCATTCTTTTGCTTGGGATTAGAAGCCGAGCTGTTATTTCGATACTGCTGGGATTTTTGCCGAATTTCCTCTTCCCCATTAGCATACTTGTTTGCAATTTCCATCAATCTGCCCAGTGATGTGACATCGGGAGACCTTACGAGCTTCAAGCTTAACTCTTTGTACTTGACACCTTACTTAAAGGCATGAATCGCCTGGAACTCGGAGACTCCCTCTACCGAATTGTGGACAGTAATCCATCTCTGAATGTATTCTCGAGTAGGCTCGTTGTGACCTTGTATGCACAACTGTAATTCAGTCAGCCCTCCTGGTCTCTTGTAGGTTCCTTCAAAATTCTTGACGAAAACCCTGACTAAATCCTCCCATATCCAAATGTTGTTTGGTGGGAGCTGGTTTAGCCATGTCCGAGCTGAACCTTCCAGCATCAGGGGAAGGTGCATCATGGCTATCTCGTCTCCACCACCTCCTATCTGGACTGCTATTCTGTAGTCATCCAACCACGTCTGCGGCTTGGCATCACCCCGGTACTTCTCCACCCCTTGCGCTATCCTGAAGCGAGGAGGAATTGAGGTTGACCTGATTCTCTCGCTGAAACAGACAGGGCCTGTAGCCATCGGATAACTAACTTGGTCTTGTCGATACATCCTCGCACAATCTACTCGATTCTGTACCAAATAGCTTCGAGAATCATCTTCAATATCTCGATATCTTTCCTCTTGATGATCCACTCGGCACCGCTCTTGGTCCCTCCTCCGAGCTGCGAACTCTTCGTCTCTCCTCCGAGCTGCGAACTCTTCGTCTCTCCTCCGAGCTGCAAAATCTTCGTCTCTCCCCCGAGCTGTGAACTCTTCGTCTCTCCCCCGAGCTGTGTATTCATCACCTCTTCGGAACTCCGGGTTTCGAAACTGCTCATGGCGATATTTATCATGAGGATTTCCCTTGTTCCGAGGTGAATGATTTCTGTTTCTTCGAGGAGTATAAACGGACTGAGAGGTGCCCGTGAGGGGCGGCTGAGAGTGAACTCGCTGTAGTGATTGACTGACTTCGGCGTTCTGCTCCACTGCCTTTTGTAACAAGAATGCTAAGTGTTCTATTCCTTCGGCCGCCGAGCCGCTCGGCTGCAAGGAATTTGCAATCCGAGTAGCTGCTATTAAATTCTCCATTGGGGTATCCAGAGCTCGGAAGGGTTGATTTTCACCAATCCCCGCAGTTGCCGACTGGTTCTACTCTGCTTGAGGCGAGCTACCTCACGAGCCTGGTGCTCCAATGTATTCTGTAGCTCGGTTAAACGTTGTCTCTCAGCTAAATTGGTTAACCTAGCTGCTTCTAAATGTTGCCCTTCTGGACTTGAGGTATCTATGGGGGTTTGTAACACTCGCTCTGCTGCCTCTGCCGTCCCTTGTTCTTCCCGAGTAAGGGGCCGCCGACTTGAACCTCCGAGCTCTAGACGTCTGAAAGCAGATGTTCGTCGACGTTCTCTTTCTCCGAGTGGAATCTCTTCATTGCCCCGAGCTGCTTCATTAGTCCGATCTTCCCCCTCTCTGGCCGGTGACGCCTGAGGTGGTGGAGTTCCGGCCATACAAACTTCTGCCATGGTGACGGGAGAACCATTGCTCCCTTCTTGTTCGGCTTCTGGTTCCGAATCAGACATCAAAAGGTCTTCATCATCTCCAGAGTTGAAGATGTGCATTAGAGATGCCGTCGGACCTTCCTTCGCGATCAGCTCGCTGATGGCCTGCTGAGCTGATTCCATTGAGTCGATGACCGCCACCTGCTAGATCGGGCGGGGCTTGTTCCGGTAAGGAATACGCGGGAGGCCTGGTCTCTTCTTCTTGCGGTGAACAGGCAACAGGGCCTGGGCTTGAGGACGAGCTGGTAATTGGAGGCGAAGAGCCCCCGATTTGTCGGCTCGAAAGTGCACGCTGCCTCTTAAAGGCAACAGCTGCGCTTGGAGCGGCGCATCCGCCAGCCAAGCAGAATCGTCAGCCACAAAGGCTAACGATCCAAAGGAAAACATATCGTTGCGGATGAGTTGGGGACCGCAGGACGACGAGGAAGACAAAAAGAATCCCATCTCTACGGTTGTTGATCATCTCAGCCCCACGGTAGGCGCCAATTGTTGTGGTTATGGACCTAACAATAGATATGAGGGTAGTGATGGAGCTATGAAGATCTGTACGCAAAGATGGTGACACCAGGAAAAGTTATACAGGTTAGGCCTCTCCTTGGAGATAACAACCTTAATCCTGTCCCAAATAGTTTGGGGTGTTCTTTCTCTAGATGTCCAAGTTGTCCCTGCTGGGGTGAAAGGATGGGCTTATATAGAGTGTGCCATGTCCCTTCATTGCCCAGTAATGGGTTTTAATTACAGAGTTTAAGGATGGCTATTATTACAATGGGAAACGTCTCCCCATTATTGCTATTTAAGTAGGGGTAACGCCTATGTCTTTAATGTCTTGTAACAGCAGCCCTTCTTCCTCTTATCCGAGTACCATGCAGCTCGGCTTCTTCTTCTTCCGAGTAACCACCTTATTCAGATGGTAGTGCTTCGCTCCGAGTGACGCCTTACTCGAGAAAGGGCCTCTTCTGAATAAGGTTGCTCCTGTATTAATGGTGTCGCTTGAGTAAACTAGCTACTCGGAAGAGTTTGATTTGATCCGAGCAGTTTCTTACTCGGACAGAAAAGAAATAAGAGGTTTTTCTTTATGTTTTGATTTACAAGTATTTTCCAAGAGGTGGTAGAACTAAGGGTATCCCCTGATATAAGGAACATGGAGGTATACCTTAGGTATTACCATGACAGCTGGAGCGCTCAAGGCTAGGGTTACAGGTGATATTAGATGTCTTTGGCGTCGCCCCTCCTAGCCCTTATATACCGGGCTAGGTCTCGGGGAGTTCATCTACGTTTACAGGTAAGCTTTCCTAACCCTAGCTTGCTCCGTACGGCAGGTCTTCGCACCTTCCTTGTGAGTCATGGACTCCTACGTCGGAGCCAACTAGCGGGCCGAGGCTGTATCTTCATGGGCCTTCTGTCTTCATGGACACCAGGTAGGCTTATCCGTAGGAGTCGTGGGGTCACCCCCTCGTCAGCGGGTATGCCCTCTTTCCCCCCTCTTGTTCTTTTTTTCCTGGTTCAGCTTCCGGATGTGCTCGATGAATGTTGTAGTTATGGACCTAACAATAGATATAGGGGTAGTGATGGAGCTATGAAGATCTGTACGTAAAGATGGTGACACAGGAAAAAGTTATACAGGTTAGGCCTCTCCTTGGAGATAACAACCTTAATCCTGTCCCAGATAGACTGGGGTGTTCTTGCTCAAAGTCTCAATATTGTGTCCCCTCCTGTGGTGAAAAGGATGGGCTTATATAGAGTGCGCCCTGTCCCTTCGCTGCCCAATAATGGGTTTTAATTACAGAGTTAATGATGGTTGTTATTACAATGAGAAACGTCCCCCATTACAGTCATTTAAGTAGGGGTAACGCATATGGTTTTAATGTCTTGTGACTCTAGCTCTTCCTCTTCTTGTCCGAGTATCATGCAGCTCGGCTTTTCTTGCTTCCGAGTAACCAACTTATTCGGACGGTAGTGTTTTGCTCCGAGTAACGCCTTACTCGAAAAGGTCTTGTCCGAGTAAGGTTGCCCTTGTAGTAGTTTCATCCGAATAAACTAACTACTCGGAAGAATCTGACCTTATCCGAGTAGCTTCTTACTCGGATGAAAAAAAAAAGAGGAAGAGGTTTTTTGTTTATGTTTTATTTTATAGATATTTTCCCAGAGGTGGTTATATTAGGGATACCCCCTGATATAAGGTACATGAGGGTATACCCTAGGTATTACCACGACAATGAAGCCACGAGGTCCAGGACGTACGGGGGAAGGAAATTCAATACATCCCCATCGTCTCAAGGACAAATCCGCTGCTCGACGACCTCGTTGCGGCCGCATCTTTGCTCAGAAGGCACCTTACCGCCTTACTGCAGGGAGGAAGCACACGAGAAGAGATCCCCCATCTCACCGCGTCAGCGACGACGGGCGGAGCAGGAGGAGACGACGGCACCACTACTTCTCCGTTCGGGTTTGATTCTTCTCTGATTTTGTTCACTTCATCTCTCCATTTTGTTTCTGTTGTATAAGTGTTGTCAGTTCGATCACTTGCTTCTGCCCTTGATGTATCCATCTAGCAACCATGATTGTGTAAAAAATTATGGGGTTTCTCTATGCAGGTTGTCCCTACTATTTATAATTATATAAGAGGGCGCAAGATTAATTCAAACCAAGTTAGTAGGTTTCATTAAAAATTTACATGCTCAATTAAGCTTTCTGTTACTTTCATTCACAGTTCTCAGTGGCGGAGCTCTTTAGAGATGGAAATGTTCATAGGAGACCCAATTCTGGAGTATTTTTCTTCTATGATTTTTCATCTATAAAGGTAAGAATGAAGATGGGAACGATGCACATATGGATTTTTGCTGATATATGTGCAGTTCTCACATATAAGTTTCTATCTTGACTTCTCAATATGTCTGCTAATTTTGCTATTCTATATGTGTCTGTATGCATTCTCACTGCACATGCAACATGCATAGATGGCACCATCTGTTTTTATTTATTTTTTAGAAAACTTGAGGATTAAAAGCCTAAAGCATAACCCTTCAGTTATTTAGAGGAACCGTGCATTCATTCCCCAATCTCAAATTTCCGTTGGAGTAAAAAGGCCTAATTTAGCCATCTATGAGTAACTAAGATTGCCATCAAAATCGTTCGGATTGCCGCCCTTCCCACCACACGTTCGGTGGATATCAGGGTCCTAAATTTAATCCGAAGGTCATCCTATCATGAAAGCGTCGCATAGCAGTAAGGAGGCCTTAAGAAACTACAGCTCTGTCAAATACCAACGTGTTGAAAAAAGTCTATCAAAGGGAAAGTAGCCTTCAAGTGCTTATTCTGGAGCCTTCCTCCCTCGAGCCGCTCCCGCGAGCGAACGGGAGAATTCTAGCCCGCCGCCCGCAACCCCCCTTCCTTTTGATCTCCCCTCCCTCGCCGCCGCATGGTGGCTCCGCCGGGAGAATCCTGACAGGCGTAGACGGTGGTGAGGTCGTCTCTTCTCCTCCCCGTGGGATTCCTGGTCCATCGGCACGTGTGGATACTGATAGAGGAATCATATATTTGATCCTTCTTTGAGGGACTTGCTTGTGGGACGTTATCGCGAAAACGAATTATTCGCGGTTAGGAGGTCATTGAAATTCCTAGTTGCGGGGATCTGCATCGTCTTTACCAACTCTCCTATCCACCACACTGTGTGATGAGAATGATCTAAATCTTGTATGCATCGTCATGGATGATCTTGGGTTTTTGATTCGGAGATTCGATTTTTTTTTTGTTTTCTACTACATTTCCCAACACATGGCGCCATGGTAGTACGTATGACACCCCAAAAAAGGCGATATTGAGCTAGGCGACGTGCGGCAAGCCATCAGCAGGTCTGGCGTGGCTAGGTCAATGGTGCCATTGACCAGCGCCATGGTACCTGTCATGTCGCCATAGAGGTGGACACCATGAAAAAGGATTAGATTGTGAACTTTTCATTTTTTGGGTTCGTTTTGTGTTCAAAATATGAATTAGGGTCAAATTTGAAGAAAAAAACGCACATGCCTGGGCCGCTCCGGGCCGTGCATGCGTCAAATCCTTTGGGTGTAGGGCGTCAAATCCTTTGGGTATATTATAGGAGCGTGTCCGGGGCGACAGTGTGTTAGGATGGTGTCAGTGCAAAGGGTGCAGTCGTGGCTGTGCGTCGGCGAGCTTGTCGTCTTGGCGCTTTTGCATCTCAATCAGTATAACCTTTTGATGGCATGGTCTCCGCTCACAATGGTTGGGCCTCTTTCTTGGGGTTAGGTGAAGTCGAGGGGTGTATGTATGGCTCTGAGCGAAATCCATGCTTTTGATGGGATTGGTTATCGACGTTCATGGCACGCCCCTTCCTTTGGAAATTGAATTGTCACTGGAGGGTTCTTCCTCTTCACTAGGTTGTGGTTACTCGACTTACTTTTGGATAATTCCCAAGAAAGGATATGTATAGCGCTTGGGAAAGTAGTTCTTTCAATACTAAAGTACCACGAAGATGCATGCGGGTTGTTTAACTAAAAGCAACATTTTGATTGTGCCTTGGAATTTTCCTACAAGAAGCTGATCAGGAAGCTCAACCAAACTAAGGAACGATAATGAATGGCACACCAACCTTCATTTTGTATGTTGATGATGATGATCTCGTGATCTACTATATATACACACTAGCCCGTTTTCGCCCGAGTGAACAAACTCCACCATCTCAGTGTCCAATTTTACGCCTTGATTACACAAGTCTTCGTCCAGGTAGTTCTAGTATAGTAAATGTTTGTTGCAATCCACACAAGTAAGGAGAGAGTAAATAGAAACTAAAATAGTTATATGCCAATGATTTATAGGAATAAGAGGCACAGGCAAAGAAGCAACCATTGGGTTAGTTTCTATCATATAAGTCTCATTAACGTGGTGTAGTCTATCATGAAACACAAGGAAACAACCTTGGTGTATCAATAATTTGTTAGTAGCTTACGTGCAGAGTGTTGATAGGAAATTACCAAACTAGTTGGATCTACAAAATTGCCATTTTTTAGTTTCTTAAATGAAAATTTAAATGATGAAAGCATAAAAAATGTAAATGTTGTGGTTTCACTTTAATGAAATTAGAGAGGGAGCTCTTTTTAAAAAAAAGTAATGTATATATGATTTATCTAATGTGAATACATTGATGATTCACAGAAGTAATATTTATCATAAGAACGAGGAGACACTATGAGATTAACCATTATATGAATGATTTGCTAATACGAGCTAACCAAGCAAGATTCAACTAGGGCTTGGCGTATACTGCCAAAGGGCACATTCCGAGAAGGAGATAGGCATAATGGTGGTGGATGAATTTGGTATTGTTGGTGTAAATGTTTGTCATATTCCCGCACTTTTTATCCGGTCATCTCGGCCTCTTCATATAGTGTGGTTATATTCATTCAGACCTTGCACTGCAAAAGAGGCAGCTTTTCAATCACTTACCTGGGTCTTCCACTTGGTATCACTAAACCCAAAGTTGAACATTGCTCCCTATTGTGTCGAAAATCACAATTCTGACCTTTTGTTCAAACTTCAGCACACTTTAAACCTTTCGTCGAAACCATTTCAAAGTTTAACCCAATAGGGTAGCGCCCGCCCAAGTGGCGCTACCCTCTGTGGTGTAGCGCCGTCGCCAATGGCGCTACCATAATGCCACCGTGGCACGCTGGGTTTTACACCCCGGTAGGGTAGCTCCGTCATAGGTGGCGCTACCCTCTATAGGGTAGCGTCGTCACTGGTGGATCTACCCTCATGAATACTTAATTTTAGCTGTTTTGCGTTGCTTGTATCTTTTTAACCATAGCTCCGTTTGAGATGATCTTTATATGTAACTTGACTAGAATTGCATGTAGATTATGATTTTGCTATTGTTTTATGTTCTTAACAAATGTAAAATATGGTTTAGGGTAGAACATTAGTAAAATTAGTTGTGGGGTACTTAGTGATATGCCATGAATAGAATTTTACCTCTGTTCAATTGACTAGCATAGATAATTTACTTTATGATTCACCTCTTGCCATGCTTGTGTGAAATACCATGTTAACAACATTTGCTCAGAATTAGAACCGATTGGAGCTAGATAGATAAGACAAAGGAACCCCATATGATCCCACACACGATTAGGCACGCTCAGTCTTAGAGCCAATACCCGGAACACGGATCCTAGGTGACTCGAATGGAACAAAGCGCCAAGGCGGGATAGCCTGATCTTCCATCCTTCATCGAATAATCAACATTTTAATAATCATATCATCCACAACAATACAATAGTGTGATAGCCCAATTCAAGGAGTAACAACAGAAATAAATATATAGCATCCTAGCATGCATACTAAGCAGTGGTCAAACAAGCAAGTTACATGGCCAAACAAAGGTTCTTGAACTCCCAAAGTGGCTACTTGTTGTTGTTTGTCAACTACCCTAAAATTCTACTAAGTCTGGAATCTGTTTTAGCTGTTTTACATGTTTAATACTTATTCATCCATGGGTCTTTTGACCATAAGTGCTATCTATGAATTGTTTAGCATCATGTATACTCCACGTTCATATATTGCATGGTCATGTTGCTATAGATTTGCTATCACTTCTACTATTGTTTATAGAGCATGATTATAACAGTTTGTCATGATCTCTGATTTCCACTAAGTCTGTATTCTGAAGTAGCTCTCTTGCACCCTTGTTATATGTTTATCCATCATTCTTTTGAGCATAATGTTCAATGTATGAACTCATGAGCATCACGTAAGCTACATGTTGATATACTTCATGATCAATTTGAAGTTTGTTTGATATTGTTTTACCTGCTGTTTAGAGAGCATGATATTAACCTTTTGTCTGTTTTCCTAATTTCACGAAGTCCTAAACCAGTAGCATAAAATAGTTTTTTGCATGGCTTATAATTGTTTATTCTTGATGCCTCTGAACATGAAACCTTGATGTCATGTCATGCTTGTCATGTCTACGGTAAATCCATGTCATTTTGGTGCATGTTTGCAATATGTATCATGTTGTTGCATTGCTCTCAAGTGTGTTACCTGTTGTTGGCAGATTGTGTTCATAACTTGTGATGCTTGTATCTTTTTAACCGCAACTCTGTTTGGGGTGTTCTTTATATGTAACTCGACTAGAATTTCTTTTACTTTGTGTTTATGCTATTGTTTGATGTTGTTAACCAACCTAAAACATGGTTTAAGGAAGAACGGTTTCAAATGCTTAATTTGTCGTGGGGTACTTAGTGATATGTCATGTTTTGGTTTGAGCCTCGCTTAAATTGACTAGAATAGATAGTTTCCTTTGTGCTTCACCTCTTTCCATGATTTTGTGATATGCCATGCTTGTGTGAGATGCCATGTTAACAACATTTTCTCATGTTGTGTAGCTAAACAACTTGAACCATCGTAAATGTGCAGTATCGTCGTGTGTGACCGATACTTCACTTAACCTGTTAGTAACCGCTCTCGACGATAGATGTGATACCGTAGTGCGTTGTCTCGTGTTTCCTTCTTATTGATGCTTGCTCCTGATTGCTTCGTAGTAATACATGCTTACTCGTCGATTTCCTTTCTAGTGTTTTCTTCATGTGTGCTTCCGCGGTTACCCTCGGAGACGGTGCGAGTTTGCGATCGAATACACCTTCGGCATCGAGTTCTCAACAGGTAAGGGGGAGCATATATCATGTTTTATAGCTTTCATCTTGCCTTTCCTAGGTATAGGATAGAACGATTGCTTGATCCTACCACCTCATATTCAAGCTTCCATATTTGAAACCCAAACAACAATGTTCCTCCACGTCCTAGAAAACCTTTGTTTGGCCATGTACCTTGCTTGCTTGACCACTACTTAGTATGCATGCTAGGGTGCTATCTATTTATTTCTGCTGTTACTCCTTGAATTGGGCTATCACACTATTGTATTGTTGTAGATGGTATGATTATTACAATATTGACTATATTCGACGAAGGATGGAAGATCAGACTATCCCGCCTTGGCGCTTTGTTCCATTCAAGTCACCTAAGATCCGAGTTCCGGGTATTGGTTGTAAGACTAAGCGTGCCTAATCGTGTCGAGGATTCTATGGGGTCCCCTTGTCTTACCTATCTAGCTCCAGTCGGTTATAAGATTGAGCAAAGGTTGTTAACATGGTATCTCACACAAGCATGACAGGTCACACAAGCATGGAAAGAGGTGAAGCATAAAGTAAACTATCTATGCTAGTCAATTGAAGAGAGGTAAAATTCTAAACATGGCATATCACTAAGTACCCCACGGCTAATTTTACTAATGTTCTGCCCTAAACCATATTTTACATTGGTTAACAACATAAAACAATAGAAAATCATAATCTACATGAAACTCTAGTCAAGTTACATATAAAGAACATCTCAAACGGAGCTATGGTTAAAAAGATACAAGCAACGCAAAACAGCTAAAATTAAAAATTCAGGAGGGTAGAGCCACCAGTGACGGCGCTACCCTACCGGGGTGCAGGACCTAGCGTGCCACGGTGGCACTATGGTAGCGCCATTGATGACGGCGCTACATCACAGAGGGTAGCGCCACTTGGGTGGGCGCTACCCTATTGGGTTAAATTTTGAAATGGTTTCGACGGAGGATCAAAGTGTGCTGAAGTTTGAATAAGAGGTCAGAATAGTGATTTTCGCCCCCTATTGTCAGCAGGATTGCCTCAAGATCAAATGGTGTGGCCACTTTCCTTTCATATGTTGGCACACTCATAGCTGTCAAAGCTATTGTTTCATCAATGCTTGTTTACCACATGACATGTCTTGATCTTCCAAAGACAATAAAACAACAAATTTGCAAATACCTCAGATACTGTCTTTGGAGGGTTCAAACATGGAGGATAAAAGACCTGCCATGGTGGCCTGGTCTACTTTTTACAAACCCAAATTGCAAGGATTTTTAGGTGTGTTAAACATCTCTGTCCAGAACAGTGCTCTTCTCCTGAAAAAACTGCACAAGTTCTTCAACGGACTCAATATTCCCTAGGTGAATCTTATCTGGGAGACATATTATTCACAAGGACAACTCCCAAGTGAAAATGTTCTTGGTTCTTTATGGTGGAAAGAAAATCTTAATTTTCTAAGTGTATACAAATCCATGTCAAGGTGCAGCATTGGAGATGGCAAAAGTACTCTCTTCTGGATTGACCTATGGACTAAAAAAATGCTTGCATAACCACTATCCTCACTTGTTTTCATTTGCAAAAAAAAATAGTCCATAACTATGCATGATTACATGAGGACAAAATACATTGAAGACTTGTTCCACTTACCACTTTCTGTGGAAGCTTATCAAGAGTTCCAGAATATTGACCTCCTCTGCCAGGAATACCACAGTAGTGAATGGAATTAGTCAACCGATACATGGCACTCTATTTGGGGAAACAACAAATTCAGATCTTCCAAAGCTTACAATATGATGATTGTATACAAGGTTCCACCTCACTTTGGTTGGGTATGTAAAACTTCCTGTCAGCCCAAACACAAGATCTTTTTTAGATGTTACTTCATGACAGACTCAACACCAGGAACCTTCTCACAAGGAAATCATTCACTCTAGACACATATAATTGTGCAAAAATTGGATGTAACCGTGAGGAAACACTTCAACCTATTCTGGACATGTCCATTTGTATCAAACTGTTGGGACTTTGTTTGCCCTGGCAGGAGCAGAAACCTCTCCACCCATGAAGCTATTGAGGACATCAAATCTGAACTTCAGATACCTTTTGCTATGGACATCATAATCATTGTTGCCTGGACTATCTAGATCCCTAGAAACAATAAAATCTTCAAAGACATTGGTCCTTATTGTTTCAGCCGATTTCTTCTACTTTTAGTGATCTAAGGTCCAGCTAAAAAGATAGAGATTCATATCCTCTTTTGAGAAAAATGTTGATGTCAGTGAAACAGGTCATAATACTCCCTATGTCTTGACTACAGGGATGTTGAACTAGAATGAACTCTATTTCTCTGAGATTAAACTTTTGAGATATTGAATAAAGAGCAAACAATTCAGCCTCTCAAAGATAGGCTGGATTCTGTAATTTATTTCTTTTCTTCTTTTTTTCCTTTTGGCTTAGCTCAAGCCATTGTTACTTACTCATTGTTGAACTACTTTCTTTTTATTTAAATAGAAATTTGCAGTGGGGCTTTTCCCTACTGTTTTGCCTCAAAAAAAAGTGATGATCCTTCGACTCAATGAAATCAAAATAAAACCTCTAGTCATCAAATAACCATACATTTTTCCTTCTTGAAGTGGAGTCAACCATCTCCTTACTATAACCAATGACCCGAGGTAAAGGGTCTGTTTGGTTTGTAACTTAAATTACCACACCTAAGTGAGGTATCTGTGGTGTGCCAGAAAGTGTGGCGAGGAAAACAAGCGACACACATTTGGCTCAAATGTTTGCTGCAAAAGCCTTTGTACCCTGTGGCGAGCCATCTTTCCGTATGAATCCAAACACCTACCTAGAAAACTGTGGCACGCCACAACTTTGGCTTGGCAAGCCCCGGCTGGCAACCAAACACCCCCAAAATTTTGCAATCGCCGTTACTCTTACTAATCACAATGTCATAACATCAAAACATCATTTAGAGATAAATGTAATTTTAATGTGTGCTTATAAAATCATCATTCAAAAAAGAGGTTATTACACGACATGTCTTGCACGTAACCAAACAGCCGAACATTGCATCAGGAGAGCACAAACATGCAACCAAACGGGCATGCTTGCGTTTTTTATCGCATACATCATGGAGCTTTATGAACAACTAAACGATGCACAAAACTTGATGCAAAGTTAGTATTAGCCCAGCCAGGATCTACCAAACCTGGTTTCCAAGCTCACTCCATCGGACCTAGTTCCTAGAAAGCTCACTCCATTAGACCTGGTTCCCAAAAACGCTTAAAATGATTGAGATCGACCAAACTCATCCAAATTGGAGGTCATCTAAAGGGTGATGCACAGCACTGAAACATACCCAAGATGGAGGAGGCCATTCAAAGGTTTATGCGGAGCATGGAGGGAGCTCAAGAACAAAGCAGATGAGGCCACAGCTGAGGCAGGGCCATCCCGCCTCAACGTTGACAAAATTTTGTTTCCCTGGGAAAAGGAACCTCAACATCAACAAGTTTGTGAATCACATTCTGTTTAAAGATTGGATAATACAGAGAATAGCTCAAATTTAACAATCCAAATTACATTCATAAGGCTGCGAACTGAAAGCCCAAATCCTGGAAACATGTCCCAAGACCAGACACATAAACTTGTTGGTTCAAATTCGGCAGGCTGAAGTCAAATCTTGTATCTACAAAGCATGGACAAAAATAAACAGAAACCAGAGTGTATGCTCTCCAAACAGACAAAGTCTAGCTAGAAGTTCCTACAGGAAACTGCCGACACACATAGTTTCGTACAGGGATCTGTCGCCATACGAGCTGTATATATTACACAAACAGGTCACACTGGTTGGTGGTTATGTTCCTAGCCGAACCGAGTCAGTCATATGTCCATGTCGATCAGTGCATCTTCCTCCTCACCATCCGAGAGCGCACCAGCAAGGAAGTCATCTCCTGCAAATTTGCTGTGGTGGTATAGCAACAACTTGTCAGATGTAATTTCAGAGCATCGCATACATCGTTCTTCACGAGGAAAAACATCCGCCTACCTAGTACACCAGCAGCGGAAGCTCACTACTCGCTTTAGTTTCCGGTTGTAGAAGAAAAAGTTGATTGACCATCTGCAAGCAAAACAGAATGCCATTCACACATTAGAGCGTCCTTCTGAGTGCTCAAACTCACAATTCAAACATGGTTTCTATAGATAAGCTGGTCGTACATGGCCCCTTTCTCTAGAAACGGATCTCCATCAGCGTTTGGGTTATAGCTGTAGATGTCACACTCCCTGATTTTGATAACCTACAAATAAGGGTGTAAACATAGAATGTAGGACCGCCGAGTTTTCTGAACTAAGCATGTACTGAATGCACACCTCATCAATAGCTTTAGTCATACTGTCCAGAAGAGAACTGCCTTCATTTTCTGCTGCCCAGAGCTGAACAATAGTCCAATTCAGGTTAAGTGTATAAAAGCAGTGGAAGGAAAGCAGTCGCAGTATCATTTGTAAGCTGAGCACTTGAGTGAAAACGTAGTTGCGACTATATAACTTCCGTTTTTTTGCATTCCACGACTTATTTGAGCGAAATTCATGAAAGCATTACCCTAGAAGCCTCCGACAAGTAGTTGTCTACCATCTGCTTGAAACTTTCCAAATCTTCTTCTTTGAAGAATAGGTGTGCCCGAACAGCACTGCTAAGCGAAAAAAATGTTGACAAAGAGGATGTTAAATTTAATCTGAAGGTCATCCCATCATGCAAGTGTCGCATAACAGAAAGAGGCCTTAAGAAAGGTACAGCTCTGTCAAATACCAACATGTTCAAGGGAAATGGAGAGAATTGAACTCTCAGCTCAAAAGAGCAACGAATATTAATCCGTTTGTCATGCCATTTGACAACACCCCCTTAGGCTGGTTGGAAAGGACAATAGCGGGTTGTCATATCGCCCAAAAAAGCTGAGTATGACATTACCCATTATCCTTCCTCCCAGACTATATAGAACACACTCCATGTAAGACAAAATTACCTGAAATCATAATCTGGATACATATGACCAAGAGTGAGAACTAGATATATCAATGTTTTCCGGCTGAAAAACGCACACAAAATATAGAAAGCGAATCAGGCTAATAAAAGGGAAAATGTGTAAAACAAAGGGATGATCACTGTCAGAAAAATGCTTACCTGGATCTACAAGACAAATGCTCCACAGGTGAAGGAGGATCACTGTCAGAAGACTTCCCAAGGTAATCAAGAATCTGAACACGCAGAGATTTATCATTGGCATACTCAAGACAGATAAACTTTGGTAAGGATGGAAACCAAAACTCCACAAACACTTTGTGTAAGCTTCCAAAGGGGAAACAATATGTTAAGCTCAGAGAGTAAGATGATGCAGGGGTTACTTAACAGTGAAAACAATTCTTATTGATTTTTGGTAACATATAAGCATTTCTTATAGTTCGCGTGCAATGACTTCATAACATGTCAGACATGCAAAAAGACCTCCACACAAAATTAAAGCCTTGACTACAAACTTTCACAAGTTAGCTCCAGCTTTTATACGATTCCAACATCACACACAATTTCTAACCGAACACAGTAGCGCAAATGCCTACTGATTCCCATTGGCGCTCAAAGAGAAGTGATATAATACCATAGGCGGATGGAAAGTTTGTACCTCATGTTCCAGGCTTATTGAAAGCCGGCGATCATTTCCAGCATGCTTGCCTGTAAATTGAAGTGGAGCTTGACCCTATTGTCATGGTGTAATGTACTCGGTAAAGAAATTCAGTTGAGCATACTCTTACATGAGAAGGCTTCAAGGCTTCCCCTAATTGTACAATCACCAAGGTTTAGTTGGTCGAGGAACACATTTACACTGAAAAGAAACAAACAAATGTAATACATTAGGACCAAGAAAATCCCATGTTACCAGGAGCACTCTGAGGATAAGAAAGAAGAAAAGGAAGCATACCAGTCGAACGGGGTGTATTCTAAAAGCTTCATGTCGGATGTCTTGTGAACTCATACAAATAGCTGCCAGATCAGATGAGTACCAGGAAGCTGAGCTTCAGAATCTCAACTGTCAAATCAACACATCAGAAGAGTAATCAACAGAAAATCAATCAAATAAGATGAGATGTGATCAAACCACATTAATACACCAAAACAATCGACTCCCGGGTGACTGAATTCCCCTACTCTCTCTTCCCCATGAGTGACAGTGGTGCATCCCGGACTGAAATGGAGCGCAAGTAGGAACAAATCCTACCGAAATTCAATCATCTGCACAAATATACATCAGCCAGACAGAATCGACTCCCCAGTGACAGAATCCCCCTACTCTCTTCCCCATGAGTGACAGTGGTGCACACCAGACTGAAATGGAGCGGCAGTAGGAACAAATCATTTCCTAGCATAGCATGCCTTGGCTAGGGAGAATGCCGGTGCAAAGCAAGCAGCCTGGTCTCCTAGCTATGCAAACCGCAGAGCATTTTTCGGTGAACAGCACAATGAATATGTTCAACGCAGCGAATCTAGGCACACTATTTTAAGTTTCTTCTGGGGTAGAGCGCCAGATCCCAAAAGCTCAAATTATGGATAATGTAAAGCACCGATTACTCCTTCACAAACAAACAAACAAACATAGAAAAGCATCTGGTGAAGCCAAACGAGACAACTGTCGCAGCGCTCGCCGCCTCGCCGGCGCCCAGCGCGGGCGGCGACGCCGTGCTACTGCGGCTCCCCTCCGCCCATCCTCCTCCTTGATTCCGGAGCGGCGGGGCACGCACGGCCACGGCGCCACCGCTCCCCTCGCCCCCTCCCTACCAGCCCGAAGAAGCACTACCACTGCCCCTACCGCCGCAGCGCCGAGCCGAACAACGAGCGCGACAGCGAATTTAACCACCGACGAGCACCGCCCGCAGATCTGGCGCAACGAGAGCCCACCCCGACGACGCAAGCACGATCGGCAGGACGAAGCAGAGGAAGAAGGGGGAAGAGAGGAGCTCGATCCGTACCTCAGTAGGAGATCTCGTCGAAAGCGGAGAGGAGACGAGAGACGAAAAGCGTGTGCGCTCCCTCCCACCAAAGAGCCGAGCCGGTGCCGGGATCTGCCTGCCACCCACCCACCTCCGCTACTTGTTATTTATCCTCTTCCTCCCTCCCTCCCTCCTCCTCTGGGAATTCTTCTCTTTATTTTATTTCCCTCTCCCGCTGCTCCGACTGCCCGTGGATGATTGAGGATGACGAAAACGAGAGGTAGGACGGCGACGTGGCGCGCTCTCCGCTCGTGATGAGCAGTCAGTCGCTCGTTGTTACCCGCGCCGCGCGGTGTGGTGTGGGTTTCGCTCACGGTCACGGAGGGAGGAGGCGGGGAAGGAATCAAACCAACCAACGGAACGGAGGCGCGGAGCGTTATCCGTTCCGCGTGTCGCGTGCCCGTGGGCCCCGGGCGTAACGCCCGTCTTCGCGCGCGCTCGGCGGGATAACCGTCGATGGAGTACTTTTTTTTCTTTATCTTCTGAAATGAAATGCTTTTGTTTTCTGCGGGGAATAATGCTTTTTCAAGAAATCCGATGTGCGCACATAGAGAGTACTCTTCCGAGTCCACTTTAAAAGAACGCCATGTGTCATGTCCTCACGTTTTTCTCAGGGTTTTTTATGTACAAATTTTCGGTGTTTAAATTTTCTTTTTCTGGGTTTTTTTCCTTTTCGCCTGGTTTTCTTTTTTCTAAATTTTGGTGATTTTTTTTATTTTTATTTTAAAAATATGAATTTATTTCCACGAAAGGCACATTGTGCGTATATACACGAGTTTACTTCCACTAGAGGCATATCACGTGTTTCTAAAAAAATTACACGACATGTACCTTTAAAAAGGCAGGATCATGCCCTGTGTGGAGGCACGAATTACTTACGCGAAAGGCACGCTACATGCATTTAAAAACATAAAAAAAAAGGAAACACAAAGCGTGACAAGTGACACGGATACAAAATTCACTTGTCAGGTGCGAAAGGATTTAACGGGTTTGTTGAAAGGAGTACTAGCTAATTAGTAATTTCATCTTTTTCCCATCTTTTGTTTTTCTCTTTTTAAGAATGATAATGTGTAAGCAGCTGGCCTGGCCCATGAAGGACACGAACGCCCCCCCTGGGCGGCCCATGCGGCGAAACCTACTACAGTATAATATCTCTCGTCCGCCCGACGCCCAACGTGCTGCTGTTTTGCTCAGAACTGACTGAGTGAGTAGTGATCCACGATCAAGTAAAGCCCAGTCCAGGGGGTCTCTGGGAGGAGTAGTCGACGGAGATAAAAGCTGGGTCCAGGTTTCCGTCCGTACAGACAAACGATTTTGTAACACTCTACGAGCTTTTCCCGCAGTCAAACCTCGCCGGAAAGATGATCGATCGCTGGGGCCTGGGGCTTTGCTTAACATGGAAGAGGAGGAGGACCCATACGAGCCTCCGGTCTAGCCGGGCTTTCGGCTTCGTTGTTCGTGCCGGCTTTGACGACGACGAGGTGGACGGAACGGAAGATGCCAAAGAATAACAGCGAGGAAGAAGAAGAAAAGAGAGAAAAATGCGTACGCACAGTAGGGTCTAGGGTGTACTCTACCAAGGGGAGGCAGTGCCACGTGGTGGGGTCGGACGGCGTTCCGGACCGGAGCACACGACGTACGTACGTACGTGCGTGGTGGGTGCGGGCGCCTTCTCTCTGCGTTGCTTGCCGGAGCAACTTGTGTACGTCCGTATATGTATGTACGTAGAGTAGGAGGAGCAAAGTATTACTTCAAACTTTATTCATCATAGAACTATTACTTATGAATGAAATTTTAACGGAACATCATATTTATGGGTTTCACAAACTCATCGAAACATAACACAACACAAACCCAGCAAGCTTATAAGTCACTTTATTAACTTTCCATCGCAATATTTGAATTTAGAGACAAAAAAAACCATAAGCAATAGGATAACGACCTCTAGATTATCAACGACGCATTCGGGAAGTGTCCTCCTTCTTAATGGTATCAACGACCTCTAGATTATCAAAGTAAATAATGAGTCAATTGCAGCGGTCGTGACCTTCATGTAAACTTGATGATTTCAGACGATGGCCGGGTGGCGCTTCTGTACCAAGTTGCCTCATCTTTGTGGGCGTCGACGGTGAAGATGTGATGCCAACCCAAAGAGAAGGGCATCCCGCCAGGTCGTCGTGTGTGGGCTGCATCTAGAGTGCGATCGAAGTATGAAGCAATGGCCAGTGTTCTTGTTCGAAGTGCGCACTCTACTAGATCAAGACTCTTGCACGTCATCGTCAGTTCGTGCACCACCTCTTCGATGAGGAGAGGTACTGCCCATAATGGCCCACCAGACCGCGGCTACACCGCGCAAGCCGACCTCTATCGGACGAGAGCATAGAGCTCGTAGTCATGGCGAAGACGAAGGAAGAAGAAAGGGTGCCGATTATGTGTGGTGTGCTCCACGTCCTATGAGGGTCCGTTTAAATAGCCGGTGTAGGATAGGGGAGTGAAGGAGTTAGTTTGAATGTGGGGCGTCGAAGTGGGTTTCTCGATCGTCGTGTTGGTTTAATGTTGTGGGGCGACATATGGTTAGCCGTCCCGTCGCTTCTCTTTGACATTGAACAATCGCAGAAACTGGACTCTCGACCGGAGTGCTGTAAGTCCCTCCAATGAAAGGTAGTATCGGTGATGGTTGATCATCAATATCAGCCACAGTTACCGGTCGTGCATGCGACTGATCGGCATCCAATGCCATCGATCTCGATGAATCCTCGGCAACTGCTTCTTGCACGTGCATGGTTTCTGGCATGGAAGGCATTTGGGTGGGGCCAGGTTGTCGAAAGTCCCCTTTGTTTTGGATCAGATTTACAGGTAAACGGATAAGCGAATCAGCCCCTGGACAGATATATGACCGCGTTGGATGGAAAGACTCGTTCAAACGGATGCAAAAGGTTTGAGGGTTCGTGTTGAAGATACCCTAAAAAATGTAATTCCATGGTTTGCCGTCCAAACATGATTTGATATTGAATCCCCATTGAGATTCCATGAGCATGCAAACAAGAGTATTCGTATTCATATCCATTACGATTTCCTTGCTGAATTGTTACTAGAACCAACTCAACACAGATGCCTCAAATACAGACATAGCATTTTGGTCCTCTTTTCCCTCTTTGTCAAAAACCGCATCTTGATCTGAATTGAAAGTGGTGTGCTCAAAAGATCAGACAGAGCTCTCCGGCCGACCGATGGGACCATGCATGTCTTTACCACCCATGACCATGAGTGGGTGTGATCCGGCCCTTTGGTGGAGTGTGTGACCGGGAGCAGAGGAAATAATAAATACCGGACGGCCACGGTAGATAGCAACCCACAAAACCGTGCAGACTTGTTGGTAGTCTTGTTGCTAGAAAATAAATACAACGCATGCAAGTTTTTCATTGAATGCATGTGAAAACTAGCATATGAGAGAATGCATTGAAAATGACATAAAATGATTAATATGAGCAAATTATTATATACCTTGATATAGGAAAAATGATCTTTGGGCCCAATAAACTGGAACGGAGGGGAGGGAGTAGTTAGTTAGTGCTCCCTACCTACCTCCACGTAGAGCTAGAAAAATTACAGCAAACACACCTCGCTTCCATCCATGCATGGAGAGTAATGTAAATTTGTACTGTATTAATTAACCGACGTATAGTATTTACAGAGTGACCTGCTCTGTTTCTGGTGGGAGGACCGACCTCAGTGCAACCGCAACGTGATGGGCGGAGACGGAGAGGAGGATTCGAGGTCGGCGAAGAAGGCGCGGTACGGCATGCCACACCGGTCCACCGCTGTGTGTTTTGGACCTCACAAGTCCCTGACATGCATAATTTGGTTGCACGTTTGTCCCATAAACAAAACAAACAAGGCATCATTTTCGTTCTCCTCCAACAAGAAGTTAAACTCGGCCATACTCGGATTTTTCTTCATGTTTTGTCCAGATCCAGCCGGGGCGAGAGTGACGTGCACATGCATGCATGCAGATGCAGGAGGCTGTGCTCCGTTTAATCTGGTCTGCGTGGAAAAAAAACGTCGGCGAGACGAGGGTAGCCATGGAATGGAGCCTGGCAGTAGGCGGCGTTGATTCTTCTTGGAGGGAGGGAGGGAGGACGGTGGGCCGGAGAAGGGAGGAAATGAGGCGGGGCCTCATGTCTGAGGCATTCAAGTGAAGCGCGCACAGGAACGGTTAGCAACCAACCACATTGATTAAGTGACCAGGATGCACGGCCACAGTGCAACGCAACGACGCAGGGCTGGCCAGGCAGAGTGCAGGAGGACACGTCCTTGTTTCTTCCTCCCGTCCCGACTCGTCATCTCATCCACATCCACCAAAGCGAGGCAGCAGACAGCGCCATCACTGCTCCTGCATCCGAGTACTCTACCCACGCTGTCGTCGCCATTACCATAATTAAGCAGGTAGACCCCACCCTCAGACAGGCTTGACTGAGTACCACTCTACCCCCCTCTCTCGTGGTGCAGAAACCGATTACGGTGTCCCATGGGTCTGGGTGGGTGCGTCTACTTAGCTCTCCTTGCAAATATATCTATCTGTGAATGAGGAGTTAATTGCAAAAGAGTATCATAATTTGAGCCGTATTCATAATTTGGTGTCACTTTATAAATTTTTTACAAATACGTACCAAGATACATGCAGCTTGTTGCAAAATATGATATTTATACGTATTATGCTGTATCTGACAGCTCGGACCTACCAGTCAGCCTCTAAACAAAACTGGACCCACGGGTCAGCCTCTGACTCAAAAACCCCGCCCGAACCGCTCCCCTGCTCTCCTCCACTGTGTTGTCCCGTGTGCGCGTGGCTGCGGCGAGCCGCCGCACGAGGTCGCCAGTGGCCAGCTGCCACTCCTCGCCCTCACCCTCATCACCCTCCAAGACCGGATGAAGGCTCCCGGAGACGCCGACGCCAGTGCGCGCTGCTTGAAGCGGCAGTCGGAGCTCGGGGCCAGCCGCCTGGCGAGCGCAGCCCCGGGGGCGGGGCGGGGGCGAGGAGCCGCCTGGGCGGGGTGGATGCGGTCGTTGGGGCCGGGCGCTATGTCCGTCGGGTCGACAGGGCGTGCGCGGCGTGAGGGCGAAGAGGGCGTCAGCGGCAGGGCGTGAGCACGGTAGGCGGGCGGGCCGCGCGGGGCAAGCCACGGCCGTGGGAGGGCCGAGACGAGCGCGACGACATGGGCGACGGAGCAGCCTGTGGACGGGGTGGGCGGGGCGGGCGAGCTTGGGGCGGGGACCGGCCTGTGTGCAGGGTGGGCAGGACAAGCGCGCGACCGGGAGCGAGGGGCCACCGGGGGAACGAGCTCGAGGAGCTCGGGTCGGGGGCTTGGCCGGCGGGGAGCGAGGTGGTGCCGCCTGGGCGGGGCGGGGCCGACGAGGGGGGGTTGGCGAGCTCGAGGCGGGGAGGGGCCGCCGGCGCGAGCTCGGGTCTGGGGCTTGGCCGGCGGGGGGCGGGGTGTTGCCGCCGGGGCCAGCGAGGAGCCGCCGGAAGGGTGAGCTCGGGGCGGGGCGGGGCCGCTGGGGCGTGGCTGGCTTGAGACAGAGGAGTCGCGGCCTAAAGGACCCGTTGTTTAAATTGTATTGGTTTGAAACGTTTTTTTTTTCATTTAGAGGCTGACTGGTGGGTCTGGTTAGTCACATACAGGCATACAGCATAATACGTATAAATACAAGTTTTTGCAACCATCTGCCTGTATCTTGGTACGTATTTACAAAAAATTTATAAAGTGACACCAAATTATGAGTACTCTTTTGCAATTAACTAGTGAATGAGAAAAGAAACTTCCTCTATCGCACACAAACTACACACGTACAGTATCACTGTGATGTGTGATTATACACCCATGATACGCATCGGATCCTTCATTGCGCTGTTGTAAATTTTCCAGCAAACAGATGGATGGACACATGTTGCCATGTCGGAGACGGAGAAAGCCGATAAAAGGTGGACCAACAACAAGTCAGCAGCATCATACAAAGGCTAAAGCCTAAAGCAGTCACGGTCGATCAGCATCTTGCATGATGAAGAATCATCCATCCATCCATCCTCCAGCCACGCTTGCATGCATGCATGCATCCATGCATTAACAATGATTGATTAACCAAGAGCATGTGATGCGAGCCCGACGATGGGGCACCCACCAAAGTATCCACGGACCCATGCACGAATGCGATGCATGCATGTTAATTTTCTACTCCAAATTGGCTCAACACAAATTTCTTCGCAAATCACAACGACAGACAAGGATGATCTTTTTCTCAAGATTTGTTTTCCGTGGAAAAACGTAGTACAAGCCATGAACAAATTCGTTCACGAAGCAGCAGCAGCAGTGGCACGCACACTACACATCCATGGCGATGGCGAGCTCCAACCCCCATGGACACAGTTACACAGACGGAGCTAGACGACGACGAGGACGACCACAAGGACGGACACACTACGCTACGCTAGACCCCCACCCATCATCAATCACCAAGCAAGCACAGGCTGGCATTTGTTCCTCTCCTTCGCCTTTGCCTTTCTTTCCCCAAAGCCCCCCTCCCCGCTTAATTACCACACGCTCGCTAATTAACCACTCGCTCGCTAATGGAGGCGCGGCACTAGCACTTGTCGGCGGTGAAGCCCACGGTGCTCTTCGCGGTGTCGAAGCTGACGCGGACGCCCTGCTGCTGCACGTTGCCGATGATGGACACGGCGCCGCTCGTCCCGGCAAACGCCAGGCAGTAGGTCCCCGCCCCGTCCACCGGGATCAGGTAGTTCTTCGCCGGCAGCTTCAGCTCCCCGCCGCCCTCGAACCGCAGCGCCACCGCCGGCACCTGCACGCTCGTCCGCCCCGACAGGTCGTAGCACGTGTCGAACAGCGACACGCCGGACGTCCGCGGCAGCGCCTGCGTCCCCTGCACGAACGCGTCCCGGAGCGCGGAGTATGCGGAGGACTGGAGCCGGGTGACTGCCGTGCCAGAGTCCACGATCACGCCGCCCGACCCCATGTCGTCCATGGCGAACGCGGTGGCCGGGATGGAGAGGGCCTCTCCGCCCACGGAGATGCCGGAGAGCCCCACGTAGTAGAAGGTGTTTGTCCGCGGGCTGCGGAGGAGCGGCGCGGTGACCGTGGCCGCCTGGTCGTTGGGCTCCCCGAACTGTAGCGTGGAGGAGGACGGCGAGTCGCGGTCCACCAGGCAGTAGGAGAAGGTGGTCGCGGAGATCTGCGACGGGAAGGACAGCGGCCCGCCGCCGAGCGCCAGGAGCCCCGCCGCGCCCACGAAGAGCCCCTCGTTGTCGTGGCCGCACCCGATGGCCACGTTGGAGACCGGCGACGAGTCCCCCAGCGTGAGGGTCTCGGTTGCGAAGTCGCCGACGGTGTAGGAGCCGTCGCCGTAGGCCACCTCGTAGAGGCAGGAGCCGGTGGAGTTGCGGCAGGCGGCGGCGTCAAGGTCGCGGCATCGCGGGGAGTCGCAGGTGACGGCGGCGTAGGAGGCGGAGAGGGAGGGGTCGTAGACGGGGTCGGACTGGGCATAGCAGTCGGCGCAGGGCTGGCACTGCAGCCAGGTCACGTCGCTGCCGGTGTCCAGCACCATGTAGAGCTGCCGCGCCGGGCGCCCCACGCCCACCCGCGAGAAGTACTCGCCGCTGCCCTGCCCCACGCCGGACACCACGGGGCCCTGTATCTCCGCCGCCGACACCTCGTACACCGGCGTGGTGTTGGCGGGGAGCAGGTCGGCGCGGGAGACGCCGTCGGACGCCAGCGAGGCGCGCGCCGACAGGGCGGCCGCGCGGGCGGAGTCGCGGCGCAGGCGGGCGAGGACCAGGGAGCGGTAGCTCTGGTGCCGGCCCTGCTCCTCCGGGAGGAAGTCCCGCGAGTGGAGCCGCAGCGCGAGCCGGCCGCTCCCGTCTGGCACGATGCTCGCGTCAAGAAGGGCGTCGGTGGCGGCGAGGGACTGGCGGAGCGGGAGGGCGTCGGGGGAGACGGCGGCGCGGGCGCGGGAGAGGGACGCCGCGACGTCGAGCGTCTCGGTAGAGGGCTTGCGGTGGCGGCAGAGCGCCGGCGCCGGCGCCGACGCGAGGAGGAGGAGGAGGAGGAGGGCGAGGGCGAGGAGGGGCTGCATTGTGGTGGTTGGAGTGGAGTGGAGTGAAGGCTGGCGCGCGTGGGAGAGGGGAATGGGAATGAATGTGGGCAGCGGTGAAGGTGGAAGGAATGGATGGGGATGGAGATGGAGGTCTCACGTCATTCCGGTGCTTCGCCCCGCTCCGCCTGTAATTCTCGTCATCTTCGTCCGGAACTGTACTCACTGGGGCGTGGAATCCATGGATTTTAACTGATGAGGCGGCCGGTTTGGTGGACTGCTCGGGGTCGGGGAGGCAGAGGAGACACGCTTCTTGGTTTTCGTCGGATTTAATCTTGCTGTGACTTTTTTAAGTTGTTATTAAGGTAGGTAGAGGTACTGATTTGATTAGAGATACTATACTGGAACAGGAGCATGGCGATTTTAAACTGTTTGACGTGGTGTGTGTTGCATATCTAACGATGTTCTGAAGCACACATAATAGACGTGATCATTGGACGCGGAGCAATTGATCGCGAGCTCAAATGAGTTTGGGTGAACAGTAAAATCGAAAAAAAATTAAAAAAATCTCGGTTGTTATTTTTTAATACAAAATCGATGCTCCAAAATGTTATTTTTTTATAGAATTTTGGAGCATCGATTTTGCTTTTTTGCTGTGTATTTCACGGGTGTTATTTTGTGATGAAATTTTGCAAGCATATCAAAAATTTGTCAAATGTTTGACACAAAAAAAATCAGATTTTTTTGATTTTGTTTTGATTTTTTTTTATTTTACTGTTCATCCCGAGCTCATATGAGCTCGAGATCACTTGGGTACTTCCCGTGATCATTTTGTTACCGAAGCAATCTTAAGATTTCTGTGACCACGGTAGCCTACTTTTAATTGTTAGTAAAAAGATTTGACAACAAGGTATTTTTGTGCGTGAAAACTTTATTACTCAAACTGCACCAGGATTACAATCAGAGAAATTCATGTGTCTTGTTGAGGGTCAGATCCTAGCCAAGTCATGGCTCTTCCCTCACTCCAAGCAAAATTTGCTAAAGGATTGCTAACTGTGTTCTGATTTCTCAATACCTGCCTACTTTCATGAACTAAATATGTGTACATATATCTACCAGTATCACCAGATTGGATCATCCTAACTGCTGCCAGAGAGTCCATTTCGATGAAGGCGGGTAATTTAGATCTTGCCAACGACAGAGGTAATCCCACCATGCTTGTTTGAATCAAAATGGCAATATGGTTTCCTTTTTGTGTGTGAAATGACCATTAGCTTGGGCGAAAGAAGCAACAATGTGAGATCAATCTTCCTTCAACATGATTTATTGCTCACTCATACTTGTGCTTAACACTAGTACATATTTGCGTTCGTCACTCACTAGTCAAAATAGATCTTGTTGATTTTCTGGTGCCTCCTATTTCCATTAAAGAATCTACACTCGCCATTGCCCAAAGATTTTTGTGGGATGTTCTTCATAGAAAGAGCTTCTTGGGGAATACAATATATTCATTGGTTCACTAGGAAGGTCCAAAGAATCAATCCAAATTTTGAACTTGATTGAGGTAGCTTATGAGGGGGAGGCTTTTTGGGAGCTATGTGAGTAACTATGTGTAGGATGGGAGTGGACATGAAGCATACACTTTTTTATAGACGTGGATGGTAGAAATTATATGGTGATCTTAACTACCAGTCACATGCCGCTACAATTCCATTGGCTTAACAAGTGTAGTGTACAAAACTTACGTTGTGAAGACGTAAAGACCCACCCAATCAAATTATGGTCAATTTGGCCAGTACATACACATGTTAGCTGATGATCTCACAAAAGCTATTTTGAAACAATATATGGACATGCTCTTGGTTTCCATCGAATGTAATATTCCTACTAGTTTTTTCCAAGTTGTCGAGTAGGTTTCCACTTAGATATGCAACGCCAATCAGATTTGTGTCAGTCTAGCGCATAAGTCAAAGAGCGTTCTTACACAAGCAAAATATTTGATGGGACGAGACAACAAGATTCACTACGCCGTTGTTCCATATTCCACTCGACCAATCCCAACAGTCAGTTGGGTGAACGAGAACATTGCTTTGGCTCAAGTCAAAGATCCATGCCTACGACATGATGAAGTTCTGGGTGGATTTTTAAGAGCATGGCGATTTTAAACTGTTTGATGCCGGATGTGTTGCAGATCTAACGATGTTGTGGAGCACACATAATAGACGTGTTCATTTTGTTATTGAAGCAATCTTCAGAATTCTATGACCACGGGCGCCTACTTTTAATTGTTAATAAAAAATGACTATAGGTTTTTTTTGTGCTTATAAACTTTATTACTCAAACCAAATCAGGATTACAATCAGAGAAATTCATGTCTAGAGCTTGTTGAGGATCATATCGTAGCCAAGTCATGGTTCTACCCTCACTCTGAGCAAAATTTGTTAAAGCATCGCTAACCGTGTTCTCTTTTCTCAAGAGTTGCCTAGTTTCATGTACTAAATCTGTGTACATATGCCTATCAGTATCACCGGATTGTATCATCCTAACCGTTGCCAGAGAGTCCATTTCGATGAAGGCGGGTAATTTAGATCTTGCCAACGACAGAGATAATACCTCCATGCTTGTGTTAATCAAAATGGCAATATGGTTTTCTTTTTGTGTGTGAAATGACCATTAGCTTGGGCGAAAGAAGCAACAATGTGAGATCAATCTTCCCTGAACACGATTCATTGCTCAGTCATACTTGTGCTTAACACTAGTACATATTTGTGTTCGTCACTCACTAGTCAAAATAGATCTTGTTGATTTTCTGGTGCCTCCTATTTCCATTAAAGAATCTACACTCGCCAATGCTCAGAGCTTTTTATGGGATGTTCTTCATAGAAAGAGCTTCTTGAGGTATACAATATATTCATTAGTTCACTAACTAGGAAGGTCCAAAGAATCAATCCAAATTTTGAACTTGATTGAGGTAGCTTATGAGGGGGAGGCTTTTTGGGAGCTATGTGAGTAACTATGTGTGGGATGGGAGTGGACATGAAGCATACACTTTTTATAGACTTGGATGGTAGAAATTGTATGGTGATCTTAACTATCAGTCACATGTCGCTACAATTGCATTGGCTTAACAAGTGTAGTGTACACATCTTACGTCGGCGAAGACGTAATGACCCACCCAATCAAATTATGGCCAATTTGGCCCGTACATGCATATGTTAGCTGATGATCTTACAAAAGCTATTTTAAAACAATATATTGACATCATTATTGAGGGATAAGTAAACAAAATAATTATGTTAAAGGTGATATGCTCTTGGTTTCCATTGAATGTAACATTTCTATCAGTTTTTTTCATAGTTGTTGAGTAGGTTTCCACTTAGATATGCAACGCCAATCAGATATGTGTCAGTCGAGCGCATATTTAAAGGAGTTCAACCTCGCTGATAAATCAAAGAGCGCCTTGACACATGCAAAATATTTCATGGGACGAGACATCAAGATTCGCTATGACATCATCCGTTGTTCCATATTCCACTCGACCAAGCCCAACAGTCAGTTGGGTGAACGAGAACATTGCTTTGGCTCTCAAGGTCAGTCCAAGTCAAAGATCCATGCCTACGACATGATGAAGTTCTGAGTGGATTTTTGTTCAAAGGAAAACCGATTGAATAGTCACTTAGTGTAGATCCGATGTGCTCATGGGTGTTGAAGACTCATCTAAACAAATATGCCAAGGTTTTTGGCGAACACCCAAAACGAGGGGTGCACACGATATCCTTCATTGCATGGGTTGATTTCCTCTAGAAAACCAAATATCTAAGTGTGCATAGATTTTTCTAAAGAATGAGTTTGAAAAGCATTACTCGCAATGGATACTGACTGATGACAATGGGCCTCTAGCGCCGACTTGAGGACGATTAACGCTACATTGTTATGCCAAGCGTCGGCGGCAACATCGAGCGTCCTGATTTCGTCCGCAGACACGCAATGGCGCGATACCGTCCGCATCGGCACTGACGCCAGGAGGAGGGACTTCATTGTGGTGGTAGTGAAGACTAGTTGTGGAGAGGGGAATGTGAATGAATGTAGGTAGGCATCTGATACGTCCCAAACGTATCGATAATTTCTGCCTGCTCCATGCATGTTTTGTGTGATATTGCTATGATCTAGATACACTTTCATAAGTTTTTGATCATATTTGGACTAACCTATTAAATCAGTGCACTCCAGTGCCAGTTTCTGTTTTCTGCTGTTTTTCTATTTCAGTTTCCCCTCATATTAAAAGTGCTCCAAAAATTAGATAAAAAATCAGCGTGAAGGAACCTTCCGGAGTCCCGAAGGGGGACCAGGTGGGACCCACCAGGGCCCCAGACGGACACCTGGTGCGGCCTAGGGCTTGGCCGCGCCAGGGGGGGGGGCGCCTGGACCCCTGGTGGCCCCCTGGCTCCCCCCTTCGCCTATATATCTCCCGTGACGTGAAACTTCCGAGGAGAGAACCCTTTTTCGCGATCTCGCCTCTGTTCCTCCGCTGCCACGCTTCCAAGATCGGGAGCACTAGTAGGACCCTTCCCGGCACCCTGCCAGAGGGAGGATCGACCTCCGGGAGCTTCCCCTCCATCATGGACGCTTCTCGAATGTGCCGTGAGTAGTTTCCTTTGGACCAAGGGTCCGTGATCAGTAGCTATGTGATGTTCTCCTCCCCTCTTTGTTCTTCATGGTTTAGACCTCGTGAGCTGCCCTACATGATCGAGGCACGTATGTAATATTTCTACTTTTGCTATGCTGAGTTTGATGGGATTTGATGGATTATGAGATTATGTTCAGATTGTGATAGGGTAATATATTTGGTTCTTATCTTTATATTTTTGTTCCTACGTAATTCTTGCATGTTCTCCGTTGCTGTTTATTGCTTTGTCCAAGTAGTAGGTAGTAACTCCAAGAGGGAAAGTTATGCTCGATTGTGGGTTCATGCCCCTGATGACACGCTTGAGTGACAGAAACATGAGTCTAGGGGATGTGTTGTTGCCACAAGGGGGAAAACAACGGTGCTTGTAACCGCGGTTGCAAGAATTGTTTACTTTACGCAAAGTTCTTTTTAATGCAGTTGTTTATTGCTTTGGGTTTACACTTTGGGTGGGGCTCGCAACTTAATACCAGCGAGATGTTCTGGATAGATATCTCAAGGTGGATGATTAGTTGTAGATGCAGTTGGATTTCGGTCTACTTATTTTGGCGTACTGCACATGCTTTTGAGCCTCTTTCTTTTTTTGTAGCATAGTTAGCATTGCAGTGCATTTATAATCCTGTTAATTGCCCATCTGTAATTTGTTTATCTCGCATATCAGTTTTATCGTCTTTCGGGAGAGAGACATCACTAGTGAACATCACGGAACCCTGATCCATATTCTCATCATTGTTTACACGCTCATTTACTTTCTAGCTTTTACTTTCAGTTGCTATCATTATCATTACCCCTTGCGTTTGATCCTTTGTAAACAGCAAGACCGGAGAGATTGACAACCTCTCTGAACTTCGTTGGGAGCAAAGTTACTTGTGTTGTGTGCAGGTCCACGTCAGTTGCGCCGCTGACACCTACTTATCATTGTTGGAGTCCTACGGGAGACAAACCCTATTCTCTACATAGGGGAAATTTGTTGCTATCCTACATCTCACCTTGCACTTGGGGTAACCAACGAAGGGCGAGAAACCATTATTATCATCTCGCACATCAAGCAAATTCTGGCGCCGTCGTCAGGGACTCTGAGTGCTAAGATAGGGGAGTTGCCCACTACCTTTTACCTTTGCTTTTTAGTCTTGTTAGTTTGCTTTCCAGTTTTTGTTTTTTGCTTTTGTGTCTTATATGAAAAACCAAAAAAATAGTCGCTACCTTTTGCCTTTGTCTTGCTTTGCCTAGTGATGTTATCCTCACCATGGGTGTTGAACCACCCAAATATGGTAGGATGAACATGTTTCACATGTTTCACTTGGATCGTCTTCGATCAATTTGTGCTCGCGCTAGAAACCCAACCAACTTGGTTGAGGGAAAATCATTGGATGAGCATGCTCATTATACGCGGCACCTCCTATCTCAGAAAGGGAAACACTTATGGGATCAAATACATGTTTCTTATTTCCATGCTAAAATTTTGTGCCACATTTATAGATCATAAACACCTTCCTTTCCAATGTGAGTTTAATGAAACTGAGATCTTATCTTCTTATGCTAAAGGTGTTTATGATTACTTTGATGTTGAAAAGATTGAAGAGTTTGTTGCTTTTAAAGGTGCTTATGAGATTGCTTCTTTGATTGAAAAGTATCACGATACTATTCACAAGTCTGAAAATTTGCAGTTCTTGCTTATTACTTCGAGAATTATACTTCTAATAATTATATTGAGGATTTTAAAAATAAAATGTTTGCTGCCCAAGAAGAGGCTAATGATTGCTTTGATGAGGAATCCCATGATTCTGAGGACTCACTTGATACTTCCCTTTCTGATGAACTTAATACTTGCTTTGTTGATGGCCATGATGCCAATATGGATTATGCTTGCGAAGATGAATTTGCTATAGTTCCTTATGTGAAGTATGAAATTGTTCCTATTGCACCCACACTTGATTGTCCTATTATCCTTTTGAAATCTTCAACTCATATTCCGGAGAATTGTGCTCATATTGAAGCTCAAAGTGATGGGTTGCATTTATCTTATGTTCCTAAAGACCGTGTTAAAAACTGTACATGTGTGCTTGTAGGTCATGAACAACATGATTTATGTGATAGTTATATTCTTGATGTTGTTCATGATGCTACTAAAAATTACTTTGAGAGAGGAAAGATTGGTTTTAGAAACTTTCATATTATTAAAACACCTCTCTTCATGATGAAAGTTTTGAAGTTCTTCTTGTTCCACCTTCCTATGCATGTCACGTTGTGCCTCTTTGATTTATTTTCTTACAAGATGCCTATGCATAGGAAGTGTGTTAGGATTAAATGTGTTCCATGTTTGCTTCTTGATGCTCTCTTTTGCTTCGAAATTCTTACTTTTGTGAGAGCATCTTCTATAATCTTCATGCCTAGATTAAAGGCGTAAAAGGAAGCGCTTGTTGGGAGGAAACCCAAGATATTTTTACTTATGTTTTTAGTGGTCTTGATGATTGTTACTACTGTAGAAACATCATTGTATCTTTATTTTCAAGATTTGTGCCAAGTTATAGCCTCTTATGATAAGTGAAGCAAAAGTTGTGATATGTTGTCCAGAAAACAGATTCTGTCTTCTTGACGGAAAAAATCGGAACAAATCACCAGTTCATATTTTCGAGCTTAATTTTTTACACATAATGCTCTATACAATTGTTAAACTTTCGTATGTTCTGAGTTTTTTTGATTTGAATTGCAGAAGTGCCCCGAAAAAATTCTCTACTACCTGCTGTTCTATTTTTCACAGATTCTGCCACGTTTTGTCTCTCCTTACTTTTGCAAACCTTAAGCTTGCTTTTTCTTTGCAAAAACCTTTTGAAAATCTTGAGAAACAGTATCTCTGCAAGAATATCTTTATATCTAGTGGGGAAAAATTATTTTATTAAGGGTACTAACCTCTCTAATCAGCTTATGATGAGTTATGTATGAAGGAGTTTTCAAGTGTGCGATGGAAGATGATGAAAGAAGATCCGGGAGTGTCAAGCGCTCAAGCTTGGGGATGCCCCCATGCATCCCCAATAATATTCAAGGAGACTCAAGCGTCTAAGCTTGGGGATGCCCCCGTGCATACCCTTCTCCATCAACAATCATCTGTTCGTCCTTTGTCTCACTATATTTTTACCACTTCATGCATTATGTGCTATGCTTGGAGTGTCTCGCTCTTAGGTCTTATTTTTAGTTTTTTTAGCTTTGCTTGTTGTTAATAACAAGTTAGACCCCGTCTTACTTTGTGTGGGAGAAGTACACGCTCCACTCCAATCTAGAACACACCATAGGGTTTTTCATGCTTATCTTTTTACTGTTGTGTGTTCTTTATCTTTTCGTAGCTACTGCCATGTTTAGTTTTAGTCTTAGTTTGTCTTTAGCAAGAGCCTTGGCTTTTGTTTAGTTTGTTGCTGGAACTCTCTTTAGTTTTCATATTTATCTTGTTAAAAGAGTTGGTTGTTGCACTGAGTTGTGTCTTGTCTTGAAAGTAGGTAATTGAGGTTGCTATTTAATTTTAGTAGTAACTTGCAATATTTTTGAGGTATTGATGTGAGTAATGTTTGAACTTTTGGTGTCAAGAGCTCTAGTCTATTAGTGATAGGTGTCGTATTTGGGCAATCCGTGTTTATTTTCAAAACCTACAAAAACTAGTTGAGAACTCTAGCTACTAGATGGATCGCTAATCTTTGAAGGATCGGATATTAGAGTACACTCACGTACCATGAGTCCAGGATGCGCAAGGATAACCAAACCCCCATACACTCCTCCTCGGGGTACTTGTCTCTTTGTGAACCTCCTTATTAGATCAAGAGTTACTGATAATAAGTGCATGAGTTCTTCGAACTAATGTAAGTATTGAAATTTGACACTTCCACCTCCTCATATTTGCTAGACTCTCCTGTGCCGTGCATTGCCTTCTTCTCACTCCGAGAGTTGGCGTCCACCTTCGTCGGTACATCCAAACCCTTGGCATGATACGCTCTGTCATCATAAGCCTCCTTATATCTTTACTTAAAACAACCACCATACCTACCTATCAAGGAATTTCCATAACCTTTCCGAGATATATTGCCATGCAACATCCACCTCTTCATGACTTGATCTTCATGTCATACATGTTCCTGCTACACTGTCAGCAACATACATTGCATACATCATGATATCTACATCTTCTTTATGTAGAGTACCTTGTAAAGTGTGAAAGATCTTCTATATCCTCTTTTAAATTAGAGTGTTGCCCTTAACTGAGGAAAAGATCCCAAAGAGGACAAATGAGAGTTAAATAGAAAGAGTCATTGAGGCCACCAAAAAAATACAAAAAAATAGAATAAGGAGAAAAAGAAATAAAAAGAGAGAAAGGGGCAACACTACTATCCTTTTGAAAGATTCACGCTAGTACTCCCTCTTATCCTTGTACTCCATAGAGATTATCATACATGCATATAGCTATGTGGGGACCTTCACCATATAGAACTTGGCTTGCATATTCCAAGGATGAGCCTCCTCAAAAGAGCTCTAGGTCTTCATGAGAGAGCAAGTTAGATGCACCCCCACTAGTTCCATTGAAGAGCTTTTTAGCTCATATGTGCATCCGTTGCATGGCAATCCCTACTACTCACATCATATATATCATTTGGCCTTCTCGCCTATGATTGTCCTCATTGATGTGAGCCTTTCTCACCTTTTGGTCTTCCTCCTCCACCATATTTCTCTCTTTTCCATCCTAAGTGTCAACTCTCGTGCTTACGCTCATCCATTGCATGAGTGCTCAAAATATCGAAAAGGAGTGGATCAAATTGACTTGTACCTGACTAGTGGTCTGGGGACGAGTCAAGATAAGATTCCAAAGAAGACCAAGTGTGAAACTTTAGTAGATTGAGTTCTCAACACAATTTTTTTTTATCGTATTCCCTATCCCTCTTCTTGCACGCAAACACCATTTGGAGACATTCGAGTCACGGACAGCGAGAGCTCTTGCACCTAATGTTATTTTGTTACTTGTTTCAATGCTAATATAAACTTTTGCATGTTATGACTTGAATTGAATCACATACCTTGATTGCTTTACTTTTTGAAGTTCTTATATGGTTGCTAGCATGTGACCACAAAAATTATGCTTGTTATCATTTACCTACTCGAGGACGAGCAGGAATTAAGCTTGGGGATGTTGATACGTCCCAAACGTATCGATAATTTCTGCTTGCTCCATGCATGTTTTGTGTGATATTGCTATGATCTAGATACACTTTCATACACTTTTGGTCATATTTGGACTAACCTATTAACTCAGTGCACCCCAGTGCCAGTTTCTGTTTTCTGCTGTTTTTCTATTTCAGTTTTCCCCCATATTAAAAGTGCTCCAAAAATTCGGGAAAAATCAGATAAAAAAAGCGCAAAGGAACCTTCCGGAGCCCCGAAGGGGGACCAGGTGGGACCCACCAGGCCCTGCTAGGATGGCTTCTCGTCCCCTTTGTTGGTTACCCCGAGTGGAGGGTTTGAGATGTAGTGCAGCAGCAGTTTTCCCTCGGTGAAGATACCAAGGTTTGTCTCCAGCAGGACTCCAGAGATGATAAGTAGGTGCCAGCGGCGCAACTGACGCGGACCTGCTTAAAGTCACAGATAACTTTGTTCCCAACGAAGTTCAGAGAGGTTGTCAATCTCTCCAGTCTTGTTGTTTACAAAGGATAAAATGCAAGAGATAATAATAGCAACTTGAAAGTAAATGCAGAAAAGTAAATATAGCGTGGAAACAATGATAAGGGTATGGACCGGGATACGTGATGTTCGCTAGTGATGTCTCTCTCCCAAAAGACGATAAAATTGCTATGCGAGGTAAAAAATTTACAGAAAGGCAATTGACAGGATTATGAACGCACCGCAATGCTAACTATGCTACAAAAGAAAGGAAGAGGTTCAAAAGCACATGCAGTACGCCAAGGTAAGTAGACCGAAATCCATCTGCATCTACTACTAATCATCCACCTTGAGATATCTATCCAGAACATCTCGCTGGTATTAAGTTGCGAGACCCACCCAAAGTGTAAACCCAAAGCAACAGACAACTGCATTAAAAGAACTCTGCGTAAAGTAAAAAATCCTTGTAACCGCGGTTACAAGCACTGTTGTTTTCCCCCTTGTGGAAACAGTACATCCCCTAGACTCATGTTTATGTCACTCAAGCGTGTCATCGGGGGGCATGAACCCACAATCTAGCACAACGCTCCCTCTTGGAGTCACTACCTACTACTTGGCCAAAGCAATAAACAGCAACGGGGAACATGCAAGAATTACTTAGGAACAAAAATATAAGAGACAAAAACCAAATATATTACTCTATCACAATCTGAACATAATCTCATAATCCATCAGATCCTATCAAACTCAACATAGCAATAGCAGAAATATTACAAAGGTGCCTCGATCATGTTGGGCAGCTCACGAGGTCTAAACAATGATGATCAAAGAGGGGAGGAGAACATCACATAGCTACTGATCACGGACCCATGGTCCAAGGAAAACTACTCACGAGACATCCGGGGAGCATCCATGGTGGAGAGGAGACTCCCAGAGGTCAATCCCCCCTCCGGCAGGGTGCCGGGAAGAGGTCTTCTGGTGCTCTCGATCTTCGGAAGCGCGGCGGCGGCGGAACAGAGGCGAGTTCGCGGAATAGGGTTCTTCTCCTGGGGTTTTCCCGTGACGGGGGATAAATAGGCGAAAGGGGGCAGCCAGAGGTGGGCCAGGGCCCTAGGCGCCCCCCTGGCGCGGCCAGGGGTGGGGCCGCGCCGGGTGGCCGCCTGGGCCCCCCTGGCTCCCCTCTGGCCCCTCCCGGGCTCTTCTCGAAGCTTCCGTCACGCTGATTTTTTATCTGAATTTTCCCGAATTTTTCTGGCACTTTTTATATGGGGGAAAACTGAAATAGAAAAACAGCAGAAAACAGGAACTGGCACTGGGGTGCACTGAGTTAATAGGTTAGTCCAAATATGATCAAAAGTGTATGAAAGTGTATCTAGATCATAGAAATATCACACAAAACATGCATGGGGCAAGCAGAAATTATAGATACGTTTTGGACGTATCAGGCCCCAGGCGGCCACTTGGCGCGTCCTAGGGCTTGGCCACGCCAGGGGGCGCCTGGACCCCCGGTGCCCCCTGGCTCCCCCCCCTTCTCCTATATATCTCCCGTGACGTGAAACTTCTGAGGATAGAACCCTTTTTCGCGATCTTGCCTTTGTTCCGTCGCCGCCGCGCTTCCAAGATCGGGAGCACCAACAGGACCCTTCCCGGCACCCTGCCGGAGGGAGGATCGACCTCCGGGAGCTTCCCCTCCACCATGGACGATTCTCGTATGTGCCGTGAGTAGTTTCCTTTGGACCATGGGTCCGTGATCAGTAGCTATGTGATGTTCTCCTCCCCTTTTTGTTCTTCATGGTTTAGACCTCGTGAGCTGCTGATACGTCCCAAACGTATCTATAATTTCTGCTTGCTCCATGCATGTTTTGTGTGACTTTGCCATGTTTTTCTTGAACTTTCATACACTTTTGATCCTATTTGGACTAACCTATTAACTCAGTGCACCCAGTTGCCAGTTTCTGTTTTCTGCTGTTTTTGTATTTCAGGTTTTCTGGCAATTAAAAGTGCTCCAAAAATTCCGGGAAAAATATATAAAAAATCAGCGCAACAGAAGCTTACGGAATCATCAAAAGAGGGAAGGGGCCCACCACCGGGCAGCCAGGAGGGCAGGTGGCGCGGCCCCACCCTGGGTCGCGCCAGGCACCCTCCTGACTGCCTCGTGGCCCCTCTCGGTGCCCCCCTTCGCCTATATTTACCCCCCGTGACGGAAACCCCTAAGATCGATCTCTTTTCCGCGAACTCACCTCTGCACCGCCGCAGCCGCCGTTTCTAGATCGGGGTTGCCTGAAGAAGCTGCCCCGGCACCCTGTCGGGAGGTGGAACCCCCTCCGGGAGACCATCCATAGCCATGGACGCTTCCCGTATGTACCGTGAGTAGTCCCCCTTGGACCATGGGTCCGTGACCAGTAGCTATGTGATGAATCTCTCCCCCCTTTGTTCTTCCACTTTCGAGTCCTCATGATCTGCCTCACATGATAGAGGCATCTATGTAATTTTTGCTGTTGCTATGCTGAGTTTGTTGGGATCTGATGGATTATGAGACTATGTTCAGATTCTGATGAGTAATATATTTGGTTCTTCTCTTTTATATTTTGTTCTTGAGTAAATTCTTGCATGTTCTCCGTTGCGGTATTTGCTTTGGCCAAGTATTTTTTTTGCAACTCCAAGAGAGAGCGTTATGCCCGATTGTGGGTTCAGCCCCTTGATGTCTAGCTTGAGTGACAGAAACATGAGACTAGGGGATGTGCTGTTGCCACCAGGGATAAAACAACGATGCTTGTTGATACGTCCAAAACATATCTATAATTTCTGCTTGCTCCATGCATGTTTTGTGTGATATTGCTATGATCTAGATACACTTTCATACACTTTTGATCATATTTGGACTAACCTATTAACTCAGTGCACCACAGTGCCAGATCCGGTTTTCTGCTATTTTTCTATTTCAGTTTTCCCCCATATAAAAAGTGCTCCAAAAATTCAGGAAAATTCAGATAAAAAAATCAGCGTGAAGGAACCTTCCGGAAGAACCTGGGTGGGGCCAGAGGGCCACCACCAGGGGCCCAGGCGCCCTGGTGGCGCGCCCTAGGGCTTGGCCGCGCCAGGGGGGCGCCTGGACCCCTGGTGGCTCCCCTGGCTGCCCCCCTTCGCCTATATATTCTCCGTCACAGGAAACTTCCGAGAACAAAACCCTTTTTCGCGATCTCTCCTCTGTTCCGCCGCCGCCGCGCTTCCGAGATCGGGAGCACCAGAAGACCTCTTCCCGGCACCCTGCCGGAGGGAGGGCCGACCTCCGGGAGTCTCCTCTCCACCATGGATGCTTCCCGGATGTCTCGTGAGTAGTTATCCTTGGACCATGGGTCAGTGATCAGTAGCTATGTGATGTTCTCCTTCCCTCTTTGTTCTTCATGGTTTAGACCTCGTGAGCTACCCTACATGATCGAGGCACTTTTGTAATCTTTCTGCTATTGCTATGCTGTGTTTGATGGGATCTGATGGATTATGAGATTATGTTCAGATTGTGATTGAGTAATATATTTGGTTCTTATCTCTTATATTTTTGTTCCTAAGTAATTCTTGCATGTCTCCGTTTCTGTTTATTGCTTTGGCCAAGTAGTAGGTAGTAACCCCAAGAGGGAACGTTATGCTCGATTGTGGGTTCATGCCCCCCGATGACACGCTTGAGTGACAGAAACATGAGTCTAGGGGATGTGTTGTTGCCACAAGGGGGAAACAACGGTGCTTGTAACCGCGGTTGCAAGGATTGTTTACTTTACGCAAAGTGCTTTTTAATGCAGTTGTCTGTTGCTTTGGGCTTACACTTTGGGTGGGGCTCGCAACTTAATACCAGCGAGATGTTCTGGATAGATATCTCAAGGTGGATGATTAGTAGTAGATGCAGTTGGATTTCGGTCTACTTATTTTGGCGTACTGCCCGTGCTTTTGAGCTTCTTCCTTTCTTTTGTAGCATAGTTAGCATTGCGGTGCGTTCATAATCCTGTCAATTGCCCTTCTGTAATTTGTTCACCTCGCATAGCAGTTTTATCGTCTTTTGGGAGAGAGACATCACTAGTGAACATCACGTATCCCGGTCCATATCCTCATCACTGTTTACACGCTCATTTACTTTTCTGCTTTTACTTTCAGTTGCTATCATTATCCTTTGTGTTTGATCCTTTGTGAACAACAAGACCGGAGAGATTGACAACCTCTCTGAACTTCGTTGGGAACAAAGTTATTTGTGTCTGTGTGCAGGTCCGCGTCAGTTGCGCCGCTGACACCTACTTATCATCTCCGGAGTCCTACTGGAAACAAACCTTGGTATCTTTACTAAGGGAAATTTGCTGCTGTGCTACATCACGCCTTCCACTTGGGGCTCACCAAAGAAGGGCGAGAAATCACTATCATTACCTCGCACATCACTTGTACCTGCGGGTGCAAGGATTGTTTACTTTACGCAAAGTTCTTTTAATGCAGTTGTTTGTTGCTTTGAGTTTACACTTTGGGTGGGATTCGCAACTTAATACCAGCGAGATTTTCTGGATAGATATCTCAAGGTGGATGATTCGTAGTAGATGCAGATGGATTTCGGTCTACTTACCTTGGCGTATTTCCCATTGCTTTTGAGCCCTTCCTTTCTTTGCAGCATAGTTAGCATTGCAGTGCCTTCATAATCCTGTCAATTGCCCAACTGTGATTTGTTTACCTCGCTAGCACTTTTATCGTCTTTTGGGAGAGAGACATCACTAGTGAAAATCACGGGACCCTGGTCAGCTTATACTTTCTTTTGCACCTTTTATCTCTTGCGTTGATCCTTTGTAAACGACAAGGCCGGAGGAATTGACAACTCCTCTGTACTCGTTGGGAGAAAAGTTATTTGTTGCTGTGTGAAGGTCCACGATAACACCCTATTCAGGAAGCAATTCCTGGCAATGTTGCCACTACTTGTATGTCGTGAGTCCTACTGGTTCGATAACCTTGGTATCTTCACCGAGGGAAACTTGCTGCTGCACTGCATCTCAACCTTCCACTTGGGGTAACCAACGAGGGCGAGAAGCCATCAAGCAAATTTCTGGCGCCGTTGCCGGGGACTCAAGTCTACAAGATAGGGGAGTTGCGCACTATCTTTTACCTTTGCTTTTTAGTCTTGTTAGTTTACCTTTCAGTTTTAACTTTTGTGTCCCTAATAAAAAATACCAAAAATACCTGCTACTACTATGGGTTCCAATGAAAACACTAAGTTGTGTGACTTCACTAGTCACAACAACAGTGACTTTATCTGCACTCCTATTGCTCCACCTGCCACTTCAGCACCTTCTTATGAGATTAAACCTGTTCTGCTTAACCTTGTCATGAAAGATCAATTATCAGGAGCAGGAGAAGATGCTGCCTTGCACCTAAACAACTTTATTGAGCTCTGCGACATGCAGAAATACAAGGAAGTGGATGGAGACATCGTCAAGCTGAAGCTTTTTCCTTTCTCTTTGAGAGGAAGAGCCAAGGAATGGCTACAATCTTTTCCCAAGAACAGTATCGATTCTTGGAGTAAATGCAAAGATGCTTTTATAGGGAAGTACTATCCCCCTTCTAAAATTATTCAATTGCGGAGTAACATTATGAATTTCAGGCAATTGGATAATGAACACGTTGCCTAGGCTTGGGAACGTATGAAGACGCTTGTCAAGAACTGCCCCACACATCAACTGACTACCTGGATGGTTATCCAGACTTTTTATGCAGGCTTGAATTTCACCTCGCGGAACCTGTTAGATTCGGCCGCGGGAGGAACTTTTATGTCAACCACGCTTGGTGCTGCCACAAAGCTACTTGATGAGATGATGCTGAACTACTCGCAATGGCACACCGAGAGATCTCCAACCGGTAAGAAGGTAAACTCTGTCGAGGAGATCTCCTCTTTAAATGAAAAGGTTGACCTTATCATGTCTCTACTTACCAAGCAACCCTCTATTGATCCTCAAGATGTTCCTTTAAATTCTTTGGTTGCTCAGGAGCAAGTAGATGTTAATTTTGTCTCTAGAAACAACTTCAACAATAATGCTTATAGGAGTAACTTTGGTAGCAACAATCCTAGGCCTTTCCGATCCAACAACTATGGGAACAACACTTATCCTACCACCAGCAACTCCTACAGCCAGAACTATAGGGAAAAAGACCTTCCCAGCTATGAGAAACTTGTAGAAATAGAAAAGGCCACCAAAATCTATATGCACACTCAGTTTGAACAAAACAAAGCCTTTTCTAGACAATTAGATGAGCACTCCTCTATCCTGCAAAACATTAGCAAACAGCTTGAGAGCCTGAACGGTGACATTTCCAGTCTCCAAACTAGACTCACTGCCATCGAGACTTATGTTTCAAACATGTCTCATACCCAATCTACCTTGATAAACCAAATGGCAGCTAAACCCGAAGTTGTACCCAAGGAAGAAGAGAGAATTAAGAGCCTTACTACCTACCACACAGTAGCTACTATCCAAGTAGTTGAGGATGTCCAAACTGTTAGCACCCATCACACCCCTAGTCCCACTGGACATATCAATGGTTATGCTACCACCTCAACCATAGATGAAGAAACCTCTATGAACATAGAGGCTTTCAAACAAGTGAACCTAAATGATATCACTACCTCCTTGATATATAGTAGTGACCTAGACTTTGACAACTGCACTTTACCAGAAGTTATTGGTTTCCTACACAAGATTTCTAGAGACCCCCACACTAGCACACTCAATCTTGCCTTCACAAAGCATATCACCAATGCTCTAATCAAAGATAGGGAGGAGAAGCTTAGACTAGAAGCCTCCATACCTAGGAAGCTAGAAGATGGTTGGGATCCTATGATAAAAATTAAATTGAATAACTTCTCTTGTTATGCTCTTTGTGATGTTGGAGCAAGTACCTCTGTTATGCCAAAAAGAATGTATGATATGCTTGAATTGAAACCTTTTGATCCTTGCTCTTTTGGTGTTCGTCTTGTTGATTCTTCCGTAAAGAAACCTTTGGGGAAGATCGACGATGTTCTTATCATTGTCAATGACAATTATGTTCCCGTTGATTTTACTATTATGGACATTGAATGTGAACCTTCTTGTCCAATTATTTTGGGACGTCCTTTTCTTCACACAGTTGGTGCTATCATTGACATGAAAGAGGGAACTATCAAATTCCAATTCCCTCTCAAGAAAGGGATGTAACATTTCCCTAGGAAAAAGATTAAGTTACCTTTTGACTCCGTCACACGGGCTAGCTATTCTTTTGAAAAGACTTGATCTTCTGCTTTAAGCCTAGCTAATGGCTCTAAAGAAGCGCTTTCGGGAGGCAGCCCGCAATGAATTTAGGTTTTTCTTTTTTTATTTTGTTCTGTTCTTAGTGGTCTTGATGATTGTTACTACTGTAGCAACATCATTGTATCTTTACTTTTCAAGCTTTGTGCCAAGTTTAGCCTCATACGGCAAGGGAAGTGAAAGTTGTGACATGCTGTCCATAAAACAGATTCTGTCCTCGTGACTAGAAAAATCATAGAAAAATCCCAGTTCATTTTTTTGAGATGAAATTTTGACACAGCGTGCTCTATACAATTACTAAACTTCCATCTGTTCTGAGTTTTTTGATTTGAGTTGCAGAAGTACCCCTAAAAAAATCGTTTCTATCTGCTGTTCTGTTTTTCACAGATTCTGCCATGTTTTGTCTCTCTCTACTTTTGCAAACCTTAAGCTTGCTTTTTCTTTGCAAAAACTTTTTGGCAATCTTGGGAAACAGTAGCTCTTCAAGTTTATCTTTATTTCCAGTAGAGGAAAAATTATTTTATTAGGGTACTAACCTCTCTAATCAGTCTACAATGAGTTATGTATGAAGGGAGTTTTCAAGTGTGCGATGGAGGATGATGAAAGAAGATTCAGGAGTGTCAAACACTCAAGCTTGGGGATGCCCATGTGCACCCCCAATAAATATTCAAGGAGACTCAAGCGTCTAAGCTTGGGGATGCCCCCGTGCATCCCCTTCTTCATCAACAATTATCAGTTCGTCTCTCGTTGCACTATATTTTTATCACTTCATGCGTTATGTGCTATTCTTGGAGCGTCTCGCTCTTAGGTTTTGTTTTTTTAGTTTTCTTTTGCTTTGTTTTCTGTAGTATCAAGTTAGACCCCAATTACTCTTTTGTGTGGGAGAGATTCACGCTCCGCTTGAACTAGAACTCCTCATAGGATTTACATGCTTATTCTTTTAGCTGTGAGCTGTTCTTTTTCTTTTCTTAGCTGCTGATCTGTTTAGTTGTAGTGCTTTAGTTTTTCTAGAGCTTTTATTTTTGTCTTAGGTTGAACTTTCTATAGGTTGCATGTTTTATCTTATTAGAGAGTTTGCCTGTTGCACTGAGTTTTGTGTCTTGACTGAAAGTAGGTAGTTAAAGTTGCTGTTCTCTTTGTAGTAGTAACTTACAATAGTTTTGAGGTATTGACTAGAGTAATGTTTGAACTTATGGTGTCAAGAGCTCTTGCCTATTAGTGATAGATGTTGTATTTTGGGCAATACATGTGTTTTTCAAAAACCAAAAACCCCTGTTGAGAACTCTAGCTACTAGATGGATCACTAACCTCTGGAGGGTTCGAATATTAGAGTACACTCACGTACCATGAGTCGAGGATGCCCAAGGATAACCAAACCCCCATACACTCCTCCTCGGGGTACCTGCCTCTTTGTGAACCTCCTGATTAGATTGAGAGTTACCGATAATAAGTGCATGAGTTCTTCAGACTAATGTGAGTATTCGAAAGTTGACACTTCCACCCACCTATACTTTTTCTAGCCTCTTCGGTACCGTGCATTGCCCTTTTCTCACCTCGAGAGTTGGCGCATACTTCGCCGGTGCATCCAAACCCTTGGCACGATACGCTCTGTCATCATAAGCCTCCTTATATCTTTCCTCAAAACAGCCACCATACCTACCTACAAGGCATTTCCATAGCCTTTCCGAGATACATTGCCATGCAACATCCACCTTCTCATGACTTGATCTTCATGTCATACATGCTACTTGCTTGATCGATGAGCCGCATGCTAGTTGGGCCTCGCCCTAATCATTGCTACATGACGCGCTAGTATCATTGCATATCCTGCTATCCTGGCAGAAGCATACATTTGCATCATGATAGTTACATTTTCTTTATGTGAGTACCTTTGTAAAGTGTGAAAGATCTCCTATATTCTTGTAAAATATAGAGTATTGCCCCTAAAGTGAGGAAACGATCCCAAAGAGAACAAAATCAAAAGATCCCAAAGAGGACAAATGAGAGTTGAATAAAAAGAGCCATTGAGGCCACCAAAAAAATAAAAAAAAAGAGAAAAAGAGAAAAAAAATAAAAAGAGAGAAGGGGGCATACTACTATTCCTTTTGAGAGATCCACACTAGTACTTCATCTTCTATCCCTTGTACTCCATAGAGATCATCATCATGCATATAGCTATGTGGGGACCCTTCACACTATAGAACTTGGCTTGTATATTCCAATGATGAGCCTCCTCAAACGAGCTCTAGGTCTTCTTGAGCAAGCAAGTTAGATGCACCCCCACTAGTTCCCTTGGAGAGCTTTTTAGCTCACATGTGCATCTGTTGTATGGCAATCCCTACTCCTCAATGATGTGAGCCTTTCACACCTTTTTGTCGTCCTCCTCCACCTTCTTTCTGTTTCGCCTTTTAGGTGTCAACTTTCTTGCTCACGCTCATCCATTGCATGAGTGCTCAAAATATCGAAAGGGAGTGGATCAGTTTGACTTGTACCTGACTAGTGGTCTGGGGACGAGTCCAGATAAGAATCCAAAGGAGACCAAGTGTGATACTTTAGTATATAGTTGTTCTCAACAACATTATTTTTTCTCTCGTATTTCCCTATCCCTTGCTTGCACGCAAACACCATTTGGAGACATTCGAGTCACGGACAGCAAGAGCTCTTGCACCTTTTGTTCTTTTGTTGCTTGTGTCCTAATATAGACTCTTGCTTTTTAAGACTTGAATTGAATTGCATGCTTTTATTGCTTTACTTAAAAGTCCTTTTATGGTTGTGTGGCATGTCACCAAAGAAATTATGATTGTTATTGAAAGCTCAAGAATGATCAGAGGGGGAGGGGGTGAATGATCACTTCTAAAAATTCTAAGGAACTTAGAAGGAAATCATGCAAACATCGTAGGACTAAAGACATCTCGAAGGAAATACAGTATCGAAAGTAATGCAAGGCTCGAAAGGATTTGGAGCGAAGGAAAACATCGAAGACAAACAGGCTACGAGTAAATACTTGAAGTAAATGCTAGAAGGAAAACGAGCCTGACACAACGATGTTTGGTAAACCAGTTCACACTCTGCAAAGTGCTACGTCTGGTTGGAGAGACTGGTGATTGAACACCTGGAGCAAAACTCTCTCCGTCCTATTCTCCACTGCAACAAACTCCTCGAGCTTGTCCAGTTTTCACTCGTGGTAGATGATTCAGGACATCTCCGAGACCTTTACAAACTTCCTTCAGCAGTGACAATTACTCTTCGACTGCTTGACAGGCGATGCCTAACCGTCTAGGAGACTTGCAGTTCTCCAAGATAAAAAGATCGGCTAATCTCGACCTAAGTCATAGTGAATTGCTCAACTCAGTTCAGACTTGGGTGTAGGTTTTCTCTCGATGAATCTCTTCGGGATGCACTCAGACTTCTGTCTTAGAATCTTCAGTGGAGCAGCCAACCCGAACTGGCGGGTGGGTGCGGGGTATTTATAGTTGGCGATCCCGATGGGTAAAATGACTGAAGTGACCCGATGCAACCGCTTGACGCGTGTCCACAACGGTCGGATTCCAATCACTGCGCAACTTTACTTGAGGAACAAGTAAGCTGACTCACCGAACGAGTTCTCTCTCGAAGGCACGAAGTGCAATGACTTTGCCTTCGAGCTATTCGCTCGACTCGGTGAGATTTCTCTCGGTAGGCTTTTGTGGGTTTTGGTTGAGCAGAGCAGATTCACTTCGACAAAGATCTCAACTAGCAAACCCCTCTTGATAGTACGGTTTTTCCTACGACTCAAGAAATAAAGAGAAACTAGCAAAAAAGACTAAGTCTTCGATCAGCTTCAGCTTTCTCCTCGTTGCGCTTTTGCTCGAGAGAAACATCTTCTTCGACGACATTTTTAGGGGTCGTCTTCCTTCAAAGGCTTCGGTAGATGACTGCAGACTCACTGTAGTGAGTTGTCCTTCGACCTTCTACATGCAAACTCCATTCGTTCGGAACCTAAGTATCTGTTTATGCTCGAAAACAATATTAGTTCCACTTCTGCTTTGTCTAACAATGTCCAAAACCTTCGGGGGCAAAACTTGCTCTTACAATCTCCCCCTTTTTGGACGATTGTTGACAAAACAGGCATCGATAAATAATTTGAAAAAGTTTGAGTTTTCGATGATAAACCAGTGCTAAGGATTGATGAAGAACTCCCCCTTGATGTATGCACGTAAGATAAGGATTTCCTGTGAAGTGCATATTTGACAAGTAGTGTCGAGGGAAAAACATCAATAGTCTTAGCGAGAGAAATTGCATTCCAGATAGTATCCAATGAGAAGTATGCAATCTCCTCGAATGACCTGTGAACTTATATGAAAGATAACTTCCTGCAAAAATGGTTAAGAATAGCAGGCAGTAGATAGATATCTTACGAAGAAGAGTAGCAGTTCACAGTCCTACTTCGAGTTAGTTACAACCAGATCGAATATGAATCGAAAGTTTGTTGAAACTACTCAGAAACCTCAAAAACAAGAGTTTATCGAATGGAATGCGAAACCCTTAACCCCGTAGGCAAACTAATTTCTTCGATGCCACTACATCTCCCCCTTTTTGTCACAACGTACAAAAAGATCGAGAGAATAGGGTCGAAAGAAATCCCTACTCGCGACGCTGGCTCCGGCGACGACGAGAAGATTCGGCAAGCGTTGGAGCACGACGAATGGGACGAGCGCCTGGAGGTGTAATCTTCGTGCGGAAAGAATGTTGATCTCCTGAAGATTCCAGTTGCGATTCCGGCGGGGTCCTGGGGCTTCGAGGAAGTGGCGAGTGAGCTCTGGGTTGACGTTGAGTAGGAGCTTCTTCTTCTTGCTCGGAGTCAGAGGATAAATTGTCCAAAGTGACATGATAATAATCATCGACACTTAGCACATCTCTGTTCTTCGGTAGACGAGGGATATTGGGATCCGGTCGATCTACTCGATCATCATTGGTCCAATTCCTGTTCAGATGGGGAGGATATTCTTCGAACCCGCAACGTTGAAGTTGACCGAGGGAATTGAACTTCCGAAGAACTTTCCAATCACGGCGAAGGCATTCACGCAGCATCTGATTGTTGTTCATGGTAATGTTACGCAAGTGGTTGATCTCATCCAGCAGAGCTTGCTTCTGAATAAAATCTTGATCAATGTGATGTTGAAGCATTTGCTGAGACCGAAGAGAAACTTCCATATGATGCACTGGCTTGATAAACTTCGAGCGAATATTGCGCTCAGTTAAGTGGGCGCGGATGCCAGTGTGCTCAGCAAAAGGGTCGTTGGGTCGAGCAACAACCTGCAATACTTCACGAACTGGAGGAGTGAAAATCTTCGGGTAAATTGACACGGGGAATGGCACGTCCCGAGAGTGATTGCAGATAGCCATCAGCCATGGTGCATATGGCTTGTGGGAATTGTGGTCATCAGCACAAGACACCAAGGTTCTGAGGAAGTAGTCTTCAAAATCGAAGGGATGACCGTGGACTAACTTCAACAGAGCAAGTTGCACATCATTTGGAATTGGAAAATTATCGTGCACATCAAGCATTGGCATCAAAGTTTTCGAGAGAATATAGAACCATGCCTTTGCTTCAAATACCAAGTGTCTTGGCTTCGGCTCAGTGGGGTAGTGATCTCCGACGACTTCTGGATCCATGAGCGTAGAGAATTCAGCAGGAGTTGCAGCAGGTAAGTCATGAAGTTTGTGAGGTAATCCTTCGAACCGAGGTAAATTGATTATGGCCAAAAATTGATCGACAGTCATATGAAAAACTTGGCCTTGAATCATATAGTCAAATTTCCATGTCTTCGAGTTCTCAGGATCTCCAGAGACATAAAGTGTTGCATAAAACTGTTTGATAAGCTCGGGATTGTAACCACAATCGAGAGCAAACATCTTGTGAGCATGCAGGCTATCAATTGTCTCGGCAATGTTCTCGAAACAAGTAGTGGAGTACACCGAAGGCATATCAAGATATTGATGCTGGAAAACTCTTGCCTTGTTGTACAACACACGAGTATAATAGATAGCTTGCTCTTGGGTCCAAAACCGAAGAGAATATGCACTTCTGGGCTTCTCGTAGGGATTGGTACCAAAGAAAAATGGCTTGTGTTCGCGCCTTTTGAAGATGGGACCTCCTCGAGGAACATCTGAGCGGAACAAAGGCAGCATTTCTCTCGGATGAGCAGAGTGAAGCAGCTCATCAATGGGAAAAACCTCAGCAGCATTATCTGGCATCTGGAACTCTAGTTCAGCAGGTCGAGAGATAGATGATGGAATGTTTACGATATCCTGAGCCGGAATGACTGCAGGAGCATTCTCCTCGGCCTGAGCTACGACGGCATCTCCTTCGTCGGTTTGAGCATTTTGTGCGGCCTCTTCAATTTCCATGGCCTCCAAGTCTTCATTAAATTGAGCAAACGCATCAACCATTTCTTCGTTCGAAGAACTGGATGAGGAGGATGAAGAATTATTACTTGAACTGTCATCTCCAGAACTATTGCTTACGACAGAATCTCGTCGAGAGGAAACTGTCGTGATGTCAACATCAACATCTTCTCCTTCAGGCATAGTCCGGGCAGAAGAGTAATCTTTCTGGACTGGAGTTTCTTTCTCGACACGAGCAACTTGCTCGGTCTCTGCATGAGCTTGGATTGCAGTGGCGGGGATGGTCGATGGAATGACATGAGGTGGAGATGGTGGATTTGGAGGTGGTGGCGAGGCTTTTGGTGGTGAGGGTTGACGGGGTGGAGATGGAGGTGGAGGTGGAGGTGGAGGTGTTTGTTGTCGGGGTGGAGGTGTAGGTGTTTGCTGTCGGGGTGGAGGTGTAGGTGTTTGTTGTCGGGGTGGAGGTGTAGGTGTTTGTTGTCGGGGTGGAGGTGTAGGTGTTTGTTGTCGGGGTGGAGGTGTAGGTGTTTGTTGTCGGGGTGGAGGTGTAGGTGTTTGTTGTCGGGGTGGAGGTGTAGGTGTTTGTTGTCGGGGTGGAGTTGTTTGTCGAGGCGGTGAATTTGTTTGGCGAGGTGGTGGAGTTTTCTTACGGGGAGGAGTGGGTTGCTTGGTGGGGTTTGGTTCAGTTTCTTGTCGTTCTGTGGTAGCAACGACCTCGGTGGACTTGGCCTTCTTTGCATTCTTCTCGATCTCTGGCGTCCCACGCTCAGAGGTTGGGGCAGCAGACTTTCTCTTTCGAGATTGTCTTTGGAACAGAGCATCATTATGCTCTTTGCAAACGGCAGACACAACTTGTTTTACCTTGTCAAACACAGCAGTTAAATTTTCTTTCTGAGTCCTCCTGGAAGCTTCAGCAGAAGCAATCTTGGACTTGAAATTTTTTTGGGACTCAAAGTCCTCGGTTTCCTCTTGGAGTTGCCTGGTGTAAAACCTGACTTGCTCCTTATCCTTTCGATCCTGGGTGATGTAGCTTTCCCAGCGGATCATGTATCGAGCAACATGCTCTTGGATTTCAGCAGGAACATCATCCTCGGCAGTGACTTTGCTCGGTGTAGTAGCCATCTTCCAGAGAATGTGAGAAATGTGTGCAGCATCCCAAGGAGCATTTGCATTAGATTCTCCTTCATTGGAACTTTCTTCATCGGCACGAGGGCCGGAAACAGCAGGTGCAACAGGGGCAGGAGCTGGTGCAGCTCGAGGAACTGGAGCAGCTTGAGCCTTCTGTCTTGCCTCTTTGGCTTTCTTTTCGGCTTCCTTGGTGGCTTTGGCAGCAGCAATGGGTTTTGAGACCACTGCTTTCTCCTTCGAGGCACTAGGGGCCTCAGCATTCTTCTTCGAAGCACTAGGGGCTATTACCTTTTCTTTCGTGACTGTGGGAGTCACAACTTTCTCGGTGACCTTTTCTTTTGGGTCACGAGGGATAGTGCCTGCAGAAACCTGTCGTCGATATTTTTCACTGACCAAGTGGAGAATGCCCAGTTGTTGGGCAACCAGAGCCTTTTTATGCTCGGGCTGGCTGTGAAAGTTCAGGAGCTTGGCATTAATCAATTCTTTCTCTTCTTGTTCCTTTTGTTTGGCCAGCCTTTCCTTTCGCTGAATAAGCGTTTCATCATCTTCACCAACTTGAGCTTGCTTTCCCTTCAATGGAGCCGAAGGTTTTGGTTGGCGAGCAGGAACAGGTGGAGCAGATGAAATAGGTGGATCTGTGACCAAGTTGGTCAAGTCAATATTTCCTCGAGGAGCCTGTGGAGCAGGCTCCTGGATCCTTATACCTCTACTGCTCGGCTTTTTATTCAGAGGTAAGTCCTCGACATCAGCCTCTGTACCAGGGTCTTGATCATCTGAATTAGCTTCTCCTTCGGAGCTTGCATCAGGAGGTGAAACTATTACAACCTTTTTCTGTCTCTTGGCAGACTTCTTGCCACCCTTCGGTTTGGCGCTAGGGCCAACTTCTTCGGCAGCTTTAGCAGCTGCTTCTTTTCGAGCTTTAGCTTCTCTTCTCTTTTGTGCTCGAGCTTCTCGAGCTTCAACGAGCTCTTTAAAATCAGCAGGTGTTTTGAGAGCTGTAGGGTGAGCATCAGCAGGAGGAGGTGGTCGATTAAATTTCGTCCACTTTGGCCTTAGAGCTTTGACATCAACCCAAGGATTCTTCATAGCAAACAGCCTCTCCCAACGAGGAATAAGAGACTTGTATTCATACCAACGAAGAGCTTGAAGTCTCTGAATCTCTTGCAAACGATTCTCTCTTGTACGATCATCCTCAGATCCTGGCGGCGTTCTCAAATTCTTCTCAATGATTACTTCCTCAGACAAACCTTCAGAGTTATTGGTGATTCTTGTTCGGCCTCCCACACGCTTGGGAACTCTAATATTTCCTTCGTTACCAGACATTTTCCTGCGAAAAAGAAGGATACGAGGGAATATAGGAAAGTTGTGAACAAGTACCAACAATTTCGAGGAAAAACATTTTGAATGCAGCAATCTTATCGAGAGATTTGTCTTATCGCAAATTTTCATGAAAGTGCTAGGCTAGATTTTCATTGGGTGGAAATCTAACGAAGAACTTGTATGAATAAATCGCACAAGATTAAATCTATCGAAACGATACTGTAGGATTTGCCTAAGTGAGAGAATCCGAGGGATTTCTTACCAAGGACAGATGGGGAATCGACAGAAAAGCTAGAAACAGATTTCCTAAGTTTCAAAGATCCAAACGGATCAAACAGACCTAAGAGAAATCAGAAAAAAAACACAAAAGCTGGAAACGAAGAACAGAACGAGATGAATCGACTCCAGATCCACACATACCCTAACTTGGTGATGTGAGGCGACTACGGCGACGCGGATGATGATCTTCGTCGACGGGAATGCCTCCGGCAGCTTCCTTCCGGCAGTTAAGCGGCGAGGGAGTCGACGGCGACAAGACAGCACGGCGGCGCACGAGAGAGATAGCTTCTGGAGGCGAAGAGACGAAGTCGAAGGAATAGCGATGTCTAAGCCGGTGGAGTGGATCAGTATTTATAAGGGAGGTTCTGACCGAGCTGTCAGATCTGATCCAACGGCGCAGATTTCGCGTCTCTCCGCATTCAACGGACGGATTATGTGGCGGTAATCGTGGGAAATCCCAACGAACCGAAAGAAAGTTGCTCCACGTCCGAGACCAAACTCATCGAACATCGAGTATAAAAGTAGATAAAACTTCGATAGTTTTTTTTTTTTTGAATCGATGACATTCGAAGGGAATCTTGATCGAGTACAATATGTACATGTTCACGAGGGAGAAGCACAGAATAGGGTAGGGATAGAATAGAGGGAAAAACAGGGTCCGATACTTAGTCAATCCGAGATAAAACAGCTATAAAAACTCGGAGTGATAAGTGTATAGGACAACACCAAACGAACAAAATAAACGAAAAAGAAATACGACAGAAAATTAACGAAAGTAAACTACAATAATAAAGTATTATACATAGTACCGATAGTTATGATCTTACTGCACATTGCGTGAGTCCAAGATGTTCAACTCACACCTCAGTGTACAGAACCTCTTTTCATCCAAGGGCTTCGTAAAGATATCAGCCAATTGATCTTTGGTGTGAACATGACTGATAACAATATCTTCTCGCTGAACATGATCTCGAAGAAAATGATGACGAATATCAATATGCTTCGTTCGAGAGTGTTGCACTGGATTATGAGCAATTTTGATTGCACTCTCGTTATCACAAAGCAATGGAATTTTCTTCACAAGAATACCATAATCTTTCAGCGTTTGCTTGAGCCACAGAATCTGAGTACAGCATGAACCGGCAGCAATATACTCGGCTTCAGCCGTAGAAATAGATACACAATTCTGTTTCTTCGAGGCCCAACAGACAAGAGATCTACCGAGAAAATGACATGTGCCAGAGGTAGATTTCCTGTCGACTCGATCACCAGCCCAGTCAGAATCTGAATAACCAACGAGATCAAACTGGGCACCCTTGGGATACCAAAGACCCAAGGTTGGTGTGTGTGCCAGATATCGAAGGATTCACTTGACAGCAATATGATGAGATTCCTTCGGGTTTGCCTGAAAACGAGCACACATACAAACTGATAGCATAATGTCAGGTCTAGATGCACAGAGGTAAAGAAGCGAACCGATCATCGAGCGATATTTCTTCTGATCGAAAGGTTTGCCCTTCTCATCTGCATCTAGATGAACATTAGTAGGCATTGGAGTCTTGATAGTTTTGCAACTGACAAGATCAAACTTCTTCAGGCAATCTCTGAGATACTTCTCTTGTGAAATGAAAGTACCATTCTTCTGTTGACGGATTTGAAGCCCGAGAAAGAACTTCAATTCTCCCATCATTGACATTTCATATTTCTTCGACATCATACGAGCAAATTCTTCGCTAATATCAGGGTTAGTACAGCCAAAGATAATGTCATCGACATAAATTTGACACACAAAAAGATCATTTTTGTATGCACGAGTAAAAAGAGTCGGATCAGTTGTTCCTGGTTTGAAGCCCTTCTTAAGAAGAAAATCCTTCAGCGTTTCATACCAAGCACGCGGTGCTTGCTTTAACCCATATAGGGCCTTGTGTAATCTGTACACCTTATCAGGATTCTTCGGGTCTTCAAAACCTGGTGGCTGCATAACATACACTTCTTCTTCGATCTCACCGTTAAGAAATGCACTTTTGACATCCATTTGATATAGTAGAATACCATTGTAATTGGCAAAAGCAAGCATGACACGAATGGATTCAAGTCGAGCAACTGGGGCATAAGTCTCACTAAAATCAATACCTTCGATTTGAGTGTAGCCTTGTGCAACCAGTCGAGCTTTATTCCTTACCACTACGCCATCTTCATCTTGCTTGTTGCGAAAAATCCACTTCGTACCAATGATATTATGCTTCGTGGAATCAGGTCTATCGACAAGGGACCAGACTTTATTTCTCTCGAACTGGTTAAGTTCTTCGAGCATGGCAGTCATCCAGTCTGAGTCTCTCATGGCCTCATCAAATTTTGAAGGTTCTAGCATGGATACAAACGAGAAATTTCCACAGAAGTTAGCTAATCGAGTACGAGAACGAGTGGTGGGACGACCTGGTAAACGAATATCTTCGAGAATTGAGTCGACATTCACTCTTCTTCGAACACGAGGAAAAGATTCTTCATCTTGTGGATCAGGTTGATCTTCGGGAACAGCTTGTCCTTCGGGATCAACATATTCTTCGTTTATGCGCTCTCCTTCGACCTGTGCATCAATTTCCTCAGGATGTTGATCTCCAGCGCCCCGGGCTATGTGTGGGAACATTGGACCATCATCATCCCCGTTTACTTGTTGAGCATTTCCTTCGACAGGTCGAATATCTCCAATAGCCATGAACCTGATAACTTCATCCAAAGGAGGTTCATCCAGGTTAAGAGGTAATTGCTCCTTTTGAGAGCCGTTAGTTTCATCAAATCGAACATTTACAGTTTCTACAACTTTTCCAAGATGTGAGTTGTAAGCTCTGTAAGTGTGAGAATTTGAACCATAACCTAGGAGAAAACCTTCGTGAGCCTTTGGGGCAAACTTGGAGCTGTGATTCATGTCTCTGATATAACATGGAGCACCAAAAACCCTGAGATAAGACACATTTGGCTTTTTACCAGTGATGAGTTCATGTGAAGTTTTCTTCAGAAACTTATGCAGATAGACCTTGTTGATGATATGACATGCAGTGTTGATAGCTTCGGCCCAGAACCTGATAGGAGTCTTGTATTCAGCAAGCATTGTTCTGGCCATTTCAATAAGTGTTCGATTCTTTCTCTCGACCACACCATTTTGTTGCGGTGTATAAGCAGCCGAGAATTCATGAGTAAAGCCATATTCATCAAGAAAATCTTCGATATGAGTATTTTTGAATTCAGTACCATTATCACTTCTGATATGCTTGAGAGATAATTCATATTCAGTTTGAGCTCTCTTTGCGAAAGTTTTGAAAGTTTCAACAACCTTGCTCTTGTCATCTAGAAAGAAAACCCAGGTGTATCGAGAGAAATCATCAACAATAACCAGACCATACTTGTTACCTCCAAGACTAGCATAATTTTGAGGACCGAATAAATCCATATGAAGTAATTCAAGAGGACGAGTAGTAGTCATGACGGTCTTTGCAGAGTGATGTTTCTTGGCAATCTTTCCTGCTTCACAGGCACTGCATAGACGATCTTTATCGAATTTTACATTATCAATTCCAACGATGTTCTTCTTCGAGATAAGAGTTTGAAGATTTTTCATCCCTGCATGACCAAGTCTTCGGTGCCATAACCAGCCAGAAGTGGCTTTGGCCATTAAACATGTGGACACAGCAGGTCCCGAAGAAAAATCAACAACGTAAATATCCCCCTTGCGATATCCTTCAAACACGAAGGAATATTCATCCTGTGAAAAGACAACACAACGAGACGCAGAAAACAGTACAAGCATACCCATATCACAAAGTTTCGATATAGACATAAGATTGTATCCTAGAGATTGTACAAGCAAAACCTTATCAATGTGCTTGTCTTTTGATATAGCAACTTTACCCAAACCAAGTACTTTCCCTTTGTTGTTGTCACCGAAGGTAATATATTTCTGTGAAGATTCAGACAGTTTTTCTTCGGTGAACAAATCTTTGTCTCCGGTCATATGATTTGTACATCCACTATCCATGACCCATTCGGATCCACCGGAGACATAGCCCTGCAGAAGAATTAGTTCTTCTTAACCACCCACAAGCGAGCAGGTGACTTAGAAGGCATGGAAGAGCTAGATGGATCAGCAATATTATATCGAACAGGATTGCATTGTCGATCAGGACCATCAAGCACACCATAAATATAATTCCTCGACGAGGGGTTAGAGTAACGATGGGTAATGGCAATTTTGGTGCTATTGTCACGATGGCGATAAACATTTCTATCTATTCTATAGTAATCCTTCTGGGGAACATTTGAAGCAGGCACCAAGGGTTCATTTCTATCCTCGAGAGAATAGTAGTGATTCGGTGGTACCGAGGATTTTCCCTGCATAGAATGGTTAGGGGTAGTTTTTCTACGAGAGATTTGCGAACCCAAATCTGTCGCTTATAAAAGCCATTCTTTGGAGGAGTACCAACGAACTCAGCCGACACCTTTCCTTCCTGATCTTTGACAAGCTTGTAGTCAGAATCAAGTGATTCATCAACAATAGCTTTGTCAATTTTGCAACTGAAACCTGAAAGGTTAGAAATATCAATGGGCTTTTCTTTCGCAAGAACCCAGACAGTTTTAGGATACTGCTCGGGTTCCCAGTAGGTTCCATCAGGATTGATTTTCCTTTCGAAGCCAACTCCTTCGTTACGAGGATTCCTGTGAAGAAGTGCCTTTCGAAGGATATCACATAAGTACTGGTGTCCCCGCACGCTTTTGAACATGCCTGTTTCAAATAAGTTCTTCAACCTGAGGAGTTCCTCGGTAATGTTTTCCTCGTTCGAGGGGTTAGTATCATCGATAACAATAGGTTGCTTTCCTTTCGATCTCTCAGAAATAGACTCAATTTTACTTCGTTCCAAACAGGTTAAGCAAGGTGAAGTAGATTCATTTTTAGTTTCTGAGCCTTGTTGAGCCATGAGCGTGAGATTGACACTTTCCAACTCTTCATTAGCCTCTCTCAGTTTCTCGAGAGCCATTTTCCCTTGAAGTATTTCATAGGTTAGCTTCTCGTAGTCCACTGAGAGAAGTTCATGACGAGAGGAAAGTTCATCATACTTTTCCTTAAGAGCAGCATGCTCGTTAGTCAAAGTTTGACCCTTCTCAATCTCATCGATCAACAGAGTCTCAGTTTTTTGAATAGTTTCACTTAGAGAATCTAGCTCATCTTGTTGGATAGAAGCAATTTTAGCAAGTTTAGCATAGCTTATCCTAGAGTCACTTTCATAAGCAGATCCATCAGAAGTATCGTAGGATTTCTTAGATGAGGATACCTTAGCCTTGGCCATGAAGCAGTAAGCTGGAGATTCATCTTCACTGCTCTGGTTGGAGAAGAATGAACTTGAATTCTTGTTCGAGGCGAATGCTATCCCAGCAACACCATCAGATTCAGAACCAGAACCAGAACCTGATCTTGACTTTGATCCTGCTTCAGAACCGGATGCTTCTTCTTCAGAGTTCATCTCTTTACCCAGATAGGCTTTGGCTCGGTGCGAATTCTTTCGACGAGAGGAATGATATTTTGATGAAGAACCCTCTCGATGCTTGTGATACTTCTTTTTCTTTTCATCATCAGAACCATCTTTCTTATCTTTTCTGGACCTTGAATCATATCTCTTCGAATCGTGATTTTTGCTCGATCTGTAAGACTTGCTCGAAGAGCTGCTGTGAGAGTGCTTTGATTTATGTTCAATTTCCCAGAGAGGACAATCAGCGATGAAGTGACCTGGCTTCTTGCACTTGTAACAACAGTTATCTTTCGCTGAAGAGTTTCTGGATGATGATCGATGTTGAGATGAATTATTTGAATGTCTTGAAGAAAAGTTTTTCTTCGGTGAAGAGGAGTTCCTTCTATGAAAGCGATTGAATCTTCTCATTATTAGTGCAAGATCTTTCCCAATGTTCTCGGGGTCATCAGAGGCACCATCAGATTCACAACTGGCTTCAGGAGAGGAGTGATGTGAAGCTCTGGCCTTGAGTGCATGAGATTTCTTTCGACTCCCATTGACATCACGCTTCTCATCTTCTTCCATCTCGAAAGTATTAAGCCTTTCAAGAATATCAGCGGCAACCATATCCTTGAAATCAGTTCTTTCCTTAATCATCAGCACAATGTGATCGAAGGAATCATCAAGAGAACGGAGCAAGGTTATGACAATAATCCGATTGGTAATATCATCTGCACCGAGGGAAATCAGTTCATTTGACAGCGCAGTGAGTCTGCTGTATATGGAACAAACTTTTTCTCCCTCGTGCCTCTTGAACCGATAGAACTTGCTTCGAAGGGTGTCAATTCGAGCATCTTTCTGAGTAGAGACACCTTCACCAATCTTCTCGAGATAATCCCAAACACCTTTGGCCGAAGGAATATTCTTGACCTCATGATATTTTTCAGGAATCAGATGATTTGTGATGAATACCCAGACTTCAGCATCAAGGGACAACTTCTTAGCCTCTTCAGGAGTGATGGCATCAGTGTCCTCGACAGTTACACCATTCTTGACAACTTCCCAAGCGGCAGAGTTGATAGCCATGATATTCCTCTTCATTTTGTCCTTCCAATAGGGATAGTCCTTCCCATTGAAAATAGGGATTGGTTCCCCTGAGCGAACAGCTGCAAACGACATTCTTGACAACACTCCAGGTTGTTAGACCAAAATACGCAGAGCGTAGGGAGTGCCTAGCTCTGATACCAATTGAAAGCTCAAGAATGATCAGAGGGGGAGGGGGTGAATGATCACTTCTAAAAATTCTAAGGAACTTAGAAGGAAATCATGCAAACATCGTAGGACTAAAGACATCTCGAAGGAAATACAGTATCGAAAGTAATGCAAGGCTCGAAAGGATTTGGAGCGAAGGAAAACATCGAAGACAAACAGGCTACGAGTAAATACTTGAAGTAAATGCTAGAAGGAAAACGAGCCTGACACAACGATGTTTGGTAAACCAGTTCACACTCTGCAAAGTGCTACGTCTGGTTGGAGAGACTGGTGATTGAACACCTGGAGCAAAACTCTCTCCGTCCTATTCTCCACTGCAACAAACTCCTCGAGCTTGTCCAGTTTTCACTCGTGGTAGATGATTCAGGACATCTCCGAGACCTTTACAAACTTCCTTCAGCAGTGACAATTACTCTTCGACTGCTTGACAGGCGATGCCTAACCGTCTAGGAGACTTGCAGTTCTCCAAGATAAAAAGATCGGCTAATCTCGACCTAAGTCATAGTGAATTGCTCAACTCAGTTCAGACTTGGGTGTAGGTTTTCTCTCGATGAATCTCTTCGGGATGCACTCAGACTTCTGTCTTAGAATCTTCAGTGGAGCAGCCAACCCGAACTGGCGGGTGGGTGCGGGGTATTTATAGTTGGCGATCCCGATGGGTAAAATGACTGAAGTGACCCGATGCAACCGCTTGACGCGTGTCCACAACGGTCGGATTCCAATCACTGCGCAACTTTACTTGAGGAACAAGTAAGCTGACTCACCGAACGAGTTCTCTCTCGAAGGCACGAAGTGCAATGACTTTGCCTTCGAGCTATTCGCTCGACTCGGTGAGATTTCTCTCGGTAGGCTTTTGTGGGTTTTGGTTGAGCAGAGCAGATTCACTTCAACAAAGATCTCAACTAGCAAACCCCTCTTGATAGTACGGTTTTTCCTACGACTCAAGAAATAAAGAGAAACTAGCAATAAAGACTAAGTCTTCGATCAGCTTCAGCTTTCTCCTCGTTGCGCTTTTGCTCGAGAGAAACATCTTCTTCGACGACATTTTTAGGGGTCGTCTTCCTTCAAAGGCTTCGGTAGATGACTGCAGACTCACTGTAGTGAGTTGTCCTTCGACCTTCTACATGCAAACTCCATTCGTTCGGAACCTAAGTATCTGTTTATGCTCGAAAACAATATTAGTTCCACTTCTGCTTTGTCTAACAATGTCCAAAACCTTCGGGGGCAAAACTTGCTCTTACAGTTATCATTTACCTAGTCGAGGACGAGCAGGAATTAAGCTTGGGGATGTTGATACGTCCCAAACGTATCTATAATTTCTGCTTGCTCCATGCATGTTTTGTGTGACTTTGCCATGTTTTGCTTGAACTTTCATACACTTTTGAACCTATTTGTACTAACCTATTAACTCAGTGCACCCAGTTGCCAGTTTCTGTTTTCTGCTGTTTTTGTATTTCAGGTTTTCCGGCCATTAAAAGTGCTTCAAAAATTCCGGGAAAAATATATAAAAAATCAGCGCAACAGAAGCTTCCGGAATCACCAAAAATGGGAAGGGGGGCCACCACCAGGCAGCCAAGAGGGCAGGTGGCGCGGCCCCACCCTGGGCCGCGCCAGGCACCCTCCTGACTGCCTCGTGGCCCCTCTCGGTGCCCCCCTTCGCCTATATTTACCCCCCGTGACGGAAACCCCTAAAATCGATCTCTTTTCCACGAACTACCCTCTGTACCGCCGCCGCCGCCGTTTCTAGATCGGGGCTGCCTGAAGAAGCTGCCCCGGCACCCTGCCGGGAGGAGGAACCCCCTCCGGGAGACCATCCATAGCCATGGACGCCTCCCGTATGTACCGTGAGTAGTCCCCCTTGGACCATGGGTCCGTGACCAGTAGCTATGTGATGAATCTCTCCCCCCTTTGTGCTTCCACTTTCGAGTCCTCGTGAGCTGCCTCACATGATCGAGGCATCTATGTAATTTCTGCTGTTGCTATGCTGAGTTTGTTGGGATCTGATGGATTATGAGACTATGTTCAGATTGTGATGAGTAATATATTTGGTTATTCTCTTTTATATTTTGTTCTTGAGTAAATTCTTGCATGTTCTCCGTTGCGGTATTTGCTTTGGCCAAGTATTTTATTTGCAACTCCAAGAGAGAGCGTTATGCTTGATTGTGGGTTCAGCCCCTTGATGTCTAGATTGAGTGACAGAAACATGAGACTAGGGGATGTGTTGTTGCCACCAGGGATAAAACAACGGTGCTTGTACCTGCGGGTGCAAGGATTGTTTACTTTACGCAAAGTTCTTTTAATGCAGTTGTCTGTTGCTTTGAGTTTACACTTTGGGTGGAATTCGCAACTTAATACCAGCGAGATGTTCTGGATAGATATCTCAAGGTGGATGATTCATAGTAGATGCAGATGGATTTCAGTCTACTTACCTTGGCGTACTGCCCATTGCTTTTGAGCCCTTCCTTTCTTTGCAGCATAGTTAGCATTGCGGTGCCTTCATAATCCTGTCAATTGCCCAACTGTGATTTGTTTACCTCGCTAGCACTTTTATCGTCTTTTGGGAGAGAGACATCACTAGTGAAAATCACGGGACCCCGGTCCATCTTCACATTATTGTTCACACCCTCAATTTTCTTTCAGCTTTTACTTTATTTTGCACCTTTTATCTCTTGCGTTGATCCTTTGTAAACGACAAGGCCGGAGGAATTGACAACTCCTCTGTACTCGTTGGGAGCAAAGTTATTTGTTGCTGTGTGCAGGTCCACGACAACACTCTAGTCAGGAAGCAATTCCTGGCGACGTTGCCACCTACTTGTATCTCGTGAGTCCTACTGGTTCGATAACCTTGGTATCTTCACCGAGGGAAACTTGCTGCTGCACTGCATCTCAACCTTCCACTTGGGGTAACCAACGAGGGGCGAGAAGCCATCAACTGCCCTACATGATCGAGGCACATATGTAATCTTTCTGCTTTCGCTATGCTGAGATTGATGAGATCTGATGGATTATGAGATTATGTTCAGATTGTGATAGAGTAATATATTTGGTTCTTATCTTTTATATTTTTTCCTAACTAATTCTTGCATGTTCTACGTTGTTGTTTATTTCTTTGGCCAAGTAGTAGGTAGTAACTCCAAGAGGGAACGTTATGCTCGATTGTGGGTTCATGCCCCCTGATGACACGTTTGAGTGACAGAAACATGAGTCTAGGGGATGTGATGTTGCCACAAGGGGGAAAACAACGGTGCTTGTAACCGCGGTTGCAAGGATTGTTTACTTTATGCAAAGTTCTTTTTAATGCAGTTGTCTGTTGCTTTGGGTTTACACTTTGGGTGGGGCTCGCAACTTAATACCAACGAGATGTTCTGGATAGATATCTCAAGGTGGATGATTAGTAGTAGATGCAGTTGGATTTCGGTCTACTTATTTTGGCGTACCCCATGCTTTTGAGCATCTTCCTTTCTTTTGTAGCATAGTTATCATTGCGGTGCGTTTATAATCCTGTCAATTGCCCATCTGTAATTTTTTTACCTCGCACTGCAGTTTTATCGTCTTTTGGGAGAGATACATCACTAGTGAACATCACGGGACCCTGGTCCATATTCTCATCATTGTTTACACGCTCATTTACTTTCTAGCTTTTACTTTCAGCTGCTATCATTATGATTATCTCTTGCGTTTGATCTTTTGTAAACAGCAAGACCGGAGAGATTGACAACCTCTCTGAACTTCGTTGGGAGCAAAGTTATTTGTGTTGTGTGCAGGTCCACGTCAGTTGCGCCGCTGACACCTACTTATCATTGCTGGAGTCCTACGGGAGACAAACCCTATCATCTAGATAGGGAAAATTTGCTGCTATCCTACATCTCATCTTCCACTTGGGGTAACCAGCGAAGGGCGAGAAACCATTATCATCATCTCGCACGTCAGCATCACTGGCTCATTGTGGTGCAAATGTGAAGGTGGATCGAACGGATGGATTTGGTTTGGTGGACTGCTAGGGGGAAAAGGAGGCACGCTTCTTGATTTTCTTCGGAACGATTGAAAATATACCGGAATCGAAACTCCGGTGATTTAAAACTGTTTGACGCCAATTATATTGCAAATCTAATGTTGTTTTAGATCACGCATTAGACATGATCATTTTGTTTTTGAAGCAATCTTAGATTTTTGTGACCATGAGCTTCTACTTTTAATTGTTAATTAAAATAAATAATAGAGCTTTCCTTTTGTGTGTGAAATGATCATTATCTTGTGCGAAAAGGAACCATATCAATTAGATCTCTCATGAACAAGACATGTTGCCCAGTGATGCTTATGCTTAACACTAGTACATATTTACGTTCTTATGAAATCTGGGCCAATTTGGCCAATTTGGGTCGTACATGCATATGTTAGCTGACAATCTTATAAAATCTATTTCAAAACAATATATATATTGATGTCACTATTGAGGGATAAGAAAGAAAGTAATTATGTCAAAGGGGACATGCTCTTGGTTTCCATCTAATGTAATATTCCTACCACTTTTTTCAACTTGTTGAGTAGGTTTCCACTTAGATACGCAACGTGAGTCAGATTCGTGTTAGTCGGATGCATAATTCGAGGCGTTCAACCTAGCTGGCAAGTCAAAGAGCGGTCTGATAGCACAAAAAATATTTGATGGGACGGGACAATAAGATTTGCTACGATGTCATCCATCATTACTTATTCCACTCGGTCAAGCCGAAAAGTCAGTTGGGTGAACGAGAACGATTTATATTCGAAGGAAAACCGAGTGAATAGTCATTCGATGTAGATCCAATCTGCTCATGGATGCTGAAAACTCGTCTACACAAAGGCGCCAAGGTTTTTGGCGAACACCCGAAGCGAGGGGCGCACACGATATCCTTTGTGGCTCGGGTTAATTTTCTCAAAGAAACAAAATATCTGAGTGCACATAGTAGGTTCTAGAGAGCGAGTTTGACAAACTTTACTCGCAATGAATACCGACTGATGACAATTGACCCGTTTGACCCAGAAGTCTCAAACTATCACTCAGAATATGATGATCCACCCACAGTTGGTTCACGAGCCATTCTCTTTCGAAGACATTGATAGGGTAGCACCAATTCTTTCCCGGAACTTACTCAAAACCTCATATGCTCTCGAAAATCTCTAAGGACTGCTTTGAATTTCTTTATTATTAATTAACTATAGATTGGATAACATGATTATTTTGATTCCAAAGAAATCTAAGATTGACAACTACTATTATATTTTTATTAAAAAATAACAATACATTTGCGTCGATTTTTGTGTGTGTGTGTGTGTGTGTGTGTGTGTGTGAAATGATCATTAGCTTGGGTGAAAGAAGCGACCAATTCCTTTTGATCTTCTATCAACAAACTACACTTCTTAGTTAAACGCATCCTTCCCGCCAGTACATGTCTACATTCCTTGAAACTTATCCAAACTAAATGTTATTGACTTCCTAGTGCCTCTTATCCCCATGAAAGAAACTATATATGGCATTGGCCCGAGCCTTTGTAGGATGTTCTTCGCACAAAATCTTCTTTGGGTATACCGTAAGCTGACTGGTTCTCTAGAAACATCAAAAGAATTGATCGATAATTTGAACTTCAATTAGCTTATGAGGCTTTTGGGAGCTATGTTAGTGCACATGTATGGGAAGGAAGTGCACATAAAACATACACCTTTTTATAGACGTGGATGTGGAATTATATGGGGATCTTAAGTACTACTAGCAGCGTGTCGCTACAATCCCATCGGCTTAACTAGTGTAGTAGTGTACAGATCTTGCTTGTGCCATGAAGGCGTGAAGAACCAGCCCAACAAAATTATGGCTAATTTGGCCCATACATGCATATGTTAGCTGAATTTTTTTATCAAAGTTATTTCAAAACAATATATTGACATTATTACTAAGGGATGAGTTAGGTAAGTAACATTAATGAATTTTGTAGTGGTAGAGTGAAATACAATCAGTATACGGATAAATAATAGTATTATGGTATTACACGGAGAATAGGCTCACAACGTGTGAAGACTGTCTCATGCTAGGGTGCATTCGCTCTTAGAGGGTGGCTCATTAAACGATTTAAAAGGTATACTGGTTTACTTACATACAGGTCCAACATTAGACATCTACTAGATGATACCCCGCGCGTTGCTGCGGGAATTGTTAACAAATCATTTAATGTTTTAAAAAATGATTTTTTTGTGAAACTTGGTATAATTTAATTATTAAATATTTTTTAAAAAGAATATTGTTTAGAGTAAAAATCTAAGAACAATTAATGAAAAATCTAAAAATGAGTGTGATTTTTGTTTTATTAATTTATTACCTTGAGAATATACCGGTGAGACGATATGAGAGGAAAACAACATTGAGTGAAGAGAGGAAGACATCACCCTTAGCTAAACCTAAAACAATGATAGCAACTACATATGTGCATTCATAAAAAAAATCGCATAAAAAATAAAATGTGAGGTAACTCATAATTTGTTTTTTAAATAAAAAATTGCTTCTAAATTGTGAGGCTTAGTGCATAATTTTTTTAATATTTATTTTTGATTGGTTGCATGTGCATGCAAATTTTATGGAAGCATGTGCATGAAAAGTTAGTGGAAAAGAGGTGGACCTACTTGGTGATGTGGATAGCTTGAATGTCAAGATAAATAAGTTAGTGGGCATGAACTATTTAGGTATTATAGATATCAGTTCAATTCCATGTCTAATTTTTCAATATATGTTATATATTTTTTGTATATATGCTAATTTTTTATACATGTTGAATATATTTTTAAATATAAGATTCTCATTTTGTAAAAAATTTTTGTTTCGATTTTTTTAATTAATGTTATATATTTAAAATATATGATGGCCATTTTCAGTATGCGAATAAATGTTATTTTATATTATGTGAATATTTTAAAAATATATCATGCACATATTTTTAAAACATGTGACCATTTTTTCAAATATTATGTCCTCTTTTATAATGGTAAAACACATTTATTTAATTTTGTGATTATTTTTTATTGTAATGTTTTTGAAAATTTCAGGAACATTTTCTCAAAAATCATGTACCGTTTTAAAATTTAGTGAATTGTTTTATATGCGTATGGATTTTTTTGTAAATATTACAATTTCTTATATTATATTAAAAGAATTAATTTTCATGAACTTATTTTTTAAAACCTTAGTATTTTTCTAATGTGAATAATATTTTTTTAAAGCTAGGAACATTTAAATTTTTATTGAACATTTTGTACACTGCATGAACTTTTTTGTATGTATGATATATAATTTTACGATTATGTGTAATTTTATTTTCAAAATATATATTTTAAGTATATAAAAAAAACTATGAAAAAGAGTAATCAACGAACAAAGCGATGTATTCTGAATTTTGAACCAGTGATCAAAATAAAATTTCAGGACAAGTCCAGTGACGACCGATGAATTTTAGCGCCGGTAGCACATAGATGGACGGTCAACTGGTCAAACAATATGCCACGTAGGCAAAATACATAGTCAAAATATATGGCGGTGATTGTTGGTGTTCACTAATACAACTTTAATGACCGTATTTCGGATATTTCTAATTTCGTGGACCAAAGTGAATTTCGATCTCAACTTCAGTAACCGCGGGTGAACTTCTCTCCGTTAGCTAGTTAGCCGCGCTTTCTTTTGTTATCCTTGTACACGGACATAAACACTTGGATGTGATCAATTAAAATCATCGGTGATTTACACGATTTCCTAGTGTGTCAAACTGGTACAAGCAGGTTTGAGGTTGAGATTGCCCGGGATTGCTAAGTACACAGTACAAACTTCAGGGATTTGAAGATGGCGAAGATCGTGCTGCCTCACGGAGCTGAAAGTCACTAGCTGCGCTGTCCCGTTGTGCTTGAGAAACTCTGTAGCCATCCCCTGACAGGTTTATATCCTCTAAGATTCTGAAGGAGTGTAGTAATAGTTCGAGGAAAAGCAGAGATTTGTCCTTGGCCCAACCCAACAGATCCCTCTTTCATCGTGTACAGGTTCGCAAAATCCATAACACTTTTTCGTTGCGATGAAGATGTTGCTAACTTCTTGATGCCTCTGACTCCTACGCTATGGTGGCTGGCAGCACATTTTAGAACGGATCCAGATTCCATCGAGGGGTGGATTTTTGTGGCAGTATTTGTGAGTTCGTTTGTGAACAAGAGATTGGAGAAGTGGCGAAGGAGACCATGTTGCCTTTTAAAGGCGGATTGACTGTGGGCCTAGGAAATGGGGGATTTATTTTAGGCATGGAGGGTGGATAGGAACGTCATACTGAAGGTGAAAACGCAGGTCTCACGAGATTTATATGTGTGCTACTCCACCGCACTCTGCTTCTTCTCATCTTATTAAGTTGGGGCAGGCAAGTGTAACATGGTATTTGTCTACATTTTACAAAACCGAGTATTTTTTTAGAAAAAAGGTCTGCTGATATATTAAGAACAAAAGAAGTACAAAAGAGAGACTAATCAGGTTCATGTGGTGGGTAGTTCTTGCAGTCCGAGAGCCAATTGGCCGAAGTATTGGGTTGTAGGAGGTCTTTCCTGATGAGGTGTAAAACAACAGCAGCCTTCGGAGTGATTATCAAAGATTATCATGTTCATTTCAAATGTCTGCGTCAGTATCAGTGGCCTGAAGGTTGCAGCAAAATCATTCAGTTGGTTTTTAGTTCAGTGAATAAGATTGGAAAAGTGGAGATAGAGATGATGTTGACTTTTAAATAGCATGTTCATTCCAAATAAGCACTAATTTAGTTATGTATATACACTCCTCAATAATTAAATGTTAAACAACAATCAAATATCATGCAGATAACGCGTTCATGTATGAAGAAAACATTTGAATTTGCAAAAAATACATCGATTCCGCTCTTCTTTTTGTTGTGTAAACACCTCTGTGGAAAAGAGAAAGCCAAAGTAAAATCCCATTCCTGCTCAGATTCATTATGTATACTTCCCTAAAAGAAATCCATTATTTTTTTGGAAAAGGAGGGAGGGCCCCCGGCCTCTGCATCAAAATGATGCATCCAGCCCTTTTATTAAACACAATGTGCATAATCCGATACATCTAGAAACGAAAAGTAAATTATGGCCACAACCGGCAAAAATAGGAAGAGAAGCCTATGCGCCTATCCTATTATTGGACCGCCATCCAAACCGGTTGAAAGTAACCCGTGCTACCGTCTCCCAACGGTTGCACCCAGTATCCAAAAGCTCCTTGGCTTCCGCAGTGTTGAGTAATGACCACATACGGATCAATCCCGAAGTCCTGAAAATAACCTGCAAGAAATTTGAGATATTCGACCTGTTAAAAGCAACATCATTACGACATAACCAAAGAGCCCATAATAATGCCCACACTCCTACACGAATATGCGCCGCCGTATTGGACTCTACCCCACTTAACCAATCTCCAAAAAGATGATCTACATTGTGAGGAGGACTGACGTCAAAAGTCACTTGCAAAGAACGCCAAAGAACCTTGGCCATTGGGCACTTAAGAAAAAGGTGTTGTATGGTTTCATCTTGATCGCAAAAACAACATCTTTTACTATCGTCCCAACCACGTCTTGCCAAGTTATCCTTGGTCAATATTACCCCTTTGTGAACAAACCACATGAACACCTTGATTTTCAGGGGTACTTTGACTTTCCAGATATTTAAAGATTTGGACAACGTTACCGTGTTAATGTAATCCAAATACATAGATTTAACCGTGAAAATCCCTGAAGACGTTAGCTTCCAAGTCAGCCTATCAGGTTCATCCGAGAGATTGATCTGCATCAACCTTCTCACTAGATGGAGCCAGCTCGTCCAACGTGGTCCCACGATAGACCGTCGGAACTGAATATTAAGGGGCACCGTACCCAAAACCGTGCTGACCAAATCCTGTTTTCGCTGAACAATATTGTAAAGGCTTGGATATTCCAAGGCGAGAGGCAAATCCCCTAGCCACGTGTCTTCCCAAAATCTAGTGGTGTCACCATACCCCACAACAAATTTGGATCTATTGAAAAAGGCCACTTTAGTTTTCATTAGCCCTTTCCAAAAAGGAGAATCAGTAGGTCTACTCGTCACTTGCGTCAACGTCTTGAGTACAGATACTTATTACGCAAAATCTGAATCCACATGCTCTCTTCCTCCACGGAAAGCCTATAAAGCCATTTACTGAGAAAACATCTGTTTTAACCTCAAGGTTCTTGATCCCCAGACCACCTTGTTCCTTTGGTCTCCAGATGAAGTCCCACTTAGAAAGTCTGTATTTTTCTTTATTTTCATCACCTTGCCAGAAGAAACGAGAGCGATAGAAGTCTAATATTTTCCGTACCCCTACTGGCACTTCAAAAAAGACAACAGGAACATTGGCATGCTTGTCAGTACGGAATTAATCAAAATTAACCTCCCTCCATATGACATCAACTTGCCCTTCCAACAGCTAAGTTTCTTCTCAAATCTATCTTCGATGCTCTTCCACTCTCTGTTGGCAAGTTTTCTGTGGTGAATTGGGATCCCCAAGTAGCTGAAAGGGAGACTTCCCAAACCACACCCAAACAATTGTTTGTAGCTCTCCTGTTCTTCCTCGGCCCGTCCAAAGCAGAACAGTTCACTCTTATTGAAATTTATCTTTAATCCAGATAGTTGTTCGAACAGACACAACACGAGCTTCATATTTCTAGCTTTGGCTAAATCATGTTCCATGAAAATGATAGTGTCATCCGCGTATTGCAAAATGGATACTCCTCCATCTACAAGATGCGGGATGAGCCCACCAACCTGACCATCCTCTTTGGCTCTCCCAATTAGGACAACAAGCATATCGGACACAATATTAAATAGGATAGGGGACATTGGATCTCCTTGTCTCAATCCCTTATGTGTTTGGAAATAATGACCTATGTCATCGTTAACTTTAATTCCAACACCCATTTTGCGTGAAAGATTGTACCTGTTTCCTCCAGGCTTCATTGAAACCTTTCATGCGCAAAGCCTGCTGTAAGAACGACCATTTGACCTTGTCGTACGCTTTCTCAAAATCCACTTTGAAGATGACTCCATCCAACTTCTTTGTATGGATCTCATGCAACGTTTCATGTAGGACAACCACTCCCTCTAGGATGTGTCTTCCTGGCATAAACGCCGTCTGAGAAGGTTGTACGATCAAGTGCGCAATTTGGGTGAGCCAATTAGTGCCAACTTTAGAAAAAATCTTGAAGCTAACATTGAGCAGGCATATCGGTCTAAACTGTTCAATGCGTATCGCCTCCTCCTTTTTTGGTAACAACGTAATGGTACCAAAGTTGAGCAGGAACAAATTAAGTTGGCCACTATACAAATCATGGAACATAGGTAAAAGGTCACCCTTAATGATATTCCAACATCTCTTATAGAATTCTGCTGGAAAACCATCAGGACCTGGAGCTTTGTTATTTTTCATTTGTGAAATCGCCTGAAACACTTCCTTCTCGGTAAAAGGAGCTGATAGCACCTCATTCTCACCAGTCCTTAATTGAGATATGTCCTCCACCATACGTTCATCCAAAGAGACGAAATTCTCTTCAGGTGGCCCGAACAGTTTTTTGTAGAACTCAGATATATATAGTTTCAGATTTTCGTGACCAGTAATGGTTCCTTCATCTTGTTCGAGCTGAATAATCTTCTTCCGCCGGTGTTTTCCATTTGCAACTAAATGGAAAAACTGAGTGTTATTGTCCCCTTGGATCACCTGCCGAACCTTTGCTCGCAGAGGCCATTTCATCTCTTCATCCCTCAGTAGATCTTGAAGCTTCTTCTCAGCCTCCTGTTTAGCTAGACGGTCTATCGTATCTAACGTATAGACCTCAGCTTTCAGGTCTAACTCATTGATAATATTAAGAAGTCTTTCTTTTTCCTTTTTATAAATGCCACTATTGTTTCTAGCCCACCCCTTAAGAACTGACGCAGGTGACGAATTTTGAATTGCCATCTTTCAATGTTAGATTTCCCCCTATACTCATTTGCCCATTCCCTGGCTATCAAGTTAAGGAACTCCTCCTTTTCAAACCATGCTAGCTCGAAGGAGAAGGTGCTCTTATTGCCTACATGGTTTGCATTCCCCGAGTCAACAAGAAGGGGGGTATGGTCTGAGAGTCCTCTTTGAAGCGCTCGCACAGACACAAGAGGGAATTTGTGCTCCCAGTCTACACTGGTAAGAACTCGATCCAGCTTCTCATAAGTTGGATTCTCTAGGTTGTTCGCCCAAGTGTATTGTCTACCCGAAAGATCAATCTCCCTCAAATCCAGAGTCTCGATGACGACATTGAACATGAAAGACCATCTGGCATCAAAATTGTCATTGTTCTTTTCATCGCGCCGCATAATCAAGTTGAAGTCACCACCAACTAAGATTGGTAGCCTTTCATCCCCACAGATCCTGACCATATCTGCTAGAAAGGCCGATTTATGCTCTGGTTGGGCCGCTCCATAGACAGCTACTAGTGCCCATTGAAAACCATCAGCTTTAGTTCTTACATGAAATTTGACGGTAAACTCACCCAAAGTGACGTTCCCAACTTCAAGGGTCTCACGGTTAACCCCAAGTAAGATCCCCCCGACCTGCCTCGAGGTGGTAGACAATGCCAGTCATAGTCTAAACCACCCGAAATAGTACCCAGGAACTGAGAAGTAAAATTATCCCTTCCCGTCTCTAAAAGAGCAATGAAATCCAGTTTATGCTCCCTAGAAGAATCTGCGAGAAACCTTATTTTAGCCAAGTCTGCAAGACCTCTGCTATTCCAGAAGATGCCCCTCATCTTTCATCATGGAATTTTTTCTTATATTTAGTACGTGTACTCCGCCTTACTGCCGATTCCACGTAAATTTTTCTAGACCATTTTCGTTTTGGTTTATCAAGTGCGACCTCCTTGTCCACAAGACTAAACTCCTCACTCGGAACCAACCGTGAATGTATAGGAGCCGCATGCTCCTGTGCACCCACCGCCACATCATCATTATCACATTCTGGGATAAGATCATGACATAATCCCTCCAACTCATGCACGCCCAACTCATTAATTTCAGATTCAACCATGGGTTTAACCGCCGCAATATTCCTCAATACTTCCATAGCTCTATCAACCTCTAAATCTAGCAGATCATTAACAGAAGAAGCTATCTCCCGACCATTACTACCTAAGCATATCCCCATCCCATCCGCTTTACTAATAATATCTTCTTTAGAAAAATTCAGAACTGAAAAACTATCATTGATGGACATACCTGTAGTGGCTTCGATATCACGAAGTTTGGCGTTGCGTCTAGCTCGCCCCATCTGCAAGTCATCCGCGTCCGGTTGGCTCTGGATCCGTTGACTCACCCTCCGATCAACGGAAGCTGGATCAGGGACCCCCCCCCCCAAAATCCACGACGTTCTCCATAGAAAGCTCAGTCGTATGAATGCCTCTTACACCCTTCCCGACTGAATCTGAAGACTCGCGAGCAGTCTGAGATACCGCTCTGGGAGAACCATTTGGGGTTGAGGCCAAAACCGCCTGTCTCGGGCTCCCCTCCAAATAAGCAGCGGCGGAGATCTCCATCCGGGTGTAAGAGACCCAAAGGTGCACTCACCCGAAACCTCCTGTCTCGGGCTCACCTCCACGGACTCCACCTCGCTAAGGTCACCTCGAGTAACATCACCCGACGCCAAGGCCGCCTGCCCGGCACTCCCAGTGAAGGTCTCAACATGAAGAGGGGTCATCGATGCTGTTTTCATCGGAGTCCCAGTCAAAACTGCATTCTCAGAACAAAAAGTAGCAGCCGAGGCCTCCTGCCCCTTCGCCTCACCAACAAAGGTTGAGATCTGCTGAATCTGCGAAAGGCTGGCCGACGATATGACCTCCTGATTAGCGCTCGTGTGCGAGCTCCTTCCACGCGGGGAGAGGCACATCGGCGACAATGGAGGAGATAGATCTGCCTTGTACTCACGCTCAACCCTATCACCCCAACGCCTACTTGGTGGCGAGGTCACCTCAAAAGACCCAAAAACAAGCCCGGCCATGGGAGACGAAGAAGTCGTCGATTTTCCTTTGTCTCCCGTATCCTCCGCAACCTTGGAGTGTTGCCCGCTTGACCTACTATTGTTCTCATCCTCAGCCTGCTTCGTCCCATCATCTTGCTTTCCATCCCCCTCATCCATCAAGTCCTCGTCTGTGCCCATCAAGACATCATTACCCGCAACTGTCTCCTCAATTTCTACCGTCAGAAAATAAGTCACCCCGCAGTAAGTCCATGGCACCTCTTCCGGTACATCAGCAACGTCAATGACACTAACCCGAAGTCTTGCTACATCATTTATACGAGTATAAGGCATGTCCACCTCCTCGGTTTTCCCGATCAACGAACCGATACTCCATGTCTCGAGGTAGTCATTAAGCGGCTTAGATGGAGCTCCATGAAATCTTACCCAAATCTGGTGCAAGGGAACTCCTTCAGGCTCCTTCTTCTTCCATTCATCAAATTCCAAAAGAAAAGAGGTATTAGGCACTCTGCATGAAGCATAAAGACATAATTGTGCCAACTGCTCTTTCTTCGGAAAGTCCACCTTAAAAACTTGATCCTCAAGACGCACCAATGTCCAGTTAAAGGTGGGTGAAACCAACCTGCGCAACTGCATAATAATCTGCTCCTCAGTCAATGTCCCTCCCGTAACACGCACCCGCCCTGTCCTCGAACTCTCGAGTCTGGGACGGCTGGAGTTCAAGCTGGTCGTCTCAAAGAACATCAGTCTACTGTCGCACACGCCGTAGACAGTAACAACCGGCTTAGGCGCCGAGAGCAAAGGACAATCACCAACAATATGTTTTGGTTTAAGGCAGATATCACAAAGCTTCGCAACACAACCCGCTGCGAAGTGACCTGCCTCGCCACATCTGAAGCAGTAAAGCTTGTCTTTCTTGCGCGCTCCTTTATTAGACTTCTCACCCTCGGAGGAGTCAGTAGCCACCAACACCGAATTGGAAACTGATGCAAGAGCTCTCACCGCATCCATCGCCGCGCCAGGGAGTGCGGGCACAGGGGCCCCCGACGATGATATGACGGTCGGCGTAAGTGCAGCCATCTGAGATTCAGTTCTTGCCACCGGCTCTGCAGAATTGGGTAGCGTTTCATGACGTGGTTGGTAGCGACCCGCCTGGCCGCCTCGGCTCCCGTTCCTATTCCACCCACGAAAATTTCTGAACCCTCCACGAGACCGGTGCAGATCTGGCCCCGACGATCCTTGAGCGAAAGAACCGGGAGGCCCGACGAACTCCCTCTCATCATCTCGGTAGTGTCCACCACCACCCAAAGAGGAACCTCTGTATCGATCATCACCGTATGCGCCATAGCCATCATAATCATAGTGCCCATCATAGTCAAACAGCCGGCGCCCACCGTTAGCTCCACCATGACGAGCACGTCCACCACCATATGCTCCGCGACCACGCTGGCCCGCCGGAGCGATGTTCGCGTTCACATTCCCTCCAGCCTGCCCCGTACTGGGTGCCTGCCCTGGCAGAGGCGCACGTTGCTTTTCAAAAAATCTGCCCTGAAACCACGGATCTCGCCGCCCGTCGTCACCGGCGCCGGCGCAATTCCGGCCACCGTTCGAGGCTTTGATCTCCGCCTTGAGACCACCTTCCAACCATCTGAAGTAATCAAGAGTAAAAGGCTGAAGGCATACCTTAGGCAGAGGACCACGCCATGGCTTCGACGCCGGCGCCGCCGTACGTCGCTTCACCGCGCTCCGGTGTGAAACCAGCGTAGCATCGATCTTCCCGCAGCTCGAACTGACTGCTCTCGCAACGAGTGGGGAGTCCAGTCCCTCATGCCTTCGATCTGACATCGTCGCCGATCCCACCGAACGCCTCACCGCCGGCGGCACAAACTCGTCCTCGTCAGATTCCTCGTCATCGGAGTCCGACGCAAGCGCCCAGAATCTACCCCTGAGGAGGTCGCCGGGGGAAACTGCACCTGAACGATGCTGGGAGGACGACCCAGCCGCCGCCCAGTCTGTCGCCCCCCACATCGCCTCACCCGAAATCCATTATGGAAACAACATTCCTCATTCATGCCATACATACCCATAAGCTTGGCAAAGAACATCCGCTATAAGGATCTATCACTGCATAGAAACAACCAAACAGTCATCTCAGTTCAACATAATTTAACTCTGCCGGGCCAAGCTCTACCAGGATTAGGTGCAGGCTCAGGCCATACATATTGGCAATCAAACACACCGTGAACCGCTCCTTGAGAAAGCATGGACAAAAAGGCCATAAACCAAGAAGTTAGATAGTCCCACTGTAAATATTATTAGGTGGAGTTCGCGCCACGATAAATTGGCAAATGGGTTGGCATCATTGAAAATAGCCTTCTAGACGTGCCATAATTTTTTTACAAGAATTTAAAGAGAGAAAACTTCATGCATAATAGATAATTTTATTTGGGATCATGATTCCTATTAGCCGAATGGTCTATCCAAAAATATTGTATGAACTTTTGAGTAAATGTACACCCCACATGTTAATGTCGTAAGAAAACATTAGATGGGGCCATTGTGGGCCCTTATCCCTAAATAGCACACCACACACAATATGCATGCTGAGAAGCACACCACATGCAAGGAGATGCTTTGTTTCCAATAATTTCGAGAAATTTCAAGGACATCCACAATAGGCTAACGATGGAATGTATTACCCATGTGGTGCCTTGGTGCCATCTATATGGCTCTCCTTTTAGTCGGACCACGTAGTCTTATGTCCTCACACATTTCAAGGATAAAGACTCCTCCAACCAAACTCATGTTGCACATATATATAAAGAGCCTATGTTGTGTCACATACTTCAAGCGCCCTGCATATGTATCTCAACCAGGCTCCACTTATGGATGTTCAATGACAACTGATCATGGGGACGAGAGGCCTCAGGAAGTGCACTTGGTTAGTTCTGCTTACCAGCATTTCGACAATTGGTTGTTTACCTTCCCAAGCTACGGTTTGGAAACTATGGGTCGCGAAGTGCCGTGAAGTCTATAGAAGGCTAGCCATCAGTAGACGCTGCTCGAGCGCGGATCGTATGGCCAAACATGGCCTCCCACATCACAACTTTACTGTCTTTGACCTCTTTTCTGGGGAATACGTCGGCCATCTCCTCATGAGTCACTCTGGGAGCACGAGGCATTGTCCATCCTCAGGGACAAGGAAGAGTACTCGCGCCAGTGGGCTAGCCTCAAGTGGATCACTAAGGGCGGCGCCAACACCATCTACTTTCACGTCTATGCCAATGGAAGGAAACATAAATGCTCGATATTGCGGTTGCAATCAAAGCAAGGGCTCCTCATCCGTGAGGATAGTATTGTTAAACCTTGTATTTCTGTTATTTGCTCAATGATAAGAGGATATGCCCGGTTAAAATAATAACTGTTTAGATAAAAAAATGGCGGTAATAAAATGTCAGAGCATTCACAGTTCCCTGTTCCTAGCAAAAGCTTTAGTGAAGGTAGAGATACACTAAGGGACTGAGATTCCTCACCTAGTTGACTTGGATGCAAACCTTTTTCGTAAGATCATTGATGGGTACTTTCCAAAGCCTCCTACTCCTGTATGTGGTGAGATCATTCAAAATTACAACCCCAAAACTTTGCTAATTTGTGCGCACATGCATGGGTTCGATGCATGTGGAGAGGAAAAATGGGTTGCCTTTTAGAGGCGTGCAGAGTAGGAGTTAGCACGTAAATCAGAGATACTACCCATCTAACCGCATTTTATTGCAGTCCCTGAACCATTCACTGAGAAAGCATGGAGAAAAACCCCACCCTGAATCAAACCCATACTATATTCAAGGTGAATACCTGTTCACACTACTAGGAAAAACACTACTAGTAGCTTTTTAGCCTATTAGTAGCGCCGGGTCCGGCGCTACTGCCAGCACGCTACAACTAACTTTTAGCAGTATCGTGTGTTTTATCCGCGCTACTACTAATTGTTATAGCAACAACGCCTATTCTATTCCGCGCTACTGCTATTAATTTCAAAAACAAAAAAAATCGGCGGGGCACGGCACCCCACGGCGCGGCCACGACGAGGGAAGGCCATGGCCAGGCCGTTGGAGGAGGCACGGACCATGGAGGTCAGGGCGAGGTGGGGTGGCGCGGACCGTGAAGGAAGGCCTCGGGGTCGCGACGCAGGCGGTTGGGCACGCCGGGGTAGCCTGGAGAGGCCGGGGCCGTGGCCACCGTGGCGAGGTTGAAACCGCCCTGGCGAGGACGTGACCGCCATGGAGAGGTCGAGCCGTGGCCGTGGCGAGGTCGTGGCCGCCGTGCCGAGGGCGTGGCCACCATTGCGAGGCCGTGGCCCGCGTGATCATGGCGAGGTCTGGCAGGTCATGGCGCTGTGGCTCGCGCCGACGCCTTCCTCTCTGTAGACGTGGACCTGGGAAGGAGACATGTGAGGGAGAGTCGAGGGGAGAGGAAGTGGGTGGCGACGCGAGAGGGAGTGGGGAGTTGAGGGGAGGGGATAAGGAGGCCCGAGTGGGTTTATACCGTGTGCCACATCAACGATCTGTGTGTTGCATGCTCATTAGTAGCAGCGTGGGTTTATAACCTGCGCTACTATTATCAACTTAGTAGTAGCGTGTGTTTAAACCCCGCGCTACTACTATCAACTTACCAGTAGCGCCCCTCTTGTACGGGCGCTACTAGTATGACATGTCCTAGAGGGCACAGTGAAGACTACTTAGTAGCAGCGTGGGTTTATACCCCGTGCTACTACTATCAATTTAGCAGTAGCGCTCCCTCTTGTACATGCGTTACTGTTAAGTAGCAGTAGCGCCCCTTTTATACAAGCGCTACTGCGCGCCCCTCTTATACATGCGCTACTATTAAGTACTCCCTTCGTCCTTGAAAGAGTATACTTCAAATTTTATTAGAAATTCAAACTTTTAAAACTTTGACCATGATTATATAAAAATACATCAACATTTATACCATCAAATTAGTTTCATTAGATTTGTTATAAAGTATATTTTATTATATAATTATTAGATTTCATAAGTATTTTTATATTTTTGTATAAACTCGATCAAAGTTTAAAATAGTTAAAATCTCCAAGAAAGTTGAAAGTACACTTTTCAAAGGACGGAGGGATTAACAGTAGCGCTCCTTTTATACAAGCGCTACTGTTAAGCCTCTACCTATAAGATTTTTCCTAATAGTGTCACCGCAAGGTGTTTTGTATATTCTAGGTGAATTCCTCTTTACCTCATTTTATTGCAGTCCCTGAGTTATTACTAAAAACACACCATGAGAGAAAGGATGGAAAAAAAATCATAAACCAAGAAGTTAGATAGTCGCACCGAAAATATTTGGGTGGTATGGGACTAAGACATTGTGACGATATGTGGTACTCGTATGGAGCCCGTGACACGGTAATTTGGTAAAGGGGGGTTAACACACATACATACAATAAGTTGGCATGCTATACCATTTTTACAAGAACTAGCGAGGTGGCCCTCGCAAATGCGAGGGCTAGACCTTTAGTGTATTGAAAATAAAAATAGTGCTAAGTTGATCTACGCGTACAGGTGTCACATAAGTAGGTCCTCCAAAGAATTTGAATACTCCAAAATCGCAAAGTTTGCTAGCAACACTCTGTTCTAAATATGAATATACATGTTTCTGTGATGAACATTCTCTATTTGTGAGGTAATATGTGTGAGTGTGTGACTTAGTCCAAAAGCTACTTTTGTAATTACTTTGGTTTACATATATTTTATTTTAATGCATATGCACTAGTGTGAGCTGATGAAAAGTTAGGAACATCCACCAAACTGTTAATACTTTTCAAATCGGAATCCTACAGCTGCATTTAGAATCATGTCTAAATATATTATATAAATGGAGAAGTAGAAGGTTTATCATATATAACCCAATTTTTTTGTAGTAGGATAACTAAATATAGTGTATAGATGGAGAAGCAAATACGTAATTGGCCTTATATAAAATTCAATACAAATCGATTGTAAACAACTATATTTACATTTTTTATGAATGTACCTGGCAAATTTACAGAAAAATTATTTGGGAAGCAAGTTTCTATCAGGATAACTCATACATATTTTTTGTTGTATAATAGGTCCACTATAATCCCATTAAGCATTTACCTTTCCATATAACATATGTCTTTAAATTTAATTGCATACTCTTTTTTAGGTGCGCTTAATTTATTCATGAAATATCAATGAAGAATACTAAAAATTGAATAATCCTTAAGACAACAATATAATACAGCTGCTATAAAGGGGTTCGCAATTGATAGGTGGCAGAAAAAACATCAATAATAAATTGGCAGAAATACTGAATTAGTAGGTCAGCAAGTTCATGGCAGCATATATTCTATTTTGCTATGTGTTTTAGCTCTCAACATATTTAAAGGTGAAATATGGATCTTAAGATCGGCAAGGCAAATGATGAACACACATAAATATCTCGGAATACAAGATGACGTTCTCTTTTGAACTATCGAAAGAATCGGCAGACCAGTAGAAAGAAACATACATAATATTTAGATCCAGCTTTTTGATGTGTATCCGTGCATCAAGTCCTCAGTTCTTCTCCAATTTGCATACATGAATTGGATCCCATCTCCCACTAACGTGATCTGCCGCTAGAGGTTGCCGGCGGCAGCCGTGGGCTTGTTATCCGAAAATATAGGTTCATCCACTTGGATGTGTAGGTGTATCAAGTACTCTAATTTTTCCCAGTTTGGATGCAAGGATTAGGTCTCATCGACCACTAACCTGATTTGCCGCTAGAGGTGGCCGGCGGCTGCCATGAACTTGCCATCTGAACATCTAGGTCTGAACATCAAGGTCCAGACACTTGTATGTTGTACATGCATGGGGCTCGTACATGCATCAAGTCTTCCAATATTCCCCAATTTGCATGGAGGGATTGTTTCCCATCGACCACTGATCTGATCTGCCGCTAGAGGTGGCCGGCAGCCTCCATGAACTTGCGATCAGAACGGGAGATAGCAAACTGTTTTTTTATAGCCGCTAGTAGGTTTTGAGGTTTAGGGAAAATAGATGCAATTGTCTTGTTAATGGCATTGGTGGGTAATTTTATTCAACTTTCAGCTTAAAGTTAGATCTAACGGTTGTCGTTTTTTATGTACAGAATTAATGGACAGATGTTTCTGATTATTGTGAGATGTGAGATTTTCTAGCCTATTTCCCTATTTTTGACCCGTATTTTGCCTTTAGTATATAATAGATTTAAGGAGAGAAAAAATCGTGCCAGAAATAGAGAATTTTATATGAGATCCTGTAGTTCATGTAAGAATTACTCAAAAAAATAATGATTCCTTTCTCAAAATAATAATAATCATGATTCATGTTAGCTCAAGGACCAATTTAAAAATATTCTATGAACTTTCCAATTAATGTACACCACACATGTTAATGTCGCGAGAAAACATTAGATGGCACCACCATTGTGGGTTGTATCACACTAAATAGCACACCACAAACAATTTAAGTATGCCATAAGCGCACATCTCCTTTCCAATGTTTTCAGAAATGTGAGGCACATCTCCAATGGGCTAACGATGGAATGTTATATGTTTCCTCGGTATCGAAATATAGGTAGTTGAGGCGAAGGGAGTATATGCTCTGGTTTTACTCCGACCACGTGGTCTTGTGTCCTCTCCTCACGGATAGGAAGGATTAAAAGACTCCTCCATCCAAACTCTTGCTGCACATATATCTCAATAGCCTATATGTAGTGTCACAGATGTAAGGCACCCTGCATATCTCTCTCCTTCATCCAAACTCCATTCCTGGCCGGACGTCCGGTGACATGCTGGTCGGTCGTGGGGATGGGAGGCAGTAGGAAGTGTACTCGGCCAGTTCTGTTTACCAGTCTTCCGGTCATGCACTGTGCATCTTCCCTAGTGAGACTGATGTCGTTAAGCGACACAAAGGTGTTCAGAAGGCTGAGGACCCTCGGTAGGCACTGCCTCACGGCCGATCGTATGGCAAAACATGGCCTCCCGCTTCACAACGATTCTGCCTTCAGGCTCACTGCCGTTGGTCATCTCATTGTGAGATGCTACATGGTCACGATCCTATAGATTTGTACCCTCTTGAACCTTTGTAGGGTCATCTAGAAATATTTGGGACCATCTCGGAACTCCAATTTTCACAATTGGTGGCACCAATCTACAAACTTGTGTATCAATTTGTACTTCGGCATTTTCCTGATCCTGACTTTTATCTACCTGCTGGTGTTGTAAACTTTCTCTCCTATATTAACATGTTGATGTTGTCGCCCTGCAAAAAATAACATGTTCTTGTTGTCCGCATACATTATCTTGACACGAGAAACAAACTTCATAGCATTTGAGCTGAATACTCTAGGTTGTAGTCGTTTTAGTTTCAGTCAATTAATTTTCAATTATCTTGATTTTTCTCTTACATCTTAATTAGTTACTGAATTTTTTTAAACATGATTAGTTGATTTTTAGAAGTCTGAGAAATATGATAACTACTAGAGAATAGTCATATAAAGTTAATTGAAGAATAAAGACACTGCTAAGTTCTCACTTTTTGTGAGATCTTTCTACAAATTCAGTTTAATATTGACACAAGTATGAGCAAGCCTAAGTTCTAGTCTAGGCACTCAATGATTGGGGAGGTAGGCATCACCTTACCAAACGGACAACTCGACAATATGTTTTTTTTTTTTGGAAAAGGAGGAGAACCCCCGGCCTCTGCATCAATCGATGCAAAGAAATCTATCGACAATATGTGCCTCAACCATGTACCCAATTCCATGTTAACTCGTTCTGGTGTTTCTATTACACGGCCTACTATTTGCCTCACTTTGATCTTGCAATAGTGTCCCTGGATCTTATGCATGGAGGACAAGGAAATATTACACCTAGATATTTCCAGCAACTTGACAACTTTTGTTATTGGTTGATTATAAGAATCACAATTGACTGAGTTTTGAATGTTCTATAGTTTACATCAGATTACGAGATGCGCCCTCCCTGTGATTATGTATCTTCGACTAATACTAGTAGTGATTAGACATGATGTGTTAATCAACTTGCTCTCTCAAGCATGTTATTTGGCTGTGTGCATCGAGGATGATGCAAAGGCCGGGGTTACCCCCTTTTGGTAGAAAAAATATCCTTCCTCTCCCCATTTTCTTATGTAATAGGTCGTTGTTACCTTTTGTACTGCTAGCATGTTCATGGCAAGTAATCTGTACCGATGAGAAGACGATTGGGCATTGTTGGCTATGTGTTCTCAAACCTTGACAACTTCATTTGGAACTGCCTTGACCTCCTCTTCCACCCCATAGGGCGTCGAATCGCAAGTGATCCCATCCCATACATGCCCATTCGGATCACCAGAATTGCAAACTCAAAAATGTCGGGCCGCTGCCCATGCCCAACACACAAAAACATTTCAGAAGAAGCACATATATTTGATGTAAGGATGCATATATAAAGCGATGAATTAACAAGATATTTTCATGTCACATCAAGAAGCAAGGAGATCTTAGCTCCACAAATTCCACACTATTGATTTCATGATCTCTTTTCTCCTTCCGTCTTTAGTGGTCTTACTTGGAGACCGTTTTTCTAATTTATATTGATTCAAATGCAATGTCGAGTTGTTTTCCAAGTATAGTATTAAATTACCTTGTATTTATTTATCTTACTTGTTTATAGAGTTAGAGTTTTAAATCAGAATGTTTGCAAAGCGATTATTCCAAGAGCATAGAAAACCCAGTTTTGACATGATTGTCAGATGCTTGAAGCATTCCAACAATAGCTTTCGTCAGATGCTCTTGGACTCATAGGCAATAACAACGAAAGATCCTTCCAATATTATTGCCTAAGAGGCCAAGAGCCAGGTTCCGTTGCGGCTTCTGAAAGCTATTGTGTCTTGCGCAGGCTTCAAAAAATTCCTGAAATCGCCGAGGTTTGATGTGGCTCTACTTATCTTTCTGATGCCTCTCACTCCTACATTACAGAGGCCGCATAAAAAACTGCTATCGTACTACATAGGTTTAAGTGATTCATTCCAGGAGAATTAAAGTTGATCCACATTTCAATGAGGTGTGTGTTTTTTGCCAATGTTTTTGTGAGCGCCCGTATAAGATATGAGACCAGAGAAAAGTGTGATGGTTTTTTTTTTTTAGAAAAAGAGGTGTACCCCGGCCTCTGCATCAATCGATGCACGCAGCCATTTTATTAAGCAAAATATGAAGTTTAAGATAAGTCTTACACAGACCATACGTCTTCATTCTCGCGCAGGAGATGAAAATCCGCTACAACCAGCGATAAATAGAAAAAGATGACTAAACACCTATCCTATTAACAGACCGCCATCCAAACCGGTTGTAGGTATCCCGTGCGACCGTCTCCCATCGGTTGCACCCAGTATCCAAATGCTCTTTGGTCTCCGCGCTGCTCAGTAAGGACCACATACGGATCCAGGCAGACGCCCTGAAGATAACCTGCAAAAAATTGGTAATGTTCTTACGGTTAAATACAATATCATTCCGACAATTCCAAATGGCCCAAAGTAACGCACATACTCCGACGCGAATACGTGCAGCTGTCTTTGGCTCAATCCCATTCAACCAAGAGCTAAACAGGCTAGCTAAGTTAACAGGAGGACTAATATTAAAGGACACTTGTATTGTACGCCACAATAACCTGGCTAATGGACATTTGAGAAAAAGATGTTGAATCGTTTCATCCTGATCACAAAAACAACATCGTTGACTCCCAACCCAATTACGCTTTGCCAAGTTGTCCTTAGTCAGAATGACTCCCTTATGAACAAACCACATGAAAACCTTTATCTTTAATGGGACTTTGATATTCCAAATATGAAGTGACTTAGGGAGGGAACCATTATTAATCAAATCCACATACATTGATTTTACAGAAAATACTCCTGAGACCGAGAGTTTCCAGTTCAGTGTATCCGGCCCATCAGATAGGTTGACCTCCATCAACCGACGCACAAGATGTAGCCAGTCATCCCACCTTTGACCTATCAGTGTGCGCCTGAACTGGATGTTTAAAGGAACAGATCCAAGAATTGTACCAACGAACGCCTCTTTACGTTGTACAATATTATAAAGTCTCGGGTATTGTAAGGCTAACGGCGTCCCCCCTAGCCATGGTGCTTTCAGCATCAAGGAGGTCGACCGACTGAAAATAATGTGGCTAGAACGGGAATGAAGATATGAAGGGGATGGTGGGAACACAAAGGTAAACGTGAACAATGCAAAGTGTATTTGATGAAAATCCCCCACATTGATTTGTCAATTGTAATGTTGCTCTAAAACATGCCAGAAGCACACCTCATATAAGGAGCTGCTCTGTTCCAATGCTTTTCAGAAATGTGATGGACATCCCCAATAGCCTAAGGATGAAATGATATACCCATGTGGTGCCCTGGTGCCAAATATACACTCTCCATTTACTCCGACCACGTGGTCATATGTCCTCACGCATAGGAAGGATAAATACTCCTCCATCCAAACTCGTGCCGCACATGTATCTCCATCCAAGCTTACCAGAGATTCATGGGAACGAGAGGCCTCAGGAAGTGTAGTCGACCAGTTCTGCTTAACAATCTTTCGACAATTAGTGGTTTATCTTTCCTAGCGCTGATAAGCTATGGCCTGAAGCGTTGTGAAAGATAATTAACAGGTGCGTTACACACCAGTCACCTGTGGTCATCTAATCGCGTGTCCCTCATCTTGCCGAACTGGTGTGTTGAGCTAGCTCCGTCGATCGTGCAAGCCGGCTTCTTGTAGATTTCTCACGTGAGTTGTGCTAGCCTCAAGATCCATCGAGCAGCTAGCTTGCTATGTGCGTGAAAATCAATCAAGGAAACTGTGCAAAAAAGTATTTTTGCTGAGAAATGTGAAAAGGCTAGCACAAGGTGCAGATGACTAGGCAGTTAACTTGCTTTGCTGCTAGCATTGGTAATCTCCGAATCTCGTAGTGGCTTGGAACCACCAGTTCTCCAGTGAAGCTTCATCTGGAGCCGAAGTAGGGATCTGAAGGATGAATTTCTCGATTAAGCGGTTCCAGACCATGCTTGGTCTAGGCGCATTGCCCGAACAGATGATGTTCCCTTGAAGTCTTACATGTGCCGCCAGGCCGTGAGCTAGTGAATTGCATCGATCCCCTCTTGACTGTGGAGTGTGGGCATCTTGGTGGAAAGAAACAACTGCATAAGCTCACTGATATCAACAATGCAATGGTGCATTCCAGAAGAGTTGTGAGAATCATGCTGCAGCAAGGTGTAGAGAGATTTACAAAACATTTCGACCAGAACATGCCCCTGAAACTGCTTAGGCCGCGCTTGGAAACGACACTTAAGTCCGTCTAAGCGTTAGTTTCTACGGCACTTAAGTACGACAGTACCGCATAAGAGGTACTACCATTGGGCTGTGCAGTACTACCGCCCTGTATCTGAATACTGTCCTGAGCACAATAACATATGGTCTCCAAATATTGCGGGAAAGAATGTGGGTGCATGCATATGGTATGTGTATGTGTTGACTCCATCCACGTTTCCAACGTGGACCCCTCTTAATAATACGGGTTTCCTAGGACTCAATTCCATAAAAAAGAAACGTTGAAAAAACACTGTCTTCTCATTTTTCAATCACCGAGGGGATAACAACCGTTCCGTGCTATGCATAGATATTATCTGAAATGCTCATTGCATATGATTAGTCTGCACAACGCATGTCATCAATCACTAAAACTACACACGGGGAAATTTTTCCTATCAATCTTCTCCTTTTGGTGTATTGATGGCAACTCCCGATTTGCACAATAGATATCAAGAGAATGTAATGCAAACCGAGAATCTACAAAATATAAACGGGCTCCCCCTAGATGTGTGCACTATTTGAATATGCTTTTGGAATGCAAATCATAAACACTAGGATAAATACCCCTCCTATATTTTATAGATGAGACAATACTTGCAACAAACATAATATAGAATCATAAGCATGGTTGCAAGTAATAGCATGTGAGCATAAAGGTAACAAGGTAACAGTGACGTTCCCTTATCTACCACATGTTGTGGGTATTTTAGTTAGTTAGTGGTGGCATGTGCATTTTTTGGCATGCTAATAAAAAAATCAAATTTACTAATGTGGACACAAGTCGTGTCAATGAGAAGCAAAAATCATACATGATTTCCACGGCCAATTATTGACAATAAAGTCGATAAGCATAATGGGAGGACTCATGCGAGGAGGCATGAGTGCCATGTTTGGCAGTATGAGTGGAGGGATGAGTGCCTTGGGAGGTGGCATGAGAGTATTCATGGAGATGTCATGAGAGGTAGTGTGGGAGAATTTATAGGTGGTATGTGAGGTGTCATGGGTGGTTCTATGGGTGTCATGTGTTGTCGGGGGAATGACCCCCGGGTAGGGTCACCCAGGCGAAACAACCTTTCAAGACAAAGTGCAACCTTGAGGAAAACGCCGGATACGATTGGGCCCACTTGATCAGATCGACGGCCGAATGCCAGGAGGCAATCGGCTGCCGGCTGCGAGCATTCGACCACAGCGCAACCGGCCCATCAAGACTGCACCAGAGGCAAGAAGTTGACTACAGGCCGAATGGGCGCACCCGGCCCGAGGTCATTAATGATGATCCCAAGAGATCTGCTCTGTCAAAAGGCCAAGTCACATCGCCGACCTATTAGGCGCATGATGTCTCCCTCCCCACGCCGGACTGACAAGACAGCGGACAAGGCCAGGCACCGAGGTAGCCACCGACCTATCTTCTAGGACCCTAAAGACCTACGGGCTAGAAGATTCCAGAACAAGATAGGTCTACATCCTTCCGCCGCCAGACACCCGAAAGGCACGCAATAGGCGGGCCCCAACCATTTTCCAGAGGCTTACAGCTGGGCCCCCCTCATTGCGTAATTACTAGTCTAGCTTGCATTTACTTCCATTCCACCCACTTCACAGAGATGCAGGAGAGAGTAGAGCTCTAGGCCTTCTCCTCCTTCCTTTGAAACATCTCAAATTCATTGTAGCCCGAGTTATTGCTCATAGTCAGCTCGGCAGGGGTAAGGGTTTTATCTTCAAGGAGAGCCCCGAACCTGGGTACATCGCGGTGTCTCACTGTGCTTGTCCCCACTCTCGCTTCCGGTACCATCGACATCAACCTCGGACCTTTCACCCTCTTTAGCCATCCCCATGGCATCTTCCGTCACAATACGATGACATGTGTCGTGCTATATATGGGTGGTGACATGGAAGTAGGCATGTATGGAACCATGCATGGCAATGAAAAATGAGACAATGGTTGCAATGAGTCTAATGTTGCAAGCCAAGGAGACAATGAAAGAACAAATGATAAGTGAGACAATAAAAGTTGAGAGGCCATGTTATGTGTACTTCTATGTTCTATGCATTTTTGTTTGTGTTGGTGATGCACTATACTTGTGGTTTGCACTTCAATTTGATATATGGATTTGAAGTTCAATTTGATATGTCGTTCATGATGCTTGTGGTAATCTTGCAAAGTTTAAATTCTATCCATAGTTCATGTTTTGTTGCAATACATATGCAATTGTGGAGAAAAAATATGTTGTTGGGTGTCCTATTTTATATCGTCGATTGTGGTACTGGTGCCCTATTTTACATTAGCTTCAATAACAGTAAATTTTCTGATGCCCTAAAACTCACTTTTGATGCACCCGGTACTGTTTTAAGTGCCACATTTTACATTATCTTTGATAGTTACTCTCAGAATCCTATCTTCCTCCAATAAAGATGTAACCCATGCTTGGATATGGTAGATATATCCCCCAATTGATAGGGAGTGAACATTAGAAATTTTTATTGGCTCATGCGAACTCCCTTCCCATTGTTCATTTCTTTGAACGGGTCTCAAAGAAAAAAAGAATGTCATATTAGTTTTTTTTATTTGTTCTCTATAGCACAAAAGGGGCGCGAACTCAACAATAGAGCGCATGTCCCACCGCATTGGCAAGGGCCTCTACCTTCCAGGTAGATGACCTGAGTTTGAATCTCATTTATTTTTAATTATTGGTGTAGATTTAAAAAAAATATTTGTTTTACGTGCAAGGCAAATTTACAAAAAAATATTGTTTTCCCCTTTATCACTCGGCTGCAAAATTATGCAAAAAATAGTTTTAGATGTATGCCAAAAACAATTCTTTTTTCAATTCGTCCATGGAAATTTTATTAATTATTTTTTTGTAATCTACCATGGCGAAACAATTATGGAGGTTGGCAGTTTAAATTTTTGAACCATGTCAATTTTAGTTATTGGAGCATGGAGATTTTAATTTGTGCACCATGGTAAAAAAATTATAGCATGGGAAAAAATGAACATGGAAAATTTGACAAAAAAATATTTTTTAACACACAATGCCATGGGTATACCAAATATTTTCCTTCAAACAATTTGCATTTTTCTAATTGTATCTTCTTAGTTACATGGAAATCGTAATGATTTTAAGAGTTTTTCATATAATCTCATGGTTCTTCACAAATTTCTTTTGTTCTAAAAAATGTATATTTTTTTGGCAGGTTACTATTCATTTTTATATTTTTATGTGGGAAATTTTTAGTGACCAATTTTCAAAAAGCAAACAGTTAATTGGGCCTAACATTTTAATGCATACTAGCTAATTTCTTGCGCGTTGCAACAAGGGCATATATATTCTAAATATTAACATAACTCGCGTCCGACATATATCTTACAACCTCCATATTCTATATTTTGGTAAATTTGATTTTATTTGCGTATGCGAAAGGGAATGCAAAAGAGGTTTTAATTTAGTTGAGTTTTTAGTAAGATGTGATCTGATTTTTGTATGTTTAGGAAAATGCAAGAAAAGTTTTGATTTATTTCAAGTTGTGGTAAGATTTGATTAAGTCGAGTTAATGGAGGACATACTTTTTGGTAATATTTGATTGATAATACATAACATGATTTCTACTAGGACAATAAAAGAAAAGTAACAATTTGATTTTGATTATTCGAAACCAAGGAGGGGATGTGTGAAGGAAAAAAGGCGGCATATGAACGAGGAGTATCAACTTTACTTAAGGCCTTGTTTGGTGGCCAGGGGGAAATAACCCAGGGTAATAGTACTCCTTCCGTGGGAAATCTAAAAAAATCAGCCTATCAAGCTGGGAGGAGGTGTCCAGCTTAACAAGGATAGAGAAGAAGGGCTCAACATCGTCACGAGGGAGAAAGATATGGGAAAATTTCCACGAGTGAAGAGGCGTGGAACATCTTTCCTATGGAAAGAGGGGATTCAGACTGACACGTTCGTATATTGGTTGCCTCAAATCCTAGCGCTAGTTCAGCCAACTAGAGATTCCACTGGTTTTTTAGCCCGGCAACCAAACTAGCCCTAAAAGTAGCTAGGGTCGCTGGAAAACTTCCCTGGATCAAATGAATCGTTCGCTACCCCGAACGTCCAATTTTTTAATGTTTGGCGAGACTCAATCTTAACTGTCCGATTGGATAAGGTTCCACGTCACAACCAGTCTGTTACCAATCGTTCACGTTAAGATTAAGTCAGCACGAACACCGTACCTTCTATAATAAAAGCATATGCCTAGCACAATGGTTAGGGACTCTACCTTTGACGTGGAAGACCTGAGTTTGAATCCTGACTCTCCTTTTGTGATCTTTTTCCACTTAGATGACAAAGACATACACAAATAATTAAAATTTCATAAAATTGCCTTAGCAAGTTTCTTTTTCTATCCTTCTTATACTTGGATGGCAAAAACATGCAGAAACAATATTAGATACTATATATCAGATTTACTATATTTTTTTGCTTTAAACCATGGAGAAATTAGTTTATGAAGCACGACAATTTATTGTATGAACATGGATAGTTTATATAGCATGGCAAATGTATTTTTTGAACATGGGAATTTTAATTTATGTAGCATGACAAATTTAAATTCTGCAACATGGCAAATTTAACATTCCAACATATCAATTTTAGTTTATATAGCATGGAGATTTAGTCTATGTAGCATGGCAAATTAAGTATTTGGACCATGGCAATGGAAAATTTGTTAGCATGTCAAGTTTATTTAATGGATCATGGCACATTTTTTTTTCTCAATACATATTTTTCAAGGCAATTTTCATAAAAAATAAGCTTTTCTCAACACAAATTTTGCATGGCACATTTCAAAAAAAAATTAGTCTTAATTTTCATGGGAAATTTGCAATTTTGTTTTTCTTTTGTGACAGCAAATTTTGCACTCTTCCATAAAAAAACACAGCATTTCTTGCCCTCTAATGTAAAAAGGAAAAAATATTTCTTGTTACAAATAGCCATGTATATAAAAACATATTTAAAAAAAAATATTGTACGTATTTTTGCCATATCTGATAAAAAGTTAAAAATATTGGTAGTCTAGAATTCAAATCAAAGTCTTGTAAATGGGCAAAAGAGGATACCACCGATAGACCAGTACTCCCTTCTTCCCAAAATATAAGGTGCAATTGACTTTGCACGGTCTTTGGTGCACAACTTTAACCGTAAATACATATAAAAAGAAATGGATTTAATATATATAAATAATAACATCGTATTTATCTTATAAAATTGTTTAATTTCATGTATATTTACATTAATTTAATGAACATAAAATAAATGATAATCTTAGTCAAAATTATGCGATGAACACCAAAAAAGTCATAGTGCGTCTTATATTTTGAAAAGGAGGTTGCGCTAGGCGCCACCAGCACGACCAGTCGAGGTCCTTTTTTGTTGTTGTTTATGACTCACAGCTGTCAACTGTGTACTAGTACTCCTTCATAGTATAAAACTAGAAATATACCCCGCGCGTTGCAGTGGGAATTTCTTAAAAAACTATATTATATAAATAAAATGTATGATCATTAAGTTATCGAATTGAACCTACAAAATTAAATTTGTCATAGTCGAGATACTAAATTTAGTCGGCACGAATAAGTTTGTATTAAAAATTATTTGCGTGGACAATACAATAATAAAAATATGGTTGATATGGATTTTGCATAAAGAGATTAATAATTAGAGATGACATGGATATTTGATTGACTAATAGAATGAATGGTGTGTCTAGCTTGCATGTGGAGATAGATAATTTAAATGGCCCTATAGTGGAGATGACATGGACAATTGGTTGGCTAAAAGAATGGATGATGTGGATAGCTTGCATGTTGAGATAGACAACTTAAATGACTCTAAATGGGGTTTTGCTTTATAAGAGATATAGATATCAGCGTAGAAGTACTCGTGGAACCTATGCATGCAACCACCGGTGGCAGCCATTTGTCACAATCTCCCCAAGTTCGAGAGCCCATGATTGGGTTAACTATTGTCCCGTTAGAGCAAGTACAATAGTGCCTAATCAGATGGCTATAAGAAATTAAATAGTATATTTGTGCTTAGTTGGAGGAGAGAGAAGATAAACGAGCTACTAATTAGTAGCCAGCTGCAACACATGCTCCTAGGCACTCTGTGAGGTAGACATGTGGGTCATATATTGCTAAAGTAGTATTCTTTATAGCTTTACTATTGTACTTGCTGACTATAAGGTTAGCTATAGATGACATGGCATGTTTTTATAGCCAGCAGCTGGCTATACTATTAACCATGCTCTTATCCACACACAATCCAGCTAGCTAAATCATAGTATTTCTTCAACCTAGATGTTCCATCAAGAAAGGGACATCAGCTAGCTGGACTAGGAACCGTGTATTATTATAGATGCTACCTTACCTAGACCAGCCCTGTTTTGTTCTTATCAACAAATAAGGGTTTTCCATACACCAATGCATGGCAACTTAGTGTTGTTTTATTTTTCCAAAGTTAGTACAAAGCTACCATATCAATTTTAATGTAACTTTACACTAAAGTTAGTATAAAGTTGAAACACTTACTTTGGAATAGAGGGAATACAAGTTTTTGTTTGCCACAAACTTTGTTTGACGAACCATGGAAAACAAATGGATCTTTCCACAATATTTCATCTGATATCTTGAATCTTTCAAAACGATTTAAGTAAAAAAATCATCCTGCAAATCAAAAACGATTAATGATTGAAATTCTCCACAAAAGAAAATCTCCAAAATTCCTATGTACAATTTTTTTGAATAAAAGAAGCCACAAAATCGCATGTTCTCCTCTCTTGCAATAATTTTGCAAAGTGCTAATGTTGCATAGTTCAGCACACCAAGTAGGAAAGAAGAAGGGGTCCACGCTGGCTGGTGAACCCAACCCATCCACATGCTGTGCATCCTTATCCCAATCGAAAGAAATTTACTATATTTAGTTCCAAATCTATGATTTGCTTTACGAAGTACATAAACAAGTGTCCCTTGAATCCCCCAACGAACACCACCAGACACTCAAAAACAAGTCAACTGTAGACATCATGTTGCAGCCATCGCCAAGCAAAATGATGCGTCTCAGAGAGGTTTTCGATTATATATACAGCAATCATGGCTAAGCCATGACATGATGGCACAAATATAGTCTATATAATGGATAGCAGAACATCAGAAGTTAGCATTCAGAAAATTACTAACTACTAATCCTAAAACTGGTTGCCATTTGAGAAACTTGGATTCTTCATATACAACTGTCCTGTGCTTGTCAGATCTGGAATTAATGGTGCATATACAGTTACAATACAATGATAGCGACAGAAATAACAGGCTCCATTAATTTCCAGTTTTTCATCATGACGGGACTCGGTTCGCCGCCGAGTTCATTATCAGATGGCCGTCCTGAAGCAACAGTCACCAATGGCATTTCTTCAGTAAGTGAACATGGCTGCTCTGTTTCTCAGCATCCCAATTTTCATCCGCTGACACAGTCAGCAGCCAACTTGTAACCATCTAGTACAAGTCTTGCGATGTTTAGTCTTCAACCGCAGTATTGAAAACGAAACTTGGGAACGCTGTGGTGACGTCCCTGGTATACAGATGCAGATGGACAAGAAGTCACTCATGTAAGAGCATCTCCAACAGGTGATGTATCTTGGGCACATCAAACGATTTTTTTTTTCAGTTCTAAACATACCAAGTGTAAGTTTTTCTAAAAAATACTGAAGTGTAAGTTGCAGACAATATTTACAGTTTTTTCGGACTCAAACCTTAGATAGGGTAGAGTCATGTTCTTCAGCAGATTAGGATGGCGTAATACAAATTCCTTCCATTCTTCTTGGCAAATTTTTCCATCCCTATCGGTATCAGCATCTTCAAATGTCTGAAGCCAACTGAAACTTAGATAGATGTAAAATGAAAATAAATAACCAAAGAAATGATTGCTTACCTTATCTAGGATGGCCTCAAGAAGGTCATCTGATAATTCCACACGAGATTCCATCAAAATGGCAATAACCATTTGCATAACCTAAAAAACAGGAGCATCAACAGGTCACATTGTTGAGGTATAGGAACCGTGTGCATGATACAGATAAAAATAGAACGTCAATCTGCACTAACCTCCTCGCGCTCAATAAAGCCAGTCTGTCTCAAATCATAGAGCTTAAATGCAACTGAAACAACCCATAAGCAGAGCCCAAATTGTAAGTATATCTCAACATCTTCATGTGGAACACATAGCTTCTGCAAGAATTGTACTTACAGTTGATCTTGTCTTCTACAGGTGCCAATGGATGGAAGACACTGAGAGCATGAATAAACTCGTCAAACTCAATTACTCCATTTTTCTTCTCATCAAACAAATCAAAAACCTGGATCATAGAGGAGAATTTTAGTTGGATGCTATCTCACAAAGCGAAATGCAATCTGAACAATTCATAATTTTGTGTATGACATGGTAAATAATTTACTTGAATCATTTCAAAATAGCAAAATGAAGCTGTAAACGCTTACCCTATCAAGAAAAAGATTCTGTCCACTAGGAGTCTTGAATAATGCTAGCTGAAGTTCTTCCTAAATATCAATTGCATAGAACAGATAGGTCAATTTTGTTTTATCTTTGACGGCTCAATCACAGTATAATAATAGAAAAGGCCTTTAAACTTTCCTAGGTACCATCTTTCATCTGCGCACGACATATGTGCACTCATAACAGATCGTTCTAGATCTTGACTTGCACAGCAATCAAGTAAAATGCAGAATTACTGCACCATTAGTTTAATAAAAAAACTTAGTCATGACACAAGAAGGAACATTACAACCAGACATTCAGAAATGCAGGCACGATACTATTGTCAAACTGCACATGGAAGCCACAGAACGTGCTGACCTGGAAAAATAAAGGCCAATAATCCTGTGGGTCACAAGCCAAATATTATATTACTCCCTCTATACAGCTCATATGAGGAAATAATCCATCACATGTGATGCAGCATTTTCAGAGCGATCTATGAAGTAATCCGGATCTAACTCGTTAAGCCCAAACATTACCAGTCATGTATACCTGTCAAATTATGACTGTGCATGAGCCCCCGAGCACTAATTTGTTTCAGATTGCAGAAGAACAGAGGCGCTTTTGCTTTTGGAGGTACCTTGTGGATGAGTCCGTCGTCGATGATGGAGCAGCTGATCTTCTTGTAGAGCTCGAACAGCGCCTCCACCTCGTTCACCGAGACTTGATTCAATCAGCAAAGAAAAGAGGAATTGCATCAAACAACATTGCAAGTAACGCGGGGCAAGAACAAAGAACTCGATGGGCAAAAGAGAGGGATGGTTTTCAGTACAGCATCTGGACTCGTCGGCAAGGCGGGCGAGGCTGCCGAAGGGCAGGGAGGTGCAGCCCGGCCCGACGCGACGGCGGAGGTGGTGGTGGAGGCTCCCCGTCTTGGCCGCGCCGAAGAAGGACGGAGCGGAGGGATCTCTGCGGAGGCGCGAGGAGGAGGCCGAGGAAGCAGGACAGATGCCCGCCAGGCAGTCGGCGAGGGCGAAGAAGATGAACTCGGCGATGGCGACGCAGGGCAGGACCACCGCGCAGAGCCGCTCCCCCGCCGTCAGCGAGCTCCCCGACCTCTGTCCAACAAGCAAGGCGACAAATCAGTAAAGATTGCAGATTTGGATTTCATCCGAGCAAGGCAGGGGAAGGAAGAAGGCGAGAGCCACCCACCACGTCCCCGGAGGAGATGCGGAAGCCGAAGCGCGAGCCCATGGCGGCGGACGGACACCTATCCTGCTCTGCCGGCGCCTCCACTTCTCTTCGACGACGGTTCGCCCGCGTGGCCGACGGCCAGCCGTGTCTTTTCTGCTCGGAGAAATCGACTGCGTCCAAAACGGGGTTGCGTCTGGTCTTTTCTTGAACTAGCAGGTGGCCCCTCACAAGTGCGAGGGTTAACAACCTACTACTAGTACTAATAATTGATTGATAGTGATTTTTTCTTTGCGACAGATAAATAAAACACTCAAACACCTTGAACCTGTTTGGTAGGCTACATTTTTTATGGTATTTGCATGAAGCAATTACTAACTTGGCAAGAAATCTCAGTTTAATGCTAAAATTTTAGCAAAAAAGTGTCACACATGTGGACGAAGAAGAGTTCGTCCACGCGCCTTATCCATCGTTGGTTTAACGATGCGAATCTGAAAGCGTCACGTCATATTCTGAAAAACATATGGACTATGTGTTTTTCGCCTTGATGTTTTTTATGCAGATTTTTCTTGCACTAAACGACATTTTCTTATCCTCCACCCAATTTATCTGTGCCATGTGTAACTATTTCACGCTCACTGTTTAGGCTCGCTAGCTATAGATTCGGTCCAGTGCATGATTAAATACGATTTTGACAATGCTTATATTTCTTAAACGATAGTTCTGGTTGAAACGTGTTTTCCTGTGTGATGTGTAACTTGCTCAAAAGTTTGTCTACTTTCATAAAATTTTCCTGTGAATTACAAATCATACCATGTTTCCAATTGTTAAACATGCTATTTTCCTGTGAATTCCAAATCATACCATTTTTGTAAATCAATTGCGCGATATCTAATTAATCATAACTCATGGAAATTTCTTATTTTGTGAGATACGATAATTATCAAGTGTATATAGATTGTGGGTCTTGGTAATTATCATTTTTAGGATATGACAATTTTTATTTTTTGTGCCATGGCAATTCTTATGTGTTGTCTTGGTGGTACATATCATACCATTTTTGTAAATGAGTTGTGCAATAACTAATTAATAGTAACTCGCGCGGTTTCTTATTTTATGAGATACGACAATTATCGTTTGTATGTAGCTTACGGGTCTTGGTATTTATTATTTTTATAATATAGTAATTATTATTTTATGAGACATGGCAAGTCTTGTTTTGTGTGACATGATAATTCTTATACATTGTCTTGGAGATATAAATTTATTAAACACAAGTTAATTATTATTTGTGTGGCATGACAATTCTTATTTGTTGTACACGTCAATTATTTATTTTTATAATATGCTATTTATTTTTTCTTTGTCATAATAATTATTATATGTTGTCATCACTTTTATTAAAATACGACAATGGTAAGGTATTTGCATGAAGAAATTACAGCTAGAAATTGGTAAGAAATCTTAATTTAATGCTAAAATTTAGCAAAATTAGCGGGCGGAGAAGAGTTCAACCACACACATTATCCACCGTTGATTTAACAATGCAAATCTTTAAGTACCATGTCATAATCTGAAAACGTGTGGGCAGTGTGTTTTCCGCCCTGCCATTTTTATTCAGATTTTCTCGCACAGAGCAACGTTCTGTTATCCTCCGCGTAATCAATCTTTCTGATGTGTAGCTATTCCACGCTCACTGTTCAAACCCGGTTGCTATAGATTCTGCCCAGTGCATGACTAGGTACGATTTTGGCTATGCATGTAATTTCTAAATGGTAGCTCCGATTGAATTATACATTTAACTTGCTGAAATTTTGTCTAATTTCATAAAATTTTATTTTTTGCCATGTTTGCAAATGTTAAACATGCAATTTTCCTCTTAATTACAAAACATATCATTCTTGTAAATGAATGCCGACATATCTAATTATTCATAACTCATGAAAATTTCTTATTTTGTGAGATATGTCAATTCTCGTATGTATGTAGCTTACAGGTATTAGTAATTTTTATTTTTAGCACATGAAAATTATTATTTTATGAGACATGAATTTTTTTTTTGTGATATGACAATTTTTATGCGTTTTCTTGGTGGTACACATATATGAAAACATGGTAATTATTGTTTGTGAACATGACAATTATTATTTTATGACAATTATCATTATTTTCCATGTTTATAATTTTTAAACATGTTGTTTTCATGTTACTTAATAATATATAATTTTTTTAAATGAATTATGCGATAATTGATTAATTGTAACTCATGCTAATTTCTTATTCTATGAGATACATAAATTATTGTTTGTATGTAGATTACGGGTCTTTGTAATTATTATTTTTATAAGATGGAAATTATTAATTTGTGAAACATGGAAATTCTTTTGTTGTGTGATATGGCAATTCTTATGCGTTGTCCTGGGAATACACAGTTATTAAAACACAAAAAATATTATTTGTGTGACATGAAAAATCTTATTTGTTGAGAATGACAATTCAGTATTTTATATGACATTCTATTTAAGATTTGTGTGTCATACAAATTATTAAATGTTGGCATCACTTTTATTAAAACAAAAAAAATCGTTTAAATATTGGACATGTTTTTTCTTAAACACAACCATAATATTTATGAAACATGGTAATTTGATGTTTTAGAAATATTGGAAATTTTTTGTAACGTACGCTACATAAACTTGGTATCCTCGTGCAAATATTGTGCAAACTACGGTTTTAAATTCTACTTCCTTTGTTTCATAATAACTATCTAAAATGGATGTATCTAAATGTATTTTAGTGTTACATACATCCATTTCAACGACAGTTAATATGAAGCGGAGGGAGTATTACTCGAGTGCGGCAATTCGGTCTTAGATAAGCCCGTGTGTGATCAAAACAAGTGTTTTAAAAAGTAAAACATGTCCGAAAACATCTGAATTTTACGGTCAAAGTTGCAACACGAAAACCGAAGATGCACTATAAATTGGAATGGAGGGAGTACTTCATATGTTGTCCGTTCGAACAGTCTATATATATATGTATGCTGCTATATATGCAAAAAAAATGTTAAAAAAAGTTAAATTGCTGGTGTTTGAATATCTACCAAGCCATATGTGTATATAATTTAGTTGGCGTGGGCAGCCAACGCTAGCACTATCTGTTATCACTGGCGTCATACTGCTGGCGTGGGATCTGCACGCCAGTTAGACATTTTTTGACACACCATGGAATAGCTTTTCTCTACTATTGAAGCGGGCACCTAAGCATGGAGATCACTACTGAAGCTTCTGAAATCCGTCAGGATGTTGGCATAGCCTTCCACTCTATCACGATTGAGTTGTATTTGATCAAACTAGGATCCTCTTCTAGACTGCCGAATATCTTCATTGAGAATCAAGCCAAGGATACCTTCAAAGTCCTCGGATCTTCTTCCTCCTACGATTTATGAAGAGTTCTAAGATCATCTCTTAGAGCCACTTCATCTTCAATAAAAAGGACTCGATCATGTTCAATTGGCAGCTCGTTGAACACTTCCAAGGCAATGGTTGTGTGTAGACCGGCCGACGATGTGGATCTCAAACAAGCGGGTGCCAAAGCGTATGGATCACCGGTGAAGCTTTCGGAAACCGTTGATAGGCGGAGCAACTGACGTGAATGGTGATCTGCGCCAGATGTTGGCGAATCGGTCGTCGGGGCAGCGACTGAGTTTTTGCTCGACTCCTGTGATGGCGAAAGGCGGCGAGGAGTGGGGATACCACCGGAATGGCGGCGAGGAGTGGTAAATTCTTATTCTTGCATGTGCCAAACTCATAGCATTTTCTTTTTCAAATCATCCATGGGAAATTCATTTTTTGTCTGAGATTGTAATTCTTATTTCGTATATAGCTTATGGACATTACAATTTTTATTTGTACGAATTTGTTTTCTTATTTATAGGACATGACAATCTATACCTCTTATAAAGAAAAACCCCACTATATCATAATTTAAGTTGTCTATCTTAACATGCAAGCTATCCACATCATCTATTCTCTTAGCCAATCAATTGTCCATGTCATTCACTTAGGTCATTTAAATTGTCTCTCTTCACATGCAAGCTACCACATCATCCATTCTATTAGCCAATCAATTGTTCATGTCATCTCAACTAATATATTTATTTCTCTCTATATGCAATCTCCATATCAACCATATTTTAATCATTTTATTGTTCATCCTAATAATTTTTAATACACAAATGTTTTGGTTGCATCTTCACTTAGACAACTTAATGATTCATACTTTTATACTTTTATTTATGCATATAGTTTTTACAGTAATTCCCGCTGCAATGCGCGGGGTATACTTCTAGTTCTTATACTATAACATCATTTAAATTGTCTATCTTAACATGCAAGCTATCTACATCATCTATTCTCTTAGCCAATCAATTGTCCATGTCACCCACTTAGGTCATTTAAATTTTCTCTCTTCACATGCAAGTTAACCACATCATCCATTCTCTTTGCCAATCAATTGTTCATGTCATCTCAACTCATATATTTATTACTCTCTATATGCAATCTCCATACCAATCATATTTTAATCATTTTATTGTCCATCCTAATAATTTTTAATACACACATGTTTTGGTTGCATCTTTACTTAAACAACTTAATTATTCATACTTTTATACTTTTTATTTATGCATATAGTTTTCACAGTAATTCTCGCTGCAATGCGCGGGGTATACTTCTAGTTCTTATACGTGGGACATGCCACTCCATATATGTCAGACAAGACGATTATTTTTATATGTTTAATATATGATTGTTTTGCCATGTAAAAAAATCATTTTTTTTCACTATGTGAAATGTTTTAAATTTAATAGAAAAATTTCAAATTTCTGTGGCAATTTATATTTAATCCTATGATAATTTTATTTTAATTGTTATCATGGCAATTTTATCTTTAAAAGTTGATTGCATTGTAGCAACGTAAAAATAATAGTTTTATCACAACAAGAAAATTCGATTTTTTCTCTCTAATGAGCTTGTAAGGCCCAGTAACTAAAAAGAGACCGGTCGGGGTTCGGGCCGTGCATACCCCCACACCGAACAATTTCGGTCGGGTGTGTGTGTGTGGGGCGCGGGGCACGCGGGGGGGGGGGGGGGGGCAGCGAATGAAACATGGGCCAAGTATGGTGCAAACTACGATTTTATACGTGAAAATGCTGGCATAAACTGTACTTTCTCCGTTCGATACTAACTATCACAAAAATAAATGTATGTGGATGTACTTGATTGCTACATGCAACATTTCAACGACAGTTAATTTGAAAAGAATGGAGTATTACTCGAGTGCGGCTATTCCGCGTACGCGGGCTGAGATGAACTTGGGTATGAGCAAAACAATTACTTTAAATAGTAAAACAATTCAAGAACATCTGAATTTTTTTTTGGTGTAAGATGCTCAAGTGCGCAATGTTCGTGCAAAAACTCAGAAAGTTTGGACATTCGTGGACCCTATGGCAAAAGAGACAAATTTCGGATGTGTGAAAAACTTTAGAAAACAACACTATTTGCATCTAATTTTATCTTTTTTTGCCACAAGCTCCTTGAATGTTCAAACAACATTTTTTTTACGAACATCACACCATTGAGAATCTTGCACCATAAAAAATTATTATTTCTTGAAATTTTATTTTATTATTTGAATTAAAATCATGACAACAAATATGAGACAGCGGGATTATTGTACTGTTTATAGGGCGCATATGAGCTTCGATTTAGAAGTAAATTATCGGTATCTATAATACTTAAATAATTCATCTCCATTAACTTATTTCTCTTGAAAGTTGAGCTTAGATTTAGAAGAAAATTATCGGTATCTATAATACTTAAATAATTCATCCCTATTAACTTATTTTTCTTGGCATGCAAGTTATCCACATCATCAAATAGGTCCACCATTTAATTTTTTTGCATTAATTCTTCATGCACAAGCTCCCATTAACTCTGTTGCGCATACAAACTATCACAACTAAATAATAATATCATGTATGCACTCGATCAGCCTCACAATTTACAAGTGATTATTTTTATATAGTAAATCAAGTTATTTGTCACCTCACATTTTATTTTTCTATATGTGAAAGTTTTTTTATGAATGCACATAATTGCTATGATTGTTTTATGTTTAGCCAAGGGTGGAGATATCTTCACTGTCTCTACTCGATATTGTTTTCGTTTCATATTCTCTCACTGACATATTGTTAAGATAATAAATTCACAAAATAAAATTAAACTATTTTTTGTCTTTCATCAATTTTTAGATTTTTACTCCAAATAGTAATTCTTTCAAAAATAATAATAATAACTTTATACTATTTTTCATTATTTATTTATGTTTCAAAAAATCAAATTATTTTTTAACAGTTCCCGTAGAAAAGCGCGGGATATCATCTAGTTCTTCAAGTAGTACAAGCTGTCAACTATTCACGAATTTCAATAAATAAAAAATATAACACGGCCTTGAGCTACGAACTTTATTTGTAGACTAATATTTGAATCTTACGTGGGGTGCTGCAGTGAAAGTCGATATAACACTGTTTTCTTTCTCTTTTCAAAATAATATATGTAAATAATAATTGTATGTTATACATATTAGATAATATAATTAAATGTAAAATAAAATAAAATTATAAAAATTATCCCATATTATTTTAATTTTTTTAATAGAATTAATTTATAAATTATAAAAATAATTGAATATAGTAATACATTATGTTAAAATAAGTAATTTTTAAAAATAAAAATTTTCTAATATATAGAAGTATTTTCTATAATTTATTTTACTATTATAAAGATAAGTTACTTTAAAATAAAATTATAGTTCGATAAAAAAATATTATATACAAAATTAAATAGGAAAATAAGTATGAATACATATTATATTAATAAATTTGTACAATAATTTATTAAATAAAATTTATATGTGTTATATATATTTAATACATGACTATTCACACATCACCAGAGAGAGAGAGAGAGAGAGAGAGAGAGAGATCCAACTATTCTCAGCCATGGACCTGAAGGTTGGAGAAAACTATTCACACATCACCATAGAGGCAATAAGGATGATGAGGAAGCCTTTAGTGATCGAGATCACCTGTGATATAATGTGAGAGTCAATCTCTAGATTGGTTCATCAAGGTCCACGAGCGACGAGCGATTTCTGTTTTGAAAAATTTGAGGTTTCAAAATATATAAGGGTTTTAAGCGGTGGAATCAGCTATAAAGAGTGCACAAGGGGCCTGCACGGGCAGGTGATCCCCTGAGTCTTTAGGTCCTTCTTCTGCTCCAGAACAAATCTAGAAAAATTCCCCTATTTTTTTGATGACCGGAAAAATAAGATTTTCTATAAAATATAAAAACATGCAAAAAAAAACAAGAACTGACACTAGGTAGTGAGTTAATAGTTTAGTACAATAAAATATTATAAAATGATATCAAAAGTATGTGAAAATGATAATATAATATCATGAAACAATAGAAAAATATAGATACGTTGGAGATGTATCAGTGCTTGATGGATTCGTTTGCATGCATTCCTTCTTAGATTAAACCAATCATCATATTTCTCCACAACATTTGCAATAGTGATAGATAAGCTTGTATGCATCCGAAAGAGGCATTGAAAATACTTCTCCGGATAGGTAGGATTAGGGTCAAAATAATCCCTCATGATCTTGGCATGGCCCTTCCGTTCTATTACGATTGAGTTCGATCTATCCAACCAAACAAGGATCCTCTTCTCGACCGCCGAATATCTTCATTGAAAATCATGCAAAGGACAACTTCAAAGTGATCATCATGTTTTTCTCCTCCGATGATGATGAGTCATTGAAGATCATCTCTCGGAGCCCCTTCATCGTCAATAGAAAGGATTCAGTCATGTTCAATTCGGCCGTACTAAATGAGGTAAAAGCAACCAGAAAAACTCACCTAGGAAATTCGTTGAACACTTCCAAGGTAGTGGTTGTGTATCGGCTGGCCGGCGATATGGAGCTCATACAAGCGGGCGTTGAACTGTGGGGATCATTGGTGAAGCTTTCGGAAGCCGTTAGAGGCAGAGCAACCGACGGTAACGGTGACCTGCGCTGGATCCCGATGAATCTGTCTACGGGGTAGCGACGGTGTTTTTGCTCGACTTCGACGACGGCAAACAGAGGCGAGGAGTGGGGACACCATCGGAATGGCGGCGAGAGCCAAGGGGCCGCAACGTAACGTACTGGCGGAGGCGCTGCGTAGTCGCCGAAAGGACCGTCAGCGGCGAGGCAGTGGTGGTGGTGACATTGAAAAGGGGTTGAAAATTTTACTCGTGGCGACCGGGCGACCGGGACCCGATATATTTAGGAACCGAAAAGAGAATAAAGTAAAATTATTAAGGCGCTATAGGTTATAAGGATTGCGGTTTAGTTGAGTAAAATGAAAGTTATACTCCAAATCAGCTAGAGATGGCCTGAACGATACAAAATTATTCTGACCTAGTCTAGAAATAAAGTTGCCTGCAAAGGGATTAGCTCTGGAGAGGGGACCTGACAGTCCAGGAGCTGAGTGAGCCGTGCAACTTGTCAGACGCACGCACGACCCATAGCTTTAGCAGGTCTCTCGACGCGTCCTGCCACCCCTTGATTCTGTAATCCTCTCGTTTCTGCTCCATAATCCTCTTGTTCCCAACCCGCAATTCTGATGCGGCAGCACCTTTACTCGGCACGCGCGTCGCAGGCGCCGTCTTCTCCACGCAGAGCTGCGCCGTGCCATGCCTGGACCTCAGGCACAGCTGGTACATCCTCGATTCGGAGTTCCGGTGGAGGTGATCCATGGCCTTGGGGAGAAGCTTCTCATCTACATCCTCCAAGGTCGCGTTTCGATGGACCATTTCTTGCTCCTTGCCATCAATCACCTCGAAAGCAAAGCTCTCGTCTTGGGGCTCGATGCCCTCCGGGAAATCATGTGGAATGAAAAGGACAGACAGCTTCAGGCCTGGATTTTTCAGAGGGCTCCCTCTACTTCCACCATGTTTAGTAGCCTGGGTTTTGTGTTGAGCTTGAACCGGCGGTGGGATATGGCACTGCAGATAGACCGTAATCACCTGCTCTGGAAACAGTGTGCACGCCAGCCTTGACGATGATGATTGTGTGCCGCTGACGGTACAAGTAGAAGGGACGATGAGGTTATCATGGGCATGGCCGCTGCAGCAGAGTGGGTCTGGGCGAAGGCATTGGGTCAAGGTCCTGTGTATATCGACCCAATATTCCGTCTCTCTGAAGGGAGAGCTCTCCACCCAGGAGAAATCCTGCGTGGGAAGCCGGACGAGCTCCCTCGTGAGGCCTTCGGCGGCGACCTTGAGGTGCGGCGTCACCGCCTGCATGCACCCGGCTATGATCCCGACCACGTCGCTGCTCTCGGAGAGGCGCAGCATGAACCTGGAGCTGAAGCTCTTGGCGGGCGCCCTGAAGTCCTGGAGGACGAAGCCGACCATGGCCTCCACCCCGCGATCCGCGAAGCTCGTGGGCCGGATGCCGAGGTAGTAGAACTTGCCGCCGTGCAGCGCCTGGTACCGCGCCGTCTTGCCCGCGAGCAGGCGGCCGATGAGCGGGTCGAAGAAGAGGTGCTGCCGGGGGGTCGCGCCAAGCTCCACGAACCTGACGAACTCGCCGGCGCCCTCCGCGAACCTCTCGAACCTCCGGACGGGGACCGGTTCGTCGGCTTTGTTGCCGAGGCTGATGAAGGATGAGACGAGCGACTTGGCCGCTTTGGCGATCCGTGTGGGGAGGGACGACGGAGCCTGCCTGAGCTTGAGCTCTTCATCTTCCAGCTGGGCGCGCTGGCGCTGCTTGCAGTGGCGCAGCGTATCGTCGCACTCCTGGGAGGCGCGCTTCAGCTTGCTCCGCCAGCGGAGCACCGGCGCGGCGGTGATCTGCCACCTGTCGGACAGCTGCAGCGCGGCCTCCATCTTGATGTGCGCCATCTCCAGCCTCTCCATCTCGTCGTCCCTGTCGCATGGTGTCTGGCCAGGCCCAGGCTTGTCCATGATGAAGCTGGAGATCCTTGTGAGCGTCTCACCGACCACTGCAGAGGCAACGATCTCCGCCATTAAACGTGATAGTAGTAGTACTCACCTCGATCAGAATTGGTGCAGTCTGCAGTGGCTTGTTGCTGGAAATGGTGAACTTCTGAAGAGCCTGCGCCCAGAATAAATATAGGACCAAGGGAGACGACGTAGGGTCTTGGAGTCTTCTTCCTAACAAACCTGTGAAACCGTTCACACTTGTTTCTCTACTTTTCCTAAGACGACTCGAGTCTTCAAACTGTGAAGTCCTCGTCGTGGAAGTGGAAGAGTCAATCAAATGAACCCCGCTTACACAACGTACACACTTGTCTTTGTGGACTTCATTTTTGGAAACTAGCCATTTTTGGAGTAAGAAACTAAAACTTTGTTTTCTTTACTTTGTGAAGTCCTCGTAGTGGAAGTGGGAGAGTCAACTCAATGAACACAACACACTATTGGTCTTTGGGACTCCATATTTTGAAAAAGCGATGCCTAGACGAAGGAAAAAACTTAACATTGATCCTCGCTGAAAAACTGACATTGTTGCAACTTGCAAGCGCAGAGACTATATGAACATGGACCAAAACACATGACTGAAAACTATAAACAACGGGCAAGTAGCCAGTCGTCTAGAGTCATATATACTATACGTCTTCTCACACGTGTGTGGCAGAGAAGACTATGCCGTCAAAATCTCTTATGGAAGACGCTCCCCACTACTAAGTACTCCCTTGGTCCCGGTTTATTGAGCCTCAAGACCATTTTTCTTAGACCAAAGCATATAGTAATTTGTTCACATTAATCAATTCATCCCACACCCAATGCACTATCTCATATGCTAGCTCTCGCATGCAGCCAATGAAAAAATATGCATGTAATGTATTTATTTCCTATCAATAATAACTCTTTATGCAACCAATGAAAAAAATGCATGCATGCAACTTCTCAATACAAGACCTTATAAAAAGGGACATGCTTATACTACTTTGGGGCCGAATAATACCAGAGAGAGGGAGTACTAACATAAGTGAATCCATGGTAAATCTAGGCATGGCTAACCAGCCTAAAAGACAAACCACAAATAGTCACTACATCACTATGGCCATTATCTACCGCCACAAGCTCGTCCAGGCAACCACCAGGCAACATCACTCGCACGACCTTTTGGAGCCACCTCCGCAATGCTGCATTGGTCACTCTATGTAGTCGTCAGCACCAACTTGGGCTTGGAATGTACACCTTCGTTGTTTGATGCTCAAGAGTAGATTGGTTTCAGGACTAAGTTGCACAAACATAGAGACTAGACCAGCTTCAGGACCATCTCGAACAACTAACTACAAGATGAAACCACCTTCAGAAAACGAGCAACGCTCATTTGTCGTGTTATGTCGAATCAGGCTAGTTTTAAGTGCTTGGTAAATGATGACGGACTGATCTCACCAACTTCCACATGGCTCCTATTCCTACGTGTAAAAATTCCATTCCACTAGAAAGATTGGAAGAATCGTCACATGAGTTTGAGCATATAGTAAGAGTCATCTTTGGAGTTTAAGATCACAATATTGTGCAAGGTGAGGGCTTGGGAGCCATGTTAGTTATATACTCCGTATATAACTAATGCATGGGACGAGAGCACAGAGTAAAGGAGGCACTTTTTAAAATGGTAGGTGATCAGAGTTATTATGTGGATCTTACTCCACGTGCCTGATATGGCTATAATTATTACTGGAGGAAAAAGTTGGTCATGTAGCATTATTTAACTTTTTTGTGGAGTGAAGTACTCCCTTCGTCCGAAAATAAGTTACTCAATCTATCTATCTATTATATACTAAAAGCAAAATAATGATGAAAAATAGAAAAATTAGCTAGAAAATCCCACATTAATCAGACACATCTGATCGTTGATTTGGTGGACACTTCATTAATAACCCTTAGATCTTCATAACTTAAAGTGGACCCACGTCAAATAAAAAAAGTAGGTAGAAATTGCTATAATAAAAAAATCTCATCAGAGTTTCAAAAAAAGGACTAATCTCCCCAGCATGTTAGAAAAAAAACAGACTAATTTCCACGTACAAACACGCACAGTCTATCCTAATTCTCACGAAACGGCTGCTCCTGCCCTCCTCCTATTCAATTTGAAGCGCCTCTACTATCTTCTCGGCTGCCTTTTCACATCTTAAAATCTTGATCTTCATCTACAACAATCCATCACGCCATGTTCTCACGACTCACGAGCAGCCATAGAGAATGTACGGATGGTATTGGGAATCATACGATGGTCTTTCAATTTTGAATTTCATATCGGCCGGCAACCAGGGGCACGACCGGGTTCATGTCTTTAGGTTAGGTATGCATGCTCATAATCATCCATTAATAAGTTCGATCTTCATGGTTCATCGATAATAGAAGATCTTTGACTTAATATGTTGATCCACCTGATTGTTTATACGCCAGTTTTCAGTTTGGGTTGTGCTGTCGCCGCCACAACCTGACCAAAACTCCGGTGGTAATTAGATCCCGTGAGATTGTGCGTGGCTAGCCTCTAGATGAAACTCTTGCATACTTTGCCCCCCTGTTGGCTGGAATTTGTTAGGAAGTAGCCGGCTGCCCGGCTGGAAATAGAAGTACACACCAGTAATGTTGAATGATCAATACTAGATCATTTTTCTATTTCCAATCAGAATAATAATTGTGTTGCACTCCCTCACTTTGAAATATGTGTTATAGGTGTGTTTGATTTATTCCTACGAAACCACAGCGATCTCCCAGTTGTATGAGATCACCAAGCCGAATAATAATGTGGACATGACTACATGTACAAACAAGAGGTTCAACAGCTTACTCATGCTGCAGTATATTTGTAAAAATCAGTAGAATTATATATTATTTTTAAAATATGATTTTAGCCAAAATTCTGAAAGTATGTCGCTAACTCTGCCAAAAATATCAAATTCCTACCATCAGCACATAAGAAGATACATACAATCCTAGGCACAGAATACTACAACAGTTTGATATAAGAAATAACTTATGGAAGTAATATATGGCAAATGATAAAACTGAATATAAAATGTGTCCAGCACGAGAAACTATATATACACCAATGATGGTATCTCAGAACAACAAAAAATGAGTTTGTTCCATATAATATTTTATTTAAGTATATATTTATGACTATAATAATACCATTCTCATAAGATGAATCTTGGAAATCGTTATTTAACACTTTATATTGATGAAAGATGATTCTCACAAAAAAATGATGGAAGATGATGCCCTCGCATTTGCGAGGGCCACTCTCCTAGTTTTTTCTAGAAACGGTTGTATCGACACACGAAAAATGCGATTAGGTACATCCTATTTCGTATCTAAAAAACTAAGTCACTTATTTCTAGAAGAAGGTAGTACTATTTATGCAGTGGCACTCCTACAGAAGAATAAGGACACCTACGAAGCCGTGGTTAACTTAAAAGAATCGTGGTTGAGGCCAAATTCGAAGCCCTAGAAACATGTCTTCTGGCCACATGAAAAAAAAGAAACCAAGATTTTTTTGTTATATATCTTGAGGGCCAGAGAGCCAACATTTTTCATAACCTTTCTCATATACTAAAACTAATTGAGAGTTAACTACTCCTTTCGTTCTGAAATAAGTGTTTCAACTTTGAGTTAAGACACTTATTTCTGAATGGAGGGAGTAGAAAAATGTTCATTATTCAAGAAAAATTCATAAAAAACAAAAGCATCATTTGGTTGTTTTGATACGTATAAAAACACAATCAATTTTCTTGCTAACTTCGTTCCATCCTCAAACTTATGATCCTGAGACCTGTCCAGCACCTCCATTCACCTTCCCGTATCCTCTTAGAAGATTTCCATGCATGAAAATAAGGAAGAAATCAGATTGGATATTTTCCGTACCGAATCCGGTTCTGGATCCAACACCGGCAGAAATGGACCAGATACGGTAACCGAAACCGGATAACTCCACCATATACGGAATAGGACAAAGTATTGGTTGTATCTGGCGGATATATAATTATCCAATTTTTTATGGGATTATCTGATTTTTTAATTGGATTATCTGATCCAATTAATTTGGACTATCCGGTTTTAGTCAGATTGTCCATGTAGCCCACCCTAAAAGTGACCAGAACAAACTTTTTTTTAGAAAGCCCAGATGCTAACAATCTGATCACCGATTCATGGGTCTAAAAAAAGCTCAATCCACTCAAAATCTCTTCGCAGCATTGAAGTTTTGCAATAAATCAAGCCTCGCTTCATTGCAGGTCGCCACATCCTATGTCACGATTTTGTCGCATGCCGCACGGTCTGATAACATGGCACTCTCTCCATGCGGAGTCCATTATGGTTTTATAGTGAACCTAGCCTAGATACATTGCAAGCCACCACAGGCAAAATCCACACTTTTGACCTTTTTGCGAAACAAATTCAAAATCTGAACTCACTTGCAAAATATTTCACAAATCTAACCCTTTTGTCTAGCGCCCAACAGCCAGACGCTAGACCTATGCACATAGCGTCCGCCACAAAGGCGCTAAGCTCCTGCCAGCATGGCGAGGCTGGACCCGCATCGGGTCCCACCCTGGTTATCTAGCGCCTTACAGAGAGGCGCTATACTTACTAGTCTAGCGCCTCGCGCTGAGGCGCTATACTTCGCAATAACAAAACGGCCGAAGCCCACGCCCGAAGGCAGACACCACAGCACAGAGGGTGTTTCGCCCGAACAGAAGCAAGGGTGACGGCGGCAGTTCTTCCCCCCTCTCTCAAATCCTCCCCCCAAATTCCCCAGATCTGAAGGATTCAACCGTGGAGATTGTTGTCAATCCATCCCCCTCTCTTTCATCCAAAAAATGCATCACATTTGTCCTCTTTGTTCAAGTTTGTATGAAACCCTAAATCCCATTTGATTTTGAAATTGTTATGGTAGAATGAGATGTTTGATGGTTCTATAGAAATATGTTTGAGATGTAGTAAGCATTGATACATATTAGAGAGACTAAATTTAGGGAAACCGTACATCACATTTGGTTTAAAAATATAATGACACTTTGTGGATTAGTTTTGTATGGAGAAATTACAACATATGAATGGATCTATGTATACCAATGGCACAATGTCATGCAATTGTTATAAACTATGTGTACCAATTGTTGGGTAACGAGACAGAAAACGAAAATTTTCCGCACTACGAACACGCCCAGGATCACTATGGAGATGCATACAAGGTTTTTGATCTGATCATTACCGACTCGTAGCGCAGCGGAAGTAGAGTCGATGAAGATCGGCGGTGCAGACCCCCGCAGCTAGGATTTACAACCTCCCAACCGCGAGGATGTTCCCCTCCGTATGCTCCCCGGACAGCCCTCCGGGAGGCGGTCGGACAGTCCCTCGGACGGTGTCACGGACAGCCCTTCGGGAGGCACACTCAGAATCTTGGACAATCACTCGGACAGCCCTTCGGGAGGCACACCTGAACTAAGATCGAAACTACGACCTCTCTACCAGGTTGCACACATACGGTGTCAGCTATCCGGCAGGGCTTCGCCGTCCAGAACTAGTTCCTGCCGGAACCCAGACAGCCTTTCGGCTCTACGAAACTATTTCGTGGGAGGGAGATAAGAAAGCCAGATCATGCATGGCATTTTTATGAGAGTTAGATCTAGTGTGGAGAGCCCCTCTCCACCTCTATTTATAGGAAAAGGCAAGGGGTAGGGTGCCACTTGAAAAACCCAAAATGTCCAAGCTTTATGTCTCACATAAAGGGCAAAATGGGGAGGTAAGTGGAGCTCCATGGAGGAGCTCTCCTTGGCCGGCCACCCCTTGTGGGACCCCCAAAAAAGGGGTTCCCACCCTTCCATGTCATCTCCTAGATCTTTTGGGAAAAGCCCCAAAAGGTGGCTTTCCAAAAAGCAACCAAATAGTGTTTCCACTATTCATGAAACCAATTATTTTCGCGTCCGAAAAACCCGAAAAAATTTCTTTAGGCCCAGAACATTTCCAGCACCCCCCAGAATAATTTTGGACGTGTTCCGAAACATTTCCGGATCAAGGATTTTCATCAGCGAAAAGTAACCAACGCATTTCCGGCAGCTCCGAAACAACTTTTCGGCTTTCTCTCTCTCGGAACTTTTCCGCCGTCTTCGAAACTTTTTCTGTGACTTTATCTCAGACTCCCTATCTAGTATTCAACAGATAGATGACCCTTAAGCGTGTGACCCTGTAGGTTCGATGAAGTATAGACATGACCCAGAACACTTTCCGATCAATGATCAATAGCGGAACCGTGGACATCCATATTGATCCCTATACCCATACGAATGAATATTCGAGTGAACCTGTAGTTGCCGTGTGCTATTCTTGTTGCTTCGCGATATGTTACAAATACCCGAGGTGAGACTTATCAGCATCCCCGTGAATCAACAATCTTGTCCACTATGCCAGTTACCTCGTTACCAGTTTTGTTCTCTTTTCTCGTTTCCGTGTTACGGCATCCCTGTGATCAAATCACATTGTGTCTGGCCAGACGATGATGGATACCGTAACATCGAGAGGGCCCAAAGAATATCTATCCATCGTCGGATGAGCAAATCCCAATCTTGAGCTATCTCGTTCCTTGTCATACTTTTCCGTGAACCCGTAAGCCGCCGTAATAGCCACCCAGTTACGGATGACGTTTAACAAACCCCAAAGTTCACGAAGCAAGAATGAAGGAACTCGATGCTCTCATGGTCTAAGGAATTATGCACACATTATCTTTCTTTGTGTTATTAACCATTTACTTGTGACGAATGTATCTCATAGCATAACATCAATTCGGGTCGATTCAACACAAGTGTTCTTCTAACATTGTGCCCATAAAGTTGCCGACATACTCATGCCCATGATCAGGAAAACAGGACCATCATGCAACACTTAAGCCAGTCATAGAGGCATGACTAGGAACACATTTTACTGCTTAATATACCACACGTGCAAATGAGTTTCCCTCTAAGCTTCGTGGTTATGGAAGACTCGAGAATCATTGCAGTTATAGCATGGAACATAAACTTTAATTACAAACTTGGAGATACAAAATAACTATTATTACTGCCTCTAGGGCATATCTCCTACACCAATAACATGCAATGGAACTATGTGTTTATGTTGATATGTTGTTATGACATTATTAATATGGATGGCATGAATGTATATTTTTATATGGTACCATGTGTTTTACATAGTGAAATTTAGATCTTGAGCACTACCATTTGCTAAAGCATATTATTTTGTTATGGAACAAAGTGATAATCGAAATAATCGTTATGATGTTGCGCACCGATCTTATGCTATGGCGGTGGACAATAAGGTAATATTTTTGTTGACCCTACTTGTTTTCAATTATGTATTGCCTTGACTTTGCTTGACCAAGTTGTTTCTATTTATTTGCAGAAGCTTAAAACCTTGAAGCTGCGGGTTCACGGGGTCTCTGAAATGCCGTACGATGAGCGGTACACAACGTACATCGAGGCATTAGGACTCCTTCCGTTCTTCTCACTAGTGACCCGATCCACGCCTAACCTCAATGCAGCGCAAATCACCGCGCTTGTGGATCGGTGGAGACCGGAGACACACACTTTCCACCTTCGGACCGGGGAGATGACCGTGACACTTCAATACATGTCGATGATCTTTGCACTTCCTATCGTTGGTCAGCCTCTGTGTTTGAACACAGATTCTGCAGCGTGGCAAGCAGAGATGACGGCCATGATTGGCATGGCTCCTAATGAGAACAAGGACAAAAATATTGCAGCCGGCGCTGAATACACGTGGATCACAGATAACTTCAGGATTTGCCCTCAAGGTGCTGATGATGCGGTGGTCAGGACGTATGCCCGTGTGTACACGTGGTATGTTCTCTCTAGGACACTATTTTCCGACGGCAAGGGCAATGTAGCGCAGTGGATATGGCTGAAGGCGTTGTCCGTTTTCGACAACAGATGGAGTTGGGGTACGGCAGCACTGGCCTACTTGTACCGGCAGGTAAAGAACTGTTCATTAGAAGTTTAGTTGTGTTCCAACATGACATGACATGACCTGACCATGTTTTCTTTTGTTTGCAGTTGGACGAAGCCTGTCGTAGGTGCACAAAAGGAGCCTCCATTGGCGGTCCTTTGGTTCTACTTTCCATATAGTCATGGGAGTGGTTGCCAGTTGGACGGCCTAGGAACGTGTCATTCAAGCCATGGGACGATAAAGATAACCCGATGCGTCTAGCCACTTGGGCTTACAAATGGGACGTTGTATCCGAGATGACGAGCGATGTGGAAATCATGTACAAGCAGTACATCAACGAGTTGGATACTCTTACCCCTGAGCAGGTATCTATTGTCGTGACATGTATGATTCCATAACAAGTCATTCTCCTAAACTAGACGTGAATACATTGTGTCAAATTTCAGGTGATATGGGAGCCGTATGGTTCTGGGGAAGATCTCGGTTTTACTCATGAATTCGAAGTGAACCCAATGTGTCGAGCGGAAGCGCATCGTTGGCTTATGCGGTGTCCAATGATATGTATGTGGGCAGTTGAGTTTCATTTGCCACATCGTGTGATGAGGCAGTTTGGGCAGTTTCAGCCTCACCCGTCGGAGTGGATAAACACAGACATTGTGCTTCATGGGTAAGAGAGAATTACATGACTTCACTTAGCCTAAAAGCACCACGTTTTGTTTTGCTAATAGCCGTTCGTCTTATGTTGTAGGCTGGATAGGAAGAGGCAAAGAGCGATCAAGGATTGGCCTAGCCATGACAACAGTTACAAAGACATGTTCAAGAAGAGTTTGGCTCACGCTAATTCACATGTGCCTGATTTCAAGCCGCATAACGAGCTTGCATTCACCAACTATCTTCGTTGGTTTATTGGTTCTACTCGTGTGTCGATGTGCCCACCGGCTTTTCAGCCAGACACATTGGAGCAACCTACTGATTATTATGCCCTTGCTAGGGAGAATTACAACAAGGCTGTGAGGGAGGGTACCCAAACAGCCTTTGCTCCGGTGCTCACCTTTGTGGTAAGTATAGTATGCGTCCATCTTTTTTGTCAATACAATTGCATGACATACCCTATTTGCTTGCCTGACTTGTGAATTTATATTCATGCTTAGCGGGACGAGGTCAAGCAACAAGTTGATGAGTTTGAAGAATTTCTGGACACTCACCCGGCTACTACGAAGGCTGATTCTGCATTTCGAGCTTTTATTAAGGTAAGACAGACATCCCTTTGTTCCATCTCTTGCATATCATATCTGACTCTGACATCCAATTCATTTGTCAATTTGACAGCGTCAAGGAAAGAAGTTACGTCGGCTCTCGAACGTACTCGGTTGTCGTGACCCCGAGGACATATCTTCACCATCGAAGTCAATGTCGCAGTCTCGGTCGCAGTCAAGGTCTACACCCTCGGACCCTGTGACTAACATGGAGGAAACTTCGTCGACGCCGTTGACTTTTGTGGATGAAGCGGTCATCACACAGGATCATGATCTGGTATCGGAGTTTCATCTTATTTGCTAATAGTGCTTGTTCTAGATTCCTTTTTTTGTGGCTGTTTGATTTTCATCTTGATCACTCTCTTTAGGACGATGACATGACACTGCAACAGTACCAAGAACGCTCGGCTTACATGTTGAGGAAAAGACGGTCCTACCATCGTTACTCACCGGATGATTGGAGAAACAAGGGCAAGGGGAAAGCAATGGTGGAGACGGATTCAGAGGAGGAGGTGCCAGAGCCACAGATAGAGCTTGATCTAGATCAGTTTATCAGGAGGAAGCACGTTCCAAAGAGGGGCCGGCGAGGGGGTCGTGGAGGTTGAATTTCATGATTGTCATGGTAGTCGTGGGATCGTTGAACTTGTCGTCTAGTTGAACTTCTCTTATGGTGAACGTGTCTTGTTGAACTTGTCTAGTGGATGAGGTGAAGTTAATGTTTGTTGAACTTGATGATTTTCTCCAACTTGATGAAGTGTGTTGCTTTTCTGTACCTTTTTTTGCCAAATTACAAGTTAACACAACAAGCTACATGCTTGGCTTGCCTCCCTTGAACATGATTTGCTACCTTGAGGTATTTAACATGTATAGCGCCCAGGGGCAGGCGCTAAGCTCATAGCGCCCAGCTCTAGGGCGCTATACATGTTAAATAGCCTCAGGACCCGAGGCTAGCACTTTCTGTACCCGAGGCTATTGACAAGAAAAATGAATGGCTAATGCAATATTGCTAACCTTTTTTGCACAAGCTAAATACCTCCTTCCGGTATCAATCGATTGAAATGCCACAAATCTTTCACAAGGTTTCACTAAGCCTAGCAATCCTAATTTGTTCTCAAAGACTACTACAACAATGCTAATGATATACATCTAACAAAAATGTCATTGCAACTACAAAGATTGAAAATCCATTTCAATCTAGGGTTCACCAAAAAATGCTCAAAAAGGAGAAATGACATGGATCTAATGGATGAAAACTTAGGGATCGAAGGAGAATACCTTAGGAGATGATTTGAGGAACAAATCCACGGTCAAAACCTTCAAATGGGGAAGATTTGAGGGTAGATTTGAGAGGGGGAGAGTAAAACAGCACCCACTGTCCAAATATGGACGACACCTTCTGTCTATGTCTGGCCTAGGGCATGGCCTTCGGCCTTTAAGTGAATTTTCAGTATAGCGCCTCAGCGCGAGGCGCTAGACTAGTAAGTATAGCGCCTCTCTGTAAGGCGCTAGATAACCAGGGTGGGGCCCGATGTGGGTCCAGCCTCGCCATGCTGGCAGGGGCTTAGCGCCTTTGTGGCGGGCGCTATGTGTTAGACAGAAGGGTTAGATTTGTGAAATATTTTGCAAGTGAGTTCAGATTTTGAATTTCTTTCGCAAAAAGGTCAAAAGTGTGAATTTTGCCGCCACCACATGCGAGGGCGCCTCGGAGTTTTCAAATGCGACAGCGATCCGGCGGCATGACACTCTCCTCGCGTGATGGTGACTTGGGTCCTGTCATCATGCAACGGTGACTCCGTGCAAGGAGTGGCATGTCATCATATCGCCGTTGAATGGGACATCATTGAGCCGCTGTCACATGTGGGGCGTGCAATGAAGTGAGGCTAGGTTTACCTTCAAATTATAATTGACCGAATAAGCCTAGTGGATTGAGCTAATTACTAAAAGTAGGGGGGTTATATGTAAAACATTGTTAAGTACCAGATTAACAATCCCAACATTCATCTTTGAATTAAGATTTCAATAACATCAACAATGCTTCTAAATCATGCAATGCAATCTTGGATATATAGAACCTTTAAGTTGCTCCATGATATTTTTGTAAGAATTACAAGAGTGAACGCTTCAAGGAGATTTGTTTTCAGGAGATCTAGCTGATTTCTATTAAACTTGAAACTCTTTAAAAAAACCCATTGTTGGCGTGCCAATCCCAGCAATGATATCTCAGATTATTCTCCTGCCATGCTATAAGCTATCAAACACACCATAATCTGGTCCCTGACCCATCTCACTAAATAAATAAATTGATCCTTGTAATAGCATGGAGAGGAATACCAATAAGTAGACTGATTGCAAATGTTGCAGCCATTATCACTCAGAACATAGTGACAGATCCCGTGCCAAGTTATGTTGATTATTAACCGGTTAACACAGTAAAATATTTAAAATATTAGCATTTTAGGTGCTCCATGATATTCTTGCAAGCATTAAAGAGAGAACCATTTATGCTGGAAATAGAGATTTTTTTTTCATGAGATCTCGCTGATCCATATTAGAATTACTCAAAGATTCATGGTTCATGTTACCTGATGAATTGTATTAATTAGTAAATGTTGCAGGAAAACGTTCTTAGAAACAAATAACACTGCTGCCTGCATCATTAAAATACCACACCAAAATTTGTTCTCTACAATTCGAATGGACTGCCAAGAAGGAGATGCTCACTCTCAAATGCTTTTCGGAATTATGGACATCCAGAGTAGCCTAGGACGAACCTTTATTCACTTGATTGTCCCGGTACCATGCAACATTACATTGTCTCCATTTATGGCCACCATGTGATATTATTTACTTTAGACCAGAAAATAACTGCATATCTATTCTCCTCATAGTTTCCTTGAGAATAAAAAAGATCATTCTCCTCGTGAATAAGAGAATCTTAGAGGCCCTCCGGTAGAAGACGGGTCACGGAAACCAAGCGCACCTCGGCCCTTCCTTCACTCCCATACAAATTCATTCTTGAACGTTTGGACGCCACCACCTCTCACAGACGTAGCTGAAAACTGGTCGCGGGGATGGAAGGCTTCAGGGAATTTAGTCGGCCTCGTTTGTTCATTGGTCTTTTGGAGAAGCATTGAATGTATTTCCTAGGCGTGATGTTATCTTGGAGTAGTGGGTTGTGTTGCTTAGGGAAGCATTGAGGTGGACGGCTGATCATCTGGAAAGACACAGAACAGGAACATTGCACTTTACGTGTTCTCGCTGGATTGTTTCCTCGTGAGTTGCAGCCCCGCACCATGTACCTGATCAGCAAGCCCCAAAGGATCAGCTTTGCAACACTTGTGTCCTCCCTAAATTCCAATTTTAAATATGCTTGGTGGAGATCTTGAGATTACTACTACTATTATAAATATAAAGCTAATCGAAATATAACGTCTAGGCACGATGAAACCGTTGTTTGGGCCCACCTTTTCTTGAGGGTTTTGTTGGTTCGCTAGTTGCGGCGCAGATTGTTGATGTGGCCAGCCTTTCCTCAGGTCAGGCGGGGCTGGTGTGGGTGGTTCTAGGTGGAAGCGTAATTTTTCGATGTAGGTCGATGCCGGCAGCGATGGTGTCCTTGGACGACACTATCCTTCTTGAAGGCGCCTTTGATGGTACCATCGGGTTGTGGCATCTTGACAGTGAAGTTTGTGTCTGATCGAAGTTCAACGTGGCTGTGGGCTTTTAGCACGATTGTTCCATAACCAATCGTGTGGCTGGGTTTTTGATGGTTTTCACTTCATCAATTGCGTGGTCGAGGTTATTTACATGGTTGTCCCTTAATCAATCGTGCAGTGTATGATTTTCTCCTTAGGGAATCTCCAACGCCGACCCTGCAAGCATTTATGAGAACATTTTTTTTAGGGAAACATCAGGATTCTACCATTTAAAGTGAGAACAGTTCATGCTTGAAATAGTGTTTTTTCATGAGATCTCGCTGCTCCATATTGAATTACTTAAAAGATTCATGATTCATGTTACCCGATGGATTGTATTAGTAGTTAATGTTCTACGAATTGGCCAACAGTATATATACTACGAACGTTAATGTTGCAAGAGAACGTTCTTACAAACATAGATGGCACAGCTGCTTGCATCACTGAAATAGCACACCACAATTTGTTCTCCACCTTCCCAATGGACTGCCAAGTAAAGAGGAGATGCTCATTCTCCAATGCTTTTTTTGGAATTGTTATGGTATCCCCAGTAGCCTAAGGACGGACCTTTATACCCTCAAAATTACCCCCGTACCGCAACATTGGTTCTCCATTTATGCCTACCACGTGATAATTTTTCATTCAAACCATCAAATAAATGAATACCAATTGGCATCATTTCTTTAGAATCAAATAAACCATTCACCTGATGAAAGAATGATAAATAGGCCTTCCTCCGAAGATGGATCACGGACCACATGCCACGTCCTCTCACATACGTATCTGAAAATTGGTCGCGGGGATGAGAGGCTTCAATACATTTACTCGTCCTGTTCTCTTCATCGCTCATTCTGTGAAGCATCAAATGTCTTCTTAGGCCTGATGATGTCTTGGAGTCATGGGCTGTGTTGCATAGTAAAAGCAGTGAGGTGGGCGGCTGATGGTATGGACTATGGACAGACACGGCACTCAAGCATAGTTACGTGTACGTTCTATCTCTTCGCTGGACAAGGCGAAGCGAACGTATCCTTGTGAGTTGGAAAATTACTACTACTACTAGGAAATTCTCTCAGATTAACGTGTAGTACTACTTGAGATGGTAGTCATCTTAGTTCGGTCCTTTATTGAATTTCGTTTTTCTTAACTTTGATCTCGCATCTCAATTAGTTACTGAAACTAGTTGACCATGATTATTTTAGCTTGAGATCTCTGCAAATCACTTATACCACTACTAGGAATATAAAGATAATTGAAGACAGACACATGTGGACACGAAGGAACCGTTTTTCTTGGGACAACATCTTGCGTGAGGGCACTTGTTGGTTCAAGGGTTTGTCCTAGAGGCTATTGGTGTGGCCGGCCTTTTCCCAAGGTCTGGCAAGGCTTGTGGGTGGTTTTAGGAAAATGCTTCAGGCTTCGATAGGGGTCGATGCCGTAGCGACACACGACAGTGCCCATGGGGATTGCTATCATTCATAAAGGCATCCTTTTTTTGCGAAAATCATGAAGGTATCTTTGATGTGCTCGCCCACATATCATCTTTAGGTTGTGGGCATGTTGGTGGTGGATTTCGAGTTGGCCAATGTTGCATGATTATGTAGCTTTATGCACGGATATCTCTTAGTCAATTGTGTGGCTGCGATTTTTACACAATTATTTCTTAATCAGTTGTCATTTTTTTGGCATGGTTGTCCCTTACATAATCGTGTGGTGTGTTGTTTTCACCCTTGTTTTTTTATAAACGGGGCTACTCTATTTTCCATTTTTGATATATCTTAAATGAAATCAGCAAGCCTTGTAGGTAAACAAAAACATATCCTTACTTATAAAGAAAGATAGAGACTCTCATGAAAGATGGACCACACAAATGACTCCTCCTCCTCCAATATGTAGCTGACAACTGGCCATGGGATAGGAGGTTTCGGGGACCTTACTAAGCCTGGTCTGTTTATCAGTCTATTTTCAAAGTATTAGGTCTCTACACTAGCCTAGATATCACTTTGAAGTCGTGGCTCCCTTCATCTGACCAGACACGTCGTTCTCGCATGTTGGTACCTCCGTTTGATGTCTCTCGACTGAGAAACATACAAAGGCGTACACTCGTGAGTTGCGGTGTTATCACCATCCTTTGGAGCAACTAACCCAACATGGTCAGCTTCCAACACATGGCGCCCACCGTGAATTTTAATTTTGACAATTTGTCGGAGCAATCGACAAGGTACTGCAACAATTTTTCCATCGACCTGGTTGTCGATTGTTTCCACCTCCTGGTGTTGTAAACTTGTTCCCTATTAAAAGTGAAACAAACTGCTTATTATTTACCCCTTCTAAATAAAAAGACAACCCTTTGACCCTTTCTTTCAAAAAACAAAATGGCCCGCATGATGCACTCAAGGTAATGGCCAGGCAAATTCTAGAATTCCCCTAGAGACATATCAAGCAAGGATTTGGTACAGCTTGAATTTCAACTTGCCAATTTTATTGATGATATGAGACAACATGATAGGTTCAGATACACAAGTATTATTGGTGATCTCTATATTATGCTTGTTGAAACAAAGAAGCATGTTCTTTATGATTTGGTCGACTTGTTCATCGAATTGATATTGACTTTATTGGTGCCGAAGATGAGTGTTGAATGAGTATTTTCGATAATGAATCTAGTGAAAAGTAAGTTGAGGACTACAACCGGTGATGATCGCTGGAATGGTTTCTTGGTAAAATTTATTGAATGAGATGTGATCTTGAAAGTAAATGAAAAGGATATAGTTGATGCTTTCATGGCAATGCAACAACGTAGAGTTACCTAATTCTGTAATATTGTACTTGTGTGTTCTTTCATGTAAGACTATTAGTATTGTAACTGAGCACATTTGAAAGACATTTCCTGAACTAAATTATTCCGACTCTTGAATTGAGCTATGTATGATATTCTTTTGCCATATATTGTATGCCACTTGTATTATGTAGAACATAATAATTAGAGTGTGCACAACCTCCTCGTAGCCCAGATATCTCTTTGAAATTGTAGGTCGCATCGCACATCAACGAATTCTGTTGGATGGATATTAGAATTACTCAAAGATTCATGGTTTATGTTACCTGATGAATTTTATTACGAAATGTTATACTACCCACGTTAATGTTGCAAGAAAACGTTCTTAGAAACATATGACAATGCTGCCTGCATCATTAAAATGGCACACCACAATTTGTTCTCTACAATTCCAATGGACTGCCAAGAAGGAGATGCTCACTCTCAAATGCTTTTCGGAATTATGGACATCCACAATAGCCTAGGACGAACCTTTATTCCCTTGATTGTCCTGCTACCATGCAACATTACATTGGCTAGCTCCATTTATGGCCACAACGTGATATCATTTTCTTTACACCATAAAATAAATGTATATATATTCTCCTCATTGTTTCCTTTAGAATATAAAAGTTCATTCCCCTTGTGAATAAGAGAATGATATAGGCCCTCCTGTAGAAGATGGGTCACGGACACCAAGCGCCCCTCGGCCCTTCTCCCCCATACAAATTCACTCTTGGACGTTTGGGACACCACAACTTCTCACATACGTAGCTGAAAACTGATCGCGGGGATGGAAGGCTTCAGGGAATTTAGTCGGACTACTCTGTTCATTGGTCTTTTGGAAAAGCATTTAATGTATTTCCTAAGCTTGATGTTATCTTGGAGTAGTGGCATGTGTTGCATAGGGAAGCAGTGAGGTGGACGGCTAATGTTTGGACAGACACAAAACTGGAATAGCACACTTTACGTGTTCTCGCTGCATTCTTTCCTCGTGAGTTGCAGGCCCGCACCGTGCTATTGATCAGCAAACTCCAAGGATCAGCTTTGGAACACTTGGTGTCCTCCTTAAATTCCATTGTTAAAAATGCGTGGTGGTGATCTTGAGACATGTTCTGGTCTTCACTTGTATGGGCCTGCATGTGTTGCGAGATTACTCTACTACTACTAGAAATATAAACCATTGTTTGGGCCAGCCTTTTCTTGAGGGTCGTTGGTTCGATTGTTGTCGTGCAGATTGTTGATGTGGCTAGCTTTTTCCTAAGATCGGGCGGGGCTGGTGTGGGTGGTTCTAGGTGGAAGCGTCATTTTTCGACGGGGTCGATGCCAACAGCGACGGTGTCCATGGATGACACTATCCTTCTTGAAGGCGCTTTCCAAGTGCTCGCTCACACATCATCGGGGTTTTGGCATGTTGACGGTGAAGTTGGTGTCGATCGATGTCGGCATGGTTGTGGGGTTTTGGCACGATTGTCCCATAATCAATCATGTGGTTGGGTTTTTGACGGTTTTACATTAATCAATTGGGTGGTCAAGCTTATTTAGATGGTTGTCCCTTAATCAGTCGTGTAATGTATGATTTTCAATTTAGGGAATCTCCGAAGCCAACCTTCAAACCTTCTGCGACCGTTTGGACTGAGCTATCCAGACCAGTTTAATTTGTCATCCAACACGGTCATGTATCCGTCCATGGACCGGATCACATGTCCGTTCTTCCGCAAATCTGACTCAACCATGGGGGGAGGGGGAGGGCGAGGGTCTTTGCGGGAGTCCGGACCTGCGACATGTCCTCTCCCGCCAAGATCCCACCAAAAATTAAAAATATCTCCGTGCACGAAGCGGTTGCGATTTTGTTCAATACTGAAGGAAGGCTATTGGAGGGCTCCTGTCAGAGCTCTGTTCTCCACATTAGGTTCAATACCAGAGAGACGCGATGAGACATCTTCGAAGCGGCGGTGATGCGGTCAACGTTCTTTGTCCATGTGTGTTCAGTGCCGAAGATGCGATGGGACGGCTTCAAAGCGCCACATTCATGCCGGTCAGAGTGGACATGACCTCTCACGTTGCTCCGGCATTGAAGCGGTGCGTCGGTGCATAGTGGTGTCACCCATCCTCCCATTTACCTCCCACAATTAATATTTCCTCACCGACATGCCTGTCACCTGCCCACTATTTAAACTCAGCGTCAGGCCACAATTGCATCCAACCTCTTCCACTCCCTACCTTCTCTCAGCACCACATCCTCCATGATCTCCTCGCGCTCAAAGCTCTCTAGGACAGCCTCTTGTTTGGTCAGAAGGAAATCACCACCATTGTAGCAGGCTGGCAGATCGGCAGACGAACGATTTCACCGGAGGTCAGCGACGAGGACGCCCCAATGGAAGAGCCGACACCATCGTCCTTGCCGACCTATGCAGTCTTCACCATGGGTGAGCATGGTTCTCTCAACACCGAGATAGTGTTGGCATAATTGAAATCCATGTTTTGATAGGCGCATGTCGACCATGCCTACAACATCTCACTTCTCGATGAGCACCGACGCACGGAGGAGCGACTAGCCATCAGCACGGGCATAGAGGTGGCCACAGACGTGCGCGAGATGGAGGAGTTTCTTGAATCCTACCGTTCCGCCTGCGACATCCACCACAACCGATGGCGGTACCGTGTCCATCAGGTGGACAAGGAGATCGACAAGGCGATGGATGAAGCTTACGACCGTGATTATGAAGTGGTTGCCAACTCCACGACGACTGAGGCATGATGCCACAGCGATGAAATTGACACGTTCGCGGGCAGCACCGGCAGCGAGGAAGAGTATCGCATGTGAGGATGTCGGGGCTTGTATATCCCATGAATGTCACCACTCTTCCCCTCCCATTGAAGCTTCATTTCCAGGGGTTCAGATCGTTCAATGAGCTTTCTGTCAGGCATGGGGAAGACAAATCATAGGACACAGGCACCTGCAATCATTTTTAGTAGGTCATATATAATAGGTCTTATTTTAAATATATTGCGAATGTAATGAATGTGTCTGGTTTAAAGTAACTTATGTCCGAATTTTAATGAAATGTGTCTAGTCTGTAAAAATTTATGAGAATTTTCTTTATTTCAGTTACAATGCTTATTGCTACACGCATCCTTGCCTACGGACTGAGTCTGTGGAAGTTTGCGGTGTCCATTTTAGGGCTCAACGTTGAGGATGCCCTTAGTTTCTCTTATAAACCTGACCAGAGTTGATCTATTGTCTTCTTTTATCTTAATGAATTAGGCAATAAAGCAAGTAAAATAATGCTCCATGATATTCCTCCAAGGATTTAATGCGAGAACAATTCATGCTAAAAACGGTGTTTCTGTATGAGATCTCGCTGCTCCATATTAGAATTACTCAAGGCTTGAGGGGAGGCAGCGCCCACGGCCGCACTACATCGAGGTGTTGCAGCGCGGTGACATCCATGCCCTGGACATCCACCCCGACAGCCCTCCAGAAGGATACGGCGAAAGGGCAAGCGAACATGAGATGGTCAGCCGTCTCAATACTGGCAGGGAAGATAGCGCACCCCGCCTCAGAAGCATCGATGATGGTTTTTTTTAGGAGCACGTCACGGGTGTGAATCTTGCGTTGCACAAGGAGCCATGCGAAGAACATCACCCGTGATGATGCCACGGCACGCCCCCAGTCCTCATCAGGGTATATGCCGCACTGGTGGATAGGGCGCCACCCTTCTTAGCGCACAGCGGCATGACGCGCTCGTCGTCCCCAGTCACGGCAGGCAGGGGCTGGAGGAGACGGCAGCAAGCTCGCGGTCGTCGGCGGCTGTCAACCATGGAACGAGAACCCCTGGGACGCCGGTACGCCGGGCATCATAGACAATCACCTTTTCTTAACCATGAAACAATAAAGGACACACTCCTCCCCTGTTCTCTCTGAAGTTTTCACGCAGATGAACTACTTTCCAGGAGCAGCTAAGAAATAAATGGATGTGAGGGAGAACGATGGCTAGCTCCTACAAATGTAATTGAGCTAGTTGTAAACATGTGCCCCAAATTACACCCATGTAATTGTATGAAAATTACATTACAAATTGTGTCAATCATGAGGCACCATTACAAATTGTGTCAATCATGAGGCACCATGTACTAGCCAACCGACATGTGTTGTTCATACTTCATAGCGTTGTAAGTTGTCAAATCCGGTAAGCATTGATGATTTTAGAAAACCCTTTTATGGTACAGATCACAACAGATATGCACTGGAAAAGTTAAGCATTGATTAGGTTTCCAATATATTGTGTAGGATCAAGTACCATGTTACTATATGCTGTCCATTTTCACTTTCTTCTACCAGACTACCCTGACAAACAAAAAGCTAGCACATGGACTATGTTTCCATGTTCACAGAACATGGCCATGATATCATAGACCGATTCCATCCATGACTCATACATGTATAACATTTGTATATGTTCTGAAAACACTCCTGATAAACATATTCGCACAAGTGCCAAGGAAAATATTTAGGGTGAGATAGTCCAAACTATATGTCGCCGTGTCCAGGACGTCCACGTACTCTCCCTTCCTCCATCCAAATATACTCCTAGACGCCGCCACATGCACAGACATAGCTGCTCCAAACATAGCCTTTTGTTTAGGCCATCCTCTCAAGAGAATTGTATACTAGCTTTTCTTTTTCAGAGCTATAAACAAAAATAGCAGACGATTGGTAATATATGGGTATGCGAGTCTTCAGGAAACATACTCCACTTGTTCTGTTCATCAGACTGACCAATCATCATAGCATGGGATGTCTTGCCCGTCCTAGCGCAGATGGCCTGGGGAGGCCATGGGTTGTGTTCCACATCAAAACGCTTATGTGTAGTTGTCTGGCCAGACACGGGTCACCATACATAGATGTCATAGAAGAAAAAGTCAACTGGAATGCGGACTGGTCGCGGTATTTTGCAAACTTGCTGCTGAGGAGAAGCAAAAGGGAAATATGCCTCTCTAATTTTTGAATCCTACTTGGTACAAGAACGTACAAATTGTATTTTTAGAGTAAACTGGAAGAAAAAACAAATGGGACAGTCTAAGGACTTTGTACATGGATTGGTTGATTCTAAAAAACAAAGCAACTGGCCTTTGGTTGGACTGATGTAATAAAAACCATGATAGGATCAAGTAAGTTATCTAATAAGATCAAATTATTATGTACCTAATATTCCACTATGATTTATTTTGACAAGTCCCAAACTCTTTATTCACGAAAACAAGGACTTATTGTAATTTTGTAAATGTGGCCCTAAAAATTTGGAGGAAATTGAGTATCATTTTTGGGAATATCAATGTTATAGGAGGAAGTTTTATCATGTCGAAATGTGAAAATCCTGAAATGCAGGAGTTGAAGATGATGAAACCGAGGAGGAGAAAGTGCACACTACCTAACCAAAATATTCAAAGGAGGGGGCTGGGAAGATAGAATAAAGCTCAAATAAACAAGATCATTATGTACAAAGGTATTTCAAGTGCATGGTTGATCACTTGATTTGGGAGGATGTTGCGGTGAACTCAAATAAAAATAATGTTGCTATTGAAATTGAAAAGATAATGGAAGAAGTTGTGCCGTTTGGAGAAGATGAAGGAAGTGATGAGTACTTCATAGAAACCAAGATGTTGTCTAAGTTTGAAAATCGTTGTTTCTTCAACCATATGAATACTATCCAAGGAAAGAAGAATTGGCTTAGGTGGATGTATGACGAGCGAAATTGGCATTGGGGTCACACTTTAGGCATGTGATCATTAATGTGTTATTTCCTTTTCTTTATGGTATGTCATTTCAGGCTTGTTGAACAATATTTTCCTTTATACTATGTCTTTTGAGATTTGTTGAATAATAGTTTCCTTTATGTCATATCACTTGAGAGTTGTTGAACAATATTACCATTTATGTTATGTTTATTGAGGGTTGTTGAACATTATTTCCCTTTATGTTACGTCACTTGAGTTGTTGAACAATATGTTATTTGGTTATCTTTTGTGTTCATCAAGATATTATTATTTTATTTCGTATGTTATTTGGTTATATCTTTTTTGTTCATCAATATTTTATTATGTTATTTGGTTATCTTTTGAGTTCATCAAGATATTATTATTTTATTTTTTAGTTGATCATGTTATGTGTTTCTAACATTTATGTTTCTATGTAGATGAGCCCAAGTGGCAGCCATAGTGTAGAGCTCGAAACTGATTCAGATTCGATGATAACCTCAAGGAAGCAAAGATACAACATGCTTGCACATGTTGGTATCATGTACAGTGAGAAATATCTCATGAAAAAGAAGAGAAGATTTGTAATAATGACTGGACAAAAGTGAGTTACTGAGAACTTGAGTACTCCAAAAGATTGCTCTAACATGTTTAGGATGTATAGTGAGAAATATCTCATGAAAAAAAGAGAAGATTTCAATAATGACTGGACAAAAGTGAGTTACTGAGAACTTGAGTACTCCAAAAGATTACTGAGAACTTGTTTTGATAGATCGCATAACACGCTTGTGCGCACATATGGCTTGAAAGTGACAAGGAACATGATCTGCTGAAGTTATAGAAGTGCTGGACATGTTTTCATGGACCATTGGGGGTACTCAATCTGTAAGCGAAGTGGGGAATCATTTCAAGAGATCTACTGAAGTTTTACATTGAAAATTCAATGAAGTACTAATTTTTTTTGAATCATATGGTTGTAGACATCATTCGACCAAATGATCCGAAGTTCAGAGTTGCGCATGATAGCTAGGCTTCTAGATGCGAGATTTGCACCTCACGTTCATAGTTGCATTGCTGCAATTGACGGGTCACATTAATGTAGTTGTTAAAAATGATGAGATTGTCAACCATGTTGGTCGTCATGGATACCCAGCACATGATATTATGTTCATGCGTGACTTTGACATGAGATTCACCTCTATAGTTGTGGGATGGCCAGGGGCAGCACATGACACAAGGGTATTCAGAGATACGTTGGTGAAGTATGCAGATCAATTTCCACATCCACTTATATGTATTCACCATTTCTTTTCAGGTGTACGCTATATATTAACTTATTTATCTTGCTGATTCCGTGGATAAAACATTTGCTTTATGGAGGAAGGTACTATCTTGTTGACTCGGGTTATCCAAAGTGTGATGGATATTTAACTCCATACAAATGGAAAAAGTACCTTTTTGACGGAATTTTGCCAAGGTCTCCCACCGAATGGTAAACAAGAAAATGTTAAAAATGCACATTCATCCTTACGCAATGTCATTGAGCGTGCATTTGGTGTGTCGAAGATGAAATGATGTATTTTACTAAAAATGCCAAGTTATCCTAGTGAGAAGCAATCTCGGATCATCATTGCATATGTATATCACTTCATAATTGCATTAGAGAAAGCCATTTGAGAGACTTGGAGTTTGAGAGATGTGATTGAGACGACAACTACTTGCCAGGAAATTTATAACAGTTGCACATAGGCCATGCTTCCAACTTTGTTCTTGATGATGATGCCACTATGCAAGCAATTCGTGGGGCCATTGCTATAATGAATTGTTGACGAATCAACCATAGTCTCACATATAACTTATGAAACTGCGATGATTGATCCATATTTTGGATGATATGTGTATGTATGAACGACTATGATGGGTGATGCATATTTGGATGATATATTTTGTATGTAAGACTATTATAGTTTGTTCTTATTTTGGGGTATCACTAGTAGAAAATGGGGCAACCGTCTAAGCCTTTAGTACCGGTTCCCTTTAGTACGAAAGCTCCTCACGAACCGGTGCTAAAGGGGTCTTTCGTACCAGTTTGGGCATCTAGGCGGGCGAGGAGCTTTCGTACCGGTTCGTGAGGAGCTTTCGTACCGGTTCGTGTTACGAACCGGTACTAAAGGGTTGGCGTCAGCCAGAAAACCTTATATATTTAGGAAATTTAGAATTTTATATATTTTTATTTTTTTCAAAATTAAAATTAATAATTGCATCTGCATAAAGATTACTATTACTTTTAGCAAATTATAAGATTTTCAAATTTTCAGGTTTTAGATTTGGCAAAAAATATATTAAAAAATAATTAAAAACAATACAAATTTAAAAAGTTAATATTATTTATTTATTCAACATTATTATTACATCATTAATTTTTTCATTAAAAGAATTATCTGGAATTTAAACAATAAAGAAATGTGACATCGACCAACATGTTAATAGGATTGATATGATACTAGTATCAACAACATGCGCGCGAAACTCTTGGAAGTGGGAGGGAAAGGAACTCGGAAGTTAAGCGTGCTAGTGTTGGAGTAGTGTAAGGATGGGTGACCGACCGGGAAGTTTGACCATAGGTAAGTAATTTGACTAGACATTAATGGAAATACTAGATATTCTAAAAAAAAGAGGGAGTGAAAAATAATTAGAAAAAAAATGAATAATTTTTTTTAACGAAATAGCCTTTAGTACCGGTTCGTAAGGAACCGGTACGAAAGGGGGGGAGGGTTTAGTACCGGATCTTTAGTACCGGTTCCAAAATCGGTACTAAAGGCCCTCTGGAACCGGTACTAAAGGGGGGTTTCTCTACTAGTGTATATGTTTCATACGCGTGTTTTGGTTGATATATTTTGACCATCATGACATTTGTTTTACAATAATCCCTATTTTTTTCCTAATTCTTACTTTACCGAGTCAGAACATACAATTTGTGCATTAATCTTTGTATACACATCATAATCAACACTCAACAATGTTACTGTCATTTCACAACACCCACAAACCTATAGTTGATGAACAACAGAGTAAGCAAAGAGTCAGACTCTAATTCTCAGAAATTCAGGGCCATAGATGATTCTCAGGAAGCCATAGCCAGATGGATTCTAAGGAATCTGTAGCCCAAACAAATGGGGTGTATGATGATCTTTTGATTGTAATTTATAGTGGAGCACGAAGTCCATTGGAATTTTTTTTGAAGAGTCAATTGGGAAGATTAGTTTACAAAGATCAATGGCTAAAATACTAACCTATCTAACCAACGGCCATATGTTCTTATTATCATGGGATTTTATAGAAATTCTTTCTATTTGCATACGTATTTTGATTTTAATATATAATAGATACAAGACTATGGATAATATGTTCTTGTATAAAATTATTCACTCACCATAGTATTTTTTATCACATAAATTATATATTAATTGAATAGTAATTGTTCAGACCTTCTAATAAACAAGACAAAATTAATCGTCTATATTTCCGAACGATGGTGGTTTTCTGTGCATATGTTATAACTTCCTTGAGATCATGATTTCCAGATTTCCTTTTCCACAAGAAGAAGATGAGCCAAACTTTGAGATCAGATGATTTAGCTAACGTCATGTTTGACGCTGCTTTCACCAAAAGAGAAAGTTACTTCTACATGCCCACTTAGAGAACTAAATTATTTGATTCGTGATACACTAATTAAGCTACATGAATCTTATGAACTTCTACGAGCTCACTCGGAGCATTTTACTTCTACACATCCATTCGAAGAACTGAATACTTTGATTCGTCATAGGCAAAGTTACATGGATCTTGTGAACTTCCCTCTGCCTCCTCTTCCTATTAGTCGAGCATATTCACAAATTACACATCTAGGCATTTTAACACATTGTACTACTATTTTTTGCGTCATTATCACAAATATTAGAAAGCCTGAAAGGCCTAGTTCGACTAATCCTCTTCAACAGGATTGTAGGGGATTGAGTCTTTTTTTTAACATGCAAGGGACTTAATCCCCTTCAATCTCTTTCAACCCCCTCCAAACCGAACAAGGTCTCAAGGTTTTGAACTTCCCATTGCATTAAGGTGAAAATTTTGGCCGATAACTGTTATAAGAACATGTGTGTAATAAGCATGGAGAAAGAAGACTCTTTCTATAGACAAGCATTAAACGTGGATGTTAAAGTCAGTGGGCAGGCAAGTGTATAAATAGAGTGCCAAAGGTGAGGTGGATGCGCATAGAGGCGTGGCGACTAGAACATAATGGACAAGTCTAATTCATCCAAAATTTATCTTTCTATATAAAACTTCTCTTAACTACACCACTTTACCGGTTAGTAGGTAATGGCACAACTACAAATAGTAACCAATTAATTTAGAAGTAGTGACATGGAGATCCATGAGCATACATGGAGATAGGTGTGTTGTGCATTGTGCACTGGCTGGACAAGCTCTTGGTTTGATCATTTTTTCTCATCATGCATTTATGGAATTTGTATTGACATATGATCGATCTTTGGGTAAGTATTGACTAGGATCACAATTAGAAATAAGCAGGGTCCTGGTGATTTAAATCTGCCAACACGAGTGTTGCAAACATGCATATGTTATAAGTTGGGTGCACTGAGCAGTATTACACTTGCTAACTATTTTGATTGCATTCTACTTGATAATGGTATGATATGGGGATGGTAGATACATGGTTCATACATTGGGGGAGCGTGCATACGGGTGGAGACTGTGTTATGTATGCACGTGCAACATATATAGGTGCTCCATTTGAGCCGGCTATGTAATCCGTTCTTCAAACTAGAAAACACCGATATCTTCGGAAATGCCTTTTGGAGCTCGGGCTCACGGGATCCCTTTAAATTTGAACTCGAAAATTCATCAAAATTCATATTTTTATGTTTCAATTTTTTTTGAAAAAAATAAAGATACACATGAAGGTATAACTCATAAGTGTGTAAATTTTCAGGACGAAATACATTGAAATGAGGGCTATGCAAAAATAACAAATCTGGGGGCTGTTAACACATGATACTATTCATCCTCCCAAGCCATGAATTTGTCTTTTTTACACAGGCCGCAGTTTAAGGTATTTTATCATAAAATTTTACACACATTTACATTACGTCCTTACATATTTTCATAATTTTTTTCTGATTTTTTTGACATCGAAAAATTTAAATTTCGATTTTTTCAAAAAAACGGGCTCCATGGAGCCCGGGAGCCAAAATGCCTCACTCCGATATCTTCGCATATATAGGTGCTCCTACGAAACATAGATGTCAACTCACAACTAGTCATGGAGATGGGAGGCATCAGGAAGTTTACTCGGTCTGGTGTTTTTATCAGTCTATCTTCGAAACTCAGGGGGTCTTCCCTAATCCTGATGATGTTTTAGAACAGTGGGTACTATTGGACTACTCCGCACTTCGGTGGATGGCTGATCGTCTGGCGAAACACCAGACCTTCATAACAGTATCACATCTTGTGTTTTGTGGCTATTGGAAGATAGAGATGCCATTAATGACATTGTGATCACCATCTCCGGAGGCGGGTTAGTTTGCAACACTTGGCTCCCTCTCTAACTCCGTCTTTGACAATTTATGGCAGTAATATAGAAGTTTGTGCAACAATATGTTCTTAGAAGTTTTCCTGGTCGTGACTTGTATCCTCCTGCTGCTGTAGTTTCATTTCCATTGTAATAAGCTATTGAAATTAGCTCAACATAATAGGTTCATCATAGTAGTCCTAGAAATATGGCGAAGTACCAAGTGCAAACTTCTATTCACTAAAAACATGTAAACTAATGTCACAAATTACACATCTAGTCTTGCAAGCATTTAAAGAAAGATCAGTTCTTGCTGGAAATAAAGTTTTATTTTTCATGAGATCTGGCTCCTCCATATTAGAATTACTCACGGATTGATGATACATGTTACCCGATGGATCGTATTAGTTCATGTTCTATAAATTGGCCAACAATATATATACTAAACACGTTAATTTTTTTTGAGGCAGTACACACGTTAATGTTGCAAGAGAGTGTTCTTAAAAACATAGAAGGCACAACTGCCTTTTTTTGTGTGAAAAAGGGGGAGTACCCCCGGCCTCTGCATCGAGAGATGCATATATAGCCATCTTTATTAAATTAAACAACATAGTCTTACAGAACAGATGCATGGATCAACCCAAAGCCACCTTCCGAACAATCACAATCACAACCCTACAAACCTTATGTAGTGTTGTGGAGCATCCACACGCACACCAACTAATTTGATGGCCTCAGCAGGCTTCCCCTTGGTGAGCCGCGAATACCAACAAGCCGAGGAGATCCTCAACATGCACCTCACACGCCCGCTAAAGAGTCCTTCACTGCTAGCTTCTGCCATCCCATCCTCAGGAGAGAACAATGCAAAGATCCTGCCAAGCCCAACTGTTCACACCTGCATCTCTAAAATAGCACACCGCAATTTGTTCACTATCATTCCAATGGACTGCTAAGTTGAGAGGATATGCTCAGTCTCCAATACTTTTTCGGAGTTGTTATGACATCCTCCAATAGCCGAAGGAAGGACCTTTATTCCCCGGGATCGCCCGTTACCGTGCAAAATTGGGTCTCCATTTACGCCTACCATGTGATATTTTTCATTACGAGAAAAAAAATTAGAATAAAAAAACCATTCCCCTCATGAAAGAATGATAAAGAGGCCCTCAGATGGAACATGGGTTCACGGACAGCAAGCGCCCCTCGGCCCTTCTCCCCCATACAAATTCACTCCTGGGGTTTGGGACGCCAGGACATTCCACATGATTCATATACGTAGCTATGAATACTGGTCCGGGGATGGGATGCTTCAGGAAATTTACTCGGCCAGTTCTTTACATTGGTCTTCCTGGGAAGCATTGACTGTCTTCCCTAGGCCTGATGCTGTCTTGGAGTGATGGGCAGTGTTGCATAGTAAAGCAGTGAATTGGACGGCTGATCATCTGGACAGAAACTGCAATCATACATCATACTTTACGTGTTCTATCTCTCCGCTGGACGCAACATGTCCATGTTGCTGCCCCATAGAGTTCTCTTGATTAACAAGCTTGTCAGGATCAGCTTTGCAACACCATGTGTCCTCTTTAAATTCCAATTTTAACGAGGCTTGTTCTTGAGACATGTTCTGGTGTTCACTTGTGTCGGCCTGCATGTGTTGTGAATTTTTTCTCGGATTAACATTTGCTCAAGACTCTATAGTCATATTAGTTCTGCCAATTAAATTACCTTTTTTCTTGATTTTAATCATGCATCTTACTTAGTTACTAAAACTGGTGGACCATAATGATTTCATCTTCAAAACTCTGCAAATTAGTACTAATACTACTACTAAAAATATAAAGCTAATTGAAGACAAATTAACATCTGGACACGAGGGAACCGTTGATTTGGCCAACATTTTGCCTGGAGGCTCTTGGTTCAAGGGTTGTCCTGGAGGCTATTGGTGTTGGCCGGCCTTTTTCCAAGGTTTGGAAGGCCGTTGTGGGTGACTTTAGGAAAAATCGTCAGGCTTAGACGGGGTCGATGCCAGCGGGGATGGTGCCCATGGAAATTGCTATCGGTCATTAAGGCATCTCCGAGCGGACATGTTGGTGGTGAAGTTCGAGTTAGCCGATGTCCCATGGTTATGTGACGAGCGGACACGAGGCCCTGGTCGACCGGCACCGCGACGATCCCACGATCAGATTGCTACGTACCACTTCCTTAAAAAATCAAGGATGGATGTAGTTTTTTGGAATACCAGTTGTAGTTTTCGGGTACATAGATGTAGTAAAAATTTATTGTGTGTATTTTATTTAAAATTTTTGCACCATTGCAGAAAAAAATCGTGACAAATATTGTTGCGTACCATATATACCATCAATTGATGACAGAAAAATTAATTACCGATGGTAGCATTTTTACTACCGACTGCAACAGAATTCGTAGCCCGTTATCACCAATTATACTTCATCATTTTTTCTTTAGCAAAAATCAAACATAAGCTTATCCCGTTATCTGTTACAAAAAAAGTAGCACCGTCATTACCGGTCACACTCTCTAAAATGAATATATATAACACTACATAAAATACATCTAGATACAGTTTGAGTGACAAGTAATATGAATGAACATAGTAACATTTATCGAAAGGATCGTTCTTGCGGACACGAGGCCAACCCAACCCGACCGGCCGAACCTTTGGCCGGTCGGTTGGCGGGAAGAGTTTCCCTATGTGACTTTATGCGCGAATGTCTCTTAATTAATCAATCAGGTGGTTGGGATTTTTGCACGACTGTCTCTTAATTAGCTGTCATTTTTTGCGTGTCTGTGCCTTACTCAATCGTGTGGTGTGTAGTTTTTGTCCTTGTTTCTTTTATAAACGGGTGTACGGGACCACTCTACTTTTCATTTTTTAATATATCTTAAATGAAATCAGCAACCCTTGTACACGTCTAAAAAAAGATGCAGACTCTGATGGGTCTTCTTTTTAGGAACACAGTACAACTCTGACGCTCACATACACGAGTATACAATCACCCCTATGACGCACACACGCACACCCTACCCCTATGAGCATCTTCGCAATACTGAGCCGGTACATCATCTTGAGATTAACGAAGCAATCACCTCGTCTTCGACGGGAACGTCTTCTCCCACTGAAAGCGCATCACCGAAAGCCCTGGAATAAATGCAGGAAAATGCGAGCACCATTGTCAAAACTGGGATTTGAACTCTGGTGGGCTGGGGATACAACCATCCACCTAACCAACTCAACCAACGGGATGGGTCAGGAGACTCGATATGCATTAAATCACAGCAATGGTACAAAGTACAAGGAAGCCACTTTGAAATTTTGCAAATAAAATGAAAGACTTATAAATTACAAGAAGGACCCTAGATCTAAATCTTGGAGAGCAATCAGGTCCAACTTCACCGCGAGTTCGTCGGAGCAACCCGTCGTGCCCAGTGCTTATGCCACCGAGGAACAAGCCACTTGGGGCAAAAGCACCGAAGGACGCCACGCTATAGGAGCTCAAAGGCCTCCATCTTGGCTCAGTGGTATGGAGGTAGAAGAGACGCCGGCTTCTAGCCGCTTGCGCCCATATACTGGTCGATGGCGAGTCAAAGATCACCTCGAATGATTCTTGTGATGAGCTGCAACCGGATCTGAGAGGAAAAATCTCCCCCGAGCCACCTACCACCACCCATCCTGTCCATCGCCTCGATGGTTCGAGAGAAAAGTAGCGAGGAGAGCTTGGAGAAGAACCTTCCCGATATTTAAGTCAAGCTTATTGAGGGAGCCCGAAACCGCCTGGATCTACCCCGCCGTCCACCTTGGATGCCGGCTCAAGATCCACCACCGTCCCATCCCGCCGCCTCTTGAAGACAGCCGGAAAAAGCTCAACAGGAAGTAGAAAAACCTAGCTACTGGCTGACATACCCCCCCTCCTACTCCACCCCAGTTGGCGTCGCCGGTGGAGGGAGCAGGAGGGAGGGAGCCGCAGACGATGAAGACTGTCGGAGCACACAAATGGAAAGGAAGAGGAAGAGGACGGTGGAAAGAGGAAGGGTCGGCGGATGAATTGGATCTCCCACTCGGCTTGGTTTGTTTATCAGTGTCTTCAAAGTATTGGGCGTCTTCCCTAGCCCAGATACCACTTTGAAGTCCTGGGTTGCATCACACATCAATGAATTTCCTTCCATCCATATAATCGTCTGGCCAGGCTGATCGTTCTCGCATGCCAGTACTTGAGTCTAGTGTCTCGGGTGAGAAACATACAGAGGCCATGCCCTCATGAGTTGCGGCATTATCACCATCCCTTTGAGCAACTAACCCAACATGATCAGCTTCCAACACATAGCGTCCTCGGTGAATTCTAATTTTGACAATTTGTGGGAGAAATCCACATGCTTGAGCAGCAATTTGTCCATGGATCTAGTTGTGGATTATTACCACCTGCTGGTGTTGTTTTCCCCGTGGGGTTTTCGCGGCATGTACCCCTTCAAACAGGGGCGGACCCAAGTAAAGCTGAGTGGGGGCCTAGGACCCCACTCAAAATTTTGAATTTTCTTTATATTTATGCATATTTAAAAAAAAAGGCTTCAAATTCAGCAAATTTATAGAAGGTATGCCCCCAGTCAAATGTTGTGCCCCTTTTGTCTGGGTCCGCCCCTGCCTTCAAACATGTCACATTGTACATATTTCCCCATTCTAAGTAAAAAGGCAGAGCTTCCGCCGGTTTTTCAATAAATAAATAAATTGGCCCGAATATCCCAGTTTACAGTTATCTTAATTTTGTTTGAAGCAATACAGTTATCTTAGTTTCACTCCACATCTTAGTTCCAGTAAGTAAGTCTAAATGACATCTGCTCGGAAGAGCGAACAAGGTTGTGAATGTTGGTCCTATCCTGACATTGAATACTTTTCAGCCACGCAACGTTGAAGGACCATGAATGCAACGCTGATTCAAACGGGCTTCTGCCTAAACAATAACGCTAAAGTCTTTTTATACTGGGATGCACTGCATCACATGAAGGTGACTTTGAACCATACGTATTATGATGCAACGTGTCGGGCTAGCCTCCAATGGCTTCTTGATTCACCGCCTATGCAAAACACACAAACTCACACACCTGACACACGCATGCAGTTACCTTATCGATTTTTGCTTGGATGAAATCCGTACCACTTGTTGGCCCAGGTCCAATCTCGCTGCTGTTATCCGTCGAGTACTTTTCGACTAGGCTCACGATACGAACTTGCTGCGTCCGTTTGCTAGTATCGTGGTTCCTGCAAGATGTGATACGCACGTGTACAAGTCCTAACGTTCTGGATGATAAAGTTCTGTCATGTCTAATTTCAACAGTTATTCCCTAAACACGATGTCTTCATTTCACTGCTTGGACGCTCACTCTTTACTGCATCTTCACAAACTTCTACTGTTAGAAAGATCTTGTTAAGATATCTACAAACTGACCATCGGTATAAATATAGTTGATGTTAATCTTACTTTGTTCCATGCTCTCCCTAAAATAGCAATCGTATCGTTATGTTTGCATCCACTAGTAGACAGACCCCCTTTCGTCCAGCCCAAAAAAGGCATCGCTTCCGGTTCATTTCAGAACCGGGACCGATGCCTCGCAACGGTCCCGGTTCGTCTGTATAGGGCAACGGTCCCGGTTCAACTGGGGCAACGGTCCCGGTTGTTGCCACAAACCGGGACCAATGCTCTGGCGACCAACACGTGGCGCACTGCGAGGCATTGGTCCCGGTTGTTGGCAAAAACCGGGACTGTTGCCCTGGCTATATAAGCCCCCAGCCAGCACTTTGCCATTTTGCCTCAAAAAATTTCAGGATTGTGTTGGGGTGGGGTGGATGCTAGAATTTTTTTTCTTTGATTGCACACCAGGTGTTCGACGAAATGTCCGAGCCACACTTAGGTCCTCAGAACACCGTATCCTCGGCCGAGGTTAGCAACCTTATCTTCTCCATCTGTAACTGATACAAAAATATTGCACGTGTGCATATATAGTGGTCTTTTCACTATTCACGAAGTTATTGTAATGGTTAATTATATGACGCAGATCGAAGCACGGATGCGATGGATGTACAGCGATCGACGCGGGTCCGAGTTTATTACAAACCTGCATACATTTCTCAATGTGGCTAATGCAAACAAAGTGGATAATTTTATGCCTTGTCCCTGTATTGACTGTCGGAACGTGGCGGAGTACTCTTCCTCGAGAACACTTCAAGGCCACCTGCTTCGGAGAGGTTTCATTCCCGGATATTATTGTTGGTCCAAGCACGGAGAAAGAGGGGTTAGGCAGGAAGACAATGAAGAAGAGGAGGATGATGATAGCTATCCTATGTCCCCTGAAGAATTCGGTGACACTGCAATGGAAGACAATGAAGAAGATGGAGCTCCTCAAGGTGACAATGAAGAAGAACAACGGGAATCGGATGAGACCGCTGATGGTCTTGGTCGGGTCATCTCTGATGCAAAGAGAGACTATGAAACAGGAAAAGAGAAGGAGAAGTTGGAGACCATGCTAGAGGATCACAAAAAACCCTTGTACCCAAATTGCGAAGATGGCAGCACAAAGCTCGGTACCACACTGGAACTGTTGAAATGGAAGGCAGATTTTGGTTGTTCTGACACCAGATTTGAGAAGTTACTGCAAATAATGAAGTCGAAGCTACCACCGGATAACGAATTGCCCGACAACACACGAAGCAAAGAAGGTTATCTGCCCTCTAGGATTAGATGTGCAGAAGATACATGCATGCATTAATGACTACATCCTGTACCGCGGTGAAAAGTACGAGAGTATGGATAAATGCCCGGTATGCACTGCGAGTCGGTACAAGATCAGACAAGATGACCCTGGTGATGCTGAGGGAGATGACGAGCCCCCGAGGAAGAGGGTTCCTGCTAAGGTTATGTGGTATGCTCCTATAATACCACGGTTGAAACGTCTGTTCAGAAACAAGGAGCATGCCAGGTTGCTGCGATGGCACAAAGAAGACCGTAAGAAAGACGGGAAGTTGAGACACCCCGCTGATGGGTCGCAGTGGAGAAAAATCGAGAGAGGCCACTCAGACTTTAAAAATGAAGCAAGAAACTTATGGTTTGGTCTAAGTACAGATGGCATGAACCCTTTTGGAGAGCAGAGCTGCAGTCACAGCACCTGGCATGTGACTCTATGTATCTACAATCTTCCTCCTTGGGTGTGCATGAAGCGGAAGTTCATCATGATGCCAGTGCTCATCCAAGGACCGAGGCAACCCGGCAACGACATTGATGTGTACCTAAGGCCATTAGTCGATGAACTTTTGGAGCTGTGGGCCAAACCAGGTGTACGCGTGTGGGATGAGGACAAACAGGAGGAATTTGACCTGCGAGCGTTGCTTTTCGTAACCATCAATGATTGGCCTGCTCTTAGTAACATTTCAGGACAGTCAAACAAGGGATACAATGCATGCACGCACTGTTTAGATAAGACTAAAGGTATATATTTGGATAAATGTAAGAAGGTTGTGTACCTCGGGTGTCGTCAATTTCTGCCGCCCAATCATATCGTGAGAAAGAAAGGCAAGCATTTCAACGGTGAAGCAGATCACCGGAAAAAGCCTAAGCTCCCTAAAGGTGCTGATGTATTTGGTATGGTGAATGACCTAGAAGTAATCTTTGGAAAGGGTCCTGGCAGTCAATCTGTTCCGAAAGACGTCGTTACCGGACACGCGGCCATGTGGAAGAAGAAATCTATATTTTGGGAGCTACCCTATTGGGTAGACCTAGAGGTACGTTCTTCAATCGACGTGATGCACGTGACGAAGAATCTTTGCGTGAACCTGCTAGGGTTCCTGGGCGTGTATGGGAAGTCAAAAGATACACCAGAAGCACGGGAGGACCAGCAACGTATGAAAGACCCATACCACAGGCATACTGATAAAGGACGTCTAAGCAGCTACGCTCTTACCAAAGCAGAGAAGGAAATCTTTTTTGAATGCCTTAGAAGTATCAAGGTCCCGGCAGGCTTCTCGTCAAATATAAAGGGAATAATAAATATGGCAGAGAAAAAATTCCAGAACCTCAAGTCTCATGATTGCCACGTGATTATGACGCAGTTGCTTCCGGTTGCATTGCGGGGGCTTCTACCAGAAAATGTTCGAGTACCCATTGTGAAGCTATGTGCATTTCCCAATGCAATATCTCAGAAGGTAATCGATCATGCAAGTCTAGAAAGGCTACAGAAGGATGTGGTCCAATGTCTCGTCAGTTTTGAGTTGGTGTTCCGCCCGTCCTTCTTCAATATTATGACGCATCTGCTGGTTCACCTGGTCGACGAGATTGCCATTCTAGGTCCTGTATTTCTACACAATATGTTCCCCTTCGAGAGGTTCATGGGAGTTTTAAAGAAATATGTTCGTAACCGTGCAAGGCCAGAATGAAGCATCTCCAAGGGCTATGGAACAGAGGAGGTCATTGAGTTCTGTGTTGACTTTATTCCTGACCTTAAGCCGATTGGTGTTCCTGAATCGCGGTATGAGGGGAGACTGAGTGGAAAAGGAACGCTAGGAAAGAAAGCAAAGATATTTCAGGACGGACATTCTTTGACTCAAGCACACTACACAGTTCTACAAAGTTCTATCTTCGTCCAACCGTATATCGAGGAACACAAGAATGTTCTACGCTCCAAGTTCCCGGGGGAGGATGACCAATGGATTCAAGTCAAACACATGGAGACTTTCAGCACTTGGTTGCAATTACGTCTCATGCATGACACCACTATTGGAAATCAACTCTACTTGCTGGCCGCGACACCGTCTGAGACTGTATTGACTTTCCAAGGGTACGAGATAAATGGAATACATTTTACACGGTCGCCCAAGATAAGAAGAGCACCAACCAAAACAGTGGTGTCCGCTTTGATGCAACAAACGAGGATGGTACAAAGGACACATACTATGGTTACATAGATGAGATATGGGAACTTGACTATGGACCTACTTTTAAGGTCCCTTTGTTTCGGTGCAGTTGGGTCAACATGAATGTAGATGGGGTAAAGGACGACCAGCTGTACGGAATGACAACAGTGGATCTCAAGAATCTTGGTCACACAGACGACCCATTCGTCCTAGCCAAAGATGTGGCTCAGGTTTTCTATGTGAAGGACATGTCTTCTAGACCGAAAAAAAGGAAAAACAAGGATACGAATACATCAGACAATGAGCCTAGGCGTCACATAGTTTTTTCAGGAAAAAGAAACATCGTGGGAGTCGAGGACAAGACAGACATGTCCGAAGATTACGATAAGTTTCATGAAATTCCTCCATTCACAGTGAAAACTGACCCAACTATCCCATTAAGCAATGAAGATGCTCCATGGTTACGGCCCAAGAAGCGATCATAAGCAATGTAGGAAACAAGTGATGTGTAATAATGTATTGAACCATTGGCGATTTTTTTGTGATGTTTGCAATTAGCCAAGTCTCGATGATGTGGCTTTGAATGGTTCATTTTGAAGACACAAAAAGTCTCGATGAACTGAAGGATTTCTAGATATATCAACAAAACACACGGTTTCGCCTGCATACAGCCCAACTGTGGCTCGTGAGTGCCCGCACATCAAATGCACCGTTGGGCGTATGCAGGCCAATCCGAATGATTTGTATTTGGTCGATGAACTGAAGGATTTCTAGATATATCAACAAAACACACGGTTTCTCCTGCATACAGCCCAACTGTGGCTGTGAGTGCCCGCACATCAAATGCACCGTTGGGCGTATGCAGGCCAATCCGAATGATTTGTATTTGGTCGATGAACTGAAGGATTTCTAGATATATCAACAAAACACACGGTTTCGCTTGCATACAGCCCAACTGTGGCTCGTGAGTGCCCGCACATCAAATGCACCGTTGGGCGTATGCAGGCCAATCCGAATGATTTGTATTCGTACACACCAAGTGTCCGAGAGGTGGGATATATATAGGAGTCGTGTGCCTCTTTAGCCCCGGTTGCTAGCACAAACCTGTACTAGCGCGAGACCTTAACTGTGTACAGGCCGGTTCCCAGATCCAACGACTCACAAGCCGGATCCAACGACTCACAAGCGCTTAAAAGAAACACGCGATCCGTGTACTTCTTCCTGATTGGTGGAATTCAGACCCGGGTGGGGCCAGGGCTGTGGTACCGGTTCATGTGGAGAACCGGTACTAATTTATTCCAAGTTTTATGGTTTGTATGGTTACTAGGACATAAATTAGGATGCAACGCAAAGGTTTTATATTTTTTTGATTTTTTTTGAATTGTTTAAGCACCGATTTCAAAATGCGGTCAAAACGGGGGAGGGGGGGGCATGGCCGGTGATAGCTAGGTGTGGAATCTTGCAAAACTCTTTGTAGATCTCTGATGAAATGAGTACTTGTGCACTTGGAAATGTTTTTTTGAAAAAATAAAGAGCAATCTATCAAGCACTGGTAGTTCAAATTTCACCCCGTTCCACCTGAATTGGCGGCAATTTGTCTTTTTCAGCAGAGGTGCATAAGAAACATTTTACATAGAAACTTTTGTAAATTGTTAATAAAATATGGTCTACTATAATACAAAAATGGGTTGGTTCAAATTGACATCAAATATTTGGTAGATCCTTCACAAAAAGACCCTACTTTCGGCACTCGGAAAATGAAAAATGGATTTTTCGTGCAACGGAAATGAAAACTTCCTTTGGCAAACTTGTTGGCCATTCAAATATACACACATATGAAAAATATGAGATCATTTGGGGAAACTATCATTTCAAATTAGCTATAACTTTGGCCATTTGGCTTGAAAGCCATGAACCTTCATACTCGATAGCCCATTTTGAGAAGACTTTTTTAATAGTTTTACATTATTCCAAGTTTGTTAGTTTGTATGGTTACTAGGACATAAATTAGGATGCAACGCAAAGGTTTTATATTTTTTTGATTTTTTTTGAATTGTTTAAGCACCGATTTCAAAATGCGGTCAAAACGGGGGAGGGGGGCATGGCCGGTGATAGCTAGGTGTGGAATCTTGCAAAACTCTTTGTAGATCTCTGATGAAATGAGTACTTGTGCGCTTGGAAATGTTTTTTTGAAAAAATAAAGAGCAATCTATCAAGCACTGGTAGTTCAAATTTCACCCCGTTCCACCTGAATTGGCGGCAATTTGTCTTTTTCAGCAGAGGTGCATAAGAAACATTTTACATAGAAACTTTTGTAAATTGTTAATAAAATATGGTCTACTATAATACAAAAATGGGTTGGTTCAAATTGACATCAAATATTTGGTAGATCCTTCACAAAAAGACCCTACTTTCGGCACTCGGAAAATGAAAAATGGATTTTTCGTGCAACGGAAATGAAAACTTCCTTTGGAAAACTTGTTAGCCATTCAAATATACACACATATGAAAAATATGAGATCATTTCGGGAAACTATCATTTCAAATTAGCTATAACTATCATCTCAAATTAGCTATAACCAGCTGAATTGGCGGCAATTTTTCTTTTTCAACAAAAAAAGTATAGCAATTTCATTATAGGACGTCAACGGAAGAATACTCCATATCCTGTACTCTGTCATTGTGAATTTCAGACGGAGCACGCTTGGTTGGCAGATCTCGCAAGTCTACCGACCAGGCGGGAACCGTCTGTAATACCCGTACGGGATTTTCATCCCATACGGGTTTACAGACGGTCCCCGCCTCGTGGGCACATCTGGAAAATCTGCCAACCAAACGAGCTGCGTCCGAAATTTCCCCGGACAGAGTACAGGATACAGATGAATTTCTCCGTGTACGGCCTTTAGTGAACTTGTTATGCTACGATAAGTCCACGGGGACCTGTGCTTATAAACAGGTCTAAATCCACTTCGGCTAGCGAGGTGGTACTAATTTCCTGTGCTTATGGTCTAACGATCACCAACCGGGACCAAAGACTCAACGGTCCCGGTTGGTGCTACCAACCGGGATCGATGACCCTGGTGCGACGTGGCAGCACCAGGCCCCTCCCCGCCCAGGCCAACGGTCCCGGTTGGTAGCACCAACCGGGACCGTTGAGTCTTTGGTCCCGGTTGGTGGTACCAACCGGGACCGATGGCCCTTACTATAATACGCGTCAACACTTCTTCTTCCTCCGCCAACTCCACCAAATCCCCCAACTCTTCTTCCCGCGCGGAATTCGCCGTCGACGCCGGCAGGCTGCCCGCGGCCGATTCGCCGCCGTTCGCTACTTCTCCGGCCTCCCCAAGAACACTGCTTCCTCTACGCCTCGACGTGAGCCCCCCCCCCCGAATCCCCCCTCTCCCTCGCCGGGCGCGTACAGGCCGTGCCCACCGCCCCGTGGCCGCGCCCGGGACGTGCTCGGGCCGCGCTCTGGCCGCGCTGGGCGCCCCTTGGCTGCGCCGAGCCACGCCCTCGCCTCTCCACGCCCTGCACCCCCACTCCCGCCACGTCCCCCTCACCGGAGTGGCGCCCCTTTCGCCTGCTCGACGCGGCCACGCGCCCCCCTGTGGCTTCTCCCGTGGGCGGCCGTGAACTCGCCGCACCGGGCGCCGGCTGCCGCGACCCCGCCCCCGGCTAGCCAGCCTCGCCGGAACGGCCTCCGCCGTGGCTCTCGTCGCCGGCGTGGAATTAACTGTTAGATTAACTGTTAGATATTAAGCCACTAACTACTGGGCCCCAGCTGTAAGCCATTTAATAATAAATAGAGTTATAAAAATTAGTCACTGACATGTGGGTCCAGGGCTCATTTAAATTAAATTAACTGAATATTTAATAAACAGAGGCTGACATATGGGTCCCACATGTCATCACTGTTTTAGATAATGTTGGAATTTAATAATTAATAGAAATTCAGAAATTCTTTTTAAATAATTTAAACTTTGAATTTGAATATCTTTTAAACCGTAACTCAGATTCAAAAACTTTATACATGAAAATTGATCAGAAAATATAATGAGTACGAATACGCTATCTGTATGTCTACCACCCCCCTCTAACGTACCGAACATCGACATCCCCCCCTTCGGGTCGTCTGTCGATAATTCCCGGTACCGATAAAAGTTGTCCGGATGAAAAACTTTCGTATACGAAAGTTGCTCAAAACGGATCACCGAATACGGATACGATACCCATACCCCCACCGCACCCCTCTAACATACCGAACGTGGAACATTACCCTCCGGTTCATCTGTTTGCCAGACGACCGGAGCCGGTAAAACTTTCCCCTCCGGTTCATCTGTTTCTCCCACCCCTTTAATCTCCGGTAGACTCTGCGCTTTGCTAGTCATAGTGATCGTGGAACTATATATATAAACTGTTCGTGGCCCATGAGCAGGAGTACCCCAGCGGAGCTTACTACGACGTCGACTCTGCTGCTACCGTTGACTACACCGCTGCCGCCTACGATTTTCATTATAATAGCTTGCAATTCTTAATTTGCAGATACTATGGATCCAATATTTCATAGAGATGAAAATGAGGAAAACTTTCTTCACGATATGATCAACGACAATGAAGGTCAAGATGTCACCCGCCGGTTTCTGAACGATTCCGGTGAGGGAGACGAGTCTCTCCACCGAGAAGAAGCATCGGACGGGAGACAAGTCGGCTCCGGTTCCGCCTCCGGCGGAACCTTTAATCTCGAAAACACCGGCGAGGTTGATTAAAATGTTGTTAATTAAAATGCAGTTGTATATGTACATGCATATATTAACACTCTTTCTTCTTTTAGCCCTCCGGATCCCGATCCGGCCATTCCTCCGCAAGACCGAAACGAGGCCCAACCAAAAAGTTGGCTGACAATGTGAGGTATAGGATTGAAGAGGTCGGTCCAGACGGCGAACCGTTAGCTCCGGATGATGTCAAGAAAAAATTTGTGAAGGCATGCGGAACTCTTGTGAGGGACAACATCCCGATCACCATTCGAGAATGGATGCAGCTAAACGACCCTACAATCTCGTTTGTGTGCGACACCATGAAAGACAGGCTTTGGAACATGCTCATGCATAATTTTCTCCTGCGGATGCCAGAGGTGGATAATCCAGCTCAGGAGGCGGCAGCTAGACTGGAGCTAGAGGCTAGAGTCAAGAAGTTTTCTCTCAGCAAGATGGCCGAGCAATTCAAGAATTGGAAGAAAAACTTGTACCTAAAATTTGTCAAGTTAGACAAGACTCCGGATTTCGAACACGGCTATGGTAAGATAAGAGAGCAGTGGGATGATTTTGTGGCATACAAGAAATCGGAGCACGCGCAGCAAAGGTCTGAAGTAAATCAGACGAATGCCGCTAAGAAGATTTACCACCATAAAATGGGGCCTGCTGGCTACGCCGGTTGCATGCCTAGGTGGGAGGCAATTGAGGCCAAGTATTTTGATGCCGGGATCACTCCAGAGCCTACAACATGGAACGAACGGACAAGAAACTGGTTTTACGGCCATGGGGGCACGTTGGACCAAGATGGGAAGGCAATATATAACCAGTCACACATAGATGATCCCCTGCTGCCCATCGATGATATTAGAGATGCAGTACGTGATATTGAAGAGGGACGGTTCATTCCCGATAGATAGGACGACGAGCTCACACGCGCCCTAAAAAATAGAGAACACCCAGGACGAGCACGAGGCACGCCAGGCTCCAAGTGTTGGAAACTTTCCTTCCCTTCGGAAAGCAAGAAATATCCAGATAAAAGCCATCAGAGGAGGAAGGAAAGGGAGGCAGCTGAGAAAGCGGCGGCTGAGAGAGAGAAAGTGGCGAATGAGGCTGAGAAAACGGCCACCAAAGAGCGGTTGCGTAATGTAGAAGAAGGCTTAAAGCGGGCGGAGGAGCTGATCGACAGACTTAGCCAGCAAAGTGGCGGCCAACCTCAACAGCTCTTGTTAGAAACTGGATTCGATGCTACCGGCGCCCCATCGAATCGGAAAAGCTCCCAAGCTTCCACGCAACTGCAGCAGGATGATGATGATGCACTTACAACGGCTGGTCCTAAACGCTACCCAGTGGATTATATCACGGAGAGCACACGTTGTGAGCTTAAGGTGCAAGTGATGAACTTAAAGATGACGGTGGCCGTCGGCATGGCCCTATCAATCCCGGAGAAACCAACTTATCATTGCAACCCGACTCCAGAAGGGTATGCTGTCATCATGGTGGATGATGTGATGGATGATTATGAGGAGCTGAAGCTGGACCACCCTGCAGGTGAAGATGGGGAGCTGAAAGAACTAGGAGAAGCAAAAAAGGGGAGTGTTCTATGGCGAAAGGAGCACGTCGTGCTTCCAGATTATGTGCCGCCAAGGTCACCCTCTCTTCAGAAGAGCAATCCACCTTCGCCGCCACGTGACCATTCTTCACCGCAACCATCGCCTTCACCGCCTCACCACTCTCCGGCTCAGCCGTCTCCACCGTCGCCTCAGGCATCTCCACCGTCGCCTCAGCCAGCTCCATCTCCTGAGCCTCAGAGCCAGAAGAGGAAGCGTACCTATACTAGTAGGGGCAGCAAGAAATCACCGAAACGTAAGCGATCACCCCTCCCAAAAGTTCCTCATCAGAATATGAAGAAGCTACCCGGAGAGATGACACCTGAGGAACTGGAAGTGTCCGTAAAAATGTCTTATGAAAAGTGGAAGATTGATGTGGCCAACAAGAAGAAGCCGATAGAGCCATTGTTCCCGCGCACCCCAAAAGATCACGCCGCGTGCGCGAAACTGAAGAAGAAGCTTCACAACCCCATACCGCTCACATCAGACTATGAACGCTCTATTACAAAGTCGGCTGAGGCAAAAGAGCGGAGAGTCGGAAAAGAGATTGCCCAGCTCGGACTACAGAAAGAACAATCGATCGAACCGCTCGAAGTGCACACTTGGCCGCGCCCCCAGCAGCATCAGGTCGATGCGTATGATCCGAACAAAGATCCGGAGTTTATAAGACAGTACAGAGCAAAAGCCCAGGCAGTAGGATTGTCTATTACTGATTACTTGAGCCGTCTGGATGAGTTTGGGAACGACGAGGAATTCGTACCGGCATACCAATACCAACACGGGTATCCTCTCGTCAAACCCGAGTTAGTCAAGGATCTCCCAACAAAGATGCGAAAATTGCATGACTGGTACATGGAAAATTCTGCTAAATCCGAAAACTGGATCTACGCTAAATTTCAGAACGAGCATTACGGGCATGGACAAGGCTTCGATCTGATTGAATTCTTAGAATTATTTCAGTTTTACAATGGAGACGCCATCGTCAAATCTATCGTCAGTGCATATTGTCTGTAAGTACCATTAATTTCAGTGATCAAGCCTTTCTAGCTCAGTTCATTCGTTTCATGTACAATCTTACACTCATCACTAAACTAATTATATATGCAGAATGAAGATTCTCGAATGCAAGAAAGGACAAATCTATGACATTGGGTTCGTTGACTGCCAGTTCGTTCATGAAAGAACTCTCAAAGAGAAGCCCAACCAGACAGAGAACAACTTGTTGCAATCGTTGACGTATTTCAGCACAAGAAGGGAAATACTATTTCCTTACAACTTCGAGTGAGTGTTACTGTCTTGCACACATTCTATTTTGCTTGCTCGGTGTTAAGCGTATAATTGACTCTTTATGCGTGTGCAGCTTCCATTTTATTCTGTTGATCATTGTTCCGGACGAAGGAGTAGTAAAAGTCATGGACCCGGGACGCAGATCTATGAAATCATGGGAGGACATGCAAGCATGCCTCCAGAGGGTTTGGAAACGGTTCACCGCCAAAACACCGGGTCTTCCGGCAAAGCTTACATTTGAATCACTGAATGTAAGTACTACTTGCTAGATCCGTGCATCTTTTTTATTCTAGTTTCAGTATAATTATCATGCTGATTATAATATTCATTGATCTCCGTTCTCGTAAAGTGTTTGAGACAGGGACCCGGGAATAACTTATGTGGATATTATGTCTGCGAGTTCATTCGCCAGACGACCAAAGAGACGGCCGCAACCCGAAACATAAGGAAAATTGAAGTACGATAAACAACATTCAATACTTTAATTGTGTTTAGTTTCATTCATATATATATATATTAGATCGAACGAATGCGGGACGGTCTTCTACCACGAGAACGCGTGCGAGCAATTCAAGAGGAAATCGCCGGATTCTTATTAGACCATGTCATAGCTCCGACCGGAGAGTTCTTTCACCCTCATTTTTTGGAAGACAAGCGGCCAAGGACCGATGTAAATTAGATCGAACTCGTGTGATCAGTACCGTTTGTGTAATACATGTTCGACCAAGCACGAGGAATGAGATGGTGTATATGATATATTCGTGACGATAATGTGTAATATATATTGTGGTTCCTTCATTGTTGCTTTAATATATATATATATATATATATATATATATGGTACCATTTAATTGAATACAAAACAGAAAAAAAATAAATGAAAAAAAAATCAGAAAATAGGGTTAAAAAGGGGGGGCAGTGGAGCCTCTTCGGTCCCGGTTCTTCCTATTAACCGGGACCGATGACCCCTCCCCCCCACGCTGCGCACCAGGCCACGTGGAGCCTCTTCGGTCCCGGTTCGTGGGCCAACCGGGATCATCATTGGTACCGAGTTATTGGTCCCGGGTGTGGAACCGGGACCGAAGGCCCATATGAACCGGGATAATATGGGGGTCTGTCCACTAGTGATCTATTTATTAATTAATAATGTTTATAGAGATATGAGCGAACCTCTAACACATACATAAACCACACAAGTTTGGGGTGCAGCGATTTAGAGACCGGGCTCGATATTTACAAAAAAGCCAGCGAATGCTACTTATTATCTTAAGATTTTTTTTACATGGATACATATACATGTTTTTCAGGGAGGTAATATCACTGGAAGTCATAGAACTTGCGTTCGATGTTCAATTTGGTGCTAAAATTTTAAAAATACAGAATTCCAGTCACTTAACTTGATTTGAGCGAGTAGATACGGTCACAAGCACGTATGCGAACGTATGACCCCAGTTGTCACGGAGTGATGACGCTTGACCAACGGCTTTTGCACTAAATATGCCTATACTTCTTTATTTATAAAAAACATAGATCACCACGATGCATTTTTATATAAAATTCCCTCACATTTTTTATTTACATAAACATTGATTATTGTTTAAATACCATTTATTTTTTAACGTTATATGAATAGTGGATGTGCCCTGATATTTTGAAAAAAATCGAAAAACATATTTACAAGCTTCAAAAAAATTCAAACTAATGTAGCTCGGGCTACATGTGCCCTGATATTTTGAAAAAATCGAAAAAATATATTCAAAAGCTTCAAAAAAATTCAAAGTTTTTTCTGTGGATACTTATGTGTATTCCCCACACGCGTGTAAAATTTCGTTTGAAAAAATTGTAATATGCAGTCTGCACAAAAATAACAGTGTATTTGTCTTTTTTCCCGGGGCGCATTAAAGTATGATGGTATGAAATTGGCACAAATGTCTTATACATGTGTATGTATATCCATAAAAAATTTCAATTTTTTTGAACTATTTAAGTATTCTTTTTAAAATTTCAAAAAAATGAGCTGTTGTAGCTCGGGCTATAACAGGCATTTTCGGTCATACCTATCATTACCCAAAGAAATTTCTAAATTTACATTGAGCAGGAGAATCAAACCCACAACCTGCGGCGCTCCAGCCGAATGACCGTAGCCAGTTGGTGTACTGTGTGATATTCAAAAGTGGTTCGTAGCTTATACAGCCGCTTTGACCCATTTTACATAAATTTTAATAGTCTTTCATAAACAATATATATTATGTATTATATTAATTCCAAAAACATAAATATAATCAATTTATGAATTAAAATACTTATATAAAATTAACTATTATATTTATACTTGAATATTTATAGATGAATATATATTTTTAAAAATAAACTCAAATATTATAATATATAGTAATTTTTTTTTATTTCTATTATTTATAACAGAGAATTATAGTTTATCTTATAGCAAGGAATTGAAAAACATTAATATTGCAAAGTTAGTTGCACTGTGCAACAATCCATTGTGCAAAATGAGCCAATGCACTTAAAGTTGTGGAATCCATTCTTCGACAACCAATTTTCCTAGGCCAATTGGCCATGGCTGTACGGCGATCCCAAGGTCGCTCGTTCGAGTAATCTTCATGACTCATTTCTATATCATTTAATCACTACAACTATAGTAAATAAAACAATTTTGAGGAGGATTTATTAAAAAATGCGTGTGGATGGTCATATTTTTTAAAAAATAAAAATTTATAATTGTGTTTTGTGTAAAAAAACATCATCTGAAGTCATCACTCATTGATGGGTGGGATTATACACATGGATACGTCTATATACATATTTATGACTGTATCTGCACGCTTGAGTCAAGTTGAGTGAATGCAATTTCTTATTTTCAAAATTCTAGCACCAAATAGAACATCGTGCGAAAGTTCTATGACTACCAAGTAGAACATTGATGTGTAACCTACACAAAACAAATACCAAATCCCGACCCAACAAAAAGAATAGAAAGACCCATTCTATACATATATTTTTCTGTTTTGTGTACACCACCCATGAAATTATAAAAACTATACATGTATATGTATAAGCACATTGTTTTTAATTTTTTTTCCCAAAACAATTATACAAAGGGCTCACTATAGTGCGGCCTTCAAAGCGCATTATCGCACATGGATGCCAATATCTTTGATGAACTAGGGCAATATACCGCTTACGCGAGCCTAAACAAGCTTCCCAGAATCCCAGGGGGACAGGCCACTAGTACGTTGTATTTTTTCTTCTTCTTCTGTAGCTCTAGTTCTCTTCGTTCTTCTTGTGCTTTTCATTACTTTTCTCCTTTTTTTTCAATGAATTTATTTTGTGTTCTAGTTTTCTGTGTTTCTTTATAAGTTTTCTTTGGGGTTTTTTCCAACACATATTTACCACTTTTCACATTTATCGTACTTTATTTAATACATGAAAACATTTATTTCTAACATTTTAATATTTTTATACACATTCAACATATGCCAATACAAGATTAATTTTTTAAAATATATTTTAAATATAGATAGGTATATTTCTGTAAAATAATTTCTTTTTCAAAACAATGCAAACTTATTTTACATTTGGATTTTTTAAATATACTGAACATATTTTTTAAAACGTCCGAACATTATTTTAAATGTAACATTCATTTTCTGAATTGTATGAAACATTATGTTTGAATTACACAAACATTTTATTTACATTGGATTAATTATTTTTTAAATTTCTCATTTTTTTAAAGAGCATGAACAATTTTCAAATGTCAATTTATTTTGTTTTTATTAAAATTTTTAAGAAATTACGCTAACAAGCTTTATACATTATGTTAACATTTCCAAATGCATCGTTGTTTGAGTATATGAAGTCAATATATAATTTGGAATATATTTATGAACTATGATGAAGGTAGTACCGATGTTACCACATTTCTATTTTTTCTCATTAATTATTTATCACATGACCTATTTTGCATATGTTACTCTCACTATGAATAGTCTCAGCTGCACAACGCAGACTTTCTCCGAACTGACTGCGAGCCATGCCCATGACGCATATACACACTATCCAGATACAACATGTAAATTGCGAAAATGCCTGATGTAGGCCGAGCTGCTACCTCCAGCATATCCACGCCGTCCGCTGCTCATGTGGATCCCCGCCGTCCCAGTATCCCCGCTACCCTGTCCCCCGTATGGCATGAACCGCCCCTGTATTCCGGGGCCACGTGATGCATAAGTGACCGTGCTTCATGTGCAAATCGAGATCGACCATTTCCTGTGTTCGTGTGGACGCTAGGGTAGTAGACCAAAAAGAACATCTAACACGCACCTGCCATGTGCCACGGGACAGAATAAGGAATCTAATGAGCTTTTCTGGCTAGTGCCACTAACAATCCCGATTAGCAATAAAAACTGATTCAAAAAACCAGAGTTATCTCCGGCAACTGTTGTGTGGTCTTTGTTAACTAGACGTTGATGTCATGCTGATTAAGGTTCGCAACTGGAGTAATGATTACACAACTTAGTTGATCCAACACGTGTGTGCACGTAAAGTTGCACGTGTAACATCAACGCGTTGTTAGAATAGCTAAGCACTTTTTGGTTTTGAGATAAGAATATCTAAGCACATGGGCCACGACAATTAGGACCAGGCCATCGAGTTACATTTTTAAGCCACGCATGATTAAGAGTCTCATTTGACCGAACGTAGTTTAGTAATCCCCACACATCTTAACCTGATCGACCATCATATAATGGAGTTTTCAATTTGCAGCGGTGATCACACACAAGTACGTACTACCACAATGGCTCAGGTCACGTCAAACCTTTAGGCCACGCCACGACGTGCCAAAAGTAAGCATGCAGTCTTGCACATAACCGACGTCCAGGACGTGCGATATATTCACCTGACAATGTACGCAACCATCTGTGAAAGGATTTATCCTGATCGAATCAATATACAAACCTGTAAGTATTGTTTGCGGTGCTTCCCACCAACCATACGGATGACCTCACGGAAAACCCATTTGAATGTATCCTCCTTCTCATTCCTCAACATAACACCACCAAAAATTATACTCTGGAAATGGTTATTCACCCCAATAAACAACCTAAATGGCATATCGTACAGGTTTGTCCTGTACGTCGTGTCAAATGTAATCGCATCTCCGAAACACCAGTACTGATCCACAATGCGACCATTCACCCACATCAATGTTTTTATCCTACTCTCCTCGTCAACTTGTACAGAATAGCTGAAATCAGTATCTTCTCTCTTCATATCCGCCAACACATCCATTGTCTTCCTTGCATCAAAATCAGACTGCTCCTTATTTATTTTTCGGCACAAAGTCTTCAATGAGCGCTTGGTGAAGGGGACGTTTTCGATCGAACCAAAAAAACTGCCAACTATACTGAACACTTTACCCAAACTTACATTGTTCTGCCTAAGTTGTTTCACAAGATCCTTAGCATACCTGTTGATATGCCTGTGTGATTGCCAGTGCATCTTCTCACCACACGTAGCAGATAGGTTGTGGTTGTGCTTGTCTATGTGTTCACATATGTACCACCCATTGTCTTCAGACCTTAAAAGCGTGATCATAGCTCCACACCCGTCCTTGTTGATATAGAATTCTGCCTAACGGGTTTGCCCTACACAAAAACGGATAACAGGCTCAAAACATGGACAATTATATTTACATTCAACAGTGCTAGGTCGTGATAAATTGGCGCGGAGAAAGAAACTAACCACGCATCCACAAACAATCTCTTGCATGCATTTCGATCTATGAACGTTCAGTCCACTTTTCACGTATTTTATACCAAAACCCACTTCCCAGGAAAACAAATTATAGAACTGGTATGCCTCATCCAATGAATCAAACGATGTGCCGATGGCTGGGTTCACCACATTGGCGTCTCTTTTAGATATGTAAGCCCTCATCGATACCTTCAGCGTGCTTTGTCTGTTCGGGTTTACCTCCCACTCCACAGGTGTTTTTCCAATCCTGACCCGGTATCACCAAGAATGGGAGGGGAATGTAATATACAGGCGCAGATGCTTGGTAGACAAAAATAACAGCTAAATCAAATATTACCTAGAAACAACACTACAAAAAATTGATGCATTATTCATACCAGGACTATGATATGTTGAGCCTACTACAAACATGTTGAACCGGCAGCTACCGCAATTGCTACATTTCAAGTGATGCATTATTTTATATCTGTCCTGTATGCTTAACCGGCCAACCATTCAAAGCGGGGAAACTAGTTCATGAGGTAGAGCAGACAAAGAACAATTCTTAGGGCTTGTTTGATTCATAGGGTAGGAAAATCATAGGAATAGGAAAAGCATAGGATTGCAATGGCATGCTCACTCCAATCCTATAGGATTTTGCTTGCATCAAAGTTTGTTTGATTCCATCAAAGGAATTGTAGAAAGAGGTTGGAGTGAATGTTAGGATTCCTATAGGAAGTAGTACAAAAATTCCTATGGAAAAATTTCCTATAGGAACAATTCCTATGAATCAAATGAGTAACGTAGGAAAAAATCCTATGAGATAAAATCCTACAAGAATCCTATGAAATTCCTATGAATCAAACGAGCCCTTAAGTAGAAATGGTAAATTAAGGCGTGCTTTCCATTCAGCATTTTCTCTATAAGCACAGTGTGTTATTATCCTACCGAGCGCCCGCGTAAGATGCAAAAAAAAGACAAATCGGTCATATGTAATGAAAATTCATCAACCCCTTATGACAGCGAGCCCCACAGTGTATAGCTCAATACCCCCATCCGCATTTTCACCATTAGACTAGCTAATTAGGCCTCCTTTGGTTTGGAGGAATTGTGTAGGAATTTCATAGGATAAGTTTGCTATAGGGAAAATTCCTTTAGAACCCTTTGGTTTGTAGGAATTGTGTAGGAATTTCATAGGATAAGATTGCTATAGGGAAAAATCCTTTAGAACCCTTTGGTTTGTAGGAATAGAATCCTATTTCTATGGAGGAATTCTTCCTATCCTTCACTTTTCATAGGAAAATAAACATTAGCCTAGACTCAATGAAAAATTTTCTATGATGTGAACCAAAGAGCATCATCTTTCCTATTCCTATTTATAGGATTTGAGATACATGTCATCTCATTTCCTATGACTTTTCTATTCCTATGATTTTACTACCCTATAACCCAAATGAAGCCTTAGCGTGTAGTTTACCTATCAGAAGAAAAATACAGTTCATTTAGACGAGGAAGACGAACACAAACCTTCTTGTCCAGCCGCTAGTGGCTTCCGAAGTCACATCGTGCGCTGCTGGCTCATGGCTAGAACAAACCTGCTTCGCGCCTAAGCTTAGCGAGCCGCCGCCGATGGGATGAACCGCATACCCATCTCCAGATCCAGCGACACCGCCGAAGGCGCTCGTCGGTGCATCGCCTCCTGCTTGGCATCCCTCGAAGCTGGCCGATGCTTTTGATTCCGACGACTTATCATTTGGTACGAGAGGCGCACCTACCACCACCAATCTGGGAAATCGATTCATACAACAAATGCCATAGAGATTAGGTTCCATAAAAAAAACGGCGGAGATATTCGAGAATCAGCGATTAGTGATATGGTGGGGGAAAACAACCGACCCAAGCGGCGTAGATCTGCCCACGTCCATTTGGTCCGCCGCTGCGCTGCCCATGGCGGCCAAGGTTTTGGTTGAGGGGAGGAGAATGACGATGTGAACGAAGAGTGGGTAAACCTAGACGGAGAAAGCAGCGGATCAACTGGTTAACTGGGTACCCATCACCAACAGTAAAGAGACGGGCCCACCGCCCACCCCACTACTCTGATTTATTGCAACTGTGCCGTCCGTGGTCTTCTCTCAACTTGCCCACCTCCTTTGTACGAGAACGAGTGCTAATTCAACAACCCCGCGCATGCATGCACTAGAAACACTTGTGCCAACCGTCTACGCCTATGAGTTCTACCTACTGGACATAGGGCGCTGCTCCAGGGGACAAGAACCAGACACAAAAGAATCCCGATGCAACGACGGACGTTGTAGATTAACTGGAGCTGGTAGCGCGTCCTACATACGTTCGCTTCCATGTAAATTGCCCATACAATGACGAGACTGTGCCCAGATATTGACTATACATGCCCTGACAGGCACCCACACACAGCCGGACTCGACCTAGCGCGCTCACGCCGGTCGCCTCCTGCGAGGTGTGGCTTATTTCTAACATGCTAGTACCACCTTAACCCATGTCTATTTAGTATTTACTCCCTCTGTAAACTAATATAAGATATTTTAGATAACTAAACTAGTGATCTAAAACATCTTGTATTAGTTTACGGAAGGAGTACTTGATAGACTCATAATCGTATAAACTAAATACTTCAAATGTAGATTTCAGTACTGCATCAACTAATGATACACTTTTATGACATGGAGAGAGCAAGGAAAAACCGTCGATCACCTGATATACTGTACTTTCTTCGTACCGGTGCACTACTCATTTTAGAGCAAGTACTCCCTCCGTTTCTTTTTACTTCGCATATAAGGTTTGGTCAAAGTCAATCTTTATAAAGTTTGACCAACTATATAGAAAAATCTATTAACATCCACAATATGAAACAATTATTATTAGATTTATCATGAAATTAGTTTTCATATTATATAACTTTGATATTGTAAATATTGATACTTTTTAATATAAATTTGGTCAAAGTTTATGAAGATTGACTTTGACCAAACCTTATATGCGGAGTAAAAAGAAACGGAGGGAGTACAATAATGGCTAGTCAGCTGGCTATAAAAAATTAAATAGTATATTTGTGCTTAGTTGGAGGAGAGAAGAAAAGAGGCTACTAATTAGTAGCCAACTGCAACACGTGCTCCTAGGCACTTTGTGAGATAAACATGTGGGCCATAACTAGTGGAGAGACCCCCCCCTTCGTCCAGCTCAAAAAAGGCATTGGTCCCGGTTCATTTCAGAACCGGGACCGATGCCGGACAACGGTCCCGGTTCGTCTGAATATGGCAACGGTCCCGGTTCAACTGGGGCAACGGTCCCGGTTTTTGCCAACAACCGGGACCAATGCTCTGGCGACCAACACGTGGCGCACTGCGAGGCATTGGTCCCGGTTTTTGGCAAAAACCGGGACCGTTGCCCCTCATATAAGCGGAGCCGGTTCCTCTACCGTGCCTGTGAGCACTGCAGGCTGCCGTGCCTTCTTCTTTGGAGACGCAAGCACTAGCTGGTTAGTATGGGCCAGAAAATTATCAAATGTTAATCTTTCCAGCCTAGCTATTAAATGCATCACATGCCTTAAACTGATTAACTATTTAACTTTGCCTAAGAAAAAACTGATTAACTATTTAACAGTTTGTCTAAAAAAACTACTTCCTTCGATCTAAATTATTTGTTTCATATTTTTTTAGATATAAATATATCTAGATCTAAAACTAAATCTAGACACATCTATATCTATAAAATTTTAAGATAAATAATTTGGGACGGAAAAAAAATACTTAACTATAAAAATATTAATTATTATTAATACATGAGCAACATTGTACGGAAATGTAAAGGGCTTCGGTACAACTCCCATGAAAACGTATAAAGGATATAATTATATATTTAATACTAAACCCGCCACGTAAATCTGCCTGTATCCCATACGTCCTACGTGGCGCCACTACGTCGATTAAAAAGAAAAAAAATAGCCGCCATGCGTTGCCTGTCGCCTCCCACGTCTCTAAAAAGAGAAAAGGTGCTCGCATGCGTCATTTTTCGGTGCGGCCGAAGCTGATATAGGGTATTAATTATAATTATATTTTATAAGTATTTAGTTTTTTTAGATGTAATCATTTATTAGTTAATCAGTTCAAATATATGATGCACTTAATGATTGGACTGAGCAAGTTAACTTTTAACATGTTTTGACCCATATATTAGCACGTAAGTGGGCGTACAAAGGAGGCACGGCAGCGTACCGTGCCACTAGGCACGGTAGAGGAGCCGGTTCCCATATAAGCCCCCAGACATAAATTAGGATGCAACGCGAATGTTTTACAATTTTTTTATTTTTTTTGAATTATTTTTGTCGATTTCAAAAAGTGGTCAAAACGGAGGGCATGACTGGTAATAGATAGGGTGGAATCTTACAAAAGTCTTGGTGGATCACTGATGAAATGACTACTTGTGTATCTAGAAATGATTTTTTCAAAAAATAAAGAGAAAACTATCAAGCATATGTAGTTCAAATTTGACCCCGTTCCAGCTGAATCTGCGGAAATTTGTCTTTTTCAGAAGAGGTATATATAAAAACCATATTACATGGAAACTTTGGTCAATTGTAAATAACACATGGTCTAATATTTTACAAAAATAAAGTGGTTCAAGTTGACATCAAATATTTGGTAGATCCTTCACAAAAAACTCCTACTTTTGTCACTCGGAAAATGGAAAATGGATTTTTCGTTCAAAGAAACTAAAAACTTCCTTTGGCAAACTTGTTGGCTAGTATAATATACACACATGTGCAAAATATGAGATCATTTGGGAAAACTATCCTTTCAAACTAGCTGTAACATCGGTCATTTGGCTTGAAAGTCATGAATCTTCATACTCGATAGCTCATTTTAAAAATACTTTTATAAGATATTTGCATTATTCCAAGTATGTTGTTTTGTATGGTTACTAAGACATAAATTAGGATGCAACGCGAAGGTTTTACAATTTTTTTTATTTTTTTTGAATTGTTCTTGTCGATTTCAAAAAGTGGTCAAAACGGAGGGCATGACCGGTAATAGATAGGGGTGGAATCTTACAAAAGTTTTGGTGGATCCCTGATGAAATGACTACTTGTGTATCTAGAAATGATTTTTTCAAAAAATAAAGAGCAAACTATCAAGCACATGTAGTTCAAATTTGACCCCGTTCCAACTGAATCTGCGGAAATTTGTCTTTTTCAGAAGAGGTATATAAAAACCATATTACATGGAAACTTTGGTCAATTTTAAATAACACATGGTCTAATATTTTACAAAAATAAAGTGGTTCAAGTTGACATCAAATATTTGGTAGATCCTTCACGAAAAACCCCTACTTTTGTCACTCGGAAAATGGAAAATGGATTTTTCGTGCAAAGAAAATAAAAACTTCCTTTGGCAAACTTGTTGGCTAGTATAATATACACACATGTGCAAAATATGAGATCATTTGGGAAAACTATCCTTTCAAACTAGCTGTAACATCGGTCATTTGGCTTGAAAGTCATGAATCTTCATACTCGATAGCTTATTTTAAAAAGACTTTTATAAGATATTTGCCTTATTCCAAGTTTGTTGTTTTGTATGGTTACTAATACATAAATTAGGATGCAACGCGAATGTTTTACAATTTTTTTATTTTTTTTGAATTATTCTTGTCGATTTCAAAAAGTGGTCAAAACGGAGGGCATGACTGGTAATAGATAGGGGTGGAATCTTACAAAAGTCTTGGTGGATCCCTGATGAAATGACTACTTGTGTATCTAGAAATGATTTTTTCAAAAAATAAAGAGAAAACTATCAAGCACATGTAGTTCAAATTTGACCCCGTTCCAACTGAATCTGCGGAAATTTGTCTTTTCAGAAGAGGTATATAAAAATCATATTACATGGAAACTTTGGTCAATTGTAAATAACACATGGTCTAATATTTTACAAAAATAAAGTGGTTCAAGTTGACATCAAATATTTGGTAGATCCTTCACAAAAAACCCCTACTTTTGCCACTCGGAAAATGGAAAATGGATTTTTCGTTCAAATAAAATAAAAACTTCCTTTGGCAAACTTGTTGGCTAGTATAATATACACACATGTGCAAAATATGAGATCATTTGGGAAAACTATCCTTTCAAACTAGCTGTAACATCGGTCATTTGGCTTGAAAGTCATGAATCTTCATACTCGATAGCTCATTTTAAAAAGACTTTTATAAGATATTTGCCTTATTCCAAGTTTGTTGTTTTGTATGGTTACTAAGACATAAATTAGGATGCAACGCGAAGGTTTTACAATTTTTTTTTGAATTATTTTTGTCGATTTCAAAAAGTGGTCAAAACGGAGGGCATGACCGGTAATAGATAGGGGTGGAATCTTACGAAAGTCTTGGTTGATCCCTGATGAAATCACTACTTGTGTATGTAGAAATGATTTTTTCAAAAAATAAAGAGAAAACTATGAAGCACATGTAGTTCAAATTTGACCCCGTTCCAACTGAATCTGCGGAAATTTGTCTTTTTCAGAAGAGGTATATAAAAACCATATTACATGGAAACTTTGGTCAATTGTAAATAAAATATGGTCTAGTATTTTACAAAAATAAAGTGGTTCAAGTTTACATCAAATATTTGGTAGAATCTTCACAAAAAACCCCATTTTTGTCACTCGAAAAATGAAAAATGTGTTTTCAAAATTAAAAAGAAATATATTTTTTCAAAATAATAATTTAAAAACCTTTAAAATATAATAGGTAACCGATCGGGAAGTTTCAATTTTTTTTAAAATTTCATCAGAACATAGACATCAACAAGGCCCTAGACATCAACAAGGTTTAATAGGAATGATATGATACATGTATCAACAAGTGTGTGTTAAGCGAGTTGGGGTAGGTGTTGAATGGAACTGAGAAGTTAAGCGTGCTGGGGCTGGAGTAGTGTGAGGATGGGTGACCCTTGGGGAAGTTTGACCACGAAGGTCAATTTGATCTGAGATTAACCATAATGATCTTAGATTAAGAAAAATAGTAAATAAAAAATAAAAAATAAAAATAAAAAATAAAAAATAAAAAATATGGAGGCCCGATCCTGGTTCTTCATATCAACCGGGACCAATGACCCCTCCCCCCTCTTCAGTCTCGGTTCGTAGGCCAACCGGGACCAGCATTGGTCCCGAGTTATTGGTCCCGGGTGTTGAACCGGGACCGAAGACCCATTTGAACCGGGATAATATGGGGGGTCTGTCCACTAGTGCATATATTGCTAAAGTAGTACACATTCAAATTTTACTATTGTATTTGTTGACTATAAGGTTATCTATAGATGACATGGCATCTCCTTATAGCCAGCAGCTGCATATACTATTAACCATACTTTTAGGTTGTGCACTGCGACCAAGGTAGAAGGGAAAACGAAAAAACTTAATGCTTATTTTTAATTAATACTGTCACATGCAACAAATTGACCACTGCATGCCGTGCTAGGTTGTTTCATGTCATTGATAACATACATGCTCCACGTTTCTTATTGGTTGATTCGTTTATTTATGTCAAAAAAAAAGGAACGAGGTGACAGTTAATGCTCAGCGCCTAAGGGCTCCCCCAATGCATTGTTTCTTCGCACAGTATCATAGGAGCAATTAAAACTTAAGATACAACCCCTACAATGCATTGTTTCTTAGAGGTTGTATCTTATTTAATGATATTAGCTCCATGCATAAATGTGATTGGTCTAACCATGCTTTTTGCATATGGCCACGTGCAAGGGTTGTATCTTAGCTAAGATACAACCTCACTCTCTTTCTTCATTAAATAGTATGCCACATAAGCAAAATGCCTATGATTACGTGCTAAGATACAAGCATTGGGAGTGCCCTAAGTGTTTTCAGAATATTTGATTTTCGTAATGTGTATGGGGGAGTACTCCACAAGATGTAGTACTAATAGTACCATCAGTTTGGTTCACTTGTCGGGCTCACGGTCATGAATACAATCAATTTGTTCATGGAGGGGGTACGTAGATGTCTATTCTTGACATTAATTTGCTCCATCCATCGGTCCTAGTACCACCCAACATCCAACCACCTACATATAATACAGTAATGAATTAAAACCCACCAGTTGATCACAACATCCAACGACTGCCTAAATTTAGCATTAACACACATCAATCGAATCCATCCACGTGGATGCTATACTCAACAATATGCTAGCGGTGCAATTTATTCCGAATGTGATCCCTTGTTGGTGAGAAGAACTCACAAGCCCTATTTAAGCACATGCAGTCCCCTATACATCCTCACCAATACCTATTGGCAAATCCTCTCATCATCTTCCCCTGAGCCCACCGTCACAACTCACTACTACAACTTACTCAGTTGAGATGGCTCGCACTGCAGCTACTAAGCTCGCGCTGATCGCCCTGGTGGCGGCAATGCTGCTCATAGCCTCCGACGCCATCACCTGTGGCCAGGTGAACTCTGCGTTAGGCCCCTGCGTCGCCTACGCACAAGGCAAGAGCGCCAGCCCGTCTGGGGCCTGTTGCTCCGGCGTCAGGAGTTTGGCCGGAGCAGCCAAAACCAAAGCCGACAAGATAAAGGCGTGCAACTGCATCAAGAGTGCTGCGGGTGGGATCACTGGCGGCAACGCTGGTACCATCCCTCAGAAGTGCGGCGTCAACATCCCCTACAAGATCAGCAAATCCGTCGACTGCTCTAAGCTCTGATTGACCACTTGCCGCCATCGTCGTCACCGCTTATGGCTCGAGCGATCGACGTTGAGTATGTTGAGGTCACACACACATATTTACATATATATATATATACATGAATAAATGCTCTGATCCGATCTCATCCATGTGAGACGATCCATGAGTACGTACGTCGAGCCAGCTCTGCATGGCCGGCCACTCTTGTATCCATGTTTGGTTGTTCCTTCAGTCCTTCGAGGAGACAGGAGTTTGTTGTACTTTGTACCATGTGTATTTTTGCTATATGGATTATATATTCAGCTGTACTAGGCTGCGCTGTTATGCCACATGCATGCATGACTGGTAAAGTATTCCCATTCCATTTTCTCGAGCTTTGCTACATTCACGGACGGAATACGAAGCATTACGGACTTGATGGTAATTAGCTCGTTTTGATTGGACTAATGAAGTGGATGGGCCCCACCCCGGGTTAAAATCAGGGAGGATTATATTAGTTGAGGGAATATTCCCGTAATACCCTGTATTAGCCCGTGCGTTTAGCATTTTTGTTTTTCTCTCCGGCCATGAGTGAAACCAATACAATGAACTAGAATGGAATTATGGCATTTTATTTAATTTGGTTCCTTAACAAAACACACCCTAAAATGGGAGACGACGTTGATAAATTTAGTATGCAACAGCCAATAAAAGTTCCTACCGGTTTGACATCGGAGTAACATTATATTTATAAAAACACACCCATGATATAGATCGTTTTGTCAAATGGTCACAACTTGAGTTCTCTAAATCACCATCATCCTGTTCACTGCAAAATACCTCTAGAGGGATTTAGCTAAATTTCAAACTTTGTACATGAAATATCATTATGCAAAATGATAATGAATTAAGAGTAGCACGCCACTGAAAAATTGGAATACTGATTGGTTTGTATAGCATACTCTAGGTGTGTAAGCCCCATATCACACCGGCATACTCCACGGCATTCCGATGCCGGCCAGGAAGCCCCATATCATCAAGTCCATCTCCAAGCTCCTGGGGAAGATGGTGGCGATGGACCTCCAGTCCCTGACTTCGGAGGGGCCTGTCCGCATCCAGGTCCTATCTCCTGACGAGATGCGCCTGGAGGGCCTCACCCTGCCGACCATCTACTTCGGTAGGGCGGGGCGTCGCCTTCTCGTCGAGCTGGACCTCGATGCGCTTGAGGCCATGGAGGCGGCCATCCCCCCGGCACCGCCTGCTGGTTCTTCGGGTGCGGGTGGTGGGGATGCTGCTCATGGCTCGTTTGATGGATCGCCTGGCAGTGACACTGAGGCCGGTGGTCCTCCGTCCTCTGCGCCGGTCCTGCCGGGCCCTTCCCTGGTAAAAGGCAAGGGGTCGGCCGCGGGGGCTGCGGTGGCTCTGGTGGCTCCCCCGCTCAGGCCACGGCCCGCTGAGGTGGAGGTTGTCCTCTACCCCTCGGAGGCTGTCGAGGCCCCTCCCCTCCAGCAGTACGGCTCGTTTCTGTCGGGGCCTCCGCTGGCCGCCCTCAGGGCGAGCCTCTCCCCCTCCCCTGTCGTGGGTGAGGGCGGCGAGTCCCCACTCTCGGCCTGCGACTCGTTGGGGCCGGCCAGTGAGGGGGACCGGCTGAGCGTGGGCATGGAGGTGTGCCCCCCGTCCTCCCCTCGCTCGCCTGGCGTCGTCTGCTACAGCAAGATGCCGGACTCCCCTCTCAGCCCGGTGGCCCCGGTCCTGTGACCGACTCCTCTGCCCTGACCGCAGGGCCACTGGTCACGGCCAGCCCCACCACTCCCGTGACCAGTCGCCGCCACGCCTCGTCCCCTCCTGTGCCTGGCCGCCTGAGCACCAGGGTGGGGCGCGCGCGGGATGGGTCGATCGTGGAGAGGGCATCTCTGCGTGCTGCTGCGCGCAACCTGGATCCGGGTACGTCGGATCCCCCCTCTGCTTCTCATTCGCTTGGTTCCCGATTTTCTATTCTGGGGGATGTCCCGTTGAGCCATCTTGCTGGGGTGGCCGACGCTTGTGATATAGTGTTCCGGGGCGAGCCTGGTCCGGGCCTGGACCAAATTGCGGCTATCCAGGCTAAGGAAGGTTTTGAGGGGGCGCTTGCCGCTGCGCGCGCCGCTCAGGAGCTGGCTCAGCAGCGGGCTCCGCTGGCCGAAGATCCTACTGTGATAGGATCTACCAGCGTCGCGGCGGCCCCGGATGTCGGGGAAGCCCCTTCTTCGGCGGCGCCTCCCCACCTCGACGCCGCGGGCGCCCCCCTAAGCGTTGGCCGCCCGTGCCGGAGATGGCTGAGTCTTGTGCACGCTCTCCTGACTATGTTGGTCGGAGGCGTACGCGTTCGTGTTCATCCCACCCCTCGACCGATGGTAGGGGTCGCTCGGCCTCGCGTCAGGGGGCCTCGCGGGTGCCCGGATGAAACTCTTATGCTGGAATATTCGGGGGTTTGGTCAGCTTGGCCGCCGCCGCCAGCTGATCAACTATTTGCGTGAGGAGGCCATCGATCTGGTTGCTATCCAAGAGATGATACGGAAGGACTTTTCCATCCTTGAGTTGGAGGGGCTGAGCCCCCATAAATTCGCTTGGCAGTGGCTGCCTGCGTCCAGTCGCTCGGGCGGCATCCTGTTGGGAGCCCGCGAGGATATGTTTGAGGTCGAGGATATGGATCGGGGTGAGTTCTATCTTAGTATGACTCTCACCGTTCGGGCCTCCCGCTTTAGATGGGAGGTCATTACTGTCTATGGTCCTGCCGACCATAGCCGGTCCGCTGGCTTCCTGGCCGAGCTTGAGGCGAAGGTGGCCAGGTGCCCCGTGCCGGTGGTGCTCGCGGGAGACTTTAACCTCATTCGGGATGCCTTCGAAAAGAGCTCTGACCTCATTGACGCCCCTAGGATGAGGGATTTCAATGAGTGCATTGCCAGGCTCGCTCTCCGTAATTCGACAGAGTGGGAGGGCGGTTTACGTGGTGTAATAACCAGACGAACCCGATCCGTAGTGTCCTGGATCGGGTTCTAGTTGCGCCGGAGTGGGAGGTTGCCTTCCCTCTCTGTTCACTTAGGCTGGTCACGCGGATCGGGTCAGATCACTCCCCGCACCTCCTTAGTTCGGGTGAGGGGTCGCTTCCCCCGTCGCGCCGATTCCGCTTTGAGGAGTTCTGGCTGCTCCAACCCGGCTTTATTGAGGGTGTACGCGAGCGGTGGTGCGCGGCGGCCAGGTCCCCTCCTCGCCTATTCTGCGCGGTTGACCTTTGGCATCATTTCTCTAAGCTGGTGCGCCAGTTCATGCGCGGATGGGGGGCCAATCTGGGGGCGGAGCTTAAAGCTCGTAAAGGAGCCCTGCTGGACCAGATTCAGGTCTTGGATTTGGAAGCCGATTCCGTTGGCCTCTCCGCTGATGAATGGCTACAACGTTACACGCTCGAAGCCTCCCTGATGGAGATCTTCAAGGGCGAGGAGCTGTTCTGGCGCCGCCGCGGGGGGTAGAATTGGCTCCTCCGCGGGGACTCGAATACTGCCTACTTCCAGGCAATAGCGAACGGGCTTCGGCGGCGGTGCTCGATCCCGTGCCTGTGGGCCGAGGGCATCCTAATAGAGGACGCCCCTGGGATCTCTGCCCATGTCTACTCCTTCTACAAGGAGCTTTTCTTTGCCGAGCCCCGCCCAGGCATCTCCCTGGCGGACGAATTTTGGCCTCTGGCGGACCAGGTGACGCCGGCGGAGAATGCGGCCCTGCTCACCCCATTCACTTCGGACGAAGTTCATGCGGCTTTCGATGGAATGAAAACGTCCTCGGCCTCTGGGCCGGATGGACTGCCCGTCTCCTTTTTCCAGCGGTTTTGGCATGTGGTTAAAGGAGTCATTATGCCCATGTTTCAGGAATTTTACATTGGTACCCTGGACTTGGCCAGGCTTAACTACGGGGTGATCACCCTTATCCCTAAGGTGGCTGGGGCGGCGGAGATTAGGCTCTTCCGTCCCATTACGGTTATAAACGTGGTCGAGCGCCTGTTTGCTAAGGTGTGTGCTTCCCGGCTTGCCCCGGTTGCGGGTCGGATCTCGCACCCCCTCCAGTCTGCCTTCATGAAGGGGCGGTATATTCATGATGGGATATTGGCCCTTCACGAGGTTGTCCATGAGGTCAGGAACAAGCGTCAGCGCGGGGTTTTCCTCAAATTGGACTTCCAGAAGGCATACGATCGCCTCGACTGGTCGTTCCTGAGGCTCGTCATGGAGCGCAGGGGGTTTGATGATCGGTGGGCGAGCTGGGTGATGCAGCTCGTCCGTTCGGGATCCACGGCCATCAATATCGACGGGGTCATCGGTCCTTATTTTCGCTCCTCTCGCGGGGTTAGGCAAGGCGATCCGATTTCACCCCTGTTGTTTAACCTTGCGGTCGACACCCTGGCCACCATTCTTGATAAGGCTAGGGCGGCTGGGCACATCCATGGCGTTCTGGGCCACCTGATCCCTAGGGATGGTGTCACTCATCTCCAATACGCGGATGACACTTTGGTGATGGTTGAGGGGTCTGACCTAGACCTTATCAACCTCAAGTTCCTTCTCCTCTGTTTTGAGGCCATGTCGGGCCTTAAGATCAACTTCGACAAAAGTGAAGTTGTAGTGCTTGGGTTCCCAGATTAGGAACAACAGCGGATCGCGGACAACCTTAACTGTAGGCTGTCCTCCTTCCCCATCTCTTATCTAGGGATGCCGCTGTCTGGTTCTTGCCTCCAGGTTAAGGACTTTGACCCGGTTATGGGTCAGGTCGCCTCACATTCGGAGCTGTGGCGTGGAAGGTTCACCTCCAAGGGGAGTAAGACCGTTCTGATTGACGCGTGCCTCTCGAGCTTGCCCATGTACCAGATGGGGATCTTCCTTCTCCCGGAAGGTGTTCACGCGGCTTTTGACCGCGAGTTGGCACGCTTCTTTTGGCTGGGGGCGGATGACCGTCAGAAATACCACATGGTGAAATGGGCAGAGATATGTCTCCCTAAACTGTGTGGTGGTTTGGGGGTTACCAACTCGCGGCACATGAATGTTGCGTTGATGTTGAGGTGGGTCTGGCGCATCCTCGCAGGGGATGGTGGCCTATGGCTCCGGCTGCTCAAGGCTAAGTACCTGCGGGGCCGCCCGCTCTTAGCGTGCCCGACTATGGTTGGATCCCAATTTTGGCGGGCCATCCAGTCGATTAAGCATGAGATCCGTTTAGGCTTGTCTGTCTCGGCGGGGGATGGGGCAGACACTATGTTCTGGCGAGACCCTTGGCTAGATGGTACTCCCTTGAGTGTGACCTTTCCGGGTCTCTTTGCGATTTGCGCGGACCCAGATATTCTGGTTGCCGTGGTAGGTGCTAATGGCAGATGGCACCTCACGTTCCGGCGCACCTTCGTCCCTTTAGATCGGGCGGCCTGGGACGCCCTGCTGGCCCTCCTCCCGGTGGCCCGCAAATCGCGACCGGATTGCTTCTCCTGGCACCTAGCCCCGTCGGGACAATACTTGGTGGGCTCGAGCTATCGCGCGCTCTGACGCGCGCCGAACCTGCCCTGGGTGGCTCATCTATGGAAGGCCCCTATCCCTATGAAGATTAAAATCTTCGTTTGGCAGCTCCTTCGGGATCGATTGCCTTCTGGTACCGAGGTACTGAAGCGGCACGGCCCTGGTAATGGGATCTGTCCCCTGTGCGGGGTTCCTGAGAACGGAACCCATATATTCTTCTCCTGTGTGGCTGCCAGGTTTATGTGGAACTTTATGCGGGAAGCCCTGGGGCCGGACTGGGAGGCGGCGGACCTGTCGGAGTTCCTCCAGAGGCGGGCCAACCAGCCTAACAGGAGGCGTCGCATTTTCTGGCTGCTTTTCGCGGCCCTGGCCTGGACGCTATGGAACACTAGGAATAAGATGGTTATCGAGCGCGTTTTCTTACGGCGGGCGTCTGACATGATCTTCAAACTTCTTGCCTTCCTGCAGCAGTGGCACCTCCTATCCTGACGCAGGGATAGAGAGCTCATCCTCCGGGCGACCGACGCCCTGACGTGCACGGGCCGACGCTTGACTTCCCCTTCCATGGTGGCGACATGATGCTGTGACCTCATCTGAGGCTTCGTTGGTGTGTGTGTGACCCTTCCTTCTCATGTTGTGGGTGTTTCCCATAGATGTTATTTGGGTCTTGTTGTGCTGTTGCCCCAGCTTTATTATGAACTGTTGTAATGAATGCTTGGATTTGTGGTTGGTGCTTTATATATAAAGCGGGGCGAAAGCCTAATTTCTGAGGTGTGTAAGCAATTGGATATTATGAAAAAGTAACGAAAGATCCAGGGACACATAAATCTTATATCAGACAGAGTACTATAGTGATAGATGAGGTACATAGAACTAGCAATTTATGTAAACCATCACTCCATGTACCCTGTATACCACCTTTCTAAACTAACTAATAATTTTTAAATTTTAAATTTATGTGCACATATATATAGTCATTCTGCTAAACTTAAACCTCCTTAAAATTGTCTTCTTTTAATCGATACCTTATTTTGCATTCAGAAAATTATTTCAGATACGTTCCCACATATTATAGAAAAAATGAAAGAAAAGGAAGCCCTTTGGCAAGTTCGTCAAACAGCTCCTGTGTGTCATTCTGGTGGAGATCCCGCATGTTATAAGCATGCAATGTTACGTACAAATAAGAAAAACAAGAACAAATTATTTTCACACGGTGGTTGAAAGATTTATTCATTTCAATTCTGCAAGCACAACAACTATTACTCGCAAAAACAAAAAACTATTAATTCCACGTTGCGCCTAGATAATCAATTGTTTTGTCTAGTTTGGAAGCAAAGTCTTTCTCTAAAACTGAAGTATTCTAAAACCAAAGTATTCCATTGCCTGGCTAATAAATACAACAATTCTTCTCCTTTCTCAGTTTTAGAAAAAAGGGTTCAGACGGGAAGTACCCAAGTGACCCAGAGATCATATGAGCTCGGGATGAACAGTAAAATCAAAAAAATTCAAAAAATTCTGAATTTTTTTTGTGGCGAACATTTGACAAATTTTTGATATGCTTGCAAAATTTCATCACAAAATGACATTCGTGGAATACACAGAAAAAAAACAAAATCGATGCTCCAAAATGTTATTGAGCATCGATTTTGTTTTTTTTCTGTGTATTCCACGGATGTTATTTTGTGATGAAAATTTTCAAGCATATCAAAATTTTATCATATGAGCTCGGGATCAATTGCTCTGCGTCCGGTTCAGACCTCATTCTCAAATACATAAAAAAACCATAGTTTTGGAGGATACTTCATTTTTAAAACCACAATACTCGTTGAACCCAAACACCTTAATGTATTTAATAATTCATTATTTTGAGAAACCAAAGTATTTTCTAAAAATTTCAAAAATACTTTGATGACAAACATAGCCTAAATGTTTATACAATAAAAAATAGACTAAGATAGGTCGTGTCCCACTGAAAGTGGATAGATAATAGTCAGCCGCTTGCTATTATCGTACTACCATATAATATTCAGTCTTTTTTCATCCAAAAAGTAGGTTCTGAATACATAATGGTATTTGAATTTTGTTAACATTCCAGCTTCGGTACTAAAGATGAACGCATATTTTATCTGAAGAAATATATAATTTTCACTAGGGAGGAGCATTCTGGCTAAGCAAGAGGGCCAGACTTAGGGTCCCCTTGGTATGCGTGTATTTTTTTTACAACTGTATTTATTTTTAAAGTGTATGTCATTTGGCACAAGTGATTTCCACTTGGAAAAAGTATAGACCAATTAAGACCTGTAAATTTTACAGGTGTATACTGCTGCAAAATGATAAATCCAATCAGGCATTTATAGGTTAGGGACGTACTCCTTCCGTTTTTTTTACTTTGCATATAAGATTTGGTCAAAGTCAAGTTTAATAAAATTTGACCACTTTAATAGAAAAATTTATCAACATCCACAGTATGAAACCAATATCATTAGAAGCATCATGATATTAGTTTTCATATGGTATAACTTTGATGTTATAGGTGTTGATACTTTTTAATATAAATTTGGTCAAACTTTATCAAATTTTACTTTGACCAAATCTTATATGCAAAGTAAAAAGAAACGGAGGGAGTAGCTAACAGAAACCGCGTCGAAATACTAACTTGCACGAATCTGCGGTGCCCCCTTGACAAGTTGCCCATCCCTCCGTACTATAGAAATATGTATCCTGATACTCCTCTCTTACTAGGTTTTTGAAGCTTAGAGAGTCGGTTTAGGTTAGGTTTTAACTCCTTGTAGTAGCATACAAGGTGGCAGGTGTGTGATTGAAAAGAGAGCCCGTGGAAGGAAAATGACACATTTGAAAAGACTTGGCAGAAGTAGTTGGCCGTTGGCCGCATTTATGCTTCCAGCTATATTTTAAACACATCAACATCGTGGCACATTGCTTTGGTCCATGCTTGCACATTGCTTGCCGACGGTTTGATGAGCTCGATGTGCCAACCAAAATAATGTGGCCAAGATTAGAAGCCGAGCAAAGAATTCAGGAGCTGGTGGCATTGGACTAGTATATGGCACGGTTAGAGCATCTATAACGGACTACGCAAATCCATCTCAAAGGATCGGGCAGACTACTACTCAACCGGAGAGGGTAAATCCGATCCAAACATCCAGACTAATTAACACTTCCCATATTCATTTCATATGTGTGGCGATGGAACGTCCAGATTTGCCCGGGATCATCCACCACATCGGCTTCAGCCCACAACGATCCATCTCGACCCCACATATATTTGGTCATATCCGCCTCCAGACGAAACCCTAGCCACTCCAATTCGACTCCCCTCCACTCCACCCCCAAGATTCTCTCCGGTGATATTAGATCTTCTCCGTCATGGCGCTCAGTAGATCCGACTCGAAGTTCTCCCCATCGGACTCGAAGTTCTCCTGATCCATCGATTGGCGGGCAGTGGATCCTAAGTTGGTTTTGTGCTAATGACGCCTGTAATGTGGTGGTTTTATGCTTTTCACTCCCCATGAAGGAGGGGTAGTTGTAACTTGTGAAATAAAGAATGTTCTAAAGAGCCCTTTAGTTCGAGACGAAACCGTGATATTCAGATAGAATAAGGAAGTGTATTTCATCGCTAGCCTTAGTTGACCACATGCACTGTCAAATTTGTATGGTTCACTAGTCAAGCTTGTTATCATCAGTGCACTCAACTACTCCATAGTCGATCATTGTTAGCGTACGTACATGTCGCTTTCTCATTATTAAATGTTTTAATGCCCATCAATCGATTCCAGTATCAACCAACAACCTACATTTATGCATATGCTCCCATATCAATCAAATTGGTCCACCTGGACACGACGCTCGATACCATGAAAATATACACCTTATTCAGAATGGGATCCCATGTTGATTGGAAGCCCTATTTCAACCACATGCATCACCCCTATAAAACACCTTACATCCAACGACTGCCTAAATTTAGCATTAACACACATAAATCGAATCCATCCATGTGAATGCCGTACTCAACACTATGCTACCCATATGGTCAGAAGAACTCACAAGCCATATTTAAGACCATGCACTCTCCTGCATACTCACCAATACCACTTGGCATATCTAGCTATCTCATCATCTACCTCTGAGCCCACCGTGAGAACTCACAACTACAACTTACTCAGTCGAGATGGCTCGCACTGCAGCTACTAAGCTCGCGCTGGTCCGTATAGGCTAGTCCGGATGAATGCTGGAGTTTAAAGGAAATGCGTTGGAGATGCCTTAAATGCACCTATCGTTGACCTCCGGCAATGGGAGTATCATAAGCTAATATCATGCACACGATACTAGTGTATGATACTACCTCCACAATGCATAGTATCATATCTTAGTACTCCTTCCGTTTTTTTGTACTTCGCATATAAGATTTAGTCAATTTTTCTAAAGTTTGACCAGTTTTATAAAAAATCTATGAACATCCACAATATGAAACCAATATCACTATACACATCATGACATTAATTTTCGTATGGTATAACTTTGATGTTGTAAATGTTGATACTTTTTAATATAAACTTGGTCAAACTTTATTAAATTTGACTTTGACCAAATCTTATATGTGAAGTAAAAAGAAACGGAGGGAGTATCATAAGTAGTATTATTTATTGCCATGCAAGACGCATACTACCTTAGCATTTATTATGATATGGTATCATAATATGATACTCAACCCTCTCTTTCTTCATTTATTTTCCTGCCACATCATCAAATTTGCTTAGTTGACATGCATGATACTAGCTATGATACTCCCATTAGCCAGGTCACAATAGGGAGTATCATATACTAGTATCATGCATATGATACTAAGGCTGACCGTAATGGGTAGTATCATAAGCTAGTATCATGCATATGATACTAGTCTATGATACTACCTCCGTAATGCATAGTATTATATAGTAGTATCATAAGTAGTATTATTTATTATCATGCAAGACACATACTCCCTCCTTTTCTTTTTACTTCGCATATAAGATTTGGTCAAAGTCAAATTTAATAAATTTTGACCAATTTTATATTATAAAGTATCAACATCCACAACATCAAAGTTATGGACTGGGATTCAGTAACTGGCTGTTTGCCGGTCACGCTGTAACCGGCGGCTCTCATCCGCCCTTCAAGCTTCATCCAACGATCCAGACCAAAGCAAGGCAAAAGAACACAGCTGGGCAACCAGAACAAATCGAGGGCGGAGCAGAACAGGCGAGGGCGGCAGGATTTGGGGATTTCGCGGGCGTTCTCCTGCTCGTTCCCGCCGTGCCGCCGCAGAGGAATCCCGTCGAGCTTCCCGCCGTGCCGCTGCGGAAGGGAGACGGGGTCGTCGAGGCAGGGAGAAAGGAGCCGGCGCCGTGGAGGAGTGGAGGGTAGCGGCGCCGCAGCAGAGGAGAAGGCGGAGGAACCGCCGGCGCCGCTGCAGATGAGAAGGTGGAGAACCGCCGGCGCTGAACAGGATGGCTAGCGCCACCGTGGCCATCTCGATGATCTCTGAAACGGAGCCCTCCATTAATAGTTGAAGCTGGCCACCGAGTACAGTCGGACCTTCCTCCATTAATTTTTGCATTTTCAGTTTTGTGCTGATGTTAGTGATGTATCTGTGATTGATGTGCAATGTTTCGATTTGTAGTGGTATCTATGAGTAATTTCTTGCGTTGATCTGAATTTTTGCAGAATTTCAGTGATGAGCTATGCAAGTCTGTGTTGTCCAACTTGACTGAACTTGAGTGCTGTGTTGTATGAGTGAGAAGAGATGGCAGAGCCTGAAAGGTGGATTCCCAAAGTGGGGTTGAGATTCAAAACTACAAATGATGCTTGGCAGTTTTGGCTAGAATATGGGGGCCGAGCAGGCTTTGATGTGAGGAAAAGAAACACTACTTTGAGCAAAATCGATGGTAAAGCAACTTCATGCAAATTTGTTTGTTCCAATGAGGGTCTTCGAAGAAAAGGGCAAACTGATCACGTACCGAAGCTTTTTAGAGCTGAAACAAGGACTAATTGCGATGCTCACATCATTGTTTCATTGGATCGGTTGGTTGGAGATTATGAAGTCATCAAAGTTAAGCTAGAACATAATCATGCATTTCATTTGCCACAAACCCGACACTTGATGGCATCACAAAGGAAAATTTCAGATCTTCAAGCTTATGAAATAGAAACCGCCGATGATTCTGGAATTAGGCCAAAAGCTGCACATGAGTTGGCCTGTCGTCGAGCCGGTGGGCCACATAACCTTAGCTACACTTGTCGTGACCACAAGAATCATCTACGGAGCAAGCGGCAAAGAGAGTTGGCTTTTGGACAAGCCGATAGTATGTTGAAATATTTTCATGACAAAATTGTTGAGAACCCATCATTCCAATATGAGTTGCAGTACGATTGTGAGGATCAGATAACCAACATATTTTGGCTTGATGCTAAAATGATCATTGACTATGCACACTTTGGTGATGTTGTGACATTTGACACCACTTTTGGCACAAACAAAGAGTATATGCCATTTGGTGTTTTTCTTGGGCTCAATCAGAATAGAGAAACCACTATATTTGGTGCTGCACTTTTGTTTGATGAAACAAAAGACTCATTCATATGGCTGTTTGAGACCTTTCTAGCTGCACATAGTGGAAGACAACCAAAAACCATTTACACCAATCAAGATGCAGCGATGGGAAAGACAATTGAGAAAGTATTCACACAATCATACCATGGATTGTGCACTTTTCATATAATGCAGAATGCTGTCAAGCATTTATCTCCTGTGAAGGGTGAAGAGAAAGATGAAGGCGAAGTTGAAGGTGAAGATGAAAAATCACATATCCTCTCAGATTTTAGTGCTTGTATGTATGGCTTTGAGGACAAGACGACATTTCAAGAAGCATTTGATAATATGAGATGCAAAGTGCATAAGCAAACTTGGTTAGATAGTATCTTCAAGTTGAAAGAAAAATGGGCCGAATGCTATATGAGAGATGTATTCAGTTTGGGAGTAAGAAGTACGCAACTAAGTGAGAGCTTCAACAATGCATTGAAGAACCATTTGAAATCGGATTTCCATATTGTTCGGTTTTTGAAGCATTTTGAGAGGAACGTGGAAGTAAAAAGGAACAAGGAAGTACAATCTGAATTTGAGGCAACGAAGAAGATACCAAGAATCAAAATGTCCACACTTATGTTGGTGCAAGCAAGTAAAGTGTATACTCCGGTAATTTTCGAAGCTTTTCAAGGTGAGTACGAAAGATCCATAGCTGCATGTGCCAAATCATTGGATGGAAATAACAAATATGTTGTTTCTATTGGGACTTTGGATGGAACTTTTGAAGATGAGCGCATAGTGACCGGTGATCGTTTGACCCAAACCGTTTCATGTACTTGTGGAACCTTCAACAGGGTTGGAATATTGTGTGCACATGGTCTCAAAGTTCTTGATTTGATGAATATAAAGACATTGCCAACCCACTATGTGTTAAAGAGATGGACTAGAGATGCAAAAAGGGAAGTATTTTGGACAAAGAAGGAAGAAACGTGGTAGAGAATCCAAAACTAGAAGCCATGCTTCGATACAACAATCTGTCCTATAAGTTTGTCACTTTGGCAAAGAAAATAGCCAACTCTGAAGAATGTTGTTTGCTGTTAGAAAATGCACTTGATTCCATTAGGCCACGGTTAGAGGATAAACTCAATGCATCTATGAATGAACCAAGCAAAGAACCAAGCAATGAACCAAGGAATGAACAAGAGAATGTTGACCCGAATGAGCAACAAACAAATGACTTTCTAAATGCCGCACGGCTGAAGAAAAATGAGGTTCAATCAAAAAACACGAAGAGAGCCAGAACCTGGATGGATAAGTTGCGCAAGGGAAAGAGCAAACCCACCAAATCTGCCACATCAACAACGAAAGGAGCAAAGGTATGTTGCAATCTAGAATTTCATATGTGATCTTATCATTCATCTTGCACTATTATATCTGGTTTTTCCTTGGCAATAACAAAAGAAGAAAGACGATGTACAACCTCGAGAAGTGGAGAATGATGGAAATAATGGAGGAGCAAATGTGGCGCATGAAGAATACAATGTCATTGGAAGTTTTACTCAACTCTTGACAGTTCCTACGTGTGATTATAACATTCTCTATCATGGAAATCTATTCTAGTATCTAGAAATTGGTGATATAGGCTTTTGGGGCTAACTTTTGTATTTTAGGAGTATTTTGGAGACTAACTATAGTCTTTTTAGGCCAAAATTGTACAAGTGAAATGGCCTTATCTTTAAGTATGCAGAATTATTAATCAGTTATAACACTTGTTGCTACAGACTTGAGTGTAAGTGTCACCTTTTTTAATTATTAATATGGAGAATTCAGTGTGCTTTCGCTTCAGTTTGTAGCTTCATTTTGTATTCGCTGCACTTCTTTGTTCAGCCTGAATGCATGAACTATTTGTTTTGCTTCAGATTTGTTCTAGGTTATTAGATTGTGAAAACTGCATTTTAATACAGTCAAAACAGTAGTATGTAGCTTCAGTTTTATTCAGTTTTGTGCAAACAACAAGTTTTATTTCAGATTAGGTGCCAACAGTACGTATTGCTTTAGTTTTGTGCAAACACTATAAATATGCTTTCGTTTTTGGCTAGTATTGCTTCAGATTTACAGAGAGCAGCAAACGTCTGAATCTTCAGTTTGGCCCAGCTGTGTTCTTTTGCCTTGCTTTGCTTTGGACCGTTGGATGGAGCATGAAGGGCGGATGAGAGCCGCCGGTTACAGCGTGACTGGCAAACAACCAGTTACTGAATCCCAGTCCCAAAGTTATACCACATGAAAACTAATATCATGATGCTTCTAATGAAATTGGTTTTATATTGTGGATGTCGATAGATTTCTCTTCAAAAGTGGTCAAACTTTATCAAATTTGACTTTGACCAAATCTTATATGCGGAGTAAAAAGAAATGGAGGGAGTACTAGCTTAAAACTTATTATGATACGGTATCATAATATGATACTACATGCTCTCTTTCCTCATTAAATAACATGTCACCACATCAAAATTGCCTAGTTGGCATGCATATGATACTCCCTCCGGTCCTTTTTAGTCTGCATATAAGTTTTGTCCGAAGTCAAAGTATCTCTATTTTGACCAAACTTGTAGAAAAAAATATCAACATTCACAATGCCATATCTATATGGTTAGATTCATCATGAAATATAGTTTCATATTATATATATATATATTAATTATTTTAGATGTTGATATTTTTTAAAATAAATTTGGTCAAACTTTGTAAAGTTTTACTTGACTCAAATCTAATACGCGGAGTAAAAAGGACCGGAGGGAGTACTACCTATGATACTCCCATTACGGGCAGCCTAATGTATGATACTACCTCCACAATGAATAGTTTCATATCATAGTATCATAAGGGCACTTCCAATGCTAGTATCTTAGCACGTAATCATAGGCATTTTTCTTATGTGGCATGGTATTTAATGAAGAAAGAGAGGGAGGTTGTATCTTAGCTAAGATACAACCCTTGCACGTAGTCATATGTAAAAAACATGATTAGACCAAGTACATGTATGCATGGAGGTAAAATCATTAAATAAGATACAACCTTTAAGATACAATGCATTATGATATTTGTATCCTAAGTTTTAATTGCTCCTATAATATTGTGCTAAGAAACAATGCATTGGGAGAGCCCTAAGTAGTATTATTTATTGAAATGCAAGACACATACTAGTTTAGCATTTATTATGATACGGTATCATAATATGATACTCATCTCTCTCTTTCTTCATTTAATAATATGTCACATCATCAATATTGCTTAGTTGGCATGCATGATACTAGCTATGATACTCCCATTGTGACCAGCCTTACGTGAGGTCTAATGCTAGCAGACTCATTGACAAAGCAAACTTCTGAGTGGAAGTGTTGTCTTGAAAAAAACAAATAAATTTACTAATTTTGTTTCCATATCTGTATGCATGAGGCAAATATTTATGCCATGTAATAAATAATATAGTTTCTACATTCCTGAAAATTGTCGCCGGATGCGGCGTTTTAGCTCTCGGATGCATCTACACAAGCGGGTAACAGAAAAATCGTTTTACGTAGTAACAAAATTTATAAAATTCTGATGCAAGATAATCATGTGCATGAAGTTCGTGCAAAATTTCGTAGGGTTTGAACTTTTCAGAAATTGTCCGCAAAAAATAAAAAAATTGGGTTTACAAGAAATTTTGAAAAACAAAGCTGTTCTTGGGTCCTTGAAAGTTCAAACATCCTAACCTTTTGCACAGACATAACGCACGTGTGGATCTTACGCTCCAAAAATATTGAGATGTTTTTTAAATTTTCTGTGTTTTTTACTTTACTGTTTAAGGATGAGCTTGGAATGAAGCAAAAACCCCTTCATGCTAGAGACTGATAGCTCGGTTGCCGCAGCTATGCTACTGGAGCTGCAAATAAATAGATAACCTGTAGCTTTTCTTGTATAGAAGAAACCAAACTGCTACTCCATGTGGAGCATTAGCACTAACCCATCGTGTTGTTACTAGTCTATGTTACTACTTCTATAGTGGAGAGTAACATAGAAGTGGTATCATGCAACACTTCATTTATTGTGTTCTAGACTCATATAGTATTGGTATGTGTGATGTTACTCAAAGAGCATTAACACACATAAATCGAATGTCCATCCATGTGGACATTAATCTGCGGCATGTCATATAGTAATTAGACATTGTGCCGTTAATATTGAATTCATGGTGGTGATTTTATCTATAAAGCAAGGTGAAAACCTATTTTGTGTATCTGCATGTGTCATCAATGGAGCTACTATCCAATATCCAACCACCTCCATATTTATAAATAAATACACATCAGTCGGTCCCAACATCCAACAATTTAGCATTAACACAGATCAATTCGAATCAATCCACGTACACACTATGCTATCGGTGGGAATTTATTCCGATTGTGATCCCTTGTTGGTCAGACGAACTCATAAGCCCTATTTAAGCAGATGCAGTCCTCTATACATCCTCACCAATACCACTTGACAAATATAGCTATCTTCTCATCATCTTCCTCTGAGTCCAGTGACAACTCACAACTACAACTTACTCAGTTGAGATGGCTCGCACCGCAGCTACTAAGCTCGCGCTGGTCGCCCTGGTAGCGGCAATGCTCCTCATAGCCTCCGATGCGGCCATCAACTGTGGCCAGGTGAACTCTGCTTTAGGCCCCTGCATCGCCTACGCACGAGGCAAGGGCGCCAGCCCGTCTGGGGCTTGTTGCTCCGGCGTCAGGAGTTTGTCCGGAGCAGCCAAAACCAAAGCCGACAAGCAAGCGGCGTGCAACTGCATCAAGCGTGCTGCGGGTGGGCTCAACGCCGGCAAGGCCAAGGAGATCCCATCCAAGTGCGGCGTCAGCATCCCCTACACCATCAGCCCAGACGTCAACTGCAACACGATCAACTGATCGGCTACACTTACCGCTCTGAGTACGTTGAGGTTACACACACATATATACATATACATGAATAAATGCTCTGATATATCGGATCTCCATGTGAGACGATACAGGAGTACGTGAGCCAGCTTTGCATGGCCGGCCACCGTTGTATCGATGTTTTGTTGTTCCTTCGATCCGTTTTGTTGTTCCTTCGATCCTTTGAGGAGACGCAGGTGTTTCTTGTACTTTTTGTACCATGTCATGTGAGACGAAGGAGTTTTTTGTAATTTTTGTACCATGTGCACTTTTGGTATATGGATTATACATTGAGATGTAGGAGTACTAGTCTGCGCCGTTGTTCCACATACATGACTGGTAAAGCTTTTTCATTTCTTTGTATTGCTCCAGCAATGAGTGAAACCGCACTACACCACGACACTGAATTCCCTACTGACGTGTGTTGGCAAAAGTCACTATTGCCGACCGACGATAGGTTGTAGAAACTGATAACGGACTGTGGGTCGGGAAAAGCTTCGTATAGTGACCCACTGTTGGTCGGGAATTTTATAATCTATCTCGTCGGACAGTGTGTCGGGAATTCTACTTAGCCCAATGGACCATCGGTCGGGAATTCTCTTATGCAACCCCGACCGACCCTAGAGCCGCTAAATGGGCCTCCCCGTGCGCGCGAATCTCCCAAATTTTAGCGCCAATAACTGGCCCAGCCCGCGATTTTTCCCCCCAAAATCATATGGACCCAGCACAAAGCGAAATCCCTAGGTTTTCACCCTCTTGTTCCCCACCACGCCGCCAGGGGCTCCCGCCGGTCGATCTCCCGCCGCCCCTCGCCATCCCGTCTCCTCCCACGCCATTCCATCGCCGCCCTCGCCACCTTGCCTCTCCAGATCCGACCCATGCCGCCCTGCCCCTCCTGCTCCGACCCACGCCGCCCTGCCCCTCCTGCTCCGACCCACGCCGCCCTGGCTTTGCATCGCCGCCGCCGCCGCCTCGCCTCTCCAGCTGCGACCAACGCTTCCCTGCCCCTCTAGATCCGACCCACGACACCCTGCCTCTGCACCTCCGCACCCAAGCCCTCGTGCTTTCCCACTGGTGTCCACCTCTATCCGACCAGCCGTCGTCCATGAGCATCCAGCGAGGGTTCTGCCACGCTGCCTGGACCATCCCCCCATCTCCATTACCATCGTCCATACGCTGCTGGTGGCGGCCCTAACGAGCTCCGTGTGCGTCCGGTAATGCATCTCTCTCTCTCCGTCTCTCTCTCTCTCTCTCTCTCCCTCTCTTTCTCATTAACAAATTCTTTTTTTGCGGGGGGATTAACAAATTCTTGAATTAATGTCTCTGGTTGTGACTGACATCTTGCTCTGTATACGTTTCTTGCTTTGCCAAGAGGCAGTAGCATTTCCATATTGGATGAATTGGATGCATAAGGTGTGTGTGGAGCGTCCAAGCCTCCAAGGTTTATTTTTGCTTTTAGTATACAATTTTTTGATGTAGTTTCTTTGAATCTGGATGCTTATTCCGAATTTATGTGAATACCTGAAATGATGGAGTTCATTTTTTACTAGGCTATAAGTTTAATCTCTTTCAAAATAAATCATCGATGCTTTGGTTCATGGCAATAGAGAAATCCTTGAATCAATTGTCTATATTCAGTTCCAGGTGATTATTAGTAATACTAAACTGGATGCATTTTTTGCAGGGTGAAAGAAACTTTAATAGGTTTGGTGTGGATGGTTGGGAGCTGCTGCTGTTGCAGATAGTGGTTGGTAACTCCCCATGGTAATGGGAGCTGCTGCTGTTGCATTTAAGCCGCTTCGTGCACCACCAGAGTTCCATACGAGGTAGCCAACGGTGTGTAGAATTTGCCCTATTATTTTGCCAACAATTTTCCCCTATTATTCTGCTAGCCCGGGTCGTTCCCATAGCAGGCTTAAGTTGAATTTCAGTACTGAACATGTGTATCCGATATTGGCACTAACACCACCTCTCTCTCTCTCTCTCTCTCTCTCTCTTTGAAACTTTATTTTACTTTGTAGCTCTCTCTTATGTGTTTCAGGTTTGCCAACATTATCTTACAACATGTAGGCTTAATTTGTTCCGTATTCACCATTCAATTTGATCTCATCTGTTCATTGGAGTAATTTTGTCTGAAACAAATCAATTTGCAATAATTTGATTGAATATACCTTCTTCTTCATCCTTGTGAACACAAGCAGGGGCCTGGTGATGGTTGTCGTCGGGAGCATGGGGTGCTTGTTGCCCTTACTCACCCCGGTAGAGCTCATGCTTCTTATCACCAGTGGCAGCACGGGCTGCGGAGCTCCGGCAGCAGTAGTAGCACACGAGAAGGGGAGCTATGGCAGAAGCAACACACGAGCAGGGGAGCTCCGGCAGCAGTAGCAAACGAGCAGGGGAGCAGCAGCTGGTCCAGGTCCCGGAGATCGAGACCCAGATGCGCGCGGGACCTCGAGGACGAGCTCCACCAGATCGTGAGGACTAAGGCATACCACTGTTCCTATTTTGAAATTACATATTCCCTGTAAGTCACCATGAGTCCATGATAGAGAATCTAGCCTGATATTTTTATAACAAATTAAATGAAAACCACATAATGATAGATCAAAAGTGTCGTCGTCTTTTATTTGGCTAGATCATTGATCAACAAAAAAATCCTGATAGAGTTTGGAGGAGTGCTACAGGATTTGTAGTGCTAGGGCCTTAGTTTTGGTAGCTACATTACTCATTCCTTAAGTATATATATGCACCTAGTTCATGATAAATACAACAGTAGTTATCTGTTTGTAGGAAGATTCAAGGATTGATAAGTTTTTTAGAACCATGGTAACATGTGTTAGAACATACCCCCCCCCCTCAATAGAGTTTCGAGGTTCAGGTAAAGAACACATTTTTTTTCTTAATTGCACTAAGGTTTAACTTTCTTATTTCATTTTTGGACAAATCCATAGAATATTTAACTAAAACAGTATAGAAGAAAAACTACAAAAGTGATACGTATCATTATTTATAGAAGCATCTAGCATGGTACAGGTGCACGGGGTTGACGGTTAGTTTGGTTGAACTAGTATACCCAACCTTGGCCATGCAAGTGTGTAAAGTCCAGTAAGGCTAGTCAATGTGTCTAGACATTTGTATGGGCACAAGTGCAACCTGGGGCTTAAATTGCATGTTTATGGGATGTTGGAATGAAAACTGACGAGTAATCTTTGCCTTGTGAAGTAATAGCCGATATCAATGTTATGCTTTATACAATTTTTTTGTGCCATTTCCTGTATGAATGTAACCGCAACTTTACCTTATGTGTAGGAAACACACCCAAGAGAACGAGGAAACAGGAAGCCGACGGTTCACGTCAACGCGGTATTTTTTGTAATGGTGCCTAAATCACTGGACATGCAATTTTCTCTTCATTTTGTAAATCTACATTGTGTCTCAGACAATGAACCATAATCCCTCTATTTAATCAGTTACATTAGTTTATGGGAAATCTGGATGGTCATTATGTTCATGACAGATGAACTTTTTGTATATGAAAGTTAATTAATGTGTGTTATTATTGTTTGGTTCTTGGTTTTTCTATTGTTGGAGGACATGCACGTTAATATATGTAGCTTGGTTGATATTCTATTGGTAATGTGAATGCTAGCAATGGAAGGGCAATAGTAACGTGAATGCCAGCTATGGGAAGGCTAATGGATGTTGATTGGCAAATAAAGCAATCTGTCTAACAGTCCAACAGGAAAGGCTAATGTCAGGGCAAACGAAAGGTTGGTCGGGAAAGAATAGCTCTATCAGATAGTTGGTTGAGAAAGGTTCATGGTAGGCTCAACAAACTGTGGGTCGGGAAAGGTCCACACAAAGCCCATCAAGCAGTCGGTCGGGAAAGATAACCCATAGCCGACAAATAGTCGGTCGGGAATGCTATGTCGGTCGGGAAAGGGCTTTCCCGTCTGGACTTTTCCGGACAGACGTTGTCGGTCGGCAATAGTCTTTCCCAACCGATTGTTTGTTGGTGGAAGTTGTTTTCCCGACTGACCTGTCTGTTGGGGTTGTAGTGCTGTGGTGTAGTGCCGATACAATCCACTAGAATTGATTTACAGCGTTTTTTTTCATTTGGATCCTTAACCAAACAAACCCTAAAACAAGGAGAGAACCGGTTTTCTTGTTTACACCCAATCATAGTTTTTACTCTGGATCGATATTTTCGCAAACTGTCCCCTTTTTCGGAACTGTTGTAAAGCTCGTATTTGAGAACCGGCCTGGCCCTCGCGTCGTCCTCCCCGGGCGACTAGGGTTTCCCCCGCCGCCGCCTCCTCCACAGCCCTCCCCCTCCTCACCGCCACCTGAGGAGAGCGCCAGGAAGCCTGAGCGCCCGCCGAGGACGGTGGCGGTGAGGATCTCGTCGCTTCAGGCTGTTGGCGTAGAAAATTGCACCTGCGCAACACAACTTGGCGATGATAAGATTAAGGAGTCGTCAATCGCACTCTCGTGTACGATGAACGAATGCTTTTCAGCGCAAAGCAACAAAGATGATTCCCTCGTTAACGTGGAAGGAGAACGACTGATTTTCAGTGCAAATCAGCAAAGATGAACTAGAAACCCTAAAGAATCAGAAAAGGTAAAGATACGAGTAAAAAGTAGATTGATATTGGATGTATGTCGATTGTGTGTTTCAATCGGCCTTCACCTCATCTATATATGAGGGGGTTGGACTTCCCTTGCAAGACATGGACTTGGATTCCCGTCACAATGCCAACAACTATAGCCAAACTCGGATTTTCCAAAATCTGCACGAATCTGCGCACAGACCGGTAGTACCTCTCTCTCAGACCGGTAGTACCGCTCTCTCAGACCGGTAGTACCGGTCGACCGGTAGTAGTGGTATATGATTTTTTACCGGAACAACCGGGGTGCTACCGGCTCGATTCCGGGCCTCAACAGAAGGTTTTTCGCGTACCCGGGCGGTAGTACCGGTCTCCAGGCCGGTAGTACCGGTATATATTTATTTACCGGAACAACCGGGGTGATACCGGCCCGATTCCAGGCTTCAACAGAAGGTTTTTGTGTTTCGGCCGGTAGTACCGCTCTTACCGGCCGGTAGTACCGGTCTTCCCTGCTGTGCCACCCAGATTTGGCTCTAACTTCTTCATACGAACTTCGATTTGGGCGATTCAAGTGTCAAAATCGACCGGTTCGACAAGACGAAGCCAATGGATGTATAAATCTTATTATTTGAAGCCATCTTGAGGACGCAATTAGCCAAATAGTGCACTGAATGCCATAGTCTTGTTGCCCGAAACGTAGTTTCGGCCCTTGTTATGGAATCGGATGACAATGGCTCGAACTACAAAGATGTTCATATCAACGATACCCAACTTTTTCATGTAGAGCACTTATTCATTTGAGGCCATCTTATATAGGTTTATTGTCGTGCCAAAAACCGGTGTCAACACATGCCCCCCTGTTTTTCGGTAAAGCTTGTGTACCGAAAAATACTTTGTACCATATTTGTTCTAGGATCGATATCAACAGTTCATCGGCCATGTGTTTTCTAAGGGCGATAATTTCCTATCGGCCATGTGTGGTTTCTTAGGGCGATAATTGTATATCGGCCATAACATGCTCAAGCTTCTAACTCGGGTGCACGGAACTCGGCAGACAATGCAAAAATCATGTTGATATCCATAGCACTGACCTCATTGTTTCCACCTTCTGAGTTGGTAATATTTTCCAAGTTGATAACACTTTCCGAATTGTTTCCAGAGTCATCTTCCGCCATGTCATCCTCTGAGTTGTTGACGGCGTCTTCCGAGTTGCAGCCACCATCCGAGTTGTAGCCACCATTTTTCGAGTTGTGGACAGCTGTAAACTCATCATCCATCACGTATTCCTTCAGGTAATCTGTAGCCGCTGAATTAACCAAGTCGCCAGCGGCCACATCCGAGTTGTTTGTGACTGCGAGCTTTCTCTGCCAAGTCAACCGAGGTATCATTGGCTTCTCTTTATTGAAGTGCTCATCATACTTCTTCTTGGATGTTCCCTCTTTGATCTCCAGTGCCCGCAGCCGTTGTACTCGGCGCTTCTGAGTACGAGTTAATCCCATCAGACACCATCGCGGTATTGGTTGAGTTTTTGAAGTGAGAGATTTGTTGCCCCCCGAGCTACTCGGCCCTGATTGGGTTCCTGGAGCAACCGAGCTGATTTTTCTGCCCCCCGAGTAACTTGGTCCGAACCGAGTAGTAGAAATATTCCCCCGCTGTTGAGATGCAGCCCCTATTGCAATTTTCTGACTTCCATTGGTATTCGGGTTTCCACTTCGATTGAATGAGCCAAAAATAACTGAAGACTGACCAGAGGGTGTATGCAAGTTGTTTTCTTTGATGAGTGGATCGATAATTACGCCAATCGATCCACCTTTCCGAGTAACACTAGAGGGTGCGGCACTGTTCCCCTCCGAGTCAGCTGTAACTCGGCACGTGTTTGTTTCATTAAACCGAGTCTTTTTCTCATGTGTTTGTCCGCTGCACATAGTACTCGGCTGATCCCATCTTGATTTAATGTAACTCGGAGGCCCCATAGGGTATGGCGCCCAAGGATTGAAACTCCATGGGTAAAAATGGGGATGCATGGGTGGTGTACATCCCCAATAAGCCGATTCCATTGAGAAACACGACTGCTGTTCATACGGGTTTCTCCACCAATGCTCCTGATTTTTAAGTCTAGTGAGAGATCTCGTGCGCTTATCTTCTCCAAGCCGACTACACATGTTGCCGGCCATGCGTGAAGTATACTTTTCCAACAGCATGCTCACTGTTGGCTTGGGCTTTGGCGCCCACTTCTTCTGGCCCTTAACTTTCCATACTCCTACCTCTGGATTTTTGATTCGATCATCCTTGGTGGCACATGATCATCAACAATGTTATTTTCTTTTGCTGACTCGGTCTGATCTGACCGAATTAGCATTTTTTTGCCCTCAAACTCGATCACATTGATAGGAAAAGGATCAATATCTAACTTCATCTTGTCCCTATCTGTGAACATCAATCGTCCGTCATTGATGGACGATTGAACCTGTCGACGAAACACATTACATTCATTGGTAGCATGCGAAAAAGAGTTATGCCACTTACAATACGCTTTCCTCCTCAACTCTTCTGGAGATGGAAATACGTGGCCTCCTCTCAACCGAATCTGTTTGTCTTGCAACAACATGTCAAAGATTTTATCACACTTGCTAATATCGAAAGTAAACTTGACTTCTCTCTTAGCAGGTGTAGGTTTTAGAGCAGGACAAGAAAATGGTTTAGACTTTGGAGTATGCACCCACTCGGCTACACATATTTCTACGTCATCATCACTAGCCGAGTCACTATCATATTCTAAAGTGTTAACCGTTGGGCCAACCTTTTCTTTGTTATGATTAAACCGAGTAGATTGTTTGAACTCCCTAACTCGGTTTTCCTGTACCAACGCCTTTTGCAACACTTGGCTAACGTCTAAAAATTCCTGCCCTTCCAATTTATCTTTGATGTGAGCAAGCAAACCTGAAAAGGCAAGATCACCAAGATCCCTTTCGGTTATAACTACATTAAAGCAACAGTTTTTTACATCTCGAAATCTTCTAATATAATCGTGCACCGGCTCATTATATTTTTGCTTGACCATAGTTAAGTCAGAAAGCCGAAGCTCGGATTCACCACTATAAAAATAATCATGGAACTTCTCCTCCAATTGCGCCCATGAGGTAATAGAATTAGGAGCCAATGAAGTAAACCATGTGAATGCAGTGATAGATAGAGACAAAGGAAACAACCTAACTCTATAAATATCTGAATTGCCAAACTCACTGCATTGTGCTAAGAATTGTCCCACATGCTCATAAGTGGTCCTACCATGCTCCCCGGTAAATTTGAAAAAGTCAGGGATCCTAACCCCACAAGGATATGGTGTGGAATCAAAGTATTCAGGGTACGGATTTTGGTAAGCACGAGCCCTACCCTTAGGTCCTAGACCATACCCTTTCAATAGGTCATCCAACTGATCTCTCAAACTAGATGGTGTAGATTTTACTTGTGGAGCAGATGGACTAGCATTACCGAATTGAGTGTAACTCGGTGGTGTATCTGTACCGAGTTGAATGCAACCAGTTTGTGGATGTGTACCGAGTTGTGTGTGACTCTGTTGATGGTTTGTACCGAATTGGGTGTAACTCGGTTGCGGGTTTGTATCGAGTTGAGCGTAACTCGGTTGAGGGTTGTATGCCGAAGTTTGATAATAAGGCTGCTGCAAATTAAGGTTTAAGGCACCACTTCGGTTATTGCTGCTGTGATATTGGGCAACCGAAGTAACAACAGTAGGAGGAGCAGCGCTAGGAGTAAAATTGTTAGCCAAACCACTTGCATAGTTCAGGCTACCTTGATTGTTATCTAAGGAAACTTGAGTGTTTGGTGTAACATTAACGATGCACATGGCGTAGACATATGATCAAGTAATTTTCCACTATCATTAGGCATCGGCTTCTTACCAAGAGCTTCATCATTAACCTGTAATACTGCTAAACGAACAAGACGAGATATACTTTCTTCGAGCTGCCCTTGTATCTTATCAAATTTACTATCTACAACTCCAGTAATTAGGTGTGACATCTCTTCTAAATTCGAACCGTATTTACTAGCTACAGATGTATCAACTAAATGAGCAAGGTTTTCGATAGAATCTTTCACCTCAGTACCGAGTGGTTTGGAGGCACTCGGTATAACTGGCTTCTTGATGACGTCGTTCCTTGTTTTCTGAAATCTGGCTAGCTTGCGCTTCACCTGCTCCTCTATCTCCCGTTCCAACTCGCGTCGATCGTCTTCATGAAGATCTTCTAGCGTGATGGCTATGATGTTTTCCGGGTCGATGTCGCTGGAGTTCTTGAGATTTGGATCCATGGCGTCCGAGTTGGAGGTGTTCTTGTCGCCGAGATAAGAAGAGCTCGGCATCATTGTCCGAGTTAGATCTAACTCGGCCTCGGTCCCCAGCGGAGTCGCCAATTTGTGTTGCCGTAGAAAATTGCACCTGCGCAACACAACTTGGCGATGATAAGATTAAGGAGTCGCCAATCGCACTCTCGTGTACGATGAACGGATGCTTTTTAGCGCAAAGCAACTAAGATGATTCCCTCGTTAACGTGGAAGGAGAACGACTGATTTTCAATGCAAATCAGCAAAGATGAACTAGAAACCCTAAAGAAACAGAAAAGGTAAAGATACGAGTAAAAAGTAGATTGATATTGGATGTATGTCGATTGTGTGTTTCAATCGGCCGTCACCTCATCTATATATGAGGGGGTTGGACATCCCTTGCAAGACATGGACTTGGATTCCCGTCACAATGCCAACAACTATAGCCAAACTCGGATTTTCCAAAATCTGCACGAATCTGCGCACAGACCGGTAGTACCGCTCTCTCAAACCGGTAGTACCGGTCGACCGGTAGTGGACCGGTAGTAGTGGTATATGATTTTTTACCGGAACAACCGGGGTGCTACCGGCTCGATTCCGGGCCTCAACAGAAGGTTTTTCGCGTACCCGGGCGGTAGTACCGGTCTCCAGGCCGGTAGTACCGGTATATATTTATTTACCGAAACAACCGGGGTGATACTGGCCCGATTCCGGGCTTCAACAGAAGGTTTTTGTGTTTCGGCCGGTAGTACCGCTCTTACCGGCCGGTAGTACCGGTCTTCCCTGCTGTGCCACCCATATTTGGCTCTAACTTCTTCATACGAACTCCGATTTGGGCGATTCAAGTGTCAAAATCGACCGGTTCGACGAGACGAAGCCAATGTGTATATAAATCTTATTATTTGAAGCCATCTTGAGGACTCAATTAGCCAAATAGTGCATTGAATGCCATAGTCTTGTTGCCCGAAACGTAGTTTCGGCCCTTGAGATGGAATCGGATGACAATGGCTCGAACTACAAAGATGTTCATATCAACGATACCCAACTTTTTCATGTAGAGCACTTATTCATTTGAGGCCATCTTATATAGGTTTATTGTCGTGCAAAAAACTGGTATCAACACAGGCCCTGCCGAAGGACTCCGGAAGCCGAGGCGGCGGCCCCGGTCGGCGAGGCGGCACTGCCCTGCGACTGGTGGCGCGCGCGGGACGAAGTGGCCGTCTCCCACGGCTTCTAGGGCAGCGTGGTGATGACGGGCGGCTGCGGCGGCGCGGTGCTTGTCCGCGTCGGATCTAAAGGCCGGCCTCCTCCCCCTCTGCTCCCTCCTCCTCTACGGTGGCTCGGCAACAGCCTGGCTGTCAGATCCGGTGCTGGAGGGGCGCTGGTGGACTAGGAAGATCCCAGGGGAAACCCTTGGCCGGATCTCTGGCCACGACGGCCGCGACGCGCGTGCGTGCCGTGGACCTACCTGTAGGCGTCACCGAGGTGATCTGCTCCTCTCCATCCCCGACCAAGATCCTGGGTGAAAACCCAAAACTCCTTTCGGGTTGGCCGGCGGTGGCGCCCTGTGCGTCTCAATCTTCTTGGAGGCATCGGCTGGGGATTCAGATTCGGGCGAGGGGCGATGTTTGTAGTGGCCATCCGGCGGCTACAGGTACTGGAGGCGTATGTCCAGTGGAGGCTCCGTTCCATTTGGCTTCGGCCGCGGTGCGGTGGTGCCTCGGCGTCATGCCGGCGCGCCCAGTGGAAGTGGATAGGGTTCCCTTCCTGTGAGCTGCACAAGGCTGGGGCTTTCGCCTTTGGAACGACGCGTGATGCTCCCACCTTACGCTTCCGTGTTCCTCACAGTTCTTCTTCAGCGACCTCCCGACGGCTCTCCTCTGCAATTGGTTTTGGCGATGGACAGTGGCAGTGCAGCAAGGTGTGCGTCCGCGGCACGGCGAGGTCTGTGTGGTTGCCTGCGATGGGGCTACGTTCGACGCTCGCTTCAGTTCTCGGGTGAATGCCAATGTTCCGACGGTACGGCGCCTTCGAGCCTAGGCGAGAGGAAAGGGTTTCTCTTCGGAATTGGGAGCGAGTTTTCTGACGTCGCGAGGCCCCGGGTTCCAGATGCTCCACGTCTCCCCTTGGACAACGACTGATCACTGAAGCTTCTTTCTGTTGTCTCCGGCTCCAATGTGCAGCGGGCTTCGACATTACTAGCAGGGCTTTCACTGTAATCTATCTAGTGTTGTAGTGTGTGTAGCGTAGTTTGCTGTTCACTAGTCTCCCTTGTATCTTTCGGTCGCTCCCATGTGGTGACCTCGTGTAATCCTTGCCGGTTGATGGCTTCGTTAATTCAAAGCCGGGCTCTCCTTGAGCCTTCGTTCTAATAAAAAACTCCCAGGAAAGAAGCAGGATGCCACAGGGTCTATTCGTGTCATGGAACTAAGCTTTTTCTACCTTTTCTTATTGTTATATTCACTTCCATTCGCCATCTAATACTGGAATCGAAAGTACTTGTTCAAAATTAACAGTTTTCCTATGGTGGTTGCGTGTGATTGGGACGGTCCATCTTGGTCGAGGGTGAGGATTCCTTTGCGTGCCAAGCTGGAGCAACCGTCTCCTTGTGGACTGTAGCTAGATGATCAAGAAGTTTCCCCATCTTCAGCGGTTACAGAAACAATGCAAGCGGCGTATCGACATCTGCTTTGGTTGTAGGAAGTGGAGGTTACACCCTGGGGTAGTAGTCCTAAGATGGCGGTGTGTCATTTGTTGTGGCTTACGCTCGACCAGCATGACGTTCGTGGTAATCGGGGTGGACCAGCCGTTCTTTGGTTCAGGAATTACATTTGTCGATGATAGCTACGCCCGACTCGGGTAGGGGCAACAATGGCCGCACAAGGCATCATAACCTTGTTCTCGATGTAATTCCTGTAGATGGTGTCCTAAACCGTGTAATCCAGGGATAACTCTAGAACCAAATTTACTAGATCTAGTGATGTTGTGATTAGATGAAGAGTTCCCTCATAGGGGTCTCATCTTTGAGTTAGTTCCACCTAGGAAGCTAGTAGATGATGTGTGTGTCCATAGGCGGGTCGTTTGAAAAGGATAATTGGGTTGTGCGAGGATTAGATCACGACAAGGATGTGGTAGTGGACTCTTCATCGTGTTTTCTGGGACCATTGCCGTTGTGGTGGGGCGGTAGTGGGATCTTGGTGGATGTCGGACGATGGGTGGTTCGGCTCGGTGTTACTTTGTGGTCGCAAAACCAGCGTATTTCTCACTAGTTGAGAAAAACTCTTCTATGGCGTGCCAAAAATTTCTTTGCTGGCGTGGAGGCCCGACGCCAGTAATATGGCGCCAGTGAAAACAAATTTTGCTGGCGTTGTTCTTCTATGCTAGCTGTACAACGACCTATCTGTGACATTCTGAACAATAGCACATCATATATAAAATTTTTAGAACGTAAAAAAAACCTAATTATAAACAGAAGTAGCTCCATTAAGCCGAATAGACATTAATTATATATCAAAAGTAGCTCTATTAAACAGGAGGTCCATTAAGCAGAGTACCTAGTTCATCATCTCCACATGCATCACAGTTTAACACTACTTAACTTAAACAGTACTATAAGGTCATAGATCGATCAAACGGAACGAACTAATTAATTAAGAAAATATGACATCATAGTTTTAAGCATATGCAGAAATAAGCATACAAAATTTGGTACAATAAAATAATATAATTTTTACTTTTGATGGTGTTTACATTAATACAACGCCACCACAACCGTTTTACGATGGCGTCTAATAATTTAGTTATATATATGGCGTCTAATAATTTACGATGCCAGCAACACTTTTTCTTTTTCCACCACAACGCGGTCAGGTTGGTGATGGCGTTTCCTAAACTTTCAACGGCAGAAATAACCGTATTAAACTGGCATACAAAAAAGGCCAACGCCAACACTATTTGAAAAAAATTAATGGTGGCATTGAATTTATCTGGTGCGCCAACAATTAAAGTTGGGGATAAGCTTCATTCTACTAGTGTCTTATTCATATCTTCTCTTCTGCAACTGAGCTGCCTTTATGTTTTCATCTCTATTTGGCTATTCTTTATATGTCTAGCATATTTGTTGCGGTGAGGGCTTTAGTGATGGTCGTATTTGGTATAGTTGAAGTCGCCCGCTTATATAAAAGAGTGATGACCATGATTCCATTGTGATACCTCGGCGATGTCTCTTTTCTTGGCAGTGTTTGTATTCTCATTTACCGTGTCAGATCCCATCCCCCTTACTGCTCCTCCAGCAAGTGGAACCGACTGCAACCACCAAAATATAGGATGCAGCCCCATCCCCTATGCCATGGCTATGGTGGCTGGCTGCGACGAGAGCAGGCAGAAGAAGTGGTTGCAGGGACGAGGGAAAAGGGGTTATCGAGAGGGGAGGTGGCCGATGGCGGGGACGCAGTAGCCGGGTCGGAGGTCTGCCTGCGGGCGCTCAGAAGGGATAGGGGAGACCAGAGACCCGGGAGTGGCATGCCGCGGGGCGGGTCGACGACTTAGGCTGGTGGTGGCCACATGAGATGGAGGAGAGGAAGAAGGGAGAGGGAGGAGGGAAAGAATGGAGAGGGATTGGATTGCATTTTTTTTGAGTTTGTTTTGTAAACTAGCGCCATTAAATTTTGCCAACTCAGCTTTTTGCCACATCAAATACGAGGTCAAGTGGTGTTTAGTTTTTTTAGAAAGATTAATTTTATGTTCAACTGCGTGTTAATGATGCCTATAATGTGGTGGTTCTGTGCTTTTCATCCCCCATTGAGGAGGGGTGCTTGTTACTTTTTTCTCGATTATCCGCATATTAAATGGAAAATTTAAAATAAAGAATGTTCGAAGGAGACGTTTTGTTCCAACAGAAACTGTGATATTCAAACATAATAAGGAAATATATTTCATTGGAAGCCTTAGATGACTACATGCACCGTCAAATTTGTAAAGTTCAGTAGTCAAGCTCATTGTCATCAGTCCACTCAACTACTCCATGGACACCATAATAAACCATATTTGATCCCTAGATTGCATGCATGGTTGACCATTTGGTCGAATCTGACATCCAACCATCTGTTAAATGCGATCGATTCCAACATCGATCAACAACCTAAGTTTATGCATCTGCTATCAATCAAATTGGGCCACCTAGATGCAACGCTTGATACCATGAAAATATACTCCCTCCGTCCATGAAAGAGTGTATTTCCAATATTATTTGAAACTCAAACATTTCTAAGTTTGACCGTGTTTATAAAAAAACACAACAACATTTATGCAGTCAAATTAGTATCATTGTATTTATGATAATATATATTTGCATCATATAACATATGATTTCATAAGTATTGTTATAGTCTTTTACAAACATGGTCAAAGTTTAAAATACTTTGATTCTGCACAAAAGCTGGAAGTGCACTCTTTCGTGTAGGGAGTACGCTTTATTCTGAATGGGAAGTCATGATGATTAGAAAGCCTATTTGAGCACATGCATCCCCCCTACGAAACTCCTTACATCCAACGACTGCCTAAATTTAGCATTAACACACATCAATCGAATCGATCCACGTGGATGCTATACTCAACACTTTGCTAGAGGTATAATTTATTCCCATTGTGATTCCTCGTTGGTCAGAAGAACTCACAAGCCATATTTAAGCACATGCAATCCCCTATACATCCTCATCAATACCACTTGGAAAATCTAGCTATCTCATCATCTTCCCCTCAAACCTTCACAACACTACAACTTCCATGGATCATTTACTTTACTTGATGAATAAAATGTTGCAATTCGCTCAAGTCTGTCTCCTTTGTCGGATACATTTACAATTCTTAATTTAACATAGAGTGTAATTCTTCAGTTATATATATACATTGTAATGGAGAATGCAACCAAACTAGAAACCTAGTACTTCGATGGAAACACAACCTGATTCCATTATTCCCTTTATTGCAATAGATCCTACCTCAATTGAATCTGAATAAAGGAGGTGTTTATTAGTCGAAACAGAGAGTGCAGAGCGGAGTTGTTCAGTTAGCAGAGAATCAAGTACAAAAATAGAGATTGGACCGAGGAGTGACGATGACTGTGATAAAGACCAGGCCCAAAGAGAAATCAAGCCCACCTGCTTGGTTCACTTGTGTTGCTTCCACTAAAAAAATGGGGGTGCACCACTGTACACAAATTTTTTTGATACATAATATAAGTAGATAAAAAAGAACAAAATTGAGGATAAATTAGTTTGTTTCCTTGCACTATTGTACATACTATAGCATGTTTTTTTCGGTTTGTTTCGCTACAAATTAAATGAATCATTCTTTTTCTGGAGGGTAGATACCATGCTTTGTTGATTTTTTGGTAGCATATCACAAATAGTAGCAAATTTATCGACAGTCAATTCGAAGCCCATATTTTTTTAGTGGCGGTGTGAAGTAGCGGAACTTGGGGAACCCCGGAAGCAGACGAGGCACAAATCGCAGAAATGTAGGTTGGAAAGGGTGCACATTACCTAGTTGAAGTTGTCTCAGGCGGCTCCATCTCGATCGGCCCACTGCCGCTTCCTTTTCACTATCTGGATTTAAATTCGGCCAAAAATACGGGTGACGTAGTGAGATCTAACTAGACAAGGAGGGGAACAGGACTAGGTTTTCGAATACGCTGACCACGTCTCCCCGCTTCCATCGATAACGAAAGATCTGTCGCTGCCGTAGCCGAGAAAGAAAGATCTGTCGCCGCCGCCCCCACCGAGAACAAAGAGGGAGTAGCACGGGCACACGTTTCACCTAATGCACTGCTAAGTGGTACACATTACTAGATGCACTGCCAAGTGGGACTCAGCACTAGATGCAATGCTAAATGGGATCCACTTGGCTAAACATGACCTCGCACCCCGTTGATGACCGTCTTAATCGCCCAAACTACTGTGGCTATTTGGGCTTCTGAAACGTATTACGGTAGCTATTCTGCCCAACTACGTCGCATTGCTTCCAATTCACTTTAAAAACCTCCCACATGAGCTATTTGCCCTTTAACTTTATTGTCGATTATACTCATATTAATAGGGCAATTCTTTTATACCTTTCAAAATAAAGAATGTTATAAGGAGCCCTTTTTTCTGAAAAGAAACTGTGATATTTAGATAGAATAAGGAAAGATATTTCATCGCTAGGCTTAGATACCACATGCATCCTTAAATTTCTACAGTTCACTAGTCAAGCTCGTTGGCATCAATATGCTCAACTACATAGTCGATCATTGTGAGGGTAGCGTACATGTCTCATTCTTGTTATTAATCTCCGTGCACATCATAATCAACTGCATTTCACCGCTAGAATGCATGCATGGTCGTCCATCTGGACCAATCACACATCCAACCATCTCTTGAATGCGTAACGCCCATCAATCTATTCCAACATCAACCAACAACCCAAATTCATGCATTTGCTCCCATCTATAAAATTGGTCCACCTAGACGGAACGCTCCATACCATGAAAATATAAACTTTATTCATAATGGGATCCCATGTTGCTTAGAAGCCCTATTTAAGCAGATGCATACCCCTATATATCCTCACCAATACCACCTGTTCATATCTAGCTATCTCATCATCTTCCTCTGAGTCCAGTGACAACTCACAACTACAACTTACTCAGTTGAGATGGCTCGCACCGCAGCTACTAAGCTCGCGCTGGTCGCCCTGGTAGCGGCAATGCTCCTCATAGCCTCCGACGCGGCCATCAACTGTGGCCAGGTGAACTCTGCTTTAGGCCCCTGCATCGCCTACGCACGAGGCAAGGGCGCCAGCCCGTCTGGGGCTTGTTGCTCCGGCGTCAGGAGTTTGTCCGGAGCAGCCAAAACCAAAGCCGACAAGCAAGCGGCGTGCAACTGCATCAAGCGTGCTGCGGGTGGGCTCAACGCCGGCAAGGCCAAGGAGATCCCATCCAAGTGCGGCGTCAGCATCCCCTACACCATCAGCCCAGACGTCAACTGCAACACGATCAACTGATCGACTACTTACCGTTTTGAGGTTACACACAGACACATATATATACATATACATGAATAAATGCTCTGATATATCGGATCTCCATGTGAGACGATACAGGAGTATGTGAGCCAGCTTTGCATGGCCGGCCACTATTGTATCAATGTTTGGTTGTTCCTTCGATCCTTTGAGGAGACGAAGGAGTTTGTTGTAATTTTTGTACCATGTGCACTTTTGGTATATGGATTATACATTGAGATGTACTCCCTCCGTCTCGGTTTATTAGGCCCCTAAGCAGCATAAGCATGTCCTTTTTTATAAGGCCTCGTCTTTCTAGAAAATAAATACACCGCATGCAAGTTTTTTCATTGACTGCATGTGAAAACTAGCATATGAGAGAGTGCATTGGAAATGACATGAAGTGATTAATGTGAGCAAATTACTATGTGCCTTGGTATGAGAGAATTGGTCTTTGGGCCTAATAAACCGGGACGAAGGAAGCACTAGTCTGCGCCGTTGTTCCACATGCATGAATGGTAAAGCTTTTTCATTTCTTTGTATTGCTCCAGCAATGAGTGAAACCGATACAATCCACTAGAATTGACTTATAGCGTTTTTTTTCATTTTGTTCCTTAACCAAACAAACCCTAAAACAAGGAGAGAACCATTTTTTTATTGTTTACACCCAATCAGAGTTTTTTTTACTCTGGATCGATATTTTCGCAAGCTGTTCCCTTTTTAGGAACTGTTGTAAAGCTCGCATTTTATTTTTGACAAAACGCACCACCTATCCTGCTGGTAGAATTCCCAGGCAAGAAGCAGGATGCCACAGGGTCTATTCGTGTCATGGAACTATGTTTTTTCTACCTTTTAGTATTGTTATATTCACTTCCATTCACCATCTAACACTGGAATCGAAAGTACTTGTTCAAAATTAACAGTTGTCTTATGGTGGTTGCGTGTGATTGGGCCGGTCCATCTTGGTCGAGGGTGAGGATTCCTCTGCGTGCCAAGCTGGAGCAACCGTGTCCTTCTGGACTGTAGCTAGATGATCAAGAAGTTTCCCCATCTTCAGTGGTTACAGAAACAATGCAAGCGGCGTATCGACATCTGCTTTGGTTGTAAGAAGCGGAGGTTACACCCTGGGGTAGTAGCCCTAAGATGGCAGTGTGTCATTTGTTGTGGCTTACGCTCGACCAGCATGACGTTCGTGGTAATCGGGGTGGACCAGCCGTTCTTTGGTTCATGAATAACATTTGTCGACGATAGCTAGGCCCGACTCGGGTAGGGGCAACAAAGGCCGCACAAGGCACCGTAACCTTGTTCTCGATGTAATTCTTGTAGATGGTCTCCTAAACCATGTAATCCAGGGATAACCCTAGAACCAAATTTACTAGATCTAGTGATGTTGTGATTAGATGAAGAGTTCCCTCATAGGGGTCTCATGTTTGAGTTAGTTCCACCTAGGAAGCTAGTAGATGATTTGTGTGTCCATAGGAGGGTCGTTTGACAAGGATAATTGGGTTGAGCGAGGATTAGATCACGACAAGGATGTGGTAGTGGACTCTTCATCGTGTTTGCTGGGACCATCGCCGTTGTGGTGGGGCGGTAGTGGGATCTCGGTGGATGTCGGACGATGGATGGTTCGGATCGGTGTTACTTTGGGGTCGCAAAACCAGCGTATTTCTCATTAGTAGAGAAAAACTCTTCTATGGCGTGCCAAAAATTGCTTTGCTGGCGTGGAGGCCCGACGCCAGTAATATGGCGCCAGTGAAAGCAAATTTTGCTGGCGTTGTTCTACAATGCTAGTTGTACGACGACCTATCTATGACGTTCTAAACAATAGCACACCATAGATGTAATTTTTAGAACGTAAAAAATATAATTATAAATAGAAGTAGCTCCATTAAGCCGAGTAGACATTAATTATATATCAAAAGTAGCTCTATTAAACAGGAGGTCCATTAAGCAGAGTAACTAGTTCATCATCTCAACATGCATCACAGTTTAACACTACTTAACTTAAACAGTACTATAAGGTCATCTATCGATCAAATGGAACAAACTAATTAATTAAGAACATATGACATCATAGTTTTAAGCATATGCAAGAATAAGCATACAAAACTTGGTACCATAAAATAATATTTTTTTTTACTGTTGATGGCGTTTACATTAATATAACTTCACCATAATAATATATATATATATATATATATATATATATATATATATATGACGTCTAATAATTTATGACGCCGGTAACATTTTATCTTTTTCCACCACAACGCGGTCAGCTTGGTGATGGCATTTCCAAAACTTTCAACGCCAGCAATAACCGTATTCCATTGGCGTACAAATAAGGTCAACGCCAACTCTATTTGAAAAAAATTAATGGTGGAGTTGAATTTATTTGGTGTGCCAGCAATCAAAGTTGGGGATAAGCTTTTTTCTACTATTGTCTTCTTCATAGCTTCTCTTCTGCACCTGAGCTGCCTTTATGTTTTGGTCTCTATTTGGCGGTTCTTTATATGTCTAGCGTATTTGTTGTGGTGAGGGCTTTAGTGATGGTCGTATTTGGGAAAATTGAAGTCGTCCGCTTATCTATAAGAGTGATGACCATGATTCCAGTGATACCTCGGAGATGTCTCTTTTCTTTGCAGTGTTTGTAATCTCATTTACCGTGTCAGATCCCATCCCCTTACTACTCCAGCAAGAGGAACCGACTGACACCACCAAAATATAGGATGCGGCCCCATCCACATCTACGGCATGGCTACGGTGGCTGGCTGCGACGAGAGCACGCAGAAGAAGTGGTTGCAGGGACGAGGGAAAAGTACCCATTACTCGATTCACTCCCGGGGACGCACTATCCGGGTCGGAGGTCTGCCTGCGGGCGCTCAGAAGAGATAGGGCAGAACAGAGACCCGGGAGTGGCATGAGGCGCGGGGCGGGTCGACGACTTAGGCTGGAGGTGGCGACTTGAGAAGGATGAGAGGAAGAAGGGAGAGGGAGGAGGGAAAGAATGGAGAGGGATTGGATTGCATTTTTTTGAGTTTGTTTTGTAAAGTAGGGCCATTAAAATTTTCCAAGTCAGCCTTTTTCCACATCAAATACGAGGCCAAGTAGCGTTTAGAGTTTTTTAGAAAGATTAATTTTATGTTCAGCGGATTTTGTGAACAGCGTGTTAATGATGCCTATAATGTTGTGGTTCTGTGCTTTTCACTTCCGCATTGAGGAGGGGAGCTTGTTACTTTTTTCTTGATTATCTGCATATTAAAGGGAAAATTTAAAATTAAGAATGTTTAAAGGAGACGTTTTGTTCCAACAGAAACTGTGATATTCAGACATAATAAGGAAATATATTTCATCGGTAGCCTTAGATGACTAAATGCACCGTCAAATTTGTATAGTTCACTAGTCAAGCTCATTGTCATCAGTGCACTCAACTACTCCATAGTCGATCATTGTGAGCGTATATACATGTCTCATTCTCGTTATTAATCTCTATGGACACCGTAATCAACCATATTTGATCACTAGAGTGCATGCATGGTCGACCATCTGGTCCAACCTAACATCCAACCATCTGTTAAATGCGTTCGGTTCCAATATCGATCAACAACTTAAATTTATGCATCTGCTCCCATCAATCAAATTGGGCCACCTAGACGCAACGCTTGATACCATGAAAATATACTCCCTCCATCCATGAAAGAGTGTACTTCCAATATTATTGGAAAGTCAAACATTTCTAAGTTTGACCGTGTTTATATAAAAACACAACAACATTTATGCAGTGAAATTAGTATCATTATATTTATGATAATATATATTTGCACCATATAACATATGGTTTATAAGTATTGTTATACTCTTCTACAAACATGGTCAAAGTTTAAAATACTTTGATTCTGCACAAAAGCTGGAACTGCACTCTTTCGTGTAGGGAGTACGCTTTATTCAGAATGGGAGGCCATGATGATTAGAAGGCCTATTTGAGCACATGCATCCCTACGAAACTCCTTACATCCAACGACTGCCTAAATTTAGCATTAACACACATCAATCGAATCCATCCACGTGGACGCTATACTCAACACTATGCGAGAGGTATAATTTATTCCCATTGTAATTCCTCGTTGGTCAGAAGAACTCACAAGCCCTATTTAAGCACATGCCCTCCCGTATAAATCCTCACCAATACCACTTGGCAAATCCAGCTGTCTCATCATCTTCCCCTGAAACCTTCACAACACTACAACTTACATGGATCATTTTCTTTACTTGATGAATAAAATGTTGCAATTCGCTCAAGTCTGTCTCCCCTGTCGCATATATTTACAGTTCTTAATTTAACATAGAGTGTAATTCTTCAGTTATATAGGAACGTTGAATGGAGAAAGCAACCAAGTAGCAACTACTTCGATGGAAACATCACCTGATTCCATTTCCCCCTTGATTGCAATAGATGCTACCTCAATCGAATCTCAATAAAGGAGGTGTTTATTAGTAAAAAAAAGAGTGTAGAGCAGAGTTCTTCAGTTCGCAGAGAACAAGTAAAAAAATAGATATTGGACCGTGGAGTGACGATGAATTTGATAAATACCAGGCCTAAAGAGAAATCAATCCCACCCGCTTGGTTCACCCGTGCTGCTTCCACTAAAAAAATGGGGGTGCACCATTGTACACACAATTTTCTTATACATAATGTAAGTAGTTAAAAAAGAGAAAAAATGAGGATAAATTAGTTTGTTTCCATGCACTATTGTGCATACTATAACATGTTTTTGTGGGTTTGTTTCGCGATAAATTAAATGAATCATTCTTTTTACAGAGGGTAGATACCATGCTTTGTTGATTTTTTGGTGTCATATCAGAAATAGTACCATATTTATTGACAGTAAATTCGAATCCCATATTTTATTAGTGGCGGTGTGAGGTTGCGGATGATGGAGAACCCCGGAAGCAGACGAGGCACAAATCGTAAACACATAGGTTGGAAAGGGTGCACATTACCTAGTTGAAGTTGTTTCTGGCGGCTCAATCTCGATCGGCTCTCTGCTATTGCCCCCTCACAATATGGATTTAAAATCGGCCGAAAATATGGGCGACATAGTGAGATCTAACTACACAAGGAGGAGAAAACGACTAGGTTTCAGAATACACTGACCACGTCTCGCCACTTCCGTCAATAACAAAATATCCGCCACCGCCATAGCCGAAAAAGAATAAGCTGCCACCACTGCGCTGCCACCGAGAACAAAGAGGGAGTAGCACGGGGACACGTTTCACCTAATGCCCTGCCAAGTGGTACCCATTACTCGATTCACTGCCAAGTGGGAATCATCATTAGATGCACTGCCAAGTGAGACCCACCTAACTAAACATGACCTCACACCCTGATGACAACCGTTTTAATCGCCCGAACTTACCGTGGCTATTTGGGCTTCTAAAACGTAGTACGATAGCTATTATGCATTCCAACTCACTTTGTACAAATTGCCCTGTAACTTTATTCTCGATTATCCTCATATTAACGGGGCAATTCTTCTATACCTTTCAAAATAAAGAATGTTCCAAGGAACCACTTTTTTCTAAAAGAAACTTGTGATATTCAGATAGAATAAGGAAAGGTATTTCATCGCTAGGCTCAGATACAACATGCACCATTAAATTTGTACAGTTCACTAGTCAAGCTCGTTGGCATCAATGCGCTCAACTACTCCATAGTCTCATTATTCCTGGTATTAATCTCTATGCACCCCATAATCAACCGCATTTCACCGCTAGAATGCATACATGGTCACCCATCAGGACCAATCCCACATCCAACCATCTCTCTTAAATTTATGCATCTGCTCCAGTCCATCTAATTAATTGGTCCACCTGGACAGAACGCTCCATACCATGAAAATATAAACTTTATTCATAATGGGATGCCATGTTGCTTAGAAGCCCTATTTAAGCAGATGCATACCCCTATACATCCTCACCAATACCACCTGTTCATATCTAGCTATCTCATCATCTTCCTCTGAGTCCAGTGACAACTCACAACTACAACATACTCAGTTGACATGGCTCGCACCGCAGCTACTAAGCTCGCGCTGGTCGCCCTGGTAGCGGCAATGCTCCTCATAGCCTCCGATGCGGCCATCAACTGTGGCCAGGTGAACTCTGCTTTAGGCCCCTGCATCGCCTACGCACGAGGCAAGGGCGCCAGCCCGTCTGGGGCTTGTTGCTCCGGCGTCAGGAGTTTGTCCGGAGCAGCCAAAACCAAAGCCGACAAGCAAGCGGCGTGCAACTGCATCAAGCGTGCTGCGGGTGGGCTCAACGCCGGCAAGGCCAAGGAGATCCCATCCAAGTGCGGCGTCAGCATCCCCTACACCATCAGCCCAGACGTCAACTGCAACACGATCAACTGATCGGCTACTTAGGGCTTTGAGGTTACACACACATATATACATATACATGAATAAATGCTCTCATATATCGGATCTCCATGTGAGACGATACATGAGTACGTGAGCCAGCTTTGCATGGCCGGCCACTATTGTATCGATGTTTGGTTGTTCCTTGGATCCTTTGAGGAGACGCAGGAGTTTGTTGTAATTGTTCTACCATGTGCACTTTTGGTATATGGATTATAGATTGAGATGTACTAGGCTTCGCCGTTGTTCCACATGCATGACTGGTAAAGCTTTTTCATTTCTTTGTATTGCTTCAGCAATGCGTGAAACAGATACAATCCACTAGAATTAAAAAAAAACCCTTTCCCCCGCTCCTCCCCTGCGTCGTCCGCCTAGGGCGACTCCGGGGGCGACATCCCCGCCGCCGCGCTAGCTCCCCCTCCCCAGCTCCTCCTCCCCCGCCGCCGCTGGCGCCTCCCTTGCCTTGCCTTGCCTCGTGCCTCGAGTGGTGCTCAGCGGCGGCGGGGAGTCCCTTCGCGTCATCAGGCCGTCGGCCTCCCCCGCCCCTTGGCCTTCGACCCGGCCGCCGCCGCCAGCCCCGCTCCGGTGGAGTCGCCCCCAGGCCGCGGCCGTGCTCTGCTGGCCCCTGTTGCCGCCGGCTGGCTGCCGGGCCTGCCCCCCGTCGCCGTCTTCCTCGATCTGGCGAGCTCTCGTTTGGGGATCTGGATCTGAGTCCGGCTCGGGTGGTGGCCCTGCGCCCGACGTCTCCGCCCTGCTTCGCCGGATCTTGCGCGTGGGATGTGGATTCCCTCCGTCTTCGGCTGGATCTGCTCCTGGGGCGTCTCAAGGCCTCTCCTTTTCCGGTGGCTGTGTGGTGGCGGTGGTCCGTTTCCCCTCGGCGGTGGGTGGGTGGTCGGTGGTCTATTGGATGGATGCGCGAGGTGGGTGGATGTCGGGACGGCGGTCTCGGAGTTGGTGGTCGGCGTCGGCTTAGCAGCAAGCCGCGCTGGTTGGTGTTTTCCTGTGACTTCGGCCGCGCGGGCGGCGAGGTTGTGGGATCCGTGGGGTGTGTGTGCTGGGCGTCCTGGCCCTGTACATACTCGGTCTTAGACCGTCGCCCCTCCTCGGCAGGTGGTGTGGAGAGGGACCGGGGGAAACGCTTGACTGCCGGTGGTGGTCACGGCGTTGGCGACGCCGGCGGCACCGCTTTCCTCCTTGGAATCTTCGCCGAGGTCCTGCTCTTCTCCGTTCCTTACACCTTGCTTGGGTGAAAGCCTGGTTCCCCTTGTGGTCGACGGCGACGCTCCATCGTCGCTCACCTTCTTGGAGGCGTCGTCTGGGGGATGCAGGTGTGAGTCCGTCACTCTTCTGCAGGAATTGGGCGACTGTTGGCGTGCTCGGATCTTCCATCTTGTGATGCGTTCTTCTACGCCGGTCTTTGATCTGCGGGCTCCTATTCTTGCTTGCTACAGGTGCGGTTTGGCGGCGAATGTTGGAGCGGTGGTGGAAGGCGATGCAGTTTATAGCAGTGTTCCTGGCCCGTCTTCCTCGCCACCTTGGGTGTTTTTGCGCTTCCGAGCTCTCGGGTGAGTACTATGCCTGTCGACGGTTCGGCGCCCTTCGAGCCAGGGCGAGAGGGTTGTGGCCCTTTTCGCAGGCATCTTCGGAGCGCACGACGTCCTTGGCTTGGCCTGTGGAGTGGACTGAGACACTACATCCGATGTTGGCGACTGCTTCCTCGATTTTCTCCTCTTCCGTTGTTGTGCCGTGTAGTAGCTAGTTGATCAGCACCATGTATCTTTCGCTGCTTTATTTCTTCAGTTGTAATCCGTTTCCTTGTAAGCCTGGCCGGTTGATGACTTTGTTAATTCAAAGTCGGTCTCGGTTCGGGCCCTTCTCGGGCGCGGTCGTAGTCTTTTCTCTAAAAAATCCACTAGAATTGACTTACGGCGTTTTTTTTTCATTTGGTTCCTTAAGCAAACAAACCCTAAAGCAAGTAGAGAACAGTTTCTTGTTTTGTTTACACCCAATCTGAGTTTTTTACTCCGGTCAAATATTTCCGCAAACTGTCCCCTTTTTTTGGAACTGTTATAAAGCTCGTATTTGATTTTTGACAAAACGCAACACGTATCCTGTTGGTAGAACTCCCAGGCAAGAACCAGGATTCCACAGGGTCTATTCGTGTCATGGAACTATGATTTTTTCTACCTTTTCTTATTGTTATATTCATTTCCATTGGCCATCTAACACTGGAATAGAAAGTAGTTGTTCAAAATTAACGGTTGTCCTATGGTGGTTGCGTGTGATTGGGCTGGCCCATCTTGTTCGAGGTTGTGGAGCATCAGTTACGTCATTGGTTTGTTCTTCTGCATGCCAAGCCAGAGAAACCGTGTCCTTGTGGACTGTACCTAGATGATCAAGAAGTTTCCCCATCTTCAGCGGTTACAACCACTACAACAGGAACCCCCCTATAGCAACGCAACAATGAGTTGTTGTATGCCAATATATGCGTTGTTAAGGTCTACACCAACGGATTATTATGTGTTGCCATAGGTGGCGTTGCAAGGGTCTACAACAACATATAATAGTCCGTTGGTAAACTATGCAAATAAGCGTTGTACGATAGCAACATATATAGTTACGAGACTACAACACTTCATATGCGTTGTTGGCTACCATGTACAAGTGATTATTCAGATGGACATGACAGATCGTTATAGCGCATAGCGACATTGCACATATCACAGAAAATATTGGTGTTCTATATGTTACGATCCAAAATGGTCCGGTCAATGTTGATAGTGCATATGAGTCACAACATAATTAACATAGAGATCTAATATATTAAATTGACTTTGTTGTACAAAGAACATGATCCAAAGATTACAAGATGTGATAGTAATAATAGTAGAAGAATGTTTGAAACATACATAATGTTCAAAATATTGACACTAGATATGACATCCTACAACCTAACTAAAGACTATCCGATAGCAGCCCCATTCTCGACCTTGCAATCAACATTCGAACCATGCATCATCAATTTATCTTGCAATCTACAATAAGAAGGAAATTAGATTAGAAACTTTCAGTACTGAAAGTAAGGTTAATAGCAACAAAGATTAAAGGTGGAGCAACATACAAAGGTTGACAGCCATGTGATAATAAATTCTGATGCATGACTAATAATTTTGACCTTTCTAGTTGTTAAGTCTAAGGTCAATTTCCCGTTCCTAAATTGAAAACATTAATTGATTATGAAAAATGAGAAATGCATCAACGAACATTGTCTTCTAAATATATTCTAACGTAAGTGATTACCCTTTCTTCCTAAGTCTTGTTTCTAACAGTACAAGAATGGATTTAATCTTCTGATGTCTTCCTTAGTTAATAGTGTAAGCATTTTTTGTTGTAAATGATGACATGTCATGGTGTGTACTAGATTTTTTTGGAAGGAGGCTACATCTGTAATAATATTTGTTCGGGCCCTTTTTCTAGCTACCATCCCTTACAATGCCACTTGGTAACAATTTTTTCTTGCATGAGTTATGTAACATTATGCAAACAAAAAACTGCAATAGCAATGCGAAGAGATCAATATTGCCCCTCATCGTAGTGAAAGTATCATCACTTTTTTCTTAGATGGTTATATCATATTTTCTACTTAATATTTTGTGAAGCATGAGAGTAGAGAACTACATGCTCATAGTGGAAAGAAGCTTTGCAAGTTAGAAAAAACACAGTGGAAAGAAGCTTTGCAAGTTAAAAAAAATAAAGAACTGCACTCACCTTATCTACACTAGCATTGTCCTTCACTTCTTGCACATTTTCATTGTGGGTCAAAGCTTCTTTGTTTGTAAGAAAAGATAATGAGAAGTACACATAGAAATAAATTTGATGAACCACCATTTGATTCCAAACAACATATAAATGAGCATACCATATACTTAGAAGGACCTTTGTTTGGTGGTTGCATCTCCATATCATAGAGAAAGTTTCCCTGCTTTGTAATGGATGGCAAGAGATAATTAATTTCTATAAAAAAGCAAAACAGTATTAATGCATTCATACTATACCATCACATTATTCTGCTCTCCGATGGTACCAAGTTGTTGACTATAATAAACACCATGCTAAATTTGGAGGTACTTACATATGTTATTTACCCTAATTAATATATAGATGTGGTAGTAATTAATACAACATGGTACCATCAGACAGGCTTAAATTAGGTAGAAAAAGGGTCGTCACTAAGCTATGAAGTACAAACATAGAGGCTTAACATTTTCTTTGTAAACTGACAATGTTCTATTTCTATTACGTTATCTACCTCTAGTAAATCTACCAAGTTATAATTAGCAAGTACGGGAGAAATATGGTTTGTATACAACCAAGACGGATAGTACATAATAGGGAAAATCGAGTAAGTCAAATATTTGCTCTGTGTAGGCTATGTGAAAGAAGCATAGGGCAATGATGCAGTTTCCGCCTGTTTCTGCAGAATCTGCCCCATCTTTATATGTGGTGTCGTTCCCTGGAGATAAATACTCTTGTCACCATAACAAGTTGTAGTGTAATACAATCAGCAAGGGTAACGGAAATTACATGTGTTATTAAGATCACAACATGAACACACACATGTTGACAATTACGTACAAACCTATACGTGCAGGTTGAAATTAAGGAATATGGAATAAAAAAGAATAGTATGATGGAGTGATGCTTGTGAGGCCTATTCCTTTGGTACACAGATTGACAACGACATAAATAAGGATTCATAAGACTAATTAGGGGATTTATTCTATATCCTCAAAGTAATCATGATGCCATACATTGATAGTAGTGCTGACCTGTTCCTCTGATCTAGTGCATCCTCTTGTAACTGCAAACTTCATTGAGTGTACTTCAAGGAATATTGTAAGCAATGATCTCTAATGACATGGTCATAGAGAGAATATATCTAACATGATAGGACAGGTGATTAAACGAGCGTGTGATCACCCAATTCACTTTCTAATCTTTATTGATTACCAAATTACTAGCAGCAAGAATATGGAAAACCTAAGCATCACAAGAAATTTTTTATGGGAATTGATATAGTGCTCCGCCGCAGCATCACGCGTCCCGTGCGGCGGCTTATCCAGTGCGTTAGCTTTTCCAATTTTGAATTTCTAAAAGTTTTATCTTTTAAACCGTTAATCCGATTGATGATCCGTTTTCACCATTAGTTTTGTCGCGACGAGATCTTCGAAACAAGATCCCATATTGATATGTTTCGATGAAATTTTTTCGTCACCGTCAGTTGCCAGATTAGATCACTCTAATTGCCATTTTTACCGTGAACTGTTGCCACAAATGTTTGTATATAGTTGTCGGGGGAATAGTTCCGTATACTTTAAGCTTAGAATACAACCTGATAAAATAAAATGGCAACTCAAACTAATAAAACTGGCAAGAACAATAAACCATCATCAGGGGGAACAATAAAGTTCCCCCTGAGGAAACTTTGATGCACTTGTTCTTTGAGTGCCCCTTTAGTAAGGCATGCTAAGAAAGGCTGGGTATTCTTTGGCCTAGTAATGTGGACAGATTTACATGTCTTCATGAAGCATAGGCCGCATGGAATAAACCTCTGTTTATGAAAGTCTTCACGGTGGTCTGTTGGGGGCTCTGAAAAGAGAGGAATAATAGACACTTCAGAGGGATCCCTCCTTCCATTTAATCTTGGAAAAACAGGTTTGGACTAGACTTCACACTTTTGAAGCATAGTGCTAAAGTGGGGCTAGAACCCCTCTTTTTGGAAATTGCTAACTCTGTAATTTAGCCTTCCACCCCCTCCTCCTTCTCTGGTTGTAATTGTGAACCCCCCCCCTCCTCCACCTATAATTACCATGTAATTGTTTCTGTGTTGGTTCAGTAAAGTGGGCAGTGAAGGCCTTCCTCACTGTCGAAAATGTCTCAAAAAAATTAGATGAAAAAGTTTTTTATTTTATGTATGTTAGTGTACAGTGTTTTAACAACCAAGTTGGTATAATCTGGCAAATATATGAATAATTATTAGGTAAGTAAAACAATAATGTGGAAAGTGCTGATGAAAAAAAAATTAACAACCAAGTTGGTATAATCTGACAACTATATGAATAATTATCAGGTAAGTAGAACAATAATGTTGCAAGTACGGATGAAAAAAAAGTTTTAACAACCAAGTTGATATAATCTGGTAACTATATGAATAATTATCAGGCAAGTAGAACAGTAATGTGGCAAGTACTGATGGAAAAAAAAGTTTTTCAAAACATATTGACATGGGATCTAGTTTCGAAGATCTCGTCGCGAGAAAGCTAATGGTGAAAACGAATCGTCAATTGAGTCAACGGTTTGGAAGATAAATTTTTTAAAAATTTGAAAACACACAAGCTAGCACCATTTGCTACTCTACTACTAATACACAGAAGAAAAAACTTAGCCGCCGCACGCCAGCTTCCAAAATGCGGCGCCGCTGGGTAGTGGTGTCCAGGGAATTGATATAGTGCTCCGCCGCAGCATCACGCGTCCCGTGCGGCGGCTTATCCAGTGCGTTAGCTTTTCTAATTTTGAATTTCTAAAAGTTTTATCTTTTAAACCGTTAATCCGATTGATGATCCGTTTTCACCATTAGTTTTGTCGCGACGAGATCTTCGAAACAAGATCCCATATTGATATGTTTCGATGAAATTTTTTCGTCACCGTCAGTTGCCAGATTAGATCACTCTAATTGCCATTTTTACCGTGAACTGTTGCCACAAATGTTTGTATATAGTTGTCGGGGGAATAGTTCCGTATACTTTAAGCTTAGAATACAACCTGATAAAATAAAATGGCAACTCAAACTAATAAAACTGGCAAGAACAATAAACCAAAGTTCCCCCTGAGGAAACTTTGATGCACTTGTTCTTTGAGTGCCCCTTTAGTAAGGCATGCTAAGAAAGGCTGGGTATTCTTTGGCCTAGTAATGTGGACAGATTTACATGTCTTCATGAAGCATAGGCCGCATGGAATAAACCTCTGTTTATGAAAGTCTTCACGGTGGTCTGTTGGGGGCTCTGAAAAGAGAGGAATAATAGACACTTCAGAGGGATCCCTCCTTCCATTTAATCTTGGAAAAACAGGTTTGGACTAGACTTCACACTTTTGAAGCATAGTGCTAAAGTGGGGCTAGAACCCCTCTTTTTGGAAATTGCTAACTCTGTAATTTAGCCTTCCACCCCCTCCTCCTTCTCTGGTTGTAATTGTGAACCCCCCCCCCCCTCCTCCACCTATAATTACCATGTAATTGTTTCTGTGTTGGTTCAGTAAAGTGGGCAGTGAAGGCCTTCCTCACTGTCGAAAATGTCTCAAAAAAATTAGATGAAAAAGTTTTTTATTTTATGTATGTTAGTGTACAGTGTTTTAACAACCAAGTTGGTATAATCTGGCAAATATATGAATAATTATTAGGTAAGTAAAACAATAATGTGGAAAGTGCTGATGAAAAAAAAATTAACAACCAAGTTGGTATAATCTGACAACTATATGAATAATTATCAGGTAAGTAGAACAATAATGTTGCAAGTACGGATGAAAAAAAAGTTTTAACAACCAAGTTGATATAATCTGGTAACTATATGAATAATTATCAGGCAAGTAGAACAGTAATGTGGCAAGTACTGATGGAAAAAAAAGTTTTTCAAAACATATTGACATGGGATCTAGTTTCGAAGATCTCGTCGCGAGAAAGCTAATGGTGAAAACGAATCGTCAATTGAGTCAACGGTTTGGAAGATAAATTTTTTAAAAATTTGAAAACACACAAGCTAGCACCATTTGCTACTCTACTACTAATACACAGAAGAAAAAACTTAGCCGCCGCACGCCAGCTTCCAAAATGCGGCGCCGCTGGGTAGTGGTGTCCAGGGAATTGATATAGTGCTCCGCCGCAGCATCACGCGTCCCGTGCGGCGGCTTATCCAGTGCGTTAGCTTTTCTAATTTTGAATTTCTAAAAGTTTTATCTTTTAAACCGTTAATCCGATTGATGATCCGTTTTCACCATTAGTTTTGTCGCGACGAGATCTTCGAAACAAGATCCCATATTGATATGTTTCGATGAAATTTTTTCGTCACCGTCAGTTGCCAGATTAGATCACTCTAATTGCCATTTTTACCGTGAACTGTTGCCACAAATGTTTGTATATAGTTGTCGGGGGAATAGTTCCGTATACTTTAAGCTTAGAATACAACCTGATAAAATAAAATGGCAACTCAAACTAATAAAGCAAGAACAATAAACCATCATCAGGGGGAACAATAAAGTTCCCCCTGAGGAAACTTTGATGCACTTGTTCTTTGAGTGCCCCTTTAGTAAGGCATGCTAAGAAAGGCTGGGTATTCTTTGGCCTAGTAATGTGGACAGATTTACATGTCTTCATGAAGCATAGGCCGCATGGAATAAACCTCTGTTTATGAAAGTCTTCACGGTGGTCTGTTGGGGGCTCTAGAAAGAGAGGAATAATAGACACTTCAGAGGGATCCCTCCTTCCATTTAATCTTGGAAAAACAGGTTTGGACTAGACTTCACACTTTTGAAGCATAGTGCTAAAGTGGGGCTAGAACCCCTCTTTTTGGAAATTGCTAACTCTGTAATTTAGCCTTCCACCCCCTCCTCCTTCTCTGGTTGTAATTGTGAACCCCCCCCCTCCTCCACCTATAATTACCATGTAATTGTTTCTGTGTTGGTTCAGTAAAGTGGGCAGTGAAGGCCTTCCTCACTGTCGAAAATGTCTCAAAAAAATTAGATGAAAAAGTTTTTTATTTTATGTATGTTAGTGTACAGTGTTTTAACAACCAAGTTGGTATAATCTGGCAAATATATGAATAATTATTAGGTAAGTAAAACAATAATGTGGAAAGTGCTGATGAAAAAAAAATTAACAACCAAGTTGGTATAATCTGACAACTATATGAATAATTATCAGGTAAGTAGAACAATAATGTTGCAAGTACGGATGAAAAAAAAGTTTTAACAACCAAGTTGATATAATCTGGTAACTATATGAATAATTATCAGGCAAGTAGAATAGTAATGTGGCAAGTACTGATGGAAAAAAAAGTTTTTCAAAACATATTGACATGGGATCTAGTTTCGAAGATCTCGTCGCGAGAAAGCTAATGGTGAAAACGAATCGTCAATTGAGTCAACGGTTTGGAAGATAAATTTTTTAAAAATTTGAAAACACACAAGCTAGCACCATTTGCTACTCTACTACTAATACACAGAAGAAAAAACTTAGCCGCCGCACGCCAGCTTCCAAAATGCGGCGCCGCTGGGTAGTGGTGTCCAGGGAATTGATATAGTGCTCCGCCGCAGCATCACGCGTCCCGTGCGGCGGCTTATCCAGTGCGTTAGCTTTTCTAATTTTGAATTTCTAAAAGTTTTATCTTTTAAACCGTTAATCCGATTGATGATCCGTTTTCACCATTAGTTTTGTCGCGACGAGATCTTCGAAACAAGATCCCATATTGATATGTTTCGATGAAATTTTTTCGTCACCGTCAGTTGCCAGATTAGATCACTCTAATTGCCATTTTTACCGTGAACTGTTGCCACAAATGTTTGTATATAGTTGTCGGGGGAATAGTTCCGTATACTTTAAGCTTAGAATACAACCTGATAAAATAAAATGGCAACTCAAACTAATAAAGCAAGAACAATAAACCATCATCAGGGGGAACAATAAAGTTCCCCCTGAGGAAACTTTGATGCACTTGTTCTTTGAGTGCCCCTTTAGTAAGGCATGCTAAGAAAGGCTGGGTATTCTTTGGCCTAGTAATGTGGACAGATTTACATGTCTTCATGAAGCATAGGCCGCATGGAATAAACCTCTGTTTATGAAAGTCTTCACGGTGGTCTGTTGGGGGCTCTAGAAAGAGAGGAATAATAGACACTTCAGAGGGATCCCTCCTTCCATTTAATCTTGGAAAAACAGGTTTGGACTAGACTTCACACTTTTGAAGCATAGTGCTAAAGTGGGGCTAGAACCCCTCTTTTTGGAAATTGCTAACTCTGTAATTTAGCCTTCCACCCCCTCCTCCTTCTCTGGTTGTAATTGTGAACCCCCCCCCTCCTCCACCTATAATTACCATGTAATTGTTTCTGTGTTGGTTCAGTAAAGTGGGCAGTGAAGGCCTTCCTCACTGTCCAAAATGTCTCAAAAAAATTAGATGAAAAAGTTTTTTATTTTATGTATGTTAGTGTACAGTGTTTTAACAACCAAGTTGGTATAATCTGGCAAATATATGAATAATTATTAGGTAAGTAAAACAATAATGTGGAAAGTGCTGATGAAAAAAAATTAACAACCAAGTTGGTATAATCTGACAACTATATAAATAATTATCAGGTAAGTAGAACAATAATGTGGCAAGTACGGATGAAAAAAAAAGTTTTAACAACCAGGTTGATATAATCTGGTAACTATATGAATAATTATCAGGCAAGTAGAATAGTAATGTGGCAAGTACTGATGGAAAAAAAAGTTTTTCAAAACATATTGACATGGGATCTAGTTTCGAAGATCTCGTCGCGAGAAAGCTAATGGTGAAAACGAATCGTCAATTGAGTCAACGGTTTGGAAGATAAAACTTTTTAAAAATTTGAAAACACACAAGCTAGCACCATTTGCTACTCTACTACTAATACACAGAAGAAAAAACTTAGCCGCCGCACGCCAGCTTCCAAAATGCGGCGCAACAACCTGGTAGTGGTGTCCAATTTTTATTAGAACAATAGTTGCATATATCTAGATAAATAAAGCTAACTAGCAACAACTTGCACATGATGAACTAGAATACTAAATAGGAATTAATAAAGGCAAGCCTAAAATTAAAATGTCTAGAAAGGAGTAGCGATTGCTTGCAGTATGTCCATATAATGCCTCAAATTTAAATGTCTAGAAAGCTTAAAATTAAAATGTCTAAATATCTAGAAAGCCTAAAATTAAAATGTCTAGAAAGAAGAAGTGACAGAAAAATGTCTAAAAATTCTATAAATGCCTAAAAAATGTCTAATGGTGCTTCTCAAGACTCCACTTGAGTTTGTTCCAGATTATTTATCTTGCGAAAGGCCAAGCTAGGTAGCTTTCTCTAAGGACCACGTTGATCAGCAATTCGTACAGAAATCCTACAATAAAAATGTTTGGCCCAAGCACAAGGTTACGTGCCCACTTCCAAACTTTGGCGTTCGCTTACTAGCTGCAGAAAATTCGTTGCACCCTGAAGCAGCACGATCGATATCCTGATAGGCTGATCCAAACAACGTTATCTTTATTTTTTAACCACCCACGTTATCTTTATTTTATATTTTATACAAGCCCGCATTATATTTTAGGCGTTATATGTTGTTTGCATATTATATGCCCGCTAACGTGAAATTATATTTTATACAAGCCCGCATTATATGTTGCTATTCGTGGGGAGTGGGTGGTTGATCCAAACAACATATATTGCCATATCGTTGGTTCCTATGCGTTGGTGTAGGGGGGTTTTTGTTGTAGTGAACAACGACGAAAGCGGCGTCTCGACATCTGCTTTGGTTGTAGAAAGCGGAGGTTACACCCTGGGGTAGTAGCCCTAAGATGGCAGTGTGTCATTTGTTGTGGCTTACGCTCGACCAGCATGACGTTCGTGGTAATCGGGGTGGACCAGCCGTTCTTTGGTTCATGAATAACATTTGTCGACGATAGCTAGGCCCGACTCGGGTAGGGGCGGTAATGGCCGGACAAGGCATCGTAACCTTGTTCTCGATGTCATTCTTGTAGATGGTGTCCTAAACCGTGTAATCCAGGGATAACCCTAGAACCAAATTTACTAGATCTAGTGATGTTGTCATTAGATGAAGAGTTCCCTCATAGGGGTCTCATATTTGAGTTGCTTCCACCTAGGAAGCTAGTAGATGATGTGTGTGTCCATAGGCGGGTCATTTGACAAAGCTAATTGGGTTGCGCGAGGAGTAGATCACGACAAGGATGTGGTAGTGGACTCTTCATCGTGTTTGTTTGGGCCATCGCCGTTGTGGTGTGGCGGTAGTGGGATCTGGGTGGATGTCGGACGATGGGTGGTTCGGGTCGGTGTTACTTTCTGGTGGCAACAAGCGTATTTCTGACTAGTAGAGAAAAAACTCTTCTATGGCGTGCCAAAAATTGCATTGCTGGCGTGGAGGCCCGACGCCAGTAATATGGCGCCAGTGAAAACAAAATTTTCTGGCGTTGTTCTACCATGCTAGCTGTACAATGACCTATATGTGACGTTCTAAACAATATAGCACACCATAGATATAATTTTTAGAACATAAAGAATCCTAATTATAAACAGAAGTAGCTTCATTAAGCAGAATAGACATTAATTATATACCAAAAGTAGCTCTATTAAACAGGAGGTCCATTAAGAAGAGTACCTAGTTCATCATCTGAACATGCATCACAGTTTAACACTACTTAACTTAACCAGTACTACAAGGTGATCGATCGATCAAACGGACCAAACTAATTAATTAAGAACAGATGACATCACAGTTTTTAAGCATATGCAAGAATAAGCATACGAAATTTGGTACAATAAAATAATATATATTTTTTACTTTTGATGGCGTTTACATTAATATAACGCCACCACAATATTATATATATAATTATGGCGTCTCATAATTTACGACGCCAACAACAGTTTTTTCTTTTTCCACCACATCGCGGTCAGCTTGGTGATGGAGTTTCCTAAACTTTTAACGCCATCAATAACCGTATTCAACTGGTGTTCAAATAAGACCAACGCCAACTCTATTTGAAAAATAATAATGGTGGAGGTTAATTTATTTGGTGTGCCAACAATCAAAGTTGGGGATAAGCTTTTTTCTACTAGTGTCATCTTCATAGCTTGTCTTCTGCACCTGAGCTGCCTTTATGTTTTCGTCTCTATTTGGCGGTTCTTTATATGTCTAGCGTATTTGTTGTGGTGAGGGCTTTAGTGATGGTCGTATTTGGGAAAATTGAAGTCGTCCGCTTATATAAAAGAGTGATGACCATGATTCCAGTGATACCTCGGCGATGTCTCTTTTCCTGGTAGTGTTTGTAATCTCATTTACCGTGTCAGATCCCATCCCCTTACTGCTCCAGCAAGAGGAACCGACTGCGACCACCAAAATATAGGATTCGGCCCATCCACATCTACGGCATGGGACGAGGGAAAAGGGGTTGTCGAGAGGGGAGGTGGCCGATGGCGGGGACGCACTAGCCGGGTCGGAGGTCTGCCTGCGGGCGCTCAGATGGGATAGGGCAGAACAAAGACCTGGGAGTGGCATGAGGCGCGGGGCTGGTCGACGACTTAGGCTGGTGGTGGCAACATGAGAGGGAGGAGAGGAAGAAGGGAGAGGGAGGAGGGAAAGAATGGAGAGGGATTGGATTGTATTTTCTTGATTTTGGTTTGTAAAGTAGCGCCATTAAATTTGGCCAAGTCAGCTTTTTGCCTTATCAAATACGAGGTCAAGTAGAGTTTAGAGTTTTTTAGAAAGATTAATTTTATGTTCAGCGGTTTTTGTGAACAGTGTGTTAATGATGCCTATAATATGGTGGTTCTGTGCTTTTCACTCCCCCATTGAGGAGGGGTGCTTGTTACTTTTTTCTCGATTATCTGCATATTAAATGGAAAATTTAAAATAAAGAATGTTCGAAGGAGACGTTTTGTTCCAACAGAAACTGTGATATTCGGACATAATAAGGAAATATATTTCATCGGTATCCTTAGATGACTAAATGTACCGTCAAATTTGTATAGTTCAGTAGTCAAGATCATTGTCATCAGTGCACTCAACTACTCCATAGTCGATCATTGTGAGCGCATATACATGTCTCATTCTCGTTATTAATCTCTATGGACACCATAATTAACCATATTTGATCGCTAGAGTGTATGCATGGTCGACCATCTGGTCCAACCTAACATCCAACCATGTGTTAAATGCGTTCGGTTCCAACATCGATCAACAACTTAAATTTATGCATCTGCTCCCATCAATCAAATTGGGCCACCTAGATGCAACGCTTGATACCATGAAAATATACTCCCTCCGTCCATGAGAGAGTGTACTTCTAATATTATTGAAAAGTCAAACATTTCTAAGTTTGACTGTGTTTATACGAAAACACAACAACATTTATGCAGTAAAAATAGTATCATTATATTTATGATAATATATATTTGCACCATATATCATATGATTTCATAAGTATTGTTAAACTCTTTTACAAACATGGTCAAAGTTTAAAATACTTTGATTGTGCACAAAAGCTGGAACTGCATTCTTTCGTGTAGGGAGTACGCTTTATTCAGAATGGGAGGCCATGATGATTAGAAGGCCTATTTGAGCACATGCATCCCTCCTACGAAACTCCTTACATCCAACGACTGCCTAAATTTAGCATTAACACACATCAACCGAATTCATCCACGTGGACGCTATACTCAAAACTATGCTAGAGCTATAATTTATTCCCATTGTGATTCCTCGTTGGTCAGAAGAACTCACAAGCCCTTATTTAAGCACATAACTTGTCAAATCTAGCTACACTAGTAGAAAATCGCTCATCAGTACCGGTTTGAGAGGGCCTTTTGTACCGGTATCTTAACCGGTACAAAAGGCCCGGTACTAAAGCCCCCCGCCTTTGGTACCGGTTCCTTGCGAACCGGTATTAAAGGGGCCTCCACGTGGGCGTCCAGGAGTAAGCAGGCCAAAGGAGCTTTGGTACCGGTTTGTAATACGAACCGGTACCAAAGGTTAATTCAGGGTTTAGGATTTTTAGGAGGGGTTTAGGGGTATCGGACCGTTTCATATCGCGTCGATGCTTAGGGAGGGGTTTAGGGGTATCGGACCGTTTCATATCGCGTCGATGCGCCTGCTACGCGTTTGGGTTTAGGTAGTACATGAAGATAAAAGGTGATGCATAGCAACTTGGTGCATATATTAATATAACACATATAATTGCATAAGATCACAAATTAAGTAGTACGTATGCATGAAGATCGATCTTCATGCATATATAGTAGTGGTACTCTCCGAGGCATACTATCTATTACATGTAGCATAGTGGTACTCGATCTCCGAGTCAAACTATATGTTACATGTACATCATTCATAGTGGAACTCTCCGAATGGCGGTATGACGTCCCGAAAGAAAAATCCCGCCAATTCATCGCCAATTGCTTTGAAGCGTTCCTCGATTGAGATATTGTCCCGCTTTCTTGCCAACTGTAAAATAATGAGATACAAATGAATACATGAGCTACTAAGCACAACTTATATATGATAACAAAATAAAATTGTGAATATTGTTTTCGTACCTCTTTATTTATTTAATTATTTTTTCTCTCGCTGACAATTTTATGGATGTTCTCGCAAACGTAGTATCCACATAGATTAGTCCCCTGTGGTTGTTGCGGGGATTTCTGTACAAGAATATAATTCAATTAAACAATAATCAAGTATGATAAAGGTGTGTGGACCTAGGTAGTGCTACTTACTTTGTTCAAACGCCATGTCAGCTTCGGTTTCCATTCGTGGGACTGATCTTCCTTGATGAACGTTTCCCATATGCTGCCCGACAAAAGAAAATGCATAAAAAAGTTATCAATTAGTTGATATTAGGAAATTAACGAAAAAAACCGATATGAATTAAAATTACTTTTTGAGCATAAGAAAAGCCGTCTTGTATAGTATAGGCTCTTTGTTAAGTGAGTCAAAGACTTCAACTTTTCCTTCGTACATATCAATAACGATAAGAATAAAGTTGAACCTGCGCACGTTTAAATATGCACTGCCATATATATAAGTCATCAGTTAAAATGTCTTATAACATCTCGTGAGAAAAAGAGAAATGTCTTATAAGACAGTAACACCCACTTGAAGTTGTAAGGCCAAAGTATTATCTTTTTGTCACGTTGTCGCTTCAAAAACCTTAGCAAAGTCTCCGGTGTATCCCTGTTATAGATGTGATCCTCTATGGTTATTTCATGCATTGTATCCGGGTCAATGAACCCAATGTGCTTGATTTCATCCCATTTGCATTCGAGCATCTTCGATCTGCATAATATAGCGCACAAAAGATTATAATTTGCAGACAAAGAACGAGCTGAGCTAAAGACTTCTCAAATTACATAAATAAATCACTTACAGACAATAGCAACTGATGATAGATTTGTCGAGGGCCCGGAGATTGTATAACTGAAAAAGTTCGTTGAAGTCAACGCTCACAGAGTATTCTTGGAAGTAGTTCTCTTCCTTAACTCCAACCATGATACAATGGATCCCTCTCTTTGTGGCATTACTGTACCACGTATGCAAATTACGCATACTTGTTGGTAGCTTCCTGAGATTCTCGACCAAATCTTTCCCTTGAACAAATTGATATGCTACTTCATGTAAGGGGTAATCGATGGATTGTCGAGAACTTTGAACGGCCTTCTCGTCAAACACCATGAGAGGGGGGACCGATTGGACGGGTTGTTGTCCGAGCTGGTGCACTTGTTGTTTCCCTTTTTTCGCTGTGACACCCGATTGAGTGGGTTTTTTAGCCCTCATCATCTCGTAATACGAATTTTGTATAGAACGCCTATAGTCAGATGGCGGCGATGGTACAGGGTCATATAGATTCTCAACGGTACGCACGACTTTCACCGGATCTAGAGTCTTCTTAAAATGGATCTCTGACACTTTCTTAGCAAAAAAAGGCTTTCAGCTCGGACTTACAGGTTTCCATGTTTTCCTCGATAGTTTTTTCCCAAGGTAACTTCTCAATAGGCGGCAGTGGTTTCTCCTTTCTACGTCTCTTCCTAGGCGGTGTACCGTTCCGCTTAAAGGACGCTGTCTTACGCGGAGGATCTCGAGATGGCGGACTCAAGCTGGGGTCCCTCTCAGGTAGATGTGGACTTTTCTGCTCATGTGGACTGCTACCAGGAGGAGTCGATGGCCTTTGCTGCTCATGTGGACCGCTACGAAGAGGAGTCGGTGGCCTTTCCTGCTCAGGTGGACTACGAGGAGTCGGTGGCCTTTGCAAAAGGACGATGTATTTCTTGGGCCATAGGGTGAAACCGTGCTTGACATCGGCCATTGTCTTATCATCGTCACCTCTAGGAAAATCAAGCTCCAATGTTTCATAACCCGAAACAACTTCATCCACCCCGACACGAACACAGCCAGGTGGAATGGGCATATGATGGTGCGTTGCTCCATCTTCATTTGGGTAAACATAGCCGAACGCCACCTTAACGGACACGTTCCTGAATAACATATGTAGCTCGCAATCTGTCTTCTCCGTGACATAATCCACGGGGTAGCTTCCTCCACATCCGTCAAGATGCGAGGAACCCACACTGCTTCTTCGCTGAGATGGGGCGGCATCGACTTGAGGATCATGTATAAACAGCGGCTGATGAGGTTCCCTCTGATTTTTCTCAAGCGCCTCCACCCTATTTAACAATTCCGTTAACCTGTCTGACTCCTTCTTCTTCTTTCGCGAATGGCTTCTATAAGTGTCAGCGCACTCCGGCCACGCTTCCTTCTTGTTGAGACCTGGGGGAGCTCGAACCCGTCCAACGTGTTCAGGATTGCCCAAAGCGAGTGTCAGCTCGTCATTCTCTACATCGCGAATGTACTCTCCCTTTCTGACCTTTTCAATTGCATCTATAAGCTTCTTCGTGATTGCTTCAATTTTGTCCTTCCATTTCCCCTGCGCAACGATCTTCCCTGTCATTGGGTCCAACCCTGCCCCATGCGCGAACAACCAGAGCTTGGACCGGTCGGGCCAGTCCCATGTCTGTGGAGTGATTCCTGCATCCATCAGTTTATCTTCAAACGCTCTCCACTTCGGAATGGCAGTCTTGTAGCCACGTGACCCCAAATGATGGAAAAATTCCTTCTTTGAAGCATTTTTCGTATTTGTGACCGATTGGGACACATGAGTAGACGATTGCTTATACCTCTTAAATGCGGGCCAGTGATCTTTTATCTTCACTAGATTATCATTGAATACTGGATCTTCATGCTTATATTTCTCCCATAATTTTTTCTTCCGTGTCTGGAATAGCATGGCCATCTTCTTGAGAGTCCATTCCTTGAGTTTCTTCTTCTGGCCTTCCGTCATGTCTTCCGGTAGGCTGAAGCGTGTCAGTAGATTGTCGCAAAGAAAATTTTTCAACGCGTCGTTGACATAACTAGCTTCAGTCCCCGCGTTCTTCGGCTTATGCATGTCTTGAATGCTGATCGGTACATGGTCCCTAACAAGAACTCCAGCTTGATTTATAAATTTGCGGCAGTGCTCTTTCGGATGCACCGGTTCACCGTTATCATTTAATGCGATGAGGGCTAACCTACCCTCGCCCTTTAGCAATTGCGTCGGGCCTCGTTTTGTTTTAACAGACTTGCTCGATGATCCAGAAGGCTAAAAGAAAAAGGATTCGTTAATAAGTGCAACACAAATAAATGAATGCATCTACTGATGAACATAGACTTGATACATAAATATACACCTCGCCGGAGTTTGTTATGGACACTTCGTTCTCTCTTCTAATCTCTTTAGACTCAAATCCCTCACCGACATCGTTCAGAAATTGTGTGAGCTCAAAGTCATCTCCATCGGGTTCCGGCCCACGGGCACTCTCAAATATCATTCTCTGCACGGCTTCTTCTTGATCCTCATTTCGGACGAAGGTGTCATCCTCCATAGCTCAATGTCACTACAAAATTAAGAAAACAATTAATTCATTCATCATGTCATGATCATAACAGATTGCTAGATGGATAACAATTGAAATGGAGAAAGCAATAACCCTAACCCTAACACTCGGCGCTCCTCTCACTCTTCTCTCTATGTCGCAAGAGATACATGCACCACCTCCCTCCCGGACATGCCCTCGAGCCGCTGCTTGCCGTAGCCTCCCTCTCCCTATCACTTCCTGCCACTCGGCACTCCTCACGTGGGCGCCGCGCTATCCGACGAACACCAACCGGTACCAAAGGGTACAAGCAGCGTGAGCCGGTGGGCGGCCATGGACGCGCGTACGGCGAGGTCGTGCCCTTCTCCTTCAAGCGGCGTGAGACCGGCGTCGACGACGCGTGACCATATACCCCGTCGTCTACAAGCGGCGTGAGACCGACGTCTACCATGCTCGGAAAGCTGTAAATCGCCTAATAAATTCAGACGTTGCTATCGTGCGGTGCGGTGCAGCGATGGATGGCGTCCAACTGGCGAATTGTGCGTGCATCCTATGAGGTGAGGCTGTCAGCCGTTGGCCAACCTCCACACACACACACACTTCATCAGACAGACACAAATACTCCTCCCATACCACCAGCCAAAAAAGCTGGAACATCAAAGACGACACCTGTGATGTGTTGTACAGCGAGTTCGTCAATGACAAGAGTTTGTTAGGAATTTCTTTGCTTGCTATTTTTTTTATGAAATCATGATCTTCAACTTCAAATTGTTGCATCAGATTAAGTCACATGGCAACAAAAATCGCATAAACGAAACGAAACGAAACAGAGTTGCACAGTGTGTAAACTGTTGAGGAATTCAGGGTGAAAACTTGAGCTCCAAAATTACCCAGGGAACTACATTCATCCATCGAAGATGCTTTCTTTTAATCATATAAAAAAGAATCCCATCGAAGCCGCGCAGGACGTCGGTGGGCGCGAGCGGCGGCGCGTCGAGCTGGTAGAGCCCGGTGGCGGGGCCGACGAAGCGGAACATGATCCAGGCGCCGGCCATGATGAAGATGGAGGCGTAGGCGAACTTGTTGAGCTAGAAGAGGGCGCCCTTCTCCCCGACGTACAGCTCCATGGCCTTCTCGCTGAGGTTCATCTCGTCCCACTCCTAACAAGCTGGCACGGCACGGCGGTACGGTCTGTAGGCGGCGACTAGGAGCTACGGGGCGTGCTGGCAAGGAAGGGCGGCGGGAAAAGGGCGAGGGAGGCGGGGATGCTCACCGGCACGACGACGGGCGTCCACGGGAGGGATGCGGCGGCGGTGAGTTTGCGCTAGCTCGCCGGCACGACGACGGGCGTCCACGGGAGTGAGGCGGCGGCGAGCTTCTCCTCGGGGGGGGGGGGGGGGGGGGCAGCAGTGTGAGAATTGGGGAAGATGTGAGAAGAAATTGGCTCGCGCGGGGTTGATTTGGGGAAGGAAAGGACCTTTCGTACCGGTTCCAACCCCACCCCACCGTCTGAAATTTGGCCGAAAACCTTTCGTACCGGTTCCTAACACGAACCGGTACGAAAGCCCCTTTTTCTTTTTCTTTTCTATTTCTTTTTCTTTTCTTTTCTGTTTCTTTCTCTTTTTCTTTTTCTTTTCTTTTCTGTTTCTTTTTCTATTTCTTTTTTTTCTATTTCTATTTCTTTTTTTCTGTTTCTTTCTCTTTTCTATTTCTTTTTCTTTTATTTTCTTTTTCTTTTCTATTTATTTCTCTTTTCTATTTTTTTCTATTTCTATTTCTTTTTTTTCTGTTTCTTTCTCTTTTCTATTTCTTTTTTTTCTCTTTCTATTTCTTTTTTTTCTGTTTCTTTCTCTTTTCTATTTATTTTTCTTTTATTTTCTGTTTCTTTCTCTTTTTCTTTTCTATTTATTTCTCTTTTCTATTTATTTTTTTTCTATTTATGTTTCCTTTCTATTTCTTTTTTTATGTTTCTTTCTCTTTTCTATTTCTTTTTCTTTTATTTTCTGTTTCTTTCTCTTTTTCTTTTCTATTTCTTTCTCTTTTCTATTTCAGTTTCTTTATCGAAATCTCCCGTGGCGCAGCTTTTCTATTTCTTTTTTTTTGTATTCTTTTGTATTTCTTTTTCTCCAATACTTGTGCACATGCACTTTTTTCACCCCTGCCCCTTGTCCTTTCTCTCTCTTTTTCGCTCTTTGTCTCTGGATGTGCGGGAATAAAATTTTATTACGATTGAACTCGAATTAAAGTACATAGCTCAACTGAAAATTAAGATACACATGGCTAGATTCGAATGTTGGAGTCGCCGATGTCGCGGTGATTTCCATATCTTACATACAGTAACATCATTACACAAAAGTGATTTCCATATTGAGATACACAAGTTATGATCATTTCTTCGTGTGTTTCCCTTTCTTCTGATTGCGACGCAACCATGGATAATCTTCATTATTTAAGATGATGCTTGGGTCAGTTCTTACCTTGAAGGGTGGAATATCATCAAACTTATTATAATCTTCTGACATGTCTGTCTTGTCCTCTACTCCTACGATGTTTCTTTTTCCTGAAAGAACTATGTGGCGCTTTGGCTCATCGTATGATGTGTACTCTTGCCTTTGTTTTCTTTTTTTCGGTTTGGTAGACATGTCCTTCACATAAAAAACCTGAGCCACTTCACTGGCTAGGACGAATGGTTCGGTGTCGTACCCTAGATTCTTGAGATCCACTGTAGTCATTCCGTACTGCGGGTCTACCTGTACCCCGTCTTTCAGGTTGAACCATTTGCACCGGAACAAAGGGACCTTGAAATTAGGTCCATAGTCAAGTTCCCATATCTCCTCTATGTACCCATAATATGTGACCTTCTTCCCATTGCCCTCTGCTGCATCAAAGCGGACACCACTGTTTTGGTTGGTGCTCTTTTTATCTTGGGAGAACGTGTAAAATGTATTCCCATTAATCTCATACCCTTGAAAAGTCGATATAGTCGAAGATGGTTGCTTGGCCAACAAGTATAGTTGTTCTTCATCAGTGACATTCATTAGACGATTTTGCAACCAACCGCCGAAATTCTTCATGTGTTCTCCATCAATCCAATCTTCACGTTGCTCCGGGTATTCAGAGCGTAAGATATCCTTGTGTTCCACTATGTACGGAGCCACCAAGATAGAATTATGTAGAACTGTGTAGTGTGCTTGAGTGAAAGAATGTCCGTCCATACACGTTGTTTCTTTCTTCCCTAGCGTGCCTTTTCCACCCAGTCTCCCCTCATAGCGCGATTCAGGAACACCGATCGGCTTAAGGTCAGGAATAAAGTCAACACAAAACTCAATGACCTCCTCTGTTCCATAGCCCTTGGAGATGCTTCCTTCTGCCCTAGCACGGTTATGAACGTACTTCTTTAATACTCCCATGAATCTCTCAAAGGGAAACATGTTGTGTAGAAATACAGGACCGAGAATGCTAATCTCTTCGACCAGGTGAACTAGGAGATGTGTCATAATATTGAAGAAGGATGGTGGGAACACCAACTCGAAGCTCACTAGACATTGCACCACATCCTTTTGTAAATTTTGTAGAGTTAGTGGATTGATCACCTTCTGAGAAATTGCATTGAGGAACGCACATAGCTTGACAATGGGTACTCGAACATTTTCCGGCAGAAGCCCCCTCAATGCAACCGGAAGTAATTGTGTCATAATCACGTGGCAGTCATGAGACTTTAGGTTTTGAAACTTTTTCTCTGACATGTTTATTATCCCCTTTATATTCGACGAGAAGCCAGACGGGACCTTGATGCTACTCAGTACTTCAAAAAAGATCTCCTTCTCTTCTTTGGTAAGAGCGTAGCTGGCAGGACCTTGGTACTTCTCTGGATTCAGGTTGTTTCCTTCGTGGATACTTTGCTGGTCTTGCCGTGCATCCGGTGTATCTTTTGTCTTCCCATACACGCCCAAGAAGTTTAGTAGGTTCACGCAAAGATTTTTCGTCACGTGCATCACGTCGATTGCCGAGTGAACCTCTAGGAATTTCCAGTAGGGTAGCTCCCAGAATATAGACTTCTTCTTCCACATGGGTACGTGTCCGTCAACATCATGCGGAACAGATTGTCCGCCAGGACCCTTTCCAAAGATCACTTTTAAATCCTTGACCATATCATATATAACATTCCCAGTAGGGCGGGTAGGCTTCGTTCGGTTATCTGCCTCACCTCTGAAATGCTTTCCTCTCTTTCTTACGTGATGTTGTTTTGGAAGAAATCGACGATGCCCCAGGTACACATTCTTGTTTCCCAAATATATACTGTCAGTCTCACCTAAACAGTGTGTGCATGCATTGTATCCCTTGTTTGACTTCCCTGAAATGTTACTAAGAGCAGGCCAATCATTGATGGTTACAAAAAGCAAGGCATGCAGGTCAAATTCCTCCTTTTTGTGCTCATCCCACACACGTACACCTTCTTCACGCCACAACTGTAAAATTTCTTCAACCAATGGCCTCAGGTACACATCAATGTCGTTGCCTGGTTGCCTCGGGCCTTGGATGAGCACTGGCATCATAATGAACTTCCGCTTCATGCACAACAAAGGAGGAAGGTTATAGATACATAGAGTCACTGGCCAGGTGCTATGACTGGAGCTCTGCTCCCCGAAAGGATTAAAGCCATCTGTACTTAGACCAAGTTTTAAGTTCCTTGCGTCATCTGAAAATGACTTGAACTTTCTGTCGATTTTTCTCCACTGCGACCCGTCAGCGGGGTGTCTTAGCATCACATCTTTCTTACGGTCCTCTTTGTGCCATCGCAACAACTCGGCATGCTCTTTGTTTTGGAAAAAACGTTTCAACCGTGGTATTATAGGAGCATACCACATCACCTTCGCAGGAACCCTCTTCCTGGGGGTGGACTCGCCCTCAACATCGCCAGGGTCATCTCGCCTGATCTTATACCTCAGTGCACCACATACCGGGCATGCATTCAAATTCTCGTACTCATTGCGGTAGAGGATGCAGTCATTGATGCATGCATGTATCTTCTGCACCTCTAATCCTAGAGGGCAGACAACCTTCTTTGCTTCGTACGTACTAGAGGGCAATACGTTCTCCCCTGGAAGCATCTTCTTTATTATTTTCAGCAACTTTTCAAATCCCTTGTCAGTAGTACCATTCTCTGCCTTCCATTGCAGCAATTCCAGCGTGGTACCCAGCTTTTTCTGGCCATCTTCGCAATTTGGGTACAACAGTTTGTTGTGATCCTCTAACATTTTCTCCAACTTCAACCTCTCCTTTTCACTTCCGCAGTTTATCTTCGCATCAAGAATGGTCCGACCCAAATCGTCATCGGGGTCATCAAAAATCGGCTCATCAGAAATGGGCTCTTCTTCAGCTTCGTCTTCCCCCATTCTACTATCACCGTCTTCAGTGAAAATAGGATAGTTGTCACTATCCTCTTCTTCTTTGTTGTCTTCCAATATAACCCCCCTTTCTTCGTGCTTGGTCCAATAATTATAGCTGGGCATGAAACCGTTCTCCAGCAGGTGGACGTGAATGGTCTTTGAGGTAGAGTAATCCTTCATATTCTTACAGGAACTACATGGACAATAGATGAAACCATTCGTCCGGTTGTTTGCCTCAGCCACGCTGAGAAAATAATGCATGCCTTTAATGAAGTCGGGATGGCACCGGTCACCGTACATCCATTGCCGACTCATCTGCATTATATATGTATATCAAAAATCATTAATTACACAACATCATAGATATATGAGTGACCAACTTAATTAATATTCAAGTTTATAACATAAAACTAACTTTTTTTTATAAAAAAGAAGGGGCTCACCGAGGTGGTACGGTGTCGGCTAGGGGACGACGCTGGCGATCGACAACGGTGAGGACGGGGATGATACTAAAACCTACTCCCTCTGATCCATAATAAGTGTCGCTCATTTTGTACTAAGCTAGTACAAACTTTATACTAGATGTGCGACACTTATTATGGATCGGAGGGAGTACAAAACATAATATAATTTCAGCTCAAATTTCATATAAATAAAATAAAATCCCTAACTTAGGCATTTCATCGAACACCTTGCTAGCACTAGAAAAATAATACGAGTTAACTAGCAAAGAGATGAGCTAAATTAGGAACGCCGGAAGAAAGGATGATATTGCTAACCCTTGGATAGATAGATGTCATTAATCTTGTTAAAATGGTGGACAAAAAATGAAGATTTGTTGGAGTGTGAGAGGTGCAAAAAATTTAGAAATGTGAGAGAGAGAGGAAGAAATGAAGGATGAATCGGGTCGGCATGGGACAGGGATGAATCGGGTGGGCATGAGTACCGGTTCTCCACATGAACCGGTACCAAAGGACCAGCCCTGGCCCCACCCACCGTCTGGAATTTTGGCCGAAAACCTTTAGTACCGGTTCCTAACTCGAACCGGTACGAAAGCTCCTCACGAACCGGTACGAAAGCTCCTCGCCCGCCTGGACGCCCAAACCGGTACGAAAGACCCCTTTAGTACCGGTTCGTAAGGAGCTATCTCATCATCTTCGCCTGAAACCTTCACAACACTACAACTTACATGGATCATTTTCATTACTTTATGAATAAAATGTTGCAATTCGCTCAAGTCTGTCTCCCCTGTCGCACATATTTACAGTTCTTAATTTAACATAGAGTGTAATTCTTCAGTTATATAGGAACGTTGAATGGAGAAAGCAACCAAGTAGCAACTACTTCGATGGACACACCACCTGATTCCATTTTCCCCTTGATTGCAATAGATTCTACCTCAATCGAATCTCAAAAAAGAGAGTGTAGAGCAGAGTTCTTCAGTTCTCAGAGAACAAGTAAAAAAAGAGATATTGGACCGTGGAGTGACGATGACTTCAATAAAGACCAGGCCCAAAGCGAAAGAAAGCCCACCCGCTTGGTTCACCCGTGCTGCTTCCACTAAAAAAAATGGGGGTGCACCATTGTACACACAATTTTCTTCTACATAATGTAAGTAGAAACAGAGCAAAATTGAGGATAAATTAGTTTGTTTCCATGCACTATTGTGCATACTATAACTTGTTTTTTTGGGTTTGTTTCGCGATAAATTAAATGAATCATTCTTTTTAAGGAGGGTAGATACCATGATTTGTTGAATTTTTGGTGTCATATCAGAAATAGTACCATATTTATTGACAGTGAATTCGAAGCCCATAATTTAATTAGTGGCGGTGTGAGGTAGCGGATGATGGAGAACCCTGGAAGCAGACGAGGCACAAATCGCAAACACATATATTGTAAAGGGTGCACATTACCTAGTTCAAGTTGTTTCTGGCGGCTCCATCTCGATCGGCTCACTGCTATTGCCCCCTCACAATATGGATTTAAAATCGGCCGAAAATATGGGCGACGTAGTGAGATCTAACTAAACAAGGCAGAGAAAACGACTAGGTTTCCGAATACACTGACCACATCTCGCCACTTTCGTAGATATCAAAAGATCCGCCACCGCCATAGCCGAGAAAGAATGATCCGCCCCACTGTGCTGCCACCGAGAACAAAGAGGGAGTAGCACGGCGACACGTTTCACCTAACGCCCTGCCAAGTGGTACCCATTGCTCGATTCACTGCCAAGTGGGAATCATCATTAGATGCACTTCCAAGTGAGACCCACCTAACTAAACATGACTTCACACCCTGATGACAAACATTTTAATCGCTCGAACTTACCGTGGCTATTTGGGCTTCTGAAACATAGTACAATAGGTATTATGCATTGATACGTCCCAAACGTATTTATAATTTCTGCTTGCTCTATGCATGTTTTGTGTGATATTGCTATGCTTTTGATACACTTTCCTATATTTTTATAACATATTTTGGAACTAACGTATTTATGGTTGCAAGAGTGCACAAGTTCTTGTTTTTGTACTTTATGTGTAGGAATTACTTGGATAAAGGAAAAATCACAAAAAAGAAGCCTTTTAGGAGTTGGACTCTAACTCTCCCGAAATCTGTCCCCACCAGAAAGGTTTTAATGATCGCCACGGAAATGCTAGAAGACGGCCTCAAACGGAAAAACTTAAAACTACAAAGTTGTAGGGAATTTTATCCCGGTGGATCTAGACATGCAATTCGGCCCAATCGGAGTTCGAATGCTCCCTGCAGCCCCGAAATACCGAAGAGATAATATGGATGACGGGAATCTGAGAATCTATATAAAGAGAGAAAGCCTAGGTCAAAGCGCACCACGAAAATTCCTCCCCTTGGCAGCCGTTTGAGGGGGAGATCCATCTAAAAACCAGCACCATCTCCAAGGAAGAAGAAGGGGGCCAAGGGCCGCTGCCCCCAAGGGCCGTCGCCGTCGCCGTCGCCGTGGCCACCGCCGCCGCCGTCTCCTTCATCTTCTCCGGGCTGCACCTCTCCATCAACAACTCTCTTTCTCACCACGTCCATGTGTGAGTAGTCCCCCTCGGGGCTAAGGTTTTTACAGTAGCTATGTGGTCAATTCTCTCGTCCATGATGTGATCTTCGTTGTGATCATAGGCTATGTTAATCTAGGGTGATCCCATGATATTTCCCCTTCCTCTATGTATTGGATTTGATGTATTCACTTGATCTTATCTAGTATAATACCCGAGACCAGCGGTCTATTGGACATGGATTAGAAGAATATATTCATGAGTGATTTCCTTTTTTGTGTGTTGATTGAAGATTAAGAGTCTCTTGGTGCTTGTCTTTGACTATCCATGAGATATGTTGTGGTGATTGTGGTACTCTCTTTGGATGGCCGCGGTGACATTGGGAAATCCATAGATTGAGAACTATGAACTCCGAGGTGTGCTTTTGTATCCATACATAATTCTCGTCCTCTCTTGACTACAAAGGAATGACCTCCGAGTACGTCTCCATTGCATGTTTTATGGGAAATATCATGTGATTAGACTATGTTAATGTTGTTGAGAGTTTCCACTAGTGAAAGTATGAATCCTAGGCCTTGTTTTCCATAATTGTTACACCGTTTGTGCTCACTTTTGTCACATTTTTTCTTACTGCACTTTTTATTACAAATTTATATTACCTTGCTTTGCCACACCTATCACTCGTATTTTACCATCTCTTCTCCGAACTAGTGCACCTATATAACTCCTAGTTGTATTAGGTGTGTTGGAGACACAGGGGACTTCTTGTATCTTAATTGCAGGGTTGCTTGAGAGAAACCATCTTCAACCTCTACTTCCCTGAGTTCGATAAACCTTAGGTCATCCACTTGAGGGAAATTTCTGCTGTCCTACAAACCTCTGCGCTTGGAGGCCCAACATAGTCTACAAGAATAGAAGTGTGTGTAGACATCAAGCTATTTCTGACGCCGTTGACGGGAAGGTAAGTGTTGAAGGTATATCTTTAGATTTTGCAATTATATCTTTTTGTTTCTTGTTTTTATTTTCACTAGTTAGGCTTATGGAAAACAACAAAAATATTATGAGAGAGCTTTATCAGCTCTACCTTGAGTTCGGACATGACGTGTTTGAAGAGAAAATAAAAAAGCCTATGGAGCTTTACTATTTGCAAAACACTCATGATAGTAGCAATGTTATTAGTATGTCTTCTTTAAATACTTTTGATGCTAATGATATGCAAAGTTATAAGCTTGGGGATGCTACGTTTTATGAAGATGATCTTTTAAGCCCCCCAAGTTTTGATGAGGAAATTTATTTTGATGATACTTTGCCTCCTATCTATGATGATTATTGTGATGAAACTTATGCTATAAAGAATAAATGTTTGGAAGTGTATCATGATAAGAATGATTCATGTGATAGCTATTTTCTTGAGTTTGCTCCCACTATTACTACTGAGAAGGATTTTGCTTATGTGGAGAGTAACAAATTTTCTATGCTTGTGATCATGATAAGAATTTTTTATGTGATACTTATATTATTGAGTTTATTCATGATCACACTAAAAATTATAATGAGAAGGGAATATATGCTTATAGATATTTCAATAATATTAGGTTCCCTCTCTTTATGTTGAAGGTTTTGAAGTTGCACTTATTTTGGCTTCCTATGCTAATATCTTTATGCTTCAATGAGTTATTTCTCTATAAGATCCCTTTGCATAGGAAGCATGTTAGACTTAAATGTGTTTGATATTTGCTTCTTGATGCTCTCTTTTGTTCTTCAACTCTTATTTCTACGAGAGCATCACTAAAATCATAAGCCTATCTTTATGGCTATAAAGAAAGAGCTCTTGGGAGACAACCCTTGTTATCTTTACTTTGAGTTTTTACTTTCAGTTTTTAGTGGTCTTGATGATTTTTACTACTGTAGAAACATCATTGTATCTTTATTTTCAAGCTTTGTGCCAAGTTATAGCCTCATATGACAAGGGAAGTGAAAGTTGTGACATGTTGTCCAGAAAACAGATTTTGTCCTCGTGACGGGAAAAATCAGATTAAATCACCAGTTCATATTTTTGAGCTGAATTGTTTACACAACGTGCTCCATACAATCACGGAGCTTTCGTATGTTCTGAGTTTTTTGATTTGAGTTGCAGAAGTATGCCTAAAAAATTCTTTACTACATGTTGTTCTGTTTTTCATAGATTCTGCCACGTTTTGTCTCTCCTAACTTTTGCAAAACGTAAGATTGCTTTTTCTTTGAAAAAACCTTTTGGCAATCTTCTGAAACAGTAATTCTTCAAGAATATCTTTATATCCAGTAGGAAAAGTTTATTTTATTAAGGGTACTAAACCTCTCTAATCAGCTTATGATGAGTTATGTATGAAGGGAGTTTTCAAGTGTGCGATGGAAGATGATGAAAGAAGATCAGGGAGTGTCAAGCGCTCAAGCTTGGGGATGCCTCCATGCATACCCAATAAATATTAGAGGAGACTCAAGCGTGCATCCCCTTCTCCATCAACAATCATCAGTTCGTCCTTCGTCTCACTATATTTTTATCACTTCATGAGTTATGTGCTATGCTTGGAGCGTCTCGCTCTTAGGTTTATTTTTAGTTTTCTTTAGCTTTGCTTGCTAGTCATAACAAGTTAGACCCCGTCTTACTTTGCGTGGGAGAGAAACATGCTCCACTTTCAAAATCTAGAACACATCATAGGATTTTTCATGCCTATATTTTTGTTGTTGTGTGTTCTTTATCTTTTCGTAGATACAGTCATGTTTAGTTTTAGTTTTAGTTTGTCTTTAGCAAGAGCCTTGGCTTTTGTTTAGTTTTTTGCTGGAACTCTCTTTAGATTTCACGTTTATCTTGTTAAGAGAGTTGGTTGTTGCACTGAGTTGTGTCTTGTCTTGAAAGTATGTAATTGAGGTTGCTATTTAATTTTAGTAGTAACTTGCAATAGTTTTGAGGTATTGATGTGAGTAATGTTTGAACTTTTGGTGTCAAGAGCTATAGCCTATTAGTGATAGGTGTCGTATTTTGGGCAATCCGTGTTTATTTTCAAAACCTACAAAACTAGTTGAGAACTCTAGCTACTAGATGGATCACTAATCTTTGGAGGGATCGAATATTAGAGTACACTCACGAACCATGAGTCGAGGATGCGCAAGGATAACCAAACCCCCATACACTCCTCCTCGGGGTACTTGTCTCTTTGTGAACCTCCTTATTAGATTGAGAGTTACCGATAATAAGTGCATGAGTTCTCCGGACTAATGTAAGTATTGAAAGTTGACACTTCCACCTCCTCATATTTGCTAGCCTCTCCCGTGCCGTGCATTGCCTCCTTCTCACTTCGAGAGTTGGCGTCCACCTTCATTGGTACATCCAAACCCTTGGCATGATACGCTCTTTCATCATAAACCTCCTTATATATTTCCTCAAAACAGCCACCATACTTACCTATTAAGGCATTTCCATAGCCTTTCCGAGATATATTACCATGAAATATCCACCTCTTCATGACTTGATCTTCATGTCATACATGTTCCTGCTACACTGGCAGCGGCATACATTGCATACATCATGATACCTACATCTTCTTTATGTTTTGAGTACCTTGTAAAGTGTGAAAGATCTTCTATAGCCTCTTGTAAATTAGAGTGTTGCCCTTAAGTGAGTACACAATCCCAAAGTGGACAAATCAAAAGATCCCAAAGTGGACAAATCAAAAGATCCCAAAGAGGACAAATGAGAGTTCAATAGAAAGAGCCATTGAGGCCACCAAAAAATACAAAAAAAGAGAAAAAAGAGAAAAAGAAAATAAAAGGAGAGAAAGGGGCAACACTACTATCCTTTTGAAAGATCCACACTAGTACTCCCTCTTATCCTTGTACTCCATAAAGATAATCATAAATGCATATAGCTATGTGGGGACCTTCACACTATAGAACTTGGCTTGCATATTCCAAGGATGAGCCTCCTTCAAAAGAGCTCTAGGTCTTCATGAGCGAGCAAGTTGGATGCACTCTGACGAGGGGGTGACCTCACGACTCCTGCGTATGAGGATACCCGGTGCGTATGAAGACAGAAGGCCCGCTCGGAAGCCTCGATAAGCCCATGGCTGGCCCAATCAAGCACCGGCGTAGGAGTCCGCGACTGATATGGAAGGCGCGGCTTGGTGTACAAGGCAAGACTAGAACTAGGAAACTATCTATGTAACCTAGTACGGACTCCCCGAGACCTAGCCTAGTATATAAAGGCTGGGAGGGGAGATGTCCAGATCTATCCACGACACAATCTACTCTCCTGGTCTTGAGAGAACTCGCCTTGGCCTCCCTTGTAATCGCCCCCTCACGCAATAATATCGAGCAGGAAGTGCTTCTCCTGTTAGCCGACGAGTATTGTCCAACCTGTGACTTCTCTATGACTAACCCAGGGTCCCTGGCCATGGGATTTGCCGGGGCCGATCCCCGTCAATTGGTGCCGTCTATGGGAACTACACAGGTTGGAATCACGATCTCGGCGGTCCCGCCTTCAGCAAATCAAGACTCGAGCACTAGAATCAGATCTAGACCGCTCGAGAAATTCAAGTTCACCGCAAGAATCTCCATCATGCCGTCAAGATCACTTAGCCTGCAGCCGAATCAAGTCCAGCACCTCGACGACCGCCAGATCAATCGCCGACGGAAAAGAACTTGACGACCCAGAAGACAAGCGCGAGGACTCTACTTGGGAACCCCACTCGAAGAGTCGTGGTGCATGAAAGAAGACTCGCCCACCAGTCGATGACCCGCCACCGCCCGGGCTCCCGCCACGCGACAAGACAGCGACTCTGAAACCCAGACCGGAGAATACTACGACCCAGACCGAAGACCAGATGAATTCGCCAATTTCATCCGGAACCAATCACTCAGCGATGGGATAGAGCTTGACCCAAGATTCTGTTGGAAATATTCCCTAGAGGCAATAATAAAATGTTATTATATATATTTCCACGTTCGTAATTAATGTTTATATTTCTGTGCTATAATTGCAATGACCCTGACTTGCATGTGTGGAAATGTAAACACCAAGAGTTCCTGGTTTAGCCTCTAAGACCAGCTCATGTGCTAACTGATGATTACGTTTTCTTAATCATGGACATTGTTCTTGTAACAAGGATGTCAGTAGCAATGGGAACATATTGTTAGCAGAACAATGATGTTGAACCGACCCCAGTTTTGAATTATATACTTAGAGATCACATCGTAACTACGTTATAAGTCATATCATGAAATGTTATCATATACGTAATTCCTTAGACCATGAGAGTATCGAGTTGCTTCACACAGGAAGACATGCTTTGGTTCTTAGATGAATCCTCCCATAAATGGGAAGTAGTAAAATAAGTTCTGGGTATGTCAGATGGTGTGGCTAGTGACTGTGATAGTTCAAGAATGGGATTTGCTCCTTCACGATGAAGAAGATATTCACTTCGGGCCCACTCGGTATGAAGGTATCCATTATAGTCTGGCCAGACGCATTGTGATTCAGTCACAGGGATACCGGAATACGATAACGAGAAAAGAGACAAACGAGCAAAGAGGATAACGAGTGGCTTGTGTTCAAGAAGTTGTTACACATGGGTGCCAAACATCTCTCCTCTAACTTTGTCATATATCACGAAGCAAAGGGAATAGTATACGATAAACATAAAGGTTCACTCGAAGTCTTTTCGTGTATGTGTGGGAGTCAACATGGGTGTCCATGGCTCCGCTGTTGATTATTGACAAATGACTATAAGTCTGGAAAGCGTTCCAAGTCATGTCCACATAATACCGAACCTATTGGGTCACACACTTAAAGTACAGTAATCTGTTAGAATGCTAGAATGATTGAAGGTTTAGTGGAAGCAAGTAAAGAGCAAATAATATGGCTAAGATACTTTGGAATTGTTTCAGATAACTTTAGTTCATATGAAAATGGTAATGGGAAAGTTTACGATCAACCGGAATAGTTTCGGTGATCGGTGGACAGCTTAAACAATATGTTGTGTTCACCGGACATAATAACCTTTGCCCGGATGGCTCCGAAACCCATTTAGATGGCTCCGGAACATTCGTTAGAGGTTACGGAAGGTATTGGAAGTGCTCCAAAAGTGTCCGGAATGTCCCGAAACAGTCCCGGTAGGTCCCGGAAGGTCCTGGAAGCTTCTAGAAGGTTCCGGAAGGTTCCGAGAATTACCACCCACTGCCCTGCTCCCCTGGCCTTGGGGGGCAAGCCACCTAGGCTGCCCTGGCCGGCCAGGTGGTGGGGGCGCACCAAAAAGGGGTGGGAGATCCTCTAGGTGGGATTTCCAAATACCATTATGGAAGGTTTCCGGTGGGAAGGTATGTGTAGGTTTTGAAGGCTTGGGAGTCCAAGTTGGACTCCCAAACCTCCTTGAGCTGCGCCCTAGGCCCCTTGGCCACCTATATAAGGTGAGCCAAGGGTGGGGGGAAGACACACACAAGTCTCCGGGCCCCCTGGCTCTCCCTAGTTGCTAGTTGCTCCACTTTTAGACCCCGGTTTAGACTCTAATCTAGATCGGAACTCGCTAGGGTTTTCTCTATCTAGTTTTCTCGGAAGCGTTCTTCTCTGGATGGCGGAGCGCTGCCGGATTGCTGTGCCGGACGTGTGGATACCGGTGGAGAGATCATAGCTTTGATCTTGCTTCGAGGACCATCTTCTTCTCGGAGATCTGTTCGAGAGATTGTTCGTGGGAGATCTTCTTCGACTACTTCCACTACGTCCACGTTGCTTCACCAACTCTTCTTCCGCTGCAACCGTTGGTGAGCATGAAAACCTAAACCTTGTATGTGATCTATCTTGGATGATCTTGGGTTCTTGTTACGTAGACACGAAATTTTTGTTTTCTACTACGTTTCCCAACAGTGGTATCAGAGCGATCCTTGATTAGATGCATGTTTAGGTCTAGATCATATGTGTGATATGAGGCATTGATTTTCTTGTTGCTTCCCTGTCATGTGATTTTTCTATGCTTGATGGCAAGTTGAGGTTTTTCTACAAGGATTGAGTTTTCCATCGATCCCTCTATGTTGCTTTCAGTATGCTGGTTGCCTTGATCATGGTCTACATCAAACTCCTTGGATCTCATCTTAATCTCGCAATAGAAGATTTAACATGGAGGGGCTTGTGGATTTTATGAACTCAAATCCACACGGGGGTCACGCGTTTAACGAAGTTTGGCTTGTGGCATTAGTTGCTGCACGCACCCCGTATGTTAAACTAGCAACAAAAGAAGTATCGTGTTTTGTTTTTCCTAGGGTTTCTCGTTTGCCTTGTAAACCTGCTTAACAAAACACGATAAAAGTTGCAACAACCCGTGTAGATGGCGATCTAACTCGTTTTTGCAGAGTATGCATGTGATGTGGTATAGCCTTCAAGATTTGCAATGTGTTTTGTATGAGATGCTATATGATGTAATATTTTTGCGGCCTGCAAGCCGCAGTACGGCATGATGACTGGAGTCATATGATTGTCACTTAATTATGGCCTGCGTGCCAGAACTGTTTATTAGCTCGAGGCAAAGCAATAGATAGATGCAAGGTGATGATCTACGATGCGGAGGTGGACCCCGACGCACATGCCGGAAGCCGTGGTGATGGTCCCGGCGCCAAGGACAAAGTTGGTGGACACGGTGACTTCAACCACGACGACGTGAAGACAATGAAGACTTCACGAAGCAAAGGGCTATACTATATCACATAATTTTATGAACTGCCTGTGATGTTTATCCCTTTGATGCACCCTTGTTTGATGCGCGGTAGTCGTATTTTATTAGGGTGATCTCTCGCAAAACAATATCAAGTTGATAGTGTTCTCCCAACTGTAGCACCGTCTATACTATGTTTCACACCGGAGCAGGTCATGTCACATGGGTGCACACGGTGTGACGCATAAAAGACGGGTGTGTTAAAAGAACACACAGCACATTACACTTGGTTATCTTGACGGTTTGGATAAAAGTTTGCTACCGGAACACGCCCATCGAAAGATGAACAAGAATCACCTTTGGCGTGATTGGCAAGTTGGCCTACCGGTCCAGTCTAAGTCATCAGTGATATCACATCAATGGCGGACAATTGGGTTGGATCTTGAATCACTCCAGCATCAATTACGAGAGATATTGATCTGAGTGGGAGCGCACTTAGTAATTAAATTGATTAATCACAAGTGCAACTTAATTATGAACAAAGTCTTAGTATTTGCATTATCGTTGTAGAATAATGGCTCGCATTACCACCTTCCCAATTGATTTTGATTAACTGTATTATCTGGTAAAAACTTTACGATTGGTACCGTATTGTGAGGACTACCCTCAATAGTGCCGAGAAGGACCATGTCCTATCGCAAATTTTTGATGCTCTCCCGCTGATGCTATGGATGATGTGACTTACGTCCATAATCCAAAATGCTAGAATTCCACCACAGCTAAGTGCATTGTCTTCACCACCATGAAACCCGAACTTCGAAGAGTTTGGGATAGTTATGTTATATTCATGGAACTGAAAAATAAGTTTTCAGTAGTAAGACAATTAATGTTGGATATAAGATATCTAGTACAATGTATGATTGTAAGCATTAGTGAAAATGTTCATTGTGCTCTAAACAAAACTGATAAGTGTGGGATCCAGAAGAACAATGATCATATGATGATGAGGATTAAGGGAAAGGAAGTTCCATAGGGTGTTAGTAAGACTTACACGCCGGAAAGTCCATGGCCTGCGCCACCCTTGATCATGTGTGATCTTCTGTGAGTAGGAGTGACATTGGAAATAGAACTATGATACGTATAAAGGCAAAACGAAAGAAGACTGGAATAACCAGCTCAGAAATGAAAGTCATACGGAGTTATAGATGAATTCATTGCTGGTCAAGAGATGTAATTCTTGGGAATCATGATTAAGCAGTTAATTGTGGATTCTGTATATTGTGATTAAACTGTTGATCACCGGAATATCAGATCGATTGCATATTGTTGCAACTCGATGCAAGAAATACTATGGCCTTTATGACTAGCTAATGATGAGTTTTGACACGCTCGGGAACACGGTAAAAGGTTTACTATACCGTATGTTGACTCTATGATTATCTTCATAATTCATTTTAGAGTTGAGTAAATTGTTACTACACTTAGCCTTGTTGCAAAACATCATTTTGAATCATGTTTGTTGCAAGAGAGTTGTTCAAAGCTATGAATAACGTAAAGGCCATACTTCCATTATGAATAGGTTGTATGTTATGAATCTTGAAAATAATACTAAACATCCATAACACTGACGCTAAATGTCGCAAGACTGACAGAAATACCACATAGATGTGGCACTGCCGTTTATCACAAGTGACATAACATGCATGAAGAATTTCCATAAGTGATGGACTTTGGAGTCATATGATTAGGAATCACTTGACGCTTGCGATCTTTGTCTCGAAGTAATGTGACTAAAACACCGTTGATAGGCCATACATGAACGGACAACTAAACCATTGGTAATCATACATGATGATGTGTGTAGTCAAATAAGTGTAGTTGTGTGCAGTGGATTCACTATCTTCACTCATGAGTTGAAGTGGATATGTAGATATCTGTTCAATAGAGACATACGTCTGAAATCTTTGAAATGTTTAAGGAATTTTAGAGTGAAATAGAAATTCATTGTAACAAGAAAATAAAGCTTCTGCAAATTAGATTGTAGAAAGTAATATTTGAGTTACAAGTTTATCGAACGTCTGATGAGTTGTGAAGAAGTGTCATAACTTGCGTCTCCCGGAACACCACTATGAGTAAACAGTTCGAGAGATGTAATCAAGCCATGTATGACACGGTAAGATCAAATATGACGTTTATCAATTTGCCATTATATTTATTAAAGTTATGTGTTAGTGACTACGGCTTTTACACTGAAAAGAGCATCATCAAATCTGTTAAAATGACACCATATTAGATGTGGTATGGACTGTTAAAACCATGTTGTCTTTTCTTAAAATTTGGGTATATGAGGCATATGTTTGACATACTCAAAACCCCAAATCAGATAAGTGCTACTTTGTTAAAGTTATGCCAAAAGTTTTGGTATTCCTCTATCACTACACAGAAGCAAAACTGTTTGTTGTTAAGAACAATCTGTTTTGAAGAAAATGGTTTCTTGCAAAATAGTGAGTGGGAGGACAGTGCAACTTGTTAAAGATTGTTGAGTCTTCAAATAAGTGCGCAGCTGAACCACACAGGTTAGACAAAACTCGTACAAACATTCATGATATGTAAAACGAGATATTGTTGTTCGACAATGATAAACCTGTGATATACAAAGAAGCGTTGATGGGCCCTGACTCCGGGATTTGGCTAAATGCCAAATAATCCGAGATAGTATCCATGGAAGTAAGTCAAGTTTTGAACTTGGTAGACCCTCCGAAAGACTAAGAGTCTGAAGAATATATAAATGGATCTATAACTGATTCGAATGAAATTGTTTTATCCATAAAGCTCAAATCGTTGGAAATATGTTTTCTAACAAATTCAAAAGTTGACTACGGTGAAGTAATGTCGACCGTAGAGATGCTTTAATCAGTTCGGGTTATACTTGCAATTACTACATATCTCATTTATAGGATATGGTAGAATGAACGTCAAAACAAAGTTCCTACACGGAAATATAACAAAGGACGTATATGTGATACGACCGGAATGTTTTGTCGATTAAAGGGATGCTAAAATAGATGCAAGCCTTGGATATCCAGTGATGGACTGAAGCTAGCATAATGGAGTTGGAATTTTCGTTGTGATGAAATTGCCAAAAGAGTTTGTTGTCATCAGGAATAACGAAGATGCTTGAATATTCAAGAAAGTAAGTGGGAGCTGAATGATATTTCTAAAACCTTATGTAAATGACATATTGTTGATTAGAAATGATGTAAATTTCTTGACACGATTAAGGACTTCGTTGGAAATAGTTTTCAGTTGAAGAATTTGGGCTGATATAGCATTAGTATTGAGCACAGTGACCTATGAAGATAGTAAGTGCCTGATCATGCTAAAGCCAACACTACATATTGACATGATACTAAAGTAGTTTAGTATGAAATGCCAAGAAACATGTTCTTGCCGAAGTCGTGGTGAAAAGTTGTTTGCAGAAATCAGTGTTGATGAACACAGATAAGCAAAAACAGGTGAATTGAATTCCACTCACCTGTGTGTTTGGATTAATCATGTACACCATAATATGTAAAATGACCAGATATGTCCAACGCTCCAAAAGGTTGTGAGCAAGATACCAAAGTGATCAATATGTTGATCATTGGACAAACAGTGAAAAGTTAAACTTATGATAGATAAGATATGTTTCTCGGAAAATGGAGATAATGAAGAGCTCGTTGTAACAAGTTACACCAGCTGAATTTTGATGTAAACAGTTACACCAATTCAGTCTTCATACTTACTCCGATCGATTTTCGATTTTAATTGGGATTATGTGTTTCACACGTAAGGGTGGCACAATATGGAGGAACTATGTCAAGTTCGATACTGTGGCGAATTCTATAAGAGAGGCTAAGTATATTGTTGCTTAAAGAAGTGACAAGGAGGGTATTTTGAATCATAAATTCATTTATGAACATGGTATGGTTTCCTAGATGCTTGAAGCTCATGGAACATTGACGAATGATTTCATGACTTATTCTGAAGGAACAAAGGTCCTGCCAAATGATTCAAACATATACAAAGCTAAACTGATAAAATTAGTGAATTTTATGATAGCGTGAAAACGCGAAGATATGCAAGATACAAACGGGCCTGAAACATCAGATCCGATGATGAAGTCTATACCACAAATGAAGCATGTATTACACCGGTATGCCATAGGTGTAAAATGCTCAAGCACTGATAATATTATTGACTCTAGTGCAAGTGGGAGACTGCTGGAAATATTCCCTAGAGGCAATAATAAAATGTTATTATATATATTTCCACGTTCGTAATTAATGTTTATATTTCTGTGCTATAATTGCAATGACCCTGACTATGAGATTCAGAAGAAAACTCACTTGCATGTGTGGAAATGTAAACACCAAGAGTTCCTGGTTTAGCCTCTAAGACCAGCTCATGTGCTAACTGATGATTACGTTTTCTTAATCATGGACATTGTTCTTGTAACAAGGATGTCAGTAGCAATGGGAACATATTGTTAGCAGAACAATGATGTTGAACCGACCCCAGTTTTGAATGATATACTTAGAGATCACATCGTAACTACGTTATAAGTCATATCATGAAATGTTATCATATACGTAATTCCTTAGACCATGAGAGTATCGAGTTGCTTCACACAGGAAGACATGCTTTGGTTCTTAGATGAATCCTCCCGTAAATGGGAAGTAGTAAAATAAGTTCTGGGTATGTCAGATGGTGTGGCTAGTGACTGTGATAGTTCAAGAATGGGATTTGCTCCTTCACGATGAAGAAGATATTCACTTCGGGCCCACTCGGTATGAAGGTATCCATTATAGTCTAGCCAGACGCATTGTGATTCAGTCACCGGGATACCGGAATACGATAACGAGAAAAGAGACAAACGAGCAAAGAGGATAACGAGTGGCTTGTGTTCAAGAAGTTGTTACACATGGGTGCCAAACATCTCTCCTCTAACTTTGTCATATATCACGAAGCAAAGGGAATAGTATACGATAAACATAAAGGTTCACTCGAAGTCTTTCCGTGTATGTGTGGGAGTCAACATGGGTGTCCATGGCTCCGCTGTTGATTATTGACAAATGACTATAAGTCTGGAAAGCGTTCCAAGTCATGTCCACATAATACCGAACCTATTGGGTCACACACTTAAAGTACAGTAATCTGTTAGAATGCTAGAATGATTGAAGGTTTAGTGGAAGCAAGTAAAGAGCAAATAATATGGCTAAGATACTTTGGAATTGTTTCAGATAACTTTAGTTCATATGAAAATGGTAATGGGAAAGTTTACGATCAACCGGAATAGTTTCGGTGATCGGTGGACAGCTTAAACAATATGTTGTGTTGACCGGACATAATAACCTTTGCCCGGATGGCTCCGAAACCCATTTGGATGGCTCCGGAACATTCGTTAGAGGTTCCGGAAGGTATTGGAAGTGCTCCAAAAGTGTCCGGAATGTCCCGAAACAGTCCCGGTAGGTCCCGGAAGGTCCTGGAAGCTTCTAGAAGGTTCCGGAAGGTTCCGGGCAGTACCACCCACTGCCCTGCTCCCCTGGCCTTGGGGGGCAAGCCACCTAGGCTTCCCTGGCCGGCCAGGTGGTGGGGGCGCACCAAAAAGGGGTGGGAGATCCTCCAGGTGGGATTTCCAAATACCAGTATGGAAGGTTTCCGGTGGGAAGGTATGTGTAGGTTTGGAAGGCTTGGGAGTCCAAGTTGGACTCCCAAACCTCCTTGAGCTGCGCCCTAGGCCCCTTGGCCACCTATATAAGGTGAGCCAAGGGTGGGGGGAAGACACACACAAGTCTCCGGCGCCCCCTGGCTCTCCCTAGTTGCTAGTTGCTCCACTTTTAGACCCCGGTTTAGACTCTAATCTAGATCGGAACTCGCTAGGGTTTTCTCTATCTAGTTTTCTCGGAAGCGTTCTTCTCTGGACGGCGGAGCGCTGCCGGATTGCTGTGCCGTACGTGTGGATACCGGTGGAGAGATCATAGCTTTGATCTTGCTTCGAGGACCATCTTCTTCTCGGAGATCTGTTCGAGGGATTGTTCGTGGGAGATCTTCTTCGACTACTTCCACTACGTCCACGTTGCTTCACCAACTCTTCTTCCTCTGCAACCGTTGGTGAGCATGAAAACCTAAGCCTTGTATGTGATCTATCTTGGATGATCTTGGGTTCTTGTTACGTAGGCACGAAATTTTTGTTTTCTACTACGTTTCCCAACAGATTCCACAACCGAACAGAAGACCACTCGCAGATTTTCCAAATCTCAAGGATAAGAAGGCACGCTGGCTCCAGTAAACTCACAGCCAAAGAGAAACTGGAAGGACCTTGCGCGATCCACTGTTTCGAAGACAGTTGGGGACACCTCAGAGCAAGCCACACCCTAGGAAATTGTCGCCTATTCACCGAACTCTCCAACAGCCTCAAGGAGGAAAAGCAGCGCGAAGCCAAGCGCACTCGAAGAAGCGCACAGTCACCAGCATCAAGTAAAGAAAGGCAATACCCCACATCCCATGGACGAATCTGCATGATCCAAGAAGGAAGACCCTCAAAAGCAAAGCAAGACGCCTACACCCTGCAGGCCGAAGCAGCCGAAGGCCTAAAGATAGCAGAAATCTACCGACTGCGTGGCGCCGAGACCAGCATTACCTTCTCTCAGAGCGACCATCCGCCCGCAGTCCCAACGCCGGGGCACGCACCCCTGGTCCTCGAAGAATAGATCGGAGGTTACGACATGGACAGAGTCTTCATGGATGGAGGCAGCAGTCTAAACATAATCTTCGCCAGCACCCTACGCAAGATGTTAATCCCACGATACGTTTGGAAGAAGTCAGGCACAACAATACATGGAGTAGTTCCGGGTGAAGCAGCCGCCTCCATCGGAACAATCGAGCTCGATGTGATCTTCGGCAGCAAGCGCAACTTCGCAAAACAAGTCCTCGAGTTCGAATTGCTCGAATGGCAGTCACAGTATCATGTCATACTCGGGCGACCAACGTTCGCACAATTCATGGCGGTCCCGCACTATGCATATCTCAAACTCAAGATGTCAGGACCTGCAGGAATCATCACGGTCAAGGGAAGCTTCACCAAATCGGACCAGTGCGACCGCGATTTCCACAAAGTCTCCGACACGTTTGGAGCCCAACAACAGCTCAAAGAAATAGCAATGGTGACGGATAAAAGCATATTTCCGCTGGCAAGCCGAAACGAGTCAAAAGAATTCGGCCGCGATTTCAGCGTCGACAGCGACACGATCACAGACCAAGTCCACCCAACAGACCCAGAAAAGACGGTCCGTGTATATGCCCACCTTCCAGAAGAACAAGCAACCGCCCTCATAAAATTCCTTCCTGAAGAGTGGAAAACTTTCGCCTGGTGCCCAGCTGACATTCCCGGAATACCGCGAGAATTTTCAGAACACGCGCTCCACATCAAGACAAAGACCAAGCCAGTAAAGCAGGCGTTGCGACGATTCTCAGAGCCCAAGCGCGGAGCAATCGGAGAAGAAGTCAACCGACTACTCGACGCACAGTTCATCCAAGAGACGAAGAAAGCAACCTGGATAGCAAACCTAGTCCTAGTCCCTAAAAAGGACACCGATGTACTAAGGATGTGCCTCGACTATGGGCCCATCAACAAGCACTGCCCAAAACACCACTTCCCCCTGCCGAGAATCGATCAAATAATCGACTCCATAGCAGGATGCGACCTCCTATCCTTCCTCGACGCATACTCAGGATACAATCTGATCAGGATGAAGGAAGAAGACGAAGAGCACACCTCGTTCATCACCCCTACGGCGTATTCTTCTATCAAACAATGCCCTTTGGCCTAAAAAATGCCGGAGCTACGTACCAGCGAATGATGCAAGCATGCTTGAGGAACCAGATTGGCAGAAACGTCCAGTTCTATGCAGACGACATTGTCATCAAAACCTACAGCGCAAACACGCTACTCGATGACCACCGTGAAACATTCGGGGCCCTCAACAAGTACAGAATCAAGCTCAACCCAAAAAAGTGTGTGTTCGGCGTCCCAGCCGGAAAACTACTCGGGTACATGGTCTCTGCCCGAGGAATCGAAGCAAACCCCATAAAGGTCCAAGCAATCCCCAAGATGCAAAGGCCAACCAACATCAGAGGAGTGCAGAAGCTCACAGGAAAACTCACAACATTGAGCCGTTTCATGAGCAGGTTAGGAGAAAGGACCTTACCGTTCTACAAACTGTTGAAAAAAGGAGAAAAATTCGAGTGGACCGAGGAAGCCCGCAATGCATTCGCAGACCTAAAGAAAACCCTCTCGACCACACCAATCTTGGCGGTGCCTAAAGAACAGGAGAAGTTATACCTCTACATAGCAGCACGCAGCAGAGTCGTGAGCATGGTGCTCGTCGTCGAGCGCGCAGAAGAAGGCAAAATCCAGAGCATACAAAGACCAATCTACTACCTCAGCACGCTGCTCAAAAAGCTACAACAACGGTACCCGCACTACCGGAAGCTCCTGCTCGCCATTATCATGACCTCCAGGAAAGTATCGCAATACTTCGACAAACACTCTATCGGGTTTATCTGCCGGCACAACTCTTTGCCGTCGGGTTTATAGCGGGCAGATATATCTGCCGGCGAAAAAGTTGTGCCGGCAGGCTAGCTGCCTCTATAGGCTGCTTATGCCGGCAGTTCTTGTGCCTCCATGCTTGGTCCATCGTGTAGTGAATATGGGCGACGTAGTGAGATCTAACTACACAAGGAGGAAAAAACGACTAGCTTGACGAATACACTGACCACGTCTCGCCACTTCCGTCGATAAAGAAATATTGGCCACCACCGTAGCCGAGAAAGAATGATCCGTCGCCACCGCGGTGCCACCGAGAATAAAGAGGGAGTAGCACGGGGACACATTTCACCTAATGCACTGCCAAGTGGTACCCATTACTAGATGCACTACCAAGTGGGAATCATTACTAGATGCACCGCCAAGTGGGACCCGCCTAACTAAACATGACCTCACACCTTGATGACAACCGTTTTAATCGCCCGGACTTACCACGGCTATTTGGGCTTCTGAAACGTAGTACGAAAGCTATTATGTCCATCTATGTCGCATTGCTTCCAACTCACTAGAAAAACGTCCGACATGAACTATTTTCCCGTAACTTTATTTTCCCTTATCCTCATATTAACCCGGTAATTGTTTTCTACCTTTAAAAATAAAGAATGTTGTAAGGAGCCGCTTTTGTCAAAAAGAAACTTGTGATATTCAGATAGAATAAGGAAAGGTATTTCATCGCTAGGCTTAGATACCACATGCACAATTAAATTTGTACAGTTCACTAGTCATGCTCGTTGGCATCAATGCGCTCAACTACTCCATAGTTTCATTATTCGTGTTATTAATCTCTATGCACACCATAATCAACCGCGTTTCATCGCTAGAATGCATGCACGGTCGCCCATGAGGACCAATCACACATCCAACCATCTCTTGAATGCATAACGCCCATCAATCCATTCCAACATCAACCAACAACCCAAATTCATGCATTTGCTCCCATCTATAAAATTGGTCCACCTAGACGGAACGCTCCATATCATGAAAATATAAACTTTATTCATAATGGGATCCCATGTTGCTTAGAAGCCCTATTTAAGTAGATGCATCCCCCTATACATCCTCACCAATACGACTTGGCAAATCTAGCTATCTTCTCATCATCTTCCTCTGAGCCTAGTCACAACTCACAGCTCCAACTTTCTCAGTTGAGATGGCTCGCACCGCAGCTACTAAGCTCGCGCTGGTCGCCCTGGTAGCGGCAATGCTCCTCATAGCCTCTGATGCGGCCATCAACTGTGGCCACGTGAACTCTGCTTTAGGCCCCTGCATCGCCTACGCACGAGGGAAGGGCGCCAGCCCGTCTGGGGCCTGTTGCTCCGGCGTCAGGAGTTTGTCCGGAGCAGCCAAAACCAAAGCCGACAAGCAAATGGCGTGCAACTGCATCAAGCGTGCTGCGGGTGGGCTCAACGCCGGCAAGGCCAAGGAGATCCCATCCAAGTGCGGCGTCAGCATCCCCTACACCATCAGCCCAGACGTCAACTGCAACACGATCAACTGATCGGCTACTTACGGCTTTGAGGTTACACACACATATATACATATACATGAATAAATGCTCTGATATATCGGATCTCCATGTGAGACGATACATGAGTACGTGAGCCAGCTTTGAATGGCCGGCCACTATTGTATCGATGTTTGGTTGTTCCTTGGATCCTTTGAGGAGACGCAGGAGTTTGTTGTAATTGTTGTACCATGTGCACTTTTGGTATATGGATTATACATTGAGATGTACTAGGCTTCGCCGTTGTTCCACATGCATGACTGGTAAAGCTTTTTCATTTCTTTGTATTGCTTCAGCAATGCGTGAAACAGATACAATCCACTAGAATTAAAAAAACCCCTTTGCCCCGCTCCTCCCCCGCATCGTCCGCCTAGGGCGACTCGGGGGCGACATCCCCGCCGCCGCGCTAGCTCCCCCTCCCCCGCTCCTCCTCCCCCGCCGCCGCTGGCGCCTCCCTTGCCTTGCCTCGTGCCTCACGCGGTGCTTAGCCGCGGCGGGGAGTCCCTTCGCGTCATCAGGCCGTCGGCCTCCTCCGCCCCTTGGCCTTCGACCCGGCCGCCGCCACCAGCCCCGCTCCGGTGGAGTCGCCCCCAGGTCCAAGAAATCGCCAAGATGCAAAGGCCAACCAACATCAGAGGAGTGCAGAAGCTCACAGGAAAACTCACAACATTGAGCCGTTTCATCAGTAGGTTAGGAGAAAGGACCTTATCGTTCTACAAATTGCTGAAAAAAGGAGAAAAATTCGAGTGGACCGAGGAAGCCCGCAATGCATTCGCAGACCTAAAGAAAACCCTCTCGACCACACCAATCTTGGCGGTGCCTAAAGAACAGGAGAACTTATACCTCTACATAGCAGCAGCAGCAGAGTCGTGAGGACGGTGCTCGTCGTCGAGCGCGCAGAAGAAGGCAAAATCCAGAGCATACAAAGACCAATCTACTACCTCAGCACGCTGCTCACAAAGCCACAACAACGGTACCCGCACTACAAGAAGCTCCTGCTCGCCATTATCGTGACCTCCAGGAAAGTATCGCACTACTTCGACAAACACTCCATCACAATCGTGAGCAGTGCACCACTCGCGGACATCTTCATCAATCCCGGAGCGACCGGCTGATGTCACGAGAGTTTACTTCTCGTCCCCCAGTGGTTACCCAAAGTGGAAGGTGAGATGTAGCGTAGCGGCAATTTTCCTTAGCGAAGATGCTAAGGTTTGAGTGTCGAACCAATAGGACTCCAACAACGATAAGTAGGTGGTTCGGCAAGTGATGCGCCGTTTGAAGATAATCACTTGCTTCTCCTGGACCTGCACACACAACAGATAGATTTTCTCCCAACGAGTACATAGAGGTTGTCAATCCCTCCGGCCTTTTTGTTTACAAAGGATAAAATGCACGGAATAATAATGATAGTCATAGCAACGGAAAAATAAATAAAGCAGCAAATTGATAGAAGGTGTAAACAGTATTGGATATATGGACCGGGGTCCTATGATGTTCACTAGTGATGTCTCTCTCCCAAAAGACGATAAAAGAACCATGCGAGGTAAAAAAATTAAAGCTAGGCAATTGACAGGATTATGTGCGCAAACCAATGCTAATTATGCTATAAAGAAAGGAAGAGGCTCAAAAGCTTGGGCGGTACGCCAAAACAAGTAGACCGAAATCCATCTTCATCTACCTACTAATCATCCACCTTGAGATATTGATGGCTTCTCGCCCTTCGTTGGTTACCGCAAGTGGAAGGTTGAGATGTAGCGCAGCAGCAAGTTTCCCTCAGTGAAGATACCAAGGTTTGTCTCCAGTAGGACTCCAGAGATGATAAGTAGGTGTCAGCGGCGCAACTGACGTGGACCTGCACACAGACAGAGATAACTTTGTTCCCAACGAAGTTCAGAGAGGTTGTCAATCTCTCCGGTCTTGTTGTTCACAAAGGGTAAAACACAAAGGATAATGATAGCAATTGAAAGTAAAAGCAGGAAAGTAAAGATAGCGTGGAACTAGTAATAAGGATATGGACCGGGATACGTGATGTTCGCTAGTGATGTCTCTCTCACAAAAGACGATAAAACTGCTATGCGAGGTAAACAAATTACAGAAGGGCAATTGACAGGATTATGAACGGACCGCAATGCTAACTATGCTACAAAAGAAAGGAAGAGGCTCAAAAGCACGTGCAGCACGCCAAAATAAGTAGACCGTAATCCAACTGCATCTACTACTAATCATCCACCTTGAGATATCTATCCAGAACATCTCGCTGGTATTAAGTTGCGAGCCCCACCCAAAGTGTAAAACCAAAGCAACAGACAACTGCATTGAAAAGAACTTTGCATAAAGTAAACAATCCTTGCAACCGCGGTTACAAGCACCGTTGTTTTCCCCCTTGTGGCTACAACACATCCCCTAGACTCATGTTTCTGTCACTCAAGCATGTCATCGGGGGGCATGAACCCACAATCGAGCATAACGTTCCCTCTTGGAGTCACTACCTACTACTTGGCCAAAGCAATAAACAGCAACGGAGAACATGCAAGAATTACTTAGGAACAAAAATATAAGAGATAAAAACCAAATATATTACTCTATCACAATCTGAACATAATCTCATAATCCATCAGATCCCATCAAACTCAGCATAGCAATAGCAGAAATATTACAAAAGTGCCTCAATCATGTAGGGCAGCTCACGAGGTCTAAACCATGAAGAACAAAGAGGGGAGGAGAACATCACATAGATACTGATCACGGACCCATGGTCCAAGGAAAACTACTCACGAGACATCCGGGGAGCATCCATGGTGGAGAGGAGACTCCCGGAGGTCAATCCTCCCTCCAGTAGGGTGCCGGGAAGAGGTCTTCTGGTTCTCCCGATCTCGGAAGCGGGGCCGCGGCGGAACAAAGGAGAGTTTGCGAAATAGGGTTCTGTCTTCGGAGTTTCCCCGTGACGGAGAATAAATAGGCGAAGGGGGGCAGCCAGAGGTGGACCAGGGGCCCTAGGCGCCCCCCTGGCGTGGCCAGGGGTGGGGCCGCGCCGGTTGGCCGCCTGGGCCCCCCTGGCTCCCCTATGGCCCCTCTCGGGCTCTTCGCGAAGCTTCCTGTACGCTGATTTTTTCTGTATTTTTCGCGGAATTTTTCTGGCACTTTTTATATGGGGGAAAACTGAAATAGAAAAACAGCAGAAAACAGGAACTGGCACTGGGGTGCACTGAGTTAATAGGTTAGTCCAAATATGATCAAAAGTTTATGAAAGTGTATCTAGATCATAGCAATATCACACAAAACATGCATGGAGAAAGTAGAAATTATAGATACGTTTTGGACGTATCAACATCCCCAAGCTTAATTCCTGCTCGTCCTCGAGTAGGTAAATGATAACAACATAATTTCTGTGGTGACATGCTAGCAACCATAAAAGAACTTTGAAAAGTAAAGCAATCAAGGTTAGAGATTCAATTCAAGTCATAACATGCAAGAGTCTATATTAGCATTGAAACAAGTAACAAAAGAATATTAGGTGCAAGAGCTCTCGCTGTCCGTGACTCGAATGTCTCCAAATGGTGTTTGCGTGCAAGAAGGGGGATAGGGAATACGAGAAAAAAGTATTTTTGCGTTGAGAACTCAATCTACTAAAGTTTCACACTTGGTCTTCTTTGGAATCTTATCTTGACTCATCCCCAGACCACTAGCCAGGTACAAGTCAATTTGAACCACTCCTTTTAGATATTTTGAGCACTCATGCAATGGATGAGCGTAAGCACGAGAGTTGACACTTAGGATAGCAAAGAGAGAACCACGGAGGAGGAAGACAAAAAGGATGATAAAGGCTCACATCAATGAGGACAATCATAGGCAAGAGATGCCAAATGATAGATATGATATGAGGAGTAGGGATTGCCATGCAACGGATGCACATACGAGCTAAGAAGCTCTCCAAAGGAACTAGTGGGGGTGCATCTAACTTGCTCGCTCATGACGACCTAGAGCTCGTTTGAGGAGGCTCATCCTTGGAATATGCAAGCCAAGTTCTATAATGTGAAGGTCCCCACATAGCTATATGCATAATGATCATCTCTATGGAGTACAAGGATATAAAGGGAGTACTAGTGTGGATCTCTCAAAAGGATAGTAGTGTTTCCCCTTTCTCTCTTTTTATTTATTTTCTCTTTTTTCTATTATTTTTTATTTTTTGTGGCCTCAATGGCTCTTTCTATTTAACTCTCATTTGTCCTCTTTGGGATCTTTTATTGTGTCCACTTTGGGATCTTTTCCTCACTTAAGGGCAACACTCTATTTTACAAGAAGGTAAAGGAGATATTACAAGGTACTCAAATCATAAAGAAGATGTAACTATCATGATGTATGCAATGTATGTCGCTGCCAGTGTAGCAGGAACATGTATGACATGAAGATCAAGTCATGAAGAGGTGGATGTTGCATGACAATATAACTCGGAAAGGCTATGGAAATGCCTTGATAAGTAGGTATGGTGGCTGTTTTGAGGAAAGATATAAGGAGGCTTATGATGACAGAGCGTATCATGCCAAGGGTTTGGATGTACCGGCGAAGGTGGACACCAACTCTCGGAGTGAGAAGAAGGCAATGCACGGCATGGGAGAGGCTAGCAAAATATGGGAAGGTGGAAGTGTCAACTTTCAATACTTACATTAGTCTGAAGAACTCATGCACTTATTATCGGTAACTCTCAATCTAATAAGGAGGTTCACAAAGAGACAAGTACCCCGAGGAGGAGTGTATGGGGGTTTGGTTATCCTTGCGCATCCTCGACTCATGGTACGTGAGTGTTCTCTAATATTCGATCCCTCCAAAGATTAGTGATCCATCTAGTAGCTAGAGTTCTCAACTGGTTTTGTAGGTTTTGAAAATACACACGGATTGCCCAAAATACGACACCTATCACTATAGGCTAAAGCTCTTGACACCAAAAGTTCAAACATTACTCACATCAATACCTCAAAACTATTGCAAGTTACTACTAGAATTAAATAGCAACCTCAATTACCTACTCTCAAGACAAGACACTACTCAGTGCAACAACCAACTCTCTTTAACAAGATAAACATGAAAACTAAAAAGAGTTCCAGCAACAAACTAAACAAAAGCCAAGGCTCTTGCTAAAGACAAACTAAGACTAAGACTAAACATGGCAGTAGCTATGAAAAGGTAAAGAACACACAACAGCTAAAAGATAGGCAGAAAAAATCCTATGATGTGTTCTAAAATTTGAAAGTGGAGCGTGTTTCTCTCCCACAAAAAGTAAGACGGGATCTAACTTGTTATGAACAGCAAGCAAAGCTAAAGGAAACTAAAATAAAAATAAAACCTAAGAGCGAGACGCTCCAAGCATAGCACATAACGCATGAAATGATAAAAATATAGTGAGACGAAGGACGAACTGATGATTGTTGGTGGAGAAGGGGATGCATGGGGGCATCCCCAAGCTTAGACGCTCCAGTCTCCTTGAATATTTGTTGGGGATGCATGGGGGCATCCCCAAGCTTGAGCGCTTGACACTCCTGGATCTTCTTTCATCATCTTCCGTCGCACACTTGAAAACTCCCTTCATACATAACTCATCATAAGCTGATTAGAGAGGTTAGTACCCTTAATAAAATAAATTTTCCCCACTGGATATAAATATATTCTCGAAGAGCTACTGTTTCTCAAGAGTGCCAAAAAGTTTTTGCAAAGAAAAAGCAGGTAGTAAAGAATTTTTTAGGGGCACTTCTGCAACTCCAATCAAAAAACTCAGAACATACGGAAGTTTCGTAATTGTATAGAGCATGCTGTGTATAAATTTCAGCTCAAAAAGATGAACTGGGATTTTCTGGAATTTTTCTGGTCACGAGGACAGAATCTGTTTTCTGGACAGCATGTCACAACTTTTACTTCCCTTACCATAAGAGGCTATAACTTGGCACAAAGCTGAAAAATAAAGATACAATGATGTTGCTACAGTAGTAACAAACATCAAGACACAACAAAAGCAAAAAAGAAAAACCTAAATTTGTTGCAGGCTGCCTCCTGAAAGCGCTTCTTTAGAGCCATTAGCTAGGCTTAAAGATTATGAAAGATGCTCACAAGAGAATAAGAATTGAAGCAAAAGAGAGCATCAAGAAGCAAATGTGAAACAAATTTAAGCCTAACCCACTTCCTATGCATAGGCATCTTGTAAGAAAATAAATCAAAGAAGCACAAAGTGACATGCATAGGAAGGTAGAACAAGAACAACTTCAAAATTTTCACCATGAAGAGAAGTGTTTTTGTAACTTGGAAGTTTCTACAACCAAACTTTCCTCTCTCAAAGTAATTTTCATTAGCATCATGAACAACATCAAGAATATAACTATCACATAAATCATGTTGTTCATGACCTACAAGCACACGTGTATTGTTTTCAACACGGTTTTTAGGATGATAAGATAGATGCAACCCATCACATTGAGCCTTGATAAGAGCAAAATTCTTCGGAATAGTTGGAGATTTCAAAAGGATAAGAGGGCAATCAAGTGTGGGTGCAACAACAATAATTTCATGCTTAACATAAGGAACCATAACACGTTCATCTTTGTAGGCATCATCCATAGTGGCATCATGGCCATCAACAAAGTATCAAAATCATCAGAAAGGGAAGTATCAAGTGAGTCCTCGGAATCATAAGATTCCTCTTCATAGCAATCATTAGCCTCTTCTTGGGCAGCAAGCATTCTATTTTGAAAATCCTCAATATAAGCATTGGAAGTATAATTCTCAAAGCAATAAGAAAGAACAGCAAAGTTTTCAGACTCGAAAATAGTATCGTGATACTTTTCAATTAAAGAAGCAATCTCATAGGCACCTTTAAAAGCAACAAACTCTTCAATCTTTTCAACATCAAAGTAATCATAAACACCTTTGGCATAAGAAGATAGGATCTCATTTTCATTAAACTCACATTGGAAAGGAAGGTGTTTACGCTCTATATTAGAGCAGCAAGTAAGATCATAAATGTGGCATAAACACTCGGCATAGCAATAAGAAGTTTGTATTTGGTCCCATAAGTTTTTCCCTTTCTCAGATAGGCGGTGCCGCGTATAATGAGCATGCTCATCCAATGATTTTCCCTCAACCAAGTCGGTTGAGTTTTTAGCGCGAGCACAAATTGATCGAAGACGAGCCAAGTGAAACACACTACCAGGGAATAGCCTTATGGTGGCGCACTGTTTTTGAGTTTAGTGGCGCATTAGGGATGCGCCACTAACTACAAGCCACTAATAAGGGCTTAGAGGTGGCGCATTCTGGATGCGCCACCCCTAAGGCCCTTAGGCGTGGCGCATCTCAGAATGCGCCACCTCTAAGCTCTTAGGGGTGGCGCATTCTGGTATGCGCCACGCCTAAGGGCCTTAGGGGTGGCGCATTCACAGTGCGCCACTAAATCCTGAAAATATGCGCCACTAAATAATTACAGAAAACAAAAAAAAGAATTACATAAAAGAATAAAAGCATTACAGATATTTTTATTATATTACAGAAATGCAAAATACAATATAACAATGAGGCCAACAATTATTGATACAAAAGAATTGCAATATAATTTTTATTACAAAGGTTTAGAGGCCAGCAAGATTCACAAGATTACATCCATCACAAAATTACAATGAGTCCAACAATTATTGAAAACCGAAAGCTACTTTCTTCATCATATCTTGTTTGCTCTTCAACCTGCACAAAACAAAGCTTTAGAGGTCACATCCATATGAATCATACCAAAGGAGAAGAAAGCAATCTAGCATCTATTCTTATCAACAACTTAAAGCAAGTCGATGAATGGTGAAAAGCATGCACATATGCATAAAAATGCATATGCAGTGACCTTTATACACAAAGAGCACCAAGAGTATTTGACACTACCATCTACTACACAAAGAGTACATCCAAATTACATCCAAATTACACAAAGAGTACATTCAATTGTTCTGGCTCGGGGAATGGGCGGCATCCTTCTTTCGTCATGAAAGGCCTTGTGTCACGCAGGGCCTTTAGGCGGACTTCTATCTCCCCATTGGATGGTGCAATGTTCGAGTGGAAGATCGACCCCCTCATTTGTACTTCACGACGGATGATAGTCGCCATCTGCGCTTGGATGTGAAAGAACTCCTCCTTCAGATTTGCATCGGCGATTTCCGCCTTCCTTTCGGCCCACGCTCTGAGATGACTTGGCAGCGTAAGGTTGCGTTGTTCCTGTACAATCGCCCTCATGTGATGAAGGGCGTAGTACGCATCCCTCACACTGCCAGCCGACTGCTTGACGCACGGGAACTGCGTTACGTGGTTGAACACGTTCACGCCAGGCTGATTTTTCCTGAACTTGTGCTTCGTGATCTTGCCTCCGGCTTTTATGTAGCCGACGAGAGCATCATCCAAAACTCTCATGATATACTTGTAATCTTTCTTCTTCACACTCCCCGAGTCTAAATACATGGCATGCGAGTGTTGAGGTGAAAAGCAGATGAGCACGCAGCCTTGATCCTCACTGCATAATTAAAATAATCCAAAAGAATGTTGGAAGAGGACAATGGAAAGCTAAGAAAGCATATATGCTACGGAGGCGAGCGAATGACTTACTTGGGAGAGTATGTCATAAGAAATGAATCCTTGTCGGCGTTCTGTAGCATGAAGTCTGTGATGTACCCCGCCGCGAGAGCCGCGTCCCCGTCGTCCATCAAGATGCTTTCACGCATGTAGAAGGGGTCCAATATCGCGACGCTCGGGGTCTTATCTCTCCTGATACTCATAGAAAGGCTGAGCGAGAACAGACGGATAAGGCTATGGTCCAACCGCTTGAGATGGTACAAATTGAAGATCTCCGAAAATCGCAGGATTATCATATCCGCGGGGATAGTGTTGATGAAGCCCATGTTGAGTGGCACCTTGGCCATGAAAACCGGGTACGAGGGATTCTCTTCTCGAAGAAGAATCTTCTCTAATGCCATAATACTATGATGCACACTCTGCATATCCGAAGTTGCAAGGTCCAGCATGTCCTTAGGTAGCATCGCCCTACCAGCCACATGTATTTCAAACGAGAGATCCTTGGGTCTTGGTGGCCCGTCCTGAGCCCGGATCGGCATCGAAGGTTGGCTACTAGAAGTGATGCTCTTCTTTCTTTTCCGTCCCTTCTTCTTTTCTGATTTTGAGCAGTCACCGGCCTTTATCTGCTCAGTGGCCGCCTTATGGAGTGTGGACGGGCTGAGAATAGATCTTGTGGCATCTGCTTGAGGCTCGGTGAAGGCGCAAGCTGCTGGAGACATGTCCTGAGAAGCAGCGAAGAGACGCGTGGAGCAAGCAGGCTTCGCCGCAGGATCAGCTAGACCGCGAGCTTCCTCGTCATGCTGATAGGCTCCTTCAGCAGGAGGCATGAATAAGTCATCAGCATCATACAAAGTATTGATGAACTGGTCGGCGCTGATATCATCATCAAGATCATCGTCTTCTTGTTGTGCGCCGATGGGATCATGTGGCGCCGACACGATGACTAGCGGTGTTGTCCTAGGTGTGGTGCCCCTTTCCCCCGTCATTAAACGCATTTGGCTCTTCGGCCATAGGCATATTTGGTTGAAACAGTCACCGAGGACTGCCGGCTCGTCCTCATCGTATCCGGGGGGTTGAATGGGAGGTTCAACTCTCTCGTAGCCCGAAATCACGAGAGAGATTTGAACCCTATGCATCTCCGGTGCCATCGGCATATTGTGCATGATTCGATTTTGTGGTTGAATGATTTTACCTTTGGCAACATCCTTCAACTCGCCGTCCACGACTTGTAATAGAATGCATGGAGTGTCCTCCTGCGAAAAAAATATATATATGCATGTATGGCATCAGAGAGATTCCACTAAAAAAGGAAAGGAGATGAAGTCCTCTTTTGAGTTCCAGACGCTTATAGTTACCTTGAGGGCGTCGAGGTCGGCTAGTGAAGAGACCCCGCCGATGACGGCGGGCATGCAAGAGACGGAGGGCGCGCTGCCTCCCGTGGCGTCGGTCGCCCTATTTGCGCTGCCGCCGGGTGCATTATTGTTATGCCCTGGTTGCTCGATCGTGGCCGGAGGAGTTACCATCACGTCCGGCGTCGCCGCCGCGGTGTTGGAGGCCGGAGTCACCAATACGCCGGGAGTCGGTGCGGGAGCCACCACTACGGCCGGAGTCGGGACTGCAGGCGCCGCGGGGCCCGAGTTGCTGCCGACCATGCTGGGGACTGGTATGGGCCCTTGTCCACCATGCGCTTGCCAATTCACGAGCGACTGCATCATATTTGGAAGGAGAGCGTTCATCGTCTTCGCCACTTCGTCCTGGACAAGCTGCGGAAGCATGTTCACCATCTCCTCCAGTCCACGAACATAAGCGGCATCTTCTTCGGTCCTTCTCGCCTTGCGCCCCCTCGAACCGGACTGCTCCGCCGATTTACCATAATATTTGGACCAATTTAGGTCCACACCAAAGCCGACCACACGGCCGGCTGACGATGGCTTCGCCGTCACGTCGTCAACCTTCTTGACCTTGTTCAACGCCCTGTTAAAGGCGTTGTCCCACGGGCCGGCCGGCTTAACCGATGACTCCTGCGATGAGGCGATTTGCATTTCCGCTTGCTGCAAAAAGAATGTGAAACGTTAAGAAATTGTGAACTTCACTCGAGAATTCAATCGACAAGGTCGCGTGGTAAACTACTTACCACGACAGTCGTAAACTCCTGAATCTTAGGATCGATAATTATTTCCGAGGTTGCTTTTTCCTTATAGCTCCGGGCCCTCACAAAGAATTCGGTCTGCGGATCATCTTTGTATTGCTGGAAGGGGTTAGGTATGCCCGTAGCGGCGTACTCGGCATCCTCCTTGTCCCATTTAGGCTTGGAACTTTTGTAACCACCGGCTCCGAGACGGTGGTTACCTATGACCTGCGACCGCATGGCCTTGCCCTTTGCACTCGCGGCCTTGGCTTGCTCTGACTCACACCTAGCCTTGAAAAGGTTGTAGGTAACTTCGTCGATCAACATCTCTTTCTCCTTGAGATCCTCCCAGGTTTTGTTCTTTTCAAAAATTGCCCTCTTCACCCGGGTTTTCTAACTGGACAAGGCCTTGCTCATCTTCCTGAGGGCCCATATGTTTACTTTGTTCCCTCTGAGTTTGGTGTTATCGTACGGCTCCGGAAACTTGTATCGTCCGTGCAGCCTGTTGATAAGAAGCTGACAATAAGGAATATTCTCACGACTCCTGAGGTTAATCGTGGTGATCGGCACGGTGTTGCGGAGGATCGCCGCGACTTGATGGCCGTACCCTTCCGAAAAACGTTCGGGCTCTTTAGGAATCCCGACGGCGGTCACAACAGTAAACTGTTGCCTGATGACGCCGACCTTGGTCGGTTTCGGATTCCTCTGCTTCGACTGGGTACCATCTGTGTTGGAGCCACCGGTCCCATCATCCTCGCCGATGTTCCTCTCGCCGTCTGTCGTACCGACCTCCTCCTCCAAGTCATCATCCGATGAGTCGGACTCCGACTCTATCTCCTCCTCATACTCCTCCTCGCCCGGAGGTACTTCCTCTTCTCTCTGCTCCTCGACCTCCTCTTGGGAGTATTCCCAAAATTGCTTCCTTTTTTCTCCCAGCTGAGAAGAAGGACCGGCGTCGGCTCCGGTCGACATGTTTGCACTAGTACAATATTGAGAAATGCAACTACTTAATTAATTAGCACAATAAATAAATGCAAATACTCTCATGTTAAGAAAAATAGCAAAGGTCATGCACGAATTCACGGAAAAATTCGGCATGACCTTTGCTCTTTTTCTTAACATGAGAGTGCCCCATTCTCAACCGAAACGGAAGCTAATCAACATTTCGGGAGAAAGGGGATAATGATTTGTACCTGCACAAGAAAATGCCTTGTATGTAGGCACAACCAGCATATTTATAGATATTGAAACAATATTCAAAAACATAATAGTCAATAAGAAATCTATTAACATCACATAACATAGGCAACCATCTTATCACATGTCAAGTTCTGCTGGCAGATTAATGCATTGCAAATTCTGTATACTTGCAAGTTGTACTTTGCAACACCTAAAAACAGAAAATTTGGACCTAGGGCATTGTCAAGAACTCAAAAAATTCAGACAAAGCACCATGGCACCTTTGCTAGTTGAAAATTCAGACAACTTGTTTTTTTCCAGCAGGGGAGGGGGAGCAGGGCACCATTGCTATTTTTCAACTACTACCTCTATTGCTACAACTAAAAACCTAATACAGAGTACTACTAGAACTAATTTTTACTTTTGAAATTAGAAGAACAGGGAGCCTACACTTCATTTAAAGCAGATGCAGTCCATGACAAGGTGAAGTGTATATACTTATTATCATTCTAAAAGTAGCTTGTCCTAATATCTTTGTCTATCCAGTGTGGCTACATTACATGGTGATCAAATTACCTAGCTACAAGACACACACACATACACACACACACACACACACACATCTAAGCCAAGTATCCAGTATAGCATCTGTTCATCAGTTTATTTTTTTCATATCAAATTGGGCTATCAGATTTTATGTGCTGATCAATGGTCTGTAAACAGAACAAAGCACAACATTTTCATATCAACGATCATGTACCATAAGCAAGAATTCCCAGTGACATTGATTTAAAGCTTGCAGCCACATGGAAACAGAGTGGAGACAAAACACACAAAAAATTCCTAGCAAACATTCTATGCCTACTAATTTAGCTAGTACTACAAATTCCCCTCTACTCTCTAGAGTTTGAAGGGGTCGATGTAGAACTGAGTGCTGCGGGAGCAGGGGAGGGTAGGGGGAGCAGGGGAGGGGGAGTACCTGGCTGGACGGCGGCAATGGCTCGAACGGCGGCGGCTGGGCGCGGGGCGGCTCCGGTGGCGCGGGTCTGCTCCAGTGGCGTGGGGCGGCTCCGGCGTCGAGGTGGATGGGGGCGTGGGGCGGCTCCGGTGGCAGCTCCGGTGGCGGCGAGGGCGATGGACGGAGAGGGGGGCTTGAACGACGGGGGGCGGCTCCGATGGCGGTCGACGGCGAGGACAGTGTGCTGGCCGGGAGAGATGGTGGGGAATGGGTGTGGGAACGGGCAAGGGGAGGGGGTGATGGAGCAGTTAAGGCTTAGGGGTGGCGCATTTTGCCGAAATGCGCCACGCATAAGGTTTCTTATGCGTGGCGCATTTAGGAAAAATGCGCCACGCATAAGAAACCTGTTGGTGGCGCATTCTGGCAAAATGCGCCACCCCTAAGAGCACTTAGTGGCGCATTTCAACAATATGCGCCACCCCTAAGCTTTTTTTTTATTTTTAATTAAAGTTTAAACAATTATTTATTTTTTAATTAAAGTGAAACCATTTAAAAATAATAATTATGGAGTACATTTTTCTATAAAAGTGGTCAAACTTTATTAAGATTGACTTTGACCAAATCTTATATGCGGAGTAAAAAGAAACGGAGGGAGTACTTGCTCTAACCAACCTTTTGAGAATGGTTCTTCGATTGTGTCGTCGCCGAACCAAGATCCACATACACAAGGTGTAGCGGCATTTGGAAACATAAGATTGTGATCATCAATTACAAAGTGCATATTAAATCCATGCATACACAAAGTGATCATGAATTACAAAATATTTTTCTTAAATTTGGAGCTAGCTATCTAGCTATCGTTTCCTCACGATCTTCTTCTGGCCCTTCTTTGTCGTGGTTGAATAATTTAGGCCCGGGACACCTTCCCTTTTCCTCTTGAACGGGAGGAGACCTTTCTTCGGTAGGGTTGTGGTGTATGTATCCTGAGCGGCGTAGTCATCCTCCATCTTCGGGTCGCCGTACTTGTCAAAGTCTTGCTCGTTGGTGACTCCATCCATTCCGATGATGTTTCTTTTGCCTCTCCTCACTACAATGCGGCTCGGCTTTGATGGGTCGGTAATGAAGAAGCATTGGTCCACTTGGCTAGCCAGTACCCATGGCTCATTTTTCGCGGTGACGTTTGCGCCCGCAGACTTGGATTTGGCTTCGGGTATAACCATGGTGGTGAAGTACCGGTCTTCTTTTACGACGCTCTTGGCCCATCTCACACGGAACATCGGCACCTTCTCTCTACAGTAGTCGAGCTCCCATATGTCCTCGATCCTTCCATAGATCTTTCCTTGACGTCATCGGTGTAGAATATCCCCGTTACCCCTGAGTTCCGGTAATCGCAGTTATTGTCCTTTTCCTCCGTGTAAAATGTGTAGCCGTTGATATCATACGCTTGATAGGTCATCAGGTTGCGTGCGGCACCCTGTGACAAGGTGAATATCATCTTTTCGTCCTCGGAAGCGTTCCTTCGCGGGGGATTAGCACGAAGCTCGTCCCTGAACCAAGTCATGAAACCGGAGTTGTGCTCTTTGATTAGCCGTGGATCTCGGTCCGTTATCTGCAGGCCCTGGTCACTGTACTTCTTCCTGATTAAATCCTTGTGCTTTACTATCCAAGGATCAACCAGCTGGATGTGTTGTAGCGCAACTAGGCTTGCTCTTTCAAAGTCGATGTCTCGACCATAAAAGTTGACATGCATTGCGCGGCTTCCCTCGTGGTGACCACACCCATCGGTCCTGCCAAAGTGCTTGTTGACGGCCAGACCAACAGGGTTCTCGGTGTTGTGATAATTCGTGCAAAAAGAGATGCACTCTTCGGTTAGAAAGCCCTTCGCTATGCTTGCATTTGGACGGGACCTATTACGAACGTATTTTTTGATGTGCCCATTCATCCTTTCGAACGGCATCATGCTGCGCAGAAACGCAGGCCCGAGTTGGACGATATCCTCCACGACGTGGATCAGCAGATGCACCATAATGTCGAAGAACGCGGGCGGGAAATAGATCTCAAGCTCGCATAGTATGAGCACGATCTCCTCCTGTAGCCTTTTGAGTTGCGTAGAGCAAATCGACTTCCGGGAGATGACGTCAAAAAAGTTGCAAAGGCCAAACAACGTTTTACGGACGTGCTCGTCCATTATCCCTCGCATCGCAACCGGGAGAATCTACGTCATCAGCACGAAACAGTCGTGAGATTTCATCCCGCTGAAATGCTGCTTCGCCTCGTCTAGGTATCTGCTTATCTTCCCCGCGTAGCCGTTCGGAAATTTTACTCCTATGAGGCAGTAGATAAACCGCTTGATCTCCTGCTCGCACAGAGTGAAGCATGCCGGGGGGCAGTGATCAATACCGGTCTTCTTCTTGGTCGTCCTTTTTCGTTTGCGAGAGTTTTGCGTTTCCGTATCCTCTTCCTCCTCCGTCTCATCATCGTCGTCACTAGGGGGGTGAAGTTCCCTCCTGATGCCCATAAATTTCAAGTCATTCCTTGCTTTTGGCCCGTCCTTGGTCTTCTCCGGCATGTTGAGCAGCGTGTCAAACAAGCTCTCGCACACGTTCTTTGTGATATGCATTAGATCAAGGCTTTGAGGACTGCGGAGTAGACTCCAGTATTGCAAATCCCAGAAAACAGACCTCGCTTTCCATACCCTCATCAACGGCTGAGTCTTCTTTTTTTTCTTTCCCGGCGCGGGGCACTCTTTCCAAGTTTTCAGCAAGTTGTCGATTTCTTTGCCGCTCCTTCGAGCTGGGGGTGCTCGGAGCTCCTCGCTTCCATCGAACAGATGTACCTGTTTTCTCCACGCGTGTTTCTTGGGAAGCCACCTCCGAGACCCCTGGAACACGTTTTTTGAAGATCCGGGATCTTTTGGTAGCTGGCGGTACGTTGTATTATCCATGCACCTAACGCATGCACAGAATCCTTGGACCACCTGCCCTGAGAAATATCCGTATCCGAGATAGTCGTGCACCGTCGTGATCACCGCGACTTTCATTGGGAAATATTCTTTTGCCGCGGCGTCCCACGTATTGACTCCGTCTTTCCATAACGTTTCTAGCTCCTCTTTCAACAGCTGCAGATATAGATTGAGGTCCGTACCTGGTTGTTTCGGCCCTTGAACTAGCATACACATTGTTATGTACTTTTTCTTCATGCACTTCCAAGGGGGAAGGTTGTATATGCATACAAAAACGGGCCCGGTAATGTGTGTGTTGCTCTGGCCGCCAAACGGATTGACTCCATCGGCGCTCACACCACTCCTGAGGTTCCTTGGTTCTTTCCCAAAATCTGGGTAATCGAGGTCCAACGCAGTCCATTGGCTACCATCTGAAGGGTGCCTCAGCATGTCCTCCTTTTCCGGATCCGGGTTCGGGTCATCCTCTTTTATCTTCTTTCTATCTGCGTGTCAGGTCATGAGCTTTGCTTCCTCGGGATCTACGAAATACCTCTGCAGATGAGGAGTGATCGGAAAGTACCATACCACTTTTCTAGGAACTTTCTTCCCTCTCTTGTATCGACTAACACCGCACACCGAACATGTGGTTTTATCTTCGTCCTCACCCCAATAGATCATGCAATCATTTATGCAGACATGGTATTTAACGTGCGGAAGATCGAGAGGGCAAAGGACTTTCTTGGCCTCAGCGATACTAGTTGGGCACGTGTTGCCCTTCGGAAGACGATCGTGCCAGAATGCCATGTTATCATCGAAGCTTTCATCGGTCCATTTGTGTTTTGCCTTCATCTCCATAGCCCCAAGTGTTACATTCAAGCGGGTATCCCCGTCGTTGCATCCTTCGTACAACTTCGTAATCGCGTCTTTCTCGAGTTGCACCATCTTGGCTTTCTCTCTAGCTGCACCTCTTGCGTTCAACGCCTCTTTGACAAGCAGCTCTTGAACATGAGGGTTCCGCACCCAGCTTGAATCATCATGTCCGACATCTTGATCTTCATGTCCGGCATCTTGATCTACATGATCCGCTTCGGCATCTTCTTCATGATCATGTACGGGATGCTCTTCGTCATCTCGCCCGCCGCTGTTTTCTGGTTGCCCTTCCTCATTTACTGGCGCCCCACCATTGACGTCCTTCTCCTCACCAGCTTCATCACTTATCCATCGTGTGTAGCCATCCATCAAACCATTACGCTTCAGGTGTCTTTGCAATATTCCGGAATCAGGCTCAGTCACGCACTGCAGTTTGCATCTCTGACACGGACATCTTATATTCGACCTATTATTCCTTAGCATGTCGTTTGTCGCACATTGCATCCACCTAGCCACGGTGATATCGCTCAGCATCTCGCGGACCATGGTCGATCACCTGCGTGCACGGAGAGAGAAACACAATTATATATCACAGTCGTTGCCGGAAAAATTCGGCATGACCTTCCCTAATAATGCATGGGAGCATGCGGAGAGTGCGCTAGAAATTTGCCAAAACGGAAATGAATCGACATTTCGGCAAAACATTTTCCACTCAAGATACACATATACATCAAACCACCATAAGCTTCACATATACATCAAACCACCACATGCTTCACATATACATCAAACCCAAGCTTCACATATACAACAAACCCCAAGCTAATAAAGGCAAGTATATGGGTCATAAATGGAACAAAAGAGTTTGGGAGGAGGTCCACTTACTTCAATATGAAATAAAATAGATGTAATGCCAAGTATCGATGGATAAATGGAAGAAATGAGGTGGGGAGGAGGAGAAAACCGAATAGATCTAGGGTGAGAAGAGTGGATCTAGTTTGAGAATTGTGTGGAGTGAATGAGAGGTGGTAGGTGGGGTGGAGTAGATAAGGGCAGCTCTAGGCATTTAGTGGCGCATATACAAAGTCAGTGGTGGCACATTGGTGAAATGCGCCACCCCTAAGCTCTTATGGGTGGCGCATTAGGTAAATGCGCCACCCCTAAGGACCTTATGGGTGGCGCATTTACAATATGTGTCACCCCTAAGCTCTTAGGGGTGGCGCATTCTGTATATGCGCCACCTATAAGGTTCTTAGGGGTGGCGCATATTGCTAGATGCGCCACGTATAAGATCATCTAGGCTGGCCCACTCTTAGGGGTGGCGCACTGGAAAATAATGCGCCACCCATAAGGTCTTATGGGTGGCGCATTATTTTCTAGTGCGCCACCCCTAACAGATGGTGGCGCATGGCTTTCTATATGCGCCACTAATAAGCTTTCCATGTATAGCTATTTCCCTAGTAGTGACATGTCCATCCTACCATATTTGGGTGGTTCAACACCCATGGTAAAGATAGCATCAGTAGGTATTTTTGGTATTTTTATAAGGGACACAAAAGTAAAAACGGAAAGGTAAACTAACAAGACTAAAAAACAAAGGTAAAGGGTAGTGTGCAACTCCCCTATCTTAGCCCTCGGAGTCCCCGGCAACGGCGCCAGAAATTTGCTTGATGGCTTCTCGCCCTTCGTTGTTACCCCAAGTGGAAGGTTCAGATGTAGCGCAGCAGCAAGTTTCCCTCAGTAAAGATACCAAGGTTTGTCTCCAGTAGGACTCCAGAGATGATAAGTAGGTGTCAGCGGCGCAACTGACGTGGACTTGCACACAGACACAGATAACTTTGTTCCCAACGAAGTTCAGAGAGGTTGTCAATCTCTCCGGTCTTGTTGTTCACAAAGGGTAAAACACAAAGGATAATGATAGCAATTGAAAGTAAAAGCAGGAAAGTAAAGATAGCGTGGAAACAGTAATAAGGATATGGACCGGGGTACGTGATGTTCGCTAGTGATGTCTCTCTCCCAAAAGACGATAAAACTGCTATGCGAGGTAAAAAAATTACAGAAGGGCAATTGACAGGATTATGAACGCACCGCAATGCTAACTATGCTACAAAAGAAAGGAAGAGGCTCAAAAGCACGGGCAGTACGCCAAAATAAGTAGACCGTAATCCAACTGCATCTACTACTAATCATCCACCTTGAGATATCTATCTAGAACATCTCGCTGGTATTAAGTTGCGAGCCCCACCCAAAGTGTAAACCCAAAGCAACAGACAACTGCATTAAAAAGAACTTTGCGTAAAGTAAACAATCCTTGCAACCGCGGTTACAAGCACTAGTGTTTTCCCCCTTGTGGCAACAGCACATCCCCTAGACTCATGTTTCTGTCACTCAAGCGTGTCATCGGGGGGCATGAACCCACAATCGAGCATAACGTTCCCTCTTGGAGTCAATACCTACTACTTGGCCAAAGCAATAAACAGCAACGGAGAACATGCAAGAATTACTTAGGAACAAAAATATAAGAGATAAAAACCAAATATATTACTCTATCACAATCTGAACATAATCTCATAATCCATCAGATCCCATCAAACTCAGCATAGAAATAGCAGAAATATTACAAAAGTGCCTCAATCATGTAGGGCAGCTCACGAGTTCTAAACCATGAATAACAAAGAGGGGAGGAGAACATCACATAGCTACTGATCACGAACCTATGGTCTAAGGAAAACTACTCACGAGACATCCGGGGAGCATCGATGGTGGAGAGGAGACTCCCGGAGGTCAATCCTCCCTCCGGCAGGGTGCCGGGAAGAGGTCTTCTGGTGCTCCCGATCTCGGAAGCGAGGCGGCGGCGGAATAGAGGCGAGTTTGAGAAATAGGGTTCTGTCTTCGGAGTTTCCCCGTGACGGAGAATAAATAGGCGAAGGGGGGCAGCCAGAGGTGGACCAGGGGCCCCAGGCGTCCCCTGGCGCGGCCAGGGGTGGGGCCGCACCGGGTGGCCGCCTGGGCCCCCCTAGCTCCCCTCTGTCCCCTCTCGAGCTCTTCGCGAAGCTTCCAGTACGCTGATTTTTCCTGTATTTTTCGCGGAATTTTTCTGGCACTTTTTATATGGGGGAAAACTGAAATAGAAAAACAGTAGAAAATAGGAACTGGCACTGGGGTGCACTGAGTTAATAGGTTAGTCCAAATATGATCAAAAGTGTATGAAAGTGTATCTAGATCATAGCAATATCACACAAAACATGCATGGAGCAAGCAGGAATTATAGATACGTTTTGGACGTATCAGATATCTATCCAGAACATCTCGCTGGTATTAAGTTGCCAATCCCACCCAAAGTGTAAACTCAAAGCAACAGACAACTTCATTAAAGAACTTTGCGTAAAGTAAATCTTCCTTGCACCCGCAAGTACAAGCACCATTGTTTTCCCCCTTGTGGCAACAACACATCCCCTAAACTCATGTTTCTATCACTCAAGCTAGTCATCGGGCGGCATGAACCCACAATCATGCATAACGCTCCCTCTTGGAGTCACTACCTACTACATGGCCAAAGCAATAAACAGCAACGGAGAACATGAAAAAATTACTCAAGAACATAAATATACAAGAGGAGAATCAAATATATTACACAAACACAATCTGAACATTATCTCATAATCCACCAGAATTCAGCAAACTCAGCATAGCAATAGCAGAAATATTACATATGTGCCTCGATCATGTAGGGCAGCTCACGAGGTCTAATCCATGAAGAACAAAGAGGGGAGGAGAACATCACATAGCTACAGATCATGACCCATGGTCCAAGGTGGACTACTCATGGTTCATCCGGGAAGCGTCCATGGTGGTGGAGAAGCTCCCGGAGGTGATTCCTCCCTCCGGCAGGGTACCGGGAAGAGGTCTTCTGGTGCTCCCGATCTTGTAAGCGCGACGGCTGCGGAACAGAGGAGAGATCGCGAAATAGGGTTCCCGTCTCGGGGTTTTTGCGTCACGGGGAATAAATAGGCAAAGGGGGGCAGCCAGGGGGGCCACCAAGGGTCCAGGCGGCCCCCTGGCGCGGCCCCACCCTGGGGCGCGCCGGGAGGGCGCCTGTGGCCCTGGTGGGTCCCCTCTTCCCCCCCTCGGTGATTCCGGAAGCTTCCGGATTGCTGATTTTTTATTGGATTTTTTCTGAATTTTTGTAGCACTTTTTATATGGGGGAAACCTGAAATAGAAAAACAGCAGAAAACAGGAACTGTCACTTGGGTGCACTGAGTTAATAGGTTAGTCCAAATATGATCAAAAGTGTATGGAAGTTCATCAATATCATAGCAATATCACACAAAAGAGGCATGGAGCAAGAAGAAATTATAGATTCGTTTTGGACGTATCAACATCCCCAAGCTTAATTCCTTCTCGTCCTCGAGTAGGTAAATGATAACAAGCATAATTTCTGTGGTGACATGCTAACAACCATATAAGAACTTTTAAGTAAAGCAATCAAGGCATGTAATTCAATTCAAGTCATAACAGGCAAGAGTCTATATATAGCATTGAAATAACCAACATAAGAACATAAAGGTGCAAGAGCTCTCGCTGTCCGTGACTCTAATGGCTCCAAATGGTGTTTTCGTGCAAGAAAGGGGATAGGGATATACGAGAAAAAGTATTTTTATGTTGAGAACTCAATCTACTAAAGTTTCACACTTGGTCTTCTTTGGAATCTTATCTTGACTCATCCCCAGACCACTAGCCAGGTCCAGGTCAAAATGATCCACTCCTTTTTGACATTTTGAGCACTCATGCAATGGATGAGCATAAGCAAGAAAGTTGACACTTAGGATGGCAAAGAGAAAATAAGGTGGAGGAGGAAGACAAAAAGGTTTGAAAGGCTCACATCAATGAGGATAATCATAGGCGAGAGAAAGCCAAATGATAGATATGATGTGAAGAGTATGGATTGCCATGCAACGGATGCAGATATGAGCTAAGGTAAGCTCTCCAATGGAACTAGTGGGGGTGCATCCAACTTGCTTGCTCAAGAAGACCTATAGCTCATTTGAGGAGGCTCATCATTGGAATATACAAGCCAGGTTCTATAGTGTGAAGGTCCCCACATAGCTATATGCATGAATGATAATCTCTATCGAGTACAAGATATAAGAAGGAGTACGAGTGTGGATCTCTCAAAAGGCATAGTAGTGTGCCCCCTTCTCTCTTTTTATTTGTTTTTTCTCTTTTTTCTATTTTTTTGTATTTTTTTGGTGGCCTAAATGGCTCTTTCTATTTCTCTCATTTGTCCTCTTTGGGATCTTTTAGTTTGTGTCCACTTTGGGATCTTTCCCTCACTTTAGGGGCAACACTCTATATATTACAAAAAGTATAGAAGACCTTTCACACTTTACAAAAGAACTCAAACCATAAAGAAGATGTAACTATCATGATGTATGCAAATGTATGCCTCTGGCAGTGTAGCAGGATGTGCAATGATACTAGCGCGTCATGTAGCAATGATTAGGGCAAGGCCCAACTAGCATGCGGCTCATCGATCAAGCAAGTAGCATTTATGACATGAAGATCAAGTCATGGGAAGATGGATGTTGCATGGAAATGTATCTCGGAAAGGCTATGGAAATGCCTTGGTAGGTAGGTATGGTGTCTGTTTTGAGGAAGGATATAAGGAGGTTTATGATGACAGAGCGTATCGTGCCAAGGGTTTGGATGTACCGGCGAAGGTGGACGCTAACTCTCGGAGCGAGAAGAAAGCAATGCACGGCACAGGAGAGGCTACAAAAGTATGGGAAGGTGGAAGTGTCAACTTTCGAATACTCACATTAGTCCGAATAACTCATGCACTTATTATCGGTAACTCTCAATCTAAGAATGAGGTTCACAAAGAGACAAGTACCCCGAGGAGGAGTGTATGGGGGTTTGGTTATCCTTGCGCATCCTCAACTCATGGTACGTGAGTGTAGTCTAATATTCAACCCCTCAGAAGAGTAGTGATCCATCTAGTAGCTAGAGTTCTCAACTAGTTTTTGTAGGTTTTGAAAATAAACACGGATTGCCCAAAATACGACATCTATCACTAATAGGCTAAAGCTCTTGACACCAAAAGTCCAAACATTACTCAAAACAATACCTCAAAACTATTGCTAGTTACTACTACAAAAGAATAACAACCTCAATTACCTACTTCAAGTCAAGACACAAAACTTAGTGTAACAGGCAACCTATCTAAACAAGATAAACATGAAAACTCAAGAGAGTTCCAGCAACAAACTAAACAAAAGCTCTTTGAAAAGATAAACATGAAAACTAGGAGCAAAAGATGACAGCAGCTAGGAAAAGATAAAGAACACACACATCAAAGATAAGCATGAAAAGTCCTATGTTGTGTTCTAGATTTTGAAAGTGGAGCGTGTTTCTATCCCACACAAAGAAAGCTGGGTTCTAACTTGTTATGAACAGCAAGAAAATCTAAAGAAAACTCAAAACAAAACCTAAGAGCGAGACGCTCCAAGCATAGCACATAACTCATGAAGCGATAAAAATATAGTGAAACGAGAGACGAACTGATAATTGTTGATGAAGAAGGGGATGCACGGGGCATCCCCAAGCTTAGACGCTTGAGTCTCCTTGAATATTTCTTGGGGATGCATGGAGGCATCCCCAAGCTTGAGCGCTTGACACTCCTGAATCTTCTTTCATCATCTTCCCTCGCACACTTGAAAACTCCCTTCATACATAACTCACCATAATCTGATTAGCGAGGTTAGTACCCATAATAAAATATATTTTTATCTACTGGAAATAAAGATATTCTTGAAGATCTACTGCTTCTCAAGATTTCCAAAAAGTTTTTGCAAATAAAAAGCAAGCTTCAGGTTTGCAAAACGAAGAGAAGGCAAAACAGGACAGAATCTGTGAAAAACAGACCAGCAGGTAGAAAATAATTTTTTAGGGATACTTCTGCAACTCGAGTCAAAAAACTCAGAACATACGAAAGTTCCGTAATTTTATAGAGAACGCTGTGTAAATAATTCAGCTCAAAAAGACGAACTTGGATTTTTCTCTGATTTTTCTAGTCACGAGGACAGAATCTGTTTTCTGGACAGCATGTCACAACTTTCACTTCCCTTGTCATAAGAGGCTATCAATGGCACAAAGCTTGAAAAGTAAAGATACAATGATGTTGCTACAGTAGTAAAAATCATCAAGACCACTAAAAATAGAAGATGAAGAAAAAAGGAAATCCTAAATTCGTTGCGGGCTGCCTCCCGAAAGCGCTTCTTTAAATCCATTAGCTAGGCTTAATGCAAAATAGATCAATTCTTTTCAAGAAAATAACTAGCCCGTGTAACGGACTCAAAATGCAACTTAATATTTTTCCTAGGGAAGTGATTCATCCCTTTCTTGAGAGGGAATTGGAATTTTATAATCCCTTCTTTCATATCAATAATAGCACCCACGGTGCGAAGAAAAGGACGTCCCAAAATAATTGGACAAGAAGGTTCACATTCAATGTCCATAATAGTAAAATCAATGGGAACATAATTGTCATTGACAATGATAAGAACATCATCTATCTTCCCCAAAGGTTTCTTTACGGAAGCATCGACGAGACAAACACCAAAATAACAAGGGTCAAAAGGTTTGAATTCAAATATATCATACATTCTTTTGGGCATAACGGAGGTACTAGCTCCAACATCACATAAAGCATAGCAAGAAACGTTATTCAACTTAATTTTAATCATAGGAGCCCAACCATCTTCTAGCTTTCTAGATATCGAGGCTTCTATGAAATTCCCGTTGATAGCAGTATCTAGAATAAACCTATTCCAAGAAGTAATTCTAACATAAAAGTTTCTAAGAAGGATAGTAGTGGATTGCTTCTTGGTGGCTCTTTTTTGAGAATCATTAATTCTATACCAGGCATCTTTCAGACTTTCACCACCCCTTTGTTTAAAGGTGAGCACTTCTGCTTCACCATAGGTAAAAAGGACTAGACATAATGACAACTACTAACAAGGTAACTATTTTTTTGATTTTTGATAAAAGACACTAAAGCAAAAGATTAAAGTTAAACAAACAAGACTAAAAAGCAAAGATAAAAGATAGTGTGCAACTCCCCTATCTTGAAGAGTGGAGTCCCCGGCAACGGCGCCAGAAATTGCTTTGATGTCACGAGAGTTTACTTCTCGCCCCTCGTTGGTTACCCAAAGTGGAAGTTGAGATGTAGCGTAGCGGCAATTTCCCTTAGCGAAGATGCTAAGGTTTGAGTGTCGAACCAATAGGACTCCAACAACGATAAGTAGGTGGTTCGGCAAGTGATGCGCCGTTTGAAGATAATCACTTGATTCTCCTGGACCTGCACACACAACAGATAGCTTTGCTCCCAACGAGTACAGAGAGGTTGTCAATCCCTCCGGCCTTGTTGTTTACAAAGGATAAAACACACGGGATAATAATGATAGTGATAGCAACGGAAAAATAAATAAAGCACTAAATTGATAGAGGGTGTAAACAGTTTAGGATATATGGACCGGGGTCCTATGATGTTCACTAGCGATGTCTCTCTCCCAAAAGACGATAAAAGAACCATGCGAGGTAAACAAATTACAGCTGAGCAATTGACAGGATTATGTGCGCAGACCAAAGCTAATTATGCTATAAAGAAAGGAAGAGGCTCAAATGCTTGGGCGGTACGCCAAAACAAGTAGACCGAAATCCATCTGCATCTACCTACCAATCATCCACCTTGAGATGTCTATCCAGAACATCTCGCTGGTATTAAGTTCCGAATCCCACCCAAAGTGTAAACTCAAAGCAACAGACAACTGCATTAAAGAACTTTGCGTAAAGTAAACAATCCTTGCACCCGCAAGTACAAGCACCGTTGTTTTCCCCCTTGTCGCAACAGCACATCCCCTAGACTCATGTTTCTATCCCCCAAACAGCTCAACCCAATATACACCTTTCTTCTTGGTATACGGGGCAGAAGCAGTACTGCCGCACGACCTAAAATTTGGAGCCCCAGAATCTCAGGATACGAAGAAAAGAGGCAGAAGAAGCACTGCAGAACGACAAAGACACAACAGACGAAGCACGGGACACAGCCATCACAAGATCTGAAGGATACTAGAACAAACTTCGCACATATCAAAGCAGTCGCCTGCGGACCAGAACGTTCACCAAAGGAGACCTCGTGTTACGCCTGATACAGGAAAAAGTGCACAAGCTTGCCTCGCAATGGGAGGGGCCGTTCATAATCTCGGAAGTCATAGGAGAAGGCGCATACAGGTTGAAGAACCCGAAAACCAATGAGGACGTGGGAAATCCATGGAACGTAGTGAACCTATGTCTGTTCTACCCATAGTCCTCTAGGCATTGTCAGAGACATCTGTAGCAGCACCGCTCAGCAAACCATGTAAAACTCGAAGAAATAAAATGATGCTGCCCAAACACCTTACTTAAAAGCACTCGGGGGCTCGAGCCTAAAACTCCCCCCGAGAGACGCTATCTTCGCTCATGCGACTATACTTAAAAGCACTCGAGGGCTCGAGCATAAAACTCCCCCCCCCCCCGAGAGACGCTACCCTCGCTCATGCGACTCTACTTAAAAGCACTCGGGGGCTCGAGCATAAAAATCCTCCTGAGATACGCTATCCTCGCACATACGACTATACGTAAAAGCACTCGGGGGCTGAAACGCGACCTCATCCGCAAGCACTGGGAAGCCAGAACACAAGATCTCCTCTGACGCACCAAGAGTTTTCCGCAAAAAGAATCAGATCAAAAAAAATGATCAGTTATTTAGTCTTCACCTGATCCCAAGCGATCACCTAAAGACTCGGGGGCTACTCCCATCGGGAGCGCTGCCGCGCACCCGATCAAAAACTTGGAATAAAACAACAACAGTAAAGGACAAGCCCAGGTAGACAAAAATCACAGCCTACGCTTGATTCTACAAATCAAACGTAGCCTCGGGGGCTACTCCCATCGGGAGCGCTGCCGCGCACCCGAAGGACAATTTCATCACAAAGGAGTCGAAGACAGTTCCCCCTTACAAAGGAGTCGAGGAAAATTTCATTACACAGGAATCGAGGACAGCTTTTCATTACAAACTAGTCGAAGACAGTTTTCATCACAAAGGAGTCGAAGACAGTTCCCCCTTACAAAGGAGTCGAGGAAAATTTCATTACACAGGAGTCGAAGACAGCTTTTCATTACAAAGGATTCGAAGACAGTTTTCATCACAAAGGAGTCGAAGACAGTTCCCCTTACAAAGGAGTCGAGGACAATTTCATTACAATGGAGTCGAAGACAGTTTTCATTACAAAGGAAGTCGAAGGCAGTTTTTCATTACAAAGGAGTCGAAGGCAGTTTTCATTACAAAGGAGTCGAAGGCAGTTTTAGTTACAACGGATTCAAGGACAGTTCTTATTACAAAGGAGTCAAAAGACAGTTATCGCTACAGAAGGACCCAAACAACTACATGACGGGTTACAATTATCCCAAGGAATTATGACTTCTACATGCATACTCATGCTGAGATAATTGGCACTTTCCTACCACAACTTGACAAGCATCACCACAGACAAAGTAGCAACTCAATCCGCGAAGAAGCAGGTCGCCGTCCTCCAGTTCTACAAGGTGCCTCGCCTACTGACGCAACCGCTTGACGACCGGCTTGTCGTCCAGCTCTTCTTTAGAACTAGAAGAGCAAGCACCATCAGCCGAGGAATCGGCCGAAGATGAAGTCACGGGAGAAGCAGGCGAACCACCACTCGACCCATCGGAATTGCCACTGCTCGTTTCCTCCCAGTATGGATCCAGACGATCACCACCAGCATCAAATGCACGAACAATGAGAGTATCTTCGCCATCAAAACGACAGCAAAGGCTATCTCCGTCACGCAGATTCAACCGATCAGTAAACGCCCACCAGCCATATCCAAGGAAAATCAAGGATGAATTATCAACCTCCAACTCCACCCAAGAAGAAGACTGAGCGCATCCATGAAGACGGAGCCAGAGACCCCTCAAATTAAGCTCAGAAGCAATGGAGGCAAACGAGAACGGAAGAGGAATCCGGGAAGCGGTCCGGCTAAGAACACGCAAAAGAAAATCATAGCGCCAAAAACCCTCCTCCATGGAAGAAGAAGAAGGCACCGACGCAACACCACGACATCCTCCGCGTGAAGAACGAGGTGTGCGGCCACCACGGCCACAGCGGCCACGACCTCGCCCAGCCACACCACCGCGCTTGGGCACCATATGAAGAAGAAGAAGTTGAGAAAGATGCGAAGAATGGATGCCAAGGACAGGCAACCACAGGAGGTATTTATAACACAATCCAAGGGCAAACTAGGGAAAACACGCAGAAGTCCAGGCGGCGCCATGATTACATCAAAGACCAAATGGGCCGGGCATTACGAATTCCAAGACAAGATGCCTTCACACGATCAGCACTATTTAAAGGACACGTCAAATCTCGCTTGTTTCCCATACAAGCCTTGGAAATCCAACAGGCACCATACAACATGACGTCCAAATCATCATTATGACCGGCCAGAAGACGCGACGAATCAAAGAAGCAAGCATCATAGGTCACCAAACAGCATCACAATGCATATCAGCGTGACATCTCAAGAGGGATGAATCAAGATAAAAGCAATTGAATTTTTTTCTTCCAAAAGCTACCTATTTCTTGATGTAAAAAATTTCTGATTTTAAAATATCTTACTCCCATCGGGAGTACCTTCAGGCGAGTTCGGGTGCTCCCACACGCAGAAGGAAAAGATGTGCCCGAGTGATCACTCGCACCAGCAGAAAACTCTCGTACTTTCAGAGTTCGGGTGCTCCCTCACCTCGAAGACAGTAAATCATTCGAGTGACTAATCGCAAAAGACTCGACAAGTATTCGACAATATGATATGCCCGCGCACTCGACGACTACCGAGTGGGTGCTTTCTTATTCTCCTCGCTTGAGTTCACTACAAGCTCCGCGAGTGACTACAAATAGCTCACTTGATTGTTTATTCCAAGTGGGTGAATCGCTAACCAGGCTCCGCACCTCTACAAAACACAATTATGCGTGGGTTACGACACACTGTACCCAGATGCCACGCAAGCTTAGCGTGTAGGTAAGACCCCGCTGCGCAGAACGGCCGGGCCGAGACTTGCCGCAGAGCGATTTCACTCCCGACCTTTTCCATGCGCTCGCATGATAGAAAGAGCCGAGCGGTAGCGCTCAGGATATTTGCTTAGAATGGCAGCAATTGATCCTATAAGACCTGCAGCGGCATGACTTTGCTAGACACCAGTCGTTCCAGGTTCATGTCGAGGGACGTGAGCTTGATTGGGCTACTGCGGTATTTGCCACTAGCGCAATTCACCAAGGCTCGATCACTCGACTCCTTGGGCCCTTTTCAGCTTAGCAATCCCTCGAAACATGTATTGTCATGGCTCAAAACTACCAGCGACCCGTGGCAGTGCCGCGCCTACAAACAAATAAAGCGCTGATGAATTCGAGTCCCTGCGCGACTCTTCGAGTCCCCGAGGCACTCGGGGGCTACTGACGAGGGGGTGACCTCACGACTCCTGCGTATGAAGACAGAAGGCCCGCTGGGAAGCCTCGATAAGCCCATGGCTGGCCCAATCAATCACCGACGTAGGAGTCCGCGACTGATATGGAAGATGCGGCTTGGCGTACAAGGAAAGACTGGAACTAGGAAACTATCTTTGTAACCTAGTACGGACTCCCCGAGACCTAGCCTAGTAAATAAAGGTTGGGAGGGGAGACTTCCAGATCTATCCACGACAAAATCTACTCTCCTGGTCTTGAGAGAACTCGCCTTGGCCTCCCTTGTAATCGCCCCCTCACGCAATAATATCGAACAGGAAGTGCTTCTCCTGTTAGCCGACGAGTATCGTCCAACCTGTGCCTTCTCTATGACCAACCTAGGGTCCTTGACCATGGGATTTGCCGGGGCCGATCCCCGTCACACCCCCACTAGTTCCATTGGAGAGCTTTTCTTAGCCCATATGTGCATCCATTGCATGAGAATCCCTACTCCTCACATCATATATATCATTTGTCCTTGTCGCCTATGCTTGTCCTCATTGATGTGAGCCGTTCTCATCCTTTTTGTCTTCCTCCTTCACCATATTTCTCTCTTTGCCATCCTAATTCTCAACTCTCGTGTTTACGCTTATCCATTGCATGAGTGCTCAAAATATCGAAAAGGAGTGGATCAAATTGACTTGTACCTGTCTAGTGGTCTGGGGACGATTCAAGATAAGATTCCAAAGAAGACCAATTGTGAAACTTTAGTAGATTGAGTTATCCACAAATATATTTTTCTCTCGTATTCCCATATCCCCCTTCTTGCACGCAAACACCATTTGGAGACATTCGAGTCACAGACAGCTAAGAGCTCTTGCACCTAATGTTCTTATGTTGCTTGTTTCAATGCTAATATAGACTTTTGCTTGTTATGACTTGAATTGAATTACATACCTTGATTGCTTCACTTTCAAAGTTTTTATATGGTCGCTAGCATGTCACCACAGAAATTATGCTTGCTATAATTTACCTACACGAGGACGAGTAGGAATTAAGCTTGGGGATGTTGATACGTCCCAAACGTATTTATAATTACTGCTTGCTCCATGCATGTTTTGTGTGATATTGCTATGCTTTTGATACACTTTCATATATTTTTATAACATATTTTGGAACTAACCTATTAATGATTGCAAGAGTGCACAAGTTCTTGTTTTTGTACTTTATGTGTAGGAATTACTTGGATAAAGGAAATATCACAAGAAGAAGCCTTGTAGGACTTGGACTCTAACTCTCCCGAAATCTGTCCCCACCAGACAGGTTTTAAAGATCACCGCGGAAACGCTAGAAGACGACATCAAACGGAAAAACTTAAAACTATAAAGTTGTAGGGAATTAATTTCCGGTGTATCTAGACATAAAATACAGCCCAATCGGAGTTCGTATGCTCCCTGCAGCCCTGAAATACCAAAGAAGTAATCTGGATGACGGGAATCCGAGAGTCTATATAAAGAGAGGAAACCTAGGTCAAAGCGCACCACAAAAATTCCTCCCCCTTGGCAGCCATTTGAGGTGGAGATCCATCTACAAACTAGCACCATCTCCAAGGAAGAAGAAGGGGGCCAAGGGCCGCTGCCCCAAGGTCCGTGGCCACCGCCGTGGCCGTGGTCGTCGCCGTGGCCGCCACCGCCGTCTCATTCATCTTCTCCGGGCTACACCTCTCTATCAACAACTCTCTTTCTCACCATGTCCATGTGTGAGTAGTTTCCCTCGGGGCTAAGGTTTCTACAGTAGCTATGTGGTCAATTCTCTCTCCCATGATGTGATCTTTGTTGTGATCATAGTCTATGTTAATCTAGGGTGATCCCATGATATTTCCCCTTCCTCTATGTATTGGATTTGATGTATTCACTTGGTCTTATCTAGTATAATCCCTGGGATCATGGTGACAGCGGTCTATTGGACATGGATTAGAAGAATATTTTCATGAGTGATTTCCTCTTTTGTGTGTTGATTGAAGATTGAGAGTCTCTTGGTGCTTGTCTTTGACTATCCATGAGATATGTTGTGGTGATTGTGGTACTCTCTTTGGATGGCCGTGGTGACATTGAGAATTCATAGATTGACAACTACGAACTCTGAGGTGTGCTTTTGTAGCCCTACATAATTCTCGTCCTCTCTTGACATCAAAGTAATGACCTCCGAGTACGCCTCCATTGCATGTTTTAAGGGAAATATCATGTGATTAGACTATGTTAATGTTGTTGAGAGTTGCCACTAGTGAAAGTATGAAGACTAGGCCTTGTTTCCACAATTGTTACACCGTTTGTGCTCACTTTTGTCACATGTTTGCTTGCTGTATTTTTTATTACAGATTTATATTACCTTGCTTTGCCACATCTATCACTCGTATTTTACCATCTCTTCGCCGAATTAGTGCACCTATATTGTTGAGTTTGTGTCGAATATATGTCCTAGTTAGGTTACATTGGACTTAGAGTTGTAGTGTGGGTAGGATACGTGTAGTGTTGGAGTCGGACACGTTGTATCCTTGGGCTCTCATATAATGAGGGGCACCCCACGGTTGTAACCTATGCCAACATAATAGCACAGGCACGCAAGGGGGAGCCGGCGGTGTGTGCCGGCGCTCGGGTGGCCGGTGTGCGGTATTGTAGCGGTGTCATGGGGAGGAGCGTCCATAGTCAAGCCCCGGAGATGTAGCCGATGTTCGGTGAACTTTGTTAACAAATCTCGGTGTCGTGCCTCGTGTGATTGCTTGATCCTCAGATTATCTACTACGCGCTGCGAATTAATTCTAACAAGTGGTATTAGAGCAAGGTTGAAGATCAGAAGCAATAGTTGATTGCATCAAACAACTTCCGGCAACCGGCGAAACGTGCGGCGATCGATTCGATCGGGCGAGCGTACTAGGAGGCTGGTTCTGACAATATGTGTTTGTGTTCGGTACGAGGGAGCAATCCAAGTATGAGGCAGAGTCGATACGGCGGCTTACAGAGATTCGTTTGGAAACAAAAGGAACCGAGTTCCGGTAGACTCGTCTCTGAGCAGGACTGTTGCACCTGTTCACGTATCATAGACACGAGGAGAAGGGAGCAGATCAATCGGCGGCAGAGAAACCCCATCAATTGATACAGCGTACAGCCGGCGTGCAAAGCAGTTGCTAGCATTGGAAACTGTGTAAGGGATCAACTATACGTGAAGATCAAAAGCTGGTTTAGCTGAGATTTTTCTACTAGTATATGAGGGTGTACCATCCAAGGTTTTTTCTCGTGTACTTGAGTATCACGTGAAAAGAAACTCAGATAATTTTTTCAGTGTCAGCTATACGAAGAATCATGGCGCCAACGGGTACCAGATTTGAGGTGGAGAAGTTCAGCGGAATTGAAAACTTTGGGTTATGGCAGACACGGGTGAAAGATTTATTGGCACAACAGGGATGCTTGAAGGCGTTGCGGGATGCTATACCAGCTAGGATGGACGCAGTTATTTATCATGTGATGAATGAGAATTTACCGAAGAAGATCTGGATAGTGAGTCTAATGCTAATTTGACAGCTCATGGTGATGACTCACACAGCAGTAGTGATGTTCTCGTAGTATCAGACAAGCTGTCAACCAAAAGTGCGTGGATGTTGGATTCAGCTAGCTCTTTTCATGCAACACCCAACCGGGAGTGGTTCTCTTCGTATAAGTCTGGTGATTTTGGTTCAGCCTATGTGGGCGATGACACAGGTTATCGTGTTGCTGGAATAGGTGACATCAAAATCAAGATGATTGACGGAGTTGAGAGGATGCTTCGGGTAGTCAGGCATGTGGCAGGGCTAAGAAGGAATCTAATTTTGCTTGGAGTTCTTCATGATTTTGGTATGGAATTCCGTTGTGATCGGGATAAAAAGACCTTAAATATCATGGAAGATGAGGTGACCGTGATGATTGGAGAGAGGACGGCTTCGCATCTTTACAAGTTGAAAGGGAGCACTATCGCAGGTGGAATCACGGAGACTGGAGTTGCAGGAATAGCGGAAGGATCTCACGGAGGCGGCGGGTCTGCGGCAGACTCGTGGAGTAGCTCTCAGTAAGCTACGAAGAAGACTACCCAAGTCCGGAGTACATGGAAGTTTGACGCATGGAAAAATTCAAGGTGGTGGAGAATATTCGCCAAGGTGGAGTTTGTTGAGTTTGTGTCGATATGTGTACTAGTTAGGTTACATTGGACTTGGAGTTGTAGTGTGGGTAGGATACGTGTAGTGTTGGAGTCGGACACGTTGTATCCTTGGGCTCTCACCTAATGGGGCACCCCACGGTTGTAACCTATGCCAACATAATAGCACATGCACGCAAGGGGGAGCTGGCGGTGTGTGCCGGCGCCCGGGTGGCCGGTGTGCGGTATTGTAGCGGTGTCATGGGGAGGAGCGTCCATAGTCAAGCCCCGGAGATGTAGCCGATGTTCGGTGAACTTCGTTAACAAATCTCGGTGTCGTGCCTCGTGTGATTGCTTGATCCTCGGATGATCTACTACGCGCTGCGAATTAATTCTAACATATATAACTGCTAGTTGTATTAGGTGTGTTGGGGACACAAGAGACTTATTGTATCTTAATTGCAGAGTTACTTGAGAAAGACCATCTTCAACCTCTACTTCTCTGTGTTCGGTAAACCTTAGGTCATCCACTTGAGGGAAATTGTTGCTGTCCTACAAACCTCTGCGTTTGGAGGCCCAACATAGTCTACAAGAATAGAAGTGTGTGTAGACATCATGCATTCGAAATTTTGAACAGTTTTCCCTGTAACTTTATTCTCGATTATCCTCATATTAACCAGGCAATTCTTCTATACCTTTCAAAGTAAAGAATGTTCTAAGGAGACGCTTTTTTCTAAAAGAAACTTGTGACATTCAGATAGAATAACGAATGGTATTTCATCGCTAGGCTTAGATACCACATGCACCATTATATTTGTACAGATCACTAGTCAAGCTCGTTCATATTAATGCGCTCAATTACTCCATAATCTCATTATTCCTGTTATTAATCTCTATGCACGCCATAATAACCCGCATTTAACCGCTAGAATGCATGCACAGTGGCCCATGAGAACCAATCACACATCCAACCATCTCTTGAATGCATAACGCCCATCAATCCATTCCAACATCAACCAACAACCCAAATTCATGCACTTGCTGCCATCTATAAAAATTGGTCCACGCTCCATATCATGAAAATATAAACTTTATTCATAATGGGATCCCATGTTGCTTAGAAGCCCTATTTAAGTAGATGCATCCCCCTATACATCCTCACCAATACGACTTGGCAAATCTAGCTATCTTCTCATCATCTTCCTCTGAGCCCAGTCACAACTCACAACTCCAACTTTCTCAGTTGAGATGGCTCGCACCGCAGCTACTAAGCTCGCGCTGGTCGCCCTGGTAGCGGCAATGCTCCTCATAGCCTCCGATGCGGCCATCAACTGTGGCCAGGTGAACTCTGCTTTAGGCCCCTGCATCGCCTACGCACGAGGCAAGGGCGCCAGCCCGTCTGGGGCCTGTTGCTCCGGCGTCAGGAGTTTGTCCGGAGCAGCCAAAACCAAAGCCGACAAGCAAGCGGCGTGCAACTGCATCAAGCGTGCTGCGGGTGGGCTCAACGCCGGCAAGGCCAAGGAGATCCCATCCAAGTGCGGCGTCAGCATCCCCTACACCATCAGCCCAGACGTCAACTGCAACACGATCAACTGATCGGCTACTTACGGCTTTGAGGTTACACACACATATATACATATACATGAATAAATGCTCTGATATATCGGATCTCCATGTGAGACGATACATGAGTACGTGAGCCAGCTTTGAATGGCCGGCCACTATTGTATCGATGTTTGGTTGTTCCTTGGATCCTCTGAGGAGATGCAGGAGTTTATTGTAATTGTTGTACCATGTGCACTTTTGGTATATGGATTATACATTGAGATGTACTAGGCTTCGCCGTTGTTCCACATGCATGACTGGTAAAGCTTTTTCATTTCTTTGTATTACTTCAGCAATGCGTGAAACAGATACAATCCACTAGAATTGACTTACGGTGTTTTTTTTCATTTGGTTCCTTAACCAAACAAACCCTAAAGCAAGGAGAGAACAGTTTCTTGTTTTATTTACACCCAATCTGAGTTTTTTACTCCGGACAAATATTTCCGCAAACTGTCCACTTTTTTTGGAACTGTTATAAAGCTCGTATTTGATTTTTGACAAAACGCAACACCTATCCTGTTGGTAGAACTCCCAGGCAAGAAGCAGGATGCCACAGGGTCTATTCGTGTCATGGAACTATGATTTTTCTACCTTTTCTTATTGTTATATTCATTTCCATTCACTAGTAGAGAAACCCCCCTTTAGTACCGGTTCCAGAGGGCCTTTAGTACCGATTTTGGACCCGGCACTAAAGATCCGGTACTAAACCCTCCCCCCCTTTCGTACCGGTTCCTTACGAACCGGTACTAAAGGCTATTTCGTTAAAAAAAATCAAACTTTCCGATCGGTCACCCATCCTTACACTACTCCAACACTAGCACACTTAACTTCCGAGTTCCTTTCCCTCCCACTTCCAAGTGCTTCGCACACATGTTGTTGATACTAGTATCATATCAATCCTATTAACATGTTGGTCGATGTCACATTTCTTTATTGTTTAAATTTCAGATAATTCTTTTAATGAAAAAATTAATTATGTAATAATAATGTTGAATAAATAAATAAAATTAACTTTTTAAATTTGTATTATTTTTAATTATTTTTTTAATATTTTTTTGCCAAACCTAAAACCTGAAAAATTGAAAATCTTATAATTTGCTAAAAGTAATAGTAATCTTTATGCGGATGCAATTATTAATTTTAATTTTGAAAAAATAAAAATATATAAAATTCTAAATTTCCTAAATATATAAGGTTTTCTGGCTGAGGCCAACCCTTTAGTACCGGTTCGTAACACGAACCGGTACGAAAGGAAAACCTTTAGTACCGGTTCGTGTCACGAACCGGTACTAAAAGTTTTCTGGCTGACGCCAACCCTTTAGTACCGGTTCGTAACACGAACCGGTACGAAAGCTCCTCGCCCGCCTGGACGCCCAAACCGGTACGAAAGACCCCTTTAGTACCGGTTCGTAAGGGAACCGGTACTAAAGGCTTAGACGGTTGCCCCATTTTCTACTAGTGATTGGCCATCTAACACTGGAATCGAAAGTAGTTGTTCAAAATTAACGGTTGTCCTATGGTGGTTGCGTGGGATTGGGCTGGCCCATCTTGTTCGAGGTTGTGGAGCATCAGTTACGTCATTGGTTTGTTCTTCTGCATGCCAAGCCGGAGAAACCGTGTCCTTGTGAACTGTACCTTGATGATCAAGAAGTTTCCCCATCTTCAGCGGTTACAGCAACGACGAAAGCGGTGTCTCGACATCTGATTTGGTTGTAGGAAGCGGAGGTTACACCCTGGGGTAGTAGCCCTAAGATGGTGTTGTGTCATTTGTTGTGGCTTACGCTCGACCGACACGACGTTCGTGGTCATCGGGGTGGACATCGTTTCTTTGGTTCAGGAATTACATTTGTCGACGATAGCTTGGCCCGACTCGGGTAGGGGCGACAATGGCCGCACAAGGCATCGTAACCTTGTTCTCGATGTCATTCTTGTAGATGGTGTCCTAAACCGTGTAATCTAGGGATAACCCTAGAACCAAATTTACTAGATCTAGTGATGTTGTCATTAGATGAAGAGTTCCCTCATAGGGGTCTCATATTTGAGTTGGTTCCACCTAGGAAGCTAGTAGATGATGTGTGTGTCCATAGGCGGGTCGTTTGACAAGGCTAATTGGGTTGTGCGAGGATTAGATCACGACAAGGATGTGGTAGTGGACTCTTCATCGTGTTTGTTGGGGCCATCGCCGTTGTGGTGGGGCGGTAGTGGGATCTGGGTGGATGTCGGTCGATGGGTGGTTCGGGTTGGTGTTATTTTGTGGTGGCAACCAGCGTATTTCTCACTAGTAGAGAAAAAACTCTTCTATGGCGTGCCAGAAATTGCTTTGCTGGCGTAGAGGCCCAATGCCAGTAATATGGCGCCAGTGAAAACAAATTTTGCTGGCGTTGTTCTACCATGCGAACTGTATAATGACCTATATGTGACGTTCTAAACAATAGCACACCATAGATATAATTTTTAGAACATAAAAAAACCTAATTATATATCAAAAGTAGCTCTATTAAACAGGAGGTCCATTAAGAAGAGTACCTAGTTCATCATCTCAACATGCATCACAGTTTAACACTACTTAATTTAACCAGTACTACAAGGTGATCAATCAAGCAAACGGAACAAACTAATTAATTAAGAAAAGATGACATCATAGTTTTTAAGCATATGCAAGAATAATCATACAAAATTTGGTACAATAAAATACTTTTTTTTACTTTTGATGGCGTTTACATTAATATAACGCCACCACAATAATATATATACATATATAATTAGGGTTAGACTATTCGTCACCCTAGGAGATTAATAGTTATTCTTCACCCTAGCCAAACTGCACATGCCATCTCCATCCAACATGAAGCGTGGAACTAATGAACTTGACCCCGTGAGCGAGCAATCGTAAAAAACGAAAGGATTGAATGTAAACTTACGGCTTGCATGCAAAGGGCACAACCATCGTAAGAAACAGAGAACTTGTGTGGTTGTAAAGTTACGGTGTGAATACATGTAAAAGGCACAGTGACCGTAAGAAACAGAGAACATGCGTGGCTGTAAAGTTACTGTGTGAATAGAAAAGATTCATATCAGAGAATTATTTTGTAAACTGATTGCACGTTCTCGTCAGTCCATTCTCTATGAAATCAAGGAGATTAGTAGGGATTCAGCTCCTTATCTTTTCAGCGTGTTGGTAAGAAAGAACAAGTGTTCCAAAGTCGTTGCCATTCACGGCGAAATCAAAGAGATTACTAAGGGTTTAGCAGTTTATCTTTTCTATGGAATCAAGGAGATTATTAAGGGTTTAGCAGTTTGTCTTTTCAGCGTGTTAGTAAGAAAGCAAAAGTAGCTGCACACCTGTACTGTAGAATTTTATGTTCATGCAAGGAGGGTGAGCTCGTGGCTGAGCTCTGCCCCTGATTTCCTGGGAGGTAATTTTGTGAAGTGGTTCGTGTATTAGATGTTACAAGCCAACTAAGCAGATGTGGGAGTATGGTGAGCCGTAATTCAATAATCGTGCAAAAACCTGATAGTTGGGGTAGCATATGGACAAGGTGAACTTTTATTAGGGAACGCCAAAGGCGTGCCAAAGCTTTATAGAAGAGAGCAACACAATATACAAAAAACCTCTTCAACGACCTAGTTGATGAGGCAAAACACCACACCCACACCTATGAGCTCTGCTATACTACTCTCTCAAAAAACATTGTAGACTCCTTGCTCCGGCTTTCCACTGGATAAGGTGACCTATAATGAGATAAACAAACTGGCTTGATCTTATGTTACTAACTGTTACACTTCGCTACATGCATGGAAGCATCATATCTTGCTAAAAATCTTCAAAATGGTTAAATGCCTCATATCTTGCAGTGTTCCTGGAACCTCCCTTGCATGTATTCAGCTCCCATGTAGCCATGTCCATTAGAGCCATGTCTCCATCATTCAGTGTCTGAAAATATATGAGATGATCATGTACCGAAGAGGAAAAGTAAAGGTACACATCCTGACAGGAGTCAAAACACAAAACTTCCTCCAATATAAGAACGCACAAACAATATTACCTCAAGGCCTATGCAGCTTACATTACTTTGTTGGATTTTTATCATGGTATGGAGCTAGTCGTCTGATCATAAATATTACTGTTTCCCTTAATGTGTTCGTTCCATATCATGGTATCTAGCTAGTCCTCTGATTCATAAATATTACTGTTTCCCTTACTGTCTGTGTTGGTGCCATCGCTCGCGGCATGTAAGCTGGATACATTATGATGCTGGCCTGTCCAACTACGCAATTTTCATTCAAAATTTGTCTAACTCATCACCAGGGTCATTGCCGCCCAATGTTCACATGCAGATGCTTCAGTGATGATATCTTATTTTCAGCCAACTCATAAATGAATGTTAGCACACATCAGACACAATTCAATTGACAAAAAACTTAGGTAGATTCTAAGACCCATTGTTCAGACTCCACAAAATCATCATGGTGAATAAATTCGACAAAACTGAGACAAAGACCTGCGCTTATCACTTCCTTGGTGTGCATGCAGGAGTCATGAACTGTAGAATCAACAACCTAAAGCACAGTTTAGTAGCATCCTTAGTTAAAGTCAATGCGTTAATCTCAAACAATGACACCTGAAAGAAGCTTGCAGAATAAATTGTTCAAGCTTCAAGACAGATTTCACTGCAAATTTGTAGTTAGCAAAAGATTCTAACGTGGACAGATTCTCCGTCCGAAAACAGGCTTTCGCCCCCCTTTATAGATAAAGGACCGGAACAAGGTCCACGGCCGATCGATACAAGGTGGTGGGGTAGCCCCCTTACACAGCTGATACTAGGATAGTCGGCGCACGCGAACATCAAGAAGCATAGAAGGATCTAACCACACACGCAACCCCTAACACACCTAAGTTCCACGACAACGCCCTCAAGAGGGAGTACGACGCAATGTGTCGCCGCTGCCGAGTCCAGTCGGACAAAGGTCTTCACGCGAAACCTTGACACGAAGAGCAGAACCTCGACGACGTCTTCAAGAAGATCACGACATCCACGGGTGTCGCCATCGCCGGCGCCAAAGCGCTGAGCTTTCGCTCGGCAACTCGCCAACGTGGACAGATTCTTACCAACAACACAATGAATGAGGCACTATAGTCCGCGAAGAATACATCATATGGTGAAACCATTTTAGCTGCTTTTCATCTTCCAAACATCTACGCTTTTCTTGATGGAAATAGCTACTTTGGCACACAATCAGGTAGCAGAGCATGAGGAACATAGTTCCAGACAACAGAAAACAGCAAATGCTCTTTCCTAGAGGAAAACACACACATACAGATTTTTATTTATAAATGTATACGTTCAAAGAAAATTAAATTAGATGTTAACAGAAATAGGGCAATCATACATTTTATGTTTTATATATGATTAAGTTATGATTTTTAAGTTCAAAGTGTATAACTGTTATGATTCCAGTATATCTCAAAAAAACAAATTCCGTCTCAAATGTCTGTTAGTTGATTGACTGTTTATTGTAAATCAATAGCAAATCCAATCATATTTGGAGTATGTGCATAAGTGACTATAGTTTATCTCTTCTGCTATGCTTGCATAATGTAAAATCTGTAAGCTCCAGTAGAAAGTAGAAACTTGATAAAAGGGGTTTTCTTTCAGTAATTAATGGTTGATGTTTGTATTATATTTTGGTAGCAACAAATGACTTGCCGGATCAGAAAAAAAGGATCACAATTTATGCTTTGCCGGCATGCAGAAACTAAGTCAAGTTTTTCCTTTATTTTTTCATGAAAACTGCATAGCTAGTCATAGTTTAATCGGCATCACCACAATAAAAAGATAGCTAAGGCAATAATCCATCCCGATTATGCAGTAACAGATCCAAAATACTTCTCATGTCAGTGCTAGTTATAATCTTCAAGCTCACATGCTCCATTATAATCCATCCTGATTGTGCACCTACAGACCTGAGATGTTTTTCATCTCAGTACAAGCTAGAATGTTTGCTTTACTTTCTTTCGGCTAAATTTTTGTGTTCAAGCTAATATAAATCCCAAAACCAGTAGATACCAGTTTATATTATAGCCAACCTTTATTATCAAATTTAAGCATCTAAAAACAGAATCCAAATGAATATGTTGATGGTCATAAGCCTACTTGAAACATTTTTTTTCTCCAATCCTTATAGCATAGCTGAACTCCTAGTTCAGGATTCATGTTATCTAACTATTCCAGTTTGAAAGGACAATGGTTGAACTTTCAGCCAACAACTTTGTTTCTACGGTTTGTAGAGCTATCACTATATATTTTGAAGGAAAAGCTATCCCTATTTCATATACTACGGAGAGCAGATTCAAATGCCTCTTCAAGCGGCACCCACGACCCCCCTCGCCGACCAACCATGACCAGCTCGTCGTCCAGTTGAGGATGCCGCCAAACCCTGGCTCGCGGAGTGGGCCTGATTTCGGCTGGGTGTTCATCGTTGTCAACTCGGTCGGCAAGGCGTCATCCACATAAGACGTTCGCCTTGTCTCGGGCCAGCTCGGCCCCCATCGACCCACAGGAGATGCTCATCTTGCACCGCGGGGTTGAACGGATAGCGCCGGAGGCCGAGCACCCGCCCAGCAGCAGGGTTGAACGGACGCCGCCGGAGCACGAGCACCCGCCCAGCCGCGGGGTTGAACGGACGGCGCTGGAGACCTCGCGTAACCATCGAAGGCATCCGCCGCCGCCGCTCGCCGCTTGTCAAGCCTCAAGGCGTCCCTCGCCTAGCCCCCAAACCGCTCCGGCGCTCCCACCGCTCTTGATTAGATTTGACCTCCTGGGGAGGCTGGTAGGTTGGTAGTGGGTGTGCTCCTGCCCAACGAAAATGGAACCGTAAAATTAATGGCTCGGCACCCCCCCCCCCCCCACACACACACCTAGTGCTTAATCCGGCTCAGTTGATCGACTAGGGAGTATATATATATATATATATATATATATATATATATATATAATAGTGAAGCTATTCATCATCCAGGGTACAGAATAATTTATTCTTCACCCGAGGTAATTTTACTAACCTTTCATAAAAAAATTACATTTGTAATACAAATAGTTACATTAATATGAATTCACTACATAAATTTTGACATATAAAAACAAAAATATAGCTCATAAGATCAAAAAATTTACACTTTATGTATATTTTACCCCATTATTTTTACGTTTGTAATTTTACGTAACATAAAATATATTTTATGGTGATTATATTTGTTTACGTTTTCTTTTTACGTATGAAACAAAGATCAAATTTACGAAATGAAAAATTACGGTGTATTAATGTCAAATCAGAGGCGGGTGAAGAATAACTATTCCTCATCCAAGGTGACGAATAGTCTATCCCTACATATATATATAGGGTGGGTCTATTCTAACAACACCCTTAAGAGTCTTATTCTAACAACATCTCTTATTCTGCCAACACCCAACCGACCCGAGCCGTGCACCACTATTAAACCAACGAACCAAACAAAAAAAACACCTAGCCCCCATCCCCACCTTCTTCCTGCTGTTCGTTCCCCACCCCCACCACGCCCGACCCCCACCAACCACCTTCTCTTCCCCCCCACGACATCTCTCTCTTCTTCCTATACTCCTCCGCACGGGAGCCTCTCTCTGTGCCGCCGGCAGCCTCCCTCCGCCGCCCGCCACCCCCTCCCTCCACCGCACACTAAAAGGCGCCCCACCCACCACAACTGGCAACGGCGACCCGGCCTCCGCGCCAGGGCACGGCGACCCGGCCTCCGGCCACGACGCCTTGCCTCCCGAGCCCGACGACGACGCCCTGCCCTACCTCGCCGGACACCCTGACCCCATCTCGTGCGCCTCAGATCCATGGATCCCAGGCCGGCATCCGAAGCCTCCACACCCTCCCGTGGCCACCAGCGACGGGATTCGAGGTCGCGCCAACCGCGCCCAAGGCCACCAGCGACGGGGTTCGAGGCCGGGCCACCGCGCCCTCCCGTGGACACCAGCAACGGGATTCGAGGCCGGGCCACCGCGCCCCTCCCGTGGTCGCCACGCCGGGCCACCTCGCCCTCCCGTGGCCGCCGCGCCGGGCCACCTCGCACTCCGGTGGCCGCCGCGCCGGGCCACCGCACCCTCCCATGGCCGCCGCTCCGATCTGCAGGTCCTCGAAGTCGCCTCGTCACACCAAGGGCGCCCGCGACGAGATCCAGCGTGTGACGCCACTGACGAGCAGCAGACTGGGGAGAGACATGCAGTTCACCCCGCCGTCGTGTTTGCCACACCTCGCGTCAGGCAGTGTGTTTTACAGCTTGTGTGTATCTTGGAGTTGCAGTTCAGTTGGAGATTTTGTGTGTGTTCATATATTGCAATGGAGTACACTTTGATTGAGTTTCTCAAGTGCTAATAATGCTATTGCATTCTGTTTAGGTTATGCATGTGCAGTGCGGTTCATAGCTCATGGCGCTTCCGTGCTAATTCTTGTGGTAGTTCACTTCCAATTGTATTGTATCACTATAGTTCGTAAAAAATTTGAAAAAAAAATGCAGTTCACTTGCCTTTCGTAAATTTTTAGAAAAAAATGCAGTTCACTAGCCTCGCCCCTTGCGGTACACGCTCATTGACAAAAAATCATGTGCAGTTCTTTCTGTTGACAAATGCAATCGGGTGCCCCGCGAATGCAGTTCACTCGCCGATTTTTTTGTTCCGCGAAAAACACGTGCGTTCTGTCTGGCGATAATGCAGTGCGGTCGCCCGGCCAATGCAGTTCACCTCGTCGATTCCGGGTACGCGAAGAACGGAGTTCTGCGATTTACTAAAATTGACACAACTTTTAAACCGTAAGGAATTAGAGGATGTGTTTTACATACAAATGAAGCGTCTCGACAATATCTATCCAATGGTGTATCAATTGCATCAATCGGACGAACGAATCAAACGAATTTAAGCAAAAACTCCCGCTGTCCAAAAAAGGGCAGCAACACCGTTTTTCAAATTACTTCAAAACCGTGTGGAATATATAAAAGTGTTCAACATATGGGTTAATCTAATACTCAGACGAATCCAACGGTGTATCATACGCATCGATCGGACAAGCGGTTAAAAAGTTATACTTTTTACAAGATCCGAAAACGAAAAACAGAGTTGCTGCGTTTTTTGTGGCTAGATTTCTCTCAAATCCTTAGTGAATTAGACAAAGTGTTAAACATATGGATGTAGAGCCTGATCGATATCTTTCCAACGGTATATCATTTGCATCATTCCGATGAACGATTTAAGAGAAATTGCGAAAAAACTGCAGTCGTGAAAGTGGGTCGCCGCACCATTTTTGAAACTGCTCTTAATCCGTGAAAAATCGGGGGAAGTGTTCAACATACGGAAGATGCTCCTTTTCTATACGAATCCAACGGTGTATCATACGCTCAATTCCGACAAACGGTTAAAAAGTTATCGCGAAAATACTGGATGCGGTTCGTTTTTACCCAAGCTGCAGTGCTCCAAATTCAGCAGTGCTGTTCTCTTTGCGAAAATACTGCAGTTCGAAATGTTGTCAAAATAGCTATTCTAATATCGATGTCAGAATAGACCGGGTGTATATATATATATATATGTATGTATGTATGTATGTATATATATACATACATGTATATATATACATGTCGTCTATTATTATAGAATCGATATTAGAATAATATTCTGTAATAATCTCGTACTGTCAGGGATGAAGATCTGGTACTTCTTCTGGATAGCACTATCGTACTGCTTGTTCGTAAAAACGGTACTGCTTTTTTCGTACCTGTGTAATAATTCATGCATAAATTTTAAATCACTAATCAAAATTGCGCAAATAATATTTAGTTGGAAAACAACAGAAAGTCCTCAATGTTTTCAAACCGCCCAGCCTCCCATCTCGGTGCCGCAGGCCGCCCTGCCGCCCGACCTCGCTACGCCGCGCACTCCTTGCCGTGCTCAACATCGCCGACCGCGCTCTCCTCCGCGCTCGATGACGACTGCCTCCCTGATGTTTCCCGTCCAACCAAACCAACCTGCGCGTATCCATCCCGAAAAGTAGAAAACCACTGCCACTGGTCGGGGGCGGCGGCGCCACGCCCTTGGCCTTGGCTTCTTCTTCACCGGCCGCAGTAGTAGTTGGTGACTCAAAAGCACCCGGATCGGCCCGGTCCATCGTGATATATCCTACTATTATTAGAGTAAAGCGCCAAATCTTAGACCAAATACATCTGCAAACTTGTGGCCGATGGTGCATGCCAGTGAGGCTCACACGGTCGATCCATCCATGGTTGGTACCTCTGCATGGGCAAGGTACGCACGAACAATTCAAAAGGAAAAACGCATGCATGCATGCACTCGTAGTACGTGGGAGGGGCCAATGATGGACATGCAGGGTACGGCGGAGAACGACTGAGCAGTTGAACTGATGAGCCAGGGTGCGTCGTTCGATCGACTCGAATGTAGATATGGCTGACCCCATAAGCAAGCTAATAAGCTACGTGCGTGCGTGCCTGCCTGGCTCACGATTCAATTCCATAGAAAAGGATCGATCGTGGTTCATTCACTCGTGAATGCATGCATGCAACCAGTTACTTCTTGCCGTGCGTGTTTGCAAAGAGACTCCTATAACTCTTTTAACGGTGGACTCACTCACGCACACAAGTTTTTTTATGGAATGACCGCAAGAACAGAGGAGCTTTAGCAAAGCAAAAGAGTAGAATAGAGAGGCACATTCAATGGTGTTAGAGCATCTCCAGCCGCGGCCCCAAGAGGCCCCCAAGACGCCTTTTTCTGTGCCGGGCAGACGAAATTCGCCCAGCCGCGCCCCCAAGAGTCCGTTTAGCACCGGATTGGGCCAAAAGTGGATCCGACGATGTGTACCCTGGGGGTCTCTTAGGGGAGCCAGATGAAACGAAACGACGCGTGGGGCCGCTCTGTAGCGTGATAGGCCTTTCCCTCCCGCCGTTTTCTCCCCTCCCCCCGCCATTTGCCCCGGCTCCCGCCATTTCTCCCAGATCTCTCCCATGGCGCCGAAGAAGAAATACGAGGCCCCTCGTCGCGTTGACAGCGCACCAGTTCCGCCGACCAAGCAGCCCAGGAAGCCGAGAGCGCCGACACCAAGGCCGGAGGGCTTTACGGAAGCCGACTGGCTCGCCGACGAACAGCGCTGCTCGGTGTCCACGACCGACCGGCGCAACCGCCTCTTGAGCCAGAAGTCCCGGGAGATCGTGAAGACCACGCAGGAGGCGGTGGCGAAGAAGCTGGAGGCGACGAAATCCGCGGCGGCGGCGGTGAGGCGTGAGCTCCAGGACACCCTCGCGCAGACTGCGGCGACCAAGGAGGCAATTGCGGCGGCGGCGGCTCTCCGCTCCGGCGGGGTGCTGTTCCCTCTCCCAACTCAGCAGAGCGTCACCTCCCCCGCCGGCAACTTCGCGCCTTCTACGCCGTCGGCATGGGCGGCATCGCCTAACCACAGCAGCTGCAACCCCAACCTCGCCTTCCCCCACATGCCTCTGCCACGGACAACCTCGGCGTCCTGCTCGCCGGTCTACTCGCCGGCCTACGCGACTACATCTGCCCCGTCCTTGCTGCACCGAGAATCTATCCCGTTCTCCACGGAGATGGAGGACATCATCGCCACGGGGTCCGAGTCACACGTCGCCGTCGGTTCAGAGGCCTTCTTCGCCGACGACACCGACTTCGCCCAACGCGCCGACGAGAAGACGCAAGACTTTGAGGTGGACGACGAAGAAGAGACCCAGGAAGCGCCAGAGGAGTTGGCCGGCAAAGGAAAGAAGAAGAGGAAGAGCGGCGAGCCGTCCTTGAACCGCTACAAGTGGACGGGCAAGGAGGACGAGTGCCTCGCCGAGGCATGGAAGATGGTGAGCTTGGACACCATCACTGGCTCCAATCAAAACGGCGACACATACTGAAAGAGGATCAACGCGGCTTTCGACGAGCGCAAGATGGTCGACCCCAAATTCAACGACGTCTACATGGAGCGCGGCGCGAAAGCCATGTCAAACCACTGGGCGTCGGTGCAGACGGCGTGCAACAAGTGGCACGGCATCCAAGAGGAGGTGTACGCTTGGCCGAAAAGCGGCGCCAGCGCCGATCAAAAGGTATGATCTCGACGCGAACTCGCCGCAATCTCGTCGTTCGCACGCCTATACTGACATCCATTTGGTAGTACCCGTGCATGTTCAGCATGTATCGAGATGACACCGGCACCGAATTCAAGTTTATCCACGTCTTCCCGCTGATCGAGATGTGCGACAAATGGGCCATCGAGAAATGCATCGCCGACGCTACAAGCAACGCCGCGATCTGGGAGGAGACGTCCAGGGCGAGGTGGGCCAAGATTTTGGGCAAGCAGGACGCCAAGCTTGACCTCCTGAGGAACACCGCCGCCTCCAAGAGAGGAACACCGATCTCGCCTTCCTGTCGACAATGGCGACGATGGATTTGGGATCGGTGGACGCGCAGATGAGGGCCTGACTTGTCTCCGAGCGCGACAAGATCTTGCCCCCAGATGGCGCCGCCCGTTGTCACGCAGCCCGCGCCCCCCACAGCCCCGCCTACGCTGGGCGTGCCTACCTCGCCCACGCCGGACACGCCGTCGACTCCGGACACGCCATCCACGCCGGTTGAGACATTCGGCGAGCCACTGGCTTCTGCGGTCGACCTGGACGGCCCGCTTTGAGCTGTCGGCCGGCCTACTTTTTTGTTCCCCGCGTAGATCACGCCGCCTGTGGCATGTTTGATCGCCGAACCATGGCATGTTGGGCGCCGAACTTTGCTGTTTTTTGAAGCGGGAAGAAAACTATTCAAACTTGTGTGCGCGTCGCCGTTTTCTTGGGTTCGCCCGTGGGGGCGCGGCTGGGGGGAAACTCGCCCCAAGCCGTTATCGCCGCCCGAGTGCCCCCCAAATCGGCGCTAAAATAGCGCCGAAAATCGTCTTGGGGGGCGAACGGCTGGAGATGCTCTTAGTTTCTAGGCAGAGAAAAATTACAGACACGTAGTGGACTGGACGTAAGAACTATGCTCTCTGTCTAAATTATTAATGCAATGTCATCTACTCATGTGCGCGTCAGATTGTTCTCAAGACAAAATAACATGAGTTCACTTCGAATGTTCTATGAAAACAACATGCTCAGCTATACCTACCCAGACTGGAAGAATGTTATCCATTGACATTTGATTTTGTGCAGTCTAGTTGAACCTCTGGAGAACTCACTTGTTTCTATCTGGTGCATGCTGATGCTAATTGAGCATGTTCTCACAAGTAAACATCAATCGGCGACCTTAAGCAGCCACCAAAAATGTGATTACATTATCACACCACGGTGCATTTTTGGCACTGCTCGGCAAAATAAAGTATTGTATTGCTCATAATGAATAAATGGTACTGCCTAGAGTGATTAAATGGTACTCTTCGAAGAATAAAAAGTTTTTGTATTGCTAAAAATGAATAAACGATACCATGAGTTTGGTACTGCCCGGCGATAAAATAAGTTTTTTTACTGCTCAAAATGATTTAATTGTACTGCGCATAATTTTTTCCAGAGAAATCAAATTTCCTCCACATGTACCTTGTACTTCTGTGGAATATGAGTTTCGTACTGCCCGATAATAATAATAATTGTACTGCTCGAAATAAATAAATTGTACAACTTGAATTATTTTTAAACACAACTTGCGCACCTTATACTTCTATGGAATACGAGTTTCGTACTGCCCGCAATAAAAAAATCATTCAATAATGTAAAATCGTTTATTTTTTGGATTTTTACTGGTGTTTACTTCGCGATCCTGCTGCTAGTACTTCCCTAAATTAGATATTTGTACTTCCCGGTTTATTGGTTTTTGTACTTCTCAAATCCATAATTTTTTAAGGTTATTATTATATTTTTTGTACTGGTCGGCAAAAGAAGATTTTGTACTGCTCAGAATCAATAAATTGTACTACCCAATATAAATAAATGGTACTGCATGGAGTGATTCAACAGTACTGCTCGGTAAATATATTTTTTGTACCGTCTAAAATGAATAAATGTATTGCTTAGAACGAACCAATGGTACTGCCAATAATGAGTTAATAGTGCTGCACAGAGAAATTCAACGATACTTACCCCGCAATAAAAAAATTGTACTGCCCAACAAAAATAGACGGTACTACCATAATCATTGATACTGTCCAGCGGAAATAAACGGTACAATCGATGGATATTTCATGTATAAAAGTGTGTATATTAGTGATAGTACATCACTGCAAATCTGCAATCACTACGACACAAACAAGCAACGTAATCATCTCATGGCAATGCCATATCCCCCAAATACGTACTCCCAAATCTGCAACAATATGCAAAAGGAAGCTACTCCATCTAACACCGTGTCCTATTTACAAGTTTAATCAATCAACATTGTCCTGTTTACAAGAACAAATCCCAGATGAAGCAGCGAAGCACCAAGGAGAGAAGGGAGCAGCCACGGTGCAGTACGACGGCGGCAGCCGAGCTCGTGATGCTGGCACGCTCCTCGTACTACAGATGGCCAGTGGCATGTTCTCCTGGTCCGGGTGATGAGGACATCTCTACTAATGTTACACCCACATCTTCACCAACTACACATACTAGACCAGTTACTAGAGCACGCGCACGTCAACTAAATTATCAGGTACTTTCGTTTCTTGCGAATCCTTCTAATGTTCAGGAACATATGATGCTGCCTAAATTAGATACTTTTGTTTGTCTTATGAATGAAGGACCTAGCATGGATAAGAAGGATGGTCATTGGAGCGGGATCAAGCATGGAGAAGGAGGTGTGCGCGCGGGAAAGGACAATGGAGCTTCCAGTGGTGATTTTCGCACTTTGAGGCCACCATAAGGCGTGCATGAAGACCTGGACGAGAGACACAAGACGCCACATTAATATTTTCGTCCAAGGGTTATTATAGGTGCTGCGTCACCTTATTATTGGGCCAGGCCCATGTAATTTCGAAATACACTTAATAGGCTATATTTTAGAGTCCGTATGTGTGGGGAAACCGAGTTAGGATTGTTTTCGGACCCCTCCTTCAAGGGGCCACGAAATTCCCCTCTGTTCCCCCATATATACAGCCCTTAGGGCGTCGTTTAGACTTGGGTTTTAATTAGATTTTAAGTTAGCCATAGCCGCAACTTCGAGCTCTTCGTTTGTGTCATCCGACCAGGCCAAGACCTCATTGGAACCCCAACTTTCGTAATCATTCATCTTATATTCGCAATATCCAGATTGCAATTCTTAGTTCTTGCTTGTTCTTCGATTGCTTGCAGGAATTAGACCTTCGTGGTCAGGTTGATCGTGCATCCGCGGGATCAATAACCTCTCGGAGTTGGTTTAGCGATCTCTAAGGCGCAACGTCTTCGCACGTTCGTAGTCGGATCGTGAAAGTCGTCTCCACCATAATCGATCTCCACCATCTCATCGAAACATCGGGACACCTTCGCCTCTATCACCGGGCGCATCGACGCCTCCTGTTTCATCGTGGCCGATACCTCCAGCGTGCATTTGTTCTCATGCGATACCTTCCAGCTACGCGGCCTCTACGAAGAGAAAGATGCCAGAAAGAACATCGTTGCAGCGGCCAGCAACATGCTCAGCCTCAAGGAATCATCATGCTCCATCGTGAGCCACGTCGACACCAACTACTCCGTCTGGCGATGGAAGCAGGGATACATGAACTATCACTGGCGGTACTTCGAGGAGGAGAAGACATGTGCCGACGCCGAAGACGACATAAGGACGATGCACGTCCACGGCAAGAAGACCGTCGTCGTGCTCGCCGACTGGCTCGAGGTGCTCGGGCACAGGACCAAGGACGCCAAGAACGACGTGGTGTCATTGCTGCACTCGGTGGTGACATTCGACAACTCCCTTGGCCTTTGCGCCGTGTCGTCGGGCGGCGCGTGTTTCGCGTTCGCATGCCCCGGCGCCAGGGCTGGTCGCGACCGTGGCGGGGGAGGGCGGTCGTCGCCGCCTGCGCGAGGGGAGGGAGGTCATGGCCATCGGCGCGTGGAGCGAAGTCGTGGCCATCGCGGGGAGGGATCTGGATGAGACGGGAGGAGAGAGAGAAAGAGGTGGATGGGACGTGGGCAGTGGGGTGTTTTTTTTTTGGGAAATTGCCTTATAGGGATTGATCTATTGTAGAATATTATTCTACAATCAATTATCGAATAGATCCACCCTATATATATTCTAACATTGATTTCAGAATAACTATTCTGACAACTTTCTGAACTGCAGTATTTTCGCAAAGAGAACCGCACTGCTGAATTCGGAGCACAGCAGTTCGGGTAAAACAGAACCGCATGCACCGTTTTTGCTTCAACTTTTTAATCGTTTGTCGGAATTGAGCATATGATACACCGTTGGATTCGTATGCAAAAGGAGCATCTTCTGTATGTTGAACACTTCCCCCGATTCTTCACGGATTAAGATCAGTTTCGACAATGGTGCGGTGACCCACTTTCACAGCTGCAGTTTTTTCCCAATTTCTCTTAAACAGTTCATCGGAATGATGCAAATAATAAACCGTTGGAAAGATATCGGTCAGGCGCTCCATCCATATGTTGAACACTTTGTCTAATTCGTTACGGATTTGAGAGAAATCTAGCCGCAAAAAAACGCAGCAACTCTGTTTTTTGTTTTCGGATCTTGTAGAGAATAGAAACTTTTAACCGCTTGTCCGATCGATGCGTATGATACACCGCTGGATTCGTCTGGAGTATTAGATTAATACATATGTTGAACACTTTCCATATTCCACACGGTTTTGAAGCAATTTAGAAAAAGGTGGTGCTGCCCTCTTTTGGACAGGGGGAGTTTTCACGTAAATTCGTTTGTTTCGTTCGTCCGATTGATGCAATTGATACACCATTGGATACCTATCGTCGAAGAGCTTCATTTGTATGTAAAACACATCCTCTAATTCCTTACGGTTTAAAAGTTGTGACGATTTTAGTAAATCGCGGAACTCCGTTCTTCGCGGACCCAGAATCGACGACGTGAACTGCATTGGCCGGGCGACCGCACTGCATTATCGCCAGACAGAATGCACGTGTTTTTCGCGGAACAAAAAATCGGCGAGTGAACTGCATCCGCGGGGCACCCGATTGCATCCGACAGTCAAGCGCACTGCATTATCGCAATACAAAATTGCACGTGTTTTTCGCGGATCCGAAATCGTCCAAGTGAACTGCATAAGCCGGGTAACCGCACCGCATTTGTCACAGAGAGCACTGGGCATGTTTATTTCACTAATTCACCTGAAACATTGGTACTTGGTGCACTTCATTCATCGGGGGCAACCGCACTGCTAGCAATGTTTTCGTAAACTACATAAGATGAACCGCACTGCACTCCAAGCGTGTGCTCATAAGCTAAAGAACACAAATAAAAAAAGTGAACCGCGTGTGAACCGCAAAAACAATCTCAGATGAACTACTTTATAAATAAAAATATTTTCGATTACACAAAATTTGCATGATGAAGTACAGTACAGATTTATATCCCCACACGCAAAAATCACAAAGAGCAACGAATTGCAAAAAAAATACAAACTGAACCGCACAAATTCTGAAAAAATACACTATTATAATAAAAATCCACCACGGGGAACTGCATGCATGATCTTTTGACAAACGCATTGCATTTTTTGCATTCATCGGACTTGCACACAGAATTGGCTACATACACAACACAGCGGACTGCAGCAATGCGGTTATTTTTTCTGCCGTCCATCTTCATTGAGGAGAGCGAACTGATGAGGTTGCTAGCCGCCGCCATCGGGGAAGGGGCGCCACGCGCACGTCATGGAACTGGCAACGCCGCCATCGGAGAAATGGCGCCCGCACGCGCACGCCATGGAGCTGGCGAGGAAGGGGGCTGGGGGACGCCCCGACGGGCGTGTGGTGGACGCGCTGACAGCGTCGGCGGCGTCCGTGCTCCGGGCGTGGATGCGGGCGGAGGTTGAGGCCGCGCTGGCCGCCGGCGACCGCCGTGTCCGGCGGATCATGTCCGGCGCGACGCGAGGTGCTGCTCTTGCGCTCTTGTACACTTGGAGAGGGGGCAGGGAGCGGCCCGGATCCACCGCGGTTTCCGGCTTGGATCCATGGAGGGCGGCGGGAGGTTGAGGCGCCGTGGTCGGGGGCTTGTCGCCGGGGCCGGTCGCGGGAGGTGGGGGCGTCGTGGCCGGGGTGAGGAGGCGCGGCGCCGTGGCCAGAGGTAGGAGGCGGGGTTTCATGGCCAGGTGTAGGAGGCCGGGATTCAGGCGAGGGGGGTGGGGAGGTTGTGGTGCGCTGGGTGGGGGTTAGGGTGTACCGGCGGCGACCGATGCAGAAGGTGGATCTGGTGGGGGCGTGGTGATGGGAAGAAGAAGATGCAGGGGGTGGGTTTTCTCTTTTTTTTGTTGAAGAGGGGACGCGGGGGGTGGGTGGTTGCCAGGTTGGTGAGGGTCTGTGCGGTTTGGTTCGGTTGGTTAGGTTAGTTTTTTATGGTCCGACTCATTGTCAGAATAATATGGATGTTGTTATAATAAGGTCTTAAGTGGTGTTGTTAGAATAGACTCATCCTATATATATATATATATATGACATATATATATATATATGACGCCTGTTTGGGGCACCTAGGTGTCCAGGCTCCTTGCTTGTCTACCTTCCGATTGCTTTAGGATGTGTGCTAATACATGTTGAATTCGGAGCACTGCTGCTCGGGTAAAAACGAACCGCATGCAGTATTTTCGTGATAACTTTTTAACCTTTTGTCGGAATTGAGCGTATGATACACCGTTGGATTCGTATGGAAAAGGAGCATCTTTCGTATGTTGAACACTTCCACCGATTCTTCACGGATTAAGAGCAGTTTCGAAAATGGTGCGGTGACCCACTTTCACAGCTGCAGTTTTTTCGCGATTTCTCTTAAACCGTTCATCGGAATGATTCAAATGATATACCGTTGGAAAGATATCGTTCAGGTGCTCCATCCATATGTAGAACACTTTGTCCAATTCGCTACGGATTTGAGAGAAATCTAGCCACAAAAAAACGCAGCAACTCTGTTTTTCGTTTTCGAAACTTGTAGAGAGTAGAAATTTTTAACCGCACTGTTGAATCTGTTATTCGTTTTCGGAACTTGTAGGAGGCGGGGCTTCGTGGCCAGGTGCGGGAGGCCGGGATTCAGGCGAGGGGGGGTGGGGAGGTTGTGGTGCGCTGGGTGGGGCTTAGGGTGTACCGGCGGCGACCGATGCAGAAGGTTGATCTGGTGGGGGCGTGGTGATGGGAAGAAGAAGATGCAGGGGTGGGTTTTCTCTTTTTTGTTGAAGAGGGGACGCGGGGGGGGGGGGGGGTGGTTGCCAGGTTGGTGAGGGTCTGTGCGGAATCGAAATCAGCGTAGTGCACTGCATCCGTCGGGGCAACCGCACCGCATTTGTCCTACAAAGAGCACTGCATTATCGTCCAACAAAAGTGCACGTGTTTTCTTGCAAAAATCGACATCAAGTAAGCGCACTGCATGCGACGGACAAGCAAAATGCGCATTTTTTAAAAAAATCCAACTTTTGCTACGAACAAGATTGAATGGGAGAGAATAAGTTAAGTGAACCACACAAAATCAAAAAGAGTGCATTGCATGCCGTGAATAAATTTTTGCAATATTTTTATTAGAGTGCACTGCATGCAATATTTACAACATGAATAACTCTCTAGACATCAAAATATTTTAGCTCCTTTACAAAAACTGAACTGCATAGAATTTCGACAGCGAAATCTAAAAAATAAATTAGAGATCTTCTAAGATGCAAGCCACCACTACTTTTCCACAACCCCATCGAACCGGAAGTGGCCGCCGGCGATAGGATTTGAACCTCAGCAGTTCCCACTGGTCTACATCATGGGGTGACGGACGGTTTTTGGAGCTCCCGGACAGGAGTGCGTGGGCGCCCATGGACGAAACACACTGAAGAGGCGACTGAATCACATCGAAGCAAAAGGCGAACTGCACAGCACGGGGGAGGGGGAGGGCGTGATGCGCGCATCCATGCAGTTGTCGGTTTGCAGAGGAGGGAGATGCCGTCGGGGTGGCGCTGAGTAGCCAGAGGAGGTAGAGGCGCAGTGGCGAGGGCGGACCAGGCGGCCGGTGCTGCTGGTCGGGGGCGGATCCTCGCTGGGATGGGTGGCCGCCGCCGCCTCGTCCGTCGGGTACACGGAAGGGTCGCCGCATGGATGGCTGCACCCGTCGAGATCCACGGCGTACCGCACCGCGCGGGGAGGCGGTGTGGCTTGGTCAGAGGGGGGGGGGGCGCCGTGGCCGGAGGGTGGCCGCGCGCGGGAGGGGGTGTGGCGTGGCCGGAAGGGGGCGTCGTGGCCGGAGGCGGAGCGCCGTGGACAGAGGCGGAGCCATGGCCGCGGTTGGTGGGTGGCCGGGGAGGGGAGAAGCAGTAGATCGGGAGAGATCGTGGAGCGAGCACGACGGGGAAGGGGGATCGGGGTGGGGGAGGCAGAGAGGATCAGGGTGGGGGCAGGCAGATGGGATCGGGAGAGATGGAGGAGTGGGTCGTGGTGAGGTGTGTGTGTTGGGGGGGGGGGGGGTTGTTGCGTGTCGGGTTGCTGTTTAGTACGTAGCTGCGAGACGGTTCGGGCGCTCCGCGCTAGAAGGTTAGTTAGTAGGGGTGTTGGCAGAATAAGAAATTTGATGTTAGAATAAGGTCTTAAGGGGTGTTGTTAGAATAGACCCACCATATATATATATACATGGCGTCTCATAATTTACGACGCCAGCAACAGTTTTTCCTTTTTCACCACAGCACGGTCAGCTTGGTGATGGAGTTTCCTAAACTTTCAATGCCAGCAATAAACGTATTCAACTGGCGTTCAAAAAAGGCCAACGCCAACTCTATTTGAAAAACTTTAATGGTGGATTTGAATTTATTTGGTGTGCCAACAACCACAGCGCTATTAGCTTGGTGATGGAGTTTCCTAAAGTTTTAATGCCAGCAATAAACGTATTCAACTGTCGTTCAAAAAAGGCCAACACCAACTCTATTTGAAAAAAATTAATGGCGGAGTTGAATTTATTTGGTGTGCCAACAATCAAAGTTGGGGATAAGATTTTTTCTACTAGTGTTATCTTCATAGCTTGTCTTCTGCACCTGAGGTGCCTTTATGTTTTCGTCTCTATTTGGCGGTTCTTTATATGTCTAGTGTATTTGTTGTGGTGAGGGCTTTAGTGATGGTCGTATTTGGGAAAATTGAAGTCGTCTGCTTATATAAAAGAGTGATGACCATGATTCCAGTGATACCTTGGCGATGTCTCTTTTCTTGGCAGTGTTTGTAATCTCATTTATCGTGTCAGAGCCCATCCCCTTACTTCTCCAACAAGAGGATCCGAATGCGACCACCAAAATATATGATGCGGCCCCATCCACATCTACGGCATGGCTACGGTGGCTCGCTGCGACGAGAGCACGCAGAAGAAGTGGTTGCAGGGACGAAGGAAAAGGGGTTGTCGAGAGGGGAGGTGGCCGATGGCAGGGACGCACTAGCCCGGTCGGAGGTCTGCCTGCGGGCGCTCAGAAGGGATAGGGAAGAACAGAGACCCGGGAGTGGCATGAGGCGCGGGGCGGGTCGACGACTTAGGCTGGTAGTGGCGACATGAGAGGGAGGAGAGGAAGAAGGGAGAGGGAGGAGGGAAAGAATGCAGAGGGATTGGATTGCATTTTTTTTAGTTTGTTTTGTAAAGTAGCGCCATTAAATTTTGCCAAGTCAGCTATTTGCCACATCAAATACGAGGTCAAGTAGCGTTTAGAGTTTTTTAGAAAGATTAATTTTATGTTCTGCGGTTTTTGTGAACAGTGTGTTAATGATGCCTATAATGTGGTGGTTTTGTGCTTTTCACTCCCCCATTGAGGAGGGGTGGTTGTTATTTTTTTCTCGATTATCTACATATTAAATGGAAAATTTAAAATAAAGGATGTTCGAAGGAGACGTTTTGTTCCAACAGAAACTGTGTTATTCGGACATAATAAGGAAATATATTTCATCGGTAGCCTTAGATGACTAAATGCACCGTCAAATTTGTATAGTTCACTAGTCAAGCTCATTGTCATCAGTGCACTCAACTACTCCATAGTCGATCATTGTGAGCGTATATCATGTCTCGTTCTCGTTATTAATCTCTATGGACACCATAATCAACCATATTTAATCGCTAGAGTGCATGCATGGTCGACCATCTGGTCCAACTTAACATCCAACCATATGTTAAATGCGTTTGGTTCCAACATCGATTAACAACTTAAATTTATGCACCTGCTCCCATCAATCAAATTGGGCCACCTAGACGCAACGCTTGATACCATGAAAATATACTCCTTCCGCCCATGAAAGAGTGTATTTGCAATATTATTGGAAAGTCAAACATTTCTAAGTTTGACCGTGTTAATACAAAAAATCAACAACATTTATGCAGTGAAATTAGTATCATTATATTTATGATAATATATATTTGCACCATATAACATATGATTTCATAATATTGCTATACTCTTTTACAAACATGGTCAATGTTTAAAATACATTGATTCTGCACGAAAGCTGGAACTGCACTCTTTCGTGTAGGGAGTACACTTTATTCAAAATGGGAGGCCATGATGATTAGAAGGCCTATTTGAGCACATGCATCCCCCTACGAAACTCCTTACATCCAACGACTGCCTAAATTTAGCATTAACACACATCAATCGCATCCATCCACGTGGACGCTATACTCAACACTATGCTAGAGGTATAATTTATTCCCATTGTGATTCCTCGTTGGTCCGAAGAACTCACTCGCCCTATTTAAGCACATGCACTCCCCTATAAATCCTCACCAATACCACTTGGCAAATCTAGCTATCTCATCATCTTCCCCTGAAACCTTCACAACACTACAACTTACATGGATCATTTTTTTTACTTGATGAATAAAATGTTGCAATTCGCTCAAGTCTGTCTCCCCTGTCGCATATATTTACAGTTCTTAATTTAACATAGAGTGTAATTCTTCAGTTATATAGGAACGTTGAATGGACAAAGCAATCAAGTAGCAACTACTTCGATGGAAACACCACCTGATTCCATTTTCCCCTTGATTGCAATAGATGCTACCTCAATCGAATCTCAATAAAGGAGGTGTTTATTAGTCAAAAAAGAGAGTGTAGAGCAGAGTTTTTCAGTTCGCAGAGAACAAGTAAAAAAATAGATATTGGACCGTGGTGTGACGATGACTGTGATAAAGACCAGGCCTAAAGAGAAATCAAGCCCACCCGCTTGGTTCACCCTTGCTGCTTCCACTAAAAAAATGGGGGTGCACCATTGTACACACAATTTTCTTATACATAATGTAAGTAGTTAAAACAGAGAAAAATTGAGGATAGATTAGTTTGTTTCCATGCACTATTGTGCATACTATAACATGTTTTTTGGGTTTGTTTCGCGATAAATTAAATGAATCATTCTTTTTACGGAGGGTAGATAACATGCTTTGTTGAATTTTTGGTCCATATCAGAAATAGTACCATATTTATTGACAGTGAATTCGAAGCCCATATTTTATTAGTGGCGGTGTGAGGTAGCGGATGATGGAGAACCCCGGAAGCAGACGAGGCAGAAATCGCAAACACATATATTGTAAAGGGTGCACATTACCTAGTTGAAGTTGTTTCTGGCGGCTCCATATCGATCGGCTCACTGCTATTGCCCCCTCACAATATGGATTTAAAATCGGCCGAAAATATGGGCGACGTAGTGAGATCTACCTACACAAGGAGGAGAAAACGACTAGGTTTCCGAATACACTGACCATGTCTCGCCACTTCCGTCGATAACAAAAGATCCGCTACCGCCATAGCCGAGAAAGAATGATCCGCCACCGAGAACAAAGAGGGAGTAGCACGGGGACACGTTTCACCTAATGCCCTGCCAAGTGGTACCCATTACTCGATTCACTGCCAAGTGGGAATCATCACTAGATGCACTTCCATGTGAGGCCCACCTAACTAAAGATGACCTCACACCCTGATGACAACCGTTTTAATCGCCCGAACTTACCGTGGATATTTGGGCTTCTGAAACGTAGTACGATAGCTATTATGCATCCCAACTCACTTTGTACATTTTGCCCTGTAACTTTATTCTCGATTATCCTCATATTAACAGGGCAATTCTTCTACACCTTTCAAAATAAAGAATGTTCTAAGGAGCCGCTTTTTTCTAAAAGAAACTTGTGATATTCAGATAGAATAAGGAAAGGTATTTCATCGCTAGGCTTAGATACAACATGCACCATTAAATTTGTACAGTTCATTAGTCAAGCTCGTTGGCATCAATGTGCTCAACTACTCCATAATCTCATTATTCCTGTTATTAATCTCTATGCACGCCATAATCAACCGCATTTCACTGCTAGAATGCATACATGGTCACCCATCAGGACCAATCCCACATCCAACCATCTCTCTTAAATGTCTACCGCCCATCAATCCATTCCAACATCAACCAACAACCCATATTTATGCATCTGCTCCAATCCATCTAATTGGTCCACCTGGACAGAACGCTCCATACCATGAAAATATAAACTTTATTCATAATGGAATCCCATGTTGCTTAGAAGCCCTATTTAAGCCGATGCATCCCCCTATACATCCTCACCAATACCACCTGTTCATATCTAGCTATCTCATCATCTTCCTCTGAGCCCAGTCACAACTCACAACTACAACTTACTCAGTTGAGATGGCTCGCACCGCAGCTACTAAGCTCGCGCTGGTCGCCCTGGTAGCGGCAATGCTCCTCATAGCCTCCGATGCGGCCATCAACTGTGGCCAGGTGAACTCTGCTTTAGGCCCCTGCATCGCCTACGCACGAGGCAAGGGCGCCAGCCCGTCTGGGGCTTGTTGCTCCGGCGTCAGGAGTTTGTCCGGAGCAGCCAAAACCAAAGCCGACAAGCAAGCGGCGTGCAACTGCATCAAGCGTGCTGCGGGTGGGCTCAACGCCGGCAAGGCCAAGGAGATCCCATCCAAGTGCGGCGTCAGCATCCCCTACACCATCAGCCCAGACGTCAACTGCAACACGATCAACTGATCGGCTACTTACCGTTTTGAGGTTACACACAGGCACACATATATACATATACATGATAAATGCTCTGATCCGATCTCCATGTGAGACGATACATGAGTACGTGAGCCAGCTCTGCATGGCCGACCACCGTTGTATCGATGTGTTGTTGTTCCTTCGATCCTTTGAGGAGTTTGTTGTACTTTTTGTATCATGTGCGCTTTTGGTATATGGATTATATATTGAGATCGTCCCACTGTTGTTGCACATGAATGGCTGGTAAAGCTTTTTCATTTCTTTGAATTGCTCTAGTAATGAGTGAAACCAATACAATCCACTAGAATTGAATTATGGCATTTTTTTTTCCATTTGGTTCCTTAACCATATACACACCCTAAAACAAGGAGAGAACCATTTTTTGTTTTTTTTAACCTATTGAAGTAAATTACCTAGTCCTTTTCATTCGTTCAGATTTTTGATTGAGTGGGCTAGTGCATGAAATTTAATTTTGTATCAGAGTAGGAGGTCCTAGGAACAAATCCTGGCCAACACAAAATTAAAAACACCCAATCCGACTTTTTTTACTCCTGACAAATATTTTCGCAAACTGTCCCCTTTTTCGAAACTGTTGTAAAGCTCGTATTCTGTTTTTGACAAAACGCAACCCCTATCCTGCTGGTAGAACTCCCAAGCAAGAAGCAGGATGCCATGGGGTTTATTCGTGTCATGAAACTATGTTTTTTCTACCATTTTTAACTGTTATATTCACTTCCACTGGCCATTCTGCACCTAAGGTGCCTTTATGTTTCCGTCTCTATTTAGTGGTTCTTTATATGTCTAGGGTATTTGTTGCGGCGAGGGCTTTAGTGATGGTCGTAATTAGTAAAGTCGAAGTCGTCTGCTTATATAAAAGAGTGATGACCATGATTCCATTGTGATACCTCGGCGATGTCTCTATTCTTGGCAGTGTTTGTATTCTCATTTACTGCATCAGGTCCCATCCCCTTACCGCCCCAGCCAGAGGAACGGACAACGACCACCAAAATATAGGATGCGGCCACATCCCCATCTACGGCATGCCTATGGTGGCCGCTGCGACGAGAGCAGGCAGAAGAAGGGGTCGCGGGGAGGAGGGAAAAGGGGTGGTCGAGAGAGGAGGTGCCAGATGATGGGGACGCACTGGCTGGCCGAGTCGGAGGTCTGCTTGCGGGCGCTCGGAAGGGATAGGGGAGACCCGAGATCCGGGAGTGGCATTGGTGCGGGGCGGTTCAACGACTGAGGCTGGTGGTGGCGACATGAGAGGGAGATGAGGAAGAAGGGAGAGGGAGGAGGGAAAGGAGGGAGAGGGATTGGATTGCAATTTTTTCAGTTTTTTTTTTGCAAAGTCACGTCATAAATTTTTGTCAAGTCAGCTTTTTGTCACATCAAATCTGAGGTCAAGTAGCGTTTAGTGTTTTTTGTAAAGATTAATTTTATGTTCAATGTTTTTTGTGAACTGTGTGTACTATACTAATTTTATGCTAATGACGTCTGTAATGTGGTGGTTCTGTGCTTTTCACTCCTCCATGAGGGAGGGATGCGTGTTACTTTACTCTCGGTTATCGGCATATTAAATGGAAAAAATCATTACTCCCTGCGATCCATATTAATTGACGTTTACTTAATATAACTCTAGTACAAAGTTATACTAAGTGTGCGTCAATTAATTTGGATCGGAGGGAGTATATCTTTTCAAATGAAGAATGGTCTAAGAAGACGTTTTGTTCCAACAGAAAGTGTGATATTTGGACAGAATAAGGAAATAGATTTCATCACTAGCTTTAGGTGACTACATGCACCGTGAAATTTGCATAGTTCACTAGTCAAGCTCGTTGTCATCAGTGCACTCAACTACTCCATATTCGATCATTGTGAGCGTACATACATGTCTCATTCTCGTTATTAATCTCTATGCACACGAGAATCAACCATATTTCATCGGTAGAATGCATGCATGGCCGACCATCTGGTCCAATCTAACAGCAAACCATCTCTTAAATGCGTTCGATTACAAAATTGACCAACAACCTAAATTTATGCATTTTCTCCCATCAATCAAATTGGTCCACCTAGACGCAACGCTCGATACAATGAAAATATACTCCCTCCATTCATGAAAGAGTGTACTTCCAACATTATTGAAAATTTAAACATTTCTAAGTGTCACCGTGTTTATACAAAAACATAACAACATTTATGCAGTCAAATTAGTATCGTTATATTTATGATAAAATATATTTCCATCATATAACCATATGATTTCATAAGTATTGTTATACTCCTTTATAAACATAGTCAAAGTTTAAAATACTTTGATTCTCCACAAAAGCTGGAAGTGCACTCTTTCGTGGAGGGAGTACACTTTATTCGGAATGAGAGGCCATGTTAATTAGAAGGCCTATTTGAGCATATGGATCCCCCTACGAAACTCCTTACATATATCGACTGCCTAAATTTCGCATTAACACACATCAATCGAATCCATCCACGTGGACGCTATACTCAACACTATGCTAGAGGTATAATTTATTCCCATTGTGATTCCTCGTTGGTCAGAAGAACTCACAAGCCCTATTTAAGCACATGCACTCTCCTATACATCCTCACCAATACCACTTGGTAAATCTAGCTATCTCATCATCTTCCCCTGAAACCTTCACAACAATACAACTTCCAAGGATCATTTGCTTTACTTGAAGAATAAAATGTTGCAATTCTCTCAAGGTTGTATCCTCTGTCACATACATTTACAGTTATTAATTTAACATAGAGTGTAATTCTTCAGTAAATTTATCGATAGTGAATTCGAAGCCCATATTTTGTTAGTGGCGGTGTGAGGTAGCGGAAGCTGGGGAACCCCGGAAGCAGACGAGGCACAAATCGCAGACGCATATATATGTTGGAAAGGGTGCATATTACATAGTTGAACTTGTCTCTGGTTGTTCCATCTCGATCGGCCCATTACTGCTGCCCCCTTACAATCTGGATTTAAAATCGGCCAAAAATACGGGCGACGAAGTGAGATCTAACTAGACAAGAAGGGGAACAGGACTAGGTTTCCGAATACACTGACCACGTCTTGCCGCTTTTCATATCGATAACGAATGATCCGCAGCCAACACAGCCGAGAAAGAAAGATCTGCCACCGCCACTGCCGCCGCCTCCGACAACAAAGAGGGAATAGCACGAGGACACGTTTCACCTAATGCACTGCCAAGTGATGGTACCCATTACTAGATGAACTGCCGAGTGGGACCCACCTATCTAAACATGACCTCGCACCCCGTTGACCACCGTTTTAATCGCCCGAACTGGCCGTGGCTACTTGGGCTTCTGAAACGTGGTACGATTGCTATTATGCCCAACTACGCCGCATTGCTTCCAACTCACTTTAAAAACGTCCCATATGGGTTATTTGCCCTGTAACTTTATTCTCGATTATCCTCTTATTGACCGAGCAATTCGTTTGTACTTTTGAAAATAAAGAATGTTTTAAAGAGCGGAAAAAAGTAATTGTGATATTTAGATAAAATAAGAAAAGGTGTTTCATCGCTAGGATTAGATACCACATGCACCATTAAATTTGTACAGTTCACTAGTCAAACTCGTTGGCATCAATGCGCTCAACTACTCCATAGTCTCATTATTCTTTTCATTAATCTTTATGTACCCGATAATCATCCGCGTTTCACCGCTAGAATGCATGCATGGTCGCCCATCTGGGCCAATCACACATCCAACTATCTCTCTTAAATGTGTAACGCCCATCAATCCATTCCAACATCAACCAACAACCCAAATTTATGCATCTGCTCCCATCCATCAAATTGGTCCACCTGGACGGAACCCAAATTTATGCATCTGCTCCCATCAGTCAAATTGGTCCACCTGGACCGAACGCTCCATGCCATCAAAATCGTGATTAGCTTGCTTCCTTGATAATCTGAGCGTATACCAGAAAGATCAATTCTCACAGACGTTTACAAGCAAATTAACAAGGAAGCAAGCTAATCACGATTATCTCTTCTATGTTCTATGACATATTTGGCACTAGAATGACAACAAGTTGCAAGGCATGTCAAGTAAAAAATAATACTGATTGGACTGTGAAAAATCAGAAACGTCTGGCTCTTGAGACAACAGAAATGTTTGAGCCCCTCTTGCACATTTTTAGGAACTACTGTTCCCCAAAACAAAATAAATTATGTGCCAAACAGATGCAAGTAAGACGAGCTTTGTTCACACTGCAGATTCAACAACAGTCCAAGATTTTATTATTATTATTATTTACTGTCAAAAGCAAATAAGAGTATCCAAGTACTCCCTAAACTTAAGTCAAAGTGTTTGTCTACTGTTGAGGATCAAATGAAATCCTTGGATTGATTTGCCGCTGGAGAGTACAATTTATACAAGCACAGGCAGCCAAAGATGGGTTGCGATGCCTGTTGGCGAGAGGGTGTGTCCGTTGGGAGGACATCACGCCTGTAGGAGAAGAAAAACCGATGCAGCGGTTGGAAGGCGGAGATTTACTCTGATTAATCTTGGGCTAATTAATCACAACACTCCCCCTAATCTACGCTTGACCATGTAGAATCATCTCACGATCATCCGAACAGTGCCATCATCTCAAGTGCATCCTCTCTCAATAGTTCTTCATTAAAATCTTTCAAGAGATCCTGAAATATAAAATCACAAGGGAGAAGATAATGTGATATTATGAGCAGAGGTATCTCAAGATGAGACTCCCCCTGATACTTGCAAGTCTCGAAGTCGTCGCATACCAATTCCATGAACATATTTCTGGAATGTAGAATTTGGTAGAGACTTGGTAAATAAATCAGCAAGATTCTCGCATGATTTAACTTGCAAGATGTCTATTTCCCCGCTTTTCTGAAGTTCATGGGGAAAAAATAGCTTAGGAGCGATATGCTTAGTGATGTTGCTCTCGATGTATCCTGTTTCCATTTGAGCAACACAAGTTGTATTATCTTCATAGATAATAGTCGGTGATTCGATAGAACCAATTCCACATGACTGTTGTATGTGGTTTATCATTCTGCGAAGCCAAACACATTCACGTGATGCTTCGTATAATGCAATTATCTCAGAATGATTTGTGGACGTTGCTACCAAAGTCTGTTTCGAAGACTTCCATGATATAGAAGTCCCACCATGTAAAAACACAAAGCCGGTTTGTGATCTGGCATTATGGGGGTCTGATAGATAGCCAGCATCAGTGTATCCAATCATATTGAAGTCCATATTTCTCTGGAACTGGAAGAACAACCCAAGATCCTTAGTTCCTTGGAGATATCGAAAGACATTCTTCACACCTGACCAATGGCGCTTGGTAGGTGCTGCGCTGTGTCTAGCAAGTAGATTCGCTGCAAAAGCAAGATCTGGTCTTGTGCAATTTGCAAGATACATAAGCGCTCCAACAGCACTAAGATATGGAACTTCAGGTTTCAAAATCTCTTCTCCATCATCCCTCGGTCTGAACGGATCTTTCTCTACGTCTAGAGAGCGAACCACCATAAGAGTTTTCGATGGATAGGATTTTTCCATATTGAATTTCTCCAATATTTTTTGGATATAGGCAGCTTGGTGTACCATGATTCCTGATGGAAGATGCTCAAGTTGAATACCTAAGCAAAATTTGGTTTTACCCAAATCTTTCATCTCAAATTCCATCTTGAGGTGATTGCGTGCTTCATCAATGTCATGTGCGTTGCCAATGATATTGAGATCATCAACATACACAGAAATGATGCAAAATCCTGTAGAGGACTTCTTGATGAAGACACGTGGGCAATCATCACTGTTGGAGTAGCCTTTCTGAAGAAGGAACTCACTTAGTCGGTTGTACCACATCCGCCCCGACTGTTTCAAGCCGTAAAGAGACTTGTTCAGTTTAACACAATACATGTTGCGTTTAGCACTTGCATTCGGGACAGAGATTCCGTCGGGAACCTTCATGTAAATGTCCGAATCTAGTGACCCGTAAAGATATGCGGTCACGACATCCATCAACTGCATAGATAGATGATTTTGTACTGCCAAAGAAATAAGATATCGGAATGTGATACCACTCATAACTGGAGAATATGTTTCATTGAAATCAATGCCAGGTCTCTGCGTGAAACCTTGTGCTACGAGCCTTGCTTTGTATCTCACCACCTCATTGTTCTCATTCCGTTTCCGGATGAACACCCATTTGAATCCCACAGGGGAAACTTTCAGAGGTGTAGGTATTGCTTCTGTGAATACCTTTCTTTTGTTAAGCGAGGCTAATTCTGCTTGTATTGCATCCTTCCATTGAGGCCAGTCGGAGCGTTTTTCACACTCGACGATGGTCCTAGGATCATGATCATTGAGAAGGGTATTTGCAATTGTAGCAGAAAATTAAGTGTCGACAATCGTAGACTTACGATCAAATGATTCTCCAAAATCAATATAGTTGGTGGATATCTCCTGCACCCTTGATGACTCTTCATAATTTCCCAATATGTGTGAGTCTGGGTGATCCGATGTCCCAGCCAGTATGTGCACGCTGGAGCTGGGTTGTGGAGGTTGCCCATCCACTGGGTGTATACTACCCATCAGGCGACTGTCAATGTTGAGTTGACTTGCATTTACTGTCTCGGAGGTTTTTCTCCTCGATTTCCTGTGTTGCTTGCTAGAAGCAGGATCCAAGTTAGAGGCCGTACTACTCCCCCTCTTTTTAGGAACAGGGAGTTGAGTGGTTTTTATTGGTACTTCCACTCTTTCGGGCGCATTTCTGGATGGATTCAAGGATTTTGTAACACCTTTTAGATCAGTAAATGAATCTGGCAGATTATTTGAAAGATGTTGCAAATTTATGATTTTCCGAACTTGGAGTTCGGTCTCATGAGTACGTGGATCAGAGTGTGAAATGGCTTGAGCATTCCAATCAATTTCCGGGCATTCTTTCTGGTACTTGAAATCTCCCTCTAATGCCGGAAAATGTTCCTCATTAAATATGCAATCAGCGTGATGGGTTGTGAATAGATCCCCAGTAAGGGGTTCCAGGTACTTTATAATCGACGGCGATTTGTACCCCACATAGATCCTCAGTTTCCTGTGTGGGCCCATAGATGTCCGCTGTGGTGGTGAGATCGGGATGTATGTAGCACATCCGAACTTGCGCAAATGGAAAATGCTTGGAGGATTTCCACGTACCATTTGCAGAGGGGAAGTACTGTCATATGCAGTTGGCCTCAGTTGCATTAAGTCAGCAGCGTGTAAAACGACGTGACCCCAACATGAGGTTGGCAAGTTGCTATTCATTAACAAAGGTCTTGCAATGAGTTTGATCCTCTTAATCAGTGATTCAGCCAAACCATTTTGTGTATGGACATATGGAACAGAGTGCTGAACATCAATCCCCAAAGCCATGCAATAATCATTGAAAGATCGTGAGGAGAATTCTGCAGCATTGTCCATTCGAATTGATTTAATTCGACTTTCAGGATAATGGGCTTGCAACTTAATGACTTGCCTCATTATCTTGGCAAATGCATGGTTTCGTGTGGATAGAAGACACACATGTGACCATCGTGTAGATGCGTCAATGAGAACCATGAAATACCTGAAAGGTCTAGTTAATGGTTGAATGGGACCACAAATGTCTCCTTGAATTCGTTCAAGGAACTTAAGTGGTTCAGCTTGTATTTTGAGGTGCGAAGGCCTCAAAATTAGCTTTCCCGTGGCACAAGATGTGCACATCAACAAGGTTTCATCACAACCATGGACATCAACAAGGTCCTAAACATCAACAAGGTTTAACATGATTGATATGATACATATATCAACAAATGCCTGTTAAGAAAGCTGGGGTTGAAATTGAATGGAACTGATAAATTAAGCATGCTGGGGCTGGAGTATTGTGAGGATGGGTGACCCTTTGGGAAGGTTGACCACGAAGGTCAATTGACCTGAGATTAAGTATAGTAATTTGTGATTAAGAAAATTTTGAAAAAAATGGATTTTTTCTTTTGAAAAAAATAGGCCGACGGCCAGGCCATCGGCGTAGCTGTCCACCAAGCCCTAACGTTCGTTAGCCCTTGCGTGGGCCCCACATGGCCCACGCCGACGACGTCTACGCCTATGGCCACGGGGAGCCGTCGGCGTATGATCCTACGCCAACGACAATGGATACGCCGACGACACCGAAGGCTAACCCGAGGGAGCTATACGCCGATTGCGATAGGACGACGACGGCCGGCCGCCGGCGTATCAGGCTAGTCCCATAGTGATAGCAATCAATCATGAAAAGGTCTTGTGCAATAGTTTCTCCACCTTGATTTTGCAAACTTACGCATGCCTCCTCTACTCCTATCGACCGAGAACAAGGTGAAATCCTGTCTCGATATTCAATTCTAAAACTTCATACTTGAATTTTCAAGATCATAAAATCTATCTAGCTAATATGCTGAAGACCGTGTCACATACAAGTGGTACATGTGGGTCCTGTGTTTGTCAGGACATATGTGGAATCAAAGAGGAAAAGGAGGTGCCTTGTAAAGCTTATTTTCTAGATAATACATTTTTTTGCAAAATTACAGAAATAATATAGATTTTAATTTTTTTTGATAATATATTGCATAGTCGGCCTGGGCGAGACTGAATGGGCCAGTCGGCCTGGCAAGAGACCGACAGAGCCTAGTCGGCCTACACGGAGCCGACTGGTGACTGGACCACCATACAGTCGGCCTGGCTGTGGCCGACAGCCCAACTAGGCATACGATGGCTATTGAATATTTTGACAAACACATAAACTTAATTAGAACATGATTAACAATTTTAAGACTACAAATAATTTCGTAAAAGCATTTAAAAGTTACATACTACACAAACATATAAAAGCAAATGAAGATTTAGAAAAATTATGTTAATATTATAAATAAAAATATATAAACATTTTACAAATATTATTTTATTACATATATATCCTTTTTCCTAATTAATAAAAATAAAATAAAATGCATTAGTATTAATAGAATTACATGAATAGTTATTTTTGTTACAATTATATTATTTACTTATTAAAAAAACTAAAATAAAATTGAAAAGAATTAGTATATAAAAATAGCAAAGTGTCCTGCCGAAATTATAGGTCATAAAAGGAACACTTTTTTAAATTATATTAATTAGTTGAATGTTTAATAAAAAGTATTATTTTTATAATTATTTACTTGATTTGAGATATCATAAGCCCGTTTAACTCTGCGATTGTGCTTCAACTTGATAATTTATGCATTCAAAGTAGACAGTAAAACAAGGTTCTTGAAATTGTTCGCATAGTGTTAGTTTTTTTTCATTTTTGTTAGTTTTTGTTTTCAATGAAGTGATATACAATAAAGAAAGGTGGTAGGAAGTAATAATTTATGCTAGCAAGTGTCATTTTTTATTTTCATTTTGGTTTTAAAATATAAACTATGTAAATTATATAATTGTAATTACAATAAATTTTGATGTAATTCTATTAATACTTATGCATTTTATTCTATTTGTATTATTTTGAAAAAAATTCATATATACGTAATACAAATAATACTTGTAAAATGTTTATATAATTTTATAAATAGTATAAATATAATTTTTGAAACCTTCATGTGTTAATATATGTTAGTCTAGTATGTAATTTTAAAATGCTTTTAGGAAAAAAAATTCTAGTCTTAAAATTGTTGACCATGTTTTAATAAAGTTTATTTGTTTGTCGAAAAAAGTTAAAAAAATAAGTTGAAGAAGGTGTATAAAAAAATAATTAATAGCCAAGCGTGCATCCAATTAGGTTGTCGATCACAGCTGAGCCGACTGGGCTGGTGGCCGCAACCAAGCCGACTGCATAGTGGGCGAGCCACCAATCGGTTCCGGGTAGGCATACTGGGCTTGGTCGACTCTGTCCGCGCCAAGTACAGTACTATTAGCAAATAAAATGTACAGTACTATTTAAAAAAATTAGCCCATATAAAGGCCTGGTAGTAGAAATTTGCACATAGATCATAAATACAGGTCACATCCTAATACTGCAATCACTCCATTTTCGCTGATAGAGTTATAAACCATGACACATTGGTCCATACACACGATTTGTTCAACTCCATATATCCACCAAAACGATGATCTCACTATTATTAACATAAAGAGGTGATATCATGTAGCTCATAGCATGGGCAAATGAAATTATGTTGTTTCATATTGTACAATACAAATAGTGAGATTGTATAAACAATTAGAAATCTGGTGACTTTAAAAACCTGTAGTTGTCATAAAAACTAAACACGAATCACATACACTGTTTCTTTTGGAAACAAATAAAATACGCTTTGATGATCAGAATAAATCAGGTTGTCGTTTCCAAGATTCGGCGGAGACTACATCCTCTTCTCTACATCCTCTAGATTAAGAAACATTGATTGTCAATCAAAGACGTTTATATTATATTGAAAAAAAGGCTCATCAAGTAATAAATAAAATAATCGTTTATTTCCAAAATGTTCGTCGTGCATTAAGAAAAGTTGATCATGTAGTAAAAGTAAAGTATGTTATTGCAGAAAAGTGACCATCATGTATTTAAAAATATTGTTGTGCATTTTAAAAATGTTCATTGTGTATAAGAAAGGTTGTATGTCTACTAAAAAATGTACATCTTAGGTTTCGAAATAGTTGATGATGTATGTTAAATATTTTAACATTCATTAAGAAAAGTTGACTGCGCACTAAAAATATAATATCTTATATTACAAAAGTGTTCATCATATCATGCATTAAAAAATATTTGTCATATCATGTAAGCAAAATATTCGGCATGATATTGGAAATGTTGACCGTGTATAAAAAGTGTTTATAGAACCAATGTTGAGAATTATGTATGTTATATAATAAAAGTGATCATCATGTACTTAAAAAAGTTCCTTTGTATTTTAAAAATGTTCATCATATACTAAGTAAGGTTGATCGTCTATGAAAAATGCCCATGATCTATTATAGAATGTCCATCATGTATTTTAAAATAATTGATGGTGTATTTATATATTTCCACCATTTATTAAGGAAAGTTGATCGTGTATTAGAAATTATGTTTATTTTTATTAGAAATGTTCATCATATATTAAAAAATTCCATCATTTATTAATAAATGTTCCTCATGTACTTTTGAAATGTCTTTGTGGAATGCTTAACATGAGACCACGATCCTCTTCTTCCCATAGACACTAATTTATGTTCTGATGCAATGTGAAACTAATTTATTTATGAGAAACTGATTGTCTCTATAAATTTTTCAGTTTGATCTAGTTCATGATCTGAAGTGGAAACTTTGATCTTTGTCATACTGTTGCATCTGCAATAGAAATATACATACTTTATTGTGAGCACAAACAAGTTATGGCCATCTCACTGTCAAAATTTGTAGAAATTCATCTAATATGTAGATCTTCACATAAGAATAGTGTTCATTGGCTGTCAAAATTTATTGTCGATCTTCACATAAGAATACTTTATTGTAAGCACAAACAAGTTATGGCCATCTCATTGTCAAAATTTGTAGAAATTCATCTAATAAATATTGATTTGGTATTGTTGGTTGGCTGTCCTTGAGTTCATTGCAGCGAATAGTGATTTGTAACTATACATTTGCTCTCTGTATGTTCTTTTCTCAGATGGATCCCACTTTCAACCATGATAATATATATGCCTTTGCTTTGTGGAACGCATGACATGAGACCACAATGTCTTTTAATCCATTTATTAGTACCATGGATGTCTTTGTCAAGTCTTTTGCTAACGAAGCTATGGTGGAATCTTTTTCAAAAAAGTGGATACGTTTAATATTTAGTCGTTAAGCTACCAAAAGGTCATGTAATTGGAAAATTGGGGTTAGCCTGCTCCTCTCCAAGTGCATGGTGCAGGGAATGAAGACCCCAACAGCACCGTATGCCCTCAACCGCAGTTACTTTATCACTGTCGAGGTGAAGTAGAACCACCAATACCCTGTTGTGCGACCAGCTGGCGATAATTCGTGACGTCAAGCAGAGAAAGACATCCATCGGCGGCATGAGGGATAATTCGTGACGTCAAGTAGAGGAAAGACATCCATCAGCGGCATGAGGGATAATTCGTGACGTTATGCATGATTTATTCTTTTTGTTTAGATCGATATTCAGAACTTCCCAGTGCATCCAACTCCTACGCACGCATGGCGTCAAGAAATTCCGTCCCCGTATATGAGCAACTTGACCTTTTTTTTACCAGAATATTCAAAGTGATCAGAGATTATAGACTCATGGTTGATAACTTGATATTGAGTTCCAGGAACGGTTTATTTTTTCTAGTTCCAGAAGTGCAGTGCTAAAAAAATGTTTTCTTCCCCACTCATGTTGATTGCTCCAATTCGCCTAGTGGACATTTGTAATAAAGTATCTGCCAAACTAGTACCCAATTTTTTTAATTAAACACATACTTAATAGGAAAATTGCCTGAATAGAGTGAGATGAGCTAAATGTAAGATGTATATTGATTTTTTATGAAGCATAGTCCCATGTTATAATTTCTATAAGTTTTTCCATGGACCAAGTCATTCGAAACCCCAAGAAACCATGCACAAGCCTTAGTGAGATCGACCCATGGTCCGTAGCGGAGCCAGAAGCAAAACACGTCCCGGGCGACCTTCGTAGCTACAGTAGCTACAGTGAGTCTCGACTGGGGTTTGCATATCAATCGCGTTCAGTAAGAACATAGGATGCACGACCATCAACGTCGAGCCAGGTCTCCATCTGGTCATTAATTCCTTCCGTAAACTGTAACAACAACTTAACGTACGAAGAAAGCACGAAAAATTCTTCCAGGACGCCTGGATCAACATTGCCCATGGTACTGACCTAAGACCCTGTCTGTTTTATTTGCAGCCCTAGATAAACAACGATATGTTTCATTGGGATGATGTACATGCATGGAAAGCGTCTTGCCTAGCATTCCCGAAATTACGAGCACGGCCAGCATATCTTCCTAACTTTCTGATCCCTCCTACTCCTATCGCGCATAGCTTGCTAACATTCAGTACAAAGTTTTTGATGAAGATTAACTGGCAAAAAATATTTGACCGTATGAGTTTTGGCATAGTGTTCTTCACACACGCGCTACTCTAACCGAGAGACGAGGGAGAAGAGTGGAGCGAGTGGTTAAGGGATGCTTTATATATATATATATATATATATATATATATATATATATATATATATATATATATATATATATATATATATATGTTACTCCATATGCGGTACCTGTGAGAGGACCGTTTTTTTTACCCTATACCGCATATCTGCGGTTATTTTACGGATCGATCGATTTTGACGGATGTGCTAGAGTTGCTTTTACTACTACCTCCATTTTCTAGCTTGGTAAAACGTCATTTATTAGAAACAGATGAAGTAGTTAAGATGCCGGTTATTTACAATAGAGTTAAACCTTGGTCAAAACATAAAAAATGTGTGCAAACACCACGACGTGTCCACCGAGCGAGAAAATGAACAGACCCAATGTAGGAACCGTGGAACGAGTTTAGGCGCAGTTAAGCACGCCAATGACGCGTGCACAACCGTGTACGATGCTGGTTCCTACCTAATGTTCATGAAAATGGTTCAATTTCTTCAGTACAAACCTTAGTATATTAACGAATTGCATGCTCAAAAAAAGACAAATGCCACCTATATAGTGTGTGCTATAATAATATGTCCATCCCATTCAAGGCATCACGAACACTATGTTTACTACTCTAGCAAAGGAAAAGCAGCACACATCACCTCTAGAAAAGGGATAGACGAGGCTAGAGCAGCACATCAGATCTGACAGTCACAAGCAAACATGCTAATTAGGCAATTCTACCTCGAGTCAATGAAATTTCTTGCATTTGTTTTTAATTTTTTGATGTATTCCTCAGATAAATCGACAAAAATCCAAGATTTCTATCATTATCCCTTTCAAAAAAAATGTCCATTATTATCGATTATCAAAAAAGGTACAAAGCATTGCTTAATTCTGTTGAGGTGGAGTGCAATATGTGCATTGGCAGCCTCCAGAAACACAATCGCCAACCGCACCCAGGCCGACGTCGGTTTGACAGTACTGAAAGCACTTTTGGGGGTTACATGGCCCAGGAATGACAGGAGTTGTGTGACAGTTTTCAGGAACTAGCGAGCGGCCACCATTATCCTTTGCCGCGATCACCAGATCTATATGTTCGTGCCAGCACATCACAAAATTGTGAAGGTTTGTGAGTAAATAAAGATAGTGGCCGGAAGAAGATCCGGCATACAAAATTGATCAGAGAATATGTTACAAACATACCTGAGGACAGCAGCGCAAGTGCAAGCGCAAGCAGTAGCATCCTGTACACCAACGCCATTTTGGGTTGATAGCAACCGCGAAGAGAGAGCTAGTATGTCCTTGCTGGGAGGTTAAGCCAATCTTTTCATATATACCTAGCTGTCTACCCTGTGAAGAGGGCCTGCCATGACTTTATAATGGACATCCATGCTTAATGATAAGGTTTGCATTCACTTTAGTTTTACTTCTTAAATGCATCTAATGGTGTGGATGGATTTTTTATTCTATAAATAAATGCATATGTTATACTTCTACAGATGTCCAGATATATTGCGTACACCTCATTTATAGTAAAAAGGACACCCAAAATATGCCTATTGATTGTGCATATATTTGTAAATTGATTACCATTTTGCCTCGTTCATTAATTAAGAAGAAAGTTGTTTGATTAATTAATAGTAAACCGTCACAAAATTGTTCACTCATGTAAATTATTCTTCAACTATGAACCAATGGGACTTCCTCAACGAACACACTCAACATAGGATCACTGCAGCCCCTCCCCCCCCCCCCCCCCCTCCCCTCCACAAACACTTGGGTCACAATAATGAAATCCCATCAGCCCACAACAACTTCAGAAGGATATAACGACAGAGGCAACAAACACCTTGACAAACTAGACAAATGTATCAAAGAAGCACATGCGCCTCCCCATTACCTCTCTTTTGCATTTCCTAGATTTCTTCTTGGCAACAAAAATATCCAAGACCACCTTTCCGAAAAAATATCCGAGACAACAAAATAGACAACTATATCAGAGAAGCCACCACCCAAAAAGCTCCCCGCAACCACCTCGCCGCCACCAGAGGAAGCCGTTGAACGACGGCGGCGGGGCATATCCTTTCCTACGTGACATCTCTCCCTCATGCTACTTCGTGGTGGCGGCTCTCCCCCCTGCTTCGTATGTGCATCCCAATCTGCAGTGGTTCATATCTGACCGTCGGCATGGAGGGATCTCTTATTGAAATCGTCCAATTTACAAGCATAAATTCATTAATGAATTAGAAATGTTTAATTACATTAGACTTCTAATTAGTCTAGGACAACATTAGGCTTTTCCTCTCTTAATTTTATCGAAACTCTTCTTCCTAGATGTCGGAGCGTTGCCGGATTACTACTTTGAAACACGTAAATTCCTGAAGCGGTTGTCTACTTCGACTCTATATCAGCCTTCGTCACCACGGTGATGGCCTCGTTGAGCTTCGCCCACGCAGACTGCTCATCCTCAAGTGATTTCTTCTTGGCGTCACAATCACGCTCAGTTGCATGGATGGGCCACCGCGATTCCCTCCCACGCACGCACGTCCCATGCACTTGCTGCCTTGCCCCCAATGGTTTTCCATGACAAAAATACTCTGTCAACTAACATCCCAACTTTTGTAGTGATTTCCCTAATTTTAATTTGTTCCATCCGAAGAAAAATTCAGGAGGGCTTTTAATTTCCTAGTGTGATAACCGTTTCCAAGGATAATGCCCATATAAATATAAATTATCCATCTCTGTGAGATTCTCTTATCTTCAAACTGGCCAATCCTGGGTTTTGACAAATATTTACGGATCCTGCATACCTAAATAAAGAACTGAATTCTTGATTTGGTTCAAACATATTCAAATGCCAGATGACACATATTGGATTATTATGGGAGATTTCAATTAAATCAGGTACCCTCATAATAGAAACAAAGGGATAGGATACTTGAATAGCTTGATGGAGTTTAATGAAGCTATAAGTGATCTAGCTCTGGTCGAAATTCCACTCAAAGGAAGAATTTTTACCTCGAGCAACATGCAAGATGCCCCTCTTCTTAAAAAAGTTAGACTGGATTTTTACCTCAGAAAGTTGGAGTAATTCCTTCCCAATGACTTATGCTCAAACCCTGGCTAAATCCACCTCAAACCATTGTCCTTGCTCTATCTCCATTGTCACCAATATTCCGAAATCAAAGCTCTTCAGATTTTCAAATTTCTCGCTTCATCACCCTGAATTCAAAGAAGTTGGACAAAACATTTGGGCCCAACCAGTCCAAGAATCTGACAGTGAAAAATTATTACTGCAAAATTTAAAAGACATAGGAAAGCACTATAAATATGGGCCAAAAGCATTTCTAATCTTGCAGGAGTAATTAGAGCTTGTAATAATATCATGCTAAGGTGGGATACTATTGAAGAATTCATACTCCACTACTTTTTCAGAGGAAAATGGAAAAGAAATTGTGAACAATCACTTAGCTTCTATACTTGAACTGCAAAGAATTTACTGGAAGCAAAGAGCCACTATCAATTGGATTAAATTTGGGGATGAAAATTGAAAGTCCTTTTAGACCAAAGCTACAGTTAAGTAAAGAAACAATTTCATAACCACTCTAAACAAAGACTTGGTAATAGTGCCCCAACCTCGGACCCTCTAAAGAGAATTGATAATCTGGAGGATTTGGAAATCCCTTTCTCCAAAAAGGAAATAGATGATGTGATCACAAGAAAGATCTTCAGCTACTCAAACACAAAGTAAGAAACAAGCCTGTTGCTATGTTTCAAGCTTGGATAGATTCCTAGTTCTAATTCTTCCCTCATGTTAGTCGAAAAATGCATATGTTATCTTGATTTATTTTTCTTTTATATGAAAAATTACCGTAGAACAATTGTTCTATGGTCAAGGCGTCCAAAAAAAAAGGTCTACTAGCGGAGATCCAGGGCACATTTTTATGGTTACCATGTTTTCTTTTGTATCCAATTTTTGCGAGATTTTTGAATTTAGTTTCCGTCCAACTTTTTCCTAGTTTTTTTTATTTTTCTTCCTTTTCCATTTACTTTTATTTTTCTTGTTACTTTTCCACTTAAAATTTTTATATTGCTTTATTTTATTTTATTTTCCTATTAATTTTCTTTTATTTTTGTCTTATCTACTTCTGTTTCTCCTTATTTTTGGCCATGTATTTAAATTTTATTTATTGTATAGATTATGTAATAAACATGATTACTTGAGAATGCACTAATATTTATTTAAATTAACTAAATATTTTTTAAATATATGATGAATTCTTTTGTAGTTACATTGATTTTATTAAGTGCGTGAACACATTTGAAAAGTCCGAAATGTATTTGTACCAATACTTTTCTACATTTGACATATAAAACAAGAGAGTAGTTTCCTTGTTTTATTAGTGGTATTTCACTATTGCAGATGAATTATTCATGTGCGTTGCAACAAAGGGAACCATCAAATCAGTTATTGTACTTTCATTTTAGCAAAATCAGTCAACATGCTAAGCTATCTGAAAGACGCCAACGTCGTAGTCCATGTAGTAACCATGTCCTCGGCCAGCCCAACACGCGGTCGGTGTAGGCGACGCGAGGAATAGAAAAATCCCAGCCACATGCAACATACAGACGCACCCTTGCCTTTTGTGCCAAGCAGAAAGTCTGCACCATATGGTTTTTAACTGCTTGTTCGTCTATGGTTTGAGGTTTCCACATGAGTTACTGTCACTCAATCAATGAGTGATCGTTTTTATCGTTATAGCGCATACGGAACATCCAGCTATCGCGGTTGCGTATCGCGAGTTCTATAGCCTCTGCCAGTAAGCAGACGACATAGGCGGCGGAGAGCGAGACGAGCATTTGACCGAAGAAGAGGACACCTAGACACATCAGCTGCGAGCAGCAACCAAGGGAAGGTATGGCAGTTGGGAAACATTGGTTCTATATCTACCGATTCCTCCTGTTCCTACGGTCCTACTGCTACAGATCAACCTAACAACTGGAGTATTTTGCGATTGATAGATCAAAGAGATGGAGAACTGATACAGATTTCAAGCGTATTGCCTTAGGAGATGTGGATACTTGGGGCGGTGCATGTGTGAGAAGAGTAGCAAGGGACTGGAGAAGTGGATTGGGAAATTAAAGGGGGCCCGCCTTCCTTGCTTTTAAAGACGTGACAATGAAGTAGAAGCAATCAGCTGTTTGCATGTACTGTTCCTGAGCAGTTTAAGGCCGTCTCGATGACCTGGTAGTAGCTGTAGTGCTAGATCCATGTGACGCGTGAGTTATGAGTGTAGTCTCAATGCAAAATGGTAGAGGCGTCTCCTCGAACACCAGCCAGCTTGATGCCCTTAGGAACATAACTTTATTGTAAAGATGTGGTAGTCACAAGCAAATGTGCTAAAGGAACTTCTTCAAGACTCAATGAAGTTTATGAAATTAGGTTTTGAGTTTTGATATAATTAAAAGGTAGCTAGACAAAAACAATACTCTGTTGTTCTAACTAAACAAGGCCGGTTTGTCTTGTTTAAAGTTTGATCAACTGTACAGGAAATCATGAACATATATATCGCTTTAAAATGCAGCAAGATTTATTTTATTTCAGTACAAAAAACATATTTCTTAACAGACCTAACAGTATTGATTTAGTACTGTTGGATGGCTGTCCGTGAGTTCATTGCAGCGAATACTGATTTGTAGCTATAGATTTGCTATATATCTGTATGTTCTTTTCTAAGATGGATCCCACTTTCAACCATAAGAATATACTCCGTATATGTCTTCCTTTATGACATGAGACCATGATGTGTTTTAATCCATTTATTAGTACCATGGATGTGTGTGTCATATCTTTGGAGTAACGAAGCTATACGGTGGTATCTTTAAAAAAAAGTGGATATGTTTAGTTTTCAGTTGTTAAGCAACCAAAAAGTCATGCAATTGGAACATTGGGGTTAAACTGCTCCTCTCCAAGTGCATGGTGCAGGGAATGAAGACCCCCACAGTACCGTGCCCTCCACCGCAGTTACTTTATCGCTGTCGAGGTGAAATAAACCCTCAAATATCCTGTTGTGCAACCAGCTGGCGATACTTCGTGATGTCAAGCCTAGGGCAGGCATCCATTGGCGGCATGAGGGAAACTTGATTCCAGAAATACGGACATATGGATGATTTATTTTTTGCTTAGATCAATTGTCATAGCTAGATATTGCGAACTTCCCAGTGCCTCTAACTGCTACGCGTGGACGAGAAATTCCATCCCGGTATATGAGCAACTGGACCTTTGTTTGACCAGAATATTCAAATTAATTAGAGATTATAGACTCACCATATAGTTGATAACATGGTGTTGAGTTCCAGAAACGCTTTATTCTTGCTAGTTCAAGAATTTGAGTGCTAACCATGTCTAGTGGAAACTTGTAAGAAAAATCACGCATCTGCAAAACTAGTACCAATTTTTTCTAATTCAACACATACTAGGAAAATTGCAGGAATAGAGTGTGATGAGCTAAATGTAAGATGTATGATGATTTTTCATGAAGCATAGTCCCATGTTATAAGTTCTATACAACAATTCATATGGACCGTGTCATTCGACAGTTTGTACTATGCATGCAATCAATAATTCAGTTTTCGATTAATCATCTGGGAATTATTTTTCTGGGCAGAGTCATATTTGTTGAGGTTAATTTGTGTTCCTTTTTTGTGGCATTATAATTCCTCGGGCTGTTTACAGTGTGTTCATATTCGCTTGTGTTTGGTCTGGTTTATGTAATGTGATTGCTTCTTCCAAAAACAAAGGAAGTGAGTCCTTGCACTACGGGACAGGCCACAAACGCCTACGGCCGTCCGCTACGCCGACGGCCAAATATCGGGGCCGTCGGCGTAGATCTTGAGGATGGGAAGGTACCTGCGTGACCGTCGGCGTTAGAAAACCGTCGGCGTAGGTGGAACTACGCCGACGGCCACCGTCGGCGTAAGAAAGCCGTCGGCGTAAAAACCAAACATGCAACGGCGTCAGACAACCTAACGGCACAAGACCTACGCCGACGGCAATGCCCTCGGCGTATATTTTTTCCTACAAAATAAAAATAATAACTAAAAATATTTTCAAAATAAATAAATAAATAAAAATATTCAAATGGACCTACGCCGACGGCAATGCCCTCGGCGTATTTTTTTTCCTACAAAATAAAAATAATAACTAATTTTTTTTGAAAAAAAGTAAATAAAATAAAAATATTCAAATGGACCTACGCCGATGGCAATACCCTCGTCGTATATTTCCCCTACAAAATAAAAATAATAAATAAATTGAAAAAAAATTCAAATAGGGATACGCCTACGGCTAGGTCGTCGGCGTAGAAATAAAAAAATATTTAATAATTAAAAAATTATAAAAAAATTGAAAAAATAAAATAAATTCAAACGGGGATTTCAAAGCGAAGGTTTTACATTTTTTTATTTTTTTGAATTATTTTTGTGGATTTCAAAAAGTGGTTAAAACGGAGGGCATGACATGTAATAGATAGGGGTGGAATCTTACAAAAATTTTGGTCGATCCCTGATGAAACGACTACTTGTGTATCTAGAAATGATTATTTGAGAAAATAAAGAGCAAACTATCAAGCACATGTAGTTCAAATTTGACCCCATTCCAGCTGCATCTACGAAAATTTGTATTTTTAAGAAGAGGTATATAAAAAACATATTACATGGAAACTTTGATCAATTGTAAATAAATTATGGTCTAGTATTTTACAAAAATAAAATTGTTCAAGTTGACATCAAATATTTGGTACATCCTTCACAAAAAACCCCTACTTTTGTCACTCAGAAAATGAAAAATGGATTTTTCGTGCAAAGAAATTAAAAAATTCCTTTGGTAAACTTGTTGGCTAGTATAATATACACACATGTGCAAAATATGAGATCATTTGGGAAAATTATCCTTTGAAACTAGCTATAACATCGGTCATTTGGCTTGAAAGTCATGAATCTTCATACTCGATAGCTCATTTTGAAAAGACTTTTATAAGATTATTTGCCTTATTCCAAGTTTATTGTTTTGTATGGTTTCTAAGAAATAAATTAGGATGCAACGCGAAGGTTTTACAAAAAAAAATTGAATTATTTTTGTCAATTTCAAAAAGTGGTCAAAACGGAGCGCACGACCGGTAATAGATAGGGGTGGATTCTTACAAAAATCTTGGTGGATCCCTGATGAAATGACTACTTGTGTATCTATAAATGATTTTTTTTAATAAAGAGCAAACTATCAAGCACATGTAGTTCAAATTTGACCCCGTTCCAACTTAATCTGCGGAAATTTGTCTTTTTCAGAACATATTACATAGAAACTTTGGTCAATTGTAAATAAAATATGGTTTAGTATTTTACAAAAATAAAGTGGTTCAAGTTGACATCAAATATTTGGTAGATCCTTCATAAAAAACCCTACTTTTGTCACTCAGAAAATGAAAAATGGAATTTTCGTGCAAAGAAATTAAAAATTCTTTTGGCAAACTTGTTGGCTAATATAATATACATACATGTGCAAAATATGAGATCATTTGGGAAAACTATCCTTTGAAACTAGCTATAACATTGGTCATTTGGCTTGAAGTCATGAATCTTCATACTCGATAGCTCATTTTGAAAAGACTTTTATAAGATATTTACCTTATTCTAAGTTTGTTGTTTTGTATGGTTACTAAGACATAAATTAGGATGCAATGCGAAGGTTTTACATTTTTTAATTTTTTTTGAATTATTTTTGTCGATTTCAAAAAGTGGTCTAAACGGAGGGCATGATCGGTAATAGATAGGGGTGGAATCTTACAAAAATCTTGGTGGATCCGTGATGAAATGAATACTTGTGTATCTAGAAATGATTTTTTCAAAAAATACAGAGCAAACTATCAAGCACATCTATTTTTGTAGATAGACAAGTATTCACAAATTTGACAAATTTGACCCTGTTCCAGCTGAATTTGCGTAAATTAGTCTTTTTAAAAAGAGGTATATAAAAAACATATTACATGGAAACTTTGGTCAATTTTAACTAAAATATGGTCTAGTATTTTACAAAAATGAAGTGGTTCAAGTTTACATCAAATATTTGGTAGAATCTTCACAAAACCCCTACTTTTGTCACTCGGAAAATGAAAATTGGATTTTCAAAATTAAAAAGATTTTTTTTTTTCAAAAAACTAATTTAATTTTTTTCAAAATATAATAGGTAACCGATCAGGAAGTTTCAAATTTTTTTCAAAATTTCATCACACCATAGAAATCAACAAGGTCCTAGACATCAACAAGGTTTAATAGGAATTATATGATACATATATCAACAAGTGTCTGTTAAGCGAGTTGGGGTAGGTGTTGAATGGAGAAGTTAAGCGTGCTGAGGATGGAGTAGTGTGAGGATGCATGACCCTTAGGGAAGTTTGACCACAAAGGTCAATTTGACCTGAGATTAACCATAATGATCTTAAATTAAGAAAAATGTGGAAAAAATAAAAATAAATATAAATATTATTTTTCAAATGGGGATACGCCTATGGCCATGTCGTCGGCGTAGAAATAAAAAAAATTAAGAATTTTGAAAATTCAAAAAAAATTTGAATTTAAAAAAAATCAAACGGGGTTACGCCTACGGCCAGGCCGTCGGCGTAGCAATAAAAATAAAAATTAATAATTTAAGTTTTTTTAAATATGATTTTTTTTTCAAACGAGGATACGCCGACAGCCTGGCCGTCGGCGTAGCTGACCACCAGGCTAAACGGCCGTTAGTCTCTACGTGGACCACACATAACATAGGCCGACGGCCTGGACATGGGTCAACATTCTGAATTGGACGGCAACATAGACTTACGTGAGGCTTTGGGCCCTCTCCCACCAACAGACTAGCTGGGTAGGAGGAGACATTCTCGCTCTTATAAATCATGTTCTATCTTCTCCCACAAAAAATGTGGGATTAAACTCAATAATCTTTTCCGCTCACATCGGTCACCTTGGGCCCGTTAGCATCAGTGTCGGTGAGGTACACCGAAATTTACTCTAAGCATCTTGGCTCTGGTACACCAATGGTCCTCGCATTATTCTAACAAAATCTTGAAAATGAAACTCCAGGAGGGCTAACTCTTGAAGAATATATGACCTAATTCTGGCCACGATATGAAAAGCCAAAGTTGAGACTGCTAGCTTTAGGACTTGGGTAGATTCACGGCAAAATCGACACTTTTGACCTTTATGCGAAACAAATTCACAATCTGAACCTATTTGCAAACTATTTCACAGAACTAACCCTTTTATGTAGCGCCCAACCGCCAGGCGCTAAGCCCATACATCTAGCGCCCGTAGATGAGGCGCTAAGCTCCTGCCAGCGTGGACCCCAGCAGGGCCCCACCCCGGAAGTCTAGCGCTTAACCGACAGGCGCTATACATGCATGCTTAGCGCCTCCCCATCAGGCGCTAGACTAGGCAGCCACTTAAAGGCCGAAGCCACGCCCGAGCAGCCCACACATAACACACACACACAGGGGCCGCCCTGTGTGATGCTGTTCTAGTCGCCCCCTCTCAAATCTTCCCCATTTGGAGGTTTTGACCGTGGATTTCTTCCTCAAATCATCTCCTAAGGTATTCTCCTCCAATCCCTAAGTTTTCATCCATTAGGTCCATGCCATTTCTTCTTTGTGAGCATTTTTTGGTGAACCCTAGATTGAAATGGATTTTCAATCTTTTTAGTTGCAATGGAATTATTGTTAAATGTATAGCATTAGCATTGTTGTAGTAGTATTTGAGAACAAATTATGATTGCTAGGCTTAGTGAAACCCTAAATTGCATTGGATTTATATTTTTTATTAGATTATGTGTTTTCTTTAGAATATATTTTGTGTGAAGAATTGGCAAGATTGATATGAAGCAATGGCATTGATATGATTGATATTATAGGATGAATTGGCAAAGGTTGTCGGCAAGCTCGTCCTCGTCTGGCGATGATGGTTATGTGACAAGTCAAGTTAGCGAGGTTAACATGTTCTCTATGAGTGTCACTTTGAGGGTTATGGTTGTAGGGTAAATGGGTATTGATTTCATTTATCTTATTTATAGCTACCGACCATGGAGTGCACGGAATGGAGCGGCTTGGCTTTTAATCAACCTTGTATGTGTGAGCACGGACCCCCTTCTGAAAGATTTGTGGCATTTCAATCGATTGATACCGGAAGGAGGTTTTTAGCTTGTGAAAAAAAGGTTAGCAATATTGCATTAGTCATTCATTCTTCTTGTCAATAATCTTTTTATATCATTAATGTTGCTTTGTATTTGAATACGTTTCATTTTATAGGATGCATCCAAGTGCAACTTTGTTAAGTGGGTTGACAATGAGTGGCCAATCACATGGAAGAAAGGCCTAGCTAGGATATGGAGCATGTATGAAGAGGAAAACACAATGAGGCTGAGACAACAAGTAACCAATGTTGAAGAGAACTTGAAGTTCCTGGAAGATAAGAGAAAGATTGAAAAGGACCTGAGATCTTTTAAAATAGATTTCGCTAAAACTGTGGCTGACAAGGAGGATGTTGCTACTCAGTTAAGCAAAGCACATAGAGTTATTGGTGACCTGAGGGAGGAGCTTGAGAAGAAGAAGTTGTACGACAAAGTAGGTACTAGCATCCATCAAGTGTTCAGAGCAAAAGCAGAGAAAGAGAGAGATCAAATGAAGCAAGGGAAAGCGATGTGGATGGATGAGATGGAGCAAATGAAGCAAGAGAAGGGGAAGTGGATGGAGGAGAGAGAACAAATGGAGCAAGAGAAGGTGAAGTGGGTGGTGGAGAGAGAGGAAATGGTGCAGGAGAAGGCCAAGTTAAAGCTAGAAAAAAGGAACGTAGAGTACTCACTACGTGATTTATTCTATGACCGAGAAGCGCTTCAGCACAAGCTCATGAAGCTACAAGATGTACTTGACGAGTGATTGAGTGTTCTTATTTGTAGACCTATATTTTCAAGACATTTGTATGAAAAGATTGTAATGTGTTGTATTTTCGATGAATGGTTAATTTTCTATGCAACATTTGTGCCATTTGTGCCATTTTCTATGCAAGGTAACATTTGTGCCATATTTGCAAGGTAACATATGGGGGGTCCCAAACCCCACTTAAGTGGCTGGGGGGTGTAGCGCCTAGTGGTGAGGCGCTAGACAATGTAGCGCCTGATGCCTGGGCGCTACACTGTCTAGCGCCTCGCCATTAGGCGCTAGACCCCCCAGCCACTTAAGTGGGGTTCGGGACCCCCATATGTCCCCCCCCCACCTCATACCCCCCACCACTTAGCTCGAAAAACAGCAATGGTGCTCTCTCTCCCCCTCTCCCCTCCTCTCAAAACCCTCACCCAAATCCCGTAGATTTGAAGATTCCCTCCGTGGATTTGAATTACCTCAAGTTGCTAGAGGTACCCTCTCTCAATCCCTAGCTTTGGACCCATTGGAATCTTCCTTTTTGGTTGGATATCTTCAAATTTTGGAAACCTAGAACAACTTTGATTTCATTGCCTTTGGTTTATTATTGTTGCTTATATGTATGAAACAACAAAGTAGTGACTAATATGTTGTATGTGCACTATTTTGTTAGGGTTAAAGATGTGCTCTTTTATTATGTTAGGGTTAGGGTTATTTTTAATTTAGTGTTATGGTTAGGGTTAGAGATATGTTTTCATTTTATGTTTGTATGTTGTTGGTTAGATTCAATTTGTTATTAATACTTAATGATAAAATTTTGCTTTTTTCCTATAATTAATGTAGGGATGGCAAGAATTGTTCATCTTCATCATGTGAATAAGGATGCATTTTTTAAAGGGAATGTAGAGCCGGATTTGGATGAGCAAGATTTGGTGTTTGATGCTACTCCCAACTATGTGGAGTTGTTGGAACAAGTAAGGAAGGAGTTGAATTGGATGGGCCCAAGTGATGTGGTTATGTTGGAGGGAAGGCATAATGTTGGGTTTGGACATCACATTCGTTGGAAAACAATGGGTATCAACTCGGAACAACGTTGGCTTGCATACATGGAAGTGGTGGCCCAATCCCAAGACAAGGCTCTTGAAATATTTGCCACCAAAAGGAATCCTCCACCCATGGACCAAGAGGAATTGAGTCAACCTATCTTGACCCAACAAGAAGTGAGGCAAACATTGAGCCCTCCACCCATGAACCAAGAGGAATTGAGTCAACCTTCTTTGACCCAACAAGAATTGAGGCAAACATTGAGCCCTCCACGCAATGACCAAGAGGAAAATGTGAATGATGTTTATGAAGATGAGGAGAATGATGTTGATCTCTATGACAACAATGTTGGTGACTTGGAGGCATATAATTTGCAAGAGAACATGTACCAATCCATTCCTTACTCTCGATGTTATGCATTTGATTCGGATGATGACGGTCCCGATGAAGAAGTTGATGAGGATGGGTTCACTAGCAAGGAGGTCGAAGCTTTCAAGAAGGTATTGGGGAAGGATCCTCGTACACCATTGTTCGAGGATCTTACTCTCGCGGTTGAAGCCGTTGTGGATGGTGGGAAGACTATAGTTCTCGGAGCTAGACCAATTTCATACCGTGATATGGATCATGCAACAAACGGGATTGCTCCCGGTGCGAAGTTTGGCACCTTCTTGGAGTTGAAGATATGGATCAAGGAGTTATCGGTTAAGCATTTTCGTCCTTACACGGTGGTGCACTCGGATATAAAAAAGCGCTACACGGTCAAATGTGCGGAGGATGGATGTCCATGGATTGTGCGGGAAAGACCATTCAAAGGAGGACCAAGTTGACATATAGTGAGTTGTGTACAAACTCACATGTGTCGTGGCCAGAAGATGGATGGTGAAGATGCAAACCCAGACCACAGGCAACTTACCTCCGGTTCATCGCCTATAGGCTTTCCAACTCCATATTTTCGTTGCCCACAATGAAGGTTCAGAGCATCATTGGCATGGTGAAAGAAATCTTCTTTCACGAAGTGAAATATGGCAAGGCATGGAAGGCGAAGAAAATAGCATTCAGGATGTTGTATGGTGATTGGGATGAAGCATACAACCGGATACCAAGGTTGTTGGGAGCGATGGCCGCCACTAATCCGGGCATGGTTCATGTGGTTGAGCCGTATGGTGAGAAAACAATGATGCGCGACGGAAGGCTAGTCCGAGTATTTGGCCGTGCATTTTGGGCATTTGAGCAATGTGTGAGGGCTTTTGAACATTGTAGACCGGTCATCTCCGTTGATGGCACATTCTTGCCCGGGCAATACAAGGGTACTTTGTTGGTTGCAATAGCAAGTGATGCAAATAACCGATTGATGCCTTTGGCTTTTGCTTTAGTAGAGGCGGAGAACAATGTTAACTGGGAGTGGTTCTTCCATCTTTTGAGAACCAAGGTTTTACCCATCGAAAGAGAAATTTGTGTCATCTTGGATAGGCATCAAGGAATTCTTAATGCGGTGGAGATTGACATTCCTGGGCATCCTCCTTTGCACCATCGATGGTGTATGAGGCACTTTTGTGCAAACTTCTTTAGGGCATGTGGAAAGAAGGAGTTGGCCGATGATCTTAGAGATATTTTTACTGCTTTCTCTGACCGTCGTTTCGCAAACTTATACAACAAATTGCTTGCAAACAACAAGTTGGATGCAGGGGGGGCAAGATTTCCTGAATAGGAACATCCTACTTAGGACAAAGTGGGCACGAGCTTATGATGATGATGGTCGGAGGTACGGTCAAATGACCAATAACATGGCAGAATGCTTCAACTCGGTGTTCAAGGGTGTACGTGCATTGCCCGTGACAGCAATAGTGCAATACACATTCACGAAGTTGAATCACTACTTCATCAAGTACTCAAAGGAAACTGATAGGCATATTGCTGGAGAGAACAAGCACAAGTACAAGTAAAAGTTCCCACCAAAGGTTGACGAATTCATGGATTTTCAGTCACGGAAGGCGGATTCCCAAAGTGCTACATTGTATGATGACAAGGAGTGGATTTACCAAGTTAATGAGCCGGGCGGAACCACAAACGATGGGGTCCAGCATGGAGGTCGTGCATTCAAGGTTTCCCTAAAGACATGTGACTGCACTTGCGGGAGACCAAAGCTGCTTCATCTCGCATGCTCGCATTTGTATAAGGCAGCTCGCACGAGGAATGTGAACCTAAATCACCCGCTTACGGTGAGGGAATCCGAGTTCTCGATCATTGCCACCAAGAACACATGGGCTCCAAGATTCAACCCGTACTTTGACCAAACACAGTGGCCGGAGTACCATGGAGTTCAACTATGGCCGGATCCGGATTGGAAAGTGGTTACACGGGGAAGACGGAGGACTAAACGTTTTAGAGGTGTCATGGATGGCTGGGGACGTGGTGGAACCCGAGAATGGGGTAACGACCAATTCGAAGAGACTCGTGAGAGAGCCCGTTGTGGAAAGTGTGGTGCTTCCGGCCACAACACAAGAAGTTGCACATCAAGGAAGAGAGCTAAGAGAAATGAAGACCCTAGCCAGCAAAGTGCTAACCAACATGGTCCTAGGCAAAGAGGTCGGAATCTTGGGCTTAGAGGTGGGGTTGGTAGATGCCGTGGTGACGGTGGTGGTCGTAGTGGGCTTGGTGGTAGTGGCATTGGTGGTGGTGGCATTGGTGGTAGTGGTGGTTCTAGAGGCCGTGGTGGTGGTCGTAGAGGCCGTGGTGGTGGTAGAGACATTCCTGGTGGTGTTGGTAGACCCACGACAATGAGGGGATACCTAAGAGGACCATTCACGTACGTCTCGTCACTCATGTTATTCATAATTTTTTGTCCTTATTAAGTAATAAAAATAAATTTTGTGTTCTTAGGTTTGAAGGCCCATTATGCAATGGGGAATGAGACGATCCGGTACAAGAGAAGAAGATAAATAGCAAAGGGAATTGGAGCTTTGTTGTATGAACTTTCATGCGCACATTGATGTAACATTTGTCTACCTTCTCCTCTTTTGGTAGTGAACCTTGTTGGAATTGGAGCTTTGTTGTATGAACCTTGGATATGAATGTTGTGATGCAATTTGATACCGTCTCCTCTTTGTACCTTGATGAACCTTGTTGCAATTTGAACATTTGTATACCTTCTCCAAAGCACTTCTCTTGTTTGCAAGTAAATGCACTTTTATTGTGATTCCATTGTATGTTGCATGCAATTTGCATGTATTTAACAGTGTAGCGCCCCATGGCCAGGCGCTAGACTGTGTAGCGCCTGATGAGGGGGCGCTACACATGCAATACTTTAGCTCCAGCCGAGTCGAGTAGCCACTTGACTCCTGCGCAGAGAAAATGCTACATGTGTAGCGCCCCATGGCCAGGCGCTAGACTGTGTAGCGCCTGATGAGGGGGCGCTACACATGAGGACTGTGTAGCGCCTGATGAGGGGGCGCTACACATGTTCATGTGTAGCGCCCCCTCATCAGGCGCTACACAGTCTAGCGCCTGGCCATGGGGCGCTACACTGTTAAATACATGCAAAATGCATGCAACATGCAATGGAATCAATACATCATCAAGTTCATCACCAATTCATCACAATGACCAAGCATTCACAGTTAAGTAAGCAAAGGAAGCACAACCACTTCATCAAGTTCATCATCACTACTTCATCAACTTGCAACACAACCACAAGTTCATATCATCTCATCCACTAGACGACAAGTTCATCACACTAACCACCATAAGTTCACACGACAACTTAATTAAACGACAAGGTGAATTCAACATGAAGTTCAACCTCCACGACCCCTCCTCGTACGAAGCTTCCTCCTGTAAAACTCCTCTGGCTGGAACTGAATCTCTGGCTCTGGCTCCGGCTCTGGCTCTGGCTCCTCCTCCTCCTCCACCTCCTTGGAGGACTCCGTCTCCACCATCACTTTCCCCTTCCCTTTGTTTCTCCAATCATCCGGTGTGTAACGACGGAAGGACCGTCTTTTCCTCAGCATGTAAGCCGAGCGTTCTTATACGCCTGCAGTGTCATGTTGTCCTAAACATAAGAATGATCAAGATGAAACTCAGACACGGTAAGAATGATCAAAATGAAACTCAGACACGGTAAGAATGATCAAGATGAAACTCCCATACCAGATCATCGTCCTGTGTGATGACCGGATCATCCACAAAAGTCATCGGCGTCGACGTAGTTTCCTCCATGTTAGCCATAGGGTCTGAGGGTGTAGACCTTGACCGTGACCGAGACTGCGACCTTGACTTCGATGGTGAAGATATGTCCTCGGGATCACGACAACCGAGTACGTTCGAGAGCCGGCGTAACTTCTTGCCTTGACGCTGTCAAATTGACAACTGAATTGGATGTCAGAGTCGGATATGCAGATGATGTACAAAAGGGATGTCTGTATTACCTTCAGAAAAGCTCGAAATGCAGAATCGACCTTCGTAATAGCCGGGTGCTATTCCAGAAACTTCTGGAAATCATCAGCTTGATTCTGGACCTCGTCCCGCTAAGCATGAATAGAAATTCACAAGTCAGGCTAGCAAATAGGGTATGCCATGCAATTGTATTGACAAAAAAGATTGACGCACACTATACTTACCACAAAGGTGAGTACCGGAGCAAAGGCTGTTTGGGTACCCTCCCTCACTGCTTTGTTGTATTGCTCCCTAGCAAGCTCATAATAATCATTCGGCTGGTCCAATATGTCTGGCTCAAAAGCCGATGGGTACATCTCCAAACGAGTTGAACGAACAAACCAACGAACATAGTTGGTGAATGCAAGCTCGTTATGCGGCTTGAACCCATGGTCATGTGAATTAGCGTAACGTAAACTCTTCTTGAACATGTCTATGTAACTGCTATGATGGCTAGGCCAATCCTTGATCGCTCTTTGCCTCCTCCTATCCAGCCTACAAGATAAGACAAGCAGCTATTATCAAAACAAAATGTGGTGTTTCCAAAGAAAAACTAATTGAAGCCACGTAATTCTCTCTTACTCATGAAGCACAATGTCTGTGTTCATCCACTCCGGCGGGTGAGTCTGAAACTCCCCAAACTGCCTCATCACACGATGTGGCAAATGAAACTCAACTGCCCACATACATATCATTGGACACCGCATATGCCAAAGATGCCCTTCCGCTCGACACATTGGGTTCACATGAAATTCAGGTGTAAAACCGAAATTATCCCCAACACCGTATGGCTCCCATACCACCTGAAAGTTAGCGCAATGTACTCATGTCCAGTTCAGGAGAATGAACGCAATGATACATGTAACGACAATACATACCTGCTCGGGGGTAAGAGTATCCAACTCATTGATGTACTGCTTGTACATGTTCTCCACATCACTCTTGATCTCGGGTACAACGTCCCACTTGTAAGCCCAAGTGGGTTGACGCATCATGTTATTTTTATCGTCCCAATCCTTGTATGCCACACTCTTAGGTCGTCCAACTGGCAACCGCTCTCATGACCATATGGAAAGTAGGCTCAAAGGACCGCTAACGGAGGCGCCTGAAGTGCACCTACGACATGCGTCGTCCAACAGCAAAGAAAATAAAACACGGTCATGTCATGCCATGTTGGAACACAACTTAATTTGTAACGAACAGTTCTTTACCTGCCGGTACAAGTAGGCCAGTGCTGCCGTACCCCAACTCCATCTCTTGTCCAACACGGTCAACGCCTTCAGCCAAATCCACTGCGCTACATTGCCCTTACCGTCGGAAAATAGTGTTCTAGAGAGAACATACCAAATGTACACAGGGGCATACGTCCTGACCACCCCAACATCAGCACCTTGAGGGAAATCCTTAAAGTTATCTATGATCCACGTGTAAGGAGCGCCGGCTGCAATATTCTTGTTCTTGTTCTCAGTAGGAGCAGTACCAATGAGAGCCGTCATCTGTGCATGCCACCTTTCAGAATCTGTGTTCAAACACAGAGGCTCACCTTCGATAGGAAGTGCAAAGATCATCGACACGTCCTGAAGCGTCACGGTCATCTCCCCGGTCCGAAGGTGAAAAGTGTGTGTCTCCGGTCTCCACCGATCCACAAGCGCCGTGATATGCGCTGCATTCAGGTTTGGAGTGGAGCGGGTCACGAGCTGGAAGAACGGGAGTAGTCCTAATGCGTCGATGTACGGTGTGTACCGCTCATCGTACGGCATTTCAGAGACCCCGTGAAACCGAACCTTCAAGGTTGAAAGCTTCTGCAAATGAATAGAAACAACTTGGTCATGCGAAGCCAAAGGAATACGTAATCAAAATCAAGCAAGGTCAACAAAAAAATTACCTTCTTTAGCACCGCCATAGCATAAGATCGGTGTTGAACATCATAGTGATCATGGAGAAGCCACTCCATCCTATATTTTTCAAACAACAAGCATTCCATTATAACTTTGTTCCATAACGAAATAATTTGCTTTAGCTAATGGTAGTGCTCAAGATCTAACTTAATATCCATATAAAAATACACATTCATGTCATCCATATTATTAATGTCTTAACAAAATAAAATACATAGTAATTGCTCCATATAATTGATCCATACATAAAAAATTCACAAACTAACATAATTACACCATATTATGCCATCCATATAATTGCATCATATCATGACATCCATTCATGCCATCCATATAATTGCTCCATACAAAAAAAAGCCACAAACTAACATAACATGTTCAAATCCAATGGGTTTTAGATTTCACTAAAATTACTCATAGTAATTTGTCCAATGATTACTACAACAATGTAATTTGGTAAAGAACAAAGGAACAAACCATTCTACCATAACAAATTCAAACAAAATATAGGATTTAGGGTTTCAACCCAAACTTGAACAAAGATGCAAAATGTGATGAATTTTTTGGATGAAAATGAAGGGAATGGGGGAGAATACCTTGGGGGATGGGTTGAGATCAATTCCCTTGGATCAATCCTTCAGATCTGGTTGATTTGAGGGGTGGATTTGAGAGGGGGGGAGAGAAACTGCGCCGCCGCCGCACCCTTCTTTCGAGAGGAGTAACCTCTGTGTGTGGGGTGTCTGCCCTCGGGCATGGCTTCGGCCGTTAACTTATTCCCAGGTGTAGCGTCTGGTGGCGCGGCGCTAAGCCTTCACGTGTAGCGCCTAATGAAGAGGCGCTACACCTTCAGGGTGGGGCCCGGCGAGGGTCCACATTGACACGCTGGCAGTATCTTAGCGCCGTATGGGCAGACGCTATATACATAGGCTTAGCGCCTGGTGGTTGGGCGCTAGACAAAAGGGTCATTTTTGTGAAATACTTTGCAAGTAGGTTTAGATTATGAATTTGTTTCGCTAAAAGGTTAGAAATGTTGATTTTGCCTAGATTCACTTCTCTGACTTCTAACTTTAATACTGTAATATTATTCTATTAGTATTAGTTCATTTAATTATCCTTTTGACATATAGATTTTATCGTAACACCTAAAATAATATAGGTGGAGTGTCCTACTGTTTGCATGTCAGAAAAAAAGAATGTGGACCATCAGGAGATAGAAGGGATTCTGTCGATTGAAAACCCAAGAACCCATGCACGAGCCTTAATGAGATCGATCCATGGTCGAGTGGGGCTTGCATATCGATCGCGTTTAGTAAGAACATAGGATGCAGGACCCTCAACGTGGATCCAGCTCTCCATCTGGTCCTGTATTCCTTACGCAAACCGTAACAACATCTTACCGTACAAAGCAAGCACAAAAGATTCATGCAGAACGGCTGGATCAACATTGCCCATGGTACTTACCTAAGACACGGTCTGGTTTAGTTGCAGCCCTAGATAAATAAGGACATGCTTCATTGTGATGATGTATAAGGAAAGCATCTTGCTTAGCATTCCCGAAATTCCGAGCACCGCCAGCTTATCTTCCTAACTTTCTGATCCCTCCTACTCCTATGGCGCAATGGCTAACATTGACTACGAAGTTTTTGTTGAAGATTAAGTGCCAACCAAGATTTGACCGTATGAGTTTTGAGTTTTGGTGTAGTGTTAGAGGAGCGCGTGTGTGAAGGGCCGAGAGACGAGGGAAGAGGGGAGCGAGTGGTTAAGGGATCCTTTTTAAAGAGAGAAAGATAGAAGATGTAGAAGAACTGGCAACGTCACCGGTCTAGCGGTACCGCGATACGCAGTTGATGGATAAAAGCCACATGCATGCATTTGATCGATCCCACCGATGTGCAAGCTGCCTACCATTCTATAAAATGAGTACCATTAACACACCGGCCCAGAGTATGTTACTGTACGTACTAGCTAGTGAAGATAAAACCTTCGTCAAAACATAAAAGATGTGTGCAACCACGTACCACTACTTTTCCACCGAGCGAGGAAATGAACTAGACCCAAAGTAGCAACCGTGGAACGAGTTGGCGCAGTTAGGCACGCCAATGATGATGCGTGCACACCCGCGTACTTGTGCTGGCTCCTACCTAATGGTCAAATTTCTTCAGTACTAACGTTAAGTACATTAACGAATTGCATGCTCAAAAAAGGACAAATGCTACCTATATAGTGTGTGCTATAATAATATGTCCATCACATTCAAGGCATCACGAACTCTATATTTACTACTCTAGCCAAGGAAAAGCAGCAGACATCACCTCTAGAAAAGGGATAGATGAGGCTAGAGCAGCACATCAGATCTGATAGTCACAAGCAAATATGCTAATTAGGCAATTCTACCTCGTGTCAATGAAATTTCTGGCATTCGTTTTTAATGTTTTGATGTATTCCCCAAATATCTCGACAAAAATCCAAGATTTCCATTATTATCCATTTCAAAAAATAAGATGTTAATTATTATCGATTAAAAAAAAGGTACAAAGCATTGCTTAATTCTGTTGAGGTGGAGTGCAATATGTGCATTGGCAGCCTCCAGAAACACAATCGCCAACCGCACCCAGGCCGACGTCGGTTTGACAGTCATGAAAGCACTTTTGGGGGTTACATGGCCCAGGAATGACAGGTGTTGTGTGACAGTTTTCAGGAATTAGCAAGCCGCCACCATTATCCTTTGCCTCCATCACCAGATCTATATGTTCGTGCCAGCACATAACAAAATTGTGAAGGTTTGTGAGTAAATAAAGATAGTGGAAGAAGATCCGGCATACAAAATTGATCAAAGAACATGCTCCAAACATACGTACCTGAGGACAGCATCGCCAATGCAAGCGCAAGCAGTAGCATTTTGTACACAACTGCCATGACGGATTGATAGCAACCTCGAAGGGAGTGTTAGTATGTCCTTGCTGGGAGGTTAAGCCAATATTTTCATATATGCCTAGCTGTCTACCTTGTGAAGAGGGCTCGACATAACTTTTATAATGGACATCCATGCTTAATGATAAGGTTTGCATTTACTTTAGTTTTACATCTTAAATGTAACTAATGCTGTGGACACCTTTTTTTATTCCATATATAAATGCGTATGTAATACTATAGCTGTCCAGATATATTGCGTACACCTCATTTATGGTAAAAAGGAGACCCAAAATATACAGATTAATTGTGCATATATTTGTAAATTGATTACCACTTTTCCTCGTTCAGTAATTAAGAAGAGATTTTCTCCATTAATTAAAGTAAACCATCACAAAATTGTTCACACAAAATTGCTCAATTAATTAAAATGTACCTGGCGGAGCTCTATGCAGAGGTGTGGGAGGCCAAAGAGGCTCGTGTGGCACGCTGTGCCAAACACATCTCATTGGCATTGCCTCTGTGTACAAATCCGGGGGAGGAGGAGGCGATGGAGGTGGAGGAGGAGCTAGTGGTGATTGAAGGTCAGCCACCACAGTAGGAGGAGGTGGACGCGATGGAGGAGGACAACGATGGTTGGTCTCTCAAGCCGAGGCGGTAGGTGTTTCCCGATGAAGTATACACGTGGAGGAGGAGGACGAGCAACACCCCATCGTCGACTCTAACCGCTCAGAGGCGGTGGTGGAGGTAAACCACCTCTTCATCTTCCAGGAATATGTGGATCTGACCGCATTTCTCCATGAACTGATGGGGGAGGAGGAGGAGGCACCGCCGTCATCCCCGACCACGACCAACAACAAGGCCGGTAGTGGGCGTGGACGTCGTTGACATATCGGGCGATGAGGGAGTAGTATTAGTATTTCACATAAATCTTTAGTAATTATTTTTCATTGCATGTTTGATATGAAAATTAAACTATCTATTTGAGGAGTTTGGTCGTGAAATGCAAAATTTTAAGCCTGTCCGAGACACCAAGCTCTATCCCCTGATGTTCCAAGAAACAATAATGTGCTGAGTTGAACTTATGTTTGCTAGCTAGAGAAATTATGTCGTGCATCAGCAATTTTTCATTTTTTTGTTTATTCTAAATTTCTCTTTTGACGTAAAACAAGTACCAACTGGATTACCAATATAGTTACCATACCACACATAGTATGTCGATGTATTTAAGTTAATGTAGTAATTACAGTAAAATTAACCGTACCAAACTGTTACTTATTTGTATTTAGCAGGTGTGTAAGATTATAGATGTTACCATTTTGGCAAGGAGATATGGATGTCACTTGCAAATTTAAATCTTATTTAGCATCACATTTTTGTGGCTTACAATAATGTTATTTCTAAGCTCTGATTCTACGCGACGGTCGCCTGCAGTCCCATCCAATTACTTATTTGAGGGTAAAATAAAGTAGAAAATAAAATTCCTGTTACCATTCGACTCCCTCCACTTCCGTCCTGTGACTCTCTATTGCCTCCATAATCACGTGAAGGTAACAAATAAATAAAAAGTCGGATGGTATAACAACACGTAAAAAGAAGTAATACAATTAACTTGGTTACTGCTAGTCAGACGCAACACTTTTGTTATTTTTTCTCGTTACTAGCCAAAAAATGTAGTAATAAAATTGAATCTATTACTACGTGCCATGTATAACTCTTGGTTACGTAAACAAACGAATCCTTTAACCCTGGTGAAATATGTATGGTAATTCATTTACCATCAAAATCAATACATGATACCATTGTGGGGTGGGTTTGATTAACACGGGGTGGGTTCGCACGAGGCAGCGCGCAGAATAGGTTTTAATGCGCTCCCGTGCAGTTTAGCGAACCAGCATATATATATATATATATAAGTTCTATTTTAAAAACAAATTAAAAAAAGCATTTCCGCCGCAGCCAACCAGCAAATGCCACTTGGCATCACTTGTTAAAAAGAAATTTCCAACAATGTCTCACTTCCATCTTTTAAAAATAAAGGAAACAAACCTTTCTGTAAAAATTGTCACACTTCTTTTTTTATAAAGGAATTTTTTTTTCTAAATAAATTGCTTTCATAAAAAAGTCTTAAAAAATTGTTTTCACCACAAACCACTGGTTGCCACATGGCATAACTCTTTTTATATTTTTGAGAAAACATGGCATAACTCTTTGCTCGGAGTTCGTTCCAATCAGTAGATAAGAAGAAAAAATGATTCCACCGCAGCCAACCAACAGATGCCACTGGGCGTGGCTGGCTGCTCAGCTTTTCTTTCGCTATTGAAGAGTCTAATCTTAAAATTGTAATTAAATAATGTTAATCCAATCAATGCATATTGCACGTATCCGTTGCCCTAGCCGACAATGCCCAACGACAAATCCACTGATACGAGCTCCTATATCATTCCATCTCATTAGCTGAGAATTGAAAATGCATACATTCCGGCTTTCACCCCGCTTAGAAAATGTTGTGCAATGAATATTTCTCTCATATTGCGAGATGTTCTATACGCCAATTTTTGAGCCCTAGTTTGTTTCTTATTTGTTTATTTATTTTCTGCCCGTGATATTTTTTTTCTCTTTTTCTTCATTTTTTTTCTTTCATAAAATTATATTCATTTTCTCAAATAATTATATTCATTTTACTATTTTCTATTTTTCTATCTCATTTCTCCTTACTTTTGACAATATAATTTTTTCCAGTTGAGACTTTGAGTCCTACCAATTCATCACATTATTTTTATAGGACAGTAATTCTACACTGATTGATCGATCAGGTGAATGCATCGCCATTTGAGGGTGAAATTAATTACGAGAGAGCGTGATCCAACAAATGATTTTCTTTTTCTTTCCTTAGCAACTTTTGATGGGGATTTTCATTATATGTTTGTCGAGCAACTGGTAGCGGTAACCGGCTGAGACAGTTTAACTTTTCACATGTGAATGACATGGGCTCACTAACTAATAAAATCAATGGCTAGGATTAATTAGATACTCTTACCCCTGTGAGAGGTAAGATGGACCATCTTAAAGGGCTCATTCAATTTTGGATGTGGAGGAATCAAGAAGATAAATGCTTACCCCCAACCATGTGATAGTAGTGGTCCATACATCAAATATTTCTGGGGAATCGACAAAGCAACTTGCGACTGGGTCAAAAATACTAAACCTACGCAATGCAATTACGGAACTCATGTGTCTCTCCACCCATCTTTTCACTGATTTTTTCCCGTGGGCCTCTTCCTCTTTGATTCGCAATTAGGAGATGACAGTCCTTAGGGTTGATTCCATAGGCATGAGTTCGTACCTATAGCAAAACTCTCGTTTGCTTTGATTCCTTCATGATGCAATCACACGCCATGCATAAAACTAACTCGATCTGTACTTGATCAATTGTTGCAGAAAAACGCACATGCAAAGCCACAAGCCGGTTGGTTGATTGTGATAGGTAGATAGATAGATAAAATTCACCCTTTATCGAATTTTTTTTCACTCATTTAACTATCGGATATACACATTTTACATAACACCTCAAAATATTCAGTTGGAAATGTCCTATTGTTTGCAATTTAGAAAAAAAAGTATGTGGAACATCGTGAAATGGAAGGATTCTGTTGATCCCCTAAGAATGCCTGCACGAGCCTTAGTGAGATCGAGCCATGTTGTAGTGGGGTTTGCATATCTATCGTATTCAATAAGCACACGTAGGATGCACGCCCATCAACATGGATCCAAGTCGCTATCTGGTCATGTATTCCGTCGTTGCAAACCGTAACAACACGGTACCGTAGGAAGCAAACACAAAAGATTTCAGCAGAACGGAAGGATCAACATTGCCCATGGTACCTAAGACCCCGCGTGGTTTAGTGGTAGCCCTAGATAAACAACGAAATGTTTCATGAGATCTGCTCATATCCTTTTTGTAACTTCTTTTTGCACGAACATTAAAGGAAACCAAGGGTTTTGATTTATATGTCCTTAGCGTTAACCACTCTTATTTGCTTTAGAATTCGTGCAAAAAAGAAATTACAGAAAACACAGAAACAGAGCTCATGGTTCATAGTGATGACATATAATTAAGGAAAGTGATCACAAGAAAATATGCTAATCAGGCAACTTCCCTCGTGTGAATGAGAAGTATAGAGCAGCACAACAGATCTGGCAATCAGAAGAACATGGTAATCAGGCAACTGCCCCTCTAGTCAATGAGATTTTGAATTTTATGTTTTCAGTTTTGATGTATATTATCATCCCATTCAAAAACAAGATCTTCATTATTATCGACTTTGAAAAAAAAGCATCAACGGTTGCTTAATTTTTTTTAGGTGGATCACAGTATGTGCACTGGCAGCCTCCAGAAACACAATCGCCAACCGCACCCAGGCCGACGTTGGTTTGACAGTACTGAAAGCAAGCTTGATGGTCACACGGCCCACGAGGGCCAGGAACCGTATGGCAGTCTTCAGGGATTACCGATCCGCCACCATTAGCCTTCGCCGGAATCACCAGATCTATATGTTTGTGCCAGAAAATTACAAAATTGCAAAGATTTATGAGGACAAAAGACACTAGTAGAACAATAATGATCAGAAAACCTGCTCCAAACATACGTACCTGATGATAACAGCGCAAGTGCAAAAACAAGTAGTAGCATCTTGTACACAGCCGCCATTCTGAGTTAATAGCAACCGCGAAGAGAGAGCTAGTGTGTCCTTGCTGGGCGGTTAAGCCAATATTTTCTTATATGTCTCGCTGCCTGCTGCCTATGAAGAGGCCTTGATATGACTTTTATAATTGGCATCCATGATTAATTAGAAGGTTTCATTTACTTAGGTTTATAATGTTTTAAATGTTAATTAATGGCAGATATCTTTTTGATATGATATAAATGTGTACATTGTACCACAGTTGTCCAAATATATCGCGTATAACTTATTTATAGGAAAAGGACACACATATTAATCGTGCATATATTCGGAAATTACTTGCGAAAATCCTAGGATCCATATTACAAAAGGATGGCACTTCAGAGCAAACGTTCGCTCTAGAGCATTGCAAGCGCGAACGTTTTTATGGCAACTGTAGTTCATGCGCGATGGCAACTGCAGTACAAACGCATGTCAACTTGGTGCGTTTTTTTTATTTTTTATGGCAATCGCGTACCAAATTTGCCATGCGTTTGTAATGTAGTTGTCATGTAAATCATTCGCTCTTGCCATGTCCTAGAACGAACGTTCCCTCCCTATAATTTCCCTACACAAAAACATATAAAGGATCTATTTTTGGTAAGTTAGTCAGAATCTAAATTCCCGCGATTCTATCATGCGATCAAACCCACCTGATTGGATGAATTGTATGATTCTGGTTGGTATAATCCATGTTTTGCGATTTTACTAGTTATATGCCTACAATTTGCAAATTTATCCTAGAGGTTTGATCCAATCCAAAATTGCGATCCTAACTACGTTTTTGGTAAGCTTTTACCACCCCGTTCATAAATACATGATTTTTCTTGCAAAGTTCTTATATAGCCGTGGCTATTGATATGCCAAAAGAAATATAACTAAAAAATTATAAAAAATATTTTCATAATAAGAAACTAATTTTTTATTAATGTATGAAAACATTGTATATTAAAAATGGAGCTAGTGTTCTCATCTATGTACTATTTGCCAGTGGAAGCTCAAAGAACCTCTGGCAACTTCAACGCGAAGTGCATAGTTCTACCATGACAAAAAAATTCATCCTAAATAGACAACTAGTTGCGTTCCAGCCCCTATTGAGCTATAGTATTCAAGTGGACGTCTACAAGTGTAAGGTAATCTTCACGACTCCCATATCATTACACTTGAATTCTTAGAATGTTCAATTTTATAGATACTCCAATATTTCATTTTATAGAATCAATAACCATTGCAGATAAAGTTGTCCACAGAAATCGAGTCAGAATGTGATTGAGATTTTGCGATAAAAAAATTGTGCGTATATGAGATATTTCTTTAAGCACATGCTAAGTTTTCAGGTGAAAGAAGCGGAGTAATATCTAGGTGTGTCGTGCGTGAGTACGCCAAAACCTTGCTAGTTATTTCGGTTTAGACGAGTACATTATGATTTATTTTTCTTACTCAAGATGATCAAGCACTAGTACTGAAAAAGTTCAGCTATGGCGTTCCAAAAAGTGTCTTCCTAGTGTCGAGGCCCGATGACAGCAATATGGCGCTAGTGATAAACGATTTTGCTATCATTGTTCTTCCACCCCAGCTGTACAATGACCTATTTGTACGATGTTCTAAACAATACCACGCCATATATATAATTTTTATAATAAAAAAAACTTATTACAAACAAAAGGGGACATGTGCTCGGCTAGTCCAACACACTACTAGGAAAATGTCTTATAGTGGCGTTCTTTTTTTTGCCTCTAGTGGCGCATGATAGATGCGCCACTAAGGACAAGCCACTAATAAGGTCTTAATAGTGGCGCATTTCAAAATGCGTCATCCATAAGCCCTTATCCGTGGCGCATTGTAAAATTTGCCACTAAGGGATTCTTAAATGCGACACTATTAATTTTTTTGAATTTTACATCTGAATTTGGATCACTAATTTTTTTATAAAAAAAATTAATTTTTCTTTATTTCTTAATCTCAGGACAATATGCTTAATCTGAGGTCAAACTGACCTCCATGATAGAACTTCCTGAAGTGTCAACCATCCTAACACTACTCGAACCTTAGCACGCTTAACTTCTCGGTAGCATTCAACTCCAACCCCACCTCGCTTAAGAGGCAATTGTTGATATATGTATCATATCAATCCTATTAAACCTGGTTGATGTCTAGGACATTGTGGATGTCCATGGGTGTGATGAAACTTTCAACTTTTTATTGAAACTTTCCGGTCAATCACCTATTCATATTTTGAACATTAAAAAAAATCATTTTTTTACTTTTTTCAAAAAAATTGGCCACCAAATCTTAAAAGCATCATAATTTTCAACTTTTTTTGAAACTTCCCGATCGATCACCTATCATATTTAAAACATTTTTAAAATATTTTCTTGGAAAGTAATAATTTTTTTTAACTTTTTTCAAATGTTTAGTGCACCTAGGCAAAATGCGCCACTACTAAATTTGAAATTTTTTTATTTTTTTGGCCTCCAGATCTTAAAAGCATGATAATTTTTTTTTCTGTTAGGTTTTTGAGGATTATAAAAATCTTTAACGGGGTTTCCCAAGTTTAATTTGGAAGTAACTTTTTGAGTAGATTATTTTTTATATAATTTTTTTTTCATCGGAGTTCATATGCAAAAGTTATGCCCATTTTACAATTCTCTAGAGATTTGCAAAATAAAGTCGAAATTCATGGTTGTAAATTTTCCTAACAACTAGACCACATATCACATGAAAATCTCATTTTCTTCAAAAAAATCAAACTGAAAAGACGGTCCTATGTTGGGAATTTTTTCTCACATTTTTTTAGGTTAGTAATGGCGCATATGCAAGATGCGTCACTAAAAAGTCCTCATGGGTGGCGCATTTCAAAATGCGCCACCCATAAGCTCTTATTAGCGATGCATCTTACAAAATGCGGTACCCCTGAGAAAATTAATAGTGACGTATATATTATGCAAAATGCGCCACTAATAAGAGGATCCAAGCTGGCCTACTCTTTGGGGTGGCGCATTTAAAAAAATGGGCCACCCCTTACAAATAGTGGCACATTACATAGAAAATGTGTCACTAATAAGGAATCCGTGTATAACCTTTTCTCTAGTAGTGACACGCTGCCTATTGCTATAAGTGACATAAGCGAGACGCTTGCTAGTCTCTATAGGGGACATATAGTGGTACCTTTATTATTGTGCCTTGCCAACCAGCCATCACCTTATGGGCTTGATTCTCTACTGGTTAAGTTTCTGCCATGAGCTCGTGACACGCAATTTATCAGCTATCGATTTTTTCTTCTTAGCGCATAGCGAAGATCCTGTTGTAGTTGCTGCATATCGCATGATCTATACCCTTCACTAGGACGCAGATGATATGGCAGGAGAACATCAACATATCAGTGGAAAGCAGTAACCAACAGAACATATGGCGGCTGGAAAATATGGTTCTATATCTACCGATACCTCCTTCTCCTACACGTGATTCCTTGGGATAGTATTACCAATGGCAGTATTTTGCAATTGATGAATCAAAGAGATTTAGAACTGGTCTAGATTTCCAACACAGCCTTAGGAGATGTTGTTAGGGGAGTTAGGAGATGTGGTTAGGGGAAACACTACAACAGGACAGTATTTTGGTAACACAAGCCCGTAACACATAGAAGCTTGTGTTACAGAGTAAAATTGTCGTAACACAACATGGGTGTTACAGGGTGAACAGTAACACATGGATGATGAGTTGTGAAAATCTGTTACTAGGGCAATATAGTAGTAGCACATATAAGTGTGTTCCTCCATATGTGTAACAAACAATAGTTTTGGTTACACATAGTCATGTGTTGGGCATGTACAAGCTATATAACTCTAGAGCAAAGTGGGGATAATTTATTATCTATTCTCTTGTTAAAATGTGAGGATTTGAATTTCACATTTCACTCATCCGTCTTAATGTTGGTCTAGAAACCCAAGCGAAAATATTACTAATTCAAATCCACCTCAATTTGATGCATAGAGTGGAATCAAACCGCCAACATCTTTTCATTCCATTTCGTAATGATGCTCTTTTATTAACCAGTTGTACCCTTCACTCTTTCATATCGAACAAGGGTGAAAATAAAGGACAACTTCATCCATACTAACAACCTACAAAGACAACATGTCTCTCCCTAACGCTAGAGTGACTAATGAACTTAGGAAATGTAGGAAAAAACAAAAAATAGAGTCATTATAGCTCAAACAGTTAACCAACCACACTGATGTTATTATTGTTGTTGTTGTTGTTGTTGTTGTTGTTGTCTTTAGCACTTGGCTATACTCAATTCTGATCAATGTAAGCATCGATACCGACAACACCTTTTGGAGCTCGAGCTACATGTATCTCATTTTTTTAAATAAAGTAAAAAATGATACTTCAAAGTTCTAATAATTCTAAAAAAATTAAATGTATATAAAAGCGCGTGTGAAATATCGGTTTTGAAATAACTTGTACTTGGCTCCACACAAAAATGACAAAATCAGACAAACTTTCGAGGCATAAAAATGTTAAGCTAGATCAAATGTCATTGAATAGCTTGTTTATAGTGATTTTGTCTTCATTGAAATTTTAATAAGACCTAAATTTAGTCAAAAATAGATAAATAAATTTCGGATTTAATCGCGCGCGAACTTATCTCGCATCGTGCTGCGCGTGCAGTCCTGGATTTTGTATGAACCTAACCCATTTATAGGTGGATCAATCAAGCATCAACCACGTTTTCACTATCAGAAACGCAAATTATTCGGTGGACTAGATTATTTACCTATGCTTTTTTTTCAGCAAAATGGTACAATTACCTATACTTTTTTTTCATATGGCATCTTCCTATGAGTTGAATTAGAAACTAACATAACTAAGCATCTTGGCACTCCAAAAGCACTAACGCGCCAAAAAACGCAGCTTGCGCGCCACAAAAAAACAGCATCCCGGCGTAGAGCTTATTTTCGCGCCGGTGCCCGCTCGATGGAAATAAAGTCCTCCTCGAAAACTCTTCCAAATCTCCAATCCAAACCAACCCAACCCTCCTCTCGTCCGCCGCCTGCACCCTTAGATCCGTCGCCGCCTCTGACCTTCCCGTGCCGCCGCCCACCGCCCCTGCCCCGCCCCCGTCTCCTACCTCTGAAGTGGCCTGACCCCCACTCCACCCCCATCCGGGTGCCGCCCCTACCGTAGCCTACACCTCCCGCATCTCCGTCCCCGTGCATCTGCTGCAATATCTTCCAAATCGGTGCGGACCTGCGCAATCCATTGCCTGCTCCGACCTCCGCGCCGCCTCATCTCTACCACGCCGTGGTGGCTCGTCGACCATCGCCCCATCCATCTCCAGTACTTTCGCCGGCCCTCTTCACTGTGACGTCTCCTCTAAATTGTACTAGTACAAGGGTGGTTTCCTAACTATAGTTTATTCTGATGATAATCTATTGAATTGAGTTCTACTTCATATATGGAATTTCTTGTACACTTTTTTCCCAGGCTCAACTTCCATTTTGATAAAGACATTACGAGGAATTTAATTCCTCTTCATTCATCAGTTTCTGTACTGAAATTAGTTTTTCAATTCTGTAGGAAAATTGGTGCATATGGAATTGGACTTAATTTTCTCTCTAGTCATAGGCTTGATGCAGCTCACTCTTGGTACTGCCAATTGGGAAACTTTGGTACTAGTATCTCCACAATGTTGGCTGGAGCTGCCAGTAAGATTCACTCTCTATCTACGAGCAGTTGCTCTTGGTTTTATGAAGCTATTTGGGATTTTCCCTGTTCTATGCATGCTTGCTTGAATCCCGCCCCTTTTTAAATGTCAAAAACTTTGTGTTGGATCCCTAAGGTCTGTTTGTGTGCAGTCTGAATAGCATATTCGTCATCTACCCCGACTGTGTTGAGTTGTCCATTTTTTGAATTTTGATCAATTGGCAAATATTTTTGAATTTTGTGGAGTTCCTGGTGGAGGTCCTAGTCAAGGCCAGTGCGCTGCCACTGCAACACATGCGGGAGTTCCGACTGGTGGCCGTTGACGCCTTCCACCCCGGCTAGGCGACCTCGTTGATGTTTGAATTTTCTGAATGTTAATTTCCTAAACATTCATATGTGTGACATGTTCCTTTATGCAGATACTCCAATAATGTTAATTCTGTATGCACCAAGCATATGTTAATTTTCTTTGTCTGAAATGTTTAACAAACATCAATGGAAGGGGTAGTAGATGTTTAACAAACAACAATGTTAATTTGCTGAACGTTCATAGTTGTGACATGTTTAACAAAATGCAGGCTGTGTGTGTGAATTTCCTCCTTGTAAAACTTATCTTCAGTGATCTCACAAACCATGCAAATTCAGTTTTACAAGTCTTAACACTTATCTTCAGTAAAAGGATAAGTGGCAAACTTAACTAGCCTTACAAGCCTACAAAATTTTTAGTGTACTAGCGTCCCACATTAATTTTGGCACGGAAGGAGTACTGGAGTAAAAGGCAACATGTACAACAACTAGGTGTGGAAGAGATGCGCATGTTGAGATGGGCATGTGGCCACACAAGGAAGGATCGGATCCGGAATGATGTTATACGGGAGAGAGTTGGGGTGGCACCAATTGAAGAGAAGTTTGTCCAACATCGTCTGAGATGGTCTGGGCATATCCAGCGTAGGCCTTCTGAAGCGCCTGTGCATATCTGGCGGTTAAGGCGTGCTGATAATGTCAAGAGAGGTCGGGGGAGGCCAAACTTGACTTGGGAGGAGTCTGTGAAGAGAGACCTGAAGGACTGGGCTATCAACAAAGATCTAGCTCTGGACAGGGGTGCGTGGAAGTTAGCTATCCACGTGCCAGAACCGTGATTTGGTAACGATATCTTTTGGGTTTCAGCTCTAGCCTACCCCAACTTGTTTGGGACTGACATGCTTTTTGTTGTTGTTGTTGTTGTTGTTGTAAGGAGTACTGGAGTACCATGTTATGTTGGTATGCTAAAGATGATCTGATCTGTGTTGAGCCAGTAGCTGTATTAGCTAAATGAAGAAAAATAATGACCTTGTTGGTTCATCAGTCTGAATCTTCATTGGTTATTTGCTGATTGTATTAGCGAAATGAAGAAAAATAACGACATTTTTTGTGTTATTCCATCGCAAAACTAACTTATGAAACTTGGTACATCAGAATTATGTTGAAACTTATCTATTTCAGATCACACATCCTCTTCAGGTTCAATCGGAACTACTACTTTCTCTTAGGTACATTTCTCCTACACTTCTTATCATACAATTTTGTGCTTATGCATCATTGAACAGCAGTACTTAACAGTATTATCATTGATGTTGTAGTTTGGGATTAACTTGTGAGGAGCCTAAAATTATGCTGTTGCATATTCTGGTGACCTGTGAAGCTTGATAAAATCTTCTCTATCAAATCAATTTTTAATGGCTGCCCTGTGTGCTTCTGCATGGGAGTTTTCAATTTTTGTTTATCCAGGTGCAGGTGCTAAACATTTTAGGTTTGTTTAATGCGATGAGGTCAAGATGAGTTGATTATAGGCTGAGCAAGCTAGCATTGCATTGTGGTCTGGTTAAGTACCGATGTGTTTTTGGTAGAACTTTGTGGTAATACTTTTTACTACTCCCTCCGATCCATAATAAGTGCCGCTCATCTAGTACAAAGTTTGTACTAGCTTAATACAAAATGAGCGACACTTATTATGGATCGGAGGGAGTAGTATTTAGGATGTAACCGTATTCAAGAGGAAGCATTTAGAAGTTATGGCTACCATGAGATAATAAAATAGTTATCAAACAACATCACTGTTTTCCGCAAAAGTAGGAGATTTATTTTGCCTTTTGCCAAATAATTCTCTTGTAAATCTCTTGCTCTTATTTCAGGAAAATGAACTAATTAATGTATATGCAAGATTGCGAGTACTGATGGACAGCGAGAACAATGCCTGCTATGGATTATCATCACTCGTGATATTTATGTCCATCTTTTGCATTTAATATGTCATCTAAATCAGGTTTGATATGCGGATTATAACGATTTGATTCAGTTAATACTTAGACATGTATTTGGTTTCATTAAGTGCTGCCTATACGTGACCGGTTCCTGTAGCCCACTTATCTTATTCAAGCTTTTAACTATTCTTTCCTGTCTATAAAGAAAATTCTTGACTAGTTTTTATTGAACTCCTATGTACTTGGCTAGACAAACATCCTACACAACCATACATTTATGGTCAAACTGAATGTATTTACCTTGTTAGTTCTGAGTGATGTAGTGAAAGATTAGTGATGTTTTATTGTAAGTCAAGTGTATACAAATGATTATTTTTCTCTAGTTCATCTAACTCAACATTTACTTTCACGTTCGCAGATACTTTGGTTGCCTCTCCGGTGGTGATTAGCGGAGGAATCAAGTCTATTTTTTCGAGCTCAAACATTACGATTATGGCATTTTGGACTGATTATCAAGTTGTTTAAATCTTCCTGTGACTTGGCCACATGATTATGGTTGCAAGAGAGTCTAGTTGTTGTTTGTGTCGCTTTGTTGTAAATGGGATTTACAATTATTTTATTTTTATGTTTGTGACTGGAATGTAGTTTATGATTTTCATGAGCCTGAATTTGTATTGAGCTATCTAAATTGAATAAAATAATGAGAATTGGACTGGAACTGCCATAGAAACATGTGTGTGAACATTCCTATGGAAAGTTGGGTTAAAATTAAATATGCCATGAATGTTAGAAATTGAGAAGAGAAGCCACATCATCAGGCTATCTGGAGGGTAGCTCATGTGGGGTCCACATTATTCTGTATTTGGATAAATATCTTACTAATTTGGTTGCGAGAGCTACTAGAATGTGTTACCAGTTTTGTTACTACAGTTGAAAAACCACGTTACTAGTGAGATTATTACACCTAAAGATATGTTACTATATATGTTACTATAGTTATAAATCTATGTTACTAGCGCATTGAGTAACACATATGATACATGTTACTGCATCACAATTGTAACACAATTTATAATTATTATGTGTGACAGCGAACACCTCTTAGTAACACGGCCTAACGCAACACATGGCAAAATGTGTTACTACATGGTCTAGTAACACTGTTTTGGATCTGTAGTAACACAAGTGCGTGTTACCAAAGCTCTGTCGTGTTGTAGTGAAAGGAGTCTCCTTCCTTGCTTTTATAGACGTGGTGAAGCAATCACATATAACGATTCCTGAGATGTTAATTAAGGCACATTAGGTTTATTGTCTTGATGACCTTGCAGTAGTTGTAGGACCCATGTGACACATGTGTTATAGGTGCGATCTCAATGCAAAATGGTAGAGGCGTCTCCACGAAGTAAAATGTCACCTTTTATTACCTGGATGCTTGGTGGCATGCTTGCCTGCACCTGCATGATATGAATCTTAGAAAACCCATCAGCCAGACTAGGGGAACACCCAAATCAATGGTTTCCCCGGATGCAGGCTCACTCTAGTGCAATTTACTCATTATCTGCGTACATAGGAGGAACCCCGCAAAAATAAATCTTTGCACGCTAGTCTTGACACTCGACAATGTCGATCGTTCTTCGTCCCTGCCGCCTCCTTTTGTGATGTATGCATGACCTAACATCGAGCTCGTCACCCTCTCGGTCTCTCACTCCACCTGCACTACTGCATAAACGAGCTTTACAGGTGGTTTTAGTACATGGTCCTGATGAGGTTTATCACTCTACTCCAAATCATCAGAGCATCAAGTGCGGTTTTGAAACTTCCTCAAATGCTCAGAGCATCGTACATGTTCACGAATATTCTTCTAATGCTTGAAGTCTCCGAGACAATTTACCTCTAGAACAACATGAATACTTAGCCGACGGATGCTGACGTCGAGGTAGAGGGCACCGACTTCCTGTTTAATAAGGCTAAGTCCGATTACTATACTTTCAAAACAAAAGTCCGATTACTACTAGGCCTTAGTGGACCACCTATAAATTGAGTTCTAGCTCATTGTCAAGGGCGCAAACACCATTTCCATCCTCACGGAACCCGAGGAAGTAGAGGAGGCTCCCTTCTAGACAAAACACAGCTGGATGAACTTAGACCTCCCGCAATGGAAGTATCATATAGCTAGTATTAGGCTGCTCATAGTGGGAAGTAACTTACTCCCTTTGTTCTTGAAAGGGTGTACTTCCAATTTTGTTAGAAAGTCAAACTTTTTAAACTTTGACCATGATTATATAAAAATGTATTAATTTGGTGATATAAATGCTAATACATTTTTAGCCCTTTGTACAATAGAGTGAACATACAAAGGGCAAAGATATTAAAGATCAATATTCTCGGCAATATATGCATTGATAAGGTAGTATGATTAGTATCATTAGTATTAAAATTGGATCCCATTTTTCCCTTTGTATTTGAGTGGCCTTTCATGAGCTCATTGCAGAGAATATTTATCGTAAGTATCTTTGCCCTTTGTATGTTCTTTACTAAGATGGATCCTATTTTGCAACGGAATAATATATATACCTGCCTTTGTGAGCATTACATGAGACCACGATTATCTTTGTTCTCGAAAAGACCAAGGTTTGATGGAATGGAAAACTAATTCCTATATGTGAAGGTGATTGTTTCTATATATATTTCAGTTCGAACTAGTTCATACTCATGAGTGGAAATTGTGGGTGCTATGTACCGTCTCTATATGACTATATGTAAGAACAAACAAATTATGGTCATCTGACAATCCATATTGTAGAAATTTCAGCGTAGATCGTCAGATATTTAGTTTGGCTTCTGCGAGATGCCTATGGTATAATCCAAATTCATCGATTCTCTTCTTTGACATTCATCCATCATCTTTGCAGCTAATTGGTATTTCAATTCATTTATTAGTACAATGGATGTGTGTATGATTTATTTGTAGAAACAAAGCTATGGTGGAAGCTTGCTCAAAAAATGGATACACTTAATTTGTAATAATAGGAGTTAAGCAACAAAAAGATCAGGGAATTGGATCATTGTGTCTCACTGTCCTTCTCCTAGTTTATGGTGCAGGGAATCAAGACCCCCCACCGAAGTGTGTCCTCCAAGCGTCTGCACAATAGGCACGAACACCGGCTCACTGATTTCCAGAAATACGAACATATGAATGATTAATTTTTTTGCATAGCGCGGTTGTCATTTTAGCTAGGTATACGCTGCCAACTTCCCAGTGCCTCTAACATCCGGCAGAAGTAGGCGGCGTACAACGACCCCAGCGTTGGCCGAAGAAAAAGACACCACAACGCTGAATACATCAGCGGCAAGCAGCAACCGATGAAAAGTATTGTGGTTGGGAAATATGGGTCTATATCTACAGATGTCTCCTACTCCTACACGTGATGTTCAGAGAGAACACATCATCAACCTAACAAATTTATTACATCAGAGTGTATTTTGCAATTGATGCATAAAAAATTTGAGGACTGATCAAGATTTCAAGACCTTTCCCTTACGAGATGAGAATTCTTGGGGCGGTGCATGTGTGTGAGATGAGAGCTAGGGACTGGACAAGTGGTCTGGGAAAGGGGGCGAAGAAGTAGAAGCAATCAGTTCCTGGGCAGTTTAAGGCACGTAAGGCTTGTTGACTTGATGGCCTGGCAGTGGTTGTAGTGCAGGACCCATGTGACACGCGAGTTATAATTGCGGTCAAAAGAAAACTTCACCTCCAGGGATCCGCTGGGCTTGTTTTGCCCTTCCAATTTTATTCTTCTTCAAAGGCTGAACACAAACCAAGTTGATGCATTTAGGAGCGGAACTTTATTGTAAAGAAGTGGTAGTCACAACTCACAAGTATATGTGTTAAACCAACTTCTTCAAAAGTCATTGCAGTTTATGCAATTATGTTTTATGTTTTGACGTATTTAAAGCCAGGAAAAAACAATACTCTATATTCTAACTAAATAAGGCCAGTTAGTATTGTTTAAAGTTTGATCAACTGTATTGTAAATAATGAACATATACACCGCCTTACAAATGTCGTATATGATATTTTTTCCTTTCAGTAAAAAAACATATTTCTTAACATATCTAGTTGTATTGATTTGGTACTGTTGGTTGGCTATCCATGAGTTCATTGCCGCGAATCGTGATTTGTAGCTATAGATTTTCCCTATGTATGTTCTTTTCTTTCAACCAATAATTATAATATATATACTTGCCTTTGTGGAACACATGACATCTTTGTATCTAGGCTGAGTGCGTGTATAGTGTTAGGGTGTCCCGTGTGTTTGTGTCGGCTTGATTGGATGTAATGTGGTGATGATTGCTTTATAATATAAAGCGGGGCAAAAGCTTTTTACCGTAAAAAGAGTGGAGAGTGGGAGGAGTTAAGTTTACCGATTTTGTTGAAGTTTTCTAGGAAGTGAAGGAGTCTTTGCCAAAAAAAACCATATGCCACCTCGGTAAAGTCATGGTCACTTGTTGTAAACTAGCTTAAACGAGGCAAAGCCGTTGATTAGAGTTTTTTGTAAATCATTTGGTTCAGTGCTTTTTTCCAAAAAAAAGTTTACCTGCAAAGTTAGTTCCCAATGTAGTGGTTTTCTGCACTCATTTGATAACTCTATAAAGTTTTTCAATGTTTTCACATAAAAAAAATAGTGTTCCTTCAAAGTATGTCCACAATGTAGTGTGCTTCTGCAATTCACTCATTCAATAACAAAATAAAGGTTTCAGATTTTATCATATATATTATCATGCAACTAATAAATATCATATTAAACGATTAATTCATAGAAACTGTTTCATATAGTTCCCCTAATTCTTGTGTTGCATTTGGTCATTGTGTCTCGTGGTTGCAATGGACTATCTAGTAGATAACCCAATAACGTGATGTTAGAGCCGACCTTACATGCCCTCCTTGCCTCGGACGACGCCACCCAACCCAGCCTTCATCGAGCTTTGTACATGTGTGAGCTCTCCTACGTTGTTCCATATCAGTAGCGAAGAGCTAAAAGGGGGTTTTTATCCTTGTGTAGTTGTGTTTCCCCTTTGGTCATGGCACCAACGTGCTTGCCTGCTGTGCCCATGCCACGACGCTTGATCTCGTGGATTTTAATGTGCGATCCGTCTATGTGGTGAGGTTGGGCTACGAGCCTATGACACAAACACTTGATCAGCGGTCTTGTTTTTCGACGCAGCATGTGCCGAAGATCCACACGGTCACGATTTCTTTGTCCTGTGCTAGGAAGCCGATAATCTAGTGGGTGAACAGTGATATAAGCATAGGCTGACGACAGAAACACAACTTCGGTGACCAGCAACCAAAGCAAGCTATGGCTTGCTGGAAACGTGGTCCAAGATATACCCATGCCTCCTACTCCTACGTGTGATGGCCAGCGAGGGGGAACACATCAGACTAACAACTATTTTGCAATTGATTGATCGTAAAATCTACCTTAAAAACTAATCTACGTTTCAAGCGCATTGGTTAATGACATGTGGATTCTCGGAGCGGTGCATGTGCGTCAGAGTGAGAAGAGTAGTGGAAAGGGAGGAAAGGGGGTGCCATGCTTTTAAAAACTCGACGAAGTAGAAGCAATCAATTTGCACGTACATGCAGCTCAACAAAAAAAATGACGTACTCCCTCCGATCCAAATTAATTGACGCGCACTTAGTATAATTTATACTAAAGTTATACTAAGGGTGCGTCAATTAATATGGATCGGAAGGAGTACATGTTTCTGAGCAATTTAAGGCAGATCAAGCTTACTGTCTCGATGGCCTGTCAGTGATTATAGCGTAGGACTCACTTATAATTGTGCTCTATATTAAAATGGCAGAGGCGGCATCTCATCAATGTAAATTTTCAACTCAAGGAATCCTCTTAGTTCTTTTTTCCTCTTCCAGTTTTATTCTTTTGGAGGGCTAAACACAACAGCAAAGCTTGGTGCACTTAGGAGCCAAACTTTACAAGTGCAACATGGAAAAACACACATGTCTTAAAAGGTCTAGTGATACTGATTTTTTTAGTTTGGCTGGCTGGCGATAAGTTCATTGCAGTGGATAGTGATCCGTAATTATAGCTTTTCTCTTTGTAAGTTATTTTTAGTTTAATCCAAATTTCATGCGGTTCACTCGCAGTTTTCTATATATATATGTGTGTGTGTGTGCTAGAAAAAGAACAAAAAAAAGTCATGCAGTTCTCTTTTATTTGTGTTGCGGTTCACTTTCCCGAGGTGAACTGCAACATTTTGATAAGTGAATCGAATAAACCGCGTGTAGTTCTCCTTGATGATATTGCGTAGTTCATTGAGCGGACTAGTACTTTATAGTAAGTACATAGTAGATGAATGAGTGGACGATTGCATTATAGCATCGATGAAGTAATGGTACGTTATTTAGGATGAAGATATAATTTTTATTACATGTGAAAATGTATGAACCAATATATTTTATTATGTTTTATGACCTTGGCAATATACGATACAATGTGTTTGGGGTTAATTTGAGTGAATTTAAACGCGGACATATGACATTACAAAACTGTATGTGACATTACAAAATTGTGAGGTACTGAACCAGACAATGAATGTACTGGTTGACAACTAGCATTGTGGGTAAAAGTAAGTGAAAATCAGTTGTGAAAGTTGTGGCCGATGGATTGAACACAAAAATGGTTATCCTTGTCATGGAGTCTCAAACATAGAAGGATTCAACCATACATGAGGTATGGAATCATGATAAGCAACCTTGTAGAAGTCTATAATTTTGTTCTCAGGAGGACCCGGGGTCTGCTACTTACAGCTATTTTGGAGGATTCTATTCATGGCACATTGAGGTATTTCAGAGAGAAGCACTAGAAAGCAATTGTGCACATTAATAACAATCCCAATACACCTTATTGCGCACACATAATGGAGTTCATGGAGAAGACGATTGATAAAGGAAATGCCCATAAATTCATAGCATTGAGAATGTAGATATGAGATATGAGCTCTGCCTACCAGCCGATGATTTTGGTTCTGGATATATTTGTGTATTTGACTTATTTATGTTTGAGATATGCAGCTGTTTTTTTATTTTTGTATGTAATTTATTTATATTTGTATGTAAAGCAGAATGAAAAAAAAGCGTAAAGCCTAAATAAAAAGAGGAAAGTAAAAATATGAAAAAATTGAAAACAAAAAAATGGCTATGGGTATGGTACGGACTGCACAGCCCATACCACACAATATCAATCGGGTCTTCACGAAAAACGTCTGTTGTTGGCCTGGCACGAACAGATAACCGAAAAAATTCTGTTGATGAGGCATATTTTTGTAATTCAAAATGATATTTTTTAATAGTTCTTATGAATAATGAATATTTTTAAAAAGTTCTATAATAAGACTATAAAGGTTATATACTTTATTGTATATGTATTATCACGCCACTAATAAATCTCATACTGAAGGCGCAGTTCATGGAAACTGTTGAATTATTACATAGGGCCATCTAGTATATAACCGATGTTAGAGCCGACCTTACATGCCCTCCTTGCCTCGGTCGACGCCACCTAATGCAGCCTTGATCAAGCTTTGCAGATGTTCCATATCAGGGCTATAAAGGGGTTTATTTCCTGGTGTTTCCCCTTTGCTCATGGCAGCAACGTGCTTGCCTGCTATGCGCATGCCACCACGCTTGATCTCATGGACTTTAATATGTGTTCCATCTACGAGGAGATGTTGGACTACGAGCCTACGATACGCACTTGATCGGCTGTTATGTTCCTTGGTGCAGCATGTACCGAAGATCCTGCCGTCCCAGCTGCATATCACGAGTCCTACCACCTCAGCCAGGAAGCAGATAATGTAGTCGACGCACAGTGGCATAAGCGTTCGCTGACGATGGAGACTCAACTTCGGCGACAAGCAACAAAAGCAAGCTATTGGTGTCGGGAAACGTGGTTCCAAACATACCGATGTCTCCTACTCCTACACGTGATGGCAAGGGAGGCAGAACACACCAGACTAACAACTATTTTGCAATCGATGGATAAAAACGACTAAGAACTTATCTACGCTTGAAGCGCATTGGCAGAGGCGTCTTGTCAAACTAAATTTTCAACTCGAGGGATCCACTGCTCACTTCTTCTTCTCCACTGGTTTATTTCCGGAAAACGCTTATTCTAAACCGGATGATTCTCATCTGGCGCAAACCGCCTCCTACGTGCGCCACGTGTTCCGCGGAGGCCCACCCACCGCCCATCGTTTTCTTATCTCCAGCGGAGAGGCACGCAAGCCATCCATCCTTTGCCCCGAATAAAATTTCCCTTCTTCTCTATCTCTTCTTTCTCCTGTTGGATCCTCACCAGTCACCATGGATGCGTTCTGCAAACAAGCTGCGGGCCCAAATTTTGTGCTCTCCAATGCCTGTTGCACAGCCGGTGGCCATTTTTGTGAAGCCGCTCCAGTGATGCAATGCTCATCACGCAGCCCAATGGCTTCGATGCAGCACTCGGCGGCGGTACAAGCTAGAGGTGCAACGACGCCACAACACGCACCGGCGCTGCGCAACACCCGTCGGCGCTACCGGTGTGAAGCTTGGATGGCTGTTGCCGCGATGCTGCTATGCAAAGCTTGTTAGTGCAGTGGAGCTGTGATGCAACGCTCGCCGGCGCTGCAAGTGGTTTGGGGAGTGATGCCACAGGGCGCACCGTGCTGTGGTGCAGCACTCGCCGGCGCTGTCGACATGAAGCCAGGTTAGTTTGTCGCTTTCGTGCTGCTATGCAACGCTCACGCAGCCGTGGCTGTAATGGAACGCAACCAGAGTCGTTGAAGCTGCGATGGGGATGGAATGGACTTCATCGAAGCTTCAATGAAGCTTTCGCCGGAGCTGTAATGAAGCTTCGCGCGGTGGCGACACGGTCGGTGCTGCGATGCAGCGGACGCCGGCGGATCCCAGTGCTGCGTAAGCTCGTTGGCGCGGGTGCGGCAGCGGGTGCAGTCGCCGGTTTCTATTGCATCAGCGCCGTTGCTGAGAGGAGGCGACTGGCGAATGTTGGAGGGCTTGGGGATGCAAGACGAGAGAAGAAGAGCGACGTGAGGCTAAGTTGCTCTAATCGAACGGACCACATCGACTTAATAGAACGGCTGGTTAGGCGGATGATTTTTTACGAAGTTAAGCCGGCTGACGCCTAGCAATCCCCTTTATTTCCACTTCCAGTTTTCTTCTTTTGGAGGGCTGAACACACAGCAAAGGTTGTTGCACTTAGGAGTTAGGAGCCAAACTTTACAAGTGCAACATGAAAAAAAACACATTTCTTAACCGATCTAGTGATACTGATTTGGTAGTTTGGCTGGCTGTCGATAAGTTCATTGTAGCAGATAGGTATCCGTAGTTATAGTTTTTCTGTTTGTAAGTTCTTTTCAGATAAATCCTATTTTCAACCATAAGAATATATAATTATATATACCTGCCTTTAGGGATCCATGTAGTGAAACCATGATCCTCTGTTTTTCCGAAAACACCAAGGCTTGCATAGAATGCATGGGAAACTAATTTAGATATGAGAACATGCTTGTCTCTATACATATTTCAGTTTGACCTAGTTCATGGTCTGAAGTGGGAATTGTGAGTTTTGTGGTACCATGTTACATATATAGTAGAACTATATAAATACTTTTACAAGTTTTATGATGATTGGCAATGTTAGGAGCCGTTTATTCAGTCTAATCTAATGGTGGTAAAATAGGAGTTACTAGGCTAAAATTACTTGAAAGTACTAGTAATTGTGGGTCCGGTACAAAGGTTACGTGAGACCAGGACTTGTGGTTGTTTTGTTTTCATTTTTTTATGGGTAGATTAGTCCTTTAAAGGGTAGATTAGCCATTTATGTGATCGTTGTAAGTCTGATATTTCTCCAAGCTGTCGGTAGCCACCCATCTGGAGGATTCATCGTGAGTGAAAATTTGTACGTACCTTGTTGCTTAGGGCGTGCTCCTTTAGACAGGCGCAGGCGAGCGTCGCGCGCTAATTGTTTTTAGCTCGCCGACACAAATATTTGCTCCAGCGGACGTTCCATATTTTAGCGCATTTCAGCGGGCGTTTAGAAAAACAGCGCGCGCATACAAAAACATTCATCAAATTTTCCACACGTGCAAATATTTTATTTTAAAAATATAAAAGAACTACTCGTCATCGTTGGAGACATCGTCCTCGGTATTGGAGATGGCATCCTCCAACGCGCTCCAGCGGGGGTCGTCGGTGGGCCAGTTGGCGTTGCCTCTCAACAGTTCTGCCTCCGCCGTCGCTTTCATGACCCGTTGTTCTTTGCGCCATTCATGCTGCTCTTCCCGCCGCTCCGCGCGCTCGGCCTCCCTCGTCTCTCAGTGCGCCCGCTCTTCCGCTGCTTCACGCGGATGACTGGCGTACCACGCTTCGACGGCGCGCTGGTCCCGCTCCGCTATGAGGATGTGAATCGCGCGGCAGCGGTGAAGGCGGCGGTCGTCGTCGATGACGAGGCGCGGGCGCCCGGGCCGCCTCCTCCCGCTAGTTCCGGAAGTCGCCGAAGTTCATCTGGGCGCGTGGATGGCCGAGCCTCCACGCCGCCGCGTCGTAGGCGCGGGCGGCCTCCTCCGTCGTCTCGAAGGTGCCGAGCGACATGCGCTCGTCGGCGCTTCGTATCTCGGCGGTAAAGGTGCCGTTCGGGCGCCGGCGGACGCGGCGGTAGCCGAATTGAGAGCGGTGGCATGGCGGCGATGGAAGGGGAAGCGCACGGCGGTGTGGAAGGAGAAGCGTGCGGCGCAGAAGATGAAAAAGAAGAAGAAATGGCGTTTGGCTTCGCGCCAACGCCTCGCTTTTAACCCCGCGCGCTGGGCGATGCGGGCCAAATCTACCGCTCGCGATACCGCTTTGCCCCGCGTGCGGGCTTATTTTTTAGCGCTCCACGATTTCGCACGCCTGCTGGAGTGCGTGTTTTCGGTCTTCGCGCGCTATTTGACAGTTTTTCGCGTGCAGAGCCGCGTTTCGCGCGCATATTGGAGATGCTCTTATCAATGGGGCCACGGCACACGCCTTGAACCTTTTGAACTAAAAACGGACATGCATGTTCCATGCTTAACCCAATCAGTACCGCCTTAGAGGATGATATCTCACGGCAGCCTGAAGGCTTGGTAAATTTGTTGTTTGGCCTTGGGTTAGTCCTACATAACACGAACATGTCAAACCATCGTCCTGTCATGTTATCGATTAACCGATGAGCTGACAATGGCTTCTGACCCTTGATGGCCGGCAAACCGACGGCAACGATCAGTTACTCGAGGAAATGAGCTATGAGCTAATTTGTGTTGTATTGTTGAAGGATAAATGTATAACAGATGATGTGCTTTGAGATTTCAAACCGGCAGCCATCAGCAGACCACCACATCTCGATGATGACTGATAACCTGCTCGGGTGTTTGAAGGACGAAGACGACCAGGGAAGAAATCGTTCGGAACAGATGAAGGTGCTTTAAGATTGATGGGTGACACATGGCACATCCTAAAATGGGTCTCACCTGATTACAAAAGAGACCTGGTCGCCAGATGGTTAGACTAGATATGCCTGCAGACATGTGGTTGATCCAGCGAATTGATTTTTAAAAAAACAGGACCCTAATACCCTTTGGTAGTTAACTTAATATTTCTATTAGCATGTTAAAATCAACGGTGGAAAATAATGAAAGGAGGAGTTACATGAAATTACTTTCGGTAACTCTTCAATCACCATAAAAGAGCTCAAATACTTTATTTGTAAGCACAAACAAGTCACATTCCAAATTGTAGAAATTCCATCGCTGCTTAGATCGTCACATAATGAGTTTGGCTTCTACGAGATGCCTATGGTTTAATTTGAATGATCTAATTCCCAACTTCCACATTCATCCATCTTCGTTGCAGCTAATTGGTGTTTTAATTCATTCATTGTTATGATGGATGCGTGTATAATCTCTTTGGATGAAACAGCACGTAAACGACTCGGCGAAACTTTCTTGGTGCAATGAAACAACTCAGCGAAACTCGATGCAAGCCTGTTGATTACTTTTTGTTGCTTTGATCGGTGGTACATATTACACGGGGGGTTAATCACGTATATTTACTAATCTAGCTAGCTATCATCAAACCGAGATGGACATGAATACCATGGTACAATGTGTTTAACTCTAATAAAGATCTCAAAAGGGGTTCGTACCCGGGTGTTTCCGCTTTGCTCATAGCAGCAAGGCACTTGCCTGTTGTGCCCATACCGCCACACTTTTGATCTCGTCGACTTTTATTTTTGCTCCATCTACGAGGGGAACATGGTCTACGAGCCGATGCCACGCAATCGATTAGCGTTCCGACGATCCCGCTATTGCCACTGCGTATCACGAGTTGTATAACCTCAGGCAGGAAGCAGACACTGTGGTCAGCGAACAATACCGAAGCACAACTTCGGCGAGCAGCTGCCAAAGCAAGCTACGGCTGTCGGGAAACATGGTTCCAGATCTAGCAATGCCTCCTACTCCTACACGTGATGGCCAGGGAGATGGAAACAGTAATATGGGAGCGGGGTGACAACGGAGGCACAACTTCGGTGAGCAGCAACCATAGCAAGCTACGACTGTTGGGAAAAGTGGTTCCAGATCTACTGATGCCTCCTACTCCTACTCCTACACCTGATAACCACGGAGAGAGAACACATCAGACTAACAACTACTCCCTTCGTTCCAAATTATTCCCTCCGTTCCAAAATAACTGTCGTAGCCTTAGTACAAATTTGTAATAGAACTAGTACAAAGTTGAGTCAGTTATTTTGGAACGGAGGGAGTACTTGAGATGGTTTTAGTTTAAATTTGAACTAAAGTCATGTCAAGTAATTTGGAATGGAAGGAGTATTTTGCAATCTATCTATCTATCTATTATATAATAAAAGTAAAATGCGAATCAAAATAGAAAGAATTGCTAGAAAATCCCACGTTAATCAGAAACATCCAGCCATCAATTTAATCCATCAGAAAACAACAACCATTAGATTTTAGTAAATAGACTTTACCCCTCAAGTTGAAACAAATAACCCACCTATGCCATTATAACAAAAAAACGTTTCATCTATTTATCCACCGTAATACAAGATAAAAAAATAGATTCTATCTTGAGAAAAATAGATCTCTTCCCTCAAACAAAATTCCTCAGGCAGGCTATACAAGAGCATCTGTTTGGGGACTCCTCAATGTCTCCTTTGCTTAACCACCGCTGCTGCATGCCGTGTTCGTAGGTACAGCCGATCGATCAAGAGCTCACCGCGTGCGGCTCACGTTGCTACAGTACGAACATTTTCTGATGAAAGCACACATAAGTATGTACAGGCTTGAAGCCGATTACTTTTGGCCGAGACGCAAATTACCTGATCGATTCGCCTTGGAGGTTGGAGCTGGCTCATTCACAGAGCTAATCAATCCAGCCAGCCGGAAGCATACGTACACATCTACAATCTATATACGCATAATTTACAGGCTCATATGTCGGTCCATCTCAACAGGATCAACTTGCTTGCTTTTGTTCTGAGTCTTGAACTCCTGAAGCATCATCGTTGTTGCTGTTACCGGGATAAAAGGACTGAACAAGAGAGGGGTCATCTCGTCAGCATAAGTCACATCCATGGAGCAAAGGAATTTGAGCAATCTATAAGATTCTACGCAAGAAGATGTATGTATACTTAATGACAGATTTTACGGTGCATCATGATACCGGAGGGGAGGTGTATCATTTTAGGTGATCCAATGGTTCAAATTACATGGGCCTTACTTAAGCCCAAAGGAATAATGATTCAAAAAACCGATCGTCTAAAGAAAAAAATCGGTTCATAGGATAACATCGTTTAAATTTTTTAATTGAATTTTATTAATTTACTAGCAATTAAATAAATTTTAAAATAATTTTATACCAAAAATATACCTCGGGCCTTCTCATGATACAGGTAACATCAGTGTATCATATTCAGATCTCGACTGTCTAATCTGATTCGACGGACGGTCCATATTCACTTGATGCACCGTAAAGAGACTCTACTTAATAGCTTGTTTTTTTAATGTTCTGTTTTGCTGCATGCATCCATATGTTGTACTCCCTTCATTCATAAATATAAGATGTTTTAGATATTTTAGTATGAACTATAACTGCACACACTAAAACACATATATATATCCAATTCAGGGAAAATATATTTTATAATTTTGAATGAAGGAAGTATGAATTATTGGCACACTCATACATGATATGAAATTTTTGGAACACTATACATTCCTCATAAATTCTTAGAATATAACAATTTGGAACAATATATATTCCTCACGACTTCCAAATATTTTCTTCGGGTGTAACCAAACATACTTTCATGTCAATTTCTATGGTGTCTAATCATTTATTATTTAGAGAGTCATTGCAAAGGTGATGACCAGTCAAAATGTTAAAAAACTTGTCTTCCATTCAAACACTGTCATTTTACATGGCATGACAAATATATATTTTAGCAGTAGCACACAATAATTAGACTAAGGAGAATGATATATAGGCATATAATGAGGAGAGATTTAAAAAAAAATATAAAAACAATACTATCTATGTTTCAAAATTATTTAGATTCTAGAGAACTTGTAGTCAAACTTCTGTACCTTTGAATATCAGTATATAAATATATTATTGGAACCACAAAAAAATTATTAAATTGTGTTGAAAATATAGTCCTATTTTATTTATCTTTAGCATGAAGTTCATATAAAATATAAATCATCAAAGTTACATTATGGAGATTTTCCATGTCTAAAAAGTCATGCATCTAAGAATGAGAGGTTGAAACATTTGTACAAAGTAAATATTAAGTCTATTTAGTTAACCAACATGTTCGAGTTGATCAGACACTTATTTGTTCACTTTATTAAGAAAAAATATTTTCATACGTCCTTAAAAAGATTTTATAAACATCTACTTTTTATTTTCAAGTTGATCCTTGCTATTGTTTTACACCACCATTTTTGTTGTAACTGTGCATCTAATACTGATGCAACATTAAAAAACGCTACCGGCTAGCTCATGGGCTACTATATTATTATTTAATGCTTTAATATTATAACCAACAAATGTCACATACACATCTAATACCTCATTTAGCATCTAATATATTTTTAACTGCTATAGAACCATATTATTTTATTTTGTATGCATAATGCATTGTTTGTTTTGTCTTAATCACTTCCATTGCACTAAAGATAACATCTATCTGCATCCTGAATTGATAATTGGTAAGCTGAACTAAAGGATTTTTACAACTTTATTGTAAAGGTACACTGTATCTAAAGCATGTAGGTTTCAAAAGGAAGGAAAAACATTCCCCCAAGAACGTGGAAATAACGGCAAGGAAAATTTAAGTATATAATTGTTGTGCATGTAAGCTTTGCAGAGTAGACCTTTAGTTTTAGTTAAACACGAAATTTGTACTCCTTGCCTATTTAATTTGGAAAACGCTTCCCTTTAATCGGTGGATCGCTTGAACAAAGATCCGCCTTTTCCTCGATGTGACGCCTGTACGCGTAGATCCATCCAGCACTACTATTAGTTTCAATGCACTAAAGGTCTAGCCCTCGCATTTGCGAAGGCCATCTTGCTAGTTGATGGAACAAAAAGACTAAGAACTGATCTACGTCTTTATCCAAAAAAAGAACTGATCTACGTTTCAAGAGCATTGGCTTGAGTGAGAAGAGTAGTGGAAAGGGAAAGGGGGCGCCATGCTTTTAGAAACACGAGGAAGTAGAAGCAATCAATTTGAACGTACATGCAGCTTAGAAAAATGCAATCAATTGGTCTGACACTTATATAAGTGCGGTGTCAATTAAAATAGCAGAGGCGTCTCATATAAGTAATTTTCAACTCGAGGGATCCTCTTGGTTCTTAACAGATCTAGTGATACTGGTTTGGTATTTTGGCTGGCTCTCGATGAATTCATTGCACAGAATAATGATTTGTAGCTATGGATTTGCTCTCTGTATGTTCTTTTCTAACATGGATCCCTCTGTCAACCATAAGAACATAAATACCCGCCTTTTTCTACTTACATGAGACCATGATACTATACTTTTGTGAAGACACACCAAGGTTTTCATGGCCGGAGAAACTTATTTATATATGAGAACATGCTTGTGTCCGTTTATCATTCAGTTCTACTGAGTTCATGATCTGAAGTGGCAATAGAAACATATACACACTTTATCCGTAAGAAGTTTAACACACACAGCTATATGATCATCTAACAGTACAAATTGTAGATAGTTGATCATCTAACAGTACAAATTGTAGATAGTTCATCTGCTGCATAGATAATTATTGTGGGAAATACGGCCTAGAGACAATAATAAAATGTTATTATATATATATATATATATATATATATTTTCACGTTCTTAATTGATGTTTATATTTCTGTGCTATAATTGCAATGACCCTGACTATGAGATTCAAAAGAAAACTCACTTGCATCTGTGGAAATGTAAACACACGGAGTTCCTGGTTTAGCCTCGAAGACCAGCTCATGTGCTAACTGATGATTACGTTTTCTTAATCATGGACATTGTTCTTGTAACAAGGATGTCAATAGCAATGGGAACATATTGTTAGCAGAACAATGATGTTGAACCGACCCCAGTATTGAATGATATAATTAGAGATCACATCGTAACAACGTTATAAGTCATATCATGAAATGTTATCATATACGTAATTCCTTAGACCATGAGAGTGTCGAGTTGCTTCACCCAGGAAGAAGTGCTTTGGTTCTTAGATGAATCTTCCCGTTACTGGGAAGTAGTAAAATAAGTTCTAGGTACATTGGATAGTGTGTCTAGTAACTGTGATAGTTCAAGATTGGGATTTGCTCCATCACGATGAAGAAGATATTCACTTCGGGCCCACTCAGTATGACGGTATCCATTATAGTCTGGCCAGACGCATTGTGATTCAGTCACGGGGATACCGGAATACGATAACGAGAAAAATGGACAAACGAGCAAAGAGGATAACGAGTGGCTTGTGTTCAAGAAGTTGTTACACATGGGTGCCAAACTTCTCTCCTCTAACTTTGTCATATATCGCGAAGCAAAGGGAATGGTACATGACTAAACATAATGGTTCACTCGAAGTTTCTTCGTGTATGTGCGGGAGTCAACATGGGTGTCCATGGCTCCGCTGTTGATTATTGGCTATTGACAAAAGGCTGTTGACCTATGTCCGGAAGATATTCTGAGTCATGTCCGCATTATACCGAACCTTATGGGTCACACACTTAACGAGAAGTAGTCTGTTAGAATACTGGAATGGTAGAAGGTTTAGTGGAAGCAAAGCAGAATAGTTCATACGGGTACCGGAAGTAATTCCGAAGATTTATGGAATTGTTCATAAGGGCACCAGAAGTAGTTCTGGGTATTTAAGGATATGTCCGGATCACTCTGGAGTAGTCCCAGGTGGTTCCGGAACATATGAGAATGGTACTAGGGAAGTCCTGGATCAACCGGAATAGTTTCCGGATAATCACTGGGCGTCCCGACAACCTTCGCGGTCATCGGGTGGCTTAAACTGTAACTCGGATGGTCTTGGAAACTATCGGTATGGCTCCGGAACGTCCGAGAACGGTCCCGGAAGGTCCTGGAAGTGTCCCAGAAGGTTCCAGAATGTCTCGAAACGATCCCCGAAGGTCCCGGAAGGTCCTGGAAGCTTCTGGAAGGTTCCAGAAGTTTCCGGGCAGTACCACCCACTACCCCATTCCCCTAGCCTTGGGGGGCAAGCCACCTAGGCTTCCCTGGCCGGCCAAGGAGGTGGGGGCGCACCAAGAGGAGGGAATCCTCCTCCAAGTGGGAATATCAAAACCCAAATATGGCAGGTTTCCGGTGGGAAGGTGTGGGAAGGTTTGGGAGGTTTGGGAGTCCAAGTTGGACTCCCCACCCCCCTTATTGCGCCCCAAGGGCCTCCTGGCCACCTATATAATGTGGAGGAGGGGTGGGGGCGCAGCACAACTTGTCCCTAAGGCCTATGCGCCACCCTCCCTCCTCTAAACCCCGTTGCTCCCCAATTAGACCCCGGTTTAGACATTGTTCTAGATCAGAATCCGTTAGGTTTTTCTCCCTCTAGTTTTCTCAGTGGCATTCAGATCTAGACGGCGGAGCGCTTCTGGATTGCTGCTACGGAACGTGTGGATACTAATAGAGGGATCATATCTTTGGTCCTTCTCCGAGGAGCTTCTTCTTCCTCGGAGATATTGTCCGAGGGACTTGCTCGAGGGACTTGTGCGTGGGACGGATCGAGGTGCTTCTTCTTCCTCGGTGATCTTGATCGAGGGACTTTTTGTGGGACGATCCGCGAGATCTACTTCAACAAGCCAAACCAACTCTACTTCTGCTACATCGGTTGGTGAGCCATGACCTAAAACCTTTTATGCAATCTTCTTGGATGTTCTTGGGTTCTTGATTCGTAGGCCGAATTTTTTTGTTTTCTACTACGTTTCCAATAGTGGTATCAGAGCGATCCTTGAGTAGATGCATGTTTAGGTCTAGATCATATGTGTGATATGATGCATTGATTTTCCTGTTACTTCCCTGTCATGTGATTTTTTCTATGCTTGATGGAAAGTTGAGGTTTTTCTACAAGGATTGAGTTCTCCATCGATCCCTCTATGCTTCTTTCAGTATGCTGGTTTCCTTGATCATAGTCTACATCAAACTCCTTGGATCTCATCTTAATTTCGCAATAGAAGATTTAACATGGAGGGGCTTGTGGATTTTATGAACTCAAATCCACACGGGGGTCACGCGTTGAACGAAGTTTGTCTTGTGGCATCAATGGAGTATCGTGGTTGATTTGTATAGGGAACAACGTTGTCATGTAACCTTCTAATCAACAACGATAAAAGTTGCAACAACCCGTGTAGATGGCGATCTAACTCGTTTTTGCAGAGTATGCATGTGATGTGGTATAGCCTTCAAGATTTGCAATGTGATGTGATGTGATGCTATATGTTATGTAATATTTATTCGCGACCTGCGTGTCGTGGTACGGCATGACGACTGGAGTCATATGATTGTCACTTAATTATGGCCTGCGTGCCAGAACTGTTTATTAGCTCGAGGCAAAGCAATATATAGATGCAAGATGATGATCTACGATGCGGAGGTGGACCCCGACGCACATGCCGGAAGCCGTGCTGATGTTCCCGGAGCCAAGGACTAGTTGGTGGACACGGTGACTTCTACCACGACGACGTGAAGACAAAAAGACTTCACTAAGCAAAGGGCTATACTATATCACATAATTTTATGAACTGCCTGTGATGTTTATCCCTTTTATGCACCCTTGTTTGATGCGCGGTAGTCGTATTTTATTAGGGTGATCTCTCGCAAAACAATATCAAGTTGATAGTGTTCTTCCAACTGTAGCACCGTCTATACTATGTTTCACACTGGAGCAGGTCATGTCACATGGGTGCACACGGTGTGACGCATAAAAGGTGAGTGTGTTAAGAACACACTGCAATTACACTTGGTTGTCTTGACGGTTTGGATAAAAGTTTGCTACCGGAACACGCCCATCGAAAGATGAACAAGAATCACCTTTGGCGTGATTGGCAAGTTGGCCTTCCGGTCCAGTCTAAGTCATCAGTGATGTCACATCAATGGCGGACGATTGGGTTGGATCTTGAATCACTACAACATCAATTACGAGAGATATTGATCTGAGTGGGAGCGCACTTAGTAATTAAATTGATTAATCACAAGTGCAACTTAATTATGAACAAAGTCTTAGTATTTGCATTATCGTTGTAGAATAATGGCTCGCGTTACCACCTTCCTAATTGATTTTGATTAACTGTATTATCTGGTAAAAACTTTACGATTGGTACCGTATTGTGAGGACTATCCTCAATAGTGTCGAGAAGGAGCTTGTCCTATCGCAAATTTTTGATGCTCTCCCGCTGATGCTATGGATGATGTGACTTACGTCCATAATCCAAAATGCTAGAATTCCACCACAGCTAAGTGCATTATCTTCACCACCATGAAACCCGAACTTCGAAACGTTTGGGATAGTTATGTTATATTCATGGAACTGAAAAATTGTTTTCAGTAGTAAGACAATTAATGTTGGATATAAGATATCTAGTAGAATGTATGATTGTAAGCATTAGTGAAAATGTTCACTGTGCTCTAAACAAAACTGATAATTGTGGGATCCAGAAGAACACTGATCATATGATGATGAGGATTAATGGAAAGAAAGTTCCATAGGGTGTTAGTAAGACTTACACGCCGGAAATTCCATGGCCTGCGCTACCCTTGATCATGTGTGATCTTCTGTGAGTAGGAGTGACATTGGAAATAGAACTATGATACGTATAAAGGCAAAACGAAAGAAGACTGGAATATCCAGCTCAGAAATGAAAGTCATACGAAGTTATAGATGAATTCATTGCTGGTCAAGAGATGTAATTCTTGGGAATCATGATTATGCAGTTAATTGTGGATTCTGTATATTATGATTAAACTGTTGATCACCGAAATATCACATCGATTGCATATTGTTGCAACTCGATGCAAGAAAGACTATGGCCTTTATGACTAGCTAATGATGAGTTTTGACGCGCTTGGGAACACGGTAAAAGGTTTACTATAACGTGTGTTGACTCTATGATTATCTTCATAATTCATTTTAGAGTTGAGTAAATTGTAAGTACACTTTAGCCTTGCTGCAAAACATCATTTTGAATCATGTTTGTTGCAAGAGAGCTGTTCAAAGCTATGAATAACGTAAAGGCCATACTTCCATTATGAATATGTTGTATGTTATGAATCTTGATAATAATACTAAACATCCATAACACTGACGCTAAATGTCGCAAGACTGACAGAAATACCACATAGATGTGGCACTGCCGTTTATCACAAGTGACATAACATGCATGAAGAATTTCCATAAGTGATGGACTTTCGAGTCACATGATTATGAATCACTTGACGCTTGCGATCTTTGTCTCGAAATAATGTGACTAAAACACCGTTGATAGGCCATATATGAACGGGCAACTAAACCATTGGTAATCATACATGATGATGTGTGTAGTCCAATAAGTGTAGTTGTGTGTAGTGGATTCCCTATCTTCACTCATGAGTTGAAGTAGATATGTGGATATCTGTTCAATAGATACATACGTTTGAAATCTTTGAAATGTTCAAGGAATTTTAGAGTGAAATAGAAATTCATTGTAACAAGAAAATAAAGCTTCGGCAAATTAGATTATAGAAAGTAATATTTGAGTTACAAGTTTAGCGAACGTCTAATGAGTTGTGAAGAAGTGTCATAACTTGCGTCTCCCGGAACACCACTATGAGTAAAGTGTTCGAGAGATGTAATCAATCCATGTATGACACGGTAAGATCAAATATGACGTTTATCAATTTGCCATTATACTTATTAAAGTTATGCGTTATTGACTACGGCTTTTACACTGAAAAGAGCGCCATCAAATCTGTTGAAATGACACCATATTAGATGTGGTATGAACTGTTAAAATCATGTTGTCTTTTCTTAAAATTTGGGTATATGAGGCATATGTTTGACATGCTCAAAACACCAAATCAGATAAGTGCTACTTTGTTAAGGTTATTCCAAAAGGTTTGGTATTCCTCTATCACTACAGCAAAGCAAAAATGTTTGTTGTTTAGAACGGTGTGTTTTGAAGAAAATAGTTTCTTGCAAAAGAGTGAGTGGGAGGACAATGCAGCTTGTTAAAGATTGTTGAATCTTCAAATAAGTGTGCAGCTGAACCACACAGGTTGGACAAAACTCGTACAAACATTCATGATATGTAAAATGAAATATTGTTGTTCGACAATGATAAACCTGTGATATACAAAGAAGCGTTGATGGGCCCTGACTCCGGGATTTGGCTAAATGCCAAATAATCCGAGATAGTATCCATGGAAGTAAGTCAAGTTTTGAACTTGGTAGACCCTCCGAAAGACTAAAAGTCTGAAGAATATATATATATGGATCTATAATTGATTCAGATGAAATTGTTTTATCCATAAAGCTCAACTCGTTGGAAAATTGTTTTCGAGCAAGTTCAAAGGTTGACTACGACGAAATAGTTTCGACCGTAGAGATGTTTTAGTCAGTTCGGGTCATATTAGCAATTACTAGATATCTCATTTATAGGATATGGTAGAATGAACGTCAAAACAAAGTTCCTACACGGAAATATAACAAAGGACGTATATGTGATACGACCGGAATGTTTTGTCGATTCAAAGGATGCTAAAATAGATGCAAGCCTTGGATATCCAGTGATGGACTGAAGCTAGCACAATGGAGTTGGAATTTTCGTTATGATGAAATTGCCAAAAGAGTTTGTTTTCATCGGGAATAAACGAAGATGCTTGAATGTTCAAGAAATTAAGTGGAAGCTGAATGATATTTCTAAAACCTTATGTAGATGACATATTGTTGTTTGGAAATGATAAAAATATCTTGACACGAATAAGGACTTCATTGGAAATAGTTTTCAGTTGAAGAACTTGGGCTAATATAGCATTAGTATTGAGCACAGTGATCTATGAAGATAGTAAGTGCGTGATCATGCTAAAGCTAACACTACATATTGACATGATACTAAAGTAGTTTAGTATGAATCGCAAAGAAACATGTTCTTGCCGAGGTCTTGGTGAAAAGTTGTTTGCAAAAATCGGTGTTTATGAACACAGATAAGCAAAACACGTGAATTGAATTCCACTCACCTGTGTGTTTATATTAATCTTGTACACCATAATATGTAAAACAACCAGATATGTCCAGTGCTCCAAAAGGTTGTGAGCAAGATAACAAAGTGATCAAGAAGTTGATCATTGGACAAACAGTGAAAAGTTAAACTTATGAAAGATAAGATATGTTTCTCGGAAAAATGGAAAGAATGAAGAGCTCGTTGTAATGAGTTACACCAGCTGAATTTTTGATGTAAATATTTACACCAATTCAGTCTTCATACTTACTCCGACCGATTTTCAATATTAAATGGGATTATGTGTTTCACACGTAAGGGTGGCACAGTATGAAGGAACTGTGTTAAGTTAGATATTGTGGTGAATTCTATAATAGAGGCTAGGTATATTGTTTCTTAAAGAAGTTACAAGGGAGGGTATTTTGAATCATAAGTTCATTTATGAACATGGTATGGTTTCCTAGATGCTTGAAGCTCATGGAACATTGATGAATGGTTTCATGACTTATTCTAAAGGAACCAAGGTCCTGCCAAATGATTCAAACATATACAAAGCTAAACTGATAAAATTAGTAAAATTTATGATAGCGTGAAAACGCGAAGATATGCAAGAAATGTCAGATCCGATGATGAAGTCTATACCACAAATGAAGCATGTATTACACCGGTATGCCATAGGTGTAAAGTGCTCAAGCACTGATAATATTATTGACTCTAGTGCAAGTGGAAGACTGCGGGAAATATGCCCTAGAGGCAATAATAAAATGTTATTATATATATATATTTCCACGTTCGTAATCAATGTTTATATTTTTGTGCTATAATTGCAATGACCCTGACTATGAGATTCAGAAGAAAACTCACTTGCATGTGTGCAAATGTAAACACTAAGAGTTCCTGGTTTAGCCTCTAAGACTAGCTCATGTGCTAACTGATGATTACATTTTCTTCACCATTGACATTGTTCTTTTAACAAGGATGTCAATAGCAATGGGAACATATTGTTAGCAGAACAATGATGTTGAACAGACCCTAGTATTGAATGATATACTTAGAGATCACATCGTAACAACGTTATAAGTCATATCATGAAATGTTATCATATACGTAATTCCATAGACCATGAGAGTGTCGAGTTGCTTCACACAGGAAGATGTGCTTTGGTTCTTAGATGAATCTTTCCGTTACTGGGAAGTAGTAAAATAAGTTATGGGTACATTGGATAGTGTGTCTAGTAACTGTGATAGTTCAAGATTGGGATTTGCTCCTTCACGATGAAGAAGATATTCACTTCGGGCCCACTCGGTATGACGGTATCCATTATAGTCTGGCCAGACGCATTGTGATTAAGGCCACGGGGATACCGGAATATGATAGCGAGAAAAATGGACAAATGAGCAAAGAGGATATCGAGTGGCTTGTGTTCAAGAAGTTGTTACACATGGGTGCCAAACTTCTCTCCTCTAACTTTGTCATGTATCGCGAAGCAAAGGGAATGGTACATGACTAAACATAATGGTTCACTTGAAGTTTCTTGGTGTATGTGCGGGAGTCAACATGGGTGTCCATGGCTCCGCTGTTGATTATTGGCTATTGACAAAAGGTTGTTGGCCTATGTCCGGAAGATGTTCTGAGTCATGTCCGCATTATACCGAACCTATTTGGTCACAGACTTAACGAGCAGTAGTCTGTTAGAATACTGGAACGGTAGAAGGTTAGTGGAAGCAAAGAAGAATAGTTCATACGGGTACCGGAAGTAGTTCCGAAGATTTATGGAATTGTTCATAAGGGCACCAGAAGTAGTTCTGGGTATTTAAGGATATGTCCGGATCACTCTGGAGTAGTCCCAGGTGGTTCCGGAACATATGAGAATGGTACTGGGGAAGTCCTGGATCAACCGGAATAGTTTCCGGATAATCACTAGGCGTCCCGACAACTTTCGCGGTCATCGGGTAGCTTAAACTGTAACTCGGATGGTCTTTGAAACTAGCCGGATGGCTCCGGAACGTCCGAGAACGGTCCCGGAAGATCCTGGAAGTGTTCCAGAAGGTTCCGGAATGTCCCGAAACGATCCCCGAAGGTCCCGAAAGGTCCTGGAAGGTCCTGGAAGCTTCTGGAAGGTTCCAGAAGTTTCCAGGAAGTACCACCCACTATCCCATGCCCCTAGCCTTGGGGGGAAAGCCACCTAGGCTGCCTTTGCCGGCCAAGGAGGTGGGGGCGCACCAAGGTGAGGGAAGCCTCCTCCAAGTGGGAATACCAAAACCCAAATATGGCAGGTTTCCGGTGGGAAGGTGTGTGAAGGTTTAGGAGGTTTGGGAGTCCAAGTTGGACTCCCCACCCCCCTTATTGCGCCCCAAGGGCCTCCTGGCCACCTATATAATGTGGGGGAGGGGTGGGGGGCGCAGCATAACTTGTCCCTAAGGCCTATGCGCCACCCTCCCTCCTCTAAACCCCGTTGCTCCACAATTAGACCCCGGTTTAGATGCTGTTCTAGATCGGAATCCGTTAGGGTTTTCTCCCTCTAGTTTTCTCGGTGGCGTTCATCTCTGGACGGCGGAGCTCTTCTGCATTGCTGCTACGGAACGTGTGGATACTAATAGAGGGATCATATCTTTTGTCCTTCTCCGAGGAGCTTCTTTTTCCTCGGAGATCTTATTCGAGGGACTTGTGCGTGGAACGGATCGAGGTGCTTATTCTTCCTCGGTAATCTTGATCGAGGGACTGTTTGTGGGACGATCCGCGAGATCTACTTCAACGAGCTACACCAACTCTACTTTCGCTACATCGGTTGGTGAGCCATGACCTTAAACATTGTATGCAATCTTCTTGGATGTTCTTGGGTTCTTGATTCGTAGGCCGAAATTTTTTGTTTTCTACTATGTTTCCTAACAATTATATCAGGTGTTTGGCTTGTACCGAATTCTTTGATTTTCAGCTTTGACATTCATCCATACAAGTAAATACTAAGGAAAGTGAGAAAAACGTGCCAACGACAATAACAAAGTAAATTAAAATAAGCTATTGTCAGTCGATGATGCCTCGACCACCAACGCTCAATAGAAAAAGATCGCTCCCATCTGGTGAGGTTGCAACCATTGAAGTCCAACCGACGAATGAACGGCTAGGACGACGTTACTCCCAGATGCGTGCTCGCAACTGAATGCCTAACCGGGAAATTTGTCTAGTTCCTCTCAAAACTCTTAGTTCAATCTCCGAGAACGCTTCAAACCGCATCACACAAAATCGCCTATGATTTCTTCCTCTTCACTCTTTGAGGTCGTTTGGATATCCACACAACCAGGGCATCAGTAAGAAAATCACATATATACCTCGTGGTGACCATACCCATCGGTCCTGCCAAAGTGCTTGTTGACGGCCAGACCAACAGGGTTCTCGGTGTTCAGATAATTCGTGCAAAAAAAGATGCACTCTTCGGTTAGAAAGCCCTTTACTATGCTTGCATCTGGACGGGACCTGTTACGAACGTATTTTTTGATGTGTCTATTCATCCTTTTCAAACGGCATCATGTTGCGCAGAAACTCAGGCCCGAGTTGGACGATATCCTCCACGACATGGATCGGCAGATGCACCATAATGTCGAAGAACGCGGGCGGGAAATAGATCTCAAGCTCACATAGTATGAGAACGATCTCCTCCTGTAGCCTTTTGAGTTGCGTAGCGCAAATCGACTTCCGGAAGATGACGTCAAAAAAGTTGCAAAGGCCAAACAACGTTTTACGGACGTGCTCGTCCATAATCCCTCGGATCGCAACCGGGAGAATCTGCGTCATCAGCACGGCACAGTCGTGAGATTTCATCCCGCTAAAAAGTTGTTTGGCCTCGTCTAGGTATCTTCTTATCTTCCCCGCGTAGCCGTTCGTAAATTTTACTCCTATGAGGCAGTGGATAAACCGCTTGATCTCCTCCTCGCACAGAGTGAAGCATGCTGGGGGCGGTGATCAATACCGGTCTTCTTCTTGGTCGCCCTTTTTCGTTTGCGAGAGTTTTGCGTTTCCGTACCCTCTTCCTCCTCCGGCTCATCATCGTCGTCACTAGGGGGGTGAAGTTCCCTCCCGATGCCCATAAATTTCAAGTCATTTCCTTGCTTTTGGCCCGTCCTTGGTCTTCTCCGGCATGTTGAGCAACGTGCCAAACAAGCTCTCGCACACGTTGTTTGTGATATGCATGACATCAAGGCTATGAGGACTACGGAGGAGACTCCAGTATTCCAAATCCCAGAAACAGGCCTCGCTTTCCATACCCTAACCAACGGATGAGTCTTCATTTTTTTCTTTCCCGGCGCGGGGCACTCTTTCCAAGTTTTCAACAAGTTGTCGATTTCTTTGCCGCTCCTTCGAGCCGGGTGTTGCTCTGAGCTAGCGCATGCACAGAATCCTTGGACCAGATGCCCTGAGAAATATCCGTATCCGAGATAGCCGTGCACCGTCGTGATCACCGCGACTTTCATTGGAAAATATTCTTTTGCGCGGCGGCGTCCCACGTATTGACTCCGTCTTTCCATAACGTTTCTAGCTTCTCTTTCAACAGCTGGAGATACAAAATGAGGTCCGTACCTGGTTGTTTCGGCCCTTGAACTAGCAGACACATTGTTATGTACTTTTTCTTCATGCACTTCCAGGGGGAAGGTTGTATATGCATACAAACACGGGCCAGGTACTGTGTGTGCTGCTCTGGACGCCAAACAGATTGATTCCATCGGCGCTCACACCAATCCTGAGGTTCCTTGGTTCTTCCCCAAAATCTGGGTATTCGAGGTCCAACACAGTCCATTGGCTACCATCTGAAGGGTGTCTCAGCATGTCCTCCTTTTCCGAATCTGGGTTCGGGTCATCCTCTTTTAGCTTCATTCTATCCACGTTCCAGGTTATGAGCTTTGCTTCCTCGGGATCTATGAAATACTTCTGCAAATGAGGAGTGATCGGAAAGTACCATACCACTTTTCTAGGAACTTTCTTCCCTCTCTTGTATCGACTAACACCGCATGTCGAGCATGTGGTTTTCTCTTCGTCCTCACCCCGATAGATCATGCAATCATATATGCAGACGTGATATTTAACGTGCGGAAGATCGAGAGGGCACAGGAATTTCTTGGCCTCAGCGATACTAGTTGGGCACGTGTTGCCCTTCGGAAGACGATCGTGCCAGAATGCCATGTTATCATCGAAGCTTTCGTCGGTCCATTTGTGTTTTTCCTTCATCTCCATAGAACAAAGTTTTACATTCAAGAGGGTATCCCCGTCGTTGCATCCTTCATACAATTTCGTAACTGCGTCTTTCTCGAGTTGCGCCATCTTGGCTTTCTCTCTAGCTGCACCTCTTGCGTTCAACGCCTCTTTAACAAGCAGCTCTTGAACATGAGGGTCCCGCACCCAGCTTGAATCCTCATGTCCGGCATCTTGATCTTCATGTCCGGCATCTTGATCTACATGATCTACTTCGACATCTTCTTCATGATCATGTACGGGATGCTCTTCGTCTCTCACCCGCCGTTGTTGTCTGGTTGCCCTTCCTCATTTACTGCCCCCACCATTGACGTCCTCCTCCTCAACAGCTTCATCACTTATCCACCGTGTGTAGCCATCCATCAAACCATTACGCTTCAGGTGTCTTTGCAATATTCCGGAATCAGGCTCGGTCACGCACAACAGTTTGCATCTCCGACACGGACATCTTATATCCGACCTATTATTTCGTAGCATGTCGTTTGTCGCGCATTGCATCCACCTAGCCACGGTGATATCGCTCAGCACCTCGCGGACCATTATCGCGTGCGTGCACAGAGAGAGCAACACAATTATATATCAAAGTCGTCGCAGGAAAAATTTGGCATGACTTTCCCTAATAATGCATGGGAGCATGCGAAGAGTGCGCCAGAAATTTGCCGAAATGGAAATGAAACGACATTTCGGCAAAAGATTGACAACTCAAGCTTCACATATACATCAAACCACCACAAGTTTCACATATACACTTCACATATACATCAAAACCACCACAAGCTTCACATATACACTTCACATATACATCAAACCATCACAAGCTTCACATATACATCAAATCCAAGCTTCACATATATATCAAACCCAATCTTCACATATACAACAAACCCCAAGCTAATAAAGGCAAGTATATGGGTGATAAATGGAAGAAAGGAGTTGGGGAGGAGGTCCACTTACTTTAATATGAAACAAAGTAGATTTAATGCCAAGTATGGATGGATAAATGGAAGAAATAAGGTGGGGAGGAGGAGAAAACCGAATAGATCTAGGGTGAGAAGAGTGGATCTAGTTTGAGAAGTGTGTGGAGTGAATGAGAGATGGTAGGTGGGGTGGAGTAGATAAGGGCAGCTCCAGGTATTTAGTGGCCCATATTGCAACTCCGTGGTGGCGCATTTCGAAAATGCGCCACCACTTAGAGCTTAGGGGTGGCGCATTCCCGAAATTCGCCACCCCTAAGAAACTTAAAGGTGGCACATTACCAAAATGCGCCACCCCTAAGCTCTTATGGGTGGCACATTTTGGAAATGCGCCACCTATAAGTTTCTTAAGGGTGACGCATTTCCCAAAATGCGCCACGTATAAGCTCATCCAGGCTGGCCCACTCTTAGGGGTGGCGCACTGGAAAATAATGCGCCACCCCTAAGGGCTTATGGGTGGCGCATTATTTACCAGTGCGCCGCCCCTAACAGATGGTGGCGCATGGCTTAATATATGCACCACTAATAAGGTTTTCATGTATAGCTATTTCCCTAGTAGTGCTACTGCAATGCTCAAGGCTATAACCTGTCCTATGAGGAGTCTTCTACCTACCGCGTCTCGCCGAGAAGGATGTGCCAAAGGGTAAGGGCTTTGTGGATAGCGAAAACGGCAGTGTGATCTTCCAGTGGTTTGATGACATATTCACTATGTTTAACCTGTTTCCGCTGCACTACACCTTCATTCGGCTATTTTCGCTCAGTATGGGGATGCGGGTCATTAAAGATATGACCCCGGACATCGTTATAGTCGACCCCTTCTACATGTGTGCCAAGCTCTTGGACAGCGCTGGGGACCGGAAACTCACGAGTACATACCTCCAAGGCGTCATTCTAGCGAACAAGGAAAGAGATAACCTCCTCGTGCCTTACTTTTCCGTGTAAGTCATCCCCTCACGGACCATAACGTACATTAGATTTGTTAGATTTCGATCGTTTTTTCCTTCTAACATTCATTTTGTGTGCAGTAATGATACACAGTGCACACTCATATCCGTAAGCCTGAAATATTTCACGGTCACGTATTTGGACTCGGACCGTGAGTCGAACAAAGACTAAACATATATCAAGAAAGTTCTACATGATGTTGCCGCTGGCTACACCAAATCTGGAGGCACCTTCAAGAGGGACTTTACTAAGTACGGCAAGCACGTGTTCATTCACTTAACAAAGTTCCTCAGCGTCGAGAAGCTGTCTGGCGGTCAGAAGGAGGCCTACTACGCCCTCCATCACTAGCAGGGTCCCCTCCGCCGCCACGGATCGCGGGCTTTGCCCGGCGGCGGCGAAGGGAGGAGAGGAGGTGCGGAGTGGCGGAGGGGAGGTCGCTGGCAATTGGAACCCCAGTGCGGCGAGGCGCCGCCCCACAGGGGTTAGGTTTAGGTGCGGGCGTGGGATGGGTTAGATCTGTTCTTCCAGTCGGTCTTTTCATATACCACTTTATTTACTTTCACTTATAAATGAAAAACATCGGTAGAACAGTTGTTCTACGGTTACTGCCTCAAACAGGGGGTTCATATCCTGGTGTTTCTCCTTTGATCATAGCAGCAACACGCTTGCTGCTGTGAGCATGCCAACACGCTTGATATCGTGGACATCAATTTGTGCTCCATCTACGAGGTGAGGCTGGTCTACGAGCCTATGACTCGCACTCTCTCAGCGGTCAATTCTCCTGCTGTAGCATATAGCGAAGATCCGACGATTGCGCACACGGGTTTTATAGCCCCAGGCAGGAAGAAGACAATGTAGTCAGTGAAACGGTGACATGGGCATCGGGTCACGACGGAGACACAACTTGGGCGAGCAGCGACCAAAGCAAGGTAATGCCGTGGGGAAACGTGGTTCCAAATCTACCGATACCTCCTACTCCTACACGTGATGGCCAGGGAGATAGAACACATCAGACTAACAACAATTGATGGATCAAAAAGATCAAGAACTGATCTAAGTTTCAAGCACATTGCCTTACGACATGTGGATTCTTGGGACGGTGCATGTGTTTAAGAGTGAGAAGGGTAGTGGAAGGGGAAAGGGGGCGCCTTGCTTTTAAAAAAGCGAGGAAGTAGATGCAATCAATTTGCACGTACATGCAGCTCAAAAATCTGCGCAATCTAATGCACGTGAAGCTTGCTGTTTTGATGGCCTGGCAGTGATTGTGCAGGATTAGAAACCATGTGACACTCAAGTTATAAGTGCGGTCTCAATTAAAATGGCAGTGGCATCTCGTTTCAACTCGAGGGATCCTCTTAGTTTTTTTTTTCCTCTTTCAGTTTTACTCTTTTAGAGGGCTGAACACACTAGCAAAGCTTGAGGCACTTAGTAGCTGAACTTTTCAAGTGCAGCATGCATGACAAAATTGTAGCTCTGTGAAGCACGGTCATGGCTTGACCCACCCCGGTTGGAGCTCTGGAAGCCGGTGGTTGCAGCAAAAAAATGTTCTGGCATTCGATGGGTTCCAACTTTTTTGGCACACGGTTGCAACTCTGCAGGGGCGCGGTTCCAGCTTTTGCTACCTATCGGTTGCATCATCTGGCGATGCTTATGCACGTTTTCCAACGCAGGAGACCGAAGTGTAGGTATAGTGGTGCTCACTTCCCGTGCTTGTGCGCCGGAAAGAGAAGGAAGGATAGAGAGAGGACGTGCGCTGAGGAGGTTGCTTTGGTGAATGCCAACGCGGGGGACGCTGGATTGTACGTGATCGCATGGTGAGCGTGACGGTTGGCCGGATATGAACGTTTACCATGAGATTGTAAATATTTCTGTACCGTTCTGCATGCACACATAATTACAGGTGGGCTTAGTCTATTGCTCTTTCCATGCCTAAATCTTATTGATAATACTGTATAGCATCAGTTTGGAAATCAATGTTTGACGATGATGATGTCCTAGCTACGTCCTGATCTCTTAGCTAAATACCTAGCTTAACTAAAAGATTTAAGGTGTGGAGCTATATATGTCATGTATTCGTTCGCTCGGTCCCATTCCATCCTCTTTTCCCGTGTGATCACTTAAACCGTGTTTTCTTCCTAGGTGTCGCATTGTTCACTGGCGCGACATTGAGACGACACGGTGGCCAAGAGCGCTGCCCGCGTTGTCTTCGCTCGATCTTCGCACCTAGTCAATGACGACGCATAACGACATGAACAAACGGGCGACGAGACGGATTCCTACTTGAATAAAAGTCAGTTGGTCATCCTTCGCCTTACCATCAATAAACTAACATGGCAACTAAGAAACTTACTCTGCTGCTCACATTCAAACCATCGTTTGATATACCCGACCCAGACCGCTATTTAAAATACTATTGGGCACACGGCAGAATCAGCACTCCTCCTCGAGTAGATCTTTCCTCCGGCGTAGCCGCTTTCCTCTTCTTCCTTCCAAGGTCGTCCCGCTCTTGTATTCATAACTGCGGATCACTATGTGACAATCAGATCGTCCCACCCTTCCTTTTTCTTCTTATTAAACTTCGTTCAAAAAACAAAACAAAGGTTTCTCTTGCGACCCACTACAATGTGTGCTCCGTCTACAATGTGCCTCTGGTCTACGAGCTTATGCCATACAATCCATCAGTGGACAGTTTTCTCACCTTAGCATGTAGCGAAGATCCGGCTGATGCGATTGCGTAACACGAGTTCTATAGCCTCGGCCAGGAAGCAGACAATTTAATAAGTAAACAGTGATATGAGAGCGGGTGAAAACGGAGATACAATTTCTGCGAGCAGCAACCAAAGCAAGCTACGACTGTTGGAAAAAGTGTTTCCAGATCTACTGATGCCTCCTACTCCTACACCTGATAACCACAGAGAGAGAACACATCGGACTAACAACTATTTATTTTTTTGAACGGACGGCCTACCAACTAGTATTTTACAATTGATGGATCAAAAAGACTAAAACTGATCTACGTTTCAAGCGCATTGTCTTACGACATGTGGATTCTTGGGGTGGTGCATGTGCGTGAGAGTGAGAAGAGTAGTGCAAAGGGAAAGGGGGCGCCTACCTTTTAAAAACACGAGGAAGTAGAAGCAATCAATTTGCATGTACAATTGTACATGCAGCATAAAAAAAATGCACATCAAGCTTGCTGTCTGGATGGCCTGACATTGATTGTAGTGCAGGACTCCTGTGACACTTAGGTTATAAGTGCGGTCTCAATTAAAATAGTAGAGGCGTCTCATATAAGTAATTTTTAACTCGAGGGTTCCTCTTGGTTCTTAACAGATCTAGTGATACTGGTTTGGTATTTTGGATGGCTCTCGATGAATTCATTGTCCAGAATAGTGATTTGTAGCTATGGATTTGCTCTCTCTATGTTCTTTTCTAACATGGATCCCTCTTTCAACCATAAGAACATATATTCCGGCCTTTGTGGAACGCGTTACATTAGACCATGATACTATACTTTTGTGAAGACACCAAGGCTTGGATTTACGGAGAAACTAATTTATATATGAGAATGTGCTTGTGTCCATATATCATTCAGTTTTACTGAGTTCATGATCTGAAGTGGCAATTGTGGGTTTTGAGGTAGCTATGTTATGTGTGCAATAGAAACATATACATATTTTTATCCGTAAGAAGTTAAGCATCTAAAGTATACACACACGTTGATGCATGAACAATAGCACTAGTAATATGGTACACACGTCTTGCTCGCGTACGTAAAAGTGTTATTGTCTAGGTTGGACGGAAAATTTCTTGGTGGAATGAAACAACTCGGCGAAACCAATTTATAGCCACAGGCTCCATACGAGCCTGTTGATTACTTTTTGTTGGTTTGATCGGTGGTATATGTTACACGGGTGGTTATACACGTATTATATACTAAGCTAGCTAGATATCACCAAACCGAGATGAACATGAATACCATTGTACAACGTGTTTAACTCTAATAAAGAGCTGAAAAAGGGTTCGTATCCTGGTGTTTCCCCTTGCTCATAGCAGGAACGCGCTTTCCTGTTGTGCCCATGTCGCCATGCTTGATCTCATCGACTTTCATTTGTGATCCATCTACGAGGGGAACAAGGTCTACAAGCCGATGCCGGGCAATCGATTAGCGTTCAGTTTTCTCGCTGTAGCATGTAGCGACTATCCCGCTGTCGCCACTGCGTATCACGAGTTCTATAGTCCCAGCCAGGAAGTAGTCAGCGGACAGTGACATGAGCATGGTGTGACGACGGAGACACAACTTCGGCGAGTAGCAACCAAACCAAGCTATGGCCGTTGGGAAAAGTGATTCCTAATCTACTGATGCCTCCTACTCCTACACGTGATTGCCAGGAAGAGAGAACACATCGATCAGACTAACAACTATTCTGCAATTGATGGATAAAGAAGATCAAGAACTGATCTACGGTTCAAGCGCATTGGCTTAGGACATGTGGATTCATGGGGCGGTGCATGTTGTTAGCTAATCTAGTCGTTGTGCTTAGGCTAGTTTGTTTTTCTGTCAAATAAACAGGACGCATGAGCCGCGACGTGTGCGTGCCATGCAAGTAGCTAGCATGGGTCTGTTGGACGTGGTCACCACGTTCGACCCGGTAGTCTCGCAGGTAGCTTAGGAGGCACGATCGGCTCTCGTGGGATGGCGCGAGTACGGCGGATCGTGGCGCATAGTTAGGATCGCTACCTGCCTCTTCTTCGTTGTAACAGAATAAAGAGCTGAAGAAAAACGGGAAAAGTCGCAAGTGTACGCGGCGCAAAAACCTGTGTCTCCGTTGGGATTGTGAGAGTTGAGAGCCTAGTTTCCTAACAAGTGGTATTCAGAGCCTCGTCTAGCGATCCAGGCGACCATGTCCGATCACGGAGATCAGCCGGACGCAGCTGCGGCGGCGGCCGCCGCGGCCCCCAACGCAGGCGGGGGCGGGCTGGCGCGCTCGGCGACTCCGCCACGGGAGCGCAGCCGCGGACGAAGCCGCGTGAGGCGGGAACGGCAGGTGGTGATCCACCAAGCGGCGGCCACGGAGCGCGCGCCGTTCGTGCCGGGCGCCGGCACCACGTTCCCGACCCTCACCTCGACCAACTACATCGAGTGGTCGCTGGTGATGAAGGTTCACCTGGAGTCCTGGGGGCTCTGGGACGCGATCGAGGGCAACGCGCAACACGTGCGCGACGACAAGGCGGCGCTCGGCGTTCTCCTCCGAGCCGTTCCGCCGGAGATGCTCGGCGTCCTCGTCGTCAAGGAGACGGCCAAGGCGGCATGGGACACCATCAAGGTCATGCGGATGGGGGTGCACCGTGTGCGGGAGGCCACCGCGCAGCGACTCCGCGCGGAATTCGAGCAGATCGCCTTCCACGACGGCGAGACCCTCGACGCCTTCGGGATGCGGATCACCAGCCTCGTCAACCAGCTGCGCACCCTTGGCGACAATGTCGAGGAGGTACGTGTCGTCCAGAAGCTTTTGCGTGTGGTTCCCCCCCGTTACTCGCAGATCGCAGTGGCGATCGAAACCCTTCTCGACCTGAGAACGATCTCGGTTGAGGAGCTAATCGGCCGGCTGAGGACCGCCGAGGAGCGCTGCGCCACGCCCACGCCGAGCCAAGGCGGCGGACAGCTGTATCTCACTGAGCAGCAGTGGGAGGCGCGCAAGCAGGCGCGCGAGAGCGGCCAAGGCTCTGGCGGCGGCGGCAACGGCGGCGGGCAGAACAACCGCCGCGGGAAGAACCAGGGGCGGAGGAACGACGCCCGCCCGGCTCAAAACGCCGGCGGCTCTGGAGGCTCTGGCGGTGCTGGCGGCTCCGGCGGTCGCGGCGGCGGCCGCGACATGAGCAAGGTCAAGTGCTACAACTGCAACAAGCCGGGGCACTTCTCGCGGGACTGCACCGAGCCCCGGCGTGAGCGCAAGGAGCAGGCACATCTGACGGAGGGCGGGACCGAGGAGTCCACGCTCCTCCTGGCGAGCCTGCACGCGCTCACCGCGATCACGAGGACGGGCACGGAGTTCGTCATGCTCAACGAAGAGCGCTCCCAAGCTCGCCCCGCGCCGGACGGTGGAGGATGCGACACCTCCTGGTTCCTGGACACCGGGGCCAGCAACCATATGTCCGGGCGGCGAGAAATCTTCTCCGAGCTGGACGGCGGCGTGCGCGGCGCCGTCAAACTTGGCGATGGCTCAGCGCTGCAGATCGAGGGGAAAGGAACCATCATTTTCCAGTGCCTCAACGGTGAGCATCTAGTTCTGTCAGAGGTGTATTACATCCCCAGTTTGTGCAGCAATATTGTGAGCGTAGGCCAGCTGGATGAGAACGGATACGAGGCGCACATCTCTCATGGCGTGCTGCAGCTGCGCGATCCGGGCGGGCGGCTACTCGCGCGAGTGCAGCGCAACCACGGGCGCCTGTACGTGCTGCGCCTGAACCTGGCGCGTCCGGTGTGCCTCGCAGTGCACGCCGGCGAGGACGCGTGGCTGTGGCACGCGCGCTACGGCCACATTGGGTTCCAGGCGCTCCGATCACTCGCACGGGAGGGCATGGTGCATGGTCTGCCCCTCCTCGACGAGGTGGACCGCGTCTGCGAGGCGTGCCTGGCGGGGAAACACCGGCGAGCTCCTTTTCCTCGCCAAGCACTGAACCGCGCCGGGGAGGTGCTCGAGCTCGTGCACGCGGACCTGTGCGGGCCGATCTCCCCTGCTACGCCGGGAGGGAAGCGGTACTTCCTCCTGCTCGTCGACGACAGGAGCCGTTTCATGTGGCTGCGGCTGCTCACGACGAAGGACGAGGCAGAAACGGCGCTCCGTCAGTTCCAGGCAGCGGCAGAGCGCGAGTCCGGCCACCGTCTCAAGACCCTGCGCACCGATCGTGGGGGTGAGTTCAACTCCACCAGCCTTGGGGAGTTCTTCGCGGAGTTGGGAGTGCACCGGCAGCTCACCGCTCCATACACGCCGCAGCAGAACGGCGTGGTCGAGCGCCGTAACCAGACGATCGTTGGCATGGCAAGGAGCTTGCTCAAGGCCAAGGGTGTCCCGGCTCGCTTCTGGGGCGAGGCTGTGACGACTGCGGTGCACCTGCTCAACAGGGCGACAACCAAGAGCGTGAGCGGCATGACCCCATACCAGGCGTGGTGTGGGAGCCGGCCTAGCGTCCAGCACTTTCGTACCTTTGGGTGCGTCGCTCACGTGAAGGTGACACGCCCGAACGTGAAGAAGCTGGACGATCGCAGCGTGCCCATGGTGTTTCTCGGGTACGAGCCTGGATCAGCGGCTTACCGTGTCTACCACCCGCCCTCCGGGCGTGCTCACGTCTCGCGCGACGTCGTGTTCGACGAGAGCGCATCGTGGGACTGGAGCTCCGTGGCAGAAGAGCAGGGCGCCGGCATGGACACCTTCACCGTCGAGCTGGTGCCTGCATATACGACCGGCGTCCGGGCGGAGACGGTGGACACCCCGGGCGCACATGACGCGGTGCCCACGACCAATGCCGAGCCATCCACGCCACAGGGCGCGACCCGCACGCCCTCGCCTGTCTCCCCGGCATACGGAACGCCGATCTCGACACCAACGGGCGTGGAGTTTGTCTCACCGCCCACCGGCGCGTCGGAAGCACCTGCCGGCGCGGAGGCGCCGCGCCGGCACCGCACCCTCGAGAACTTGTGGGACACGACCGAGGAGGTGGAGGCCGTCTACAGCGACAGCGACCTGTGCCTGCTCGCGGGCGAGGAGCCGGCCTCGTTCACTGAGGCGGAGAGGGAACAGGGATGGCGCGCAGCGATGGACGAAGAAATGCAGAGCATCATCGCCAACAACACTTGGGAGCTGAGCGAGCTCCCACCTGGTCACCGCCCGATCGGCCTGAAATGGGTCTACAAACTGAAGAAGGACGCTCGCGGCGCCGTGGTGAAGCACAAGGCGCGCTTAGTGGCAAAAGGCTACGTCCAGCGGCAGGGCATCGACTTTGAGGAGGTTTTCGCGCCAGTCGCGCGAATGGACTCGGTGCGCGTGCTCGTCGCACTCGCGGCGCACCACGGCTGGCAGGTTCATCATATGGACGTCAAGTCCGCGTTCCTGAACGGGGACCTGCTCGAGGAAGTCTACGTTCAGCAGCCGCCGGGGTACGCTGTGGCCGGCCAGGAGGGCAAAGTGCTGCGCCTTCGCAAGGCGCTGTATGGGCTCCGCCAGGCGCCGAGGGCCTGGAACGCAAAGCTGGACGAGAGCCTCTGTGCGCTGGGCTTCGAGCGCTGCCCGTCGGAGCACGCGGTGTACCGACGCGGCACAGGCGGCTCTCTCCTCATCGTCGGAGTCTACGTAGATGACCTCATCATCACCGGCGCGGCCACATCGGAGATCGACGCCTTCAAGCAGCAAATGACGAGGCTGTTTCGCATGAGCGATTTGGGAAAGCTCAGCTACTACCTCGGGATCGAGGTGAGCCAGGAGCGCGATCGGACCGTGCTCGGGCAGGCAGCCTACGCCAAGCGGCTGCTGGAGCGTGCGGGCATGGAGGACTGCAACCCCAGCAACACTCCGATGGAAGCTCGGCTCAAACTGAGCAAGGAGAGCGCCGCAGCCCCGGTGGACAAGACGAAGTATCGTAGCATCATCGGCGGGCTGCGGTATCTGGTACACACGAGACCCGATATTACGTTTGCAGTCGGGTATTTGAGCAGGTTCATGGAGAAGCCCGCCTCCGACCACTACGCCGCTGTGAAGCACCTCCTGCGGTACGTGGCGGGGACGCTGGACCACGGCTGCGCATATGAGCGCGGCAAAGGGGAGCTGCAGCTAACTGGCTACAGCGACTCGGATCACGCCGGGGACATGGACGATAGGAAGAGCACGACGGGGGTGATCTTCTTCCTCGGCAAGAGCCCGGTGAGCTGGCAGTCCCAAAAACAAAGGGTGGTGGCGATTTCCTCGTGCGAGGCCGAGTACATGGCCGCCACCACCGCTGCGTGTCAGGGCATTTGGCTGGCGCGGCTACTTGGCGAGATGCTGAACAAGGAAGCCGCACTGCCAAAGCTCCTCGTCGACAACAGTTCGGCAATCTCCCTGGCGAAGAACCCTGTATTCCATGATCGCAGTAAACACATAGAGATCAGGTACCACTTTATTCGCGAGTGTGTGGAGCAGGGGCGGATCTACATCGACTACGTCAGGACAAGTGACCAACTGGCTGATTCTCTGACGAAGGCACTTGGACGTCTCATCTTCCAGGAACTGAAGAAGAGGATCGGTATGGTTGAAATAATTCGCCAACGTCAAGATTAGGGGGGTGATTTGTTAGCTAATCTAGTCGTTGTGCTTAGGCTAGTTTGTTTTTCTGTCAAATAAACAGGACGCATGAGCCGCGACGTGTGCGTGCCATGCAAGTAGCTAGCATGGGTCTGTTGGACGTGGTCACCACGTTCGACCCGGTAGTCTCGCAGGTAGCTTAGGAGGCACGATCGGCTCTCGTGGGATGGCGCGAGTACGGCGGATCGTGGCGCATAGTTAGGATCGCTACCTGCCTCTTCTTCGTTGTAACAGAATAAAGAGCTGAAGAAAAACGGGAAAAGTCGCAAGTGTACGCGGCGCAAAAACCTGTGTCTCCGTTGGGATTGTGAGAGTTGAGAGCCTAGTTTCCTAACACATGTGTCTGAGAGTGAGAGGACTAGTGGAAAGGGAAAGAGGGCGCCTTGCTTTTAGAAGCGCGAGGAACTAGTAGTAGCAATCAATTTGCAGCTCAAAAAAATGCACGCACCTGTTCCTAGCAATATCTAATGCACGTCAAGCTTTGCTGTCTCCATAGTCTGGCAGTGATTGTTAAGGACCCATGTGACACCCATGTGACACTCATGCATCTCATCAAATTACAAATTTCAACTCTTGGGATCCTCTTGTTTTTTCTCCTCTTCCAGTTCTATTCTTTTTCAAGGGTCGAATACCAGCCAGCTGAGGCACTTAGGAGTGGAAATTCTCAAGTGCATCATGAAAACATTTTTTCATCATGAAGAACACATTTCTTAACAGATCTAGTGATACTGATTTGGTATTTTGGCTGCCTGTCGATGAGTTCATATCACATAATAGTGATATGTAGCTATAGATTTTCTCTCTGTATGTTCTTTTCTAAGAAGTTAAGCACACATAATTAATGGTCAGCTAACAATAACAATTGTAGAAATTCGAACTGCTCCGTAGATAATTATATCAGTTGTTTGGCTTATACAAGATGCCTATGGTCTAATCCGAATTCTTTGATTGTCATCTTTGACATCCATCTTCGTTGCATCTATTAGTATTTTATTCCATTTATTACTTTGATGGATATTTGTGTCATATATTCGGACCAAAATTGGTACAGGTGCAATCTTTCTCAAAAAATTGATACATTTAATTTTTAGTCGTTAAGGAATCTAAAGGTGAGGGTGTCCTCCACTACAGTTGCTTTATCACTGTCGAGGCAAAATAAATCCACCTATACCCTCTTGTGAGAGGGGTCAATCCTGCGGCAGACATCAATCAGCGACATGAGGGCTCCATTATTTAAAAAAATATGGAAGTTAACATGGTAGCATTGTAGCCGTTTTAGGTTTCTCTAACCGTAGTGATGTGTAACTCATGTATATATGTCGAGGGTACGAGGTCCTTTGAGGCATTGCAATTATGATAGCAACAATTATTACACCCCATAATAATCAAGAAGAAGCATGAGTATGGTTTTATCCGTATGAGAGCACGAACCTGAGTAAACATGTGTCCCCTCTGTCTCATGTTACCATCGTCTCATCGATCGCCTATCTAGGACACTCTACTGAGTGATTTTCCGAAATCAACTCCAACAAGGGGTCCAACTTGGATATTGCCAACACCAAGTTTCTCCTTCTTTTCTTTCCATAGATGTCAGGGTTGACCAATAACTTCAATAAAGCGATGTGACGGTGTTGCGTTACCAAGATGATGAGAGATAAGGAATCTCCGATCTCTTTCAAATGCAACTTAGGGACCTTCCCTAGTAGTTACATAGGCATCCCGATCAACGATTTCAGGCTCTTATTTAAAGATCCCCGTCTGATTGTATTCAAAGTTTAGCATATATAGGGTGTAGAATTAGCAAGGACAGATTCTCTCTAAGGTCATTAGGATGATGCTCATCAATTCCTCCATGTCAAGGTTGGTGATTTATGTGACAGGATCTAGAAACTGCAGGAAACCATTCCTCAAGACATGGTGAAATTCCAATCACAATTCTTCTAGGCGGGCAAGGAAGACAAAAAAAAGTACCATGTGGTTAAGTGGTCAGATATGTGCAAACCTAAGGACCAGGGGGCTGGGAATCATCTCCATGAAGCGGATGAACATTTCCCATCTAACAAAGTGGCTTTGGAGGATTTCGGGCGGGGAGGGAGGGTGTCTCTGGTTGGACATCATTCGGGCTATGTACGTCCGGGGACAACCTTTTGCCTTCCATGCTCGCTTGGGCAGTCGCTGTTTTTGCATTCAATTATGTAACTCTTACCGGTTCTTAGGCTTTGGTTGTTAATCTCAGTGGGGTCCAGAGTTTTGATCCTATTTTCGCTCGATAGATGGTACCTTTTGCATCCCTCTTCTTTTTTATCTCTTCGATATACTCTCTCCCACTGTACCACATATCTCGGTGGAGGCAGCTCTGCGCTGACTTGATCTCCTGTGTTTCGTCGGACCTGTGGTCATTAGGAGTCATCCCAATTGGAGGAGATGTTCGTATGCATTTTGTTACACCCTTCGAATGTGGAACATGACCAGATTTCGTGGCGCCTCGAGGCCAGTGGTAGTTCTGCCTAAATTCCCTTTATTTCTTAAAGGTCTTATAAAAAATGAATATATTTAGAAAAAAAATTTAATAACACTATAAAGGTTATAAACTTTACTATATATACTTTCTTCGATCCATAATAAGTTGCGCTCATCGATATTTATTACGTATCGGAGGGAGTATATATTATCATGCCACTAATAAATCTCATACTGAAGAGAGAATTCATGGAAACTGTTGAATTACATAGGGCCATCTAGTATATAACCCAATAAGGGGATGTTAGAGCCGATCTTACATACTCTCCTTGCCTAGGTCGACGGCACACCCAATGCAGCCTTGATCAAGCTTTGCATATGCAAGACCTCTCCTACATCGTGCCATATCAGAGCTATAAAGGTCTCTAATTTCCTGGTGTTTCCTCTTTGCTCATGGCAGCAACGTGCTTGCCTGCTGTGCTCATGCCACCACGCTTGATCTCATGGACTTTGATATGAGCTCTATCTCCGAGGTGAGGCTGGGCTACGAGCCTATGACACACACTTGATCAGCGGCCATGTTTATCGACGTAGCATGTACCGAAGATCCTGCTGTCCGGGCTGCGTATCATGAGTTCTATGTCCTCAGCCAGGAAGCACATAATGTAGATGGCAAATAGTGGCATAAGCGGTGGCTGGCGACGGAGACTAAACTTCGGTGACTAGCAATGAAAGCAAGCTATGGCTGTCGGGGAACGTGGTTCCAAATCTACTGATGCCTCCTACTCCTACACCTGATAACCACAGAGAGAGAACACACCAGACGAACAACTATTTTGCAATTGATGGATAAAAAAAGACTAAGAACTTATCTACGCTTCAAGCGCATTGGCTTATGACATGTTGGATTCTCGTGACGCGGAAGCAATCAATTTGTACTTACATGCAGCTCAAAAAATATGGACGTACATGTTCCTGACCAATCTAATGCACGTCAAGCTTACTGGCCTGACAGTGATTATACAGGACCCATGTGACACTCAAGTTATATATACGTCCGGTCTCAATTAAAAGGGCAGACGCGTCTCATCAAATTAAAATTTTCAACTCGAAGGATCCTCTTGTTTGTTTGTTCCCCTTCCAGTTTTGTTCCTTTTCAAGGGCCGAATACCAGCCAGCTTGATGCACTTAGGAGCGGAAATTCTTAAGTGCAGCATGAAAAAAAATCAGTATGGAAACCAAATTTCTTAACAGATCTACCAATTTTGAATTGGTATTTTGGCTGGCTGTTGATGAGTTCATATCACAAAATAGTGATCTCTAGCTATAAAGACGAAGAGATCCTCGTGTGTCCCTCATTAGGAGTCGTCACAATTGGAGGAGATCCTCGTATACATGACCTTAGACCCATCGAATGTGGAACATGACCAGATTTCGTGGCTTCTCGGAGCCAGTGGTAGGTTCTGCACAAATTCCCTCTACTGGGCCATTGAAACCACTTCTGACCCGATAGAGCTTACTAGACTTGGGAAGTTGGGAGATTAAGCTTCCCTCTCAAAAAATATACTATTTTATTTTGCGCAATTGGTTCATGGTTGCGTCCTCACCACGAGGTTCTCAAGCGCAATGGAGCTGGGATTGGTGTTGTTCGCTTTGTGCTGTGGAGGAAGACTCAAATCACATCTTCCTCTTTTGCATCTCGGCACAGTTCCTTTGGGTCTACTTTCGGGAAGTTCTGGGTGGCCGGTGGTGACGAAACAATTTCCCGGACATGTTTCGTAAGCTACAGTCCTAACCTATAACCCCCCTAGGGCCCTCAGGGTTGGTGTGAAGGTTCTGGCGTGGACCCTTTGAGCGATCCGTAAAAAGCTAGTCATATAGAGCTTATTATTCCGCAGTGATCCACTGCTTATTGCAGCTCTGGAGGCCACTTAGCATGCGACATGAAGTCTTCACTACTGGTCTTCGTGCCCTTGCCTCTCGTGTCGCTCCGCATATTCCGCCGCAACCCCCTGAGGCAGATTAGTTTGTTCTGCTATATTTCGCTTGTGTTGTTGCCCCAGCATCGTACTGTTTATTTTTGCCCCAGTATAACTTTGATCGTTTGTTGTTTTTTGATACATAAAATGGGGTTGAAGCCTTTATTGGTATTTCCAGAACAAATTGAGAGGCAATTCACTCTTTGATGGAATTCAGTTGGCAAGTCAAATGATACTGAAGCATATGGCTATCCCCTGGGACTAACTCTTGGCAACATTATTTCAAGCATGACCTAATTCTGGGCACCGGGTGAAAAGCAAGAACTAAGATCGCTTTATAACTTTGGTAGATTCACTTCTGTGACTTCTGACCTTACTACTCCTACTTCTCTATTAGATTTAGTTCATTCATTTATCCTTAATTTTGACACACATATTTTACATGGTACCTGAAAATTTTACAGATGGAGATTTTCTACCTGTTTATATTTTAGGAAAAAGAGGTATGTGGAACATCGGGATGTGGATGGAATTATTTTGACCGACACCCCAAGAATCCATGCATGGGCCTTAGGCTTTGTTTGGTTTGGCCAATCCACCGGTCTATTACACCATCACCCACGTCAATCCACAGGGAAAAGATAATCGTCATTTAGGCGTGGAATATATCCACGATCAATCGTTCGAAGTCCCAAGAGAAAATATGCCCGGTCAACGCAATACACGGTGGATCTGTTCCACCCGTGGATTGAGCTAGAAATAACCAAACGAAGCCTTAGTGAGACCGAGCCATGGTTTGCATCTCGACCGTGTTCAGTAAGCAAATAGGATGCACGACAATCAACATGGATCCAGGTCTCCATCTGGTAATGTATTACGTCGTGCAAACCATAACACCACCGTAACGTACGGCAGGATCAACGTTCCACGCGGTACTTACCTAAGACCCGGCATGGTTTAGTTGCAGCTCGTATATTTTCTTTTAGAAAAGGAGGATGTACCCCCGGCCTCTGCATCTGGGCAATGCATGCAGTCATTTCACTAGTGTACAGACCCCCATATTGTCCCGGTTCATAAGGGCCTTTGGTCCCGGTTTCACATCCGGGACCAATAACTCGGGACTAATGATGGTCCCGGTTGGCCCACGAACCAGGACCGAAGAGGCTCCACGTGGCCAGGCGCGCAGCGAGAGGGGAGGGGTCATCGGTCCCGGTTGATAGGAAGAACCGGGACCGAAGAGGCTCCATTTTCTGATTTTTTTTTCATTTTTTTATTATTATTTATTATTTGTTATTTATTATTTATTATTTTAAGATCATTATGGTTAATCTCAAATCAAATTGACCTTCGTGGTCAAACTTCCCCAAGAGTCACCCATCCTCACACTACTCCAGTCCCAACACGCTTAACTTCTCAGTTCCATTCAACACCTACCCCAACTCGCTTAACACACACTTGTTGATATATGTATCATATCAATCCTATTAAACCTTGTTGATGTCTAGGACCTTGTTGATGTCTATGTTGTGATGAAATTTAAAAAAAAATTGAAACTTCCCGATCGGTTACCTATTATATTTCAAATGTTTTTAAATTATTTTTTTCAAAAAATATATTTCTTTTTAATTTTGAACACACATTTTTCATTTTCGGAGTGACAAAAATATGGTTTTTTGTGAAAATTCTACCAAATATTTGATGTCAACTTGAACCACTTTATTGGTATTTCCACAACAAATAAAGGGTTGAAGCCTTTATTGGTATTTCCACAACAAATTGAGAGGCAATTCACTCTTTGATGGAATTCAGTTGGCAAGTCAAATGATACTGAAGCATATGGCTATCCCCTGGGACTAACTCTTGGCAACTTTATTTCAAGCATGACCTAATTCTGGGCACAGGGTGAAAAGCAAGAACTAACATCGCTTTATAACTTGGGTGGATTCACTTCTGTGACTTCTGACCTTACTACTTTTCTATTAGATTTTGTTCATTCATGTATCCTTAGAGGGTGTTTGTTTCCAGGGACTTATTGGTTTAGGGACTTAAAAAAGTCCTTATAAGTCCCATCTAAACCAAACAGGGGAGACTTATTGGGACTTATATTGGTGATTTGAAACTTATTAAAAAAGACTCTATGGGAGGAACTTATTGGGACTTATGTACGTACACGTACCGCATCGTTCCGTCGCTCCTTCTCGCCTCGTTCGCCTCGTTCGCCTCCTCCTCCCCTCTTTCGCCTCCTCCTGTCCATACTGCCGCCGCCACCCCTGACCCAAAGTGCCGCCGCCGCCCGGCCCCTCAACCGCCGCCGCCGCCGGCCCCCTCAACTGCCGCCGGCATGGACGATGAGGAGGAGGAGCAGGGTTTCTTCTCCCAGTTTCCAACTCATCAACAGGGAAGTGAGGGCTCATCCGCCGACGGGAATCCCGGGAGGGGAATGGGATTCTTGGACCTGAACAGCAACGTGGAAATCTTCCCGAACTTGGGCTCGTACCAGCAACTCCTCGCCGACCAGTCGGCCGGTCATGGCCTTCCTCCGGTTGGACTTGGACGTGGGAGGCTCGTGCCCCAGGGCGGAGGAGGCCGCAGCCGGTCTCTGAACATCGGAGGCCGAGCCAGCTCTCACGTGCGTCCGTTCGTCGCACCGGGGGCAACTGCCGTTGAGGGAGGCGTCATAGGGCGTGGGAGGACCGTGTCCTAGGTCACCGGACGCGGTGTAGGTCGAGCCAATGGGTACTCATCAATGTCTGTCGTCAACTGCTGCGTCTTCAGAAGATGTCGATGAGAATAAAGGCTTTGAAGATGAAGATGACAACAATGCTTTTGGAGAGGTAAATTTTTGAATGTGTACATAGTTCTATTTTTTGTCTCAGGGTGCAAATTCATCTTCTTTTTGTGCTAGCTAATGGTGTGTACTTGTTATGTTTTGTTTGAATTGTGTACATGTTATTTTTGTTTGAATTGTGTACTTGTTATTTTTTGTTTAGAAAAACATTGCCAAGGCTGATTGGACAGACGCGCATATTACTGTTTTTTGTAACATCGCCTGTGAGGAAGCTAGGGATGGGCACTGTGTGAATGGTGTTTGGACAAGTAGAGCCTATAGTAACATGAAGAAAAAAATTATCAGCGTGCTGGCCTCCTGCATAGTACGAAGCAATTCAAAAATTGCATAACTAGACTCAAGGGCTACTATACTGCTTGGGTGTGGTTGGGGCAGCAAACTGGTTGTCGCCGAACTGGAGATGGATCTATAACCGCATCAAATGAGTGGTGAAAAAAAAAATTAAGGTACATACATTATTCTAAAAATTATATCTGAATTGATCACACTTGGTTACATTATTCAGGCTTGTCCTAATTACCTAACTAATGTTGCAGGAGAGACCAGATGTCAGAAAATTCAAGGGTGGCAATCCTCAGTATTTGGATATGCTAATTGAGCTATTTCAAGGTGTGGCAGTTGATGGATCATCAGCTTATGTGCCCTTAGATGAAGATGATGAAGAAGAATATGATGCTGCTGATGATGGAAATGAACAGAGTCCAATGAGCACCACCAGCAGGAAGAGGGGAAGCAGCGGCGGTGAACAGTCAGCTTCAAGCCCAGGAAAGAAACACAAGAGCCCATTGGTGAAACTAATGACAGGGCTCATCAATACTATGAATAGTGAGAACACTTCTGACATGATCACTGAATATGCAAACAAAAGGCAGGAAGCAAAGGACAAGGCAAGAGAGAAGAAATCTTTAAACATTAAGGAATCCATTGCTCATATTTGAGAACATTTCTAGTAATGAGGCTAGACTGGCTTGGTTGAAGAGGTGGTGCATGATGAAGAAGTTGTACTAGTGAACTAGTTATCTTGCTTGTCCTTTTTATAAAATAACTATGTAATGGACCTGAGTTGTGTGACCTTGTTAAATGATCATTGCATCTTAATGTGTTTCATTTGCATGTACTAATGTTTTCAAGCTGAAGAGGTGGTGCATGATGAAGAAGTTGTACTAATGTTTGCATGTTTTAGGATGATGACAGCAGTGTTGATGGGAGCAGCAGTGATGATGAAGCACTGATGTTCTTCATGCACCAAAAAAGGAAGAGAAGAATGATGCAGATGGCCTGCATGATTGGTATGTACTACTTGGACTCTAACTGTAACAAAGGACCTAGAAGAGTACCAATAGAGACTGCGTATGATTGGGTTATGACAACACTAGGCAACGAAACTGCCTATTACAACATGTTTAGAATGCACAGACCAGTGTTTGAGAAATTGCATAGTGTGCTAGTTGATTCCTATGGTTTGAAGTCCACGAAAAAAATGTCATCAGTTGAGTCTCTAGGCCTGTTTCTGTGGATAGTAGGTTCCCCTCAATCTGTAAGACAAGCAGAAAACAGATTTGTTAGGTCATTGGAGACAATTGTAAGGAAGTTTGATAAGGTTTTGGCATGTCTGATCAAGCTTGCAAAAGACATCATCAGGCCAGTAGATCGTCAATTCAGAACTGTGCATTCCAAATTAAGATCTAGAAAGTATGCACCGTTTATGGATAATTGCATTGGTGCAATAGATGGGACACACATACAAGTTGTGGTACCAGTTGCCACTGCTGCCCAGCATAGGAATAGACATAAGGAGAAGAGTCAGAATGTGATGTGTGTGTGTGACTTTGATATGAGATTCACATTTGTCCTAGCTGGTTTGCCAGGATCAGTACATGACATGAGGGTCTTCAATGATGCCCGATCCAGATTTGGTGACAAGTTTCCAAAACCTCCACCTAATAAGTTCTATCTTGTGGACTCAGGGTACCCAAATAGACCAGATTATCTTGCACCATTCAAGGGTTTAACCTATCATTTCCAGGAGTACCGTGATGGCACAATGCCTAGAGGTAAAAAGGAACACTTCAATTTCACCCATTCTTCACTTAGAATTATCATCGAGAGGTGTTTTGGAGTCTTGAAGAACAAGTGGAGGATTTTGTTTCACTTGCCTAGTTATCCACAGCAGAAACAAAGAAAAATCATTGTGGCTTGCATTGCACTGCATAATTTTATTAGACAAAGTCAGCTCCCCGATATAGAGTTCGACAAGTGTGATGAAGATGAAAATTATGTACCATTGTCTATGCCAACGACCACAACAAATGATTCAACAAATGAGATGGACAGTGCTGCTATGAATCAATTCAGAGCTTGGGTCGTTGATGGGTTGTGATCCTTGAAACAACAATGATATGTACTCTCGGTTGTTATGTACTCTCTCTTATTTTGGTTGTTATCAACAACTATTAATCGTTTGTATGAACAAGTGTTATTTCGGTTGGCACTATTCTGTAATTCGTTTGTATGAACAAGTGTTATGTGAACAAGTGTTTTTTATTATTACGAGTGCTAACATCAACTTATAAGTCCCTGTAAACAAACAGGAAGGGACTCGGGACTTATAAGTCCATGTAAACAACCAGGTAGGGACTTATGATTTATAAGTTGGGACTTAAAAAAGTCCTATGACTTATGAAACAAACAGGGCCTTAATTTTGACACACATATTTTACATGGTACCTGAAATTTTTACAGATGGAGATGTTCTACCTGTTTGTATGTTTGGAAAAAGAGGTATGTGGAACATCGGGATGTAGATGGAATTCTGTTGATCGACACCCCAAGAAACCATGCATGGGCCTTAGTGAGACCGAGCCATGGTTTGCATCTCGACTGTGTTCAGTAAGCAAATACTCCCTCTGTACCACAATATAAGTCGTTTTAGTGTTTCACGTACAAATCTTCGTAAGTTACGTAAATTTTGGAGTTTCCTAATATACCCTCCCAGATCCCCGTCTCCGCTCCCAAATCCCTCGTAGCGCGGACCTTCCTTCGCACCTCCGCCCCATGGTCTCTTCCTCCCCCCTCCTCCTCGCCATCAGAGGCCATCACCTCCAAGCGGCAGCAGCAATGATTGGGGAACTGCGGACACACAGAAGCGCCGCCATATGTCGTCGCCATGGCTGGTTTGAAGGACGTGGTCGGCGAGGCAAGAGGATGGGCCCCGCGGAGATGGCCATTGCGGCGTCTCCTGAGGTCGAATCTGACCTGATCCTTGGCGCCTTCGAGCAGTGGTGGTGGATTTGCGGTCAAATCGATCGGATCCAGGCTGGTGGGCGACGGGCTGGGGGGAGGAGGACAGCGACGTAATTTTCAAAGGTTCACCTGGTCGAAACGATATCTCCAGCGACATATATTCTGGAACGGAGGTAGTAGGATGGACGAGCATCAACATGGATCCAGGTCTCCATCTGGTAATGTATTACGTCGTGCAAACCATAACACCCCCGTACCGTATGGCAGGATCAATGTTCCACGTGGTACTTGCCGCTAAGACCCAGCATGGTTTAGTTGCAGCCCTAGATAAACAGCGAAATGTTTCATTGGGATGAATTATAAAGAAAACGTACTTCCTAGCCGTCCCAACATTCCGAGCATAGCCAGCATATATTCCTAACTTTCTGATGCCTCCTAGTCCTATTGCGCAATGGCTAACATTGACTTCAATTTTGTTGTTGAGGATTTAGTGCCAACTAAGATTTGACCGCATATCAAGGTATGAGTTTGGTGTTTTAGGGTACTGTTAGTGAATCACGTGTGTGAAGGTCCAAGGGACGAGGGATGAATGGAGAAGCAGCAGCCGGGTTAAGAAATGCTATTTAAAGATAGAAGATGTAGAGGAACTAGTCACGTCACCGATCTAGCGGTACCAGTGATGCCTAGGAATGTTTTGAATTAATTGTGGCTGCCTACCATTCTACAAAATCAGTACCGTCAACACACCAGCCCGGTGTATGTCACACTAGTTATGATGCCAGTAATTTGCAGTAGAGTAAAACCTTGTTAAAACATACTCCCTTCGTTTTAAATTAGATGACTTTTCCTTATATACATACGTAGCTATACATGTACCCAAAATAAAGTCGTCTAATTTGGAACGGAGGAAGTACAAAATATGTGCAAGCATCACCATGTGTCCACTAAGCGAGGAAATGAAAAAGACCCCATTCTACAAAATCAGTACCGTCAAAACACCAGCCCGCTGTATGTCTCACTAGTTATGATGCCAGTTATTTACAGTAGAGTAAAGCCTTGTTAAAACATTCAAAAATGTGCAAGCATCACCATGTGTCCACTAAGCGTGGAAATGAAAAAGACCCAAAGTAGCAATCGTGGAACAATTTTAGGCACAGTTAGAGCAACTCTAGCAGATGTGTTATATCCGCGTATGAAAAAAACTGATACATCACTCTTTGTAAAACGTTTTTTTTCGTTTTTGCAGTACGATTTTCATTTGATTAAAACAAAAGTGATATATATTTATAACAAAGTACCTGCAAAATAAATTGGATTACAATTGGGTCCAAAAGAAGGACTCGGGAGAGTGCCTCGCCGGGGCGGGCCGCGCGCTTGAAAAATGACTCGTTGGGGAAGAGTCGCGCCGGCCCTGGCCTCCCGTGGCCGTGCCTGTGGGTGGCCGCGCTCGCCGCGGTAGAAATTAAACTCAATTACAAGTTGTGGCGCAGAAAACGAAATGGTTTGCACCGAGTTAAAACTTAAGCGTGATAAGCTAAAAATTAAACGGGGTCGGTTCTAAACATGGAAAACGTTCCGAGGGAACTTTTCTTATTATATTTCTATTATCTTAAATGGGTGAACCACTATAAATTGGTGATGCTTATGTGTGATTAACATACTATATATGTGAAATCTTCTATCTGCATATCTTTTCACCACATTAGGTGTGAGTACTTTTAGGAATATCCATTCGTGCCTCCTTTCTCTCTTGTATTTATTGTTTTCGCCATGGATGCAATGGGTTGATGAGATTTAGTAATCCAGTTGAAAGTGGTTGTAAGTATTCAATAACGGGTAAAGTACAGAAGATCACTTACATTAAGGGTTAAGTTTCCAGGAAACATTATTTTTCAATAATGTGAAAACCAGTGATTTCTAGTCTAACCAATTGTATAAAACACCGATGGGCGTTGTTTTCCATTTTAATGACGATTATGAAAGGTGATACCCATGATTACTAACTTTGCGTCCAAATATTTACATAGAGACCCTTGAGGTGAAATAAAAAAAAGCAAATAGATACCCATGTGGAACATGCTCTCCTTGGTGGCGATGGGCACGAGCACGATGCGCTCTTGGCGACCGTCCATGGCCGACCCTTGCCTTTTGCGTGTCCCCTGGACCGGCCCCGCTTGACTTTGCTCGCCCAAGTGCTGGCGAGCGTAGCAGCGATGAAACTTCCCGATCGACCCCCGCCCTGTTGACCCACGACCACAGAGAGAGAAAAGGACGAGAGGGAGGGTGGCCGCAGTGATGATCATGTCGCTGGCCCGGCTTGGTTCACGGTCGTAGCCGGACCAGGAGTGGAGGGAGTGGTGTATGCCTCCTCTGGCACATGCGGGATAGTGGCGGAAAGCGTGGTGTGTTTTGTGTAGTGATATTATTGACGTTTTCTAGGAAGGGAAGGAGTCTTTTGCAAAGAATCTGATATACCAAGTCAGTCAACAGTGGCCCCACTTGCCATAAACTAGTTTAAATGGGGCAAAGCTGTTGATTAGTGTTTTTCGTAAAATAAATGTGTTTCCTGTAAAGTTATTTTTTGTTGTTGTGAATCCTTAAAAGTTAGTCTTCAATGTATTTGTTTTTTGAAACACACTCGTTCAATATTATTATGCGGCTAATAAATCTCATATTGCAATAATAATGCATAGAAACTGTTCCATATGGTACACCTTTTTTGTCGTTGCATTTCGACTTTGCGTCGTGATCGCAAGTGGCCATCTAGTATAACCCAAGAAGCCCATGTTTGAGCCGACCTTACACGCCCTCCTAGCTTCAAAAATACTAAAAACTGATCTACGTTTCAAGCGATATGGCTTACAACATATGGATTCTGAGAGCGGTGCATGTGAGTGAGAGTGAGAAGAGTAGTGGAAAGGGAAAGGGGGTGCCTTGCTTTTAAAAACTTGAGGAAATAGAAGCAATCAATTTGCACGCACCTGCAGCTCAATAAAAAAAATGCACGCACATGTTCGTGAGCAATATCTAATGCACGTCAAGCATGATGTCTTCATGGTCTGTCAGTGATTGTATTGCAGGACCCATGTGACACTCAAGTTATAAGTGGGGTCTCAATTAAACTGGCAGAGGCGTCTCATCAAACTAAATTTTGAACCCAAGGGATCCTCTTGGTTTTTTCTTTCACTTCCAGTTTTATTCTTCTTCAAGGGCCGAACACCAGCCAGCTTGATGCACTTAGAAGCGGAAATTTTCAAGTGCAGAATGAAAGTAGTATTTTTTTCAGTATGAGAAACACATTTCATAACAGATCTAGTGATACCGATTTCATATTTTGGCTGGCTGTCGATGAATTTATTGCACAGAATAGTGATCTGTAGCTATAGATGATTTGCTCTCTATATGTTTTTTGTCTAAGATGGATCCCTCTTTGAACCATAAGAAATATATACCCGCCTTTGTGGAACGCATCACATGAGACCATGATCCTCTACTTTTCTGAAGACACCAAGGCTTGCATGGAAGGAGATAAACTAATTTATATATGAGAATGTCCTTGTCTCCTTATATCTTTTAGTTTGACTGTTTTCATGATCTGAAGTTGAAATTGTGGGTTTTGTGGTACCGATGTTATATATCCAAAAAACTGTTATTGGCTAGACTGGTTAGATTAGTTTCTCCACCTTCTTTTATTTACCTCTGTAACATACCATTGTACTTTACTTTTGTTGAGAAAAAAAATAGAAAACAACCGTAGAACAATTGTTCTACGGTCACTGCCTCAAAAAAAAAGATGTTATATATCCAATAGAAAGTTATACATATTTTATCTATAGGAAGTTAAGCTCACATAATTTATGGTCATCTAACCTTCCAAATTGTAGAGATTTCATTTGTTGCGTAGATAATTATATCAGGTGTTAGGCTTGCACCGAATTTTTTGATTGTCATCTTTGACGTTCATCCATCTTTGTTGCATCTAATAGTGTTTTAATCCATTTATTACTATGATGAATGTGTGTGTCATATCTTCCGACCAACAAAAGCTATGGTGGAATCTTTCTCAAAAAATTGTTACTTTCAATTTTTAGTCGTTAAGGAACCATAAGGTCATACAATTGAAACACTGGGGTTATACTGCTATATGTGATGGGATTCTACAGCCTGCATGAAACCATTCATCAAGACATGGCTAAATCCCAATCATGATTCTTCGGGGCGGGAGATAAGAAAAAGTACCATATGGTTAAGTGGTCGGAGATGTGCAAACCTAAGGGCCAGGGGGCTCGGATTATTTCCATCAAGAGGATGAAAATTTCCCATCTGACAAAGTGGCTTTGGCAGATTTCGACCAGGGAGTAGCGGCTCTGGTTGGACATCACTTGGACTAAGTACCTCCGGGACCAATAGTTTTCCTTACGTTCTCTCTTGGAAGGGTCGCAGTTTTTGCATCCCTCTTCTTTTATCTCTTCAATATTTGTACTCGCCCACATATCTCCTTGGAGGCCGCTCTGGGGCGACTTGATCTCCTGGTGTCTCGGCGGACCTGTGGTCATTAGGAGTCGTACCAATTGGAGGAGATGCTCATATGCATTTCCTTACACCCGCTGAATGTGGAACATGACCTTTTTCTCCTTGAGGCCAGTGGCCGGTTCTCCATCTATTCCCTATATCAGGCCATTGTAGCCACTCCAAAACTGATAGAGCTAACTTAGACGCAGGAGATTAAGCTCCCTCTAAAAATGTCTATTTTAATTTACACAATTGGTTTATGGTCGGGTCCGCACCGACAGGTTCTCAACCGCGTTGGACATGGGGATGGTGTTGCCCGCTTTGTGTGGTGGAGGAACTATCAAATCACATCTTCCGGTAAGTTATGGGTGGCTGATGGTGCCGAAACAATTTCCAAACATGTTCATTAAGCTACAATACTAGCCGATTTCCAAACATGGACCCTTTGGACGAACAGTAAAAAGCTAGTAATTGACCTTATTATTCTACGGTGAGCCACTGATGTCATATATAAAATGTGTGGCTCCTTGCAGCTCTGGAGGCCACTTAGCAAGTGGCATGCGCGCGAGGATATTGATGTCTTCAATTTTTCTTTGCACCTTCGCCTCTCGTCTCGCTCAGCCTGTTCTTCTGCCTCCACTGAGCCGGATTAGTTTTTCCCTGCTATATCTTGTGCCTTGCATGTGCTGTTGCACAACATTGGACTGTTTACTTTTGCACTCGACTTTATCGTGTGTATGACTTTGGTTGTTCGGTGGTTTGTTTATATATAAAACGGGGCAGAATCCTTTATTGGTATTTCCACAACAATCTGGAAGTCATTTCACACTTTGATGAAATTAAGTTGGCAAGTCAAATACTACTAAAGCATATTTCTGTCTCTAGGGACTAACTCTTGGCAACATTATTTGAAGCATGACCTTATTCTGGCCACAGGGTGAAAAGAAGAAAATTGAGACCGCTTTAGAACTTGGGTAGATTCACTTATCTTACTTCTTACCTTACTACTTTTCTATTAGTTTTAGTTCATTCTTTCATTTTGACCATAACACGTAAAATTATACAGATGGACATGTCTTGCATGTTTGCATATGTTAGAAAAAAAAGTATATGGAACAATCGGATATTGAAGGGATTCTGTTCATCGGAACACCAAGAATCCATGCACGAGCCTTAGTGAGAACGAGGCATCGTCTAGTGCGGTTTGCATATCGATCGTGTTTGGTAAGCACATAGGATGCAAGACCATCAACGTGATGGATCCAGATCTCCATCTGGTCATGTACTCCATCGCACAAACCATAACACTCTACCGTACTGCTCAATAGCTGTTACACACGGTACTTACCTAAGACACGGTATGGCTTAGTTGCAGCCCTAGCTAAACAACGAAATGTTTCATTGGTATGAAATATAAGGAAAGCGTACTTCCTAGTCTTCCCAAAATTCCGAGCACGGCCAACATATATTCCTAACTTTCTGATGCCTCCTACTCCTATCGCGCAATGGCTGACATGGACTTCAATTTTGTTGTTGAAGATTTAGTGCCAACCAAGATTTAACCGCATCATGGTATGAGTTTGGTGTTTTGGAATAATGTTAGTGGATCACGTGTGTGAAGGTCCAAGAGACGATGGAAGAATGGAGAAGCAGCTGCCGGGTTAAGAGATGCTATTTAAAGATAGAAGATGTAGATTAACTGGCCACACGTCTCACCGGTCTAGTGGTACCAGTGATACCAGTGATGTTGTGAATTAATTGTAACGGCGATGTGCAGGCTGCCTACCATTCTATGTGCAAACATAAAAAACATAAAAAATATGTCCTAGCATAAAACATGTCCTTTCGATGGCAGTTATTTACATTAGAGTTAGACCTTTGTGAAGACATACAAAATATGTGCAAACACTACCATGTGTCCACTAAGCGAGGAAATGAACAGGACCCGAAGTAGCATCGTGGAACAATTTTAGGCACAGTTAGGCACGCCACCGATGCGTGCACACCTCCCATCTCGCTGCTGCCAACTGGTCAGGAAAATGGTTTCCATTTCTGATGTACTAAGGTGTAGTACATTAACGAATTGCATGCTCAAAAGGACAAATGCCATATATATAGTGTGTGCTATAATATGTCCATCCCATTCACGAAACCACGAACTCTATCAGTCTACTACTCTAGCAAAGGAAGAGCAGCCCACATCACCTCTAGCAAAGGGATAGAGGAGGCTAGAGCAGCACATCAGATCAGGTCATCACAAGCAAACATACTAATTAGGCAATCAAATGTCCCTCGAATCAATGAATTTTCTAGCATTTATTTTTTCCTATTCGATGTATTTCTAAGATAACTCGGCCGCAAAAATCCAATGTTTCAATTATTATTCATTTAAAAAAGGATTTCCATTATTATTGATTCCGAAGAAAGCAACAATTGTTGCTTAATCCTGTTGAGGTGGATAATCACAATATGTGCACTGGCAGCGTCCAGAAACACATTCGCCAACCGCACCTGCGATGCCCGCGTGACAGTCGCTATTGCACTTTTCGGATTCACACGGCCCAGTGCCAGGAAGAGGAAGCGTATGGCAGCCTTCAGGGATTAGCGACCCGCCACTATTAGCCTTTGCCTGGATCACCAGATCTATATGTTCGTGCGAACACATAAAAAAATATTGAAGAATTGTGAGTAGAAAAGAGAGTAGAAGAAGATCAAGCATATAAATTGATCGGAAAACCTTCTCCAAAGATAAGAACCTGAGGACAGCAGCACAACTGCAAGCGCAAGTAGTACCATCTTGTAGGCCGATCCCATCCTGGGTTGATAGCAACTGCGCAAAGAGAGGTAGTATGTCCTGGGTGGGAGGTTAAGCCAATCTGTTCAGATGTGCCTGGTAGCCTGCCATGTGAAAAGAGCTTCACATGGTTTTTTATAATGGACAACCGTGCTCAATTACATGGTTAGCATTTAATTATGTATTAATTTTTAAGAATAATTAATTATCAATGCCTTTTTGGTATGCTATAAATGCGTATATTGTACTACAATTGTCCAGATATATTGTTTCCAACTCATTTTCTCTCTTCTATCTGAAAAGAATGCATCGTTTTGTCGTCCATCTTCTTTTCGTCCGACATCCAGTGGTTTTTTCACCCACCGACTAGCTACCCGCTCCTCCCTCCGCGTCGCCCCGCGCGCGACCGGGGGGCCTCCCGCGCCGCCGCCGGCCTAGGCCCCTCCTCCCCCCTCCCCCCCCCCCCCCTCGCCGCCGCCAGATCTCGCAGTCAGGCAAAGCCCTCCGGCGTGGGCGGCGGCGGGGCCTCCTCTCCCACCCCCATGGTGGTGAAGGTGCGGGCTGTCGGCGCCGGGAGGAGCTGCTGCGCTGCATGGGGCGTGGTGGCGCTGTGGATTTCGGCGAGGCGTGGAGGGCTGCGACGGGCTGGCGACGATGGCTGGGCAGGGCTGTTTCACCTTGAGGCTTTGGGGGTTTGTCATCTAGAAGCTTGGCCATGTGCACATGGACACCTCCATTTGAACCTTGATGACTCCGTTAACGAATGGTGGTCTTCTACAACCTTCTCAAACAAAATCCCAATAGATACGACATGGCCTCTCCCACCATGCTTGTCTCTTGAAAAAACGGAAAAAAGGTGTATGCATGAGTCTTCTGCCGCAAGTGTGTGCGGCCCCTATCCGCATCAACTTTGGTTTAGAGGACACTAAACTTTGGGTTGCTGCCGATGCTAAGAATGTGGGACCCTCATATAACGGGAGTAATTCTCATGTTGTGAACATGGATCATTGTAACACTCTAATTTCTCCTTATTTAATTGATGAGGCAATGAATTTGCCTCTATTTTTATTTTGACTAATCACCGAAGGAGAAAGGCTCCCCACCTGAATATATTACTCAAACAGGCTTGATAGCATAACCATCAAGCAGGGTTACATTAGAGAAAGATTGAGAGGAGAGTGGTATTTCCGCCTTGAGATCAAAGCAATTAAGTAGTGTTACATCAGAGGGGAGCTAGAGGAGAGGTAGTTCCGCCATGACATGACAACCTCTTTACAGCTGGGGTCGCGAAAGCGGTAGATCTAGACGGAGAAGTCGACGATGATGTTGCGAAGGGTACGACAGGGGTGTGAGACTCATTCCGGAAGACTAGCGTGTCCTACAATCAGCGCGGCTCTGATACCAATCGTTGTTGCACCCCGGCTCAGAGCGACCGGTTTACCTTACATTGCCAGCCCAGAGATCAAGTCTTCTGGCAACGCTCAACATATTGGTACAGAAACAACCGCTTCATTTATTATACATGCGGGTACAACAGTTCGAGGATACAAACTACTTCGAGGCATGGCGGCACAGGGTGTGCGGCAACGCTATCAACATTATTTATGTCACATCTCGGGGCCTCGATCGACGAAGAACTCTACGGCAGCGGAATGACGGGGTGATGGAGCTCCACTCCACCGGGACACTGCTGGGGCACGGCCTAGTTCGCGAAGTACGGCACAACCAACTCCTCAGGTGCAGCTTATCCTGCATCTGGCATGACACGCCAGGTCAATTACATTGAATGTACTTGCAATCTCACAATAGTCAAGACATCAAGAGCAAATATGAACATGGCATGAATGTAAACATGGTAAACATGAATGCATAGCAGATTAAACTTTGGTGCAACAATAACCACAACTTACGATCACCGCATGACCGTGAATCTTACCTCCGAGTCCTCCCGACTCGGTACCCGGGTCATCTCATGACCACTTACCAATCGGTCCAACCTTTCAGCATTTAAGATTATTAGCAATTTCTTGTTGACCTCGTGTGACCTAGTACGAACTGTGTCCCATGACCGAGGACGCGTCTATTCGAATAGATTTTGACTCTGCAGAGTTTGTGCACTTTCACCACACATGGAGTTCTTCTTTCGCCCAAAACCCCCAGAACCTGTCCCACAGGATCCTTGGAACCAGCCCCGCGAGTAGTGAGCTAGACATCCCCAACGAGACCGATATACCGCATGTCTCCCTTACCGCATCACCGACATGCTTTTACAAGCCATGCCCTGGGTAGCCCGGTGTCCTCCCGACACTGCCATCGCATGGCTCCAACCATCGCGTGGCCCAAAACTTGTCCCAAACGGGGACGGGTACCCAAAACAATACTAGCTGTCAAGGCTACCGTCGTTTACCCGGCCAAGGCAACTGCCGCGCGTAGCCCTCCCACTTTGGTGAATACGCATAAGGAACGCCCACCGGTAGACCGCATCAAGGCCTGCCCGTACAGGCAATTGTGGCTGCACAAATAAAGCTCGGTTCGGTGGCACTTGGTCAACGGTTAGATTAGGTTCATGAGCATATCAACATGTAGTTCTTACCATGAGCATGCAACAACGTAACATGACATGATCAAGGATTTGATGAAGTAACTAGCATGGCATGGCATGAACTATATGAACATAACATATGCGAAGATTTTCCATAGCAATCATGACCTATCTACCATAACCAAGATGTGAACTCCTAGTGACATGGAAATGATCAGAGAGCATGTCATAGTTCCAAATTTTAACTTAGCATGGCATGATCAATTTAATTAGCAATTAAATCAAGCCCAAAATCCAAGTTAAAGCTCCAAATGATCAAATTCCAACTCAAGCTCCTCATGACCAGAATATTGTGGCTTGCCTTGGTCAAGTGGAGTGTCCTGGAACTCCTGGTCTCTTGCAAGCTCCTGGTCACCTTCTGCAAATAAATAAAAGTGGCAAAGAAAATTAGGTCCAAAGTGCATATTCTCTGTCCAGTGGACCTACACTGGGAATCAAGCCCCCAAACTTTTCCAACTTAAAGAGGATCTCAAGACAAAGATTTAGAAAAAAGAATCAACTCATTTGGCCTTGTGGTTTAGGAGATATTCATGGTCAAAGTTTGGTCAAAAATTCATTTCTAATTAGCAAAAAATGAATTTTCAGAAATTTCCTGAAGCGGCCACGTCGAAGGCGTACTCTGGCGAGTACGTCTCCATTTATACCGCTTCGGGCTGGCCTGGGAGGCTGACAGTGGGCCAGCCCTGTCAGGTTTAGAAGGGGGAGGAGGGAAACAGAGCGTGGGCGGCTCCGGCGACGGCGTTCACTGGCGACGAGGCCCTCCCGGCGACGATGGCTTGCACTGATGGATGGGGGCGGTCGTGGAGGCTCTGCTCGTACCCGAATCTCGGCGAATGGTGGACGGACGGCGAGGCGGGGCTTCTCTCTAGTGGCTAGCGGCGGAGGGAGCTCGTCGGAGTCGAGATACCCTGCACGATTGACCACGGCGAGTGGCTTGTTAGCATCGCCAGAGAGAGGAGAAGCTAGGGGAAGGAGAAGTTGTGCCCTGGGAGCACCAGAGGAGGGGGGCGACGGTGGAGTCCTCCCGGCGGGGCTCCGGTGAGATCTCATGCCAGGGGCCTCCCCGGCGGGCTCCTCCTATGAGTGTGCTCGATTTGGGTGGAGTATGGGTGGCTAGGATGGGTTGGAGTGAACGGGAGCTCCCAATTTATAGTGGGCGTCGGGATTCCAGTGTGGGTGTCGCCGGACAGAACAGCCATGGCGTCAGGCGGGCGTGCGGAGGGGATAAGGGGCTCCGGCGTGCTTTAGGGGGGTGCAGTCGCGTGCGCGAGCTCGTCCCAAGGCTCCGCATCACGGTGGCGACGAGACGAGTCGACGGCGGCATCTCTGGCGACTCTGACTTGACGGGGCAGGCGGCGAGCGGCGGGGCTTTGAGCGGAGCTGCGTGGCGCGTGCGTGCAGAGGAGGTATGCAACGTGCGGAAGCGGACACGGGCGGGGCGGCGTGCGTGCAAGCACAGTGACAGCCCGTGGGTGCCGAGGCCAAACAGTGGCGACGACGGCGAGGCTCCCGGCGGGCTGCGTGGCGCTGGAGGGGGCTAGGTGGCGTGCGGAGGCTGCGGGGGGGTTGCGGACAAGGAGGCGCGGCCCTGGGCGCTCGGGGTGCGAGGTGCCCCTGACGGCGAGGCCACGGGCATGGCCAGAGCGTGCCTTTGGCCGGCAGTGGGCGTGCTCACCCTGTGCACTCGTGCACTGGGGGCAGCCACTGTCGCCCAAGTGTGTCTGGCGTGTGTCTTGGTTGTCCAGTAGTAGGTCTGCGGGTTTGGCTGGGGTTGAAAATGGCCAGGAGCTGAGGTGAGGTTCAAAAGCATGTTTATGCAGCAAACTTTGGATAATTCTGCAGGGCAAATGGCTGGGAATTTGGAGCTGCAAATTTGTGTGCATGCTAGACCTAGGAAGGACTAGCAGTGGTTAAAATTTCAAGGCCAACAGCTGAGTCTTCAGGGTACTTCCTTCACAAAGTGCCAATCTGCCCAGAATTGAAAATGAATTTCTACAGAATTATTTTTGTACTGAACTTGCTCATTTCATTGCATGGGATCAGGTGACATGACTCCATTGTTCAGCACAAAATTTTTCAGAGCATTTGGATAAGCAGAGGTGGGGTTAGCTTCATCCAGGAGGGGGAAAATGATCAATTCCTTTAAAGAAAAGGAATTTTGGAGCAACAAAATTTGAGGCAAGGTCATGGATAATCATGACTTGATCATGGCCATGGGGGAGAAGGGTTTAGGGATCACTTGGTCCAGGAATAAAAATTGGACCCAAGTGAGCAAGGCCAAAAGAGGTTGCAAACTCAGGCAAAAGCAATCCAAATCCAGAAAATCAGAAGAAATTCAAATGCAAATAAAAGGGGCTTAAAACCAGGGTGTCACATGTCAAAATCCCGAGCAAGCATGAGCAATGCGGATGCCCCCTGGAGGAGAAGCAGAGCCATTTGTGAGGCAGCTCTCGCCCCCGACATCGTTGGGCATAACATCCTGCAAAAACATAAAGACAACATCCAACACTGAAGAGGCAATCAAGGTTAGGTGATCCCGCATGGTCGCGAGCAGGCCATTTTGCACTACGTGGCACTCTAGGGTACAGGGGGAGGTGCAGTGTGAGAAGAGGTGGGGGGAGGCTGTGGCGAGAGGTTGGATTAGAAGCCAAGAGTATAGCCAGAAGAAAGTGGAGGTGTGTTTATTGGTGAAGACGAAGGATATGTTCCGAAGGGAGGGAAGTTGGACATGCACAAGGTTCCAAAGGAAGGAGGAGGCATTGGGCCATTTGGGATCGAGGGAATATTGACGGTTGAACCAGTGGATCCAGGGTGTGTCAGGGCTTTGGAGAATCTTGGCGGCAAACTTCATAAGGAGGGAGTTGTTTTGGATTTGCATTTTGTTTATGCCGACATCCTCTCAACCGATGAGGCAGCTGGCACCGGAGCATTTTCCCTCGGCGGTCCAGAAGAAAGGATCGACGAACAATATCAAGCTTCTTGAGGATACCTTTAGGGAGGCGGAACAGGGACATGAAGTAAGTAGCAAACGAGTCGAGGGTCAAAGGCAACAGTATTTGGCAGGGGGCCCCTGAAAGAGCAGTTTGGCTTGCCAACCTGTTAGATATTTGAGAAAGGTGAGGACGACGGATTCAAAGGCAGAGGATTTTAATTTTTTTGTAACTGAGAGGCAGGCCTAGATATGTCCGGGTGATGGAGGAGACGGGGCATTCGAACATGTCTGTGACGAGGTTGGCCAGATGTGGGTGAGTGTGAAGGGGTTCTAAAGTAGTTTTGTCAGAGTTAAGTGAGAGCCTGGTAGCGAGAGCGAATTCGTCCAGAATATTACGCAGCTGCAAGGCTCCGGCATCGGAAGTTTGAGCAATGATTAAGGTGTCAAACATGTTCAAAAATTGACTCGCTCATCCCAGATTTATAGAGTTCACAATTAACAATTACGTAGTATGCAAAAAAAACATAACCTAATCTAACATAAATATTCCAGGATAACTAGTTAAGAAACTTCAGGCTAGAGGCACTGTCCTACTTCCGTGGCAGATGGGGTTCTAATAGCACCTTGCGAGGCCCCACAACCCGCCACCGCTGGTAAGACGCCAAGAAGACCATCCTTCCAGGCCAGAGGGACTGAATATATGAGCGTCGTCCTGAAAAATTGTACTCCCTCCGTTCCTAGATATAAGGTGTATAGTTTTTTTTAATAAAAGTTCAAAATATAAGGTGTATTGCGTTGTACCACTCGTGTGGGATTTTTTTTAAAAATAATTTATCATGTTTCTTTATCTCTTGCAAACCCCTCTATCTTCTCATGTCAATTAGCTATGTGTAATCCCATCCAAACCTAGTGTGAATTTTTCTCAATGTGTGTTCTTTAATCTTCGTGCCAAAAACTATACACCGTATATCAAGGAACGGAGGGAGTAATGAAGTTTTTAGCTATGTCATATTCAAAGCTGGGGTTGGACCTCGCTAACTTCCTAATGCCTCCTACTCCTACCCGCGTGGAAGTTAGGGCTCAATACAACCATGATATTCCAACAACTATATTACTTTTTCTGATTTATACCAACAAAAAATAATATGAACGATTAAGATTTCAAGATTATTGGTGTGTCAGACGTTGGTTATTGGGTTTGTATTCGTGAGTCCGTTTTGCTGTGGGATGAGAAGTAGAGAATGGATTGTGGATCCCTCAAAAAAAAAAGAGAATGGATTGGGGAGGTGGGGGCGTGGGGGTGCTCCTTTTAAACACGGTGAATGCACAATCAACAACTCTCTCTCGCATTGAATAATCCGGGCACCTCAGCTGAATAAGTGCGCCATTATATGTTTGTAACCACGGCTATTCCAGGAGAGTACTATTTTTCGTTCATGTAAATATCAATATACGATATTTAGTTGCTATTGAGTGAATTCTATGGTGGTAGGTCATCACGTTCAGTTTAGTCTTTTAGATCGATAGAAATAGATGGTTTGCATAAAATGGGAGCATAATAACTAGTAAGTTTTTTTGGTTAGAGAAGCAACCTTTGAAATATATCGCTGGTTACGCTGCCGTTTGGTCACTAATAAATGGGCCCTACCAGCATGCTGGTCCATATGTCAGTGAGCCAATAGCAAGGTGCAGTACGACAAGGGAGTTTCTTCCATCTATGTACATGCTTGTTAGAGATTTACAAAAAATCCATAGTTCGCTAGCGTGTTTGCAACACCCAATTTGATGCCATGGCAACGATTCCTGCATCTCCTTCCCAGCCCCTCTGTAGTAGAAAATAATGGCCCGAGCTCGGCCCAGCCCGGCCCATCAGTGCAAAAAACCGTCGTCATGCTTCGGGCCTTGATCCGGGCCTTTGCTAAATCGCAAATATCGCAAGCCCAAACCCGGCCCAACGCAGTCTTTGGGCTCAAATATTAGGCCGGGTTCCCAGTGCCTAGGTATGGTCCCCGGTGTCGACGACAACCCGGTGTCACTATGTGGTACTTCAACATTGGTTCTTCGAACCACATAACTAGGGATTGCTTAGCATTCACCGACCTCAACGAGAACATCGCCAGGACCATGCGTGTTACACCATTCCTTATACGCGCAAATTGTTGACATATTATTATAATACTCCCTCAGTCCTAAAATTATTGTCTTAGTCTTGGTATAATTTTATATTAAAGCTAGTATAAAATTAAGACAATAATTTTGGGACAGACGAAGTACATCAAGTAGTGTGCATCAAGTAGTGCTCATATAAAACCTGGAAGAATTTTTGATTAGTTTTTGTTATGCGCGCAAACCCTTGTCATGTTATAATATGGTTGGAGCAATCATCCACGCAAAGAAAGATTCTGAGGATCAAATTCATTTATACATAGACTCTTTGAAGAAAACACCGAGAGCACATCATGTGCAGTTGTGCACCCATCGTACATGCCAACAATCTACTTGAAGAAGTACGGGAGGTCGAGGACGTAGAGGAGGAAGTATGCCCAAACGGCGCCGAAGAAGAAGCCTCCGGTGAACTGCGACCACCCTTCGGCGGTCTGCAGCTTGTCGGCCTCCTTCTTGCGGCCGGTGAGGGTGAGCGCGGGCGCGGTGGAGGGCGCGCCCTCGCTGAAGGAGGCGACGCCGTACATGGTCAGGCAGACGCTGAGGATGAAGACGAGGCCGATGGCGCCGAGGGTGCCAGCCTGACCGTGCACAGGCGTGTTGCGGAGCGGGCCGGTGAGCAAGAAGGGGCCGACGAGCAGCAGGCTGACGGTGGTGCGGTAGGCGGGGAGATTGGAGAGGTACCATGCGACAAGCGGGCTGGAGGTGATGGGCGTCTCCGGCTGCCGATGAATGGGTCACCGTTAATTGGCTGCACCACCTGGTAATTCTCCTGTACGTAGGAGTGGTTTTGAACACAAATGATTATGATTATGCATCAACCTCGATCCTACTTCATATATCCTAACATATAAGATCATTTCATGTGAATCTGATGGTAGCCGTAGTAAGCATCCAGAAAGCTTAACCGCTCACAATGCATCGTGGAATCAATAATTTGGTCGATGCAGGATAGTGGAAAGTGATCACTGAATTTGCTAGCCATTCTCGTTGGGCGTCCTCTCCATGAACCAACAGCTAAAATCCAAGATATTTCTTCTTCGATTTCACTTCCCCGGCCTCTGTCGATCAGGTGGCAAGGCGCGGGTGGGAAAATTGTGGTGTCGGCCCACTTTGCAAAAGGGAACAAGAAATGACTGTGCACCTCTTCTTTAAGTGTCGTTTCTCCTAGGGCTCTATTAATGAACTGCTTGGCTGGTTAAGCTTAACGGGAAAAATAGTTTGTTTGGCTTGGCACCTTACAATATCATTAGGCTCGAGAGTACTCACGTGCGTTCTTTAAAATATCATAATGTGTCACGTCCTACTGTCTGACATTGTGAGTGTACTTTTTAAGAAGAAATATGGGCCTAACAGAGGAGGTTCACTACTTCTCCGACTTCTATGAGTTTGGAAGGGGCAATGTATCGAATAAATAGGTTACACTAGCACGAAATTTTGGTCGAACCCTAGTTTCACCCTTAGGCTTTTGGGGTTTCTCATCGAGAAGCTTGGCCTTATGCACTTGGATACCTCCATTTGAACCTTGATAACCCAGTTAACAAATGGTGTGTGAAAAGGAGGATTGAAGCGTATACCATCAGGCAGGGACGCGTGAGTGTTAAATAGATTGACAGGATACAGGGGTTGGTCGAGGTTGTTGTTGGCGTTGACCTCCTTGCCAGCTATACAGATAAGAGAGATCGAACCCAAACAACCTCAAGCCGTTACAACAAACTCAACACGCGCGCGCACCCTCAACTATTCTAGAACAATCTAGATTACAACACAAACATATGTTGTTTAACATGGTGGTCCTCTACAACCATAACAAAAACAATAGATACGACATGGCATCTCTCACCGTGCTTGTCTCTTGAAAAAATTGGAATAAAAGGTACACAAGAGTGTGTCGCCCTCTATCCGCCTCAACTTTGTTTTAGAGGACAATAAAATTTGGGTTGCCCCTATATTATCAAAAAAGAAACCAACACAAGAAAAATGTTTGAAAATACGGTCGCTCATCCCAGATTTGTGCAGATCAAAATTAACATCTGTTAGAGAATCGACACGCAAATAACAATGAAGTACAACGAAAAGCAACACAGGGGACACGCAGATTTAACGTGGAAAACCCTTCCGCGAAGAAGGGAAAAACCACGGGCGTCAGCCAGCGAACTATTCCTTATTGTGGAGGTGTTACAAACGCCGAGGGATTTACAACTTGAGGAACTATCCCGTGCGGCAGCTTACAAGGTATATTTACAGGCGGTAGGAGAGACCTAGGCCAACACTGATCCGTACCGGCGACGGGCCTCCGCTCCGCTCCGTCAGAAGTTTCCTCTTAAATTCATGAATGAATTTGGATCAACTTCAACAAACTCCACCTTGAGACAAATTCACCTTGTAGCATGAACGAGCAACTCCTTACTGAACAAACAAAAGAAACACCTTCGGCGCCAAACATCCACTAGGGCTAAGCAGTTATACCAACTAAGTCTGAGCAAAGCTCAAACTTAGCAACAGGAACAGGCTTTGTCATCATATCAGCAGGATTATCATGAGTACTAATCTTGCATACCTTTATCTCACCTTGAGCAACAACGTCTCGGATATAATGGTATTTGACATCAATATGCTTGGTCCTCTCATGGAACATTTGATCCTTAGTTAAGTATATTGCACTTTGATTGTCACAAAATAGATTCATGCAAGTAGTATCTCCACAAAGTTCAGCATATAAACCTTTCAACCAAACTGATTCTCTGCACGCTTCAGCAATAGCCATGTATTCAGCTTCAGTACTGGATTGAGCAACAACTGGCTGCAATGTAGCCTTCCAACTCACGGCACATCCTCCAATGGTGAACACATAGCCGGTGAGGGATCTCCTCTTATCCAAATCACTCGAAGCAAAATCTGAATCCACGTAGCCAACGAGTCCCTCACCAGTCCTGCCAAACTTCAAATAAGCACCTGAAGTACCACGAAGATACCTGAAAATCCACTGAACAACTTTCCAATGTTCTTTACCAGGATTAGCCATGAATCTACTAACCAAGCTCATAGCAAAAGATAAATCAGGACGAGAGCAAACCATGGCATACATCAAAGAACCAACAACACTAGAATATGGAACTCTTGACATGTACTCAAAATCCTCATCAGTACTAGGACAGTCATTAGATGATAACTTAAAGTGAGGAGCAATGGGCATGTTAACAGATTTAGCATCATGCATATTAAAGCGATGAAGGACTTTCTTAATGTAACTCTGCTGGCTAAGAAATAGCAAACCAGAATCTCTGTCTCTGGAAATCTCCATACCCAAAATCTTCTTAGCAGCACCAAGATCCTTCATATCAAATTCACTGCTCAATTGTGCCTTCAAAGCATTAATCTGTTTCTTGCTCTTGGCAGAAATCAACATATCATCTACATATAACAGCAAGTATATAGGTGATCCATCAACAAACTTGATATAAACACAACTATCAAAGTCAGATCTCTTGAAATCATTCAATATCATAAATGAATCAAACCTTCTATACCACTGTCTTGGAGATTGTTTCAAACCATATAGGGACTTCTTCAACTTGCACACAAAAGCTTCTTTACCAGGCTCTATGAAACCTTCAGGCTGCTCCATATATATTTCCTCATCAAGCTCTCCATGTAGAAAAGCAGTTTTCACATCTAACTGCTCAAGCTCAAGATTATGCATAGCAACAATACCAAAGAAAGTACGAATAGAACTATGCTTCACAACTGGAGAGAACACATCATTATAATCAACACCTGGAATTTGACTGAAGCCCTTTGCAACTAACCTTGCCTTATACCTTGGAGGTTCATTGGGAGATAAACCTTCCTTCCTTTTGAAGATCCATTTGCAGCGAACGGCCTTCTTCTGTTTAGGCAAGCGCACAATATCCCATGTGCCATTTTTATCAAGTGACTGCATTTCTTCTTGCATAGCAAAAATCCACTTCTCGCGGTCACCCGAAATAACAGCCTCAGTGTACGTGGATGGCTCATGATTATTCTCCACCTGTTCTCCACAACTAAAAGCATAATGAACAATGTCGCACTCCTCAACAAGACGTTTGGGTGCGGTAGTGTTCCTCCTTGGTCTGTCAGCTGCAATAGTACGGATTTGCTGCAAAACATGGGGTGAGTGCTGCACATCAATATCATCATGAACATCATTATCATGAGCAACATCATTATCAACAATTTCATTTTCGTCCTTATGAAGGAGCTCCAACTGAACACCAATCTTATGCTGCTCTTCTTCATCAGAAGAAACTGACAAAGTATCTGTGGAAGAACTGTCAACAAACATAACAGATTCATTGAAAACTACATTCCTGCTCACCATAACTTTCTTTGTTTCAGGGTTCCATAACTTATATCCTTTTACTCCCGAACCATAACCAAGAAACACACACTTAACAGCTCTAGGTTCTAACTTTCCATAATCAACGTGAGCATATGCAATGCAACCAAAAACTCTCAACTGTGAGTAATCAGCAGGCGTACCAGACCATACCTCAATGGGAGTTTTCTTATCAAGCAGAATGGATGGAGATCTATTTATCAAGTAGCAGGCGGTGGAGGCTGCTTCAGCCCAAAAACGTTTGCTCATACGCGCATTGGACAACATGCATCGCGCCTTGGAGATGATGGTCCTGTTCGTGCGCTCAGCCACACCATTCTGTTGAGGAGTGTATGGGATGGTGTGGTGCCTGACAATGCCCAAATTCCTACAATAATTTCCAAAAGCTTTGGAGCAAAACTCCATGCCATTGTCAGTACGAAGCAATTTAACTTTCCTTTCTGTTTGCCTTTCTACCATAACCTTCCAATCCTTAAAAGCATCAAAAGCATCATACTTATGTTTCAGAAAATAAGGCCATACTTTTCTGGAGTAATCATCAATAATTGTAAGCATATAACGAGCACCACCAAGAGAGGGTTTACGGGAAGGACCCCACAAATCATCATGTACATAATCAAGTATAGCTTCCGTGGTATGAACAGAAGCATTGAATTTTACCCTCTTGTGCTTACCAAACACGCAATGCTCACAGAACTCCATATTTCCCATCTTGCAGCCTTTCAGAAGTTCCCTCTTCACCAACTCTGCCATGCCAAGCTTACTCATATGCCCAAGGCGCATGTGCCATAGATTAGTATTATCAGATTTTTCATTAGTAACAGCAGCAGCAGTAGCATTGATAGTGCTTCCTCTAAGAGCATATAATTTTGCAGAATTCATATCACCTATCATATGAACGAGAGAACCTTTGGATACCTTCACAACTCCACCTGTTCCGGCGTACTTGTATCCTTCAACTGCAAGAGTGCTAAGCGAGATAAGATTTCTCGCCATCTTTGGTACGTGCCTCACATCCTTCAGAGTGCGGATCATGCCATCATGCATCTTGATCTGAACATCACCAATACCCACAATCTCACGCGGGTTATTATCGCCCATCCGCACCACATCTCCTGTCTGCACAAACTCATAAGAACTGAACCAATCCTTGTTACAGCAAATATGAAACGAACATGCAGAATCAAGTATCCACTCATCATTAGCAGAAACACAACTGGCAAAGACAACAAGTGCATCATCAGAATCAGTCTCACCAGATGCAACAGCAACCTTACCATCTCCATCGTTTTTATTCTTAGGCTTATACGTATCGTTCCTCTTTTCCTTATTCTGCAGCTTCCAACAATCACCAATCTCGTGACCGTTTTTCTTACAATACCTGCAGAATTGTTTGTCCTTTCCTCTGGACTTTGAGCGGTAACGGTTATTCTTGCTGTTGTCTCTATTGTAGTTGCTGCCGTAACTCTTCTGCTCAGATCTACCTCGGACCTGCAGAGCTTCACCTCGAGAGGATGATTCCCCGGGTTGAACTAAACTTTTCATCTTTTCCTTCTGCTGAAGGGCCTCATATACTTCAGCAAGGGTTAGATCATCACGACTATATAAAATAGTATCACGGAAACTTGCAAAGGAACTAGGCAATGAGCATAGAAGCAGAAGACCTAAGTCTTCATCCTCATACTTAACCTCCATAGCCTGCAGATCAGAAACGATCTCCTTGAAGACCGACAAGTGATTCATCATCAAACCACCTTCCTGCAGCTTGTGCGTGAACAGCTTCATCTTCACGTGCATCTTACTGGTTAGATCTTTGGACATACAGATCGACTCCAGCTTCAACCATAAAGCGGCAGCAATTTTCTCCTTCAAAACCTCCTGCAGAATATTATTGGATAGATGCAGATGAATCAAAGACATCGCCTTACGATCCTTGCGGACTTCATCAGGAGTCCACGTCGCCTGATCGGCTTTCCCGAACTTCTCCAACGCATCATCCAGATCGGGATGAGCCAGCACCGCGCGCATCTTGACTTGCCACAGCGCGAACCTTGTGTTGTAGTCCAGCAGCGGAAGATCGAACTTCATCGACATGTCGAAGAACCCTAGATTGAACAAGGCTCTGATACCACTTGTTAGAGAATCGACACGCAAATAACAATGAAGTAGAACGAAAAGCAACACATGGGACACGCAGATTTAACGTGGAAAACCCTTCCGCGAAGAAGGGAAAAACCACGGGCGCCAGCCAACGAACTATTCCTTATTGTGGAGGTGTTACAAACGCCGAGGGATTTACAACTTGAGGAACTATCCCGTGCGGCGGCTTACAAGGTATATTTATAGGCGGTAGGAGAGACCTAGGCCAACACTGATCCGTACCGGCGACGGGCCTCCGCTCCGCTCCGTCAGAAGTTTCCTCTTAACTTCATGAATGAATTTGGATCAACTTCAACAACATCTAGTTAAAAATTTAGACAAGTGAATGGAAAAAAAGAACATAACTTAATCTAAAATAAATATACCGAGGCAACTAAGAAACTTCACGCTAGACGCATTGTCATAAGTCCGCAGCCGATGGGTTTCTCCTAGCACCTTGCCAGGCCCCAGCGCCCGCCACCTCTGGTACAACTTCCTGTAGACCATCCTTCCAGGCTAGATCGATGCACTGAACATCTTAGCCTCGTCCTGCTAAATTGTTATGAAGCTTTCAGCTCTTTCATGTTCACAGTTGAGGATGGACCTCGCTAACTTCCTAATGCCTCCTACTCCTACGCGTGTGGAGGTCAGGGCTGAATACCACATTGATATTCCAACAACTTGATCACTATTTCTGATTTATACCAACCAAGAATATTATGAACCATCAAATCTTGAAGAGCTTTTTTGGGGGTTGTGTTCGTGAGTCGCGTTTAGCTGTGGGATGAGAAGTAGAGAATTTATTGGGAAGGTGAGGCGTGGGGGAGCTCCTTTTAAACACGGTGAAGGCAAAAAAAAAATCGCTTTGGCATTGAATACGGGCACCTAAACTAAATAAGTGTGTTATTATATGTTTGTATCTGAGTAGATATTATTTTTGACCATGGTATTCTAGGTAGTACATATTTTGCTAAGATAATATGAATATATATTATTTAGTTGTTATTGAGTGAATTCGTTGGTGGTAGGTCGTCATGTTAAGTTTAGTCTTATAACCGATAAGAAAGATGGTATGCCTACAATGGGAGCATAATAATTATATTGTTTTTGTTAGAGAAGCTACTTTTCAAATAGAGAAAAGTTCACATTTCAACCTCCAATAAATTACTCGGTTCGATTTATCATCCTTAACTTGAAAAAACTACTTTCTTTTTTAAACTATACATCATCGAACTGGTTGAATTACAACTTGAACTTACCATAGGATTCAATTGATAACCATGGCCTTTGTTTTGATCGGGTCAACCATTTTTGACCGAAGTCAAAACTGAAATGTACATGCCAAATCAACAGTCAATGCCACATAAGCATAGGGCTTTAAATGAAAAAATATGGAATTTTAGCTCTCTCGGTGTCTCTCAGCATCACCATTCACCACGACCCCCGCACGCCGTCATGCCTGCCTCCTTCCTTGACTCCGGCCAACACCGATGATCGGCAAACTGCAATACTTCTTAGCCCTCCGTGCCGGCGGCGTTGCCTACCGCACCACCCTGACCAAGTGCTCGGACCTGCTCGTTGATTCCTCGCTTCCTGTATTCAAGCTCCTCGAGCCCGGCCGCCCCTCCTTCTCACTCGACCTCTTCCAACTCTAGTCTGTCGCTTCATCTGCTTCTGCACCCGCCTCCCCTTGTCCCGGACCGGCAGGGTCATCACCTCCATGGCGCCCCATTGCCCCATCGATGGTGCCATGGCGATATCGTCACTGATCTCTTCTTCGGCGTATAGGCCCGCCTCCCGAAGCCCTGTTTGTACCATATGCAACCGCCAGTGATGTGAGGGGTCGAGGCGGAGCTCATCCTGGTCGACGCTTTTCATATGGTACCGGCGGCGAACGAATTTTTCCTGGCAGTCGGGTGCGGCATCGGGGGCGGCGGCTATGGCTGTAATTGCGAGTGGCACTTCGTCGGGAGCTCATGCGAGGGTGAGGAGAAAGGGGAGATGGGGTGGATGTGAATCGACGGCACGGTTGAGGGAGCGGCGGCTACTGTCTGTGCTTGGGTCGTGGACACGAAGGCGAGAGACAGTGACAGAGAGAGGAGTGGATTTTTTTTTTGACATCTTTGGTGACTTGCAGTGCATAGTCTTAATTACCGCAGTCAAAACAAAGAGCAGGGTTGAGTTCTGAACCTCGAGGTTAGTTGGTGGTGTGTTTCAACCGGTTTTGCAGTTCAGGATTGTAAATCAAACCACGTGGTTAGTTGAAGGTTGAAATATGAACTTATCTCTTTCAAAATTCAAATATATCTATGTACGTACATGCTTGTTAGCAAATTACAAAAGAATGTTGCTCGCTAGCGTGTTTGCAATAGAAGATTTTCCTACCATGGTAACGATTCCTGCATCACCTAAGTGGCCCCGAGACTTCATCTTCCTCAACAAGGAGAAGGCCAAGGTCGTCCCCGGTGGCGACAACAACCCCCGTGTCACCGCGTGATACTTCAACACTTGTGCTTACAACCACATAACACTTGATTGCTTAACCTTCACCGACCTCGATGAGGACATCGTCAAGATCTTGCATTTTGGCAACGCATTGATGTGTGCATCGAGGCGTGTGACAGCATTGCTTATGCGTGCATACCCTTTCAGCTTTGCCATACTCACAGCTGGGGTTGAACCTCACTAAATTCCTAATGACTCCTACTCTTACGATTGTTGAGGCCCGGGCGAAATACCACCCCAATATTCACACATTTAGATCACGATTTCTTATATAGACCAGCCATAATTTTTTTATAGCATTTTGGAGCATCGATTTTGTTTTTTTTTGCTGTGTATTTCACAGATGTTGTTTTGTGATGAAATTTTGTATGCATATCAAAAATTTATCAAATGTTCGCCAGAAAAAAATTCAAATTTATTTGAATTTTTTTAGATTTTACTGTTCACCCGAGCTCATATGAGCTCGGGATCACTTGCTTTGCGTCCTGTGTGGGACGTGGTTTTTGGGGGTTGTGTTCGTGAGTTTGTTTTGCTCTGTGCCGAGAAGTGAAGAAGAGTCCTTTTCCAAAAAAAAAGAAGTGAAGAATGGATTAGGGAGGTGAGGGCTTGGGGATGCTGCTTTATAACAGGGGAAGGAAAAAGCAATTCGCTCTGGCTTTTAATAAGGGTGCATCAGGTCAATAAGTGTGGCATTATATGTTTGTAACTTAGATATTATTTTTGACCAGTGTATTCTAGATACTTGTTTACTGTTAAAGTAAATGTCAATATATACAGTATTGAGTTGCTATTGAGTGAACTTGTTGGCGGTAGGTCGTCATGTTTAGTTTTGCCTTGTTGGCGGTAGGTGGTCTAAATAAAGTAGGAGCATAATAACTATGTTGTTTTGTTTATATATACGTACAAGTTACATTTCGAATAATCTATTTACGTTTTTTTGAGAAACTTGCAAGAGACTATTGCTCTATCTCGCGTGTTTGTAACACCCAATTCGACTGCCATGGGATCAAAAGTCGCTGCAATGGTGGTAGCCAAAAGCGCTTCCTGCATCACCTTGGCATCTCCTCAACAAGAGAAAGTCATGATCACCCCCTGCGGCGATGACGAACCACGGGGCCGGGTTCCTCGACACTTGACAAGGGATTTCTCAGCTTTCACCGACATCGATCGATGAGAACATCGCGGGGACCGTGCATTTTAACAACGGATCGGTGGTGTGCAACCCCAGGCCTTTGACACCATTGCTTATGCACGCAAAATACGTTGTACTAATTGAGAAGAATTTCAGATTGGTTTTAGTTTATGCGCGCGCGAAAACCGTTGGATGTTATAATAGTACGTAGTAATCACCCATGAAAACAAAGTTCTGTGAGGCACAAATTCATTTACACCAAGAACTAGCACATCATATGCAGTTGTGCACCCGTCCATCATCATACATACATGCCAACACGTACATCATCTCGTCTACTTGAAGAAGTACGGGAGGTCAAGCACGTAGAGGAGGAAGTATGCCCAGACGGCGCCGGAGACGCCGCCGAAGAAGAAGCCTCCGGTGAACTGCGACCACCCTTCGGCGGTCTGCAGCTTGTCGGCCTCCTTCTTGCGGCCGGTGAGGGTGAGCGCCGGCGCGGTGGAGGGGGCGCCCTCGTTGAAGGAGGCGACGCCGTACATGGTGAGGCAGACGCTGAGGATGGAGACGAGGCCGATGGCGCCGAGGGTGCCGGCCTGGCCGTGCACGGGCGTGTTGCGGAGCGGGCCGGTGAGCGCGAAGGGGCCGACGAGGAGGTAGCCGTGGGCGAGGCCGACCTCGATGCCGCGGAGGAGCGGGCTCACGGCGGTGCGGTAGGCGGGGAGGTTCGAGAGGTACCATGCGACGAGCGGGCTTGAGGTGACCGGCGTCTCCAGGCTGCCGATGAATGGGTCGCCGTTGATGGGCTGGACAACCTGGTAATTCGCCTGTAGGAGAGGATTTGTACACAAATTATTATGATTATGCTTCAAGATCATCCTACTCTCTATATCTCAAAATATAATTAAGATCATTTTACAAGGTATATTAGCTTGCAATGATCAAAGGCATACTTAACATTCAGGTTAAGGATGTCCATGGATTTTCTGCAACTCACCTTGTCAGACTTGACAGCCTTGACGACGAAGCGGGATCTCCTGGTGAGGGAAGCACCGGAGAGCCCCCGCGGCTTGGAGCACACCAAGCCGCTCTTCATCACCTGGCTCGCCATAGGAGGAGCATAGGCAGTGGCCATCTTTCTCCTCCCTGAACTCTCACACGCTCAACTGTGCTCTGGTGCAACCACAAATGGATGGGATCTGTTACAAGAACACTTTGTTCAGATGGTAAGATGTTTTAGTGGCTCCAAGGGAGAGGAGAGAATCTGGCTATTGGTGGGCGGGCCCCTGCATACGAGATATGGTCCGGAACTGTGCGGCTTCCATTGGCTGCAATCCTATCCCTTATCCCATTGTTTGGATGGTGTTTGTTGTGTCTATGTGTGGTCTTAAGTCCTCTATGGCTGACCAGACCTTAGTATTCTCTATTCTTCTGCGAATTCGATAACATTAGGAAAATAGTTATAACTTAAAGTGTCTGTCTAAAACACATTTACATGTGACATAATGACATAATATGTCACATGTACGCTGACGTCAGTCCGTTTTTTTCAGCGCTGTGCTTCCTCGCTTGTCCCTCGTCCGCTTACCCGCCCTGTTCGCTTTTTTGTTTGTTTATTTGTTACAGAAACAAAAGGCCCATCAAAATTCTGTAAAAGAAAGCTACCATTCGCCCAATTTTTAAGGTGCGCAATGGGAAGGCCCAAGTGTGCGGGAGGCCACAGCACCCTTCTTTTATATCTCATTTTCATTTTTATCTTTTATTTTTCAATTGTTCGTATTTTAAAATAATAAATAATAATTATATTTAAAATGTACAAAAATTACGTTATGATTGAAACAATTTATTATGTTATTTAATCAATATTACTCAAGCATTTTGAAAAAATATTAAACATATATGAAATTTGTTTATCATATATAAAAAAAATGAATAAAACATATTCAATTATTTATGAAACAATGTTGATCATGTATTAAAATTTAATAGTTGTATATGGAAAATTTTTATAATATATTAAAATTTCTAATAATTTATAAAAAATGGTTAAAACATATATGAAAATGTTTTTATAATATATTAAAATTTCTAATCATGTATCAAAAATTGTTAAACCCAGTTGTGGCTCGTTGATGGACATTCAACCGACAAAAAAAGTCAGACCTATTGCGACTCATTAGTGAACTTTCAACCGAGAAAAAAAATTGAACCCAGTTGCGACTCGTTATTGGACATGCAACTCAAAAAAAGACGGACCCAATTGTGACTCGTTGGTAGAGTCGCAACATAGCAAAAATAGACGAACCCAGTTGCGACTCGTTGATAGACATGTAACTGGAAAAAAAAAGTCGAAGCCAGTTGCTTCTCATTGAGGGGCTTGCAACTGAGAAAAAAGTAAAACCCAGTTGCGACTCATTGGTGAACTTGCAATTAAGAAAAACAAATTTGACCCAGTTGCGACTCGTTGGTGGACATTCAACTGAAAAAAAGTCAGACCCAGTTACGACTCGTTGATGGAGTTGCAACTGAGAAAAAAAATAGTTGAACACAGTTGCGACTCGTTGGTGGACATGCAACTGGAAAAAAAATCAAACCCAGTTGCGACTTGTTCATAGACTTGCAACTGAGAAAAAAGTCAAATCCAATTGCGACTCATTGGTGAACTTGCAACTGAGAAAAAAATTGGATCCAGTTACAACTTGTTAGTGTACATGCAACTGAAAAGAAATACAGACCCAGTTACGACTCGTTGATGGACATGCAACTGAGAAAAAAAAGTCAGACCCAGTTACGACTTATTGGTGGACATGCAACCGAAAAAAAGTCAGATCCAGTTGTTTTTTTTCGAAACAGGGGCAAAAGATTTGCCTCATCAATTAATTAAGAAGGAGAGAGTTTCCCAGTTAATTAACGGAGAACCGCGCGAAAACAGATACACATACGCCACATACGGACTACTCGCTAAGAAAGAAACTCCATGACCCCACTGTCAACCCGACCAACATACATAACACACAATCACAACGACCCCTTGCACTTCCATGTCGCAACACAACCCAAAACATAATCAAGGTTGAAGGCAACAGACACCACCAAATCTGCGAAGACCAGACGAAGACACTTGGAGATGGTGGTCGAAGAGATTGAGAATCACCCATTAAGCAGCCGCGGACGCCTTACCAATGACGTCACTCTTCTTCCCTATGCTCCTGAGAACCTTCTTCACCTTCTTGATTTTGTTCGCAGAAGCCTCTTCCACTAGAAGGCAAGCAATTTCCTTGGCAGACCCAGGGCTAGCTGCCTCCAAGCAGGCGAGCAAGCGGCGAAGCTTTTTCGCAAAGACCACAACATCAATACGGGCCCACATCTCTTCACAATCAAATATAGGCGTCTGAATGGGCTTCATTGCCTCATCAGCCTCAGCACTCACACACACCACCGGGTCAACAACCATAGAAACATCCAAACCTCCATGGTCCACCAAGGCGAGCGGTTGATTGGGCTCCAACAACGACGGCGAGGGCACAGTCGGCATCGCCAAGGCCCCTCCAAGCGACCCCATATCCTTAGGAAGCACCATCGAAATAGGCGGAGTGGAGTCACCACAAAGCTTTTTCAGCTCAGGCATAATCTGCAGCACCGGAGCAACAATCTCGATAGCGACTTCACCCTCAGAATCAGTCGACACAACAGGCGGCGGGGATAGGCAGGATATAGCACGAGGGGAGAGATCTCCATATGTGGAAGCAACACAGTAATTTTCCCTCTCACGATTGGCGGTGGGATTATCCACAAATTGATGGACGATCTTGAAATCTGTGGTGCTCGCGCCGAGTGCAGATGCAATGACTTCTGCCAAGTCCTTGCATGAGATATCGGAGTGCGCTCCTTCGAGCCAAACAACCGCCGCGTGTCTAGCGCATAGAAGCGCTTGCACATCTGAAGCAGCAGGAGCTTCCTCTTTAAAAACCCGTTGGCGGGGAGCTGACGGGGCTGCGGGAGGCGCTGCAGCAGGCCCCCGCAGGGGCTTCAGGGAGTTGAGCGGGCGCCACGCGTTGGTGCATCCGCGTGCATGATGGCCGGGCTGGAGGCAGTGGGAGCACCTGAAGGGATCCCGGCAGGTCGCAGCCCGATGACCCGGGATGAGGCAACGGCAACATCTTCCATGAAGCCAAGCCGGAAGTGGGCGCCGAACAGAGGCCGAAGCAGGAGGAGATGGGAGGCGCGGGCCACGCCGATGGCACACAAGCTGCCATCCCTCACTGGTTGCATCCGCCTCGCGTCCTGCATCCGTTGATGAGGACATCGCGCCATGGACGTGAGCTGGCAGGTGATACGTCCCAAACGTATCTATAATTTCTGCTTGCTCCATGCATGTTTTGTGTGACTTTGCCATGTTTTGCTTGAACTTTCATACACTTTTGAACATATTTGGACTAATCTATTAACCCAGTGCACCCAGCTACCAGTTGTTGTTTTCTGCTGTTTTTGTATTTCAGGTTTTCCGGCCATTAAAAGTGCTCCAAAAAAATCCAGGAAAATCAGATAAAAAATCAGCGTCGCGGAAGCTTCCGGAAACACCAAAGCAGCGAATGGGGGCCACCACCAGGGAGCCAGGAGGGTCCTTGGCGCGGCCCCACCCTAGGTCGCGCCAGGAGGCCTCCTGGCTGCCTGGTGGGTACCCTCGACGCCCCCCTTCGCCTATATTTACACCCCGTGACAGAAACCCCTAGGAAAAACTCCTTTTTCGCGATCTCGCCTCTGTTCCGCCGCCGCCGCCATTTCAAGATCGGGGTTGCCTGGAGAAGCTGCTCCGGCACCCTGCCGGGAGAAGATACCCCCTCCGGGAGACCATCCCTAGCCATGGACGCCTCCCGTTTGTACCGTGAGTAGTTCCCCTTGGACCATGGGTCCGTGACCAGTAGCTATGTGATCTATCTCTTCCTCTTTTGTGCTTCCACTTTCGAGTCCTCGTGAGCTGCCTCACATGATCGAGGCATCTATGTAATTTCTGTTGTTGCTATGCTGAGTTTGTTGGGATCTGATGGATTATGAGACTATGTTCAGATTGTGATGAGTAATATATTTGGTTCTTCTCTTTTATATTTTGTTCTTGAGTAAATTCTTGCATGTTCTCCGTTGCGGTATTTTCTTTGGCCAACTATTTTATTTGCAACTCCAAAAGAGAGCGTTATGCTCGATTGTGGGTTCAGCCCCTCGATGTCTAGCTTGAGTGACTGAAAAATGAGACTAGGGGATGTGTTGTTGCCACCAGGGATAAAACAACGGTGCTTGTACTTGCGGGTGCAAGGATTGTTTACTTTACGCAAAGTTCTTTTAATGCAGTTGTCTGTTGCTTTGAGTTTACACTTTGGGTGAGATTCACAACTTAATACTAGCGAGATGTTCTGGATAGATATCTCAAGGTGGATGATTCGTAGTAGATGCAGATGGATTTCGGTCTACTTACCTTGGCGTACTGCCCATTGCTTTTGAGCCCTTCATTTCTTTGCAGCATAGTTAGAATTGCGGTGCCTTCATAATCCTGTCAATTGCCCAACTGTGATTTGTTTACCTCGCTAGCATTTTTATCGTCTTTTGGGAGATAGACATCACTAGTGAAAATCACGGGACCCCGGTCCATCTTCACATTATTGTTCACACTACCAATTTACTTTCAGTATTTACTTTTCCGTTGCTATCACTATCATTATTATCTCTTGCGTTAATCCTTTGTAAACAGCAAGGCCGGATGAATTGACAACTCCTCTGAACTCGTTGGGAGCAAAGTTATTTGTATCTGTGTGCAGGTCCAGGTGAAGTTAGCAACCTAGGTTGTGAATGGTGCCATTGTTCACTTTACCACCTACTTGTATCTCTTGAGTCCTACTGGAGACAATCTAAACCTTAGCATCTTCGCTAAGGGAAACTTGCCATTGTGCTACATCAAACCTTCCACTTGGGGTAACCAACGAGGGGCGAGAAGCCATCAGCAGGGCACCCTAAAGCTCGGGTGGCGACTCCAGCACCATCTCCTCCAGCGCAGCGCTAGGGATCTGGCCTTGCGGCGACAACGACGCGCCTTGGTCGTGGACGGCGCCTTGGTCGTGCATAGCTTGCAAGAAACCAGACGTCCCTGAACAGCCGGTTCAGCCTTCCGGGAGGCGAGGACGGTCGCGGCGACGCAGTCCGCAGAGGTCAGCGGAAGATGGACGGACATGGCTGTTGTCAATGAAATGCCGACGACGCTTGTTGGAGGAGCCGGAGAGGCCGGGGCGACCGTTGTCGACATAATGCTGGTGGAGCTGGCTGGAGGAGCCAGAGATTCCAAGGCAGCCTCCAACGTCGGAGCGGACGGAGCGCCGACAGCAGGTGGCAGAGAGGCCGAGGCTGCCGCAAATAAACGAGCGCCGGCAGGAGGTGCCAGAGCGGGCGCGGAGGGAGCCATCCGCTGCAGCCAACCGGGAGAGAAACTACAGTGGAGGAGAGAGCGCTCGACCAGGATGCCGGATCTGGGTTCGTTGGACGCAGAGCAGGCAGGAGCTGGGAGATCAAGGCGGCGGCGGCCGCCGCTTAGCTACGGGAGTTGCAACTGAGAAAAACAAGTCGGGCCCTATTACGACTCATTGATGGACTTTCAACTGAGAAAAACAAAATCGACCCCAGTTGCGACTCATTGGTAGACATGCAACTGAGAAAAAAAAGTTGAACCTAGTTCCGACTTGTTGGTGGACTTGCAATTGAGAAAAAAAATTAATGAATTGCAACCGGGACACGTCGATGAAGAATTATCATATAATACTAAAAACTATTTGGTGTGTATTAAAAAAATAAGTATCGTATGATATACAAATTGTTTTTATTAAAAAATGTTATATATTAAATATGTTCATTTTATATAACAAAAACATAAATATGTATTTAAAATGTTTATCATGTTAAAGAAATAGTAAGGATTTAAAAATGTTCACAGTATGTCGTGAAGAGTTATACAAAAGTTTAAAAAATAAAAAAATCCGAAACTGAAATAGAAACAAATAAATAGTGACAATTCAATAAACCCCCTCCCCTAGTCGCGAGTTGCACTACTAGGAGAAAGACTAGTAGTAGCGCCCCATTTTGGCTTTTTAGTAGCTCCCCACGGCGCGCTACTGATAGCACGCTACAGCTAACTTGTAGCAGCAGCGCGCGCTGGCAACCGCTACTGCTACGTAGAGTTAGCAGTAGCGCCTCCTGGATTGGGCGCTACTAATAGATATAGCGGCAGCGCCCGCTTCTGTCAGGCGCTACTAGTAATATTTTTCAATTTTTTTTCCTTTTCTGCCTATTTTCTCATATTTGTTTGTACATGTTTCATAGTATAATGCACACAATAGTATCATCAATATATAGACATACACACCTCAATATCTCGTACACAGAAAATAGTCTAAATCGATCATCTCATATATATTATCACATGATCATAATATCCAACACAAAGGTTAATATCGAACACAAAGGTCAATTTTTCCTAGTTTAACTTCGCTAATATCCAACAACATAATGTTTAACAACAACTACGAAACAACCTACTGATCACGACCACAAGGTGAAATAAAAAAAAACAAAAGACACCCCACATTTTCATTCTGTAATGTCGAGAACAACTTGTCTCCATGTTTGATGTTCATCCCATTCACTATCCTTTTCCATCCTCTTATTCTTACGCAGCCATCATCTCCAGCATCAGTGGAGTAGACAGTGCTGAAGAGGACATTCCATGCCCGTGCTGAAACAACTGTAAGCTCGCCTGGAGGAGGCATCCACTTAGGCGTACATGCTGCCGGGATTCTCTGTTGAAAACATACGAGTAAAATACTTAGTAATACATTATACTTAATGTTAGGCCAAAAGATTTTTGAAAATGGACTAGTGTGATAGAATAGTAAAAATCTTACCATGATATTATGATCTTTTACATGTCCTGGAAACAACTTGACAACAAATGGAACATATGGTGTATAAGGTTCGCCAATATTATTCAAGTTCACAAACGAAGGAACACCTTTAAGAACATTGATGAAATCATCATGTTCATCAATTGTCAGGCCAAATCCACCATTATGAAAAGTATTATCAAACATCTTCCGAACTTCTTTTGGAGCTCGGAGATAAACTAACAATTATAAATAAGTTGTCAACTTAGGAAGCAAGAAAATAAGGAAGTAAACAAGTCAAAGTTGTTTCAAAAACTCATGTGGAGATAGAACCAGCTTAATGTCGTCCACTAACATCCAAATGTCCTTATTTCGAAATGTTTGACCATCTCGATGACGAAGTCCAAGATCAAATGTTATTTGCATATCATCCTCTAATGCATATGCCTTGCATAGTGCATACCAATTTGGAAAATCTAAATATGTGCTATTTGGTTCATTAAAGACCTCGACCTTTACAGTTATACCATCTTTCGTCTTAATATTGACATCTTTTTTGGCATTCTCACGCCACTCATCGATTTTGACAAAGTAGCAGACTTGAGGTCTTGCGTAGCAAGGGATGTGCTAGTTGATTATAAAAAAATACACGACAAAACAAAAAGTAAGTGAAGCATGCTTAAATAAGAAGATGTCGATCAAGTTTCATACCGTTTGAAATTCGAAGCCCTCCTTAAGCGTGATGGAGAAGTATCTTTCTTCCTCCCCATCCAACTCTAGAAACTTGTCGCACCGACCCGAGTCATCGCCACAATAGTCGCACTCGGGGATTCTATCGTCGTCAGCCATTTTCTGTGTTCATAATTCAAAAATTAGGCATTTAAAACAAAAAGAAAAACAGATGAACTCAAATAGCAAAAGTAATGATTAAAAGTGAAAAATGATTCTAGCATATGTCACTACATTCCTTCTGCTCAAAATTTTTTATACTAACTAACAAATTAACAAAACGAATATGGGATGATACAATTCCAATTAGTGCCTCATATTTAGATTGAACACATAAGCGAATCAGGGGGGAGCGTGGCCGCTACCCAAGTAGGATGCACAAGTTCCATACTTGTACATATCACAAGGGTAGCTGCACGCTCTCCCCTGATGTCACATTGTGTCAGAACCGTTTTAATCATTGGCATTTAAAACGAAAGGAAAAAAGGATGAACTGGAATAAAAATGCAATATATCGGTTTTTGCCTCATACTTAGGTTGAACACACACAAACAACTACAGGGATGGCGTAAGCGAGCCAAGTAGGATGCACACGATTTGTATTTGTGTATATCACAAGGCTCGCTTACCCATCCCTGCTGTCACATGGTGTCACAACGGTGTTTTAATCATCGACATATCAATTTTTGTCTCATACTTACATTGGACACACACAGCTGATTTCAGGGATGGAGCCCTAACGTCACATAGTGTCACAATAATGTATTTCAATCATCGACATTCTAAAAAGAAGGAAAATAATGACAAACAATAATATTAGCGAATGCAACAATAATATCACTCATACATATATATCGAGTAATAAAACGATAAACAACGTGACTTGCGTAGTGCTTGGTCATACATATATATCTTAAGACTCAAACATATAATACTTGACTAATACAGTAAACAACGTCGGGTGCGGATGGTGGCCACCCAAAGAGAAGGAACCACCACGAACTCGTAGCTCGGGTGAGATCCCTGAAGACCTTCCAGGTCCTCCATGACCTGATGTCCAACGCCACCAAGTAGCGACGGGCGTGCTTGTCCTTCTCCCTGACACGTCGGCGTACAATCCACTCAGAGGCCGGTTGCCTCTGCACCGACTGTGGCCCACGCGACCGTCACCAAAGAAGATCCGGGTCGACGACAGGACCCGGATTCCTCACTAAGCGGCGGGCCTCAGAGATCACCTCCCAATGCCAGCCCGGGGGAGCCCATTCCCAGACATCGCCCATCCCATCAAGCAGGTGCTCTCCGACGCGGCGACGACGGGGATGCGGGCCAGGCATCGTTGTCGAGAACTTATTTAATATACAAAGTTTTATTAAAATGAACGAGTGAAAATTTTATACTAACTAACAAATTAACAAAATAAGACAAAAATACTTTCGGCAAAAAGGAGAAATAGTGCCTCATATTTAGATTGGACACATAAGTGATTCCAAGGAGAGTGTGGCAGCGAACCCAAATAGGATGCACAAGTTCCGTACTTGTACATATCAAGGGTTCGCTTCACACTCTCCCTGATGTCACATAGTGTCACAATATATTTAAATCATCGGCATTCTAAAAAAGAAGAAATAGTGCCTCATATTTAGATTGGACACATAAGCGATTCCAGGGAGAGTGTGGCAACGAACCCAAATAGGATGCATAGGTTCCGTACTTGTACATATCACAAGGGTTCGCTTCACACTCTCCCCGATGTCACATAGTGTCAGAATATATTTAAATCATCGGCATTCTAAAAAATCCTAATTACCTCAATATGCTAACCAAAAATCTTAATTGCCTCCTGTCATTGCTAAAAGTAGGAAAATGATTCTAGCAAATGTCACTATATTTATATCATTGGCATTCTTAAAAAATAGCAAAAGTAATGATTAAAAATAATTTCATGCTAAAACACCGTTTAATTCCCGTTTCGACAAATCTCAAGCACTCGATATGTCCTACTTTTCTAGAACAAGTCATGCCGAAATCCATAGAAATTTTCGGCATGACATTTTCTAAAAATTCGACATATCAAGGGCCTGAAATTCGCCGGAACGGAAATGAATCGACATTCCGGCAAAACATAGGCCACTCATATCCTGCAAACAATGATCCTAATTACTCAATATGCTAACAAAAGGACAATTTAAACTACACAAGCACCACACACACATATTTAATTACCCTAGCAATATTATGAACCCTAACAATTCATCCATAGCAATAGCAATTTTTTATAGCAATAGCAATCTAACAAAAATCCACATTATGTTCCAATCTAACAAAAATCCTACATCATGTTTCAATCTAACAGAAATTATGCGAATTGAGAGAGGGGATTGAGCAGGAGACTCACCAATGGACGGCGGCGGCATGGAGGAGCGGGGCGGGTTGGGGAGGCGGCCGACGGGTCGGGGAGGCGGGCGGCGGGTCAAGGCGGCGTCTGGTCGGGGAGGCGGGCGGCGGGTCGGGGCGACGGCGCGATCGGGGCGGCGACACGGGGGGAGAAGAAGGAGAGTGAGAGAGAGACAAATGTGAGAGAGGAGAGGGTTAGGAGCCAGTTATGTGCGGCCCATAGCAGTTCGTTCCACATTAACAGCAGCGGGCGACAGGAGGGGGCGCTACTGCTACGGCACTAGTAGTAGCGCGCTTTGTAGAAAGGCGCTACTACTGCAACTTGTCAGCTGGGTTTATGTGGCGACCACCTTTAGCAGTAGCGGGCGCCCATAAAAGTCGCTACTGATAAAGGCTTAGCAGTAGCGGGCCCCTATAAGAGGAGCTACTGCTAATTAGCAGTAGCGTCCTCAGGAGAGGGGCGCTACTGTTAAGCCTCTACCTATAAGCTTTTTCTTAGTAGTGTTGGTGTTCAACTCGCAACTGAGGTGTGGGGAGAGCAACAAGTCATCCTCAGTTGCGAGTCAATGGTGTACTCACAACTGGGTGTTGGAAAAAAACAACAAGTCATCCCCAGTTATGAGTCGGTGGTGGACTCGCAACTGGGTGTTGGAAAAAAAACAAGTTATCCCCAGTTGTGGGTCGGTGGTGGACTCGCAACCGGGTGTTGGAAAAAACAACAAGTCAAGCCTAGTTGTGGGTAGGTGGTTGACTCGCAACTGGGGCGTGTGGAGAAAATAGAGACACCATCGACCCACAACTGGGGCATGTGGAGAAAATAGAGACAAGTCAAAGCCCAGTTGCGGGTCGATGGTCGACTCGAAACTGAGGTGTGGGAAGAGCAACAAGTCATCCCCCAGTTGTGGGTCGATGGTCAACTCGCAACTGAGGTGTGTGGCGAAAATAGAGAAACTCATCCCTAGTTGCGGGGTGGTGGTCGACTCAAAACTAGGGCGTGTGAAGAAAATAGAGACAAGTCATCCCCCAGTTGCGAGTCGGTGGTCGACTCGCAACTGGGTGTTGGAAAAAAACAACAAGTCAAAGCCCAGTTGCGGGTCGGTAGTCGACTCGCAACTATGTGTTCGAAAAAAACAAGTCAAAGCCTAGTTGCGGGTCGGTGGTCGACTTGAAACTGGGGTGTGTGGAGAAAATAGAGAGAAGTCATCCCCCAGTTGCGACTCACTTGTGAACTTGCAACTGAGAATGAAATGTTGGATCCAGTTGTAACTCATTTGTGGACATGCAACGGAGAAAAAAAGTTGAACCCAATTACGACTCGTTGGTGGACTTGTAACTAAGAAAATAAAAGTCGGACCGAGTTGCAACTCATTGATGGACATGCAACTATATAAAAAAGTTGGAACCAGTTGCGACCCGTTGGTGGACTTGCAACTAAGAAAAAAAATCGGACCCAGTTGCGACTCGTTGGTGGACTTGCAACTGAGAAAAAAAAAGTTAGATCTAGTTGCGATTCGTTGGTGGACTTGCAACTGAGAAAAAAAGTCGAGCCCAGTTGCGACTCATTGGTGAACTGGCGACTGAGTCTTGTAACTGAATTTTTGCAAAAAAAAAGAAAGAAAAAGGAAAAACAAAAAAAGGAGATAACAAAACATAATTTGTTCAAAAATCTTGATAAAAAAATCTTAAATTAAATTCAAACAAATAAATAAAAAAGTGTGAAAGCAAAAGGAAAAAAAATAACACAACTCGACTAGCGACAACAAACATGTATCGGCGTCATATATCGATAAGAACATCTTTTTCCAAAAGTTATAAAAGCATATATACTTAAGTTGTATTCATGAATTTTGAAAAAGAAAAGGAAAAAATAAAAAAGAAAATGAAAAGAAAAAAGAAACAAAATAATTTGTGGTCAAGATATGCACAAAATTTTGATAGAATATATCAAACCATCAAAACCTTAAATAAAACATCGCTACAACTTTCATAAAGATGAAAAAAATAGATCAACTAAACAAATTCCATGAATTTAAATCAAATAAATAATGAAAAGGGATAAAATATATAGAAAAAATAAAATATGGAAAAAAATACAAATCTAAAAAAATAAAGATTTTATACGAAAAGCAACTAAAATCATTTTTCTGTGTCAAAGAAGCAATCTACAACGTTCTTTTTACCTATTAAAAAATGTTTCAGGTGAACAACTCCCCTACACCGCTGGGCTAAGAAAAAAAGGCCCATATGGTTCTCCAGCTCTTGTCGTGGAAAAATCTCCAGCCAGCCCAACAAACAAAAAAGCCCCATAACAATTTGCCTCACCTCAAAACGCTACCCATCGTCCCAGCGCGAAAAATAAAAACAAAGGATACATGTGACATGCTTAAAACGCATGTACATGCTTCATTGCAAGCAAAGGAGAGCACTAAGACATCAAGGTTATACTATTACTATGTTACCATAGAGTTGAAATGGATTGCACATACACAAACAAAGACACCCAATTTTTCATCTTCATCGGGTTATACTACCACTACAGAGTTGACATTTCACTCTTATTTTAGAAAAAAATCCTTATTTGGCCCATTTATAAAACCAGCTTTACTTTTCGGCCCAAAAAACTTCTTTCATTCCTTTTTGACACTTAAATATATTTTCTTCCCTACGTGGCGCTTTTGTTAGTTATCGTTCCATGGTGTTAAGTTTGACATAAAATTCATGTGTGTATTATGACAAATTATATCACAATACCTTGGGGTGCATGTAAATAATTTTGTCACATACTACACTAAGTTTCATAACGGTTAACCTAACGATCAAAGCTAACGGTTTTGACTATCAGATCTGATGGGCGGGCCAGAGCTAACATAAACGTGGTTAAAATTTAAGTGGTAGCATATAAAAAATGTGGTAGGTTATTGGGAAATGAATCAAAGTATTTTTGTGCCGTAGCTCATAAAGTTGTAGTTTTTTCCTATTTACTCGACAATAGGAGACGTTTGCCCGGATCACTGACGTGTCCATTTGCTAATGTTCAAGATCACGTGCAAACTTGGTCTACCTTCTGTCTTTAAAATGAGCCACCACCTGTTTATATTTTCATCACACTCATACAGGCACACATCCTCGAAACCAGTTCATACACCAATGCATTTTGAGTCTAAATTGAATTTTATCTTTTTTTCATAAATCAGTTGGAATGAGCTTCTAGCTAGTAGTCATCTACCGAAACTATTACAAGTAAAGTTTTTCCCTTGACTCAATGGGTAGGAGTTTGAGGCATCGGGAAGTTAGCAAGAATTAAGGATCCATGTTCTTGTGCTAGCACTTGGCGAACGATATGCCAGTCACACCTCTGATCAATTAGCGCTTGAGAGAAACCCTCGTTTTTGTTCCTTTGTCTCCATCCCACAAACTCGCTGGTTCCACTTCTCGTGTTTCATCTTGCAAATTCATAGGGAGTCACTAGATTACTAACAAGAGATCACACACATAATTCTGCGGTAGCGATGCAATTGTTTGGGCAGAAAACGTTGGAGAGGAAGAAGATAAGTTCAGAGGAAGAGCTGATCCAGTTATAGCCAACAGCTACAGCCGCTGACTATTTGCTGATCCCAGCCAAGATATCAACTTGTCGGTAGTAAACTTGTGGTTTGGTTCCTTGTCTATTAACACTTTTTCTTCGGTACACCCCCCTTAAGCAAACGAAGGGCTAAGATTATCCGATAGCCCTTCATAACTAAGGGCATGATAGTCTTATTTTAAAAAAATGCCTCCACCTAAAAAATGTACAAATACGTATAGGTTATCTTTTTTAAGTAATCGTTTGACCGACGTGGGACGACATCGGGGCAATAGAGTGTTAGCCGGGAGCTGTGTAGTTTCAGGTGTTCGACAAAGGAAGAACAAGGTGTTTTGTGCTGCTTAAACTTGCGCAGCTTTTCTGATCTCTTCTCTATTCCTTTTATTCGGATTACAACGAGAATAACGGAAAGAGTGGGCAGCTAATTGCGCCACGATCCACTTTGATCGTGCCATCCCACGACCGGGTATCCTGGCGCTCTACACCTGCCAACATCCTACAAACTAGGAAAGCGAAAAAACTACCAATGACTGAAGAAAGGAAACGTGCACTGGATTACATAACAAATCACTCCCTAATCCATTGCACCTACTTTATTTTGATGACTCCGATCTTGGTTCGCAGTTCCTGAAATCTGACTCGCGCCAATGCCTTCGTCAGTATATCAGCTAGCTGCTCCTGAGTTCGGAGATGCTCCACTTCTACCTGCTTCTTTTCGACACACTCGCGGATGAAGTGGTATCGAACCTCAATATGCTTACTCCTGTCATGAAAAACAGGATTTTTGCTGAGGGAGATTGCAGACTGGTTGTCGATCTTCAGAGCAAAGGTTGGAGTCTCCACCTCCTTCAGATCGCCTAGCAATCGTGCAAGCCACAGGCCTTGGCAGGCGGCAGTAGTTGCCGCAACATATTCAGCTTCGCAGGAAGACACGGCCACCACTTTCTGTTTCGTAGATTGCCAGCTGATCGGACTTGATCCGAGGAAGAAGACCCCCCCCACTCGTGCTCTAGCGGTCATCTCTGTCTCCAGCATGGTCACTGTCACTGAACCCAGTGAGCTTGGCCTCTCCTGATCCTTTCTTGTAGCAGAGACCGAATGAAACTGTCCCTGCAACGTACCTCAAGATGTGTCTGACGGCTGTCAGGTGCTCGACAGTGGGCTTTTCCATGAACCTGCTTACATATCCCACTGCATAACTGATATCTGGACGAGTATGAACGAGATACCTCAAACAACCCACGATGCTGCGATATTCAGTTGGATCCGTCGGCTCTGCTGTGCTGGACTTGCTCAGCCTGAGTCTTGTCTCCATGGGTACTTATGCGGGTTGCAGTTCTCCATACCACTCTGCTCCAGAACTTTCCTTGCATATGCTGACTGGTTCAGCACGATGCCACTGTCACTCTGCTGAACCTCAATTCCTAGATAGAAGCTCAACAAACCCAAATCACTCATCTTGAACAGCTGCATCATCTCCTTCTTGAACTGCACAAGCTCATCTTCGTCAGAGCCCGTGATGACGAGATCATCCACATACACTCCGACAAGGAGTCTTGACGTGCCGGTGCCGCGTGCGTACACGCCATGCTCCAGCTTGCTCCTCTGGAACCCGAGTGATTGCAGCTCGGCGTCGAGCTTGGCATTCCATGCTCTCGGCGCCTGCTTGAGCCCGCACAGGGCCTTCTTGAGGCGAAGCACCTTGTGCTCTTCCCCCTCCTTCTCAAAACCGGGCGGCTGCGTGACGTAGACGACCTCCTCGAGCTTGCCGTTGAGGAAGGCCGATTTCACGTCCATGTGATGGACGCTCCACCCCTCGTGTGCGGCCAGGGCGAGAAGGAGGCGCACGGTTTCCACTCGCGCCACCGGCGCAAAGACTTCCTCGTAGTCGATCCCGGAGCGCTGGACGTAGCCCTTCGCGACCAGCCGCGCCTTGTACTTGGCGACGTTGCCGAGTGAATCTCTCTTCACCTTGTATACCCATTTGAGACCTATGGGACGGTGGCCGGCGACAGGATCCACCAGCTCCCATGTCTCATTCTCTTGGATTGCTTGCATCTCCTCTTCCATGGCGCGCCGCCACCAAGCATGCTGCTTAGCAGTGGCAAAGTTCGTTGGTTCATCTTCTGCGGAGAGATGCAGCTCGGCTGGCCCCACATCGTAGAGGTTCTCTAGTGTCCTGTACCGATGAGGTACGTCCTCATCGTCATCGTCGTCGAAGAAGCGCTCGGGGTCCTGCGGTGGAGAGGCGAGTTCCACGCGCGCGTCTTGTGTGTCCGCGGCCGGGGTGATCACGGTCACGGGCGTGCGCCCGGGCTCGATGGATTGCGTGGAGCTCCCTGACGAGCTCGAGCGCGCTGCTTCTCCGCTGGGTGATTCAGCGTCCACACCCCCCGGCATCGCAGGTGAAGCACTCCCTGCTGCCGGCGCACCTGTGTACCAGGAATACTCGATGATGATTTCATCGGTCATACCAGCGCCGAGGTCCTCCTTGCTCTATGTCCAGTCCCACTGCGCCGCTTCGTCGAAGACCACATCGCGTGTGACATGGACACGCTTCGCCGCCGGATCGTACACTCTGTACCCCTTTGTGCCCGGCTCGTAGCCGAACATCACCATTGGGCGGCTGCGGTCGTCGAGCTTCGCCTGGTTCGGCTTCACCACCCGCACGTGGGCGATTGAGCCAAAGGTGCGGAGGAAGTGTACGCTCGGAGGACGCCCATGCCACGCCTCGAAGGGCGTCACACCAGAGAGGCTCGCCGTGGGAGCGCGGTTGAGGAGGAACACGGCCGTGGTCACCGCCTCGCCCCAGAAGCAAGCTGGCACTCCCTTTTCCTTAAGGAGGCAGCGGGCCATGCCCACCACGCTCTGGTTCCGCCGCTCTACGACTCCGTTCTGCTGGGGAGAGTACGGCGCAGTGAGATGGCGCCTCACTCCCAGCTCCTGGCAGTAGCCGTTCAGCTCCTTGGAGGTGAACTCGCCGCCGCGGTCGGTGCGCAGCGTGCGCACCTTCCGCTCCGCCTCGCGCTCGACCTCCGCCATGAAGCGCTTGATCGCGCCGCTTGCCTCGTCCTTCGTGGCCAGCAGGGTGAGCCACATGTACCTGCTGCAGTCGTCAACCAGGAGGAGAAAATATTTCTTGCCTCCGGGTGTTGCCGGCGTGATCGGCCCACACAAGTCGCCGTGGACGAGGTCGAGCAGCTCGGTGGCGCGGTACAGGGCCTTCTGTGGGAATGGGGCTCGACGTTGCTTCCCCGCCAGGCAGCTGTCGCAGAGCTGCCCGACCCGCTCGAGCAGCGGCAGGCCGCGGACCATCTTGTCCTTCGAGAGCTTGCGGAGCGCGTCGAAGTGCACGTGGCCATAGCGTGAGTGCCACCTCCATGCCTCATCGTCGCCTCGAGCCGAGAGGCAGATCGGCTGCGTCAGCTCGAGGTGCAGGATGTACAACCTCCCTCGGCTGCGCTGGACTCGAGCGAGGAGCACGCCGTCGGGATCCCACAGCCGCAGCAGGCCGTGGAGGATGTGCGTCTCGTACTCACTCTCGTCCAATTGGCCGAGGCTGACGATGTTGCTCTGAAGACGAGGCATGTAGTAGACTTCAGTCAGGGTACGGTGCTCACCATTTTTGCACTTGAAGAGGACCGTGCCGCGGCCGCAGATGTTCACGTTGGAGCCGTCTCCCAGCTTGACCGATCCGGTGATGCCGGTGTCCAGATCGGTGAAGGCATCCCGTCGTCCCGTCATGTGATTGCTCGCCCCCGTGTTGAGGTACCACATGGTGTCGCAGTCGCCGTCCTGGGCGGCGGCGCGGGCCTGAGAGCGCTCCTCGTTGAGGAGAACGTGCTCTGTCGTTGGCGTCTCCGACGTGGCAACCGTGAGCGAGCTCACCAGCGCCATGAGCAGCCCAGGCCCCTCGTCGTTCTCCCTTGCCAGATTTGCGCGTCCGGCTTGGGGTTGAGGCCTTCTTTCCCTGCGTGGCTCGGGGCAGAGCCTGGAGTAGTGCCCCATAGTGTTGCAATTGTAACACTTTACCTTGGACATGTCTCGCTCGCCGCCACGCTGGAAGTTCTTGGGCTTGCCCTTCTTCCCCGGCTTGCCGTTGCCGGGGCCGCTGCCGGAACCTTGTCCCTGCTCGCGCTGGTTTCGGCGTGCCTCCCACTCCGCTTCAGTGAGTAGCAGGGAGTTGCCGGCGTTCGTTGCCGGCGTCGTGGCCGCGCGTCGCCCTTCCGAAGAGCGCAGGCGTCCGATCAGTTCCTCAGCTAAAACGGTGCTCAGATCGAGCAGTGTCTCGATAGAGCACGCCATCATCGCGTACTCCTCTGGCACCTCGCGCAAGATTTTCTGCACCACCTTCACCTCCTCTACGGTGTCACCGAGAGAGCGGAGAGTGTTGACGAGGGTTGTGATCCGCATGCCGAACGAGTCCAGCGACTCGCCGTCGCGGAAGGCGATGACCTCAAACTCCTTCCGCAGGCGTTGTGCGGTCGCTTCCCGCATGCGATCGACACCAACCCGCATCATCTTGACAACGTCCCAGGCCTCCTTGGCCGTTCTCTTCACCACAAGCGTGCCCACCATTTCTGGTGGCACTGCCCGCAGGATGGCCGCCAGGGCAGCCTTGTCCGTCGGCACGTTGGGCGGATTGCCCTCCACCGCATCCCACAGGACGCAGGCCTCCATGTTGATCTGCATGAGCAGAGCCCACTCGACGTAGTTCGTGGCGGTGAGCATCGGCCAGACGAGCGTGCTGGCCTGGACGTGCCGCTCCTGGATCGTGCGCTCGTGCACGATGATCTCGTTGCCGTGCCGGCGCGCGCGGCTTCTCCCGCGGCTCTGCGCCCGTTGGCGCGGTGGTGTGGACGATCGTGCGCCCGCCGTTGCCGGAGTGCGTGAGCCGCCGCTGCCGTCTCCCTTCGACGTCGCCGTGTCGTTGGCGCCCGCCATGGTCTGCAGGAACGAACGAGTGCTCTGGTACCAATTGTTAGCCGGGAGCTGTGTAGTTTCAGGTGTTCGACAGAGGAAGAACAAGGTGTTTTGTGCTGCTTAAACTTGCGCAGCTTTTCTGATCTCTTCTCTATTCCTTTTATTCGGATTACAACGAGAATAACGGAAAGAGTGGGCAGCTAATTGCGCCACGATCCACTTTGATCGTGCCATCCCACGACCGGGTATCCTGGCGCTCTACACCTGCCAACATCCTACAAACTAGGAAAGTGAAAAAACTACCAATGACTGAAGAAAGGAAACGTGCACTGGATTACATAACATAGAGCAGGCGAGGAGGAGCAACTCGAAGCACAACCACCGGAGAAGCCACTCGACTACTCGAGGGTGAAGCTTGTCGCAGCCACGCCCGTCGCCGGCGCCCCGCTGCTCTCCCGGGTGTTCCTAGGCGCTCCGAAAGTCGGAGCTCGCCGGCTAGCTTTCCGCAGCCGCGACCGTGGCTGGCGCCTCGCCGCTCTCCCCGGTGTTCGTAGGCGCCCCAAAAACTCTCCCTTAGGCGCTCGCCGGCTAGCTCGCCGCAGCCGCGACCATGGCCAGCGCCCCGCTGCTCTCCCCAGCGTTCCTAGGCGCCCAGAAAGCTCTCCCGAAGATGTGCTGGATTGTAAACGGGGCAGCTGGTGCCGACCAGAATTGGCGGGCAACCGAGCGGATGGAGAGAGGCAGAGAGGATATAGAGAGAGAGGAACGGGTGAGAAAGGTCCTTTCCCGAGGGAGGCGGGAGGGGCGGCCGCCACAACCCCATCGAGGTATGTGAGAGCCTGAGATGAGCGCCTCTATAGAGCCGGCAATAGTTCCGTGCAGCCTGCAGGCGCCATTAAAAAACACAGAAACCGCTCCATGTCTCCCTGAGGAAGAAGGGTGAAACGTTTTTCCCCTTTAGCGAAAAGACCATATTGCCCTTTTACGTTTTAGGGAGGGGGGTGTACTGAAGACCAGCTCGTCTATTAATTGTTCTTTTGCCTGTGTTGTGTACACTGACGAAATAGCGAGTCACAGTGTTCTTTGTGTTGGATTAGCGGTGCGCTAGATAGAACCTGGCACATGATGTCATCCTGTATAAAACCGATCCTAAACCAAAAACTGAATGAAAAAACCTGTATTGAAAACGAAATTTCAAGTCTTTTCGTAATGGTTCGAGATTAATACAACAAACCATATTAAACGAAATATTTTGGTTAAACAGAATAAAACCGTAAGAAGCCCAAGTAGGTAACGTTTCCACCTCCTCCTCAGCCCCAACCCAACTTAACAACGTTTTGGTCATTTCCTTGAGACACCGCACAAGCACAGCCAGGAACTCATGTAGTCACGGCTCGTACGCACAGAGAGGCAGAGCCCGCGGCGTGGCCTCCCGTTCTCCGGCGTCCTAATGCTCCCGTGTAGCAGCATCCGCCGCCCTCGACGTCCTGCTTCTCCGGCGCGGTACGTGGCAGCACCCAGGATCATTGGCGTCTTGCTGCTCCGGCGCTGCAGCACCCTTGGTGCGTCTGCGGCTCGGTTTCGTCGTTCTCCTCCTCTATCAAGTGGCAACGTCGTCGTTGCGTCGGCGGCTCGGTCCTCAATTTTTTTGATCGATATGTAAACAACATTTCTGTACCAATGACCAAGTATCATGTTTTCTAGCATTTGAGCCCAAATCATGTGTTGGTTAATTGGTTATTTGTCCTTGGGAGCGCTTTGATCTAAACCAGTTGGGTTTGGGTTTGGTTTTGAGTCCCACATGTCTCATATTTTGGGTGAACTAGCTGGAAGCCTGGAACATGGTGAAGAAAACAACTATATCGCTCGTGACATCGTTCGGTTCTGTTACAGAATGGTTCCCAATAGATATATGGCTTTTTTTATTAAATCAGAGGTAGCCGACCATCTTGTCTTTCAAAGAGAATAATTTTGTTGCATCCACCATTTTCCCCTTTAATACCTTGAAAGAGTAAACCAGTTGGGCTCGTGGAATTATGATTTACCATGCCTTTGATGGATCAAACCATCGAGCCGTCGATCACTGACAAATCAATGCATGCAGCTGCCATTTGTCCTTTTGAAGATCCACAATTATGATTCTTTTAGAGGCTGATTCAATAGGATGAACGTGCCCAGATCAGTGACATGGCTGATTCAAGATCCAGTGGACACTTTCTTTCCTCATGTCTTTATAGACAACCCCTTTCCCTCTCCACTTTCTGGTCTCCACTCTCATCGCGCACACAGACACACCAACCAACTCATGAACAATGCCTAAAACCCAACATCTTGTATGCAATGTTTTTTTGAAATGTAGATCGGTTCTTATCTTCTTTTGTATCAATCAGTTGTAAAAGAGTAGCCAGCTATCGAAATTAAATATCAATAAAATCCGTTATGTGACTCATGTAGGAGCCTGAGGCGTCAGGAAGTTAGCAGGAAGTTAGAGTTGTGAAAACGGTGCATGGAAATTTTGCTAATGTACAGCTCTCATCAGTCCATCGGGGGAGATTTGTGCTCGTTTTTCTTTTGCGGGCATCGCACAAACTCGCCGGGTTAGTAGTCTTATTTATCCGGGTGTATTCCATCATGCAATTCACAGTGCTGGTTGTGTTGGTGTGTGGGAGTAGTGACCGTCGTCGCACTAGCCAGTATTGTGACAGAAGGATTAACTAGATACCAAAGTGGATTGGCTGAGAACTACATTATTTCATGTGGATCGAAAGCAAAAGTTAAGCCTAGTTTGTGCTTAAACCAAGGAAAGGATATGTCAAGCTAAATGTTCATGCGGGGTTTGATGTTGATTCTTTCCAATGATTTGTGGGTGCTATAATTCGTGGTCATAATGGGAAGTTTATTGTGGTGGCGAATGACAGGATGGACATTTGTTTGGATTCATTCACAGCTGAAGCAACTGCTGTACGGTTTGGTCTAAACTTTGCTCGCTCGGTGGGAATTTCTAAGATCGAGGTGAATTCAGACAATGAAGAGGTAGTGGCTGTGTTGAAGGAAGGCATATCTTCGACGGGTGCAAGTACAATTTTTTATGATTGTTTATTTTTTTAGGTTTTGCCACGTTCCCTACAAACGTTTTTGCCACGTTCCCTGCAAACGTTTTTGACTTAGATAGTATTTCTTTTGCTTTGAGGTTTTTGCCACGTTTCCTAAAAACGTGCGCCCTTCTGTACATCACGTTTTTCGCTCTTCTTCTATGAGAAAAAGGAAGTACACCTGCCGGTTCCTTAAAAGAATTGTCGCACACAAGGTATTTTGCCCAACTACATTGTGTTTCTTCCAATTCACTTCAAAAATGTCGCAGATGAGCTATTGATCCAAGGGAAAGCCAACCTTAATCATAATTGGGCCCACTCGACACGATCATATGTTTTCATCGTGTTGAACTTTAGAGCACAGTGTTGTTTCTTTTTTCTTTATTGCTCTTCATGAAATGTCGACACTCATAGGCATCAATAAAATTATCAATGATTAAACACCGTGGGACAAACGCAGACTATTCCTGGGAGATAAAATTAGTCAAGATTTGCTTAAGTCGATGGGTTTGGAATCCCTTCAAAGAAATTTTATATAAAAAATTCCACGGTTTTACTGGGCGGAATCGTGTAAGGAGAGTAGGATTGTTCAACTTTAGGATAAGAAAATAGAATACTCTAGTTGTCTTTATGCGTGCTCGCCGATGCCATCGAGGCCACACGATGGGCCTCCTCCGATTGTGCCTGTTCTTCATGAACGCTGCTTCAGCCTGAGCAATGATGATGCAGAAACGGAGCGACTGTGACGCTTCCTCCGCCTCCTCCTGCTCCTACATCTCAAGAGCCCATGAGTGATGCCGCTCAGATGCCGGGCTTGAGTACATGTTGTGGATGAGCCGTCATTGTCGGGTTCAGTACTTATATTATACGACCTCCGATTCATTTTACTCATGATGCTAGATTTTGCTTAAAATCAGTGCGGCAAGTGTATTCCATTTCTTTCTCTTTCTATAAGTGTATTGTGTTGTTGTGAGCACCCCGCTAGATGCACTACCTTGCAATACCACCCGCAACTGATCGGATACTGCCTCGGCTGGAGCATCCTAGCAGCAATCCACTGTAGAACGCTGATCCGGTCGTGCTTGTCCTGATCCACCTTTTTGTCCCAGGTCATCACCAAATAGGGACGAGAACTGTTTGCCTATTTCGACTCCCAATACGAGAGGAAGGCCCCGGCTTCTTCCTTGATACAGGAACAGGAGCTGAGGGGGAAGAAGCGGGATTAGAAGTGATTCTCTAGTGTCCAATACAAATAGTTCATGTTATCCTTCTTTCGATGGTTGTCCATTGTAGTCCCATGTTTATTCATGTCACAAGATTACCCCAATGCGTTCTTGCTACCTTCCCGGCGCCTCCAACTCCTACATATGATAGATTTGAAATGTCTAGAAAAAAATTCATCTAGAATACTATTTTTTGTCGATGAATCAGAAATATTAGAAGTGGTAGATATTTTGAGCTCCAATCATGCATTAGAGTAGGTTGTTGTTGACACTATGTTCGCAAGTGCATTTGGGTGAGATAAGAGTGGAGATCTGAGATGGAAATGGGGTGAATGGGGCTCCTTTTAACGACAACGGGGATAGAACTCACACGGGTTCAAATATATCAACTACTCCAAATACCTACTTTGGTGTATTCGCGGACCTGGCAGTAACTACACACATTTTGTATCGTTGGAATTATTATGAGGTCTCTAATGTTAGGTATGATAATTGCCTTGTTTTTTCAATGTCCCGGATGTAGCTGGACCCTATATCATCGATGCAATCAGTATAGGAAAATGTGCATTACAAAAGAACAAATACCATATGCATGGGTTAATTCGTGGGTGATCATCTCATTTACTCTGTCCATGTAGGAATGAAGACTAGTCCCTTCCCACTCTCCCATTCATGTGCTCCATAGATATACACTCTCTGATGAATCGAAGAAACGCAATTAATACTAGTTTAATTTTTGAACAGAATATGATGGTTACACCCTTTCATGAATTGACACCAGATGGACTAAAGAAACAACCAGCTACGTCCATTCAAACCTGAGCATTTATATATTAATAAATATGAAATTTGACACATAGCTCGCCCATTCAAACCTCTAGATGGAGAAGCGTCATCCTCAAGCTAGAGCATTGATCGTCGTTGGTTAAACATCCGCCTAACTGCAAAGGTAGACATACCTCCAAACCAGGTTTTGAATAATGAGTGATGTATTTTTTGCATTTCAAGAGGATTTTCTTGTTGGTCATACCTTTTTTTTAGAATGGTCACTCCGATTGCTTACACATAAGACTCCCCCCCCCCCCCCCCCCCCGCAAGTGTCTGATGCAATTGATAAATGCTTTGGTGGAGTGCCTGCCTTCCTCTGATTCACCGAATCACATGGTTTACTTTGTCGGTTCGGTAGCACGACCCCGACACGAAAACAACATCACCATTGCATGCGTAAGCTCAAACCCGAATGGTCGGTGTAGTCGAGAATATGCCTCGTACGCCAAAGCATTTTGAATCAATGCCTCGTACGCCAAAGCCTCAACACACACACACACACATACAGCCTCAAAATCAATGCCTCGTACGCCAAAGCATTTTGAATCTAAATTGTTTTTTTAATACGTTTTTGGTCAATCAGTTCCGAATTGCTACTAGTAGGCATCTATCGAAACTGATACAAGTAAAGTTTCTTCTCTGACTCAATGGGTAGGAGTTTGAGGCATCGGGAGGTTAGCAAGAACTATGGATCCATGTTCTTGTGCGAGCTCTTGGCGACCCATATGCCAGGAACACCTCTGATCAATGACCGATGGAGAGAAAACATCGTCTTCCTTCCTTTTTCGCCATCCCACAAACTCGCTTGTTGCATTTTCTGCGTTTCGTATTGCTACACCAAGATTAGTCACTAGATTACTAACAATCACACACATAATTCTGCGTTAGCGATGCAATTGTTTTGGCAGAAAAGCTTGGAGAGGTAGAAGATGTGTTCAGAGAAAGAGCTGATGCAGTTACAGCCAACAGCTGGAGCCGCAGACTATTGTCTGATCCCAGCAGAGTTTTGAATTTCGTCCGAGAATACCGAATTTCGGGCGAATTTCGTCCATTTCGTTCAGGCCCGAAAAATATATTTTTCGGTCAAATAATTTCGTTTTTGTTTGAATTTTTGACTCAACCAGCGTTCGGCCCAACCTGCATTGCTCTACAGGATTGTTTAGCTAGGTTTTGTTTTTGTGTGCAAGATTTCAATTTTTGGGAGCAGCTTTCATCATTTTTCGTTCAAAATTCACTCAGTTTTTGTTCAGGAGCTTAAATTTTGGTTGATGCTTTTCGTCCAAAATTTTCCGAAAAATTCCCAGACAGGATATCCACCTCTGATCAATGTCTATTTTTCATTTGCTTCTGCTGTGTACTGACGAAGTAGCGAGGCTGCCAATATTAACTCGGCAGTGTTCTTTGTGTTGGTTTAGGGGTGCGCTAGATTGTACCTGGCACATGATGCTAGCTGGGCACTTGCCTTACTAGTGATTCATACTGTACAAAACCGAACAATATTTTTTTGAATTTCTAAAACACCAAACCAGATATATTTTTTGAGGCAAACACCAAACCAAACCATATTATACGAAATATTTCAGTTAAACCGAAAAAATCCCAACTAGGCAACGTTTCCACCTCCTCAGGCCAAGCCCAACTTAACAACGTTTTGGTCCTAATGCTCCGGTGCGGCAGCAGCCAGGAACTCATCCAGTCACGGCTCATACGCAGAGAGAGCCAGAGCCGGCGGCGGTGCCCTCCCGTTCTCTGCTCTGGCGTCCTAATGCTCCGGTGCGGCAGCATCCACCGCCCTCGCCGTACTGCTTCTCCGGCGTGGCAGGCTGCAGCACCCGGGATCCTTGGCGTCTTGCTGCTCCGGCGCTGCAGCACCCTCGGCGCGTCCGCGGCTCAGCATCGTTCTCCTGCTCTCTCAATTCGCAACACCGTTGTGTCGGTGGCACGGTACTCAACCTTTTTGATCCGATATGTAAGTGTAAACAACATTTCTTTACCAATGGCCAAATATCATGTTTTCTATCATTTGAGCACAAATCCTGTGTCTGTTAATTGGTTATGTTTTTGGTTTTGAGTCCCACCCACATGCTCATATTTTGGGTGAACCAGCTGGAAGCGTGGAACATGGCGAAGAAAAAGCTATATCGCTCCTGACATCGTTCTGTTATGTTACAGAATGGTTCCCAATTATTTGCCTCTTTTATTAAATCAGGGGTAGCCCGACCATCTTGTCTTTCAAAGAGAATAATTTTGTTGCATCCACCATTTCCCCCTTTAATACCTTGAAAGTAAACCATGCCATCCATGGTTCAAACCATCGAGCCGTCGATCACTGACAAATCAATGCATGCAGCTGGCATTTGTCCTTTTGAAGGTTCACAATTATAATGCTTTTAGAATCAAGGCATGTTATATAGCAAATAGGATGAACGTGCCCAGATCAGTGTCATGTCTGATTCAAGATCCTGTGCACAGTTCTCTTACCTCATGTCTTTATAAGCACCCATTTTCCCTCTACACTTCTCGGGTGTCCACTCTCATCGCGCGCACACACACACCCACCAAGTCAACAACTCATTAACAATGCCCAAAAAAACAACATCTTGTATGGCAATGTTTTTTGTAATGTAGATCGGTTCTTATCCATAGTCGGGCGGTGGTTAATAGGAAGCTGGAGTTGTGGAGACAGACTTTGGAATCGAAAGGTTTTAGGCTTAGTAGAACTAAAACTGAGTACCTAAGGTGCGGTTTTAGTATTACTAATTAACCATGGGGAAAAAGAGGAAGTTAGCCTTGAGGGGCAAGTGGTACCTCAGAAGGACACCTTTCGATATTTGGGGTCAATGCTGCAGAAGGATGGCAATATTGATGAAGACGATAGCCATCGAATCAAAGTTGGATGGCTAAAGTGGCGCCAAGCTTCTGGTGTTCTCTGTGATAAGAGAGTGCCACAAAAGCTAAAAGGCAAGTTCTATAGAACGGCGATTCGAGCTGCGATGTTGTATGGTGCTGAATGTTGGCCAACTAAAATGCGACATGTCCAACAACTAGGTGTGGCAGAGATGCACATGTTGAGATGGGCATGTGGCCACACAAGGAAGGATAGAATCCGGAATGATGTTATACGGGAGAGAGTTGGGGTGGCACCAATTGAAGAGAAGCTTGTCCAACATCGCCTGAGATGGTTTGGACATATCCAGCGTAGGCCTTCTGAAGCGCCTGTGCATATCGGGCGGTTAAGGCGTGCTGACAATGTCAAGAGAGGTCGAGGGAGGCCAAACTTGACTTGGGGGGAGTATGTGAAGAGAAACCTGAAGGACTGAGCTATCAACAAAGATCTAGCTCTGGACAGGGGTGCGTGGATGTTAGCTATACACGTTCCAGAACCATGATTTGGTTACGATATCTTTTGGGTTTCAGCTCTAGCCTACCCCAACTTGTTTGGGACTGATAGGATTTGTTGTTGTTGTTGTAGATCGGTTCTTATCCTCTTATTTATCAATCAGTTGGAAAAGAGTAGCCAGATATCGATATTAAATATTAATAAAATCGAGTGTAGGAGTGTGAGGCGTCGAGAAGTTAGAAGGAAGTGAGAGTGGTGAACACGGCGCATGAAAATTTTGCAAATGTAGGCAAGATGCAGCTCTCATCAGTCCCTCAGGGCAGATCAGTGCTCGTTTTTCCTTCGTGGGCATTGCACAAACTCGCCGAGTTAGTAGTCCTATGTATCAGGGTGTGTTCCAGCATGCAAAGCACACTTGTTTTTGTGTTGGTGTGTGGGAGTTGTTCTCTCTTGATTGAGGGGACTGTCGGGTCATGACGCATCAAATCTGACCAATGTGGTTGTCGCGCTAGCCAATATTGTCGCAGTAGGATACTAGGATCAACTAGATACCAAAGTGGATTGGCCGGTCGGTGGAAGTGTCTTAATATCAAAATCCAACTCCAATCAAACTATGGTATCTAGCTAAAACCTATATAGTTTTGTATAATCAAACAAACCTATATGATTATAATTGATCATGTAGATACTCTTTCTACCTAAGTTGATTGTCCCCTCATGTTCTTCAAGGGAATATCTATAGTCGTTTCAGTAATCTATTGGTTTGGTGCGAGCACATATCACAACCCAATTCCTTTCAAAGTATGGTATGTATTTAACATTTGGCTAATTTTGTGTAATCAAGCGTACCCAAATAATGATCGCTAATCATGTATTTAGTCTGCCTATTGTGGGTTAATTGCTCGCTCACTCATCTTCTTCTGTTCTTCAAGGGTACTTATTTAATCCCTTGAGTAACCTATCGTTTCACTAGACTGGATCATAATGTATGAGTTATGAGTCCTTACATGAAAATGTGTGAGAGAATGGAATTTCAGTAGCTAAACTTGATTTTTTCACAAACATTTCTTAGAGAAGACCAGTGACCTAGGATTAGTGTGTCCCAGTACAAGATCAGGAGTTTTCAACCGCCAGATTGGCACAACGCCTCTCAGATAGAGGGATTACGCACAAGGGTTCCACACGGCTAGTCCAAACAAACCTCACCCGATGTGTCCAAACATGTAATGTTCCAGCTTTACAAAAAATATAGGACGTGTCTGGGTGGCGAATGCGTGCTTTTAGCCTGGTAGAGCGCACACTACTTTTCACACTATTATTCTATGTGTGCACGTTTTACAATTTTCGAAATTGCATTACTTTCAATCCAAGCATGCAAATAGAAATCTGCTTTTATCATTGCGTTACTTCTAATAAAATCATCAAAACTAGATTTCATATGAACATTTCTCAATGTTTTTTTCTCGAAAAGAATTTTTTTATCACGAAAAGCAAGTTTATACTATGAACATGCTTTTCTACCACACAAAATAAAGTCAATGAATTGTTGTGAATTATTCGGGGATAAAAGGCTTGCTCCTAGGGCATGTACTATTATTTTTCCACAAGAACATATACAATTTTTATTTGAAGCTTGCTTTTGACACTTATAATTCATAAAAGACGGTCAACCAATTAGTTTGTAAGTGAAAACAAGCTTATACTAAACATTTTCTTTCCCATGTAGTAAGTTTATTTGCAAGAATATCCATCGAAATGTCATGTGGAACTAGTTTGGATGAGACACACTCAATGACAACCCAGCTATATACAAGACACACTCGATGAGCCGTGTGTATCGGAGTCAATATTTGTATTTTAGGACCTCTGATTCAGTTTACTCATGATGATTGCTTTTTCTTAAAAGCGGTTTGGGCAAATGTATCTTATAGTTTTTTCTCTCTTTAACGCCTTGTACAACGTAAGGTGCTTAGATAAGTGCTTAGAAAAATAAAACTATTTTTGTCTAAGCACTAGTGCTTATTTATAAAGAACATACGCTTAATTAAGCACCTCTACTATAGAAATAAGCATCTGGTGCTTAAGGAAAAATCGGTTTATTTCATCAACACCTCCTTAAGCACCTTGCATTGACCGGCCTTAAGCACCTCCTCTAGATCCACTTGATACGCGAGAGAGGGTAATTGCTTCTCACCCTTCGTTGGTTACCCCAAGTGAAAGGTGAGATGCGGCGTAGCAGCAAGTTTCTCTCGATGAAGATACCGAGGTTGAGATCGACCAGTAAGACTCCGATAATGATAAGTAGGTGGTGATGTGAACAATGGCGCCATTCACAACTCAGGGTTGCTTACTTCACCTGGACTTGCACACCGACACAAATAACTTTGCTCCCAACAAAGTTCAGAGAGGTTGTCAATCTCTCTGGTCTTGTTGTTTACAAAGGATCAAAACAGGGATAATGAAAATCGTTGAATCCTGACACAGAAGGCTCCCCTTGGTCGAACGAAACCCACTCGATCTGTTCTACTCTCGTCGTCCCGTGCGGCACCTCCCAACCAACATTTCATATTGCAGACAAAAACACAATCATGTCAAGAATTCTAAGCTATTTATAATGGTATTGTTTGTGGTGTATGGCATGGTATATAGCCAATAGGTGACATGTGACCATATCAATGACCTGGCTGATATTTAAGATATTATGCAAACTTCTTCTACCTCATGCCTTCAAAAAGAAAACCCTTTCCCTGTCTACTTCTCTGGTCTCCTCAAACTATATGTATCTCTTTGTCCCTGCACAATACCGAAACCTTGTAAGCCAATATGTTTGAAAGTGTAGGCTGCTCACGAATTTAAATACTACTAAAATACCTTATATGATTACTAGAGTAGGAGTGTGAAGCATTGGGAAGTGTGCAGGAAGTTAGATTAAACAAATGGTGCATGGAAAATTTGTAAACTTAGGCAAGATATAGCTTTGATTAGTCTGGTAGGAGACATATATGCTCGTGTTTCCTGTGGGAGCATTGCACAAAATCACCGTGTTACAAATCCTTCTCTATCAGCGTCTTCTCCAACATGTAAAGCGACTGAATATCACGTTTTGGTACCACACCATAGATGCTCCTCTGATATTGATTCCTCGGCTGTTGGCTCTCAGGTCGGACACATTTGGAGTGCTTGTGTACTTACACGTATTTTTCGATTCTTAAGATTTATTATTTTGCAAAATGTTATAGAGCTTACGGTAGTCGTCAGATCTAAGATCGAAAGGCTCCTAGGAGCCTGTGACATGCTCGAATCTAAGTAACTGTAGCATCTAAGACTACCCATAGTGGGAGTAACATCAGTGGTAATATCACACATATCTATGTAAAATAGGTAATGTGGCAAGTAATTAATGAGAAAAGAAAGGGGTATGTTACTTAGGTAGTTACTTGTTCTTGTACTAACATCACATATACCAAGATAATATGAGTCTACAACATAATAAATAAAGTTACCAGTTAATGTTCTTGTAGGGCCATGCAAGATCAAACTTGACCAATAGTCGTCCTCGTGATGGATAGTTATGCGGCAGTAGGTTCAAGTAGATACGGGGGGAATCGCCAAACGACTTGTGCAATTGTGTTTGGGACAGTCAATTGATGCGTGCAAATATCACAGCCCAGACCCAATCGAACTAAAGTATGTATCTCACACTTATCTACTTTCACATAATTAAACCTACCTACATACATCACGATAGTTGATCTGATACATGTTCTTTCTGTCAGTTCATAGTTGGTTAGGTAATCCTGAAACGTCCTTCAGGGAATTACATTTAGTTGTAGGAGTAATCGATCAGCTCATGTTTATGGCAATAGTCACTCCTAAGTTCCGAGATGAGAATGTGACAGAACAAAATGTTAGTGGCTAATCGTTGATTATTGGAACATGTTTTTTTGGTGAAGGTGAGTGACATAGAACTAGTCTGTTCTAAATTAAGGAGTTAAATTCAGAACACCAGCATAATATAGGGTCCACACTACTAAAAAACAGGCTATTAGTGGTGCACCTGGTTTTGCTACCAATGGCGCACTATAGGAGCAGTCCGCCATTACTAGCACGCCAGTAGTAACAAATATCAGCCACAGCTGAAAGTACAAGCAACCACTAGAAAGACCGACTGATAAAAGCTTCCTGACGAACTGGATCCTGTGCCGCACATCCATCGACAAATACATGGAGGCTCTGATCAAAATCCACAGCCTCTCAACACACTATTCCAGGTGCCTTTTCAGTTTTAGCAGATGAGAAGGCTAATCCAAATCCAAGAAAAGAGCAAAAACAGTGGAGAAAAGAAGAGCGAATGGACATAACAGAAGCAGAGTCTTTAGGGAGAGAAGGAGGGATTGTTGAACTGGCTCGATATATGAGTAGAAAAAGGATATAGATAATTGTACCTCGCTTCATCATGTGGGGAAACCCTTTTTGATACAAAGAAAGGAGATAGAGCCAACAACGAGGTATTTATACAAAGAAAGGAGACAGTGGTTAATTTATTACTACAATGGATGTAAAGAAAGATTACGAATTAGGGATCCATTAGACAACACGAAAAAAAATCGGTGAAACATATCAATGTCCTATGTCTAAAACCACATAAGGACTACACAACTAATAAAATTTTGATATGTCTATGGGCCTATTGATGCGAACAATAATGAATTCACAGAAGATTGAGTTATAATTTTATCCATCTGTTTTGGCGGGCAAATTTGATGTAAAATTTTTATATGTTTAACAAATTACACCGCTCCTGAACAACTCATTATTCGTGCTAGAGTTTTGGTATGGCGTGCTGATTTAAGGCCATGAACTGGGTCGAAGAACCTAGAGTGACACTGTTGGGGTTCAAGAAGTATCATGAATAAATAATTAGTACCACATAGGTCTTTTTTCTGAAGCAATTTTTACAAGGGCACCATTAGTGATCTTATCCTTCCAGGGGTGATGCCAATACAATGATCCATCGGCATGAGCCGTTGCGATTTCATAGCCTGGACAGCCGCCACAACGTCCCGAATCAGGGCCATGAGTCACACCCAACATGCCAACACACACGATATTGGTGCACTGCATTTTGATAAATGAGTAAGAACTTATAGATTGGGGTCACAACGCCTTTCTGTATAGCCAAATAAGTTACAAAAAGTTGAGGTTAGTGAGACAGTATGTGTATTCTTCACACAACTGCTAGCACGACCATTTTTGAAATTCGTTCATGCTAAGTTCCTAATGCCTCCAACTCCAGAAACACACGGAAGACATGTCATCACTATTTTGAGCAACTGGCTACTATTTCCAATAGATAGCTCACAAAAATTAGAACCCATGAGGATTTTTAAATCATAGGTGTACGCGGCATCAATTTTGCAGGTAGTGACCATGGTTTTTTTATGTGTGTGTGAGAGCAATAGATAAGAACCCACACTGCAAGAGCTTGTTATCACAAATCTGATGTAGACGGGTTTTATAGTCAGACGAGGTAAAAGAAATTTGTTGGGGACATTGAACACAAACCACCTAAACTAATATAGACGCGCGCACGCAACCCCTCCTCAAGGCCATGTACGACGTCAAGTGTCGCATATACTAGCTGGATGACCTTCTGTTATGAAAATCTGCAATTGTTGTAGTACTAGAAAAGGAAAAATGTTATTCCTTCCGATTCACAATAAGTGTCATCTAATACAAACTTTGTACTAGATGAACGATATTTATTATAGATCGAAATGAGTAACTCAATACATATATTCAGAAGTCATTTTAGACTACATCGAGACAATATAAGTTGTTTGATTTTGTCCATCAAGATCTCAGATGTACTAATACTCCAATCAACTTTTATGTCAGCTAATTGCCACGTATACTGTCTAATGAGTACGGTACGTATTTAGCGATGGTGGCTTGCCGGTGCTCATCAGCCTGGATCATTATCATTAGGAATCTGGGCGCTGATTTGCAGGTCTAGCTCATGTGGGACGTTTTCGAAGCGAATTGAAAGGAGTGCCATGTAGTTAGACGGAATAGCTTTTGTGCGACACTTTACATGGTATGAATAGGTCATATGCAACAAAATTCTTTTTAACCATAAATCAAAGAGACCAGGGGTTAGCGATTTGGCTTAGCTCCAGAACGTTTGTGTGTGGGGCCATCAATTATCCAACTCAGCGCCGGACCGACATGTTATTGCGTTATTCATATGCGTGTGGGACCCACATTGTATCCACATCAACGTAACTCCATCTCCAACGGTGACCTTAGCGAACGCTGCATTGGTCCGCAGACTGATCTTGAAATCCTGATATAATTTATGTAAACGAATGATATTTCAACCATTGAACTAGTTTAATATATAAATAAAAATATAATACACTAATCAGACTCCAATTCCAACCCACGACGTCGCTCTCTGCCTACTTTTCCTCAGTTGACTCATCGCCGTCCTCAATGCCGTCGAAAACATCGTTGATCCGTGTCGCCCTCTTGCGGAGGCGTCGGCGGTTTCCTTCCACCTCGCGCTTCGACTGGATAAACTCTAGAATCGCCTTCTACTCCACCGTGTCAGGGTTCACCAAGAACGCGGCCTCGATGACGAGCCTGTCTTGCAGCTCCCGGCCGAGCAGACGATGGCGTTCCAGAGTTAGTTCCTCTTTTTTTGTTGCGTCAACGCATCATCGTTCATGTGTTAGTTATCCTCCTCCGCCATGAGCTCAAATCAATGCGCTGGCGTAGTCATATTGTATGTGGTGATCAGAGATCGGGTCGTGGCTATCTTCGGCTTTGTGGCAGAAGGTGAGATCGCATTTGCGGTGCAGATGACTTGGATGATTGAAGCACGGATTGAATGGCTACGGAGGCTCGTTGTCCCACTTATATAGATGTGGGAAGGCGACGACCCGGCAATCGGCTTCAATGCGGCCAGGGTAGGCTTCCCGGTCACCGCGTCCGCATTGAATTGGTGCCTTCGCTTTAGACCAATCATGTCATGTCTCTTTGACATTGAACACGCGAGGAGAATGGAGCACTTACCATCCTCATCGCTTTAGAGATGTCCCATCGAATCTCTCTAGAATTGAATGCGCACATGGAGAACGGAGCTCTAACCAGTTCCCTCCAGTAGTGTCTCTTCGGCAGTGAAGACTGGAAATTTTTTGCTTCAAGCACAGAGACGGTTCTTGGCACGGAGGGATTTATGGTTGGACATGTCGGGCGGGGACATGGAGGCGGTCTAGAAGCTCTAGAAGCTACTCCCTAACCCTTACAACATTACGGTTTGTGTCATACTTGATGAGAAATGGACATGCATACCAGCCCACGGATGAATACATGACTGCGTTGGCTGGAAAAAACAAGTTCGAATCACCACGTCTGAACGGTTGTGGAAGGTTCAAGTGTCGGCGTTGATTATGCCCTTCGCTAAAGTTTTAGTATGATGTTGTGAGCTAGCTCTTATAACCCTAGGTGGCACTGTTGGGATATTAATTTGCAGTTTAATAAATAGTATGATTTTGGAGAGGAGGGGCTCTTTATTAGAAAAGTAAATATACTAACACCCTGCTTTCGGAGCATATTATAATGGTATTGTTTGAGGTGTATGACATGGTACAAAGCCAATAGGAGACATGTGCTCATATCAGTGACCTGACTGATATTTACGATATTGTCCAAGCTTCTTCTACCTCATGCCTTCGTCAAATAATAAAACCTTTCCCTATGTACTTCTCTGTTCTGCACAAACTATATGTATCTCTGTCTCTCTCCCCAATACGAGCCCCTTGTATGCCCATGTGTTTGAAATAGGAATTGGTTCTTATCTTCACTTTTCACTAATCTATTTGAAAGAGTAGGTAGTTGGCGAATTTTAATACTAATAAAATCCCTTATGTGATCACTAGAGTAGGAGTGTGAAGCATCGGGAATTTACCAGAAAATGTGGGTAAACCAAATGGTGCATGGAAATTTTGCAAACTTAGGCAAGATACAACTCTGATTAGTCTCACAGGAGACTTATATGATCGTTTTTCCTGTGGAAGCATCGCACAAAATCACTGCGTTACTAATCCTTCTCTGTCTAGGTCGGCTCCAACATGCGAAGCAAATAGATATTAGGTGCTACCGCACTTTAGATGCTCCCGTGATATGGATTCCTCAGATGTTGGCTGTTAGATCCAACAACATTGGGAGAGCTTTTGTACTTGCACATATTTGTAGATTCTTGAGATGTTTTTCTTGCAAAATGTTCAAGAGCTTCGAGCAGTCATCAGATCTGAGATCCAAAATCTCCACCGAGCATTACCATGGGAGAATCTAAGATATGGTATCATCTAATATTTTCCAATGCAAAGCACAACATTTGGATCAAGTAGATACAATCGGGGAATCACGAAAATACTTGTGCAATTGTGTTTGGAGACGGTCAATTGATGCGTGCAAATATCACAGCCCAAACCCTATCAAACTAAAGTATGTATCTCACACTTACCTAGTTCTGCATAATTAAACCTATTAACCTGATGATGGTTGATGTTACATATTGTTTCTATCTCAGTTCATAGTTTGTTAGATAATCCTCACATGTCCTTCAGGCAAATATATTTAGTTGTAGGAGTAATCGATCAGCTCATATTTTTGGGACTTTTGACTTCCGACATGAGAATGTGAGAGAACGGAAATTCAGTGTCTAATCTTGGATTACCCGAACATGTTGTGGGGTGAAGATGAGTGACATAGGACTATTCTGTCCTAAATTAAGGAGTTAACTTCATAAAACCAACATAATATCGGGTCCAGTAGAAAGAACAAAATACAATACGTTTGGATAAAAAATTGCACACAACCAAATGCCTAACAATGGCAAAAAAAAGACTAATGCATTAAGCTTATCTTTTTATGATGACTGATGATGCCCATTCGTTAGGCTGAGTTGGCAATTTTTTTGCTACAAAGGCATGTTAAATTGGTATTTTTCTTCTTCTTCGTTCCTCCTGTCTCTCACACAAACATATTATATCAAATACCTTGTATGTATCAACCCACAAAAAAAGTACATTGTATGTATCGGCTCGAGCGATATCTCCTTGGCAGTGGTCTTCGCAGGCGTCGTCATCTCCCATACATCTCCCATACGACATAGACCGGAGCTCATGACAAGCAGCAGCTCGTGTATAGTCCCCGTGACGCGACTACACCAAACTTCATTTCACGCTGTCTATGGTCTCGATGCACCGTAGAGAAAGACCAGAGAAAGGCTTCTGACTGTCGCTTCACACTTGACTTCTTTAGACTGTTGCTACCTTCCTATTTTTTTTTTTTGAGGAATGATTGCTAATTTTGTTTTTGAGGAATCACCTTCCTATTTGTTGTTCTAAAATTTAGAAACCTATTTGCCGTTCTAAAATTCAGAAAGTGTTTCACTTGAGAAGTATTGATGTTTCTCTTGAGCATCTATATTAATTAATTTTTAATGATAGATTATTGTACTAGATTTTGTGTGATGGATGCATGAACAAACCAGTGGTCTGGTGTACCTGGAACTTCTGGTCTACCAAATATTTAGTCGATATGATGTTATTTTGCTAGACAAAGATCACATTGTTAGTTGGTTTGCACATCTTATCTCAATACATAAACCATGTCTAGCAAACAACAATTGTGTACGAAGAGAATTGTGGATGGAGAGTTGTGAGGATTGAAGGGGATTTGAGACGATTGGGTGGAAGAGAGGGATTCACCAAATTCTCCCCAAATCCCCCCCCCCTAAAACCTCCCAAATACTCCTCTAAGAAGTGAAGCCTCATGTAGCTCAGTGAGATGCTTGACCACAAGCCGAGGATGAGGCTAGCAAAGCAGCGGGGGTCGTGAGCGACAGCCCTAGTGGAGGGAGTGGCGGCGGTTGCTGGAAGGGTCGTCAACAGCAGGTGGAGGCGCATGGGAATAGTGGAAGAAGATAAGGATAGGGATGTGACATGAGTCCATCTCTTTAAGCTTCTATTTCCTTAAGGTACTCCTAGGTCATTTTCACCATGGTTGTGACTTTTTTGCATAATTCTCGATAGCAATCCATGCAGCTCTTCGTGCTGACTAGAAAAATGTCGTATGAAGTACTTATAGTAGTATCGTTATTTCTAGTATCTTCCACAAACTTATAGTAGTATTGTTATTTCTACAAAGACACCCCCTCAATGTGATGGGTTCTTTCGTTTTACTATTCCTTGCACAGACTTGAACATGGAAAGCATTCACAGCTCACACATGTTGCCGCTCGTGCCAATTTACATAGCAAACACGAAAACACAAGCTAGCCTGACCTGACTATCGGGTACGAAACAGCCTGCTCAGCCAATGCAATGACCTAATGACTAGCGCAATATCTTATTGAAAACATGAAACCAGATTAGCACAAACATGCTTCGTACAACTACCAGCAGTCTTTGGCATAGCTGGTTCTCGTTAACTTCCTAATGCTTCCAAATCCTACACGCGAATCAAGAAAACATTTCATCACTATTATCAACAACTGATGAAAATTCCTAACTGGCCGATCAAGAATATTAGAACCAATACTGATTTTGACATCATGGGTGTATTGGGCAGCAATTTGGCAGGCAGTGTTCATCAGATTTTTTATTTGTGTTAAGAGGGATAGATGAGAGCCCATACTCAAGAAGTGAAGTGGGAAGAAGACATGTTTTATAGCCAGAGAAGTTAAGAAGGGGTTTGTTGGGGCTCTTGAATATCAGTCACGTAACTACATAGGGATAATTACATTTATGCCCCCAAATCTGTCCACTACTCAAATTTGCCTCTAATTTTAAAGTGTGCTCAAATATGCCCCTCTACCGTTAGTTATCTTTATAAAAATATCCTTCTAGGTCAGAGGCCTTTGACAGGCATCTGGCCGTTTCGTTGACATTTTGACCTTTGTCTCCATATGTTACTTCCATATGGGGCCCACGAGGAAAAAGAGAAAACAAAAAAAGAAAAGAAAAAATCTCCCACATCCACCCATCCTCTCTCTCTCCTTATCCCTTCCCCATCTCTGTCCTCCTAGCCGTCGTCCGCACTCCCCCTCCTCCTCCAGTGACGTCGGCCGCCTGTCTCCTCCTCCTCCGTGCCGCCGCGGCCACCTATTGATCCAAGGAAAAGCCAACCTTAATAATAATTGGGCCCACTCCACACGATCGTATATTTTCATTGTGTTGAACTTTAGAGCACGGTATTGTTTCTTTTTTTCTTTATTCTTCTTCATGAAATGTAGACATTCATAGGCATCAATAAAATTATTAATGATTAAACACCCTGGGGCAAATGTATACTATTCCACGGAGATAGTATTAGTCAAGTTTTGTTTAAGTCGGTTTGCAATCCCTTCAAAGCAATTTTATACAGAATATTGCACGGTTTTATTGGGCGGAATCGTGTAAGGAGAGTAGGATTGTTCAACTTTGGGATAAGCAATAGAATACTCTAGTTGGCTTTATGCGCGCTCGCCTGATGTCCAATTCTTCAAAAGCTACCTGATGTCCAACTCTTCAAAAGCAACGCCTTCAAGAAGGTCCGTGACAGGCACAACCAATTAAGGCTAGACCTTGGATTTTCACCCTGAAGATAGTCCCCGCTCTCAAAACAATGCCTTCAGCAAGGCCATTGCCAGGCACAACCAATTAAGTCCAAACCTTGGATTTTCACCCTGAAAGGTAGGACTTTGAACTTCACTTGTGTTGTCGCCCCCGCTTACATACTGCTACCACGATTCCTGAAACTCTGAGGCAGTTCCTCATCAACGCAAAGGCTCCGAACACCATTGCCAGTCCTCCGATCACAGCTTCCATGACATTCTCCCTCTGACTTCACCATGGATTTGCCCATGATGGCAACAGAGTAGAGCTTCGCACCGATTTTTCCGGCACGACCGAATACCATCCGATCCAGCAATCTCTAGGCATGAACGCCAATGGTAGATCGCTGGTGGAGCCTTCCGGAACCCGACACTCTGGCCAAATCAAAGAGGACAGGTGCGCGGTAGTTCTTTGTCTTGGCGTCAAAGTAACCCTAGGACCATCGCCAGGAGACCTCCACCACCGTCGTCCTCCGACAGATCTAATGCGGGTGCCCCCGAGGCCACCGCGCACCACAGCCGTAGCCTCCCCCACCACACCGCCCGCACGGCCGAGGTGGGCGGCCAACCCCGTTGCCGCTGCTTGCTGATCATGGCGCAGCACCACCGCCAGATGTCGCCGCCTCGGCTCCGAGGTTATCCACAGGGGCGGAGAGACCAGATCCTCGCCACCACCATAGGGCGCCCCGGCGGCGTGCTAGGTTTTCAGCCGCCCGAGTCGCCCCGCGTTTTTTCCGCCGTACGCGATGTGAAATTTGGCACATAGTTTGCCCATTCAAAACTCTAGATGGAGAAGCGTCATCCTCAAGCTAGAGCATTTGTCGGTGTTCGTTAAACATTCACATAACTTCAAAGATAGACATACCTCGAATCCAGGTTTTGAATAATGAGTGATTCGTTGTTTGCATTTCAAGAGGATTTTCTTGTTGGTCATACCTTTTTTTTATAGAATGGCTCCGATTGCTTACACATAAGACTTGGGTGACGACCACAGTTGGGAACCCATTCTACATGTCTTGGCAAAATAATATGTTGCAGGATATTGGAGAGGTCAGTGGTAAGCGATAATAGTTGGTATAACCGTCGGCAAGGCTACTGGCCTACAATAGGGCACCCAACAACAGCAGAGCGCAACGCCTATTAATTGTTAGAAATCGGACGATTGGGAGGAGCACGTCGACAAACTCACGATCCTTGCCCTTATGGGATCGCCATCGACTGTGGAGGAAAGGAAGGGAGGGAGGAGGGACCGGCCGGTTGCTACGGAAGAATCGGAGGCCAGCGGTGGCGGCGCTGGGTGCTAGGCTCGAGGGCACTGCATGCGAGTTCTCGGTGACAATCCAAGAGAATTTTACTCTGGCATGTTTGCTGTTATTGATATGAAATCTAGCGTAACCTCACGACACTCCTATTGCTCCATCCATAATTTCCTCCCTTTAATACCTGGAGGGTAAACAGCGCACGCTTGTGAAATTTTCAGCTACCATGCATCCCTATGGACCAAACTAATGAGCCGATCATTCCCAAATCAACAGATCTAGGTGGCATTTGTCCTTTTGTAGTTTTACCCAATTATAATGCAATTACTTACTCTTTTGTGTATATATAGTAACACAGGCTCGAGCAATTTCTAGGCCACCAATATAGCAAGCGTGACACTAATAAAAACATTTTTTAGGGGGGGGGGGGGGTATCATTGTGGTATATATATGGTCAATCAGTTCGAAATAGCTACTAGTAGTCATCTATCGAAACTGATACAAGTAAACTTTCTTGCCTGACTGAATGGATAGGAGTTTGAGGCATCAGGAAGTTAGCAAAAATTAAGGATCTATGTTCTTGTGCTAGGAGTTGAGGAACCATGCATAGGCCAGGCACGACTCTGACGAATGACCTCTGGAGAGAAAACCTCTTTTACCTTCCTCTGTCGCCAGCCCACAAACTTGCTGATTGCATTTCCTGTGTTTCATCTTGCAGCTCCATAAGTCGTCACTAGATCACTAACCATCACACACATAATTCTGCAGTAACGATACACATGTTTGGGCAGAAAAGCTTAGAGAGGAAGAAGAAGGGGTTCAGAGAAAGAGCAGATGCAGCAACATCCAACAGCTACAGCCGCTGACTATTGTCTCTGATCCCAGACAGGAGATCCACTTGTCAGTAGTAAAATTGTTGTTCGGTTCCTTGCCCTCGCATGTCTACTGTTCTGTTGCCACTTTTGTTTACCGACGAAGTAGCGAGCCAGGAAATCCAGAGTGTTCTTTGTATTGGTCTAGGGGTGCATGGTGCTAGCTGGGAACTTTCCTTATAGAGAAAAGACTAAAGCCGAGCCCGAGTAGGGCGCTAGCCGAGTACGACTTTGAATTAACAAAGCCATCAACCGGCCAGGAATACAACGGAACCACAGCAGACAAAGAAAGAAAAAGCCGGAGATGCAACCCCGGGACAGCGGATACAAGGAGTTGACGGTAGGCTAAAACGCTATGGAGACAACATGCCGAGCAATCTAGCTATGAAACAGGAGCCTCCCAGGAAGACACGGCTATGGAAGAGCAACAACCACCGGGAAGAACCAGAACTCGCCAAAGCCACCATCTCCCACCTGCGCGTCCAAGTTGCCGAAGAGGGGACCACTATCCCCTCTTGCCCAGGCTCGTGGGCGTCGACCCGCCGGACAAACCTGGCCGCAAGGAGAGCACGGCGACCATAGGAGGGAACCAGTAATCCGTGGAGAAATGTTGACACTTGAAGAAGAAATCACCGCCACCAAGAGCGCCCCAAGCCAGCAGCCACCTACACACACTCCCCACCCAAAAGCGGCGCCTTCAAGAAGGGAACGGAGCCGCCATGGCTCCGCCGCCGCCCAACCAAAAGTTGTGGGTTTTCACCTGGGTGTAGGGAGAGGAGAGGGGGAAGATGGACCTCAACGTCGCCTTCAGGAAGGGGAACAGCGCCCGGAGCGCCGCCGACGAAGAGGCCGCCGCCGCCAGCCAAGGGGTTACCTCGATCCAGAGCTTCCCGCCCCACATCCACTCGCCAGCCGCCGAAACCAGCGGGCAAGTCGAGGAGGAGGGTGCTGCACGCGTCAGGACGCCGTCTTCAGATCTGGAGCAGGAGGGTCACGGGGAACCCCCAGCGCGATGCCCAAGTTCACCGCCGCCTCGGCACCCATGCAGCCAAGGGAGAGCGGCCGTCAACTCCGGCGAGCACCCCGCGCCGCAGAGGAGCGCCGCCCAACCGCTCCGAGGCCGCCGCCTCAGATCCAGACCCTCACTACCGAGAGGGAGCGGCCGAAGGCCTCGCCGCCACCCTCACCGGCAGCCGCGCGGGGCCCCGGCGACCGCCTCCGGCAGCGGCGAGGAGAAGGGGAGGGAGGGGGCGGCGGCGCGGGGGAACCCTAGGTCGCCCCCGAGTCGCCCTCAGGAGAGCGACGCGGGGGAGGGAGCACTTTCCTTTACTACTTATAACCTGAGGAATACCCAATACTTGTATTGTTTGGTTTGGGACCTGTCGGTTTGATGCGAGCACGTATCACAACCCGATTCCTTTCAAAATATAGTGTTATCAAGCAAACCCAAAAATGATAATTAATCAAATATTTAGTTTGCATATTGTGGGTTCATTGCTCGCTCGGTCATCTTCTTCTTTTCTTCAACTGTACTTGTTTAGTCCCTTGAGTAATCTATCATTTCACTAGATTGGGTCATAATGTAAGATTCATCAGTCCTCATATGAGAATATGAGAGAACCAAATTTCAGTTGTTCAACTTGAACTTTTCACACATATTTCTTAGAGAAGACCCGTGACCTAGGATTAGCGTGTCCCAGTACAAGATCAGGAGTTCACATCCCCCAGATCGCCACAACGCCTCTTAGATAGAGGGATGACGCACAAGGGTGCGGTAACATGGGCTAGTCCAAACAAACCGCTCCCGATGTGTCTTCATAGCACTAAATGCACTGTTCCAGCTTTACACTTTTTTTATAACTCTTCTTGTTTTTTCAGCAACATATTTTTTCAGCAACATCTTTTATTTTCATTTAGTTTTTTAAATGTGTCATGTTACCAAATTTTAATTAAAATTCTGAAACTTTTAAAATGTCCTAAGTTCAATAAGTTTACTTGAAATTTAGAAAAAATTGGAATTGAAATAAATCTTCGTGTTTCCAAACAAATAACCAAAGTATTTTTTTAATATGATGGACCAATCCAGCTAGAAACATCATTAAATTAATTAATATTTATTATTAGTATTTTTTTGCGAGGGAATATATTGTCAATATTTTTGCCACCCGTTGTGTTTGATGCAGTTTATCATCTAAACGTATAGTGATATTTTTTGCTCCTGCTGTTTCTTATGATTTTCTAGATTTAACTCCAAATTGAAACACACGTATTTAACAGATCCCGATCTATCGATGATTCTGGACCATCGAAAACAAAAGACATATTGGATATTGATGATGCTCATTTGGGATTATACATAGTTACATTGGTCAACACTCAACACTTTGTCTGCTTCAAAGACAAAATGCAAATTTCCTACTTTGTGTGGCACACGTGGAATGAAAGAAATAGACACATATCATGGTAAATTAGAAAAATAAAAAAAGAGGTGAGGGTTTTAACCTAAAACCTCGTGTAAGCACGAGTACGTTTTCGTTTTTGTGATAGCTTACCAACTGTATCAGATGACTAAGCACGAGCACATCGTAGCAACCAGGACCGACAACAATTTTTTCTAGTATGATCAATAGAATTTTGCAATAGTTCATTCAATTCAAATTTTCAACTACCCAATCTTTTCTCCAAACTTTTAGTCGAACACATAATTCAACACAAATTAAGCATTTATTTTGGCACTTATTCTAACACGGATTAAACACTGAATAGATAGAAAAAACTAAGAATGACCATTATATGAACCATGTAGAAACACCCTTCTTTTTCAGACAGATAAGGCCTTGTTCGGTTAATCCTCTTTTGAAGAGGATTGGAGAGGTTTGGAAGGGATTGAAGTGGAATTTAACTTGTTGGTGATTGAGTCCTCTCCAATCCACTCCAATCCCCTCAAAACCTATTGCAACCGGAAATGTCTTGAGGGGGGAGACATGGGATTAGAAGTGATTCTCTAGTGTCCGATACTCATATAGCTCATGTCTCCCTTCTTTCGATATCTGGTAGTCCACTATAGTTCCATCTTTATTCATGTCGTAAGATTCAATTGATGCGTTCTTCCTAACTTCCGGTTGCCTCCAACTCCTACATATGACAAATATGAAAGGCCTAGAAAAAATTCCATCTAGACTCCTATTTTTGGTCGAGGAATCAGAAAGATTAGAAGTCATAGATATTTTGAACAACTATCATGCATCAGAGTAGGTTGTTGTTAACATTATTTGCAGAAGTGCATTTTTGTGAGACAAGAATGGAGACCTGAGATGGTAAGGGGGTGAATATGGTGCTCCTTTTAACTACATTGGGGATAGAACTCACACGAGTTCAAATATATCAACTACTGCAAATACCTACATTGATGTATTCATAGACCTGGCAGTCATTGCACCCATTTGGCATCGTTGGAATGATCGTGAGGTCTCAAAAGTTAGAGATGATAAACCCCGTGTTTTCTCAATGTCCCGGCTGTAGCTGGACACAGTGTCATCCATGCTATCAATATAAGGACAAGTGCATTACAACTGAACAAATGCCACATGCATGAGTTAATTTGTGGGTGATCAACTAATTTACTCTGTCCATGTAGGAGTGAAGACTAGTCCCTTCCCACTCCCCTACCCTTCACTTCCTCCATAAATATACACTCTCTGATGAAGCAAAGAAACGGAATTAGGGCTATTTCAACTTTTGAATAAGTATAATGGTTACACCATTTCTTGAATTGATATAAGATGTACTCAAGAAACAACCTCCTACGTCAATAAATATTAAGTTTCTTTTAGCATGTCAAATTCATTTTTAGATCATGGTAATTTTAAATTTTAAGAATTACATCTTTTTTTAACATAGCAATTTTTCTGCCATTGTTACTTTTTTCTACTTCAAATGATGGACTTTTGTAAATTTACATTTAGTTTTAATGTTTGAATACATCTTTCATGGCAAATTAATAAAAAAATTACTAACATAGTTATTTATTAAATGGTAACTCTTTTATGTTTTATTTACTAAAATAAGTCACGAATAAAATATTTAGCTCTTTTAAAGCCAATTTTCTTGTGCTCAAGTTGAGCCTTCTTTCTAGCCTACTTTTTACCCATGGAAAATGAGGGTTGGTGTTGGAGGGTTAATTTGAGCAAAGCTATTTGGTTCGTTCGCCTCCTCCAACCAAAGAGACCGATTAGTTCGCTTGAGGTGGGATTAGCGCGTCGAGTAGCTCTGTATTGGGTCCTAAATTTATGAAAAGAGAACACCGGATTTTTTTTCTGATACAAGTCATTGATTAATGGATTAGAACAAGTTGAGCACCTTTATGATAGATGGATACCACTCATCAAGAGTTGATTTTACAATAACAAATCCACATCGACACGTTGACTGGCAACTTCTTCTATTATCTATCTCTTTCTAAAAGACCATCGGCACCTATCCGCATCTCGGCCGCCCGTGGATGTGTCTGTGACGACCATCACCCATTGCGCAGTGAGTAGAGCAGGTCGGTGAGTTGCCGGGGGGTTGGAAGACCGGTGTCCTCGTTGATGGCCATTCACATCCTCTTCAACAGCCTTCTTGATGGCCCTCTCCAACTCGAGCTCTACACATGGTCTGGTCGATTCGGCCGAGCGCTCCAGTAAAGGGATGCAGTCGTCATTGGCGATGGCCTCCTGCGATAGTCGAAAGAGAGCGTACACGAGGCATTCGCCGGTTGAGGGCCTGTCCAAGACATCCCATATTTCATCGCCTCGACCCTGCGGGAAGTCCTTCATGGATCGTGCAAGCTCGCGCATGCCGTTGGACTTGAGGCACCTGTCGAGGCCGTCCCAAAGCGCACAATACCACCTTACGGACCCCGTGTCTCAAAGCGTTTTCAAGGCCAAGTCAGCTCCCGATGAGTGAAACACATCGGTCATTAACATGCTCAAATCGCTCTAACCCACCGATCAGTGATTTTTGTCAAAAACATATATTGTGCTTTTGACATAAATTTATAGAACCATTCATTTTGCAAGGCGTGTCTCAATCTGATTGGGTTTAGCGTGTTGCTCCTTTCACGGAGTCGTGGATTGAGTGGCTGTGGGACAGTGACAGCAGCAGTGCGTTGAGGATAAGGCAAGGAGAAGAATATTTTCAGGAAAATAGAAAAATAAAATTTGTTTATGCATGGAAGAGGTGTTGGTCATGTTGGCTTTTAAGCTTGATCAAGTTACCCAGGAGCTGCACTCATACGACAAAGCTAGCCTCAACCAGCCCTGATGGATGAACACTGCTATTACTAGTACGTGCAAGCAAGCTGCTGGATGGATCAACAGTAGCAGCATTAGCACACGTCTCGTCGGAAACTTGCTATGTACTGGCTAGCTTCAGGATCGATTCGATCTTATACTTATACTTAGCGACTCGGCGAAACAATACACGGAGGAACACGATTGATCGCTACAGGATCTTGTCGATCCTGCTAATATTTTCTTTTGTTTTTCGTTGCTTTCGGTCGGTGTTACAAGGGCTGGGGGTACACGCATATATATATATATATATATATATATATATATATATATATATATATATATATATATATATATATATATATATATGCTGAATATATCCTGGAGGCAAACCGACTTGATGTACTATTCTAGTCCTAATCGGTTTAGAACTTGCCATACTAGGATACTAGTACGTGAGCCATAATACAAGTCCGTGTTTAACTCTAATATTCACCCCCTTAAACACGACATTATCGTTACGACCAGGATCCCAAACGCGGTTGTTGCATCTTATCGTTGGCATCTCCTTTGCCGTTCTTCGTAGCATTTTTGGGACTGACTTTAGTGTCGTCAGTTCATCCTTACGTTGACGACAACACTTCTCCTTGGTCGCGTCTTCAACCTTCACCTGTTCTTCGGTGCTTGGTAGATTGTCTTTGAGATCCTTTTCTCGTATCACAGCTTGGACTTTGATCTTCATGGGTCTCAACGGCGAACATCGCATTCTCACCGGAGTATACTACATCCCACAGCTTCGCAGCAACATCATCTCTATCGGACAACTTGAGGAGATTGGATGCAAGGTGCATATTGAGTACGGAGTGATGACGATCTTCGATAAGCTCCGACACGTGCTAGTGCGTGTAAACCGCACACGGAACAGGCTCTATATTCTCACCCTCAATCCTACTCAACCGGAGTGTTGGCTCGTCAAGAGTGATGATGATTCGTGGTTATGGCATGCCAGATTTGGACATGTTAACTTCTACGCCCTGAAGAAGATGTCGAAGATGGAGATGGTGTCTGGGATGCCAATCATCGACCATGTTGATCGAGTATGTGACGGGTGCTTGGTTGGAAAACAACACCACAAGCCGTTCCCTGCTCAGTCTACCTATCGTGCAAGTAACGCACTTGAGCTGCTACATGGTGATTTATGTGGCCCTATCACCCCAGCAACTCACGCGGGAAAGAAGTACTTTTTCCTTGTGGTAGATGACTACTCGAGATACATGTGGGTCGTCCTCCTACGATCTAAAGACGAGGCGTTTGAAGCTTTCAAGAAACTGAAGGCTGCAACGGAGATGGAACACAAGCTGAAGGTTCGCGCTCTTCGGACTGATCGCGGCGGGGAGTTTACGTCGAACGAGTTCAACGACTACTGCGAGAAGATTGGCATAAAGAGGTTCCTCACGGCACCTTATACGCCGCAGCAGAACGGTGTTGTTGAAAGACGCAATCGTACCGTCTTGGACATGGCGAGAAGCCTACTCAAGAGCAAGAACATGCCAGGGGTCTTTTGGGGAGAAGCTGTCACGACGGCGGTCTATCTTCTCAACCGGGCTCCAACGAAGGCGGTGATCGGCAAGACTCCGTATGAAGCAATTTACGGACGTAAGTCGAGTGTGTCTCATCTACGGACGTTCGGGTGCGTGGCACATGTGAAGACGGCGGAGCCGCACCTCTCAAAGCTGAACGATCGCAGCACCAAGATGGTGTTCATCGGATACGAGAGGAATTCGGGCACCAAGGTATACCGCTTCTACGATCCACGAACCAAGCGTCTAAGAGTTTCACGCGATGTTGTGTTTGAAGAAAAACAAGCGTGGAATTGGGGCTCATCAAACGACGACGACGCTCCAAATGGTAACATGTTCACAGTTGAATTTCCAGATGATGATGATGCAGAAGAGGTTGTCCAGGTGGATGGTGGAACGCCCAACCAAGGTGATCACGAAGGCAATCACCATGGTGCCGTCGCCAATGACGATGTGCAAGGGTCGCAAGATAGCGACAACGACGGGCAAGACGCGAGTGGAGATCTCGGAGGTGACAACGACAATCAAGATGATGGTCATGGTCACGACGATGAGGATGCCAACAAAACGGCATCGCACGAGACTCCATCATCTTCCTTAAATGCATCAACGCCGGCACAATTTGTGTCGCCTCCTTCGCAAGCCACGGATTCTTCCGGGCCTCATCGCTACAAGACCCTCGAAGAAATCTACAAGAAAGCAAAGCCAGTTACGCTCGAGTACTCCGGACTATGTTTGCTCGGAGTTCAGGAGCCGGCGAACTTCGTAGAGGCGAGCAAGAATCCAAGCTGGATGCACGCTATGGACGAGGAGATAAAGGCGATCGAGAGCAATGGCACGTGGACTTTGGTAACCCGACCTTCCAACCATAAGGCCATAGGTTTGAAGTGGGTATACAAGTTAAAGAAGGACACGCAAGGTGCTATTGTGAAGTACAAGGCAAGACTCGTCGCAAAGGGCTACGTACAACGTCAAGGAGTCGACTATGAGGAGGTGTTTGCACCAGTTGCTCGACTCGAGACTGTGAGGCTGCTCCTAGACTTGGCAGCACAAGAGGATTGGAAGGTTCATCACATGGATGTTAAATCCGCTTTCCTCAACGGTGATCTCACAGAAGAAGTGTACGTGGGACAACCCCTCGGCTACGAGAAGAAAGGCAAAGAAAATAAAGTTTACAAGCTCAAGAAGGGATTATATGGGCTGAAGCAAGCGCCAAGAGCTTGGAACACAAAGTTGGATCAAAGTTTGGTCTCGCTCGGGTTCAAGAGATGTCCCCTCGAGCATGCAGTCTATACGAAGAACTCCAAAGGTTCAAATCTGCTAGTCGGAGTATATGTCGACGATCTGATTATCACCGGAGATAGCGCGCAAGAGATTGAAGTTTTCAAGGCGCAGATGAAGAAGAAGTTTAGCATGAGCGATCTGGGATTACTCAGCTATTACTTAGGCATCGAAGTGAAGCAAAGCTCCGGTGAGATTTCCCTATGTCAATCGGCATACGCGGTCAAGTTATTGGACAAGTGTGGCATGAAAGATTGCTACAAGGTGCAAACTCCAATGGACCAACGTCACAAGTTGAGCAAGTCAAGCTCAAATCCGCCGGTGGACACCAAAATGTATCGAAGCATTGTGGGCAGTCTAAGATATTTGGTGCATACCCGACCTGACTTGGCATATTCAGTCGGGATCGTGAGTCGTTTCATGGAGAATCCGACGACCGAACACATGAGCGCGGTCAACCAAATCTTGCGCTATGTGAAAGGCACTATCGATCTTGGATGCACGTATCAAAAGGGAAAGGAAGGTTTGGTCCTTCATGGTTATTCAGACAGCGACATGGCAGGTGATGTTGATGATCAGAAGAGCACAAGGGCATGGTATTTTACCTAGGACCGAATCCGATCAGCTGGAATTCTCAGAAGCAAAAGGTGGTTGCACGGTCTTCATGCGAAGCAGAATACATAGCGGCAGGTACGGCGGCTTGTCAAGATGTGTGGCTGAGAAGACTTCTAGCTGATGTTACAAAGCAGAAGGAGCAGAAGGTATTACTCAAGATTGACAACCAAGCTGCGATCTCATTGTGCAAGGATCCAGTTCATCATGAGAGGAGCAAGCATATAGATGTCCAGTTCCACTACATCCGGGAGTGTGTCGAGGAAGGGAGGATCGAGGTTCAACATGCGAACACGAAAGATCAACTTGCCGATATTCTCACGAAGTCTCTCGGACGACAGAAGTTCTTGGAGATGCGGGAAAGGATCGGCCTTCAAGCTGTGACGCGAGGAAGCCGTGTTTAAGGAGGTGAATGTAGGAATTAAACACGGATTCATATCCGTATCCGGTATGGACTAGTAGGTAGGTTAGTTTCCTATTTTGTGCTAGATGTACTAGTATAAACATAGGTGTACCTCAGCTTTGTAAGACACAACGAAAAGAGAAGCAATACAAAGTTTTCTAACAGGAGCGACAAGCTCCTGTAGCTATACATCGGTTTCCTGCGCTTTTGTTTCCGCCGAGTCGCTTAACACGAATTAGTAGCCGGTGCAGGCATGTACTAGTACACGCTAGTGTGCATCCATCCATCAAGCTAGTTTTGCTAGCTTGTACGTGCGTGTGATTTGTACTTCACTCAATGGATCTAGCGATCTAAAGCCAACAGGTCACCAATTGGACATGCAGCATCGTAATGAAAGGCAACTCGATCAGAACTCATTAAGACAGCCCGACCTGAACATGTGTACCACGAGATGCAAAGCATGCGCGGCTCACAGAGGTAGCGGGCTTGCGGCTCGTGCCAAACTAAGAGTAACACAAACGCTAACTACAGGCGACCACAGTGGACGAGCTACCTTAGTCAGCCAATGCAATGACCTAATCACTACAACGATATCTCAATCAAACTATGTAGGAAGATTAGGACCAGCAGGCTTGGCTCAAGCTAGCAGTCTTAGCTGCCGCGGTGGTTATCGTAAACTTCCTGATGCTTCCAACTCCTACACGTGGATCTAGGGAAGACATTTCATCACTATTTTCAACAACTGACTATTATTTCCAATTGGCTGCTCAAGAATATTAGAACCAACCTTGATTCTGGTCTCATGTGTGTACGAGGCATCAATTTTAAAGGCAATGCTCATCAGTTTTTACATGTGTGTAAAGAGGGATATATGAGAGCCCATACTCAAGAAGTGAAGAGTGGAAGCAAACATGTTTTATAGTCAGAGGAGGTCAAAAAATTTTGTTGGGGACCATGAAAATATCAACCACGTAACTAAATATAGGCACACACCTCGCATTGACCTTGTACCATGTTAAATATCTCTACTCCTAAATGACGAGTCCGTACGTAGTCTCCTGAAAATCGTCGAATCCTGACACAGAAGACTCCCCTTGGTCGAACAAAACCCGCTCGATCTGTTCTCCTCTCGATGTCCCATGGGGCACCTCCCAACCAACATTTCAGATTGCAGACAAAAACATAATCATGTCAAGACTTCTAAGCTATTTATAATGGTATTGATTGTGGTGTATGGCATGGTATATAGCCAATAGGTGACATGTGAGCATATCAATGACCTGGCTGATATTTAAGATATTATGCAAACTTCTTCTACCTCATGCCTTAAAAAATCAAACCCTTTCCCTGTCTACTTCTCTGGTCTCCTCAAACTATATGTATCTCTTTCTCCCTCCACAATACGGAAACCTTCACTAGTGGACAGACCCCCATATTATCCCGGTTCATATGGGCCTTCGGTCCTGGTTCCACACCCGGGACCAATAACTCGGGACCAATGATGATCCCGGTTGGCCCACGAACCGGGACCGAAGAGGCTCCACGTGGCCTGCCGCGCAGCGAGGGGGGGAGGGGTCATCGGTCCCGGTTGATAGGAAGAACCGGGACCGAAGAGGCTCCACTGCCCCCCTTTTTAACCCTATTTTCTGATTTTTTTTCATTTATTTATTTTCTGTTTTGTATTCAATTAAATGGTACCATATATATATATATTAAAGCAACAATGAAGGAACCACAATATATATTACACATTATCATCACGAATATATCATATACACCATCTCATTCCTCGTGCTTGGTCGAACATGTATTACACAAACGGTACTCACACGAGTTCGATCTAATTTACATCGGTCCTTGGCCGCTTGTCTTCCAAAAAATGAGGGTGAAAGAACTCTCCGGTCGGAGCTATGACATGGTCTAATAAGAATCCGGCGATTTCCTCTTGAATTGCTCGCACGCGTTCTCGTGGTAGAAGACCGTCCCGCATTCGTTCGATCTAAATAAAAGAAAGGGATCAATATATATATATTAATGAAACTAAACACAATTAAAGTATTGAATGTTGTTTATCGTACTTCAATTTTCCTTATGTTTCGGGTTGCGGCCGTCTCTTTGGTCGTCTGGCGAATGAACTCGCAGACATAATATCCACATAAGTTATTCCCGGGTCCCTGTCTCAAACACTTTACGAGAACGGAGATCAATGAATATTATAATCAGCATGATAATTATACTGAAACTAGAATAAAAAACATGCACGGATCTAGCAAGTAGTACTTACATTCAGTGATTCAAATGTAAGCTTTGCCGGAAGACCCGGTGTTTTGGCGGTGAACCGTTTCCAAACCCTCTGGAGGCATGCTTGCATGTCCTCCCATGATTTCATAGATCTGCGTCCCGGGTCCATGACTTTTACTACTCCTTCGTCCAGAACAATGATCAACAGAATAAAATGGAAGCTGCACACGCATAAAGAGTCAATTATACGCTTAACACCGAGCAAGCAAAATAGAATGTGTGCGAGACAGTAATACTCACTCGAAGTTGTAAGGAAATAGTATTTCCCTTCTTGTGCCGAAATACGTCAACGGTTGCAACAAGTTGTTCTCTGTCTGGTTGGGCTTCTCTTTGAGAGTTCTTTCATGAACGAACTGGCAGTCAACGAACCCAATGTCATAGATTTGTCCTTTCTTGCATTCGAGAATCTTCATTCTGCATATATAATTAGTTTAGTGATGAGTGTAAGATTGTACATGAAACGAATGAACTGAGCTAGAAAGGCTTGATCACTGAAATAAATGGTACTTACAGACAATATGCACTGACGATAGATTTGTCGATGACGTCTCTATTGTAAAACTGAAATAATTCTGAGAATTCAATCAGATCGAAGCCTTGTCTATGCCCGTAATGCTCGTTCTGAAATTTAGCGTAGATCCAGTTTTCGGATTTAGCAGAATTTTCCATGTACCAGTCATGCAATTTTAGCATCTTTGTTGGTAGATCCTTGACTAACTCGGGTTTGACGAGAGGATACCCGTGTTGGTATTGGTATGCCGGTACGAATTCCTCGTCGTTCCCGAACTCATCCAGACGGCTCAGGTAATCAGTAATAGACAATCCTACTGCCTGGGCTTTTGCTCCGTACTGTCTTATAAACTCCGGATCTTTGTTCGGATCATACGCATCGACCTGATGCTGCTGGGGGCGCGGCCAAGTGTGCACTTCGAGCGGTTCGATCGATTGTTCTTTCTGTAGTCCGAGCTGGGCAATCTCTTTTCTGACTCTCCGCTCTTTTGCCTCAGCCGACTTTGTAATAGAGCGTTCATAGTCTGATGTGAGCGGTATGGGGTTGTGAAGCTTCTTCTTCAGTTTCGCGCACGCGGCGTGATCTTTTGGGGTGAGCGGGAACAATGGCTCTATCGGCTTCTTCTTGTTGGCCACATCAATCTTCCACTTTTCATAAGACATTTTTACGGACACTTCCAGGTCCTCAGGTGTCATCTCTCCGGGTAGCTTCTTCATATTATGATGAGGAACTTTTGGGAGGGGTGATCGCTTACATTTCGGTGATTTCTTGCTGCCCCTACTAGTATAGGTACGCTTCCGCTTCTGCCTCTAAGGCTCAGGAGATGGAGACGGCTGAGGCGACGGTGGAGACGGCTGAGCCGGAGAGTGGTGAGGCGGTGAAGGCGATGGTTGCGGTGAAGAATGGTCACGTGGCGGCGAAGGTGGATTGCTCTTCTGAAGAGTGGGTGACCTTGGCGGCACATAATCTGGAAGCACGATGTGCTCCTTTCGCCATAGAACACTCCCCTTTTTTGCTTCTCCTAGTTCTTTCAGCTCCCCATCTTCACCTGCAGGGTGGTCCAGCTTCAGCTCCTCATAATCATCCATCACATCATCCACCATGACGACAACGTACCCTTCTGGAGTCGGGTTGCAATGATAAGTTGGTTTCTCCGGGATTGATAGGGCCATGCCGACCGCCACCGTCACCTTTAAGTTCATCACTTGCACCTTAAGCTCACAACGTGTGCTCTCCGTGATATAATCCACTGGGTAGCGTTTAGGAGAAGCCGTTGTCAGTGCATCATCATCATCCTGCTGGAGCTGCGTGGAATCTTGGGAGCTTTTCCGATTCGATGGGGCGCCGGTAGCATCGAATCCAGTTTCTAACTAGAGCTGTTGAGGTTGGCCGCCACTTTGCTGGCTAAGTCTGCCGATCAGCTCCTCCGCCCGATTTAAGCCTTCTTCTACATTACGCAGCCTCTCTTTGGTAGCCGTTTTCTCAGCCTCATTCGCCACTTTCTCTCTCTCAGCCGCCGCTTTCTCAGCTGCCTCCCTTTCCTTCCTCCTCTGATGGCTTTTATCTGGATATTTCTTGCTTTTCGAAGGGAAGGCAAGTTTCCAACACTTGGAGCCTGGCGTGCCTCGTGCTCGTCCTGGGTGTTCTTTATTTTTTAGGGCGCGTGTGAGCTCGTCGTTCTCTCTATCGGGAATGAACCGTCCCTCTTCAATATCACGTACTGCATCTCTAATATCATCGATGGGCAGCAGGGGATCATCTATGTGTGACTGGGTATATATTGCCTTCCCATCTTGGTCCAACGTGCCCCCATGGCCGTAAAACCAGTTTCTTGTCCGTTCGTTCCATGTTGTAGGCTCTGGAGTGATCCCGGCATCAAAATACTTGGCCTCAATTGCCTCCCACCTAGGCATGCAACCGGCGTAGCCAGCAGGCCCCATTTTATGGTGGTAAATCTTCTTAGCGGCATTCGTCTGATTTACTTCACACCTTTGCTGCGCGTGCTCCGATTTCTTTTACACCACAAAATCATCCCACTGCTCTCTTATCTTACCATAGCCGTGTTCGAAATCCGGAGTCTTGTCTAACTTGACAAATTTTAGGTACAAGTTTTTCTTCCAATTCTTGAATTGCTCGGCCATCTTGCTGAGAGCAAACTTCTTGACTCTAGCCTCTAGCTCCAGTCTAG